>BTHU01000002.1:106055428-107255428 GCA_036184795.1 Tokudaia tokunoshimensis | reverse complement strand
TAGTTGACTTGGGGAAGAAGCTCAGGGTGGAGGTGCTACTAGAATCACACATGTGACCATTCACCGAGGAAGGGGATCCCAGCAGCCCAGCAGAGGCTGTTCTCTGGGTCACAGGGTACCCTTTGCTGGAGTTTCTCAGGGGACCCAGTGGAGCAGCCTGGGAGTGGTGAGGGACCACACAATATTGTCACTATGTGCATCTTAATCATAATTAGGGTCTATGTTCAAATTAGGCTCTTAGTCCTTCAAAGTATGCTGTCATTCATCAACCTCCTTTAGATACATTAGGACTGTGACAAGAGAAAGCATTAATAATTCCATTTGACACACAGGGAAACTGAGGCACAGATGGGTGTCTCTGAATTGCTAAAACTAGTGGTTTGGTTGGACCTGGAATTCCAATGTCTAAACTAGTGCCTCTCTAATGACACTGTTTTCAACTGGTTCACATTTTAGATTGCCCTAGAGAAAGGCTGACAGTGGTCTCCAGGCAGCAGATCCACCTAAGTTCACCAAGGGATTCCAATGTGCAGTCAAGACTGACAGTGACATCATTAGGTGTCACTCCCTTGAGAAATACAGAGTCTCAGGCTCCATCTCAGACCAGACAGAGCAGAGCCTTCATCTTTTTTTTTCCCCCAGAGCCTTCATCTTTAAAGAAATCCCCACAACATCAGCACCTGAGGACCGGATGGGACAACTGGCCAATTGGGGGAGGGGGACAACCAACCAGTTGGGGTGGGGAGGCTATAGGTCAATCCTTTACCTCTGCTTGGCAGGGCTTTGGCTACATCATCATAGTTCACTAATAAGACAAATTGAATCTTGAGCAGATCACCTAGAACTGTCAGAGAGGAAGTGTTTCCCTGTGGAAGTGCGGCTGCCTGACCATGACAAACCCTTCCCAACCAACAGCAGTTCTCTACAGAGTATACAGGCATCCTTTGAAGCCTGCTTAGCTCCACTCACCCTCCGAAGCCTTGGAAGGAGAGGCCGCTGGGCTCTTGGTCCCTGCTTTCATTGGGCTCTGCACTGGGGACGCAGGTGTGGACTTTACAGGTGAACCAGGTTCTTCTGTGGCTGTGTCCTTCTCCCCTGAAGATAACAGAAACCCACCTTAGCACACAAGTCACAGAGGGACAAGAGGGGTGGGGCAAATGTGAACCTAGTGCTTTTCTACTTTGTCACTTCAGGCTGGGGAGTTACTGGGCCTTCCTTAGCTCAGGTTTACTTCTGCTCCTTCCTGGGGAGGCCAAGAGGGGGCAATCAGAGTAATGCTGTGTCTTGTCTACCACAGGCTGACTCCAGGACAAGGTAAGGTGGCAGGAGGGTGCCGGACAAGCACCTGGTGCTGCCGCTGTTGCTGAAACACACGCACGGATGGAAGCAGAGTCCCCACCGCTGGCTCTCAGGGGTTAGATTACCGGTTAGCTCAGCTAGCTCACGCCTTCCAGGGGTGCTGGTGGAGGGCCCCTGGTAAATCACAGCTCAGTCTAAGTGGGTTTTGGGTCCCAGGTGCTCTTAAAGCAAGGAGAGGAGACAACTCCTTTGGGCTGAGGGAACAGGGTGAGAGGCTGCCTTCCTAGGCAGAGAGAGATTTGAGGTAAAGCCTGAGGTGTAGATGACTTGGCTCAGGCTAGCCCAGAAGGGAACAAAGTGTGGCCCAGCACATCAAGATACCAGGAGTTCCGACACAGAGGGACTGGCTGGACTCAAGACTCTGAAGCAAGGAGAGACGTGTGAGCTGAGAGGATCCTAACTCCCAGGCTCACTCTAGACTTCATGTGACTGTCACACCGGTCTCATTGCAGCCAACACTGACCTGTTTCCTGAGCTTCATCACAATCAAAGGCACAATTCTAACTTCTTTACGAGCACTAACTCCTTCATATCCAGTGAGCAGGCCAGTGAGATCACGAAGGCGCCTGCCTGTGTACCTATGAGGTGCTAGATCATGTTTGACTGTATTCTGCTCATAGGAGTGCTATTTGGTGCTGGAGTAAGAAGGTCCTGGCTAGAGTCTGAGTTCTCCTATCTGGGCTGGCAGATCTATGGCTCGCACGGGTTTACCTTCCTGTTCCTGTTCTAGCTTCTTCCTTTCCACCTCCTTCTTGTACTCCTCCAGCTCCTGGTCAGTGAGTTGGCTGAAGGGGTTGGGCACCGTCTCCTCCGATTCATCTTTGGTATCTGCATCGCCCTTGGACAGCAGCTGGCTCTCTGTAGACTGAAAGTTAACCAAAGTGTGTGTTGCTCTCTGACCGCTGTGCTGGGGCCCAAGCTGGAGCTTCTCCCAAGTGGCAGTCAGCTGTCTTGCTAGAGAAGTGACATGTAGCTCCTTGGAGCCAAGCTTGGGGGCCTTGGGATAGGGTTTGTTCATTCTCCACAATGCTATATATCCTCCCAACACTTAGACTCTGTACCTGCCCTGGTGAATATAGGGATCCACCCTTTGCCCTTGAAATGAAATCAAAAGATGCTCCCAAGCAGAAGACATACCTTTATTGCATTCCCATCTACGGACACTTCCAAGCCATGACTGCATACATTTGATGGCCCAAAGTCAGTCAGACAAAGTCTAGCAAGCATAGCACTGGCTAGAGCAAGCAGCATGCCAGCCCTCTCCCGCGCTGCCCCTCCCTGCCCCCCAACAGCAGCGCAAGCCTCAGCACACAGCATTAAAATAAGATACAGGGGCTTCAGCATTCTCAGTGCAAGCAGTGAATCCTGGAGACATGATGATCAAGAAGCCAGACCCTGCATCGAGGATCTTCAGCTGCCTGTCCCTCGCGCCCTGGCAGGGCACTGACAACCTCTGTTCTGTGCCTCTCTGAACCATCTGGTCCCTCTTGCTCAATGGAGGACTGAACCACAGACCCTGCTGTCCTTTTCCAGTGTCCTCTCTGCAGCCTATCCGAAGGCTTCACCTACTCTCGGGGGAGGAGAGCAGAGGTGAGCCCAGAGCAACCAGTTCACCGCTTATGGGCTTCACTCATTCAGAAGCAGCTAGAGGCCTAAAGCAACGTGTTTCAGAGTCACAGGTGAATCTAAGGTAGATCCCAAGGAGGAGGAGGGACTCTGCTGAGAGCTCCTGCTAAGAAGGACAGAGATGCTTGTGGACAATCATTCTCTGTGCTCATTTTTCACCCCTCTGGGGTCACAGGCCATTTCTAACCTTGACCTGACACGCACTCAGAGTGCACTGGCTTGGCTGAGTTGCCTGATCTGCAACCATATCACATCGACGTGCTCTACAGCGAGTAATGGGCCCTTGCACGTCCCATTAGTCACTGTCTAGGAAAGCGTCACACCCTTTGCCACAGCCATGAACAGACACAAAGCCACACAAGGCAGAATTGCAATGCCATCTGCTACTAAGCCCTAGACAAGATGGCATCCCATCAAACATAGAAACAGTGACGTCATGCTTTCTAACTCTAACTAGGTTTGTATAGCTACTCTTTACCCTTCCCACCCCCTAGCACAGCAGTCCTGGCCACACCCCCTCACTGTATCCTGATGATGCTACATCCAACCCAGGGGTCAGAAACACTTGGGCCACCAGAGTTCAGCAGGACACTGAGAGAGGACCTCATGCAGTTCCATGGTGGGAGGTGTGGGGCCGGCCAGAGGCCGCCTTGCTGCTCACTCTCCGGTGCACCCAGGAGCGAGCCAACATCGTCCTCCCTGGACCTCACAGCCAGCTGTGTGGTGACCCTTCACTATGCAGCAAGAGCCCGGCACCTAAGATCATGGGGTGAGCAGGCCTGAGGACTCAGGGGTCCCCTGGCCAGCCCCAGGAGTCTGATACGGTTCCCCTTCGGTTGGGGGCGGTCTCTGCTGTACCGGACTCCGGCTCTTCTCGGCAATGACGCTGGCCAAGAGCTGAGACTGAGGCCCGGCTGACTTTATGTCTTGTCGGTTTTGCTCTCGGATCTGTGTGGAAAGGGGAGAAGAAGGGGTCAGAGCACGGAGGGGCCCTCTGGTGTCCAGTGAGGCCTGTGATGAGTCTGACAAGGTCCTCTATGGTCAGCAGCCTATCCCCTCTGCTCCAATGCAATCTGCCATCCTGAGGGCTGCCTCTGTACCCGGCCTGGAGTAATCTGAGCTCACAAAGGGCCAGTCTGTGGACATGTCTTTTAGGCATACCTAATGTGTAAAGCAAGTGCCCAGCTTTGGAAGTGGGTTACAGAGGACCACAGGACCCTGTAAGTCCAGCATGAGGCACTGAGTCCAGGATGTAATCCATACAGTCTCACATCAGGGGTACTGATGAGTTGGAACTTGGCTTGCACTTCTGGGACCCCAGATTCTTTCAGAAACTGAGCAGGTAGAAGAACAGGCTCACCTTGTTCCTCATGTCCAGCACTTCTTGGGGGTCAGTGTAGAGAGGCACAAATTGGTTTGGGTTTTCGATCCGTATGGGCATGCCGCTGCTGGACTTTTCCACCTCATCAGCCTTCATCCACTGACAAGGCAAGTAAGGGGTTGGGTGTGGGCCACCCGGTGCCCCTCCCACTGGGTGCCACGCCCACCAGCATAGAAGGTCCACAAGTCACTCAGAGTTGTTCTCTCTTGGGTCAGAGCCAAGATGAGTGAAGATGATGCAGACATCAAGGAAGGCCAGTGGACCATAAAAAATCACCAGGGAGCAGGGGCTGAAGCTTGGACAGGCTGCGTCTGGGCTCCAGTTTCAGGTAACTGGATTTGCATTTGGTGGAGGCCTATTCTGAATGACTGTAGCCACTTTTTTGTTAATGAAAGATCAGATAGAGTTGGGCCAGGAGAGATGGCCTAGTGGTTGTAGCACCTGCCATTCAAACACAAGGATCTGCATGGATCCCCCGGAACACAGATGGGTGTGGCAGTTCATCCATAACTTAGAAGGCAGGGACGGGATTCCCAGAGTAAGTGAGTCTAATCATAGCAGCAAGCTATAGACTTATTCTCAAAGAATAATATAGAAGAGCTATTGAAGACGACTCCATAATCAACCTGAGTCACAGGCGTGAACCCATGTACATGCCAAGAAAAAAAAAATGCATTCATCTATGAAAAACAGGAAAAAAAAAATCTAATAGAGATCTGAGTGAGATAAAATGGAAAGAGGAAAGAGATCAACCTGTCCTTCTCCTAGGTTTGTGCCAGACCTCAGGCCCAGAGTCTGGTGTGTCTCCCAGGAATTTCCCAAAGGCCCCTGTGGATGTCAGGTGAAACACAGACCCCAGTCTTTCCTGAATTTGTGCTCATGGAAGTGGCCCAGTCCTGTCACCCTCTGGAGAAATCTGCTCCTTGTGCCCTAAACCTCAACACAGGGGCACAAGAAAGAGATGTTAGGGACCCTGGGGCCTGAGCACAGCATCCAGGACTGTGAATGAACTGTGTGACTTGCTTCCCATCAATACAACTCACCCCACCCAAGGCCGGCCCGACCTCCCCTCTTACCGTGGTCTTTGGTCGGGGACTGCCCATGTTCCTCTGCACCTCGTCAGCCACGTTCACCCGCAGGTAGGTGTTGGGAGTGTTAAGCCAGCGGGTCTTCTCCTTCTGCTGCTTCTGGGCATGCTGGCGCAGGGCAGGGACGGGGACACCATCCTCTTCAAACACAAAGGCAGTGACTGTGGCTGGGATCTCCACCTCGCTTTTGTGTTTGGTTTTCTCTTGGACAAAGGGGTGGCGGTACGTATAGCCTGTTCTGTACCCCTAAGAGGACAGAACCAGAACCAGGTGTTGTAGAGGACAGAGGTTCACATCTGGACTTGGTTCAACCCCAAATGTCCACCAGACAACTGAGTAGCCAGGCCTAGGCGACAGGGCTTTCAAATTGAGATGGGCCTAGTCACTTAGGCTTGTCATCCCAATTGCTCAGGAAGCTGAGGCAGGAGCATGACAAGTTCAAGGCTTGCCTGGGTTACCAAGCAAGCTCAAGGCTAACTGGGTAACTTAGTGAGCCTATGTCTCAAAGTGTGAACAAAAAGGCTGGGTAATATAGCTCCTTGGTAGAACACTTGCTTGGTACATATGAAACTTTTGAGTTTAATTCCCAGCACGCAAAAGTTTAAAAAAAATAATGAGGCCTGCTCAATGCTCATAATTTTGATGAATTTGTAAGTAGTATTGCTTTCAATGATGATGATGATGATGATATATAATTTTACAGTGCTGGAGACTAGCATATCATGCCATACAGACAGTCTACACTGAGCTATATCTCCCGTATCCAATATGTTTTTAAAGTAATTAACATTAAGATACAAATAACAGATTTAAAATCATAAGTGTGTGTGTGTGTGTGTGTGTGTGTGTGTGTGTGTATGTCTGTCCTTATATACATGTGTGTGAGGAGGGGGAGGAAGAGGTCTTAAAGGAGCAAGATACAGAGAGTGGTGTATAATGCCACGTGAAAGCAGAAGTGGGGACTGAGGAGGGATGAGGAAGAACTAGAGGGACAATGGCTGGGCCAGCAGCAGACGGGAGTAATGAGAGCCGTGTAGAACGTTATACATGTTTGACGCCGCCATGAGGAAACACATGCTAACCTTACACATTAGCTTCAAAAAAAATAATCAAAACACTTACGATAGTAGACTGCCCTTGAATGGCAGGAGCAAACCCTGATGCCGTATAGAGCTGTCTGAGGCTCTGACTCATTCACAGCATCATTCACCTACGTTCGCAGTGAAATCTGATTGTGTTAGAACCCTCCTTTCTCTCTTCTCTGAGACTCTAAATAGAATTGTCTCCTTCTCTCAAAGCTCTGAAACGATTCCTGTAGGAAGCTACCTGCAAAGGCCTGGTGCTTCGTTTGGGGACAATGACTCAGCACACGGTGTGTGTCAGGAGTTCCCTCTCACTACCAAAGGCACATCTCATCATTGCAAAGCCATCCTCACGGTCACCCTAGCGTGAGAAATGACGTGGAGGCACGGAAAGGGGGGGAAAGTATTAATTATTGCAATGACCTTGACATGGTTAGGTCGGGTGGCCTTGAGGGTGAGGAAAGGGAACCAAGCAGGACTGTTCTGAAGACAGGTTTCATTTCTCACCTCTGAACTCGCTTCCCACCGCATCCCTCTCCTACCTCTTGCGCCTGAAGCATCTCCTCTGATTCTCCATGTTATCAACCCAATCATTAGCTCCAAGAAGGAGGGGGCTGTCCTTTTGTATCCTTTACTGAATCATCCCATGTAATCCTTATGGACTGGTTCATTCACTGCAATAGACTAATGTAACGTGATGCCTGGAATAAGGGAGCTAGTTGTGTGGTGAGCTTTCAGTATTAAAACTGTGTCATTAGGGATGACCAGGACAACTCCAGAGGAGGAGTGGGCTAATAGGATGATGGTGATGGGCTGTGGACAGGAGGATAGGCACTCCGACTTCTCTGGACTTCCCATGAAGAGCATGGGCAGATATGAGGATGTCTCAGCACTTATCAGAGGGAGAAGAGGCAAGTACTGGAAAGTGCAGCTATTGTTCGAGTAAACACAAACTCGAAGGCCTTCACTAACTAAACCATGACAGAGGCAGTTCTTGTGCATCCCCAGTGCTTTCAGATGTCTGATTCTGGGGGCTCAGCCTCCGCGGAATGGTCTGAAGGACAGCACCAAGACACTCACTAAGTTGTCCAGCATCCTCATGAGGGCTTCAAATTCATGCTCTCCCAGTCGGCTCTTCCGCATGGGCCCAAAGGTGCTGCCGGCCCACTGCACAGAGCCCACCTCGTGAGGCCGGTGCTTCTCTTGCTCCAGGAGGATGAGGTTTTCAGTGCCCCCAGCACTGGACAGAGCCGACACCTGCAGGGAATCAGGGAATCAGGTGTATGGAGCCCTTGAAACTGCTGTGGCATGCACCAGAGGGCAGTGGGGTCACAGAGAACTCAGGATCCAGAAAGGCCCAGGGAACTGGAGGAAAG
This sequence comes from Tokudaia tokunoshimensis, assembly GCA_036184795.1. NCBI lineage: Eukaryota > Metazoa > Chordata > Mammalia > Rodentia > Muridae > Tokudaia > Tokudaia tokunoshimensis. The sequence continues at coordinate 107,247,516 of BTHU01000002.1, read as the reverse complement.
TATCTGGACACTTGTGGATCATGTGTTCACTGCCACGGAGACAGGATCAGTCATTCCTCCTCAGGCTCAGTTCCCAGAGAACCCAGAGAGGAGGAAATAACAAGAGTTAAAAACCCAGGAATGAAACAGCACAGAGGACTGAATGTTCTTTATCTGGGATACAATACACCAGAAAAGGAAAATGGTACCTAGGATGTAGCACACTAGAGAACTAACCAGTGCCTAGGTCATAATGCCTCAGAAAAGAGGGGCGGGGCAGGTGGCTTCAGGCAGCACACTTAACAATATGGACAGAGGCATGTGTACAACGTGGGCAATTCAGATTAATCTTAAAACACATGTAATCTCCATTCTCAATTTGCATCCCTACCATTCAGATGTCCTTAGTCAGGTTTGGATTTAGAGGAGAGAAAGGTAGATCTAAGCCATGCCGCCACAGAAGTGTGTATACACCCTTACATCCAAGAAGACTGATGTTCCCACACAAGCTACTTATCAGAACTATGCTCTGAGGATCTAATCTTCAGTGCCTGATGCTTCAGGACGGGCTGGGAGCTTGGGTTGTGGTTTTGGTGGTGTTTGTTTCAACCAGAGATAAAAGGATCCATTTAGTTTACTGACCCATGCAGGTATATAAGCTTTGAGCCTCTAGGCAGCATCTTGAGTACATGGCAGTCTCCTGCACCAATAGATGGCCCTAACCCTGCTTCTTGGAGGTCAGCTCATCAGACTTCCTCAGGCGAGCCCCATCGCCCTGGAACAGGAGGACACCACAACACTTCCCAGTGCCTTTGTACTCCGGATACATGTATGCCTGCCTTTAACTGTCCACACTGTTCTCTGCTGCCCTGGAGAGACAGTGCTAGGGTGTGTGTAAGGGGTGGACCTGAGTGGGTACCAGACTGGCTGGGTGTGTTACACCACCTCCTCACCCTGTGACTTTGGGCAGTTATTTAGCATCTTTGTGTTCAGTTTCCACATCCGTCAAGTAAAAATGGCAATGCCCTACCTGGTGAGGAATCTCTTAAGGTGTTGGTAAAGCATCTAGAATGCTCTGGAGCCTCAGGAGCACCACATGGACGCTGCTGCTAATTTAACACTCGGATAATGAGAGGCAGCCTTCCTGGAACTGTTTGTTAATGGAGATGGAAGAAGGGAGAGAGCACCCACAGCCTTGCCTAAGCTGCCTCCTTCCATCTCTTCCTCCAGCAGTTTCCATGGCGATGAGTAGCAGATGGGGAAGAACTGCCTGTGCCTCCCATCTGTCTCTCAGTGAGGGATGACCCACTTTTTCCAGAACTCCAAACCAATAGGCAAAGAATGCACTGTGCCCAGGAGAGCAGTGCGCCTGGACATGTCCACAGTCACATTCACCTGTCCACCAAGGTCACTGAGGGAGGAAGCGGGGCCCACAGCAGACATGGGGCTTCGGAGCTGGTTGCCAGGGTGCAATCCTGACAGGAGCTGCAGGCCGTGGCCCTGCGCTCACTTGTTCCTTAGTCTTTGCTTCTGCTCGTCCATGTCTTCTAGACCATCTGCTCCCTCTAGAGCCTCTCCATTCGTAAAACTGAGAAGAAATCACTGGCGCTTTCCTGGGTTGGTTGCCAGAGGGATGTGGGAGGGCAAAGACACATCAAGCCAGTCCTGAGCAGAAGGTGACAGCAGCCAGGAGGCTGTTGTGGACCAGAACTAACAGCTCTGCCCTGTGGCTACAGGTCAGAGGGTTAAACTGCCCAGGGGCCATTTCTGAGGTCTCAACCTGGGAGAAGATTCTTCACTGTGGATCTGTAGGGGACACAGCAGCAACTCTCTATCTGTGCAGAGTGCTGAGATATCTCTGCAGCGAAGAGCTTTTCCTGTGTGCTGTTTTCTCACAGAAGCTTCTGCAAAAGTGTGTTAAGGGACCCTTTGCAGTTCAGTGTGAGGAAAGGCAGAGTCGTCCCTTGATAGTGAAGGCTCAGCCAGTTCCAATGTCAGTCAGCATTCTTAGTTGAGGGAGAAGGTACCACATCAGAGACATGGCCTGGATCCAGGCCTCAGAGTCTAATTCTGAGCCCTGCTGTTTCTTGGGAGCCTCACTCGCTCCATTCCATGTAACATTTATTCATCTCCAGATTTACAATTGTCTCTGCAGCACTCCACTGCAAGGGTACCACAGGGCTCCCTCACCTCCCCCATACTGCAGGCTGATCTCACCCCAAGTGACACTAAGGGAGGGAGCGACCTTCCTTCAGTGCTGTTCTGCAGAGCCAGCCAGAGTGAGGCAGGAGGGCACCACGGGGGAGTTGCAGAGAGCAGGCTTGTCCTCTAACTGCAGCCTCTGTATTGTCACCACCCCCTCTAGCCTGGAGAGGCCATTCCTCCCAGCCAGCTTTGATCCTTGCCAACTCGGAGTCAATGGGCTTGTAGAGGGCACATCTCTGTCCCAAAGGTAGACAGCCAGGGCTGGAGATGGTGCAGCTGAGAGAGCTGGGTCACAAATCTATCCAGGGCAGGATAAGCACACCCTTTATCCCGCCATCTCAGACACCACAGAGTGCATGCCCTGGGCTGGCCCTCACCACAGAGGAGCCTGTAAACCAGCTTTCCTGCTGCTCTAGGGTCTCCATGGTCACTCCCCAACTAACTGTCCCTTCGCAGTGAGGGGACTGGGAGATGAGCTGGCTCCCTGTATACCTTTGGAGGTATCTTGGCTGTTCTGGTTGCCATGACAACACTGACTGGCTCACTGTCGATCCTTTCTATGGCTGCCCTCATTCTCTGCCCATGTACAGCCTGCCCTCATTCTATCCCATTCCTTGGAAAAATAAGAGTAACCTTTCTCTGTGTCCCCTAGTACAGCTTGGTGCAACAGCCACACCAGATGACAGGTGTGGTAGGGCTTCTGTGTGCCTTGTAGTGGTTCCCCCCATCCTGAACTCAGGTCCCCTAGATCTGGGCAGTACCAGTTAGATATTATGATGGAATTTTCCAGAGTATGGATCTCATTGTAAGCAGGAAATGGCAGGAGTGTAAGGAAAGTGGAGACAGGCAGGGTGATAAAGCAGTTTAGGAGGTCAAGACCCCGTCTGACAGCTAGCAGGGCCCCCATCAAAGCCAGCTCCTGAGCTCATGTCCCAGGGCACCTTGCATACCTGTACCTCACACGCAGCCTGCAGGTGGAAGACCTTGTAGAAAGCTTCCTCCACCGTGTCACCCAGGGCGACCATACCATGGTTTCTTAGCACCAGAATCTGTGGAGGAAGAAAGAACCAATCAAACCCAAGTCTTTGAAACTCCCCCCATTCCCGAGCCAGCAAGATGGCTCTGTGGAACAAGGTGCCAGCCACCAAGTCTGAGTTCAGTCCCTGGAACCCACATGGTGGAAGGAGTGAACTGATTCCTGCAGATTGTCCTCTGAACTCAATGTGAGTCATGGCAGCTTAAACTAACTCCCCTACCCATTGCCCCATGAACACAAACTAAATGAATAAATAAAACTACATAATGAAAATCAACCTTAAAAATGTTTCACTCCTTAGAGACTTTCATCTTACTAAGACCAACTCCATACCCCAGCCTGGTGCTCCACAAACTAACTGTTCTTCCTCTAATCAAGAACCCACTACTAACCTAAGGGTGGTTTGAGTCCAGTGCACCCAACTGCATAAACCGATTCAGTGCAGCTTACGTGACTGTTTCGGCAATGCTTTGGTGCCTTAGAGAACTCAGAATTCACACGTATATTAGACATGGGGAAGAAAGCAGAAAGGACAACCTTTGTGGGAGGCAATTGGGCAAGATGAAGTCAGACTTTAAAAGTGTGTCCCCTAGAAATGTCTAAGGGAGCCTCCTCAAGCCCCGAGGATTAAGGATTTCTGCCTGGCCATGTAAGGTGGGGTGGAAAGCAACCCCTGGAAGGTTCAACTACAGGGGACTGCTCCGGTAAATTTCAGTTATTCATAAATGAGGTATGATTTAGTAATCTGAGTGATAGAGAGAACAGTGACATACCAAGTCATTTAGTGTGCATTGCTAGAGGAGGGAGAACTGATTTTCTGGTTTTATAAACCAGAACACATCAACATCTCAGAGCAATGTGGGAGAAGTGGCTTTAAAAAGTTTTCTTTTGGTAGTTGGGACCGCCAGGCTCAGAGACAGACAGGCATAATATCGCTTCGGTTTCAGGCAGCTTGGGTGTAACCTGCTCCCAGGTGCTGGGCTGATCTGCAGTAACCAGCGCGCCAGTTCCGCGGTGGGACCTTCTGCCTGCTGGAGGGACCCCGCGCAGGGAGGGAGCCCGCCAGCTTCCCTTCCGCGACCTCTGTTCCCGCGGACTGCGCTGGAGAGACCGGTACCCAGGCTCTCCCCCCCCCGATATAACATCACTTGGGACACGGCCTGTTGGGGCTTCCGTCTGTGCCCGAGGGCGGGTTGGCGCTGTAGTCGTCTGGGCGCCAGATCGGCGGGCCATCGTGACCACAGGGTGAGCGGCGCCACGGAGACTGCCCTCCGCCATCTTTGCTCCAGTGACCAGGTAGTTGGGACCGCCAGGCTCAGAGACAGACAGGCATAATATCGCTTCAGTTTCAGGCAGCTTGGGTGTAACCTGCTCCCAGGTGCTGGGCTGATCTGCAGTAACCAGCGCGCCAGTTCCGCGGTGGGACCTTCTGCCTGGTGGAGGGACCCTGCGCAGGGAGGGAGCCCGCCAGCTTCCCTTCCGCGACCTCTGTTCCCGCGGACTGCGCTGGAGAGACCGGTACCCAGGCTCTCCCCCCAATATAACATCACTTGGGACACGGCCTGTTGGGGCTTCCTTCTGTGCCCGAGGGCGGGTTGGCGCTGTGGTCGTCTGGGTGCCAGATCGGCGGGCCATCGTGACCACAGGGTGAGCAGCGCCACGGAGAGTGCCCTCCGCCATCTTTGCTCCAGTGACCAGGTAGTTGGGACCGCCAGGCTCAGAGACAGACAGGCATAATATCGCTTCGGGTTCAGGCAGCTTGGGTGTAACCTGCTCCCAGGTGCTGGGCTGATCTGCAGTGACCAGCGCGCCAGATCTGCTGTGGGACTTCTGCCTGGCAGAGGGACGCCCCCTCCCCCCCCCAGGAGAGATCACACACCCCTGCACAGGGCAGGAGCCTGCCAGCCTCCCTTTGGCGACCTCTGCTCCAGGAATCCACTAGGCTGAGCCTTTAGATGTGCAAGGCCTCCCCAATATAAGATCACTTGGGGCAAAGCACATTAGGGCTCCAAAGTCACTCAGGAGCAGGCAGGCCCCAGAAATCGGTGCCAGGGGAATCCTGGTAATCCAGGGGGGGGGCAGAAATAGCTTTGCAGGCTCACAGGAGGTCCAACCAACAGCCAGTGGCAGCAGGACCAACTAACACCAGAGGTATCCAGATGGCAAAAGGCAAACGTAGGAATGTTACTAACAGTAATCAAAGTAATGTAGGACCATCCGAACCCAACTCTCCAACAGCAGCAAGTCCTGGATACCCCACCACACCCGAAAGACAAGATCTGGATTTAAAATCACTTCTCATGATGCTATTAGAGGATCACAAGAAGGACACAAATAAATCTCATAAAGAGTTACAGGAGACCATGAATCAACGGTTAGAAGCCCTTACAAAGGAAACACAAAAATCGCTTAGAGAAATGCGGGAGAACATGGATCAAAAGATGGAGGCGCACAAGGAGACAACACAAAAATCGCTTAACGAGATGAATCAACGGGTAGATGCACTCACAAAGGAATCACAAAATTTGCATAAAGAAATGCAGAAGAATATGGGTCAACAGACGGATGCCCATAAGGAGGCAACACAAAAATTGCTTAAAGAAATGAATCAACGGTTAGATGCCCTTACAAAGGAAACACGAGAACTGCTTAAAGAAATGCAGGAGACGATGGATCAACAGATGGAATCCCATGAGGAGGAAACACAAAAATCGCTCAGAGAAATGCAGGAGAACGTGGGTCATCAGGAAGAAATCCTGAAAGAGGTAATGCAAAATTACCTTAAAGAAATACAGGAAAATACAAACAAACAAGTGAAGGATCTCAGCAAATCCATCCAGGAACTAAAAAAGGAAGTAGAAACAACTAAGAAATCACAAAGGGAGACAACTTTGGAGATAGAAAACCTTGGGAAGAAATCAGGAGTCATAGATGCAAACATCAACAATAGAATACAAGAGATGGAAGAAAGAATCTCAGGTGCTGAAGATTCCATAGAAAGCATCGACTCAACAGTCAAAGAAAATGCAAAATGCAAAAAACGCGTAACCCAAAACATCCAGGAAATCCAGGACACAATGAGAAGACCAAACCTAAGGATTATAGGTATAGATGAGAGTGAAGATTTGCAACTTAAAGGGCCAGTAAACATCTTCAACAAAATTATGGAGGAAAACTTCCCTAACTTAAAGAGAGAGATGCCGATGAACATACAAGAAGCCTACAGAACTCCAAACAGACTGGACCAGAACAGAAATACCTCCCGTCACATAATAATCAAAACACCGAATGTTCTAAACAAAGAAAGAATACTAAATGCAGTAAGAGAAAAGGGCCAAGTAACATACAAAGGAAGACCTATCCGAATCACATCAGACTTCTCACCAGAGACTATGAAAGCCAGAAGATCCTGGGCAGATCTCATGCAGACACTAAGACAGCACAAATGCCAGCCTAGACTACTATACCCAGCAAAACTCTCAATCACCATAGATGGAGAGACCAAGATATTCCATGATAAAACCAAATTTTCACAATATCTTTCCACAAATCCAGCCCTGCAACGGATAATAGGTGGAAACCTCCAATACAGGGAGAGAAACAACACCCTGGAAAAAATGAGATAATAACCTTCTTGAATCAAACCCAAAAGTAGATAACCACTCAAACATAAAGATAGCGTCAAGAATGGCAGATGGCAATAATCACTATGCCTTAATCTCTCTTAATATCAATGGTCTCAATTCCCCAATTAAAAGACATAGACTAGCAGACTGGATACGTAAACAGGACCCAGCTTTTTGCTGCATGCAGGAAACGCACCTCAGTGTCAAAGACAAACACTACCTCAGAGTAAAAGGCTGGAAAACAATTTTACAAGCAAATGGCCCCAAGAAACGAGGTGGAGTAGCCATCCTAATATCGGATAAAATTGATTTTCAACCCAAAGTCATCAAAAAAGACACAGAAGGACACTACATACTGATCAAGGGAAAAATCCACCATCAAGAACTCTCAATCCTGAATATCTATGCTCCAAATGCAAGGGCACCCTCATTCGTAAAAGAAACTTTACTAAAACTCAAAGCACACATCGCACCGCACACAATAATAGTGGGTGACTTCAACACCCCGCTCTCTGAAATGGATCGTTCAGGAAAGCAGAAACTAAACAGGGACACAGTGAATCTAATTGAAGCCTTGGACCAAATGGAACTAACTGATATATATAGAACATTTCATCCTAGAGCTAAAGAATACACCTTCTTCTCAGCTCCTCATGGTACCTTCTCCAAAATTGACCATATAATTGGTCACAAATCAGACCTCAACAGATACAAGAAGATAGAAATAATCCCATGCCTCCTATCAGATCACTATGGAATAAGGGTGGTCTTCAATGGCAACAAAAACAAAAGAAAACCCACGTACACATGGAGGCTGAACAATGCTCTACTCAATGATAACTTGGTCAAGGTGGAAATAAAGAAAGAAATCAAAGACTTTTTGAAAGTTAATGAAAATGAAGGCACAACATACCCTAACTTATGGGACACAATGAAAGCAGTGCTAAGAGGAAAATTCATAGCCCTGAGTGCCGCCAAAAAGAAACGGGAGACAGCATACACTAACAGCTTAATGGCACACCTGAAAGCCCTGGAACAAAAAGAAGCAAATACACCAAAGAGGAGTAGAAGGCAGGAAATCATCAAACTCAGGGCTGAAATCAATCAAGTAGAAACAAATAAAACCATACAAAGAATCAACAAAACGAGGAGTTGGTTCTTTGAGAAAATCAACAAGATAGATAAGCCCTTAGCCAGACTAACCAGAGGGCACAGAGATAGTATCCAAATTAATAAAATCAGAAACGAAAAGGGAGAGATAACAACAGAAACTGAGGAAATTCAAAAAATCATCAGATCCTACTACAAAAACCTGTATTCAACACAACTAGAAAATCTTGAGGAAATGGACAATTTCCTTGACAGATACCAAGTACCAAAATTAAATCAGGATCAAATAGACCATCTAAACCGTCCTATAACCCCTGAAGAAATAGAAGTTGTCATTGGAAGTCTTCCAACCAAAAAAAGCACAGGTCCAGATGGTTTTAGTGCAGAATTCTATCAGACCTTCAAAGAAGACCTAACACCAATACTCTTCAAACTGTTCCACAAAATAGAAACAGAAGGAACACTACCCAACTCGTTCTATGAAGCCACAATTACACTAATACCAAAAGCACACAAAGATCCGACAAAGAAAGAGAATCTCAGGCCAATCTCTCTTATGAATATCGATGCAAAAATACTCAATAAAATTCTTGCCAACCGAATCCAAGAACACATCAAAACGATCATTCACCACGATCAAGTAGGCTTCATCCCAGGGATGCAGGGATGGTTCAATATAAGGAAATCCATCAATGTAATCCACTACATAAACAATCTCAAAGAAAAAAACCACATGGTCATCTCATTAGATGCTGAGAAAGCATTTGACAAAATTCAGCATCCTTTCATGCTAAAGGTCTTGGAAAGATCAGGAATTCAAGGCCCATATCTAAACATAGTAAAAGCAATTTACAGCAAACCAGTAGCCAGCATCAATCTAAACGGAGAGAAACTTGAAGCAATCCCACTAAAATCAGGGACTAGACAAGGCTGCCCTCTCTCTCCATATCTTTTCAATATAGTACTTGAAGTTCTAGCTAGAGCAATTAGACAAGAAAAAGAGGTCAAAGGGATACAAATTGGAAAGGAAGAAGTCAAACTATCACTATTTGCAGACGATATGATAGTATACATAAGCGACCCAAAGAACTCCACCAGAGAACTCCTACAGCTGATAAACGACTTCAGCAAAGTGGCCGGATATAAAATCAACTCAAGCAAGTCAGAAGCCTTCCTATACTCAAAGGATAAGCAGGCTGAGAAAGAAGTAAGAGAAATAATACCCTTTACGATAGCCACAAACCATATTAAGTATCTTGGCGTGACGCTAACCAAACAAGTGAAAGATCTGTATGACAAGAACTTCAAGTCTCTGAAGAAAGAAATTGAAGAAGACCTCGGAAGATGGAAAAATCTGCCATGCTCATGGATTGGCAGGATTAATATAGTAAAAATGAGCATCTTACCAAAAGTAATACACAGATTCAATGCAATCCCCATCAAAATCCCAACTCAATTCTTCATAGAGTTAGAAAGAGCAATTCAAAAATTCATCTGGAATAACAGAAAACCCAGAATAGCTAAAACTATTCTCAAGAGTAAAAGAACCTCTGGGGGAATCAGTATCCCGGACCTCAAGCTGTACTACAGAGCAATAGTGTTAAAAACTGCATGGTATTGGTACAGTAACAGACATGTAGATCAATGGAACAGAATTGAAGACCCAGAAATGAATCCACACTCCTATGGTCACTTGATCTTTGACAAAGGAGCTAAAACCATCCAGTGGAAAAAAGATAGCCTTTTCAACAAATGGTGCTGGCTCAGCTGGAGGTCAACATGCAGAAGAATGCAAATTGACCCATCCTTATCTCCTTGCACTAAGCTCAATTCTAAGTGGATCAAAGATCTCCACATAAAACCAGACACACTGAAACTAATAGAAGGGAAACTAGGGAAGAACCTTGAACATATGGGCACAGGGGAGAATTTCCTGAACAGAACTCCAATAGCTTATACTCTAAGATCAAGAATAGACAAATGGGACCTCATTAAATTACAAAGTTTTTGCAAGGCAAAAGACACCGTCAAAAAGACAAAGCGGCAACCAACTAACTGGGAAATGATCTTTACCAACCTTACATCCGACAGAGGGCTAATATCCAAGATATACAAAGAACTCAAGAAGTTAAACTCCAGAGAGGCAAGTAACCCTATTAAAAAATGGGGTACAGAGCTCCACAAAGAGTTCTCACCTGAAGAATATCTAATGGCTGAGAAGCACCTAAAGAGATGTTCATCATCCTTAGTCATTAGGGAAATGCAAATCAAAACAACCCTGAGATTCCATCTCACACCAGTCAGGATGGCTAAGATCAAAAACACAGGAGACAGCAGTTGTTGGCGAGGATGTGGAGAAAGAGGAACACTCCTCCACTGCTGGTGGAATTGCAGGCTGGTACAACCACTCTGGAAAGCAGTCTGGCGGCTCCTCAGAAAACTGGGCATGACACTTCCGGAGGATCCGGCTATACCACTCCTGGGCATATACCCAGAGACTTTACCTGCATGCAATAAGGACACATGCTCCACTATATTCATAGCAGCCTTATTTATAATAGCCAGAAGCTGGAAAGAACCCAGATGTCCCTCAACGGAGGAATGGATTCAGAAGATGTGGTATATTTACACAATGGAATACTACTCTGCAATTAAAAACAATGAATTCACGAAATTCCTAGGCAAATGGTCAGAACTTGAAAATATCATCCTTAGTGAGGTAACCCAATCACAAAAGATCACACATGGTATGAAGTCACTGATAAGGGGATATTGACCCAGAATCTCAGAATACCCTAGACACAATCAGCATATCAATAGATTTCTAAAAAGATGGAAGGAGAGACCCCTGGTCCTGGAAAGACTGGATGTAGGGGAACGCCAGGACAGAGTAATGAGAGGGGGTTGAACGGAGAAAAGAGGGAGGGAAGGGGGCTTATGGGACTTTCGGGGAGGGAGGAAACGGGAAAGGGGAAGTGTTTTGGAATGTAAATTAAAAAAATAAAATAAAATTAAATTAAAAAAAAAAAAAAAAAAAGTTTTCTTTTGGGCTGGAGAGATGGTTCAGCAATTAAGAGCACTGACTGCTCTTCCAGAGGTCCTGAGTTCAAGTCCCAGCAACTACATGGTGGCTCACAACCATCCGTAATGAGATCTGATGCCTTCCTCTGGGATTTCTGAAGACAGCTACAGTGTACTCACATATAATAAATAAATAAATTTAAAAGAAAGAAAGGAAGGAAGAAAGAAAAGAAAAAAAGCAAATTTTAAAAAGTTTTCTTTCTAAAAAAATAATCATCTATAAAATTTAGAGAGATAACTCAGCTGTTAAGAGTGCTTTCTGCTCTTGTAGAAGACCCAGGTTTGGTCTGAGCATTTACATCAGGGTGCCTGCAACTCCAGCTCCAGGAGATATGATGCCCCCTTCTGGCCTCTACATGCATTGCATATATACAAACATCTTTAAAAAATGTCTACAAAATAAATATTCTCTAATAAATACATGATGCCTTTGTGATGTTAATGCTCTCTCTATATCTGTCTGCTCTCTCTCTCTCTCTCTCTCTCTGTGTGTGTGTGTGTGTGTGCGTGTGCGTGTGCATGTGCGTGTGCGTGTGCATGTGCATGTGTGTATTGAACCAGAGGTGAACACTGGGCATCTTTCTCAATTGTTCTCCACCTGATTTTTGAGGCATGGTCTTTCCTTAAACCTGGAGGTCACAGATACACTCAAACTGATTGGCCACACAAACTCCAGGGATACATCTCCCAGCACTGGGGTTATATGTATGGAACTGCCACACCCAGTTTTATTATGTGGGTACCGGAGATGGAACTGAAGCCCTGTACAGCCAGCTCTTTGCCCTTTGAGCTGTCTCCCCCAGTCCTGTGACACTAGCATTTAACAGTACCACTCCACAGCACCATCCCCACCCCCAGAAACAAACCTTGCAGGTGGGTCCAAGGCACTTCTGCAAGTTGATTCGATCAGCTTCCTGCTCCATTTCCCCATTGAAGTCATAGTAGGCCATGTCCCCCACCAGCAGGGCATTATGGGAGACAGGCAGGAGGCCACACTTCATAGCTGACACCTACAGGGAAACAATAGTTGCCTAGCAACTGCAGCCCAGCTCCTGGGGTGTGCTGGTCCTTTCAGAGCACACAGCAGGCCAGCCCTGCGCTGGGAGTATGGGATGGTCATAGGGAGGAAGAAGCCTGTACCACCCAGGCCTCTCTCACTGAGGGCTCTAAGGGCTTCTCATCCTCTTGCACAGGAAGGCTGGCACTACTCACCGCTGCTGTGGCAGGTGTGTGCAGGTGGATGGCACACCGCACGTCGGGCCTGGCGGCATAGATGGCTGAGTGCAGACTGAAGCCCGTGGTGTCCACTGGGAAGCAACTGCTGCCCTTCTCCACCACCTCTCCCAGAATGTTCACCTTAATCTAGGCAGTAAAGAAGAGGCCAGACTCAGGGCTCCTGTCCTCTTCCAGTGCATTCCCTGGTCCACATCCACCACTCCAGAAGACAGGAGCAACGGCTGGCCTTGGTGCTGGGGCACAGCAACAGGGTGTATGCACTCACACACATGAGAGAGAGAGAGAAAGAGAGAGAGAGAGAGAGAGAGAGAGAGAGAGAGAGAGAGAGAGAGAGAGAGAGTTGCTATTGGCTGGCTATGGTGTTCCTACTTAACAAATGGATGCAGAAATGCACAAAGCACCAACATCACAGTATGATAGGTGACTGGTACGTAGAAATGGTAAGATATTTCATCCTCAAGGTGCCGCCTCCACCCCTCCCAGCATACTACAAGGCCCACCTCTCAAAGACCCAAATCACCCAACACAAACCTGAATTCTGAGATGAGATCTTCCTAACCCAGTGGTTCTCAACATTCCTAATACTGATACCCTTTAACACTGTTCTCCTCTTGTGGTGACCCCTAACCATAACATTATTTTGTTGCTACTTCATAAGTGTAATTTTGCAACTGTTATGAATTGAATGTAAATATGTGATATGCAAGATACCTGATATGTGACCCCCCCAAAGGGGTAGTGACACAGGTTGAGAATCGATATCCTGACACTTTAATGAGCATGTGCTCTGGTCTTCAGGCACTCTGCAGCCCTGGGCTCACACGAACACAATTACACCTTACACACTAACTAAACTAAATCTTAGTGTCTTAAAAAGGATGAAAGAAAATCACTGCTAAGTTGGCCCTCAAACCAGGAAGCACCTACGACATCCAGACTCCAACACTCAAGGCAGGTCCACAAATGGTTTCACACCCCATTGCCAAAAGCCCACGGACAAAAGAGGGACCAAAGAGCAGTGGCACTGTGGTATGGGGAGGGGCACACTATTGTACTGTGCTCTAATAGCACAGGAACAGCATCCAACAGGTCCCGCTGCAAACCTCTCTGTGGAGTGGGCTTCCTGGGTTAGGAGTGGCCTGGGCTGGATATGACAGCAACGCCTCCAGCTCACGTTCCTTAAAATAACTGCATGTGCTCAGCCTGGTTCCCCAGTTCCTCCCAGTGGTCCAGTAAGATTCCCCTCTCTGTCTCATGTGTCCCTTATCTCATCATTGCACCTGTGACTTGGGTCATTCAAGAATCATCACAACCTAGTAAGACAGTGGCCAGTCCATCTGGTGCCTCTGTCTAGATGAGAACTCTTGAGTATTTCCCCAGAGTCTCAGGCTTGGACTCTAATGGTGTGCAAATTTACAAAAGAGGCCCATTGTTGGGACACTGAAGGGAGTGGTACCGCGTGATTTCACCTGCCCCTTTCATCCTCCTCAACCACATTCCCCCTTTGAGAGTAGGAACTGTACATCCACACACAGAAACCCAGGGTCTGTCCACACCCCACACTTTCTCCTGCTGGTGACTTCCACAGCCTGCAGGGTCTGCCCATACCTCAGACCACCTCCTGCTTATGATTCCCCCTTCTGAACATACTGCAGCCAAATTCCAATTGCCTCTGCCCCAGGGACCCCCCCCCCACCAGCTCCTCATACTCAACCTCAGCTGTGCGAGCCCAGCTGATCAGCAGGCCCACTAAGCAAGCACACAAGCCCAGAACTTCTTTCACAGATCACAGAAAGCACGGAGCAATTGTCCTGATGTCTGCTGGCCTCCACACCTCTGTTTAAGACAATCCATGAACAAAGATTACCTTGCTTCCACCTCCAGATTCCAAATGCTGAGTCACACTTGCAAGTCTCTTGCTCTCCTGCTCCAGTGGGTCCCCATCCAAGGAAGCTTTCTTCATGACATGTGGTCTAACCTCAAGCCAGGAGTCTACCTGGGACCCCAGGTCCATTCCATCCTCCCTTCTGCTGTGTTTGTGCCCTGCACCCTGGCCACATCATGCTCTAGGCACCCACTGCGGCCATGCATCTTCTCTGCCCAGGGAAAGTGAGTCCCTCAAGGAACAGAACAGTAGGCTCTAACACGCAGATGACCTGCTCCTCCATGGTCACATGGGTACTATCATCCAAGTAAGGGTTGGCACTGATGCTGGGCCGTACTTACCAGGCTAGATGCGGTGACCTCACTGCAGGAAACCCCCTTGGGGCTGATCAGGAAGTGGTCCTGCTCCTTGCTCACTCTCAACTGGGAAGACAGATAAGAAGCTCAGGGCCAAGCAGCCAGGGAGAAGGGATACTTCCTACGATACTGTTTGAATCCTTTGTTTTCCTTGAACTCATTGCACCAAGGCTTCCTCTAGTGAACCCTCCTCCACAGAAAGATGAAGAGGTTTAATCTTTCGTTAAACTGTGGAAAAGGAGCTTCCAGAGGAATCTCACAAAAGTTAGGCACAGCCCTGGATATAGGAGCTAGTTCCCATCCAGAGAGGTATCCATGGGGCAGGTTGTCTCTTCTGATCACCATTGTGGTTAGTAATCTTGGAAGAGGTGAGTGGATTATAACCAAGGGCCACTAACAGTGCTTGGCCATGCTCAGAGTCAGGAGTCTTCCCTTCAGGGTTTCTGAGGATAGGAGGATGAGGGAAAGGACACAGGGCACCTGCTCCTCACCGTGACATAGGTGTCACTGAGCTGCGCCCAGCCGTAGAGGTCCAGGAGACGGTAGACACTGCTGATCTTGCACCGCATAAGCCTCTCCCCCTTGGCCAGGTTCAGGGAGTCGGCAGTGTGGAGGTCATTAATGGGTGTCATCATGGAGAAGTCTGTAGGGATGGGAGGGGACAGTGCATCTCCCTGAGGACAAGAGTCCCTACTAGCCAGCCTGGTCCTTGTCCTGTGCCCCTCTAGATCTCACTGACTGATGCTACCATGGTACAGGAAACACCACCTGTCAGAGGATCAGACAGCCCTTGACTCACACCTAGAGGAAGAAAGGTTGTAGAGTGACCATGTGTGACTTGCAAAGTCCTCTGCTTGATTGAGATTCAGGGGAGCAGAGGAAGGCATACACACACGTTAAGGGCTAGAGAGACATCAGTGGTGGAGAGCATGTGTTGCTTTTGCAAAGACTAAGCTCAGTTCCCAGCACCTATGTCAGGGGCATACACACACACACACACACACACACACACACACACACAGACTCTCTCTCTCTCTCTCTCTCTCTCTCTCGCCCTGTACACACATGCACGCATGAACACGCATGTGCACATGCATACCACATTTTCTTTTTAAAAGTAAATTGGTTAAGTAAAAAATTTAATGGTCATATTACCATTATCAAAGCGTTATCTTGTCAGGACTGGTTAGGTATGGTAGCACATTTCTGTAATTCCAGCATTCAGGATGTCAAAGTGAGAGAATGAGAGCCAATCTAGGCTACCCAGTGAGAGCCCATCTCAAAACAAATCGTGAACTAAGACATATGCTAAGTACAAAGATAAATAAACAGTAATGAAATGGATGGACCAACCTTCACTTTTGACAAAATCCAATAAAAATGGAAATATAAATTAAATTGAGTGTCCTGGAGACGGCCTCTAACTATAGATGATTTAAAAATAATTATATTAGATTGCAAAAAGCTCTCACTAAATCCTTGACATGGAACTTAAGAACTTCTAATTCTATGAAGCCTGACATTGACCGATCTATAGAAGAATAAGCATCCAATAGCTTAGCAATGAGAAAAGACAGCTCGTGGAATAAAAACCAGACCCAGTGAGGCTGCCGCTCAGTGTGTGCCTGACATGTGTGCAGTTGTGGTTCACTGCCAGCACCATTAAAACATATGTGCAGCT
Source organism: Tokudaia tokunoshimensis (assembly GCA_036184795.1). Classification (NCBI taxonomy): domain Eukaryota; kingdom Metazoa; phylum Chordata; class Mammalia; order Rodentia; family Muridae; genus Tokudaia; species Tokudaia tokunoshimensis. Next base: position 107,231,321 of record BTHU01000002.1, on the reverse strand, counting down.
GTAGTCCACGGATACAAATGTAGACATAGCCAGGAAGAGGGAATCTTACCTGGAGGAATTGTGTCCAACAGATTGACCTACAGTCAAGTCTGTAGGCATATTTTCTTGCTTAATGATTGATGTGGGAGGGCCCAGCCCACTGTGCGTGGGATCACCCTGGGCTGGTGGCACCCGGTTATTCAAAAAGTAAGCTGAGAGAACCAGGAAGCAGTCCTCCTCTGAGACGTCTGCTTTAGTTCCTACTTCCAGGTTCCTGCCCTTCATGATGAGTTCCTGCCTGGATTTCCCTCAGTGATATTCTGACATGTAAGCTAAATAAACCCTTTCCTCTCAATGCTTCTGGTTGTGGTGCTTATCATAGCAATAGGAAAAACTAGAACATAAATAATATGGAAAATAGTAAGTACAAAACCAAAGTCAGCCAGATGTGGTAAAGTCCACCTATAATCCCAGTCCTTGTGAGGTGAAGGCAAGAGGGTTAAAGTCTTGGCCAATTATAACTATGTGACTAGACTCTGCTCACCATCTCCTCCCACAAAAGGTTAGGGTGTAGCTTGGGTGAGCAGTGCTTGCCTGGCATGAACAAAGCCCTGGACTTGATCCCTGTTGTTAGAAACAGAACTGATAATCAGGGGAAAAATTAAGAACTAATAAACAAATACAAGAATTCATCTGTAAGACCTATAAATAGACAAATATGATTTGTCCAATAAGGGAAACTGAGAACACAGTGCAGCAGAAGCCAGAACAAAACCCAGCCACCACCCAGCACAAGACCTAACAATAAAAGGTATATTGTAAGTCACTTCATTTTAAAGAAAATCCATCAACATAGATAATTTCATACAAAATATAGGATCAAAACAGCAGCAAAATAAGAATTTAAATGCCAGATAAAACTGAAGGGGGTGAGCGTTAAGAATCTCTGAAAATGTTCTAGGTATGGATAACTATGCAAGTGAGCTATAAACCTTCTAGAGAGATGTTCTGCTTTGCTTAAACTCCTTCAGGGCAAGAAGAAGGGTGGAGTCTCCCTGCTCATGTTTAAAGTCACGACTGAATGCCCTAGGGTGGACTCACCCTCACACAAGAACATACATGCTTAAATCCTTAACAGAAGTCTAAGGGTAAAATATCAGAACAAGGAACTGGGGCTGAGAAGATGGCTTATCTGGTGAAGAAGCTTCCGTGCAAGAAGGAGGGCCTGTATTCATCACCAATCACCAGAGCCCATGTTAAAAAAAAAAAAAAATCCCAGCACTGGGGATCTAGTGGGGAGGTAGAAAGAGAAGAGTTCTGGGACTGCCCACCTAGCTGAGATAGTGAATTCTAGGCCACGAGAGACCCTCTCTCAAAGTATGTGGTGGGTTGATCCGGATAAGGTTGAACTCTGGTTTCCACATGTATGTATGCTTATATGTGAACATGAGTATACACACACACACACACACACACACACGACCAAAGATAAATTAGAGCCTGTTATTCTGAGATCTGTCACTATAACTCATTGTGACAATTGCTTGAGGGGACATAAGGGGATCAGTGCCCCAAATGCATCATGTTATAAAGCTCAAAATCTATTTCTGAAGAGAGAGCTATGATGAGCTAGAAAAAAAAAAGACATTTTCTCAACATGATGAAGAATAATGATCTCAAATTCTGCGCTGACAGAATTTCCATTAAAGTCAGATGCAAGACAAAGATGACCACTCTCTAAATTATTAAACATCATTCTAAAGCCTGAGGGGATATAACCAGAAAACTAGAAAAAAAATAAGCCCAAAGGCAAAATGCTGGCAGACGAAGGCAAAATGTCAGCGTTTGCAGACTATGTGATTTTTCTATATACAAAAACACAAGGCCAGAGACATAGTTCAGAAGGGAAAGTGCTTTGCTGCCAAGGGGTTCCCACGTGGGAGGAGAGAACCAATTCCTGTGAACTGGCTTCTGACCTCCATACACACATTTTGATAATACACACTCACAAACATATGTATGGTCACACACACACATACATGCATATAAATAAACAAAATAGTAAAATGGTTTTAAAACTCAAGATAATGTGTGCATGTATATTCAAGAAAAAGTTGAATAAAGATCCATTTATGACAACCAAGTTATATATTATTTCCTGGATGGGCTTAAGACATAGTCAGATCACATGAAAATAACTAGTAAGCTTTCCAGGTAGATATTACAGAACTAGTATAAAATATACCTTGTTTCTGAATATTCTAAATCAGTTCTTGAGAATATTTTAAAATTATCTCCCACATGCTAGAGTATTCTAGAAACAACCATATACATTTCCCCCATGGAAACTATATTCTAAAATAAAAATAAAGAATTCTAACTCTTCTACCAAATCAATCCCAATACAATTCCAGTCAAAATCCTAAAAGGATTATTTTAAGGTAGAGAAGAATAAAGCTTGACAAAATAGCTCCAAAATTACTTTATAGAATAAATTTGCACAAGAGATTAAGATAAATTGGTGATTAACTACGGTCCTTTGACCTATTGTCTAGGCAGGTGGCCAGCTGTGGAAGACACAAAGGAAAATAACAGAGGCTCTGATCTGTAACAATGTATCCTACAACATAACAAATGCTATGAACAAAATTAGAAGTCAAAAGAGAAACTGAAAAGTGACTGTAATATTTTTGACAGGTTGTAGGGAAATAGCATTAATTTGTAAAGATTTAAAAACTTTTTCGCTGCACACTAATAGGAAAATTGGCAAAGTATGGGAACAAACATTTTGCTATAAAAGAGCACAGATGAAGGCTTAGGTACAGCCTGTCTCAGGGGGAGGGAGGAACAGCAACTGACAGTCTGAGCTGAGGTGGCAGCAGGGCCACGCCCACCACACTCTGTGGAGCACAAGGCGGGCAAATCTCTTTCTGCATCTCTTTCTGCGGATGGATGGCGGAGGGACTGAATCTGCATTATGCATAATGCTTCCAAGCTCCTGCTTGCCTTCCTCCAGCCATCCTTACAATTTATCTTCAGAAGACAGTCCAATCATCTCACCATTTTCTTATTATAATTTATCTTCAGAAGACAGTTGTGCGCATGGCACTAAATTTATTTACCAGGATGCTTGCCACACTGTGATCCGCAACAGTAAAGAGATGAATACAGTAAAACTCCAGGAAGGAATGATTGATTCATCAGCATGCATCCACAAAACAATTATTGCAGAACCCTATTTACGATGCAAAGATTTAGTTGATATACCATTAAAATATATGTCATATTCTTGCTTTCAATGATCTATCTATATGAAACCAAAAAAGTTGAAAAGATACATCAAAATACTGCTAAGAGTGATGTTGGAGTTCTCCAAACACAACGAAGTGGGTTTTGGCTTCTCCTTCTCAAATGCTTCTTTAGTTGTGGTCATCATCCTATACATCTGAGTCATATGCAGCTTCCTGCTGTGGGCGGAGCTGCAGTCCGGGAAGGGAGCCCACACAGTGGTAGCTCCTCTTACGGGGCTTGAGTGATCACCCTGGCTGGTCTCCTGGCTCTGCTCACCTCTTCCCTCCCTTCCCATCCCTGGCATCATGAACAATTCTCCTGTGGGTCTTTAATTCACAGCAACATCAGAAGCAGAGCCAGGCATCTCTTTGCCCAGGCCTGCTAATGCGCCTGCAGCTTGGCCATTGCCTAGCAACCAAGCTGCTTCCGGTGCTTTCTCCTCCCTTCCCTACCACAGCCCTCTTCCTCTGCTCCTGGCAGACACCCAGGCACCCACATACTCATGGAAGAAGCTGGGAAGACTGCGTGGGAGGTGCTGGCCATGAAGTCCGCGATCTGCCGGAGGGCCCAGATGTTGGAGGAGTTGTTGCCCTTCTTCATCTGCTCCTGGATGAGGCCTTCCAGCTCCTCCCTGAAAGACTGCAGCAGGCCAAGGGGTTGGTGTCCCGTTCCTCATGGAGGACCGAGGGCCCAGCAGGCCCTCACAAGTCCCCAGGGATTGGTGCCCAGCTCCTGGCAGGAGAACTAAGGACCCTGCAGGTCCCTAGGAGCTGAGGGCACAGCAAGCCCGGGGTAGGGGGTGTGGGGAGGGCTGGTCCCTGAGCTCTGCACAGGGGGTGATCTCCACCCCCTCCCCTCCTGCAGCTCCTGCACAGGAGGACTACTCCTGCAAGTATCCAGGGAGTTGCTCCTCCAGCTTTTCAGGAAAAGTCAAGGACTCTGAGGGACCCCAGCTGCAGGTTCACTAGGGCCCCAGGTGCCTCTTCAGATTGCTGGGTGGGTTCAAGAGGACTTTGGTAAAGAACCTGGAGCCCCCTTTTCTGTGGGGTTAGTCCAGATTCCAGCTCCCACAGCCATCCATCTTTTCAGTGTACTTCCTGCCTGGGAACAAGCTCTGAGGCCCTGCGAGACAGGCACAAAGCCACCCTGGTCTGGAGACTCAGGAGCATCTAGGTCAGGCTGGCCCCTGTCCAATTGTTCCTCTTATCCCCCTTCCTCAACCCTGGCTGGACATTCAGATGCTACTCGCCCTACAGTGAGCAGGATACTGCATGCTACTCAGCAAAGGGAACCCTAGGCCAGCCCCATGGTAACCCATCCTCCAGACCACATGGTCCTATCTGTTCTCTGTTGCAGGAAAGAGGACTGAAAACCCAAGCCTGTATGTGGCATAGGAAACCAGGTTAGGGGGCATGTCTCTCTGCCACTCTCTGAACCAGAATTTATGCACATTCCCAGGTTTGCCCTTGACCAGTGATTAGGAAGTGTGATGGTTTGTATATGCTCGCCCCAGGGAGTGGCACTATTGGACGGTGTGGTCCTGTTTGAGTAGGTGTGGCCTTGTTGGGAAGTGTGTCACTGTAGATGTGGGCATTAAGACCCTCATCCTAGCTGCCTAGAAGTCAGTATTCTGCTAGCAGCCTTCAGATGAAGATGTGGAACTCTCAGCGCCTCCTGTACCATGGCTCCCTGGATGTTGCCATGTTCCCACCTTAATAATGGACTGAACCTCTGAACCTGTAAGGCAGCCCCAATTAAATGTTGTCCTTGTCAGAGTTGCCTTGGTCATGGTGTCTGTTCACAGCAGTACAATCCTAACTAAGACAGGGAAGGAATCAGATACCCACATGGCCAGGCCCATCTTGTTCATCAAGCCTAAACTGCCAAGACCCTGAGTGAGGGTCAGGGAGCCAGAACCCCTGGTCTTTTGAGTCTCCGGGAAACCAGCCCTCCATGCCCCGCCCACTCACAGGGCTCTGCAGGATCATGGTGACCCTCTTCTTCTGCTCCATCAGGTTGAAGTCCTGTCGCAGGTCAGCTGCACGGTTTCGAAGTCGCAAGTACTCAGGGTCATCTTCAGAGAACCGGTCAAAGTAGTGCTGCCCCTGAGAGGGTGGCGGGGAAGCCGCCTCAGGGACTGTGTCCTCACTCATGTTCCTGCTAAGGCTTCAATCCACTCCTGGAACCCTGTAGAAGGAGGACAGGGTGAGCTCCTAGTGGGCCAATTGCTTGCTGAGGCAAAGGGTGGTGTGATTCACCATGCCCTGTGGGCTACTTCCAAGTGGGAAGGCAGGTCGCCTCCTGGGATGATGGCCCATAGGGGCTGCTAATGCAGCACCAGGTTCTGTGCAAACAAGTGTCCAGTTTAATTGATCCCACTGGGATGTCAGAGGAGACTTCCTAGGTGTAGTGTAAATATAGCCTGCAAACCTTTCTGAGTCTTTCTGTGTTGAGTCCTTAACAGAGGCAGGCAGGAGCTATTGGGTACTTTAGTAAAATGATGTAGAGGGCTATAATGGGCTGGGGTGTAGTTAATAGTGAAAAGTACTTGCCTAGCACATCCAGGCCATGTCTGTCATCTGTGCATCCCAAATTATATAAATACTCTTTTCCTTTTGTAGGCCTCCTCAAAAGCTATGGCCCAGAAATCCACAAAAGAACACTGCTGCCAGGAACTGGGGAAGCCGCTTGGTTGGTAGCGTGCTAGACTAGCATGCGCCACACCACGTGAAACGGGGTCTGGTGGCACATACCTATAATCCCAGTACATACAGAGTTTAAGTCCAGCCTGTGCTACATGAGACTCTGCCTTCAAAAGCTCTGCAACGGGCACCATTTGATGGTCCCACTGAGCAGATGTTTGACAACAAAAGATGGAGGATGAGAAACTGGGGGTCAGGAAGGAATAAAGAGGAGGAGGAGAAAGGGAGGAGAAACCTCTCTCTCTCTCTCTCTCTCTCTCTCTCTCTCTCTCTCAGACTATTATATGTAAGTACACTGTAGCTATCTTCAGACACCCCAGAAGAGGGCATTAGATCTCATTATGGATGGTTGTGAGCTACCATGTGGTTGCTGGGATTTGAACTCTGGACCTTCGGAAGAGCAGTCAGTGCTCTTAACCGCTGAGCCATCTCTCCAGCCCTCTCTCTCTCTTTTTTAATCTTTATTTATTATCCCCTTACCCGGTTTCCCCCACCCCAGGAAAACCCCCTATCCCATCCCCTCCCTCTGCTTCTATGAGGGTGTTACTCCACCCACCCACTCCTGCCTCCCCACCCTCGATTCCCCTACATTGGGGCATCTATTGAGTCTTCATAGGACCAAGAACCTCTTCCCCCATTGATGCCTGACAAGGCCGTCCTCTACTACATATGTAGCCGGGGCTACATATGTGTACTCCTTGGTTGGTGGTTTAGTCCCTGGGAGTTCTGGGGGGTCTGGTTGGTTGATTTTGTTGTTCTTCCTATGGGGTTGCAAACCCCTGAGGAAACATCTCTTAAACTTCTAAAACAGATTTGGCAGTGTGCAAGTCAAATGAGGAGTACTTGGGGACATTTAAACACAGGTTTGCCCCTTCCATCTAGGTCAGAGATATCTGCCCTTGAGCTTCTCTAAGCCAAGGTCATCTACAAAGTTCAAGCTTGAGAATCTCACAATTGAGTTACAGCAAAAAGTAAAAAAACCAAAACAAACAAACAAACAACACCACCATAAACCAAAAAACTCAGAGTGTTTTAAATAAATTTATGATCTTGTGTTGGGCCTGTGCATAGCCATCTGGGAACTCATATATATTCTAAATGGAGAGAGAGAGGCCTGCGGCTGGGGACCATTTCAGGTCAGCAGGTCTGGACTGAAGTCAGTCCTATACTTTGAACAGCTCTGCCCCTTGACACCTGCATGCGTTCAGTGGGTCTCTTTCCCTTTCTGCCTCATCTTATCCATCTCTCACTAAGGAGTGAGCAGAATGACCACTGGGCTGCCTTCCGGCCCAGACCATTCATGGATGTGAACGTTGGAGGCAGACAGATTTATGTAGAAGACACAGAGGGACAGAGGATCTGAGTGTCATGGGGAAGAGGGCTTCCTGACTCCCCATCCCTAGCAGCCAGTGCTGAATACTGTGCTTCTATTCTGCTCCAATCTAGATCATCCCTGGACCTTTGGGGTAAGGAGGAATGGGAAGACAGGTCAGAGGACACAGCCCATCCAAGATGTGAAGGCATGGATGGGGCAGCAGGTCTCTGGGCTGTAGCCAGCAGTCCTCCCATGGCTCCTCCCTACTCAGCTGCCATGGCTCTCCTGGTACCACCGTACCAAGGCAATCTCCACAGCACTTTCAAAGCCCTGAACCTTGGAAGTTTTTGAAATAGAACCAAGCCTCCCCGCTTCGTGTGTACCCTGGTATGATCATGGATATATGAACTACCTACATCCTGACACATGTCCTTATAGGACTATAAGTCACCAGTTCCAGAAGCACCAAGCTTTCTGCATCCCTGGGCCTGGGATGATGTGGTCCAGCACAGCTGGTCCTGAGCCCACCTTTCTTCAGTCCATTCTGTTTAACAGAAGGGCACTGGTTCATAGCTGCCCTGCCACGACTCTGGCCATGATTCTAGATGTGCTTCCATGAGGATGGTTAACTCTGTCCCCGCAGAACAGGGATTCTGTGAAACGAGGCACCCTTTCTGCCTTACGTCTCTGCTCCTTCCTATTGCCCCCAAACACATAGCAAGCCACCTTGTGGGACGAGAGCTTAGGCTAGTTTTCTAGTCTGGGAGCCAACTAGCAGAGGGGGACTGCAGACAGACTTTCCTGGGGGGACTGAGAAAGGACTTCCCACCAATAGGAACAGCTGGTAAAGGGCGACAGAGCAGTGGTGATCTGACAGATGGTTTTCCTGGTGTCAATGTCTCTGGGTACTGCAGAAGGCTCCAGCACATCTAAGGGTGGAACTGGGTATGGAGTGCTAACAATATTCTATGTATCTCCCAGTCAGATATGGGAGTTCAGAGCAAAGCCTTGAATGTCTAGACCAACACTCTCAGTAAACTTCCCCTATGGCCTCCAAAAGGCACCGACCACTTACCAGTAGGATGAACCAGGCCTGTCCAGGCTCTGTCTTCAGTGACAGGTCTTCACAATTAGGAGGGCTGGCACAGCCACACTTCACACAGCCGGGTGGGAACTGCTAAACAAAAGTGCAGACATCAGTACCTCAGCCACACTGAGCACCACCGACATCAGGTGAAGCTCTTTGCCTGACTTATCCACAGATGCCGGGACCTTAGAGATGATCTAGAAACAAGCGTTTAAAAGCTAATCCTGACTATTAACATGTTAAGAAGACCCTATTACCTTTATAACTGGAACCAAACTTCCTTTAAGACCCCATTTGCTGGGTGCAGGCTGAGGGAGGAGAGAGGGAAGGAAGGAGACAAGGAAGTCAGGGAAGAAGGAGGAGAGGAGGGAAAACCTGAGGAGGAAAGAAAGAAAGGAGGAAGGGAGAAGGGAAGTGGGGAGGAAGGAGGGAGAAGGGAAGTGGGGAAGAGGAGGAGATGAGGAAGATAGCAGGAGGAGAAAGGGAAGAGGTAAAAAAAAGGAGGGGAAGCTGCAGAGGGGGGAAGGAGAGGGGGAAGAGAGGAGGAGGAGAACGAGCAGGAGGAGAATGAGCAGGAGGAAGAGGAGGAGAGGTGGGAGGAGGAGGAGGAGGAAGTTGCGGCAGCCACTACAGTCGTTCTGAGAGTGGGAGAAGCAGAGTGTGGTACCAGGAGATCGAACTCCTGCCCAAGGCCTCCCAAAACACTTTACTGACAGCCACTGTACTCATCGGTGCTACGGTGAGAAATCTGAAGATTAATCCCCAGAGAGAAACAACCTGAAGGATACCACACCCCAAGAAGATGGGAGAGCCTTGGACTAGAAAGAACTTCACATAGAATGCAGGGAAGGAATGGACCGAGCTAGGCTTCTGTGGGTGGGATCATCTGAAGGTGGAAAGTCGCTGACATCCAACAGACATGGGGAGGACACTCCTGCAAAAGCTCAGGGGCCAAAGAGTGTTGAAGACTGGTGGGCAGGACGTGTGTGTGTGTGTGTGTGTGTGTGTGTGTGTGACATGCATGTGACCAAAAGCTTTTACTCTTGCCTGGGTGTCCTGTTGCCTAGGCCCCAGGTGCTTTGGTGTCCCACCCAGGGCCAACCCCCCCCCATGTGCCCCACCCTGGCTGAGGCTCAGCTCTGCTCATTCCCTGTCCTGATGGTGGAAAAGGGGTCATCTGGAACTTGGCCTCTCAATGAGGAGCAAGAAGAATGGATTTGGGGGTGCACATGCCTGTGCTCACTGAGACAGCCCCATCTGCAGCACACCTAGTGGGCCTGGAGTTTTACATCTTAGAACCCTGCAGTCTTCAAGGCCAGACTTGAAGATTATCTTGCTACCTCAGGGATGAGGAATGTTTCCAAAAGCCAGGCCTTGTGTTTAGCATGCCTAGCACCTGCTGGTGACTGCTAAACAGTGCTTTCATTTACTAATTATTTTAGCTTCAACAGGATCATAGCCACTATTATGCCCTCCATGGCCCTGTCTTCATTACTGACCCCATGATGTAGCTACTGAAACCTCTGATGCCCTTCCTAAGAATTAGTCCTGCCTCAGAGGTCAGAACTCACAAGATTTGAAATGCTGGGGTCTGAATCATATCCTATATACGGTAAAGAATTCACCCCAGAACTGATGAGGAGGCAGACCTCGGTCTCCCACATGAACAGCATAACCCCTCTCTTAACACCCCAGCTCTGTGCCTGGGGTCATAGCGTCACCCCTGACTGGAGTGAAATGGCCCTACAGTTCTTCCTAGTTACCTGTAAATAACTTCCCTGGGGTGATAACTCTGCTTAAGCACAAACTGCAGAGTCAGACTGCACTGGACTGGAACAGGCAGGAAATGAGCACAGTTTAAAATGGCTTCATAGGCCAGAGCACTCCTAGCAGCACCAGCTCCTGGGACTTCCCAGTGCATGCCTCAAGAGCTCCCTGCCTTAGCTGGGCTTTCTACTGCTGTGACGGAAACACCAAGTCCAAAAGCAACTGAGGGAAGTCACGGTGGGAACTCAAGGCAGGAACCTGGAAGCAGGAACTGACACAGGCCATGGAGGAACACTGTTTAGCAGCTCGCTTAGTGGATTGTTCAGCCTGCTTTCTCATATAACCCAGGACCACCAGCCTACGGTTAACAGTGCCCACGGTGGGCTGGGCCCTCTCACATCAATCATTAATCAACAAAATATCCTATAGACTTGCCTGCAGGCAATGTGGATGGGAGTATTTTCTCAATTGAGAGCCTCAGCAATTGACTCCAGCTTGTGTTCAGTGGAGATAAGACCAACCCAGACACCTCTACATCTCGCTTCCAGCCCCAAAAGACCTGGGGAGCAAAGGACAGCATAGGCTATAGCAGTCAAGTTGGGAAGAAGAGACACCGACATCCCAATAGTTCCAGGTGGCTCAGAGAGCCAAATCACATGGCACCCAGGGCCACCCACTCCAGGTATGCCACCAAGCTGACATGAAGACACCAAAAGTCTCACAGGGGATTCCAGTCTGTGCACTCAGACACAAAAATCTAAAGAACCCTTCCAGCTTTAATGTCAGTATTAATGTCAGCCTGGCCAGTGGACTGTGGCTTTGGTTAGTTGGTTCCATGACATGGCTGTGCCTATGCTGGGCCCAGCTCTCTGTCTTACCAGCAACTGTCCCCAAGTATACTGGAGCAACCCTGACTCCTACCTCTCCTTACCCTGTTTATGTCCCTTTGTCTTTGCCTTCAATGGGGGAGGGAGGGGGGCCTGTATAACCCTTCTTATCTCCTGACCACTGTCCAACTGGCTGCTGGAGTTTCTGTCCCCAAATTGCAAACTGGCCCCTGCCTGCCATGGTCCTGCTGAAACCCAGGGTCACTGAACTGGCATCTTTAAATCCTGTTCTTTCCATCAAAACTTAGTAAAATTGAGATCCTGCTACAAAAATGGCAGACATTCCTTTCTTTCATCCTTGCCAACTAACAGACTATGAATTTGCTTTTTAAAACCAAATGCATGCCCCCTTTGTGTTGAATTCAAACTCACTGACATGCCCCTGACTAAGCATGGTATGGTGTGTTTTCTTTCCCTTTTTTACTCCTCCCCCTTTAGGTAGGTCACCAATAGAATAAAATCACACCCTGAGGTGACATTCCATGTCTATCCCACCCCTTCCCATCATGCTCTGAGCTACTCATAATTCATTGGCAGACTCTCTGGGGACAGTGGGGTCTTACAGGGACACCCACTCCTTTTTACCCTCTCCTGACACCCGGGTGTCCTCTTTCTGGGGAGTCTATCCAATCTTTAACTGTCATTCATTTTCTCTTAATTTGTTTCATTCTTCCTTTAACCCAACAGCTATTACCCAGAGTTCCTAGCAAGTGGAAGGAGTTTGTTTTGGTGTTTTTCTGTTCTAGGAGTTGCACGGGGCTGGTCTAAGGTAGGTGCTGGGTAAATGCTAACTGACCAAGCAGACATGTGACCAGGGGTGTCACTAATGGGAAGTAGGGTCAGATCAACAAAGCAGAACCAGGCCTGAGGGGAGCTCACAGCACAGAAGCTCCTTATAGGGAAAGGCAACAGGTACCCTGAGGATAAGTACAACCTCCTAAACTGTGCTCCTTTGATATACAGCCCAGGGATGGCCCCAAGGCCAGCCTGGGACAAACTCCAGCAGATCTCCTGTCACTTCAGCGGAGTGTCTCTGGACCAGAACAGATAGTCTTATGCGGGGCACACACGGCCAAAATAGTCATGAGCTGTCTTTCTGCTGGGAACCACTGCCATCGGCTCAGCTGCCTGAAAGCCCAGCCCTGCCTCTTCCCAGATCAGCTCTGAGCAAGACCAGCCTTGGGCATTTGCGGGAAGTCTCGGACATGGCATCAGAACCCACACTCACCTATCCTACATCCTGCCAAACAAACCCAAGTCACATGCAACACTGACACCAGGTGCCCAAGAAGCAAGTAATGTCCATACCACACTCCACAACCCTCTGGCTTTCTAAAATCCCCTCACCCCAACTTTGTCCCCCTCAGGAAGCCCTGGACCCCTGCATGCCCCTCCCAATGTGATCAGGACTTTACTCTGCCCTCCACAGCTCTAGGCTCCAGGAAGCTGGAGGTACAACTGTGCTGTAAGTCACTGCCAAGGGCATTTTCCTCCTTGTCTCACTAAGAGAAAGTCACCCATGGTCCCTGGAGGGTGCACTGGCTCCCTGAGGCTGGAAAGAACTGAGCACAGCACAAGAAAAACAGACAGGAGCCCATATAGCCAGACATTGCTAAAATCTAAAGATTAAGCGCTGTGTGGCTTGAGAGGTGGGTGACCATCTCTTACCACATCACTGGGGCGTCTCTGCATCAGGACAGTTTATGCTTGGCAGGCAGAGCCTGAACAGCCATGAGCTGCCCTCACATTTCAGGTCACCAACACCATTGCCTCAGCTGCTTGAAAACCCCCTCCCAGGTCAGTTATGCACAAGGCCAACCACAGGCACTTGCTGCAAGCCTTGTGCTCAGCTTCAGAACCCACACTCACCTATCCTCCATCCTTGAAGACTCCCACAAATGGAAGGGGCAGAGGCAGTGCTGCTCTTACCCTGAATAGACGTGGGCAGTTAAATAAGAGACTCAGCCACACCCTGCCTGCCATGTTCAGATAAAGGCAGGATCATGGAGGACACTTATCACAGTCTCTCACCCCACATGATTCTTCATTCTTCCATGTTCTGTCTCATGTAATAACCACTGTGGTCATTTAGGACCAAAGTACTTTTAAAAAGAAGAGAAAAGGAGGGACAGGAGAGAAGGTAAGATCAATGTCAGCCTCCCAAAACCCTGCTGGCCGGAAGCTCTTCACTGCCGCCTGCCTCGCATGCACCTGAGTACTGATTTCTGGGTACTCCTGATGCATGCTCTTCTAGAGAGACCCAGGGGAATGCTAAAAGCCTCTGGCTCAGACCTCACACCTGAGGAGCTAATAGACAAGTTTCCCATCCACCTGTTAGTGTGAACAGTAGCCAGTGCTGCGTCCACAGGGCTACACTCATGTTGTTTCCTTTCCTCTCACTGTGCAGTCATGGGTCTGGTCAGGAGCATCAAAAGCCAGGAGTAACCAGGAACAGGAACTGGACCAAGAGCAAGATACCAGAAGAGGTAGACATCTCCCAGTCATCCAAAGAGCCGTAGTCAGTCTGTGTTCATTGAAAACGAGGGTGCATATAAGACACAGAAACACAGACACATGTATGCTGACATGTAGTCAGCTGGTCATCTCGATATGGGGTCTGGAAATGAAGGCCAGGCCTGATCGGATACAGACCTTGCTCAGTGCTTCTCTGGACATTTATGAGAATCAGAGTCTTGACTTAGATCTTTTTTTTTTAATTTTATTTTATAAGTTTTTTTATTTACATTCCAAATCATTTCCCCTTTCACGTTTCCTCCCTCCCCGAAAGTCCCATAAGCCCCCTTCCCTCCCTCTTTTCCCCATTCAACCCCCTCTCATTTCTCTGTCCTGGCGTTCCCCTACATCCAGTCTTTCCAGGACCAGGGGTCTCTCCTTCCATCTTCTTAGAAATCTATTGATATGCGAATTGTGTCTAGGGTATTCCGAGATTCTGGGTTAATATCCCCTTATCAGTGACTGCATACCATGTGTGTTCTTTTGTGATTGGGTTACCTCACTAAGGATGATATTTTCAAGTTCTGACCATTTGCCTAGGAATTTCGTGAATTCATTGTTTTTAATTGCAGAGTAGTATTCCATTGTGTAAATATACCACATCTTCTGAATCCATTCCTCCGTTGAGGGACATCTGGGTTCTTTCCAGCTTCTGGCTATTATAAATAAGGCTGCTATGAACATAGTGGAGCATGTGTCCTTATTGCATGCAGGTAAAGCCTCTGGGTATATGCCCAGGAGTGGTATAGCCGGATCTTCCGGGAGTGTCATTCCCAGTTTTCTGAGGAACCGCCAGACTGCTTTCCAGAGTGGTTGTACCAGCTTGCAATTCCACCAGCAGTGGAGGAGTGTTCCTCTTTAGATCTTAATGATAGATATTATCCAAATGCATGGAGCTGTGAAACTCAGAAGCTGCTAGGACTGGGTCAGGCCTTCTCTGAGCCCTGCAATGAAGAGCCAGTGTCTTGGTTTTCCAGGTGTAGAGCTGAGGCCTCGGGTACCTGAGTTAGATCTGCAACTCTGAGTTGGTTGAGAAGAGTCTGGGTTTGAACACGTCTGACTAACAGTTTGTTTCTTTGCTTCACCAATCCCCACCCTGCTCAAATGAAGAGGAGTATATGCCACAAACCAAGTAGACTTGTGGTAGTGGAGTGGTGACAGGAATATGGAAACTAAACAAAGGACCCCAGCCCAAAGCTCAGTTTGTATCCATGACAGAAGCTCTAAGAATTCAGCCTGGGAAGGAGAACCTGGTCCCTGTTCCTGGCAAACAGACTCAGAAGTGAGCTGGCTCCAGATCAGGCGGAAGTAGCCATTAGGAGCCAGGGGTCAGAGAGGCAACTCTGGTACTCATTTTGATAATGTGGTCTGCAGGGGTGGGAGATGGCCATAGTTCACCCAACACATACTTCCATGGCTTCTGGGTCACTAAGGTAGAGGGAGTCACCCCTGGGCTCTGCTGGATCTGGACTCAAAGACAGTCCTCTCCTGTGCCAGATTCTGCCCAACTGCTGGAGATGTAAGTAGGAGAATCCCCTGTCTCTGATCTTAAAAGGCCTTCTTAGGGATGGGGCCAATTGCATCTTTGGTACTTTAACCCACATAATAGGTACCTCTTCTATTGATCCCCAAACCAGGTGGTCAAGCCTTCATGAGGGAGAGGAGGGGCTTGTAGGGAGCTCTGAGTTTGCAGAGATGGGGAGGAACCAGCAGACTGGCTGGTTCTCCACCCATGATCCCTCCAGGGAAAAGTTCTGGAACCTTGGAGCTATGTAGATAACCACAGAGACTGACTGCCATCTGAGTCGCCATTTCTCACCTCCACTGTCTGGCAATCCGTCCAGGTCCTAGGAGGCAATCACCTTGTCTACCCTTTGCCTTCAGGCAAGAGTGCTAAAGTCCAGCAAAACAAACCTCGCAAATGGTCAAGTACAAACCTCACTGTGTTCTTATGTTGGCCCAGGGTGACACCTCTGCTTGAGGTTCTATCTCATAGCCTTCCCTCCCCCCAGCCAAGAGCTCCAGGGAACAGCTGCCCATGACACCTGCCATTACCACAGCAAACACCCCCAGCCACCAGAGGTGGAAAGATACACTCTTTTAATACACGGAGGTCAAAATTGTCAAGTTGCTTTTGTTTTATTAATATTTGCAATGGGGGGGGGGTGCTTCTGTTTTGTTTTTTACCAAATGGGCAGAAGAGAACATTGTATTAAGACCTTTAAGAGGTGAGAAGTTTTAAGATCATGGGGAATGCTCTTAAAAGGGATTGTGGGATGTCAGGTATGTCCTCTCTCTTGTACCCAGCCATGAGGCAAGCAGCTCCTTTGTAACAGCTCAGGCCATGGTGTACTATGCTGTCACAGACCCAAAGCAATGGGACCATTTAGCCATGATCTGAATCTTTGACAGCTGTGGCTAAAATAAGCCTTTTTTTTTTTAGCTGATCGATCTCAAGTGTTTAATCACAGTTACAGACGCAGGCTAACAGTTACTGAGAGTCCAGGTGCAAATGCTCATTCTTTCTCAAATGTCATCTTCCTTGCAGGATGCAGAGGACAGAGGAAACACTCTGGGCAATGGATGCCACCGCCAAGTGGAAGGCAGACCACAGAGCAATCGACTGGAGCTCCTGAGCGTGTTTCAGCAGGTATCCTAATCTACCAATGCTCTTGCACATTCCCTGTTCTCTGTGAGACTACCCTGTGAACTCCAGGCTTCTGCTTCCTTCCCAATGACCATGGGGTTCCGTTAGGATCCAGGTGTCCCCGTGTGGAATCTCCGTCCTTACTTTTTCTCTCCCTAGTTGTGGCATTGATATTTTCCTTGCCATCTCAATGTCCTTCAAGATACTTTTGTTTTTCTTTTACTATAATTTCAGATAAGGTGAGTTAAATCCCACAAAAATACAGCCTTAAGGGGAAATGGCTTCTAGCAAAAGTTATCAGGAAGCCACACGCTTTCTGGGAATGACTGTGATATCCACATAAGCATCTCAACCTTTTATACCTCAGGACGATTCAATTTACTCTAACAAATTACTTCCCGACCAATCCACAGGGTGGAGACATAAAAGAACAAGGATGTTGGAGCCAGCCTACCCCACTCCCAACTTAGAATAGGAGCTCCATTTGTGCAGATGTTAACCTCAGCTGAGTTCATCTGTAGTGATGGAGGGATTGGAATCCTAACGGCAGACTTAGGGAATAACCAGCTGAAGCCACAAATCTTAAAATCTTAATCTTAAATCAAATCTTAATCTTCCATCTTCACTCCCAAGAGGCCATAAGATTACTGATAAGATAGAAAGAGGAAGAAATGAGAGGTCATAGTAGGGAGAACAAGCTGAGGACTGCAGACACTGTGGCCCAAGTCAGCCTCACTTGGGATGTCTCCTGTCTGAGAAAATGACGCAGGAGGTGAGTCACACAGGCCAGCACAGATGCAGGTCTCAGAAGTGGGGGAGGATGTAGGGATGAGATATAGGGGAGGCATCAAATCTGGTACGAGGGTGAATTGTAAAAATAACCATTAGCCCAACCCTGTTCATCTACACCACAGCTTGAAAGAGGAAACACACTTGGTTATATATGACCTTTGGTTAGAAGACATATCCTGATTTCAGAGATTCTTTAAATGTGGGGGAAATGTGTCTCAGAATAGATAAAGCATAGAAATCCATATTAAATCAGTGTCATCAGAGCCTTGGAGATGGCTCTACAAGTAAAGCATTTGCCTCCCAAGCATAGGGATCAACGTTTGGACTCCAGGATCCCAACAAATTCTGTTTGTGGGGTGGACGTGCATGTGTAATTCAAGCCTTGAAAGGCAAAGACAAGATCCTCCGAGCAGACTGGCTATTGAGATGAGTCATAACAGAACTCTACACTTGACTGAGAGGCCCTGTTTAGACGAACAGGGTGGAAGAGTGGGTAAGGATGATTTCTAACATCAACCTTTGGGCCTCTGCACATGCCCACAATATCTATACATGTGCAAGTACACACACTATAAAGAAATTAGTGTCATCATCTTCCCAGGGTAGGAAGCATGTCATCACCACTGAAGGATGAAGAGATACCAAAAGAGAAACAGACCAGGAAGGCTTTAGCAGCCCTGAGCAGCCTTATAAGCAGGCGTGGGTACCTGTCTGTCAGCATCTGCCTCTGCCCCATGTTGTGTCCTGAGGTCAAGGACAAGATCTCAGCTTCCACACAGGGTTTGTTTATCTGTTTTCTGATGAGGAAGCCACTTCCTCTTCTATGAAATAGCAGCACAGTGTCACAGGTGAGGAGACCCTAGTACTGGATGAAAGAGGAGACCCACCCACCCGGACCTCTCATTTGCTGAGCTGATGGAACACAAGAGGAGCTAGAGATACAGCTGTCTGGCATGCATAAGGACACACACACACACACACACACACACACACACACACACGAACACACACATGCCCAGGGAGGAGGGGGGAAGAGAGGAGAGAAGGACAGGGAGAGGGAGAGAAGGGAGGAGACCAGCATGTATCAGAGGCTCCATCAAGGGTGGTTTCCATTCCAAATCCCTCTGAAAACTGCCATTCATTTCTGGCCTGCATATTCCCAACACTGGGATAGAACAAAGAAAATGAGGGTCTCTGGAGGGTGGTAAATAATTCTGGAGTACTCCAAAACTATCTTCTACAGGAAGACCCAAAGACTGGATCTACTCATCAGCATCAGAGTGTGGCCATCCTGATGATATTCTTGTGCCTGTCTCTTTGTCTCTAAGACTATTGAAACAATGGTTCCCAAGAAATTGGCATTTTCTCCTGGAATCTCATTCTAAGAAGAAAAGGCTGACTAGAGCCTGGTGCCAGGCAGAGGTGACGCTCATCATCTGGAAAGAGAGTTTGAACAGTTCTTACAACTTGTCAGACTACCTTGTAGGTGGAATTGAGGCAGAGATTATGAGGGGTCAATATAGGACAGATAACTCATGAGACTGGTTAGTTATGCATACCTGTGGCCTCTGAATTCTTCACAATGTGGCCACATGGAGTAAACCTGTTTTCTGCTTTACATTATTAACTTGTCTCTTAAAATGACTGGTGAAGCCAAGGGGCAAGCTTGTTAGGGCAGCCAGAGCCTAGGCGCGGGTCCCAATAACCCTGGAAATCATATCTAAGCTCAGTGTTGAATCTTAGTTCTCTCTTCTCTCTCTGTCTCTGTCTCTGTGTCTCTGTCTCTCTCTGTCTTTCTCTCTCTCTCTCTCTCCCCTGTGTGTGTGTGTGTCAGGGCCATGTGTGGCAGTCAGAGGAAAGCTTTTGTCGAAGAGTCAGTTCTCTCCTTCCATCTGAGGCACGAAGTCAGGTATTAGACTGACTTCATTTGCCATATCAGGTGGCAAAGCTTTTACCCACTGAGACATCTCACTGATGCAATGGTTTACTTTTTCTAACCTCTGTTTCTTCATTCATATACTGTGGACAGGACCCAGGTATGATTATACAAGGAAGGATCCAGAAAGCTCTGGCTTTATACAGGGCTTTGGGGCTATTGTTTTTTTGTTCCCCCCCGGGGGGGCTATTGTTAAATCATCCCTAGTGTAGCTTACTGACAACCTAACAATTTAAAATATAAATCACTGCCCGGACTCCTCCTTGCCAGTGAGCACGCATCTGGGCTGGCTGCCCCATCCCACATCCTCAAGGGAAAGTCAACAAGTCTGAGTCTGAGCTCAATGAAATTAGGCAGGTAGTGTCTGTAGCTGGATTCTGTTCTGCAGTGCATTTTAATGGTCTTCCACCCTCCCTTCTGAGGTGTGCTATCAGAATGTCCCTTCCTCATGTTAAGACTTAACTGCCATGACAGTTGTCCTAAGAGGGCTGGCCTTCAGGAGATTGTTGGATCAGGAGGGCAAGATGCTTGTGACTGGCTTAGATTAGGTCATAATCTCAGAGTTGGCTCTTATCCAAAGGATGCAGTTGGCTGATCTCTCTGCCTGTGTCTGCTTCCTTGGTGCAGGATGTCCACAGACCTCAGCTCCAGAATGAACCATCAGCTATGTAAGCCTCTGCTGTAGCCACTCTCCCTGTTGCTGTGATAAATACCCTTTGGACACGGTGAAGAAACAGTGGGTGTAGTTGAGGCATCGGTGTCTTCCCCTTCCCTGACTCTTACATCCACACAAAACATTTGTGGGCTTTTCAGTACAGTGAACATTACCTCACATGATAAATAAAGTCTTAGCAGGTGCAATTAAGGATCTCATGATGAGATTATCCTGGATTACTGAGCTGGACCCTAAAAATACCGTCACCAGAGTCCTCAATGGAGAACTGATTTACACAGAGAGGAAAAGGTTATGTGACCACGAAGGCTGTGATCATTAGTATTGATTACCAACTTGTCTGGATTTATAATTTATAAGGGGAAATGGCTTAGATTAGGTTAACTGAGCTGGGAAGACCTGCTCTAACTGTTCGTAGAATCATTCGCTGCCCTGGGGCCCTGGGTTGAACAAAAGGAGAGAGTGAGTGAGCACCAGCACCAGCACTCAGCACCAGCACCTGCACTCAGCACCAGCACCAGCACTCAGCACTCAACACCAGCACTCAGCACCAGCACCAGCATCAGCACCAGCACTCAGCACCAGCATCAGCACTCAGCACCAGCACTCAACACCAGCACTCAGCACCAACACTCAGCACCAGCACTCAGCACCAGCACCAGCACTCAGCACCAGCACTCAACACCAGCACTCAGCACCAGCACTCAGCATCAGCACCAGCACTCAACACCAGCACTCAGCACCAGCACTCAACACTCAGCTCTCTGCTCCTGGCTGTGGACACAGAGTGACCAACAGCCTCAAGTTCCTGACACCACGACTCCCCTGACCACATCAGACTGTGAGTCACAATAAACATTCCCTTCCCTAAGCTGCTTTTGTCACAGCAAAGAGGACATGCACACGTGCAGATCTCTGGGTACACTTCCTAGTACCAGAGAAACAAACAAACCCGAGGCACCCTTATAGCAGAGGATAGGAACACTAAGGAGCACTGTGGACCCAATCAGCCGTGGTTCTAGGCCAGGGTTTCAGCATGTGGAAGCTGCTTTAGCAGGAGACGAGCGTCACTGACCTTCGGTGGCACTTGTCCCTGGGCTCAGTCCATTCTTCTAAATTGAACATCAGCTCACCCGGGAAGTACTAATGAGTCCTGACAGCTCCAGTTCATTGCCCTTGAGCAAGTCAATCTAGAGGCAGCTTGTTCTTTTCCTTTCTTTTATATAAAACCACTTTGTTGTAATGAACTCCCAAATGAAAACATTACACAGCTAGAAGGAAGCCATTCAAACATGTGTCCACCCAAAACTCTATACACCTCAGCACATGCCTGTGTGGTTAGCATGGCTGTCCCCTCAGCACACGCCTGTGTGGTTAGTGTGGCTGTCCCATCAGCACACGCCTGTGTGGTTAGTGTGGCTGTCCCATCAGCACACGCCTGTGTGGTTAGTGTGGCTGTCCCATCAGCACACGCCTGTGTGGTTAGTGTGGCTGTCCCCTCAGCACATGCCTGTGTGGTTAGTGTGGCTGTCCCATCAGCACACGCCTGTGTGATTAGTGTGGCTGTCCCATCAGCACAGGCCTGTGTGGTTAGTGTGGCTGTCCCCTCAGCACACGCCTGTGTGGTTAGTGTGGCTGTCCCATCAGCACAGGCCTGTGTGGTTAGTGTGACTGTCCCATCAGCACAGGCCTGTGTGGTTAGTGTGGCTGTCCCATCAGCACAGGCCTGTGTGGTTAGTGTGGCTGTCCCATCAGCACAGGCCTGTGTGGTTAGTGTGGCTGTCCCATCAGCACAGGCCTGTGTGGTTAGTGTGGCTGTCCCATCAGCACAGGCCTGTGTGGTTAGTGTGGCTGTCCCATCAGCACACGCCTGTGTGGTTAGCATGACCATCCCATCAGCACACGCCTGTGTGGTTAGTGTGGCCATCCCCTCAGCACAGGCCTGTGTGGTTAGTGTGGCTGTCCCATCAGCACACTCCTGTGTGGTTAGCGTGGCCGTCCCATCAGCACACGCCTGTGTGGTTAGCGTGACCGTCCCCTCAGCACACGCCTGTGTGGTTAGCGTGGCCGTCCCATCAGCACACGCCTGTGTGGTTAGCGTGGCCATCCCCTCAGCACACGCCTGTGTGGTTAGCGTGACCGTCCCCTCAGCACACTCCTGTGTGGTTAGCGTGGCCGTCCCATCAGCACACTCCTGTGTGGTTAGCGTGACCGTCCCATCAGCACACATCTGGTGGTTAGCGTGACCGTCCCATCAGCACACGACTGTGTGGTTAGCGTGACCGTCCCATCAGCACACATCTGGTGGTTAGCGAGACCGTCCCATCAGCACACGCCTGTGTGGTTAGCGTGACTGTCCTATCAGCACACGCCTGTGTGGTTAGCGTGACCGTCCCATCAGCACACATCTGGTGGTTAGCATGGCCATCCCCTCAGCACACACCTGTGTGGTTAGCGTGACCGTCCCATCAGCACACGCCTGTGTGGTTAGCGTGACCGTCCCATCAGCACACGCCTGTGTGGTTAGCGTGACCGTCCCATCAGCACACGCCTGTGTGGTTAGCGTGACCATCCCATCAGCACACGCCTGTGTGGTTAGCATGACCGTCCCCTCAGCACACGCCTGTGTGGTTAGCGTGACCGTCCCCTCAGCACACGCCTGTGTGGTTAGCGTGGCCGTCCCATCAGCACACTCCTGTGTGGTTAGCGTGACCGTCCCATCAGCACACATCTGGTGGTTAGCGTGACCGTCCCATCAGCACACGCCTGTGTGGTTAGCGTGGCCGTCCCATCAGCACACGCCTGTGTGGTTAGCGTGGCCGTCCCATCAGCACACGCCTGTGTGATTAGCGTGACCGTCCCATCAGCACACATCTGGTGGTTAGCGTGACCGTCCCATCGGCACACATCTGGTGGTTAGCATGGCCATCCTGAAGCTGTGGCACTTCACTTCCACTACACTTGTTTTGTTTCTGATAGAAAAGATTTTAAAATAACTTCTGTGCCCCTGGTTCCTAGAGGCCTGAAGAATTCCCAGGAGAACCAGAGCCTACATTCCTAATTCTGATGAACTTGATTTGACCCATAAATAATTATTAAATCAACCGCCTTAATGTTTTTTTGTAAAGTGAAAGCACTTGGACCACTGAGATGGCGCAGCAGGTCAAGGCATGGCCACCTGCCACCTGATGACCTGAATCTGATCCTCAAGATCCAGAAAGTGGAATGAGAAAACTGACTCCAGCGGGGTGTCCTCTGATCCCTCACGTGCCCATACACCCTGCAAGAACACACACAAATAAACAAATAGAACTTTTGAAAGGAAAAGAAATAAGCAAAGTACTTGATCCGAGAAGACTAGAACTGTAGCTTGGGCTCTTGGACACCTGGGCACCGAGCTCTAAGTGTGATGGGTGGGTGGGGAGAACCACAGATACAAGGTTGCAGGTTGAGATGGAGTGAGTGGCTTCACTGTCAGAGCCTGTGCATTGCTCTCCCAAAGCGGAAACGGGAATGAGCAGATATGAACCATCTGCCCATGCTCACTTCCCACTCCCCCCACCTCGGACGGTTTCCTACAGTCCTCCCAGGACATGCCATACACAGGGCGTTATCTCTAAAATGCTTCACAAAAGCCATGTCCGTAGCCACCAGGTACCAGCTCTCATGCCCTGGGAGTTATCAGCCTAAAGAGAGGGAATACGCACCTGCTGTCTTAAAATGATCAAAACCCCAGCTAGGGAAGCACGGGCCCTAGAACAGAACTACTGGTGTCTTTTGCTAAACAGTCATGATGTCGAGCTGCCTTCTGAATATTTATGGTTTATGCATCTCTCCCCCAGTGCAGAGAACTTCTGCAGTGGGAAATGGTTGATACGGAGACTCACAGCCATCAGGACGGCTGAGAACAAGAGACTATTGAGTGCTCGGCCATAGATGGGTTATCTACTCAACTCCTACACCACAGCCATGTGTGGCAGAGGTAAGGATGTAAGAACCAGGGAGCAGGGAGAAGAGCAGGGAGATGTTGTCTGTGAGACATGACATGGATGTCAAACACATCAACTCACAGAGGCTGAGGCTACCTACACAAGATCAACCCAGTTAAAAATCCAACACAGACCAGTGAACGGCTATGCAGGCCCCACACTAGGAGAGGAGCTACTGGCAGAAGATGACTTCTGGGAGAGGGGAATTCACTTTCCATTGTGGGGTAGCCTGTGGTACACTGCCCATGCCTTGGTGGATGTCCCCACACTTATGTGCATATAAGCAGCAGCTAATAGGACTCAGTGTGCTATTACCAAAAATAAATAAATTGTGAGGGAGATGTATTGGGGAGCTAAGAGGAGTTGGAGGAAGGGAGAGGGAGTAGGGCTGGATATAATCAAGGTACATCTTATCCATGTAATACATTTTGAAACAAAAATCCAGAAAAAGTAGATGTATAAGGAATCTTGCTGGGGCCCACTTGTTTCCGATTTCATGTTCAAGAAAGATGAAACCTTAACTTGCCACCATGAGTTTCTCTGGCCACTCATGCCCATCTTTAAGGCCACAGCAGTGCCGTCAGTGTGACCTCACAGGATGCAGCCTCCTGCGCCAGCACCATGTTAATCCATCATACACTGTCTCAGCCTTGCCATTTAATTTCCTAAATAGGTTTCCAGACACAAGGAGCAGTCCAAGCTTACCAGGCCATAACCATCACCAGCTCATGGCGTGCTTCCAAGCCTGCTTCCACACCCAGGGAACTAAAAGTGCTACAAACAGCCATTTCCAGAAGGCCCCAGACATGTTTCTTAATATATGCAGCAAAATTTAAGTCCTCAGATTTTTCAGACCAGATGGTTTTACAACGTTGCAAAGTAGGTTTGATTCCATAGTTATTTAAACATGCCGTGCATTTTAAATACACAGTGCTTCTGCTAATTAACACTTCATAATTTCTCAAGAGTCCTACAGGCAATTGCTACCATTTGTAACCAGTGCAAGATAGTGTCAAAAAAGAAAATCCTATTTCTTTTCTGAAAAGCTGCCCTGGGATGGAAAATGTGAATTATCTCAGCACTGCCTATTGTGTGAACGAAGTCATGTGAAAAGTCAAGTGTGACTCCCTACAGTTGGGGTGACTTGTAAGCACAACATCACACCAGGTCCTTAGACACTGATGCTCTTCAAGACAGACCCCCACGTGGTCCCATGGCTAAAACAATCACAAGAATGCAAGTAAGTTAAACAGCCACTAGCAAGATTATGTGCATACTCATGACAGACACATGCATGTGCACACACATACACACATATGCATGTGCACACACACACATGCATGTGCACACACATACACACACATGCATGTGCACACACATATGTACTGAGGGCAGCAGGCATCATGGCAGTAGTGAGCAATCTTTCCAGATCTCATTGGATGTCTTAGTTATAATTTCAGAGGGCTAAGAGTCCATCATGGCAGGGGATGGCAGCAAGTGGCAGGCATGGTGACTGGAGCAAGAACCTGAGAATTCACATATTCAAATGCAAGCACAAGCAGAGAGTGGATGGGAAGTAACAGGAGGCTCCCAAAGCCCTCCTCACCACCAGTGACCCACTTCCTCCAGTAAGCGGTGCCTCCCAAGACTACACAAACAGCACCATCAACTGGGGATCAAGTACAGGAGACATTTGTCATCTAATCACCACATAGCGGTAGGATAAAAGGCCGGGAAAAGTAAGGGGACATGGGAAGGGAAAGGAATCCTTGACCCTAATATCTGGAGGAAATACTCTCTCCACAGAGTAAATGATTCCAGTACAATTAACAAGCTTTGCCATGAACGACTCCTACACAGAGGCAGTATTTCTACTATAGAAAGATATTTTAGATAAGAATGTTAAAACAGCAGACAGCCATGCTTAAGGCCCAAGCATCTATGACAGAGTCTCACAAGCAAGATGAAAAATCTCTATTTATATAAATAAAAAGACCCCCATGTAGACTTGAGAGCCATGCTTTTACCTGTTCAAATTATAATCCTATCAAAGGTACTTCAGAAACCATCCTGTGATATCATTTACCAAAAGAAGGAAGAGGAGGTAAAGGAGGTGGAGGAGATGAAGGAGGAGGGGGAGGAGAAGGAGGGGGAAGAAGAGTAAGAGTAGGAGAAGGAGGAAGAGGAGGAGGAGGAAGAGGGGGAGGAGGAAGAGGAAGAGGAGGAAGAGGAGGAGGAAGAGGAGGAAGAGGAGGAGGAAGAGGAAGAGGAGGAGGAAGAGGAGGAAGAGGAGGAGGAGGAAGAGGAGGAAGAGGAGGAGGAGGAAGAGGAGGAAGAGGAAGAGGAGGAAGAGAAGGAGGAAGAGGAGGAGGAGGAAGAGGAGGAGGAGGAAGAGGAGGAGGAGGAAGAGGAGGAAGAGGAGGAAGAGGGGGAGGAGGAGGAGGGGGAAGAGGAAGAGGAGGAAGAGGAGGAGGAGGAAGAGGAGGAGGAAGAGGAGGAGGGGGAGGAGGAAGAGGGGGAGGAGGAAGAGGAGGAAGAGGAGGAGGAAGAGGAGGAAGTGGTAGTAAATGTGAAGGTGAAGTTGAAAGAGGTGGTGTTGGAGAAAAACTCCTGAGACACACTTTGAACTTTGTAACATTGGAAACCAGCAAAATAGTCTCCAGGGCTACTGTTAGGCTGTCATGGAGGATACGCTCTTGAGAAGCCACACCCACATGGGGTGTGTCTTATCCTCTCCTAATCACTTCTCTATTTACCCCTATGCTTAAGTTTTGTTAAAAATCTCTTCTTAATGAGCTACAATTTGCTTCACACTAACTCCTCCCAAAGTTCTTTTCCAGAGCAAGGCAAGGTCAAACACGCCCGATTCTCTAGAGTGAAAGTCTTTGAACAAGATTCCCCAGGGGGCAGCTGGTGAAGCACAGAACTATGTCCGTCTCAGGCCCTACTGCTGAGGACATAGACAAGCGTCCTGTACAACCCCTTCTCCCTCTGCCACTGTTTGAGCATGAGGAGGTTCATTTGGCTCACACACTTCTTCTTTATAGCAGCCAGTGCCCTAGGGAGACTTGGCTAGACATTTGCTCATCCATCTGACATCAATGTGACCCAATGAGATAGTGTTCTTCCTAACATTCTGATGATGTCAGGGTGACAGGGGAACAGGCAGCATGTTATAGCTAAGGAGACGCATGGAGGGGGATACAGGCCGCCTTACTGTAATGGTGCAAGGGACCTTGGGGAGAATGGACTTATTAGAAGCTGATAAGCATCAAAGATGAAGGGTCTGTCTGGTCAGACTACTGGGACGGGCTATGGCCACCTACTCTCATTTCAACGGAGCTCCTCATTGTGGGAGATGTGGGCAGATGGCAGGAAAGGGCTGTAACCATGAGAATGTGGCAGAAACGTTTGCACTGAAACTCCTGAAAGCAGCTGAGAACAAGAAAGAGCTGTCACTGATGTTAGACTAGAAGTTCTCAGGGGGCAGGGCTCAACTGACATTATCCCCATGGTTTCTTCTGGTATATTGGAACCTAGAGCGGAGTCACTGGGAACTGCCTTGATGAAAGGGATGGTCCTGATGAGGAGAGGGTGTCTCAAGGTCCCTCTCACCATCACACTGCTGCACCCGAGACCCCCCTCCCATGTACTCGTGGATGGATCTTTGCAGGAAGACCCCACAGACAGGCTCCGCTGAACTGACTCTGCTGTCCCCAGTGTCTTTCTTCATTAGGCTGTATCTGGTCAGTGGCCTGCTGATGTGTCTTCCCTAGGTGCCACAAACCTTAAGTTTCAGAGATTCCATATTGGAAGACACAGCACAAAGCTCCCTAGGAGGTTCTCCGCTCCCCATTTCTGAATCACCATAGGCAAAATGAAACTGCTAATATTCCCTTAGACCCAATACCCTGAGTTGATATGTTCTGTCATGTCCTCCTGTCTCACAGGGTCAGAGCTTGGCAAGGTGCAGGCTGCAGTGAGAGGCAACCACAGTTCTGCAGGACAGGAGAACCGGGTGCTATAGGTAACCTTGCTCTGAAGCAGCACATACACACATATACACAGTGAGGACTTTGGGTCTTTACAGTTTGCATTTATCCTGCAGGTTTAGCCAAGGACCACCAGGATGCTTATCTGCACAGCTTCTCAGCATCACTGAGTGATTGACTGACTTTTGTCCAACTGAGAGTCATGGGACCCAGGTATACATATGTCTCAGAGATCCAGGGTGCCAAGCAGGTCTTTGGAAGCTTTGTGTCAAGGGGAAAGGAATGGGTCATACAGACAACTGGGAGCCAGGTCCCTGATTCTCTGATAGAGCCATCTTCAGATGGCTCTCAGGGAGGTAGAAGGTGAGCTGGAGAGCAGGATACTATCTAGTAGGGGCAGCAGAGCCCCTAGGGTAAGGGTCTCTTCCAGACAAAGAACTCTGCCAGCTCAAGCCCCATCTAAACTAGTAAGCCCAATATTTTTCTTGGGAGTCAGTGACTTTCTGGAATGTGAAGGGACAAGGGAATTGTGTAAAGGGTTTTAGATGCCTTAGTCATCCAATCCCCAGTAATGAATCAGATATACTCGAGCCCTGGAGCTGTGACTGTCACAAGAAGCAGGACTCTCTGAGAGGCCTATTGGAAAAGGTTCTGGTTTGGTGTGTACATTGCTGGTGACACATTTGTCTGAAGCCAGTGTCTCCGGCTAATTATTTCCCCTCTCATCTCGACCACTCGTTCTCAGTTCCCATCTGTTTCATTTGACATTCAAATATCCAGTACACAGACACAGAAGAATATGACACACATATGACAAATGTACTGCTCTGAGCCTGAGGTCTAAGGTCATCTTGAGACTTGCCACAGGCTCCGAGTCTGTAGAATATTTCCCTGAATCAGATGTTGCTCTTGCAGGCAGTATGGAATCTCTGCTGGCTGCCTCCTCCTGTGATCCCTGAATGCTTCTGAAAGAGGCTTTAATAATGCACAGGAAAGAAAGGGAAGGCACCTATGAATCAAATACCAAGCCACTTCCCAAGATGTGCCACCTCCATGCTGCCCTGCCTCCACGCTAAGCTAATGGGGCAGTATGGTGCCTGAAACTTCTGACTTGTATCAAGGAGGAGGGTTTGGCCCCCTAGGCCTTGTCTGATTTTGCCACCTGAAAAGCACAAGTGTGAGCCCTGGCCAGCTTGCCCAATGCTGTTTGTCATGCACACTGTTGTCAGCTGAGGAAGAGAAAGATGCTTTTGGTGAGTGACACTGTAAAGCACTGGCATGGTAAAAAAAAATAAAATAAAATAAAACTAAGGAACAGGGACAATGTGGTAGAGAGGAACAAGATTCTATGCCTAGATTCCCAATGCACAGATTATATAACTGATGTCCCCAGGCCACCTGGGAAGGTTTTAAATATTGTTAATACTAAAGGCTTGGCACTTCTCCAGAAATGGCTGCTTCTTGTCCCCAAGTCCCAGAGCTTTCTGTAGATACACAAAAGCCCATCCCAAGCAGCAGATGAGCAGACTTTAGCTCCGTTGTCAAGGAAACCAGTCTGCTCTTAGCTCTAGAATTAGAAAGCTGGGGCCTGGCCTCCACTGAACCTCCGCCCACCCTTCCTGATGGAGCCTGCCATCTCTTCACCACCACGCCCCTGCACGCCGAGACCCTTTCTCTGGCAAAAGCCCTAGCATATTGCAGGAACAGCAGCTTCTGTGACAGCCCAGCAGGCATGTACTTGGGCTGCACACAGATAAGCCCACTGGGAAATGAATGTCTTTACACAGAAACCAAGGACAACAGTTATACCAGTGTAGGAACTGGGACCTGTGTTACCGAGAATGACCTAAAGAAACAGGATTTACCACTCAGAGCTGCCCAACTTTCTCTCTCCGAGACACCAGCCTTACATTCTCTAAATGGGAATCTTAGCCACAGCATCCACCAATGGGTTGAACCCACTGCTTTGAGGGAGGGAGGGTGTGGCCAGGAAAGATCTTTGAGATCAAAACACCACCCCATGAGAGGTTCTCAGAGACTCAGGAGTAGTGGAAGATACAATAGGAAAGGAGAGAAAAGCCAATGTTACTAATAACAATGAAGGAGGAGGTAGAAGGAAAGGCCTGGAGGGTAAAGTAAGACCGCTGCTGGCAGCCCGGAGAGGAATGTGTTCCTGAAATGTAGGTTCACGGGAGAAGGTAGAGGGGGCTGCGAGAGGGTGCCTTTTAAGGCCTTTGCTTGATTCTGAATCCCAGGGGAATCCACAGTGGTGCACCATGTGATCATATTTCTACCAGCGACAAACATCAGGTCTATGCTATGGCCTAGATACACAAATATTCAGCCCTGTCTGTTCAGTACTGTGGTGTCTCCATGTTGTTCAGGTTGCCTGCTTGAGAGCCCAGGTATTAGCAGACTGTACTGTCCAGGTATCTGATGCTGGCATGTGACAAGCATGTCACATACACATTCCTCAGATCATTTCCCATCACTAAGTGGCATGTCTGTACTTGTCCTCTCAACACCCTGGGCCAGTGTTTGTCTTTTTCTTTATCATTAATTTTAATGTTCATTAAAGGGTCTTTTTGGCCCTCAGCCCTGCATTAGGGCCATTGTGATACACATTACACCTATCCCTTTATGCCAGGAGAGCCCTGAAAATCCCCTGCTGACCCATCTTCCCGTACTACACAGCTTTGGAAGAATAAGCGCAGGAGGCTGGCTGGAGTTATTGAGTCTTTATAGTATATGATCTCTTACTCTAGACAATGAGACCTTGCCTCCAGATGTGTTCAGGATTTGGAGTTAGGATTGTGGCTCAGTTGGCAGAGGGTTTGCCTGGCATGGATGAACTGCTGGGTTCAACCTCCAGCACTGCACACGAACTGTGTGCGGTGGTTCATGGCTATAACACTATTACCAGAAAAATGGAGACAGGAGGCTCAGAAGATCAAGATCACTATCAGCTACATCAAAAAACTTTAGGCATAGCCGGCATGGTGCCTCTAATTCCAGCACTCTGGAGGCAGAGGCAGGAGGATCTCTATGAGTTCTAGGACAATCAAAAACTACAAAAAATGGGTGAGGGCTAGCCTGGGCTCCATGAGATACTAAGAAAAGGAGGGGAGGGAGGGAAGCAGAGAGGGAAGGAGGGAAAGGTGATGCAGAATTTGGAAGTGATCCTGAGAAATAACTTGAAGATTTCATCTCTAGAATCCTAAACATGGATGTGGTTTTCTCCAGTGCACTGCGCAGCTTTCCCAGTAGCATCTTATACCACGGCTGCTTTGTTATTTTTCCTAATAAAGACAATGCCGATCATTTTTTTTTGTCAGCACCAAGAAGTCAGAGAGACACCTGAGCAGGGAAGGGAGGGGTCTTCCGGCTGGCAGCAGGGCCTTGGGAGGAAATTTGCATAATGATTAATGGAAAAGAAAATGACTCTTTGCCTAGTAGGACTAGACTTTAATTAGGCTGACATGCACCTGGATCAGTCCTGAGAGGATGCCATTGTCATGGGAACACAGTTGCTGCAACCCCAAAATTTAAAAGCTTGAATCCTTTGCTAGAACAGTTAAAATACTCCAAGGAACAGAAGGTAGGCAGGGCTTTTGACAATCTCCTTTTGATTTCCCACTCGATCGAGGCATTCCACAGCCAGCTACCCACTGCAGCTACCCTGCCCCAGCTGGAACTCACCTCCACCCTCTGCCCACCCTGGGGCCCATCCACACTTCCTTCTTCTCCTTTTCTCACTTGGTCCTGCTGGGACCTCACCATAGGGAAGCGAATGTCAAGTCCTCATCCAGTTAAGTCTCACTTTCCTAGTGCCTCCCTCCCTGCCCCATCTCCTCCATCCCTCCACTTTCCACCACACAAGACAGGCATAGCCCTCCTT
This sequence comes from Tokudaia tokunoshimensis, assembly GCA_036184795.1. Lineage (NCBI taxonomy): Eukaryota > Metazoa > Chordata > Mammalia > Rodentia > Muridae > Tokudaia > Tokudaia tokunoshimensis. Next base: position 107,199,852 of record BTHU01000002.1, on the reverse strand, counting down.
CCCCAGGACGTGGGACCTGCACAGGGCATGGGGCGTAAGGCCGTGTGGATGTCAAAACAGTCAGGGTAGTGAGTGGAGAGGCAGAGAGTAGTCAAACAGATGCTGCGGGCCTCTGGTGGGAAGGAAGGGACAGGAATGAAACAGAATCAGAGGGTGGAGGTCCAGGTGGAGCTGCACCCTGCACCGTTGTGGAGCAGAGTGGCTGAATAAATAAAACAGCAGCCATTTCCCTGGCTACACACTACATTATGTATTGCGCCAGCCAAAAGGACGGAAAGGGCCAGCGGCCTAGGTGAGCTGAGCATCTTTAAGCATCTTTGTAAAATTTTTCTCTGGCTTTATGATGTAAGCATGGCAGTTTTCTGATGTCTGCCACCACATAGACAGATCAGTTATTGTATATCTTGTAGAAGTTGCCCAGATCTGAAGATCTTATTGATACATCCCTTAATTTAGAAAACCTATTTTTCTATATTCTTAATTTTTGTTTAATTGAGAGCTGAGGGAGGTCTCTGTAGACAAAGCCTTAGCACTGCATATGTGAGGACTGGTCTCAGATCCCAGAATTGTGGCAGCTTCTTTAACCCCAGAACCTGGGGAGCAGAGACAGGGGTTCAATCTCCGGGAAAACCAGCTAGATAACTAGCTGCAATCGGGAGCTCCAGGTTCAGCAAGAGAACCTGCCACAACAAAAAGTGGAAAGTGACTGAGGAAGACTCCTGGTGGCAACCTATGGCCTACACACACACACACACACACACACACACACACAAAGTGACTACTTAAATAATGGTACACAGGATCGATAGTCTCCTAGAATGCTGTCTTAGCGTTACTGAAACACCATGACCAAAAGCAGCTTGGGCAGGAAAGTGTTATTTCACCCACAGTTCACATAACAGTTGCAGTAAGGGCAGAAAACTGGAGTCAGGGCCTGATGCAGAGGCCATGGAGGGATGCTGCTTACAGGCTTGCTCTCCATGGTTTGCTCAGCCTGCTTTCTGTAGAACCCAGGACCACCAGCTTATGGATGGCACCACCCACCATGGGCTGGGCCCCCCATCAATCACTAATCAGGAAAACCTCCTACAGGTTTGTGTGAAGCCCCGACTCACAGAGGCATTTTCTTGAGTTTCCCTCCTCTCCGATGATCTTAGCTTGTGTCAAGTTAACATAAAACTATCCAGCAAAATGCTTATAGACATAATTCAGGAGAGGAGACGGACCCTAGGATGTGTATCTGGTTCTGACTGGAGATGGTCACAGTCCTCAGAATCCCCTGCTCTTAACCAGTCTCTCTGAGGAGACTGCTCTCCTCTTCTCCCTGAATGCTGACTTCAGCTCCCCTCTCCTCTAGACCCAGAGAGACCGGGGCCCAGTTGGCCAGCCAGTCTTTATTGTCCTTCCACGATGTCCTTTGTGTTTATAGAGGTATATTCCTTTGGGGCAGACAGAGAGATGGGGAGAGTAATAAGGGGGACAAGAGAAGAGAAGGAACCCCTCAGTCGCCTGCTGAGTGTCTGCAACTCTCGTACAATTGACACCTGCTATGATGATTGCTAACATGAAGAAAACATGGCTTCTCCATACAGGTGTTTCAAATAAGAATGTTCGAACAGTGAGCTGTGCCTAAGCACACATGACCTTCCAGTAGTATGCCCCCTCCCATACACACACATACACACTGTTTCAGTCTCACAGGAATCCATTTGCAGTAAATGACACATCTACCCCTTGTGGGGTCCATGTGACCCATGAGTTGAGTTCTTTATGTTTTAAAAAGACTCATTTGGAATTAAGTGTATGTGGAGGGTGGTGGTGGTGGTGGTGTGTGTGTGTGTATGTGTGTGTGTGTGTGTGTGGCCCCCATGGAGGCCAAAGGCTTCAGCTCTCCCTGGACCTGAGGTTACAGGCAGTTGTGAGCTGTGTCACATGAGTTCTGGGAACTCACTGAACTTTGGTCCTCTACAAGAGTAGTACATGCTCTTAACCACGGAGACTTTTCCAGCTCTGTGGCCCATGGCTACGCCTTATGAAACTACAGTCTTCTCCATGGTATCTCTACTCTAAAATCTCACTTATTGAGAGAGTAGAAAAGGAGATGAAATTGGGATGAGGACCTTAGGAGTCCTCTGATGATGTGTTCCCAGAGCCTCTGAAATTACTGCTAAGACACTCAGAGTATCTTGAGAAGCCCACACCCACACTACAGTGTGCACGCTCCCCCTCACACTTCTATTTAAATCCATGTTAGAATCTCTTAATAAACTCCAACTCTATTCATAATAGTTTATTCTGAATTTTTTTCCTGTGGCAAAGTCAAGAATCCCAGCTTCACTGGCGTAGAGGTCTGAGCAGACCTCAAGGGGACTTAGACCCCTGCCCAGACTTTCAGCAGCTTGATCAGAACCATAGCCAGTGAAGCTGAAGGCCTGGGCTTGACACATTTAAGTGCAAAGCTTGTCTTCTAATCCCAATTGTTTCTGTAACTTAACTTTCAAAGCCTTTAAACGACCAGCACTGCAGGAGCTAAAGAGATGGCTTAGTGGTTCTTGCAGAGTTCAGTTCCTGGCATCCATATCCCATGGCTGACAAATCACCTACGACTCCAGCTCCAGTAGAATCTGACAGCTCTGGCCTCCAGGGGCACCAGGACATGCGTGTATATATCCACACACAGACATTGTATATACTTAAAACTAGAGTAAAATTAAAAATTAAAAACAAAATAAACACTGCTTAGAGACATTCCCAATAAGTGTAAACACAAAGAGAGAATCTTTCAAACAGCTAAGAAACTCCCATCAGGATAGATGGGGTCTGGATGATAGTCCATGACCCACCCCTTACATACACAGATTTGTCAGTCAAAACCAAATGTCAACTCACACATTGAAAGCACTGCTCATGATAACTCCAGGAATAAGGGCTGGAGTATACCTCAGAGCCAAATGGCAAACAAAGACAAGACTACAAGATCCACTAGGTGGAAGGAAGGGTGGGAACAGTATCTGAAAAGGCACTCATCCTTCTCCACTCAGCAAAGAGGCAGTTCCTGGCTGGAGGGGAGAGCTGTTGCGCTCCCCCCCACCCCCACCCTCACCCATCTGCCTGCCTCCCAGCTCAGGCAAAGCCTCCACCATCAGAAAGCTCAGTTACCTTCCCACCACGATGAAGCAGCTTCTCCTTAAAAAGCCAGAGCATTTTGTGCCATATTATATCTCTGAGCCCATCTCTCACACCCCTTCCTATTAGGACAGCAGGGTCTGTCATGCCATGTGACCACAGAGAGATGGGGTTGCCACCCAGGCTCTGTTGTGGCCACAGCTCTGACAACATTAATGAGAACAGGCTATGAGAAGAGGGATGTTGGAGAAAGACAGAGTTCACGTGGAGCACAGTGAAGTCACAGGGTGTGATTACAAATGATCAGCTGGCTAAACTGGCTAAACTCTGAGTTACAACATTTATATTGGAGCACAGCTTAGATCCTGTGGTTGGATGTGCTGGTACATGCCTGTCCTCTAGCACTTGGGAGGTATGGGAAGTAGGTTCTAGTTCAAAGCCAGCCAGGGATATATAGCAGAAATTCTTTCTTAAAGAAAGAGAAAAGGAGCCATATGGCCTATACCTCTAGTCCTTAGAATATGGAGGCTGAGGCAGGAGGACTGCTGTGAGTCCAAGGCTAATCTGTGCTACAAAGTGTGACCCTGCCCCGCAAAGTAAATCCTATAATAAAAATTGAATAACTACATATCAGAAAATTTAGTGTTTGAATGTATACATAAACCCACATTGGAAAATCAGGGGGAGAAATAAAAATCAGATAATGGACCACATTAATATGCTTGTCAGCCCTTCAAGAATCACAGGGGGGAGGGGCAGTACAGAATCTGACTAACCACTAAAACCCCTCCCCATTACCTTCATTCCCACAGGACAATGACAAACAGCTGACAGATTGCTTAGCAAGATGCATAGTGAATATTGGCATTATAGTAAGACATTTCAACACACAACCAAGGAAAATGACAGCTAAAAAAACACTTTATTAATGCCTTTTCATTCTAGGAAAGGTATTTGTCCATGCAGAGAATGGAGATTTTGTTTGAACCCCTTTTTTGTCTATTTTTGTCTAAGGTTTTTGGTTTTTTGTTTGTTTATTTGAGGGTTTTTGTTTGTTTGTCTTTAAATTTCTTTTTTATTTTTTTACTTTTATTTTTTTGGTTTTTCATGACAGGGTTTCTCTGTGTAGCCCTGGCTGTCCTGGAACTCACTTTGTAGACCAGGCTGGCCTTGAACTCATAAATCCTCCTGCCTCTGCCTCCCAAGTGCTAGGATTAAAGGCATGCACCACCACTGCCTGGCTTTGTTTGCCTTTAAATATAAACATAGTGAGTTCCTGACTCCTTTGCAAGCCATCCCCAGCCTTATTAAACAAAGGAATAGGTTCCATCCCCAGCACTGCATAAACCAGGAGTGCTGGGCAAACCTGGAATCCCAGCATTTGGGAGGAAGAGACCAAAGATCAGAGTTCAAGGTCACCTTAGACTATATGGCAAGTTTGAGGCTAGCTCCTGATACCCTGCCTCAAATAACGATTGCATCAAAGGAACTTTGTTCTTCAGAAAAAGTAAGAAAAAAATGTTAAGTGATGACCTAACTGCAGATAGGGAAGCAATAGGAGCTGGAAGGACAGGCAGGGCCACCAAGAAAGCTCCCCAGCCACAGAAAGGAAGCTGGTGCCATCACTCTTCTGGGACCGAGATCAGAACCAATTAGAGACTCAAGATATTGAGTCTAAATTTAAACACCACGGTCCTATGCCCTAAGCACCTCTGAGATGCTCAAGGCTTTGATTAAAATTCTACCACGCAGAAGAACCTGGCTGAGGAGGAGTGTAGGCAGTGTATGGTTAAAGAGAGTGTATATCTATTCTAGTGGGTATCCATCCACCTTCTCATGCAAGAGAGGATCAAAGTCCCCATCCTTTCCAGTTTATGACCAATAAAATATGAACACAAAGGGTAGAGAGATATGCTCAGCTGGTAAGAGCACTCCAGAAGGTCGGGGTTTGGTTCCCAGCACCTACATGACAGCTCACAGCCATTTCAGAGGATCCTCTGACCCCCATGAGCTCTGCACACACGTGATGCACATAGATGCACTAAAGATGAATGGATAGATAAATAACTTTATCCCCACCCTCACTTGCTGAGCCCAAGCACCATGGAGATCCCAGGGTGAAACTGCTACCCCTTATCAGAAGAGGTCAGAAGAGGCCTTAGTGGGGTCACAGCAAGAGTAAATTACTCACAGTAGGATGCACAGGCCAGCGGAGGAGGGGAGCTGGGAAGCAGCGTGTGTTCATCTCTGCCTCCAGTTGTTGATGGGATGCGACCTGTTGCCTCAAGCTAAAGTACGGAATTACCACCACATCTTAGCAACATAGTAACAAAGCAGCAAACATAAAACAGGAAAGCAGGGATCTCTGTTCAGCTGCAGAAGCTAAAACAGGCAAGCCCATAACACCCCCTGTGTCTCCCCAGCTTCTACTTCTTCCAGGCTGTAAATACACTGCAGCCTCATGTCTGAGGAAACCTGGCTAACAATTTCTGTGTGTCCCGCCCATCACCTGAGCTGCTCTAGAGAACCCAAAATGAGGTTCTTGGCTGCAGTCAGAACAAAACATTAGATTCAAGCCTTGCACTATTGTTTAGGTTTGCTTCTATACCTTGAGATTCAGCCCACTTGGGGAACAGGTTCTCTTGCCTCACAGGTGTGGCGACAGTGTGATAAAGCAGCGCGCTGCCAGGGCTGGAGAGATGGCTCAGAGACTAAGAACACATGTTGCTCTTGCAGAGGACCCAGGTTCAATTCCCAGATCCCACATGATGGTTCACAACTATCAATAACCCAGCTCCAGGGGGTCCAACAAGCACACACGTGGTCACACACATGCAGGCAGGCAGCACATAAAAAGGGAAGCAAATAAATCTTTAAAATATTTTAAGAAGCAAACTCCTGAATGCTATGACAGCTGTAGGCAGCACAGTCGAACAAGACCCAAAGATGTGGCTCTACTGACTTGTGGCTCAGCAGGGCAAAACGTCACAGCAAAGTCACACCTTAAGATAAGAATGAGACTTACATTCAGCAAACCATTCAGAACTATCCTTTGACAGTCTTTGTGATGGTGAGGTACGGTTTTTTATGTAAGCACAAGTTGCTCTAGAATGTCCGACACATGGAAGGCTGTAAGAGATTGCAACTGCATTTGTATTCTACCTTGCTGGATGTACACCCTCAGGTGCACGTGACAGACACATGGATCAGCTATTCCCAAGGGAGAAAGTGGCTTCAAGATACTGGACTTGACATGAGAAAAAAATAAGTATGTATTATTACTTATTATATTATAATATAGAATATATATTATTATATGTATAAGATGAAAATAAGTAGGCTTCAGTAAGTATGTGACATTAAAAAAAAAAGCTATTAACTCTGAACGATTTGCAGGGTTGAAATAAAAACAACCCAGAGTGTCTGCCACCAAGAAGTTGTGTTTGCATGGCACTTAAAGATAAAGGAGGACTCTCAGAAGGTTTACAAGGCTCTTCAGAGCAAGGTTTAATTTGCCAAGCAAATTGATATATTAGCTTTAAATGGCACATCCGACTTTGGGTGATGAATTCTAGAATTTGGGGGTTTTGTTTGCTTTTTTTTTTTTTTAGAGCAGTACTCTTTTATATGCTTGAATAAAAACAGTTATTCATTTAGTGTGTGTGTGTGTGTGTGTGTGTGTGTACACGCGCGCGCATGCGTGCAGGTCCATGTTGTGAAGGTCAGAGATCAACTTGCCGGAGTTAGCTTTCTCCTTCCACCACGTGGATCCCTTTGAACTCAGGTCACCAGCCTTAGCAGCAGGTGCCTTTACCCTTTGAGCCACCTTGCCAGCCCCTAACTCTGATTTTTTTAGAATAAAATTATTGACTGTTCCAAAGTAAAGTGTTCAGATAATTTTTTTTCAATGAGACAAGAAGATTCTTGTTTTTCTGATGAGAAAGTCTTAACTAAATACTTATGGGACATAACAAGAGTGACCTGATTTGTATATCTTTGGGGTATTTTTAATACATCAAACAATTCCTAATTTGGCAATTTAGGATCATAATATTCACACTCATAAGTTATGGAAAATTAAAACATGCTTAACAGTCCAAACTGTCACACTTAACAGTGGTGAAAGCTGAGGAAAAGCGTTAACACTGCTGTTGAACAGTTCATAGGATCAAAACTGCATTGAGAAGAATTTTCTTTCAAACATAACTTAATTGGCAGAGATGCTTGTTCAATATACAACAGAATATTTATATTAAAGAAATGAACTGTTACCAGATGTTGGCAGTTACTTATTGTGAGGGGAAAAAAAATCAGCTGGCAAAGCTATCATAGTCATAGGCCATATCCCAGCAGATGTGGGAATCCATTTAGTTTAGGCCACAGTGCTTAGAACACCAACACAGTTATACAACTGTTAACAAGACAGGTAGGTATGTTCCTTATTCTCTCTCCCTCTCTTTTCTCCTCTCGCACGCGCGCGAGTGTGTGTGTGTGTGTGTGTGTGTATGTATATGTACTGGTGCATGTACACATAGATGTACTGCGAATACAGCATGGTGCATGTGTAGAGGTCAGAGGACAACTTATAGGAGTTGGTTCCCTTGTTCTACCATGTCAGTCTTGGGGTTCAAACACGGATGGCAAGGCTTGGTGGCAAATTTCTTTTCCTGCTGATCCATCTCATTGCCCTTGCTTTTGGGTTTTGGGGGAGGGTCTCAGCACTTAGCTCAGGTTGGCCTCAAACTCATGATCCTCTGGTGGGTTGGGGTTAATAGGCATGTATCACCACCATGCCTGAATCCTGCAGTGGGGACATGGTCTGAACAGTGTGTCTCTAGTATATAACATGAAGTATATAAACATGAAGTCAATAATGCAGCCTGGTACATACCCAGGCCTTGTCCCAATATCATCATATATGGGCTATCTAGTGATCAAAGCGTTGTCAGTTGAAGAACCAAGCCTCTTCTGGAAAACAGGTAGATGGCTTCCTTGAGGAAGGGGCAGGTGAGCTGATCTTGTAGGAAGAGTAGGTAGGAAGCAGGGAAAAGTACTGGCCACAGCACCAACTTGTGCAAAGGCCCTGTGCTGGGTTAGAGCCAGGAGGACAAGAGTATCCGAAGGAAGGTGCCTAGGCAGCATTGATTTGCAACTTGGCACAGCCTAGAGCCATCTGAGAGGAAAACCTCCACTGAGGAATTGCCCAGACCAGACTGGCTTGTGGGCATGTCTGTGGGGGATGGTTTTGATCGTTCATGGATGCAGGAGGGCCCAGCCCACTGTGAGTGGCATTGTTCCAGGGGTGGATGGTTCTGGGCTGCATAAGAAAGCAAGTCCAAGAGTGAGGCAGCAAGCAGAATTCAAGTTCCCCCTTGACTTTCTTCAGGGACTGACTGGGTGTGACCCGGAAGTGTAAACCAAGTAAATCCCCCCCCCCAAAGTTGCTTTTGGTCCATGTTTTATCACAGCAAAAGAAAGGACACTAGAACAGAAAGCTAGGGTAGTAACAACAGAGCAAGGAGCCTGGAGAGGCCGCAGCGGTGACAAGAAGAGCCAAGTGAGTGGGGTCAGCCTCAGACATGCACTCGCCCATATTCCGAGTGTCCAGCACTGCTCCAGGGGCTAGCTCGAAGCATTATCAGCAGGAACCTAAGTAAGCCTCAGAGCCTGTTCCTCAGCCCTTACATCCAGATCGGGATAAACATCTCTTGCTTAAGAGCTAGGAGGGAGCCAGGCATGGTGGCGTATGTCTTTAATCCACTCAGGAGGCAGAGACAGATGGATCTCTGTGGGTTTGAGGCCAGGCTGGTTTACATAGCAAGTCCCAGGTCAGTCAGGGCTATGCAGTGAGGCTTTGTCTCAAAATTAATTAATTAGCTAATTAAAAACAAATTTCAAGGTGAACTGCATGAGATATCACATGTCACCCCTACCCCTGTTGTATGTAAGGTCGTGGGGCTTGTTCTTGTATTTTCTTTGCTTCACAAAGAACAGAACTAAAGACTTGTGACTTATGTGAGGGAAGGCCTTTATTTCTAAGTCCTAGCACAAAGCCTCATACTGGGGTGAAGGAAGGGCAGCCAGACAGCCTTCCTGTCCCCCAGGGAGATCAGCTGTTACTGTTCGCTACTCCTTCTCTGAGAAAACACAACTGACACTTTCCATACAGAGACTGTCTATATTGTGCAAGTCTCTCTTGTTGATTGTTGTTAAGAAAGGTCTGTTTAATCTCAATTCATTGTGGTACAAACTACAGGCTATATACAGTGTAATTGTTGGGAGGAAAGCTGCAAATAAGACACATTCTCTTGTCAAATTATAACAAGCTAGTGAGCAGGCAGGTATAACAGTCACCTGTCACCTCTCACCAATTAGAACAGTCACCTGTCACCTCTCACCAATTAGAATAGAGGCTTTTGCACTTGAAAGGCATCTTTGGGAAGGGAGAGACATTCATCTAGGTTTCTATGGGCCTGTTTCAGTGCCTTCCCTCTTGATGCATTTTCTCTGATCTTTGGGGCAGAATTAATAAGCCTATCCCGTGTGGTCTGCATCCCTGTGTGAGAGGGACACTTTGCAGAGGTGACTTTGGTGGGCGTCCTGGTTGCAGCAGCAGCTCCTCAGCTCAGCCTCCTTCACTCTGGAGTTTATGGAGATTATGCATTGGCAGGGCTCAGCTGCTGACACGCACAAGCCTAGGAATGGGGCACCTCAAACGTGGACCACTAATCCTCATCGTCCCTCTGAGGAAACAGGCCACTGAGAAGAAAGAGCTCGAGAGCTGAGAACAGTGTCCAGTCACACCACTAGTAACTAGTGACAATACAGATTCGGACCTCAGGTGGCTTGGCTCTGTCACCTTCAGAGAAGAAGGATGGTGACCAGCAACCAGGAGGCCAAGACCCTGCAAACACATCTCTATTGGTAGATGATTCCCCTAGGACACTTGCCAAATCCCTTGGCCTTTAGCATCCTCATTCCTCACCAGAGCCCTGCTCTAATGCACCTTCACCAGCAGGCCAGTCCCTGCCCACCGGGCTCCCAAACACTGCCCATAGCTGTGAGCAAAGCCTTTAGATGGACTTACATGGGCATCTTGCCCTCATCCTTTGTCTTCTGCTGAACCACACCCTACCCTGTCCATCTTCTGCACACAGCTTGGGCTCCTGGTCAGTATCTCTCTGTGGGTCAGTGGCTTGGGAATGACTCACAATTCAGAATGGCATTTTTGAAATACTGCTCAGTGATGACGTTTCCTTTGTGTTCAGTGGTATTCAGTTCAATGTTCCTATAGTAACTATCCAGATGGGCGGAGACAGCTCCATGCAACAGCTTCCTTTAGAAGGGAGTCTGGGGGCCCTGTGCTTTCTTGGAAATGCATGATGACATGAGATTGGAATGGCTCTTTAAAAATCCTAACATGATTTTCCTGACAGGGAAACTGCTGCTTCCCTTGTCCCTGGATCTCGGGAAGAGCTTATGTTTAATCCCAGCAGCCATGGACAATGGCATCATGGTTCACTTGTAAAGAATATTTCTGATCTTGCTTGATGACATAATGATCTTATCGGGGGGAGAGTTGAAAGTGTCACTTGGTCAAACACTAGTAAAAAGGAGCCTCTCTTGGAATCTATGATTTCTCCATACAATCCTTGACTCTATGGCTGTCTGGAGAAGAATGGGGTACACAGCACTCGCTGACATCCTCCTACCTGGCCTTGTGGTTTGTTTTTTTGTTTTTGGGGGGGATTTGTGGGTTTTTTGTTTTGTTTTGTTTTTTTGGTTTTTGGTTTTTGGTTTTTTGAGACAGGGTTTCTCTGTGTAGCCCTGGCTGTCCTGGAACTCACTCTGTAGACCAGGCTGGCCTTGAACTCAGAAATCCGCCTGCCTCTGCCTCCCAAGTGCTGGGATTAAAGGCGTGCGCCACCACCGCCCGGCTTTTTTGTTTTTTTGTTGTTGTTGTTTTGTTTTAAACAAAGAAGAGAGTCCAAAAGTCAGGGAGCTTCCTGTCCCCTGCCCTTATTACAACAGGTTCTTGCAGCAATCCACCCTTGATACAGGACAGGGCATTTCCTGCCTGGGAACAAGGATTTGCTCCTCAGCCCCTCTGGGGTGACTGACTGCTGAAGAACGGCTCATTAGCAAGATTTGAAGCCACTCTGTAGTGACTGTTGTCTGAGCAAGTGACACTGACGTCTTTTTGCTGCCTTAAGTGCTATCCTGAATAGACAGCCTAGCTCCTCAGGTGTATTCTGAGCAGACCATGCTCAACATGGTGGCACATGCTAGGACCTTTGGTGGGGGTGGGGGTGGGGTGTGTATCTGGAGAGGTAAGTTCCGAGTTCCATTAGCCCACATTAGAAACGCTTGAGAGCACAGGCACACATTGAATCTTTCAGAGAGCTCTCAGAGAAGCACTCAGACTGCCTGAGTTGTGTTCAATTAGAATGTTTGACAGGGTCAGACCTGGCAGCTGATGCTTGGAATCTGCAAGCCATGAGGACGCATGTTCCTGAGAAGGGTGGCTGTTAGCACCCACTTCTGCTGGCTGGAAATATCTGCCTGTCAGCTTCTACCTCAGAGGTATTCTCCTTGGCTTCTGGCTCTCCAGTAGAATCTGTCTTGTCAGACAAATGTGCCCATTAAGAAAATGCATAGGCCATCTACTCTAAAGCCGGAAGCAACTACTTGCTATAGTACTGGTTCAATAATGTACAAACAGAAGTCTGAAGGCCCAATTTCCTGATGGAAATACCACTGGCTTTCTCTCACACGGCCTCTCCTCCTTATCTGGAAGGCAGATAAAAGGCTGGAGATAGCTTAATTTGATGGAGTAGGGGGGAAAGGCCAGTACACCGCTAATCAGGGCTGAGTTTGGCATGGCATGTTAGTGCCGCTGTGAGGTGAAGGGCCTGTTTCCTAAGTTCTAGCCTCCTAAGTTAAAGAAGAAACCTCTGTTTGGCTAAGCCTCAGTGGCTGAGTTTCTGTTCCATATGCCTGGAGACAAACCTTAGCCAATATAGAGTATAATACAGATTAACAATTTCCAGTCCAAAAGCTCTGGGATCTGAAGAGCAGACACAGGTCTCCCTGAGCTACGTCTACTCTAGCGGAAAGGCAGAGAGGACTCGAGTGTGGTCTCTCACATTCCAATGACCTCTGAGCCTTTTCCTGTTCATGTCCTCTCTGGGGAACAGTGCTCTACCAATGGGTCCCATTGTCCCAAATGCCGTCTTGACAGTCTGCTTCGTACCTCAATCCTGAGCTGAGGGAACAGCACGCCCTCCTAGGATATACAAACATAAATCCTTAGCGAACGTTGACATGTAAAACCACTGTAACTTGGCAGACGAGTCTAATTTGTGCCTATCAAGAATCCATGTCCATCTGAAACTTTTAAATGTGTCTATACTTAGAAATAAGGTACATACACTCTCAAGGTACAATGTGGTCATAGTTGAGTAACTCCTAAATCAAATCTTTTTTTTTAAATATATTTGCAAGATACCTGGATTTTATGAACAGGTTTACTAATGATTTCCTTTAAAACAAGTTCTGCGGTCTGAATAGCCCAAGTTCATTGAGGCGTTTCTTGCTGTCGCTAATTAGGCCATCCACTGTGACCATGCTGGTTGCTTTGGTTTGAGACTAACCATTTACTAACACACTCTGGGTCATAATTAGCTTCAGTTGTCAACATGACACAAATGTGGGAATATCTAAGAAGGGGGAATCGCAATTAAAGAACGGCCTGAATCAGATTGACCTGTAGACGTGTCTGTGAGCCATTTTATTAATTGCTAATTGATTGACATGGGAGATCCCAGCCAGCTACATGCAGACCCACCTTTGGTGGATGTCCTGGGTTGTCTAAGAAATCAAGCTGAGGAGGAAACCATGTTCCTCCATGGCTGGCTTCCCTCTATGACGGTCTGTAAAGTGTAGGATGAACTACGTCCCTTCCACCCCGGGTTGCTTTTGATTCTGGCACCTCAGCAATAGAGAGCAAAGCAGGAGATGGTGATCCTGCTGGGCAGCACACTCCCAAACTCATCTGTGTGAGGGAGGGAAACCAGGGGCTCAGGGGTACCACTTCCACCCCACCCCTGCTCCCCACTCCTCCGAAAGATGCCCGAGGCACCAGGCCTCCAGCGGGGGAGTCACAATAATTATCACACAAATAACTCTCAAGCCTTAATGCATTGCAGCCCTTGCCAAAAGCCAAAGAAAGCATCACTTCTGCCATGCTCAAACCCCTGGTCATGCACCTGTGGGCATTTGCAATATAATTTGTGCCCAGCAAGGACACAGAATAACATACCGGCTCCCTAATTCCCTAAGTACTCCAATAGTGCTATTGACTGCTACACGTAAGGAAAAGAAAATAATGGGTTGGGTTATTATTATTATTATTATTATTATTATTATTATTATTATTTTAAGATTTGGTGGATGAGGAGCATGCATGCCCCTCAGCACACACATGATGACTGGATGACAACCCGTGGGACTCAGTTCTCTTCTTCCACCAGGGGTTCAGGAAGTTGAACTCAGGTTGCCAGACTCAGCAGCAAGCACCTTTACCCACCTCCTCCCCAGACTAAATTTGTTTTTTAAAGTTATAAACTTGAAGGTCTAAATGAAGCTCCTCAGCTTCGGTGTTTATTCATTTACTCAGTATGGACACTTTTTTTTTTGTCCAAAAAATAAGATGTTCCCGTAAGGAGCTGTGCTGTGATGATTATATTTTCAATGCATATAAATGTAAGCACATGGTGAGAGCAGAGTCCAGCGTGTGGGAGGTTCCTCCCGAGAGCTCCAGCCCCTGCTGCTATCATAGGGCTGAGTGGGAGGACTCCTCCAGGCTTGTTTGGGAGGATGGAGACCACAGCTCTGCTGGCTGAGTGGGAGGACTCGGGGTTTGTTTGGGAGGACTGAGGCCACAGCATTGCTGGTAGGTTGGATGTAAAGAAAAGAAACAGAAACCAAGAGCATCCCCATCCTTTCTGGCTCATTGGGGAGGATGACAGGAGAAAACACAAGAGAACTGGCTGAGAAGCCAGCCATGTACTCTACAGGACGGTGTTGGGTTTGGTCTGAGATGCCTGGAAGACATCCGTGTAGGGAGGTCTGGGAGAAGGCTAGACACAGCACAGCAGCCCTGTATGAAATGCTGAGTGAAGAAAAAGCAAAACAATCAATACATCAAGCCTTTGGAGAGCTTCAGGGGCCTGTGGAGTCTCAAGCTATGCTTAGATTTATGGAATCAGAATCTGCATTAGAACAATTTCCCCATATGATCCCCATGTGATCAGCAACAGTGGACTAGCCAGCCTTCAAAGGAGACTGTGAACTTCATGGTCTTGTAGATAGGACCTACAACCAAGGCCTGGCAGGGAAGACTGGGTACTAGGCACGCCCTGTAGCTCACTCACATTTAAACTTCCTCGGGAAGGTAGAACAGGGAAGAGGGATGTCCACTGAGGTAAAGGGGAACATAGGAAGCAGTTGTTCCTGGTGGCCACATGAGAGAATATTCTAGAAAGAGGGCAGCTGTGCCAGCGCCACCAATCGGTCTAGTAAGAGAAAGCAGAGAATTTTTATCATGTTGGTTAGCATGGACATCATCGTCACAGTACCCTTGATCAGAGCAGCCTCAATGGCACAGAGAAGACAAGTCAGTGTAAGTAGAGGTACTGTTGGTGAGACACGGAGAACAGAAGAAAAGGAGTGCTGCCATGATGGAAGGAAGAGCTGCTATAGCAGTGCTTTTGAGGTGAGGAAACGGAGTCTGGCCCAGAAGGAAGGGCAGGCAGGTCTGCTGCCAGGCCAACTCAACCATAGCAGTGGGCAGGGTGGAGGGAGAGCCTGGAGCTCCTAGACCTTGATTCTAGTACTAAATGAAGCCAGGGACACCCAGAAGGTGGGTGGGAGTGGGGTAAAAGGAAGATTCAGAGAAAAGAAGAGTGTACCTGTCACTTGTGGAAGAGTGAAGGCCACAGATCACCAGGCAATACAAGGAGATTTGGGAGAGATTTTTGGCTGTCATGTTGTAAATCCCCACGATTTCCAGTGGAGCGCTTTCTCCAGAATGTTCTGCACTGATGCTCCAAGGCTCGAGTGACAGACAGTGAGTGCGTCCTTCCCATCAGTGCCCATCATTCCCTATGCATTTCATTAAGGGCCACCAGTGGGCAGAACAGGGCTCAGCAGAGGAGCATGAAGCCCAGAATGCCCCCTTAGTTACTCTCCATGGTGGATTGATGAGAATGGCCACCATAGGCTCATATATATATAAATACTTGGTCCCTCATTAGTGGATTGTTTGGGAAGGATAAGGAGGTGTGGCCTTGCTGGAGTAGGCGTGTCACTGGTTTGAGGTTTCAAAAGTTTATGCCAAACCCCATTAGTTTGTTCAACTCCTGCTCCTGCTTCTTCTTCTTCCTCCTCCTCCTTCCTCTTCCTCTTCCTCATCTCTAGAGCCTGCCCGCTGCCATGCTTCCTGCCAATGGTCATGGACTCAGCCTCTGGAACCGTAAGCAAGCCTCCAAGTAAAAGCTTTCTAAGTTGCCTTGGTCATGGTGTTGCTTCACAGCAGTAGAGGAGTAACTAAGACTCTTCCTGCATGGCTGCTAAGCTGAACATCACATCATACCTGTCTGTGTTCCCTAATGGAGCTACATAAAGCCCCTTCTGGAGATGTATGACTCAGGAAGCTAAAGGCCTGATCTTCCCAAACAACAATCATCCACAGCTTTCCCCCAATCCCAGGGACCTGGGAGCTGCCAGGGTTCCTTGAAGATGTCCTTCACACCGGAGAGCCACATCCCACTATTTCCATTCCCTTCAATGTCGTTTTGCATGCTGGGGATGTAACTCAGTTGGTTGAGAGACTGCTTAGCACTTATAAAGTTATGGATTTGACTCAGGAAGTGGAGGCCGGAGGGTCAGAAATTCAAGGTAATTCTTAGCTATATAAGAAATTTGAAGCCAGCTTAGCATATATGAGACTATGGTGTTTGAATGAGATGCCACCCCCAAATGTCCTGACATTTGAATACTTGGTCCCCAGTTGCTAGTGCTGCTTGAAAAGGTTTAAGATGTGTGGCCTTGCTGGAGGAAGTATGTCACTGGGTGTGGACCTTGAGGTTTCTAGCCATTCCCAGTATGTTCTATGTCCTGCTTGCAACTCAAGATGGAAGCTCCTAGCTACTATTCCAACCACATACCTGCTGCCTGCTGCCTGCTGCCTGCTGCCTCTGACTACTGGCCATGAACTCTTCCTACTATAAGCTGCCTTGGCCATGGTGTTTTATCATGACACTGACTGACACTGTCCCTTGCCTGTGATTTTCTTCACCATTTCCTAGCTGTTGCTCTCATTTTCTACTGACATCAGCTCCTGCTGGTCATTGTGATGACTTTGACATGCACAGAGTGAGCCACCCCACATTGTCTCCCATCTCCACATGTCAGGCTCAGTCCCCTTTCTTCCCTCCCATATACAGGCACCGCCTCTCACGGCAACCTGAGTCTCACATCACCCGTAAGACCAGTCACCACAGAGGCCAGTGTCCTATTCCTTGGCTGCCCATGCTCTATTCTTTCCATCCTCTTTTCTAGCTGGGTCAACCCCCCAGGCACAGCACCTCTAATGGACATTCTTCTCACCTTCCTCCTGACCCTTCCCTGAGTAGCTGACCCTTGTCTGCAAGGGCACAGAGGAGGCTTCAGAAGCCCCTCCATCCCCATTACCATGCAGTCTGTCTTCCAGCATAGATTCTTCTAAAGGATCAGCTTCCCACTGCCTATCTCCACAGGGCACTGCACCTTCCTCACCCCATTCTAAGCCTACAAAGTCACCCAAATGATACGATAAAAATGCCTGTGGCCACCCCTGTTCCTCTAACCACCTGAGTTGGCCCCTCATTCCCTTAGCATGGGGCATCCTGGCTACTTAGCCAAGAACAGCATCTCATTGTCACTCCCCTGTCTGCCTCAGTCTCTCTTCCACAGAACAGGCACATGCTGCCGCTGTTCATCTGATGTTTCCAGACTCAGTTCTCTCCTGACTCGAGTGTGAAGCCTGGTTCTTCCAGACAACCCCACACTGGGGACAACAGCTACATGCAGGTGTCCAGTGAACACACACCCTGGACAGTGAACACACACCCTATCACAGGCTGATAGATATGCACAGCCAGGCCACAGTGACAAGTCATTTATTGCTGTTAGCACATCACAGGCAACTGTAAATGTCCATTTCCTTGGACATCTTTCATGCATGCCTCCTTTCCACTGTCTTCAAAAATCAAAAGGTCAATTAAGGGTTGCTCTCAGGGACAAAGATGCCTTTTATACCTTTTTTCTTAATATATATTTTTATAAATATGTGTGAATTTCTACACGTATCTATATGTACCGCATGTGTGCCTGGTGGCCTCAGAAGTCAGAAGATGAAATCCAATCTCCTGTAGCTGGAGTTACAGATGGCTGTGAGCCAGCAGGAGGCAGGAGCAGAACCCGGACCCTCTGTAAGAGCAGTCAATGCTCTTTAATTACTGAGCTATGTAGACCAGCCTGGGCTCAAATCCAAAGATGGGGTTAAAAGTGTGTACTACCATACCCAGTCGTGATACATATTTCTAAAGATACCTACTCAGCTAAAATTATAGAAGACAGAACTTGGAGGAAACTAAAATAGCAGAGTGCATTACCAGAGTGAGGGCCCGGCCACCTGCAGCCTGCACAGAGGATGGGACCAAAGACCCTCGGTCAGCTCTTGACTTGGTCTGAATGCAGCTTTCCTCTGAGGCCACTCCCTACATACCCCCTTGGCACCTCCTGTCAAGCTCACGCTGCCCCCCCCCCCGAAACCATGAAACACATCTGCTTGCCTAAGAACGGTAGAGCCAGTTGACCTACTGAGATCAAGCAAACCATGAAGAGACAGTGTCCTGCTTAAACATTCAGAAAGGCACTCGGCATTGCTGATCTTTAGAACATGAATTAAAGCCACATTGAGATAGAGATGGGGGAGGGGGAGGAAGGGGGAGGGGAAGGAAGGGGGAGGGGGAGGGGGAAGGAGAGGGAGGGGGAACAATACTAGTGTAGAGTGGCCAGTAGGAATATCAGACGGCACAGTCATTTTGGAAAATATTTGGCAGTAAGAGTTGAATATGCATGCTTCCATCAAGGTGTTGACTCAGATAGCTGAAATTCCAGATTCCCTTGCATACCCACATACACAACAGCTTCACTCCTACCTCAAAATGAAGATTACCAAATGCCTCTTATTGTTTTGGTTTTGAGATAGTCTCTCATTGTGTAGTCCAAGCTGGTCTGAAATAAACTATCTTCCTGCCTCAGCCTCATAAGCGCTGGAATTATGAACACATACCTTTCTGCCCAGGCCATGTGACCTTTAATGGATGCATATCTAAGAAATTGTGGTATTCCTTCTAAAGGCATATTTCAGAACAGTAAATAACTATGAGTGGGCTGAGGAGATGGTCCAGTATATGCTGAGCTTGCCACACAAGCATGAGGCCTGAGCTCAGGTTCCCTGGTCCTACACAAAGCTGGGTATGGTAGTTATGCATGTAATTCCAGTGTTGATGGTGTGGGAGAAGGAGGCAGGAGAGTCCCTGAGGCTTAATTGAAGTGGCAGTTACGTGATCCTGTATATTTGTAAAATTCTCAGAACTACACACCTAAAGAAGATAAAATCTGATATAGACATATTAAGCCCAGCCATGTAAATTACGAAGCATGTTTCTATGATACAGGGGCAACTGTTAGCAAGAGAGCAGAGGAACGAATTGCCTTAGGACTACAAACATCTGGGTCCACAGCAGCTACACCCTACCTCTGAAGAACCAGAATCAACAAGTGCTATAGAGTGGGGAGGACGGCTCGGCTTCACGTCCAGGAGTCACGTGACCCATCTATTCCTGCCCCGCAGAGCTCCACCTTAAGTGGCACTCACAGAACCACATGCCAAATCCACAGCCACCTGGGCCCTTTCATTGGTAGACTCAAACGACTGACATCCTGACAAGGCGGGTCACATTCTTGCAGCCCTACCTAAGTGCCTCCTCCAGGACTTAACTGCTTTAGCTGCAAAACATAAGCAGAAACCCTGCCACAAGGGAGTGACAGAGTGGGGATAGAATCTTCCTTTCTCAAAGTCAAATCACATTTGAAAAGGAAGACCTCAGCAGATGAGAAGTGCTGGACAGTCTCAAACAGGGACACATGACCAAGACAGATGGACAGCTTGTTTGCCCGGGAGCAGTAAGCCTGCCCCAAGTCCAGCTCATTTCCCTACAGGCCTGGGTCTTCCTCAGGAATACCCCCAGGACCCAAGTCCCCAGCAGAGGCAGAGCTTCTCTGCATAGGCTGCAGATCTTGACCCCCACCTCAGCGACTTAACTGACACTGGTTGCCGCATGCCCAGCTGCAGAAGCTATGGATTTTGTCTCATTATAAATCAACTTAATAGATTGGTCCTCTGATGACATTCTCGAGTTGTTTTCTCATTGTGTTTAAAGTTGGCAATGCTGAACATCACAGTTCAATGTCGAAAGCTCATGTTGATAAAACAGAAAATGAAAGAAGACAATAGACATTTAAAAATTTTAGAAAATAGACAAGATTAAGGAACTACTCTAAGTAATTGTTCTTTAACTGGACCCCAAAGGCCTGTCAATTAGCATCTTCGGAAGGTGGCAGTTTACCCTGGACCTTCCAGTGATGCCCCCTGTTCCGATGTCATATGAACTGCACTGTAGGTGATAGGGTCTATTCAGCCCCAACAACCCACTGTCCATTGTAAGTCACTTCTCACCCCACACAAAATATTGCTTTGAAACAAGTCCTAGATATTACACCATTTCATTCATAAATATAGTAGACATGTCAGGTGGAGTTTTAGTTCCTTGATATCCTCAGTCCTGATATGTCCACAGCCTGGAACAAAGTGTAATAAATACAGTCTTCAGAACAGACAGTCTCACACAGTGAGACTTTAGCAGACTCAAGCTGTGTAGTGGAATTCCAAAGCCCGTGGAACCTGGATAATGTATTGGAAATCCAGATTTTAAAATATTTTTTAAGGCAGGGTATGCATAACCTTGGCTGGCCTGGAACCATGTAGACCAGACTGTCCTCTGAAATAAAAAATGATCTGCCCACCTCTGTCTTCCAAATGCTGGAATTAAAGATATGCATATACAAGGTAGCCATGCCTAGCTAAAATTACTCTTTATTGGCATACAGTGTATTAGATTTCATTGTGGAAAATTTCCAAACAAGTCTTTTGTCTCCACTCTTTTCTTTTCTGTGTGCCCTGTCACCCCGGTAGCCTCCTTCCCATTTTCATTCCTGTGTGACCATTTGCTCCCACCCACCCACTCTTAACACTCAAGTTTCCCTCTTCCATTCTCCTGTCCAGTGCCATAGTTTACACACTCTCACACAAATGTTAAAGGTGGACTCTTCATACGAGAGAAAGCATGTGATTCTTGTCTGAGTCTGTGGCGTCTCCATTAGTAGAATATTTTCAGAGTCATTCACTTTCTTGAAAGTTCCGTAATGCCATTTTCCTTAGGGCTGGTCTATGTGCCACATTTTCAGTATCCATTTATCAACTGATGAACATCTAGGTTGCTTCTATTTCCTAACTACTTCAAATACATGCCATGGATGAACAGAGGTCCCTGTGCTAGGATAGAGCGTCCCTCGAGTTTGCCCCTCAGGTGGTATAGCTGTGTCTTATGGTAGTTCTATTTTTCAGTTTTTGAGCTTTCACTAATGGCTACTCTCGTTTGCACGCCCAACCAGCAGTGAGTGCAGGTTCCTCCTTCCCTACATCCTAGCCATTACTTTTTTTTTTAAAAAACTTAAGATGTTTCTGACTAGAGCGGTATAAAATTGCAAAGCAGTTTTAATATGCTGTCCTAGTTGGTATTTACTATTGTTGTGATAAAACACCATGGTCAAAAGCAAGCTGAGGAGGAAAGGGTTACACTTAACATTTTGTAACCATCACTGAAGGAAGTGAGGACAGGAACTCAAGCAGGGCAGGAACCTGGAGGCAGGAGCTGGAAAAGGGCTGCTTACTGGCCTGCTCACACTGCTCTCTCACAGAACCCAGGACTACCGACCCAATGGTCTGGTCCCTCCCCCATCAGTAACGAGTTAAGAGAATACCCTAAGAACTTGTTTGTAGCATCATGGATCTGAGGAGAGGCACAGATAAAAAAACTTCACTCTGAACATTCATGGCAAAGAGCCACTCTACAACTGTGTAAAGAGGGAAATTCAAAAGTAGACATATATGTGGATTGTTTTAAGATACTAACAGCAGACTTAAAAACACATCTGACAGTTCGCGTAAGGACCTGGGGTGAGCAGGGATAGCTGGTTCATACTGCAACTCCATCACTCCTGTCTCACTTGTGTATGTATGACCTGCCAGGTATGCCTGTAATCCCAGCCCTCAGGAGGTAGAAGGATTGGGAGCTTGAAGCCAGCCTGATCTACAAAGTGAGAGTCTATCTCTAAATAAAACCAAAATAAAACAGAGAGAGGACAAGCAAAAAAAAAAAAAGAGAGAGAGAGAAAATGCCTAGTTTTAAAGTAACAGAAAGTAAACCTGGCAATGGAAGGGTTAAGGCGCTGCTTTGTAGTGTAGCTATGGCAACAGATGCAACTGATTTAGTGAGGGTGTTGGAAAGAGCAACAAGAAAGAAGAGACATTCAGTGCCAGGAGAGAAGATTCTAAATAAAGGGTTGCTGAGATCACCATCATAGGTGCTCCATCATCGGACACAGCGTGAACGAAAGCCCAGCCTCATGGAGGGGCCTGGGGCCTTTCCCTGTAATGTCCTTTGCCTTTTCTTTTCTTTCTTTTTTTTTTTGAGACAGTGTTTCACTATGTAACTCTTACTGGTCTGAAACTTGCTATGTAGACCAGGTTGTCCTTGAACTCACAGAGAGCTACTGGCTTCTGCTTTCCGAGTGCTGGGATTAAAGGCATGTGCTACCACTCTCAGCTTCAGATATTAAAAATGTTTTTAATTTTTAAAATAGTCATACGAGATAATAGACACCATGTGATATTGTTGAGCCGAGTGCTTTTGTGAGTCTCCTTCCCCACCTCCTCCACCCCCTGCTACTGTGCCCCACTTGTAAAACACGCACACGCACACACACTTCCCATCTCATGCTCCATGTGTCCCACTGCCTGCCCCACTCTTCCTCATTGCTCTTTCTCTCCTCTCTGGGTTCTTAGACATTACTTACATTCAGAATTATTTCCATGTATACACGTGGACATTAAAGGCTAGGAGCCACAGATGCGGGAAAACACTCGACTTTTGCCCTCCTGAGTTTGGGTCACCTTGCTTGCTTTATACTTCTCAGATCCATCCTGCACTTTCAGTTTTCTTCACTGCTGAATAACACCCTATTGTATATATGTGCCACATACTCCATCCATTCCTCTGTTGGACTCCTGGGCCGCTTCCATTTCCTGGCCGTTGTGAGTAGAGAAGCTATAAGCAGGCCACACAAGCCTCTCTGTGGTAGGATATAGTGTCCTCTGCTTACACGCCCAGAGCCCTGTAGATTTTTCAAATCAAAATCCAGTTCTTTCTGGGGCCCCATGCTGAATAAAGAGTGCTGAAAATTACACTCATAAAATAACAAGTGGAAAAACACACCCACGGTTAAATGAAATTATCTTCACGAAGCCTCCATATACCTCAATGCTTAAGAATTCTGTTCTGCAAGAGAAACAATTTACTGGTGACATTCAAATGGATTTTATCCCTTCAATAAAAAGATTCGCAATTGAGCACAGGCATTTAACTCCCCTTTCTGAGCACCACAGAAAATTGCCAAAAGGATGTAAAACTAGGAACAAATTCACATCCCTTCGGGTGACCAGGAAGCGTGGCAGGAACTGTGGGGGTTGACAGCTTTGCAGCATGGTTCCTCCCATCCAGGAACACCACATTCTATTTCTTAAGTCAATGTTGGTAGTTCACATTTTTTGTGAAAATTGTCCATTTTGTCAAGCGCTCGCACACGTGGGATTAGATAACTCGCCTGCTATTTTGAGTCTTCTCCCTATTGTTCCATATGCTGCCTCCAGCATTCTGAATTTACACCTCTTTGTCTCAATTAGCCTTGCCAGAAGTTTGTCTATTTTACTGACTTTCTAAAAGAACTTGCTAGACACAAAGTGAGGGAGGGGCGGTTAGGGGAGGGCAGAACTCAGGAAAGGAGGAGGTGGGGGTGTGGAGGTGGAGGAAAGCGGTCAGGTACACACCCTGGACATTGGAATGGAGAGCTTGCATTTCTGTTTCAAAAGATCAATTGTGGACCTAGGGAGGTTGAGCCGGCGTTGGGGGTGAGGCTGGGGGGAGAATATCCCAAGTGTTCCATGCTTCAACTAAGAGCAGCATAAGCCAACAAGACCCACGAGACCCCAGCCAGCATGCCGAGAGAGATGGAGGCGACCTTGTTGGCATAGAAACTAGAGTCAGCTAGGTTTCTTGGGAGCTAGATGTAGAGTCCCCTCTGGGAGCTGAGTCTTCCCTGTGGACCAGTGACCATGGCAGAGGAAGGAACCCTATCTATGACCTCTCTGTCCAGGCTGCAACATGTCCTCTTCTCACTTGAACTGTTTCTTCTTCATGCAAGGCCTGAGATGACAGGCCTCTGTGAGCATAAGAGATGGGGTGCAGGGAGTCACAGTCCTCAGAGCTGCCACTGAGAAAAGCCACAGGGATTTGCTACCTAGCGTGGTAAGATTTTCTAGCAATTTCTGGGCTGGGCCCAGGTTAAGACCATCCAGGTTATTACATGAGATTTGCGTTGGGGCAGACATGTTCTAAGTGTGGTGGGAAGCATGAAGCTTATGGGACAAAGGCTGGTGTCAGACCCAGCATGTCAGCCATATTTACTCCGGCACCCAGCAGCATTTGTTAATGAATACTGCTCTTCTCAGCTTCCCCAGCAGAAGGGATAATCATTGACCTTGCTCACAGCTGCTAGGTTACAACCCAGCATGTTGCAACTCTGATCATCAAAACCTGGGACCACTCCACTCAAAAGAGCTGGAATTTCATTAGCTTCTACCCTTCTACCCTTGCCCCTCTGTCCATGCCACACAGAGCACTGAGCCCGGAGATTACTATAGTACTCAGCTAGACTCGTCCCATGTCCCCTGTAAGCAGGAGGACCTGTGTTAAACCCCCAGAACCCATATGAAAGCTGGGTGTAGCAGAAAAGGTTTGTAATCCCTGCACTCAGGAGCCAGAGACAGGAGGATGACACCTGAGGCTCACTGGCCAGTTAGCCTAGTCTACTTGGTGAGCACCAGGCCAGTAACACATCCTGTCTCAAAAGACAAGATGAACTTTTGCATAACAGCATCTCAGGTTGACTCCTGCCCTGGTATGATTGAACACACACATGTACCATCCACAAAAACCATGGAACTGGAGAAAGATCTCAGTATGAGAGCACTTGCCTAGCATGCCCAAGGACCAGAGACTAATAACCTTATGCCACAATTTAAAAAGGAGCCATCCCAGTGAAGTTATAAGCACCCCAGTTTAGGAAGACAAAAATGGTGCAACCGTGGAAGCTTAAGAGTGTCAAGTTTGACCTGCTTTGACTGAGGATCCCAGAGAAAAGAAGCAACCATGTATTCCTATAAAGTCAGGGAGCAGTTACCTCTGAACAGGAGGAGGAAATGGGATCCGTAGAAACGCAGGGCTCGTGGCTACCATCGCCCTTTTTTGCTGATTGATCAGTGGCCAATCAGGCATTTATCTTAGGACTGCGTTAAGTTGTACTTAGTCCATGTGCTTTCCCATGTTTTCTATTTCCTGAAGTTTGTTTTTATTTTATAATTATGTGTATGTGTGTCTGTGCATGTACGAACCATGTCCTTGGAGGCCAGTAGAGGGCGTCAGATTCCCTGAGATGGGAATCACCTTATGTAGGTTCTGGGACCTGAACTCAGGTCTTCAGCAAGAGCAGTATAAACTCTCACCTACTAAGCCAGCTCTCCAGCTCCCACATTTTCCAATTTTTAAATCTTTTGTAGAATAAATCAATAAAAATCATTGAAGAATTAGGGCTACAGCAGTAGAATGTTTGCCTAATGTGTACAATGCAAAAATAATTAGCTAATTAGTCATTGCGTGGTGGAAAGACCTAAAAATTTCCTGGGATTTCTAGCAGTGGTTTTTTTTCCCTTTTGCTTGTGAGTTTGTGGTGTATGTGAGTGTTTTCAAGTGTGTGGACACACATGTGTGTGCAGGTATGTGTGTATAAGGCTAATGGTGGGAATCCTTTTTCCATGGCTCTCCACCTTGTTAGCTGAGGCCTGGTCTTCCAGCTGAAACCAGAGTCCTCTGATGCAGCCAGCCTAGCTGGCCAGCTTGTGCTTCCAATCCTTTCCCCAGTTCTGGATTTAGAGGTGGGTCACACCCACCTGGCATTTATGTTGGTTCTCAGGATCTGAACTCCAACTCTCATGTTTATGTGGGAAGTGCTTTATCCACCAATCTATCTCCACACCCTGAGTTGGTTCTTTCTTTCTTTTTTTTTTAATGCAGACAGCAAAAACTTAAACATAACTTGGAAGTTTCTAGAATCTGAGAAGATAAAGAGTAATATGTAGAGTATTAAGATGAAAAGAATTTGATGAGGAATTACAAAAGTATTGTGTGAAAGGAACATTAGTCCTTATACAAGCAAGAACCAAAAAGACATGGCATTCTCTGGGCAAAAAAATCCAAAAAAAAGAAGTAAAACTAAAGATTGAATATAGGAAAGAGAGGGAGCACAGTCTAACTCAGAATTTAACCACTGTGAATAGTTAGGGGCCCAAACAAATAGAAGCACGGGCATTAAAAATCAAACAGATCAGTGGGAGGGGTGACTGGGAGGAGGAAGTGAGCAGGATACAACGTGAGTAAGTAAAATATAAATTAAATTAAACTTAAAAAATCATACAGATACGAACTGGCTTAAAGGCAAGAAATGGAGAGGTTAAATGGGTGTGAGGGAAGCAGGAAAGAGACTAAAGTAGGAAGTCTTCCATTATTTGGTAAAGAATAGACACAAATATATATTATTATATTTACATATATAAATAGTATATATTATATATAAATATATATTTATAATATGTGTATACATATATTTATAATATATATTATATATATATTATAATTTTATTCTATACATATATAAATTTCAAATAAGACTAGTAGCAAAATAACCACAGAGATGCAACCTCTTTGAGTCCAAGAACAAGAACAACTTAGGCTGCATTTGGAGAAAAATTAACGAGGAAATGAGTCTACATTTTTTTAATGTAAAGCAAAAATTTAGAACAACAAATCTGCCATGCACGATAAATCTTAATTAATCTTTATTAATATTGGCTAGGAAAAAAGCCAATCGCGTTGTTTTGAGATAAACAGAAGCAAAGGCGCAGCCCAGTGCAAGTGTGTGTGCTGAACGTGGATGAGGCCTGGGGCTCATGGCTAAGCATGGAACAAAAGGCAAAATCAAAATGACTAAGATGGGACGTGTGCTAGCTCAAAGCCAGCCTGGGCTAACAAAACTAAAAACAACCCCAAAAATAACATGGAAGAAGAAAGTTCTAAAATTTAAAATAACAAGCACCATCCTGGGGAAGTAATTACTTAAGGCAGGGTCTTGGTTTCACTATCACACTGTGAAATTTAAGACAAAGCAAAACATATAATGAAATAAGGACACTCAGGATAAAGATCCCATCTATACTGAAGACATGAAAATCACAAGTTTTGTGGCAAGATTATGTTCCCTGGAGTTGTCCCAGACTTAGTCCTGAAAGCTTCCTTCCAGGAAACCCCAGGCTTGGCAGCCAGTGCCCCACATAGCACAGTACCAGCAGTGTTTGTTGGTACCACTGTGTGTGTTGTCCAAGATGATCCACTAGCCCACTGTTCTGCATCCAGACTCAACCAACCTCACACTGAAATACTGTATAGAGGAATTGGTGCTGGAGAGAGAGCACTTGAACCAACCCAGGCTTGATTCCCAGCACCCACATTAGGCAGCTCACATCTGTCTTAACTCCAGCTTCAGGAAATCCAGTATCCTCTTCTTGTCTCCCAGGGCACTTGTACATATGTAGTGCACATAAACTCATGCAGGCACACATACACATAAATAAATGATTATATTAAAAAATTGAGCCTCTACCATGTGACCCAGCTGTCTTGCTCTAAGTTCAGAGTCAAATAAAGTAGCAGTGGCATATCCTTCATCTCAAAAGACACTGCACACCCACATCTACCACAGCACTATCACAATGGCTGACACATGGAGCCAACCTAGATGCCCAAGCACAGGTGACTGGCTAGAGAAAATGCGCATGCACACACTATGGGGTATTATTCAGTTGTGAAAAAAAAATGGCATCCTGTCTGCTGCTGCTAAATGGACAGAACTAAGGGCATTATGTTGAGTAAAATAAGCCAGACTCAGAGAAGCCCTGCATGTTCTCTCTCATGTGTCTCACATGGATGTCTTCATTTTTCCTTCTGCTTTTTGTCTTGTTGAGATGGTGCTTCATGTAGCCTAAACTGGCCTCAGTCTTATACTCACTATATAGATAAGGGTGGCCTTGAACTACTGACCCTTCTGCCTCTATCCACCCAGTGCTGGGATAATAGACATGTACCACTCCACACCCTATGATCAAACATAAGGTTCCATGCATGTTAGGCAAGCACTCTGTCAACTGAGCTGTCCCAGGCCTGGGTGCCTCTTCAGAAAGACAATTAGAATGCACAATAGTGACTTTCAGAGGCTGGAATGTGTGGACTGGAGAGGGTTAGAAGGAGGTTAGGAACAGGTACTCAAGCACAATTGATAAAAGGAGGAAGTTCTGGTTTCCAAGGCACCATCAGGGATGACTGACAGCTTGCAATTACCTATTCCAAGTTTCACAAGTAGTTGAAAGACAGGGCTAGAGGGCAGCAAATGTGAAGTCATGAGAGGGTGGAAGCAATAATTACCTACATTGTCCACATGTATAGGAATACCATAGTGACCCCACAAAGAAGCATACTAGTGTATGGTCAAATATCAAAGGGCATCTCAAGAGGCAAACACATCAACTATCTTGACTCACTAATGATTCACTCCTTTATATAGAGCAACTCACCGCACCATGACCCGTAACGTAATATAACTAAAATAATGGCTTTAAAGATGAGATAGGTAAGAATAAGGTTGTCCATAAATTAGTGTTAATTGATACCACTGAGCTTTGTGTGTTGTTTCCAGTGCACTCAATGACATCTGCACCCCATTCCCATGTGGTTCACCTGAGAACCAAGGCCAGGGTAACTGGCCTTGTCATTCCATGGGAACCATCTGAGTGTGAGGGACTTGGGTGTCGTGGTTGAAGACAGAAGTCATTTTTGGTGCTACAGCCTTAAAATTCTTTCAGGCCAATCCTTCAGTAGACAGGTTGAATACCAGCATTGCAATCTCTTTTAGAGAGTCAGAATTCTACCTCAACAATCCTGGCTGTGTCCTGGAACATAGTTCAGGAAGCTTCAATAGGACAGAAATTCATCTTGAAGGGAAGCAATACTTCTCATGGACAGCCTAGTTGAACTTTGGCACTTTCAGTAAAATGTAACTTGAGTATACATATATTCTCATAAGTCTTTAGTTGCTAAAATGCCAACAGGGTTTAGAAAGGTGGCTCAATGGGAAAGGGCACTCACCAAGCAACAAGTGTGATGGTCTGAAGTCCATCCTTGGGTCTACGTGTTGGAAAAAGAGAACTAACTCTCACTAGCTGTTCTCTGACATAGACATGCGTACTGTGGCACGTATGCACACTGACACATACATAAACACATGGACACATTAAATATATATAATAAAAAATTTTAATGCCAAAACAATAGTTTTGATAGTGATAGTTCACGCCTGTAGTCCCTGCATTTGAGAAGCAGGAGGATTGCCATGAGTTTGAGATCATCCTGCTGCTCATGTCAGTGAGTTTCAGGCCAGCCTAGGTTACCATGCAGGGGAACTGTGTCTCAACAGAAGAAAACAAACAAATAATACAACAATAAATTTTAAGTAGTCTCACACACCAATGGATTTTGAGTACTAGTGCCTTGGTGAGAACTAAAGCACTTTTTTCTGGTTTTAGCAATGGAAAGGTGAGCATGGTGGCTCAAGCCTGTAATCCCAGACTTGTTGAGGCTAACTTGGGCACCACAGTGACTCTAGGCCAGGCTCAGGGGTGGGTTAGTGCTACAAAAGGTCTCAAAAAGCAAAATGATGGAAAAATGATGCCTCAGGTCATTTCTGTCCTCACCGTCATTTTCTGCACTTGACTGTGGCAATGGCGGCTCAGGCATGGCTCTCAGCATGCCTGCAAAACAATGCTAATAGCCCCAGAACACACAGCCACTTGAAGATAATCAAATATAATTTAAAATTCTGCCACCAAGCTGCCCCTGGAGTGCCTACATAAACTGGCTGCCAGTTTATTTTACAGTAACAAAAATAGTCACTGCTAACGTATAAAGAATGTCAATCTGTGTCCCAAGACTGCCCATGTGTAAATCTCATACGCTTTGTCTCTGGTTGTTATCAGAAGGTTCTGGAGAACAAAGAGGCAAATTAACTGGCCTAAATTCTTACGATAGTAAATTCTACCACCAGGTAGTTGGGCTCCACTTCACTACCGCACCCAGTTGCCTGAGTAGAAGGCAGTTAACGGAAGTCAGTCCATCTGCAGTAATGGAAATCTAGTTCGGTTATTTGAAAATCAACAGGTACAACTTCTACATCACACTCTTACCGCGGCAGCTGCTACTAACAAGCGCTTCCAGGTTGGTCCATGGGGAGGTGCTTTTGGCATAACCCTCTCATTCCTTACCATTGGCAGTAGTCATCAGGAGCTGATCCTCTGAGCCTAGCCAACCTATGCCCTGTGCAAAGCAGCCTCTTTCTCCCCTGTGTATTCTATTCAAGTTCCCCTCCCCTCACCCATGCTCTGACTCATCAGGCTTCTGCCCTGCTCTGACAAAACCAAAGCCCAGGCCCAAAACAATCAGGAACACATTTCTTATTATTCATTAGCTAAAATTATCACTAGGATGAAGTGATTCATTTCAGAGACTACACAGGTCCCTGGACATGTGTCTCATGTAGTCTCAGAACACCAGGAGCATAAGAGATCATGAGGTCAGATCAAGCCTACAAAGATCACCCTGTGCCTGAGAGGAGAGAATGGAAGGCTTCATTCCACATGCTGTGTCTGAGAATGGGGTCTTCCTGTCCGGAGTACAGAGCCGCCATGCTCTCCTGCTTCTTTATGGAGGTTGTCCTGTTTTATATTCTGGATGAATGGTGAGTTCTGTTTTTCTAGGACAATGCTTATCACAACTGGTAATAATGCCTTTGAGAGATTCCTCTGTGATTATGGCTTCTTGCTTTTGTCATGAAATGCTAACGGGGTGGAGTCCTTGGCCATCTATGTCACACCTCTTTGTTTCCAGAACTTCTCAAACCAGACATCTAATAGCTTCCTACGAATATTCACTGACTAAACAATGAGTGAATATGTTTACAAAGAAAACAGAGTCATCTGGACTGGCCAGCTACCTTCCCCAAGTTTCTGAAAGGTTCCTAAGATGCTTTTGATTCTATCCTGCTTCCTTTTTCTACACTAGGTTACCTTGTTATAGTTTATGAATCCTTGTAAACTGACTCAAATCCCATGTGAAACAAGGTAGGAGTTAAATAAATATACTTTTCCATGTCACATATATATTTAAAACCTTAACACAAATCCTCTGCCAGCACACACATACACATTTGGCCATCTGTACACTTTTAAAAGAGCTGTAGTTTATCTGAGTCTCGTGGTGCAAGTCTGACATCCCAACACTTGGAAAACTGAGGCAGGAGGATAATGAGTTCGAGACCAGCCTAGGATACACGTTGAGAACTTATCCAAGAAAAATGTTTTTAAGAAGCTGAGTTTTGCTGTCTCCAACAGTAAAGTTTGAAGTGGGTTCTACCCCAGGCCCCGAACCTGTGAACTAACAGCATCTGTCCATGGTTTGGTAATGCGTTTGGGACAAGCTCACTTCTAATGAGACTAGGTGACTGGACGGACACAGAAGAACATGGGCTGGCTACGAAACTGTTGTACATTTATACCAAAAAAATGATTACTCTGTGGGTTTTCAAAAATTAGTGCGCCCTTTCACAGTGAAGAGTTTGTCACTACTTGTACCTTAAGTAGGGAGGACAGAGGATGCTAGGCAAGGTCCCAGTCCACAGGTACTAGGAGACATCTGTCCACTTTACATAACAAAGGACAAAAGGCAGACACACTGTGGGTGCAGCTCAGTGGTAGAGCACCTACCTGCAGTAGTGTACTCAAGGGTTCCATCTCCAGCACCACAAAGTAACGATTTGAAAAGAGCAAAAATACTCAATAGACCTACCCCCTATCACCAGCTATAATTTCTGACATGTTTTCCTCATGCTAGTAGGACAGGGTATTGCAAGTCTAACATTTTGGTTGTTTTCTATGTCCATATTCATTTCAAGCACCTTTATTCCAAAGGTTGGGCCAGGTATTCTTTTCATGAGTGAAACACAACTTTTAAATACTGCTTATGCAGTTACGGTTCAAAGCACAAGTTAAATCCACGACAGGCTCAGTCAGCCCCGGTGCAGTGAAAGGAGCTGAGCCTCTCTTCCGGCCCGTTGCTCTAGCAAGGATGGAGAATTAGCCCTTTCTTACCGTTAGTCAGAAATCTCCACACAGAAACCTGAGATTTGATTTATTATTTATAAGCTTATTGGAGACAGTTAGCTCTTTATAACAAACAGGCAGGGGAGGAGTGGGCATGAAGAGAGGTGGCAATGATTTGTGTGTCAAAAAGACAATTTTTTAAAGAATTTGACAGAGCGTGGGTGAGGCTTGCTTTCTGTGTGTTCATCTATTCACTCCTGGCAGAGGATGGAGATGGAGGGTAGAAAAGGAAGGAGCCTGAAGAGCCAGACAATAGGTCGATTGCAGGCCTGACTGGCATCCTAAAGCAGCCTGCCCTGCCCTGCCCTGCCCCGCTCTCCCTTCCCCCAACACCTGGCAGGCTGTGATTGTGATTTCAAAACAAGTAACAGCTGGGCTCCTGCATTCTGGACCCTGGACCCAGAATGGCCTTCTCTGCTCCTCCCTGGGGTGCAGAAGGGGAGGGGAGGAGACACAAGAGAAAGAAAAGGTGGGCTAAAGATGAACGAGCTGGTAGCACCTCCTTAGGGACAGTGGCCTCCCCTACTCCACCCCCAAAGCTTTGGGATGACATAAAAACCCAAGCCCTGGGTGCCCAGGTATCAATCTCCCATCCTGCGCATCTGCCCTGCCAGCCCCATTGCATTCAGCCAGGCAGGCGCATCCTGTGAATCTGGACCCCAGTGAGCCTAGCTGGGCAGGCGCACATCCCGTGTGGATCCCGCAGGGCGGCGGCCCGGCCGGCTCTCTGAGAATGCTACACCTTCTCGGTGTAACAGGCATCACGGACCCTGAATGCCCCATGTCCACACGCAGCCCCATCTCCAGCTCAATGTGACAGATCCGCAGAGCCGCAGGTGTACCCAGGCGTCCGCTCCTGCGCGGGCGCAGCCACTCCCAGGCTGAAGCTGAGTTCGCCGTCATTCTGTGGCTCCAGCACCCTGGGGATCCGCCTGCCGTGGCGCCCACCCTGCTCCTTCTTTGGTGCCCTACCTCGTATTCGGCGGTCTCGCATCCATCCCCAAATTCACCCAGCAGGGCTGGGCAGCGCTCCTCGACTCTGGGATCCGCTTCCCGGACTCACAGCTATTCCGCTGCGTGGCGCTTCCCGCGCATCCCGCAGTTCTGGACAAAGGCCCCAGATCCGCGTCTCCGAGGCGAGCGCTGCAGTCAGAGTCAAGTCCAGAGCCCGCGGGAGGCTGGAAGAAGTGTGAGCTCCCAGCAGTGCGCGATGACAAAGGGCCGGGCGAGTGCGCAGCGCCCCCTCCAGAGCCAGGCTTGCTGCAGCGTCCCCGCCCGCGCCCTGCTGCAGCCTGGGCCAAAGGCAGGACCTGCCCCTCAGGAGAATCCCAGTAAGACACGCTCTGCTCTGAGTTTACACTCGGGGTGTATTTTATTTTTACTTAGGGTCTCAGGGTCTCAGGATATCTTGCCTTTGAGAAGTAACTTTCAGTGCTGCTAGCTAGTGACAACTGGATGACTAAACTCCAAACCAGGTAGATTGATCCTGCTTCTACTTCTGACCCCATCTTCAACTAGGCTGGGGGCTCACTCCTGTAACCTAGACTCTACTTCCTTGGACTCTTGTACTTCTCTACCCCGACCCCTACCCCTCTGGAGAGACCCCAGTGGCTGAGTATGGAATCAGGATCAATCTTCAGATCTGTCACTACCCAGCCTTGTGACCTTGAGGATCCCACCTAACTCTGCAAGCCTGTTCTCTACTGGAAAATGACCTGAATCTAATGTATTTGCCACCTGGGCCTTCTCTTGGCTGTGACAAGATTCTTCAAAGCCTAGCCCTTGGAAAGCAGGACGCTGCAGGTAGTCGGGGCCTTACAGCTCCATCCGGCTTCCTCCTACTCCATGTTAGTCACTCCCCAAGCTCTGAGAAATACTGTCAAAATGCTCGGCCTCCAGAAAAACCTCTGAGCACTGAAAAAGAGCCCTGCTCTTCTGACATTCCCAACAGCAACCCTTTGGATTCCAGCACTGATGGGCAGTACCCAAATCTCTGTAAGTGGCCAGGAATGGACATGTGTATACATGTTTGTGGGGGCATGTGTGCATATGCATGTGAGTACATGCATGTACAGAGGCCAGAATTTGACCTCAGGTGTTCTTATCACATCCCACCTTATTCTACAGCATTTTTCACTGAATATGGAGATTGCTGCCTTGGCTAGGCTGACTGGCCAGCCAGAAGGACAGACATGGAAACGTGCTGCTCTGCTAGGCTTTTACATCCTGCTGGGGCTCAGGACTCAGGTTCTCATGCTTGCCCAGCAAGCACCTCACCTACCCACTGTCCTAGTGAGCTTTGACACAATCTAAAGCAATAGCTCCCAAGCATCCTAATGCTAGATGACCCCCAACCATGAAATCATTTTATTGCTACTTCATAACTA
Source organism: Tokudaia tokunoshimensis (assembly GCA_036184795.1). Lineage (NCBI taxonomy): Eukaryota > Metazoa > Chordata > Mammalia > Rodentia > Muridae > Tokudaia > Tokudaia tokunoshimensis. Next base: position 107,165,454 of record BTHU01000002.1, on the reverse strand, counting down.
TAATTTTGCTATGAGTCATAATGTAAATATCTGATATGCAACCCCTATGGGGGCTGCAACCCACAGGTTGAGAACCATTGGTCTAGAGTCATCTGAAAGGAAGGCCTCAATTGAAGAATTGCTCAGATCAGATTGGCCTGTGGGCACGTCTGTGGATGATTGTCTTGATTGTGGGAAATCCCAGCCCCCTGTAGCTAGCATAATTCCCTGACCTACAGAAGAAAGCCAGCTATTACGAATGAGCCTGACTGAACCACTGAGCAACCTTTCTCCATGGTTTCTCCTTCAAGTTCCTGCTTGAGTTCCTCCCCTAACTTCTCTCATAGATTGTGATCTGGAAGTGTAGGTCAAATAAACCCTTTCCTCCTTCCTGAGTTGCTTTTGGTCATGGTACTTGTCATAGCACTACAGTGAAACAGAACATTCACCAAGCTATCTCCTTCAAATATTTTAAACAAGTACTCTGATAATTCCTTTGCATACAGGCTTGTGAGAATGGCCATTCTAGGGCTAGCCCAGTGGTAGAGTGCTTGCTTGATATGCATAAGTTCCAAATACTCAGTAGTAGAGAGGTGGGGTGGGCAGAGACTATTAACATGAATAGTCTCTCAACAAAAGCTGCTACTGCTGCGATGTGGAAAGAGCTACCACAAGCCCAGAACAGCCCACAGGCATGCCACTGAGATGCTAGGATGACTGTTTCTTTGCAGTTCTCTCAAAACCCACGCCACGATCCCCACACCTCCTCCACCTCCACAGCTTCTCAAACATTTCATGTCTTCCTCAGATGCAGTCATGGTCTCTCTCTGTGCTGAAATCTGACAACAGAACAAGCCACAAGGGTGAACTCTTGCCTCTCTACCTATGTCCAAAGTTACACAGCCAAGGAAATATGAAGCAGTGTTCCCTGTCAGAACTCCAAGGAATCTGGGAGCCCCATTTTAGAATTCCATGAAATGGTAGGTAAGGCAGGCTCCTTTCCTAAACAGAATCTCAACAGGGAATCAAGGACCATTTCCTAAACCCCCTCAAACCAACTCTATTGCATTGAAACATCTCTCTTTAGGGCACTGGTTTCCCCACACTAACAGCAGACCCTCCTTGGCCCTCAGCACTGTCCAAAGGTTTCAATTAGCAATAATCGCGCCTCGGATAAACCTCATTGGCTACGATACTGCCACTGCGCAAAGCTGTCCAAAGGTTTCATGCAACATCTTCCTCACCCAGTCCTCAGAAGACCTCCAAGAAGTGGGCAGTACTATCATGTCCTCTTCACTGGAGAAACTGAGACAGAGTAGGTAGGTAACTTATCAAGAGCACACAGCTAGTGCATGCCAGAGCCAGGGTTCTCAGCCTAGCACCCCGCCCCGAGCTTGTGATGGCCTCTCCTTTCCAGAGGAACAAGACCAGGTGTTCTGAAACAGAACTAGAAGCTGGATGTGGGAGACCATGTCTGTAATCCCAGCACTCAGGAGGCAGAGACAGAGACAGAGGCAGTTGGATTGCTGAAGGGTTGAAACCACACGTTTGAGACAAGCCTGAGTGAGCTGCATCAAGTGTAAGGCCACACCTCTTCCAAAGGCAGAACTGGAACCAAGTGGAGACTAGTTCTCCTTAACTCACTCAGAAAGTGACCCACCCTTCTCCCAACCCACCAAGGCATTTTCAAAGTAGAAAAAAAAATCAAATGTGACCCTCTCCTCCTAAGGCTTCAGGACATGGTCAAATGTCTGATAGGAAGCAGGAACTACATCAGTTTTGCACTGGCAGCCTGTGAGATCCCACTGATGTTGCAGGCATTTTTGCTCACTCAATTCCAAACTCATGTTGAAACTCAATCACACATAAATATTGGTGGTGGTGCCAGTTGTCACCCTGAAAACTCAACAATGCCCAGCCCTTCTTGGCCAGGGACAGAAGAGCTCTGGAAACCCCAGTCAGAACGGGACACTGCAGCTGGGTAACCCACAGGGCACAGACGCACTTTAAAAGTTGATTTTCTGATTTTCAGATTTGCAATAAGATAGTTTCTCAGCTCAAAAGAGTATCTCTGTCAGCAGTGGCTGTAGGGACAGCAGGCAGCAGGTGCCAGCACTGTGTTATGGAGCTTCTAAGATGGATGCCATTCTAAGATGGGTCCCTATCCTCTTGGGATTCATCCGCAGCTGTTGGCAGTACTGAGTTGCCTCTAACAGAACTTTTCAGCTAAGATGGTGGAATGTTGTTGGTCTTAGAGTTTCTGTTGCTTCAGCGAAATACCGTGACCAAAAAGCAAGTGGGAGAGAAAGGGTTTATTTGGCTTACACTTCCGTACTGCTGCTCATCATAGAAGAAAGTCAGGACAGGAACTCAAACTGGGCAGGAACCTGGAGGCAGGAGCCATGGAGGGGTTGCTTCAGAAGGCCTGCTCAGTCTGTTTGCTTATAGAACCCAGGGCTACCAGCCCAGGGATGGCACCACCCACCATGGGCTGAGCCCTCCCCCCACTGATCACTAATTGAGAAAATGCTTTACAGCTGGATCTCATGGAGGCATCTCCTCAGCTGAGGTTAACTCTCCGATAACTAGTTTATATCAAGTTGACACACAAAACTAGCCAGTAGTACACTGTCTTAGGGTTTCTATTGCTGTATAAAACACCTTGACCAAAAACAACCTGAGAAAGAAAGGGTTTGTTTCATCTTACAGCTTGTAGTCTATCATCCAGGGAAGTCAGGGCAGAAACTCAAAAGAGGAACCTGAAGGAACCAATGCAGAGGCCATGGAAGAGCACTAGTTACCTGCTTGTTCCCCACGGCTTGCTCAGCCCGCTTTCTTATACCACCCCGGACTGCCTGCCCAGATGGGCCCTCCCACATTACTTATTAATCAAAAAAAAAAAAAAGAGGCCCACAGGCCAATCTGATGGGGACTTTTCTTAACTGAGGGTACCTCTTCCCAATGACTCTAATTTTGTCTCATGTTAACAAAATATCAGCCACTACAGATACCGTCTGTGGTTCCAGTCATAGGAGTCTTCTCTTGTGGCAGACTCTCTTGGTTGCCTTCCTAGCGTGTGCGCTTTTGTTAGGTAGACAGATTGGGAAGGCCTGCCTGGCATCAGGCATGGGGGTAACATCAGCCAATCACCAGTTATTAGCAGAAACCCTTGCTCCAAAAGTCCTAGAGGAAATTAACTGTGCAACAACCGTGTGTGTGTAAAGTCAGATCCTCTCTCAGTGGAGCCTTCACATGAGACTTGTTCCTGGCTAGCACCATGAGACCTGGAAGCAGAGGACCAGGTGACACCACATCCACACTCAACAGTGACCCACAGAAACTGTGAGGAATTGAATGTGTTGCTCTAAAGCTTATCACTCAAATGAGAACAGATAACCACTGCAGAGTTCACATTCACTGTTCCCTGACTTGGTGGCCAACAGCCATCTTCAGGGCATTCAGTTTCTCACCCCTGAACATCAGAAAGGCTCCAAGAGGCACCGTCTACACTGTGTCTCCCAGCAGTCATTTGCTTGGCACGAATCTCTCAGGGTTTGCTCCTGCTCACTGGGTCTCTCCTGTTCCACTGTGGGTGCTTCCTGAGCTTGTCCCAGTTTATGCCCAGACACAACCATCCACTGTTATAACAATTTGCCACTGCACACCAAGATTGAGAGCAGGAATTTTCCTGAGATACCATCTCTATAGTTTCGTAGGCCAAGTCTGAATGACTTGGAGCCATGTATGCTGCTAAGATTCTCAACCACTATCACAAATGACAAATAGCAGCAAGACAGCTGCCACACTGCCATCGGTGTGATGCCAACTTCCACACACCAGAAACCCTGCAAATAAATCTCTCCCAAACCTTGAAATCAACCCAGTCCTTACTCAGACCAGGTGCACGACTGCTCATGGCTCCTGCCCTGCTCTGTCCACACACGAGTGGCTTTAGTCCCCAGGAAACCTGCTCCAGTCCCAGAAGCTAGAAATGCTATCCATCCCTCCCCGCCCCCACCTCAGCAGATGCTCACAGCTTCATTCTGGACCCTGCTTCCCAGGAATGTTGCTGATCTCGCAAGGCCCTTTCTAACCCCATCGCTAAATCCCCTCACTGTCATCACTGTCGGTCCCAGGAATTCCACTACCAGATCCTCTCTAAAGGCAAGAAGAGGAGTGCTACCCACACAAAGCAAAAGTCCACAGAAGTGGCATACTCTTGGTTAGCTTAAAAGATCTAACAGGGTTAGGCGTGATGGCAAGGCCACAGCCTACATTCTGTGTCCTCTGAAAGGATACTTCCCGCTAGAAAGCCTCCATAGCTGCCAGAAAGTGTGTTCAGTCAGGGAACCCAGGCAATAGTCGAGATCACCTCTTTGAATAACCTGGGCTGAAACCTTCTAAACATCCTGTGGTCAAATCAAAGCTAGCTTTAGGGGCTGGGAAGGTGACCCAGTAGGCAAGAGAGCTTGCTTCACAAACATGAGGACTTGATTCAGTGTCCCCAGCAGCCAGTGATAGGGGTGGAGACATACAGACTGTGGGGAGCTCACAGTTCAGTGCCTGCCTCCCATGCCCCCAGTTTGACCTCTTGCACTGCATAAACTGGCAGTGCTGGCACATGTCTGTAATGCCCGTGCTCAGGTAGGAAGGCTATCAAAAGTTTAAGGCCAACCTGGGCTGCATGCAATCCTCTCTACAAACAAATACCTCTTTTTAAATACCAGTGGATAATAAATTCTTAAGAAGATGAATGAATCCTAAGAATGTGCCTACACAAAATCAGTGCTACTTACAAGCCTCCTTTGAAGTCAACCCTGACAGAAGCCATAAGCCCAGTGAATCAAAATCCCAAATATGTGGGATGGTCTTTGTTCACAGAAGTGGCATACTCTTGGTTAGCTTAGAAGACCTAACAATGTTGGGCACGATGGCATGAATCTGAAATTTCAGAACTCAGAAGGCTGGGACAGGAGGATAGAGAATCTGAGGCCAGCCTGGGCTACACTAGAAGATCTTATTTCAAAACCAAATAAAAACCAACAAATAAACCCAGAAAAATAAGCCTTGTTCCTTTTTCTAAAGAAAATTCAGGACCTGTTATCCTTAGAAAATAAGGACCTCTGTATTTGTCAGGTACTGGCAGAGCCTCTCAGGAGACAGCTATATCAGGCTCCTGTCAGCAAGCATGTGTTGGCATCCACATTAGTGTCTAGGTTTGGTGACAGTATATGGGATGGATCCCCAGGTGGGGCAGTCTCTGAATGGCCTTTCCTTCATCCTCTACTCCACACTTTGTCTCTGTATCTCCTCTCATGGGTATTTTGTTCCCCTTCTAAGAAGGACCAAAATATCCATACTTCCTTCTTCTTGAGCTTCATTTGGTCTGTGAATTGTATCTTGGGTATTCCAAGCTTCTGGGCTAATATCCACTTATCAGTGAGTGCATACCATGTGTGTTCTTTTGTGACTGGGTTACCTCACTCAGGATGATATTTTCTAGTTCCATCCATTTGCCTAAGAATTTCATGAATTCATTGTTTTTAATAGCTGAGTAATATTCCATTGTGTAAAGGTACCACATTTTCTGTATCCTGAGAGGCTCTGCCAGTACCTGACAAATACAGAGGTGGATGCTTTCAGCCAACCATTGGACTGAGCACAAGGTCCCCAATTGAGGCGCTAAAGAAAGGACCCAAGGAGCTGAAGGAGCTTGAAGCCCCATAGGAGGAACAACAATATGAACCACCCAGTACCCCCAGAGCTCCCAGGGACTAAACCACCAACCAAAGAGTACACATGGAGGGACCCATGGCTCCAGCTGCATATGTAGTAGAGGATGGCCTTGTGGGACATCAAAGGGAGGACAGGCCCTTGACCCTAAGAAGGCTAGATGCCCCAGTACAGGGAAATACCAGGACAGGGAAGCAGGAGTGGGTGGGCTGGTGAGTAGGGGGACGGGGGATGGGATAGGGGGTTTACAGAGGGAAAACCAGGAAAGGGGATAACATTTGAAATGTAAATAAAGAAAATATCTAATAAAAAAGGGAAAAAAGAGTAAGGAAAGGGAAGACATTGATGTTGTTTTTCTGTATGTAATATGTATATAATTATTTATATTTAACTTAATAAATATGCAATTTAATATACAAAAAAAGAAAGAAAATAAGGACCTCATCCACATATATTTGCTGTGGTACTGCTGAGCCCAGCCTGCTCTGCCACTACCCAGACCCCTGTCTGACCCAGGCCCAAAGGACTAGAAGAACGGCATGAAGATATCAGAATGTCCCCCACCTAACAAGGTCCAAGGAGAGCTGAACTTAAGTTCCGATCTTGCCTTGGTGCCCTGTATGTACCTGTATGCACCTGAGGAGCATTGTGCTAGTTAGCTTAGGCAGGGGGATAGCCCAGCACGGGGCACTCTTCCCTCCCTTTCAGGCTCAATCATGACCATCCTACTTTTACAGGACAACAGGAATTACCCCTACCATGGACTTGCAAGAGGGTGATAATTTTATTGTCTGTGGATGTGTGTTTGCCTGCAAGTTTTGTATTGGTATTGTATGCATGGAGCACCTATGGAGACCATAAGACAGCACCAGATCCCCTTGGAACTGTAGCTATATGTGATTGTGAATCACCATATGGATGCTGGGAACTGAACCTAGGTCTTCTGGGAGAGCAGTCAGTGCTCCAACCACTGAACAACCTCTCCAGCTCCAAGAGAATGTTTTTATTTCAAGTGGCCATACTAGGAACACCAAGGCTAAGCATCCACCCACTCAGGATGTCTTCAGAAAGCCAATCAGAATGGAAGCCATGGTCAGCCGAGTAAACAGGAGGCACAGGGCACTTTTAGAGCAGAGCACTGGCTCTTCCTATAGAGCTGAACTTCCTGTGGTTTGGTGGAGCAAGCAAAGACCATGTTAAGAGGATACTAACCTGCCAAGGACTGTGCCAGACACATTACATCTCCCAAATCTCCCCGCTAGTCTATATATGATATAGATACAATTATTACTTCTGTTCTACACATAGAGCAACTAGGATCTGTTCAGTAGCTGATGCAAGGTCACGTTGCTAGCAAGGACACGAACGTTTGCCCCTTAGCAGTCTGCCTCCAGGCTTACTGTGAACAGCCTTTCAGCTGCACTGCAGCTCTGCACCCCTGCATATCACCAAGCAGCATGCTGGTAACCTTGGTTCCGTCAGTGATAAGCCTTTCTTATTTCAGCAGTATTTGCTCCATGGTGTGGGTTAGATGGTCTATAGCACAGACAACAAAAACAAAACAACCTATCAATTTCACCTGAAAGGGCATGAATCCAGAAAGCCTTCTGATATGTTAAATAAGAGTATGAAAGAAACAAGCTACAGGGGCTGGAGAGACCGCTCAGCAGTTAAAAGTATTTGCTCCTTTTCCAGATGACCCAAGCTCAGATTTCAGCACTCACTCTGGACTGTTAACTTCCCCTGTCATCCTAGCTCAAGGATATCTGATGCCCTCTTCTGGTCTCTGTGGGCACTGCACACACAGGTGCACACACCTAAATCTTTAACAAAAGGAGGAACAAGCCTTCAATGTGGGCTGTGTGGCTCTGTGGGAAACCCCTCTCCCCATGTACCTATGGATTGATTAGGGGACACAATCATCTCCAAGCAAGCAAACTCCTTTCCCATATCATCTCATTTTAATCATATTTTACATGAAAAATACTCATCTTGGCAATGCTTTTTGGGCTTTTCAACTTATACATGACTATTTTAGAAGGAATCTTTCATCAGACTCCAAATGAATGAAGTAATTCCTAGTCTCAGGTACTGTGCTCTGGTGGTAGCTGTACAATGGCTCACTATGGCCACCGTATGCCCAAAGCCCCTCCTCTTCTTTCTTCAAGTCACTCGCACAGCTGGTAGTTTGGGTAGCATTTCCCAAGAGCTCTCTAGTCGAGGACACATGAGGCTCAGAGCATCTGCCACTGTGGGTCTGCTCCTCAGGGCCTTGTTTCTAGAGAGTGTAGTGATGGTCAAACAGTATAACATGTCAGTCAGAAATTGAAGATTTAAATCAACACATTCTAAACTCCTAAATCTGACGGCTTTAATTTATGGGTAAAAATAATGCTCACTCTGAGAGAAGAGGCCCATCAGGTCACACTGTTCTCTAACCCCCAATGCTGTGCAATGGCAAAGTGCATTAACACAATATAAGAACAGAACCCATAGTTTTCAAGGAATGCAGCACAAAACACAGCATTTCAGTTATGCAGTTAACATGCAAGAGAGAGTTAATCTTGACTTGTGCCTGCTATCCCAGCATGACAGGGGCTGAGGAAGAAAAAAAAAAGCATAAGGAGGGTAGCCTGTCCCCAAACAAAACAAAACACACCAGTAAAAATTAAGATAGCCAACTATGTGTGCCTGTCTGAGGGTTTCAATTGCTGTATGATAAAATGCCACAATCAAAGGCAGGAAAAAGTCTATAAATTTCAAGTCACACTCTGTCACTGGGGGGAATTCAGGGCAGGAATTGAAGCAGAAATCACTGCCCCACTGGCACACTCAGCCAGAGAACACTCACTTAGGAGTGTGATGGGAAAAGTACTACTCACGGTAGGCTGAGCCTCCCACATAAGTCAAGAAAATGCCCCACAGACTTGCAGGAAAGGGTCCTGGTCAGTGCCGGGGAAATAAAAAGTCAGTTCTGACACTTCTGATCTAAGTGACTATGATCTATATTTTGATTTCTCCAAGTTTGGATCAAATACAACCAATGTTAATCATTTTCTGTAAATTGCCTAGCATGGTACCTAGGATATAGAAATAGCTGAGAAAATGGTGGCCACTACTGTTCTAAATTACTTTTTTTTTTGAGACAAGGTCTCCCTCTGTAGTATAGAAAAGCTCTGAACAGCAGTGCCCCTGCCTCCGGCTCCTGGGTGTAAGACTTCACACCTAGCTTTATTTTAAATTCTTAACCGTTTACCTCTGAGGCCTTTGCTCCTTCCAGAACACAGCCGAGCATCTGTATGTATTCCGTGGCACCCTTAAGGATATCAACTTTACTGGGCTTCCTGCTCTGTGGAAGAAACGGCACCAGAGCCTTCAGCTTGGCAAAGCCGCGGTTGAGATTTTTTATCTAGAAAACAAAGACACACGGTGGCTGGAGAGATGACTCAGTGGTTAAGAGCACTGACTACTCCTCTGAAGGTCCTGAGTTCAGATCCCAGCGACCACATGGTGGCTCATAACTATCTGTAACGAGATCTGACACCCTCTTCTGGAGTGTTTGAAGACAGCTATAGTGAGTGTACTTACATATAATAAATTAATTAATTAATTAAATCTTCTAGAAAAAAGAAAACAAAGACACCAATTCACTGATACATTAGCTTTCAAGACATTTCTCCAAACACAGACGAGGGTGGTGAGGGTGCACGTCCACTGTGCTCTTTAAGTGAAAGTTTAAAAAAGTATATAGCAGCCTCGACATCACGACAGGGTTCTTTCTCCAGTGTCTACTAGCAAAAGGGTCCTCTCCATTCTTAGCCATTCTCTCCTCAACTTCTGGTAAGTCTTCCGCCCCACACGGTCTTTTCCCTGCTGCATTTCCAGACCCTTATCCCTGAGGTGCTTGGCTGAGAGGTTTGGGAGTAAGTGCTAGGCCTAAAGGCGCTCTTCGCTCTCCTGTTCCAGGGTCACCTTTACTAAAGCCAGACCCAAAATTACACAGAGCCCAGGAGCCTTCCCCTGACTTCTTGGAAGCCAAGTTTTGACCGAGATACTAAAACCTGCCAGCAGATGCCACTCTAGCCACAGCCCACCATAAATCCTAGTTCTGCTATGGGGGAGATTAAGAGACATTACATTTTTTTTTTTTTTACAATTTATGGGGATAGGGGAAGATGGCTCCGTCAGTAAAAGTGCTCACTGTAAAATCTAACAGCTTGAGTTTGATCACCAAACCACATATAAGAGTGAAGGAAAGAATCCACTCCACGGAATTGTCCTCCATACTTCATACTCCCCCATAAGGACAGACAGACAGACAGACAGACCTTCGAGCAGCTTCCATGAGGGCTAGAGAGGTGGTTCAGTAAGTAGGAGGCTGTACTGCTCTTGCAGAAGACCTGAGCTCAGCTTCCCCCCCGCCCCATCAGCCAGCTCACAACTGTTTGTAACTCCAGCCCTGTACTCAGCTGCACACATCCACATGAGATGCACACACGTAACATAACTTTTTAAAAAGCAGCAGCATCCAGGAGGGCCAGCCGCCGTGACAGCCACTCCTACAGCCCTTAACGCGCAGCCGCGCTCGAAGGTGCAGAGCAAGGCCACTGGGGACCTGAGCCAAGTCTCGCCAAGACGAAGTCACCCAGGAGGGCAGAGAGGAAATGCACAGGTGTCGGATACTGGGCTAGCAGGGCAGTGAGAGCAAGGTGGCCCTGGGTCCTCACCCGCTCGCGCTCTTTGGCGTTGGCCACGCGCCTGCGCTCCAACACCAGATGCAGGTCGTCTGTGGTGGAGTAGCCTCCTGATGGCAGCCGCTTGAGCCTACAGATGGCGGCCAGCCGGGGCAGGGGTCCCAGCTGTGCCTGAAGCAGCTCCTCCAGCACCTCAGCCTGCGGGGTGGCCAGGAAGGGCTCTGGGGATGCAGGTGACGTGTCCATGGTGGCACAGCAGGGCCACGGGCGGCCGAGGGCCCTGCACCTGCTGCGCCTCAGGTGTTCTGAGCCTCGGAGGGGGTGGAGCACGCGGAGGGCATGAGGCGAGAAGGGGCGGGGCAAGCGGAGGGCATGAGGTGAGGGGCGGGGCAAGCGGAGAGCATGAGGCGAGGAGGGGCGGAGCATGCGGAGGGCATGAGGTGAGGAGGGGCGGGGCAAGCGGAGGGCATGAGGTGAGGGGCGGGGCAAGCGGAGAGCATGAGGCGAGGAGGGGCGGAGCATGCGGAGGGCATGAGGTGAGGAGGGGCGGGGCAAGCGGAGGGCATGAGGTGAGGGGCGGGGCAAGTGGAGAGCATGAGGCGAGGAGGGGCGGAGCATGCGGAGGGCATGAGGTAAGGAGGGGCGGGGTATGTGGAGGGCGTGAGGCGAGGAGGGGCGGGGCATGCGGAGACCTGAGGCGAGGAGGGGGCGGAGGCCCATGGGCAAAGGGCCTTAACCTTGACACCTTCGCACCTGGGTGTGTGAGGCAGGTTGCGGAGAATGGGGGGAACCGTGGGTGGGAGGAGCTTGTAGAGGGCCAGGGCCCTGGGAGGGCGAGCGATGGAGGGAGTCTCTGGAGTTGCCAAGGCAACTCAGGTATGGTCAAAAGGCTTTACACCTGACTCTCAAGGTTGCAGGGAGCAGGTAGAGGTGAAAAGCCTTTGAGAGGCCATGATGAAAGGGCCTTACACTCTGGCCTGCGAGGCCTGAAGGAGGGCAGGAAGCGCCAGGGCTGCCACGTGGACGTCTGCAATCAAAAGGCTTGACGCACCTGAGCCTGGAAAGTTGGCTCTGAATTCCCTCCCGGAGCCCGGTGGAAGGCGAGAGCTGACTCCCAGAATGCCCTGCCCTCGCTCCCATGCACCCCCACACACATATACACATTCAGGCCAAATAAATAAATGAAAGGGGGAAAGGCCTACTATCTGTCACACCTTGAGCTCTGGGTGAGTGACAGAGCACATGGAGGGATACCATGGTCTACGGGCCTTGTTCCTGATTCACTAGAGAGCATGAGGCAGGACTCAGGGGGTGGGGGAGGGAGGCCTGTGAAAGGTCAGCCCTGGGTGGGTCCTGCAGAGATTTCTGATCCAAGGGTCCTTTCGCTAGTGTGGAAGCATCTGAAACCAGGAGGGGGGTGCCAGCCTCAAGCAGTAGTGGTGAAAGGACTTAACCTGACTCACCTGGGACCAGGCAAGGATAGAAGGGACAGAGTGCTGCTCCATAGAACTCTGAACCATCGGGAGGTCTTACGCCATCTGGGGCACTGGACTCTAGGACAGGAAGAGAGGAAAGGGTGGTACCATGAAGGGGCCAGTGGGCTCTTCAAAGATTTTTGTCCTAAATTTTCTCGGCCTCCTCCACATGCAAGATGAAGGGGCAGGACTAGGTTGGTACACGGAAGACCATAGTAGGAGATCTTCTCCCCTGGCTCACCTCACAAGTCCTAAATGCCAGGGCCCCAGGATGAGTGAGGTCCACGGTCAAGGGACTTTACCTTTGATGCACTTAGTGCAAGTGCAGACGATAAGGAGAAATAATGCCTCGCGGCCTGCCTGCCCACAGTGCTGTGGGCCTTAGCATTCTGGACTCTCAGAGGTGCTCTCTAATATCTGCCAGGTGTTGACTGTGAACACTGGGTCACCGCAGCAGTTCTTAGGTTACCTCACAAGCTGGAATCCCCAAGGAGGTTTGTTTCCTTTCTCTCTTGCACACACACACACACACACGAACTCTGAAGTGCCTATGCCCAGGGTTCTGATTTGATGGATCTGAGTTCCTGGATGCATGCAAATGTTTGCTCACACATAAGTACAAATACATGTTTACTTCTTTGTAAACATTTAAAAACAAAGCTGCCAAACGGTGCAGAAAGGCACTGGTAAAATCCCAGGTTCCATCCCCAGCCTGATCTCCCAGGCTGTAGGCAAAGTTGTCAGCACGAGAGCCCAAGCCTGAAGTTCCCCTGTTCAGGCCGCACACTTGCTACATGCCGCAACTTCTTCCTTTCCCTGGCTTACCACTTTCATTATGCTTCCAAACCATTTTAACTATTTATTATTATTATTATTTATGTTTTTTTTTTAAATTTGAGACCTCATTCTGTACTGCCTAGAGTAGGTCTGAATTTCTGGACCCAAGTCATCCTCCTGCCTCAGATTCCAGAACACTGGAGTCACAAGCAGGTCAACCCACATCTTGGGGACAGGGAATAAAAATGAGATAAACTAGAGGAGGTGCTTGTTCTCTCAGGGAGTTAGAAGACTCGCAGTAAAGAGTCCCCTTCTCTCCCTGGCTGCCCTTCCTGGGCCTTCACCAGATGCGAGCTGGGGTGACTGGGCCACACCAACAGCTTCACAGTGGGTCAAAAGTGCATCTCCACAGAAACAGAAGGGGACAGACATGCAGGCGCTGGTCCTGTCTCCTCCCCAGGAAACAGCCAGAGATCACTTCCCCCACAAGGACCCTCCGGTCAAACCCTTCTTGGCCTCCAGAGCCATGAGTCACAAGAAAATGCCAGTGCATGGTCCTGTGCGGGCTCTGACCACAGAGGGGCCACAGGAGCCACAGGCTAGGACAAGGAGCAGAGAAGCCTGGACTAAACTGTGTGCACATTCTAAAGCTCCATCTGCTGAGGGCCAGGCTGGAGAGAACTCTCTGTGGAGTGAGTGGGGAGAAAGCCCATCTTCTACACAGTGAGCACAGGACAGGTGCATGATGGGATCTATGTGGAAAGTCTGGTTCTAAATCCATCCTCTATAGTGACTTGTCTTTAGAGAGAGGGTCTCGGGTAGTCCAGGCTGGCCTTGAATTTGCTGTCATGAAGGATGGCTTCCAATCCTTCTGCCTCCAACTCCCAAGTTGGGAATCACATTCATGGACCCCAGGCAGGGTCCTAGGCAGTGGCTCCGATCCCCACAGCAACCCCACGAGGGTCTTCTCTAGCTCCGCCATTCCCCAGAGACATGAGATGCTGGCTCTCCCAGCTACAGAGACTAAGATCGAGCTGCACCCATCCCCCTTGCCTGGCACAGCCCCATGAGGTAAACTGACTCTCTGATAGCAAAGATGACTTCTAAAGCAAATAATGGAGGAGCTCTGCTGTTGTCCAGACAGATGGACAGGGCCGGGGCGGAAGGTGGCCAGAGCACCTGTGCAGAAGGCTCTCAGAGCTGGGAGAGCCATGGCTGAGGGGCGTGACTGCTCAGGTGACTTTTCCAGACATGCGATGGAAGGTGCATAGAGACAGTGTGAGGAGAACCTAGACTCCCAATCCTGAGATCTGCAGAAGATCTGAGGGAAGACTGCAAGGCAGGCAGGACTTTGGGGAGGCTCAGAAGGAAACAGAGGGCTGAGGAGAAGGTTTGCGCAGTAAAGTGCTCAACCTCAGGAGGCTGAAGACCTGAGTCTGGATCTCTGAGTTCCACAGAAAAGCCAGGCTCCCCGTGTCTAACCTGGCCCATGCGGCAACGTTTCTGGCCCTTGAGAGACCTTGTCTCAGAAATTGGAAGGTGCCTGAAAAGCAACGTCCAAGTTTGTCCTCTGACCTCCATGGCTGCATGCTGGGCACACATGCGCCCATGCCCACAACAATGCACACCTCCAAACGGTAACGGGCACAACTGCTTTGGGCACACGGAGGAGTGAGGCGAGAAGCAGCTGGGAAGTAAACACTGCAACTCTCAGCCTCGTGCTGCAGAACGAATCCACAGAGGCATCCATCCCTCTTCTGACACTCATGGACCTCCCCTCCTCCCGACCGCAACCCGGCCTCCTCGCCTCTCTCTCTGGCACTAGTGCCCTTTGAGCTGTGCTAAGAGGCTCCCAGGCTGTGCAGCAATGGCACCCTGACAACTGGCTCTTGGGAGGACTCTGTAGGAGGGTCACTCTATGGGGTGTGGTGAGGGTACAGAGGCAGAAGGATAGTCCTAGGACTGAACATCAGGATTGGTCAAGAACCGCAGCCCAGAATGAGAGTATGGAGGAGTGATGGGGAGACTGGCTGAGGACAGAACACTGCACACGGATGTAGCTGGTCTTTGCTATGTTGTGAGTTATTCTTTTTCTCACTCTTTATCCCCACCCCCCCCCCACTCCCAGCTTCACCCCCTACACTAGATAGGACAGAAACAAAGATAGAGGGAGAGATGAATTAGGAAAATCCCTGAATCTAATTTCTTTCCTTTTGTTTCTTCTTTGAACACAATTGCTAACAAACTGCAACCAACCCCTCTAAATAACCAACAGACCCTGCCCCTCGGGCTCCTTGCATTTATGTGCCCTCTGAAAGACTCCCAGGATTCCAAACATCACATAATTGCAGAGATTATCTGCAGCTGGAAAAACACACTTCCGCTAGAGCATGAGGCAAATCAAGGTCAGCTGCTTCGGACAGTCCAAAGCAGCCCCACACCCTACACCTGGGATTAAAATGAAAGCGCATTCTTATAGTATCTCTGCTTTTTTTATTTTTTTTAAGAAACCAAAATTCCAGAATTCTCACTACACACTGCTAATCCACCAACTGCCCCCATCCCTAATAATGATGTTCATGGGTCAGGAAAATTGGCGTGTAGAACTCAAGTTAGATGAAGAGAGCCGACTCCAAACACACCCTCTGACCTGAAAACAGGCACCTGTAAATATGCATGCACATGAGCACACCACATGTCCATAGACATCTACACATGAATTCATGAATGCTCATACCTACAAGTACATGCTCACACTCATGTAGATCCTTACCCACATACACACTCATATATTCACACACAAATGCAGAAACCTCCTGAGAATGCAAGGATGTGTATACACACACATTTAAACAGGCTTTTCTGTAATGGTATGACCAGCTCCTCCAATATATACTCTTTTGCTGGAGAAACTGACCCTTGGGCCCAGGAAACCAGGCCCGGTCTCACTTCATGATGACTGTGGGATCTATGGCTTCTTTCTTGTCTTGGGTTTCCATCACAATGTGTGTGGTCCCAAACCTGTCCACTCATGTTCTCACTTTCGGAAGTCTCTGGGTGAGAATGTTGGGGGACCCAGAATACCAACAGCACAAACCATGTGGTGGTCAATGGTACAGCCTGCTCCTGTCACAGACATGGAGTTCCTGCAGGGCAGTCAGGGGACAGACACTCAAGAGTGGGTGACAGGAATACTCACTTCCTCCAGTCAGCTAAAGAACCTCTGCCTCCTCAGATGGCTGCAGTCGATCTGTGGAAAACTTTATCCCTCTGCTCCCTCTAAATCTCTGTCAACCATTGAAGAAGCAGCCAGAGAGACCAGAGCACTGACCATGTGTTGTAAGCAATAAGGAGTCCTTTATGTCTACCTACAGCTTCTGCCCAGTGTCTTTTGGCTTCTGGCGGCTACAGTGATAATTTGTGGCTCCATGCTCCTCTAGAATCTGAACACCCTATATCTTGAACTTTGGTCTAAACAGAACATCAATATCACTGCTGTTCAAAGCTCGGTGAAGCTGAAGCAGGAGAATCCCTTATATAGAAATCCTACCCGCCCCCAAAAAAGCCACGACTAAGTGTCTACTCAGAAATGCCAACATGCAGCCGGGTGGTGGCGCACGCCTTTAATCCCAGCACTTGGGAGGCAGAGGCAGGTGGATTTCTGAGTTCGAGGCCAGCCTGGTCTACAGAGTGAGCTCCAGGACAGCCAGGGCTACACAGAGAAACCCTGCCTCAAAAAAAAAAATGTTAAAGCTGGGCGGTGGTGGCGCATGCCTTTAATCCTAGCACTTGGGAGGCAGAGGCAGGCGGATTTCTGAGTTCGAGGCCAGCCTGGTCTACAGAGCGAGTTCCAGGACAGCCAGGGCTATACAGAGAAACCCTGTCTCGAAAAACCAAAAAAAAAAAAAAAAAAAAAAAAAAAAGAAATGCCAACATGCTCCAGACCTCAGAGAGTACTAATGCCACTTACTAAGCTAACACAAAAATGTCACAGCACAGGGAGAAACAGCTCCATGCTCACTTGTGTTAAGGAAAGCACTTGAGAGGTTCTTTGAGCTTATTGATGGAGAAGCACCAGCACCTCCTTTCTAGATTTGGCTTTGTTTGAAACAGGGTCTCACTATGTAATTCAAATGGCTACAAGTAATGATAACATTAACACCTCTCTTCCTGAGTGCCAGGATGTCAGGTGTGAGCCAGCATACCCAGCAAGCTTTTGGTTTTTCATCTTCTGGATGAGTTACCTAATTGCCTTAGGCCTCAGTGAAAAGTGTGCACATAGACAAAGTTCATCCCAGAGCTAATAAGCGAGGCCTGAGGGGGCTGTGCCCCAGGATAATAAACAACAGCAAGAAGGGAAGTATGGCCTCCTGTGTCCCGCCTCCTTCCTCCGACCCTCTGTCTGCTACCCCAGGGTCTGCAGGGCCCACAGAATGAGTGTCGTGTGCTTTATCTGGTGTGAGCCTGGAACAGCTGAAGGCTCAGGGGAAATCCCATTTGCACTTGGAGAAAATTCCCACCGTTGCACTGTCTTGCTGCCTGGGGTAGCCAGGCACACCCAACTTCCACCAGAACTCCAGACTCCAGGTCTCCTTCCTGGAGTTGCTATGTCAGTCCCCCAGTGCTGGGAAATGCAGAAGGAGGGATCTGCCTCACGCCTGAACAAACCTAGCAAGACCTGTGAGCAGAAACGTTTGCAGAGCCCTGTGCTTATAGATTTCTATTTTTCTTGTTTTTTGTTTGTTTGTGGGTTTTTTTTTGAAAATTATTTTATGAGTGTGTTTGGCCTGAATGTAAGTATGTGCATTCCTGGTGACAGCTGAGGTCCCCAGAGGGAGTTAGATCCCCGGGAACTAGGGAGTACTGAGCAGTGTGAGCCACTGTGTGGGTTCTGAGATTCAAACTCTGATCACCATGGGTGAGCCCAATTCTCGTCAACACGGAGCCTTCCTTAGAGTCCACGCACTGTCTTCAAAGTATGTGGTGCTCTGGAGAGCACCGGTTTCTTTCCCCCTCATCTGTTTACCTGGGAGCATGGATAAGTGATGACCTTGGATGCTCAGCCCAGTCCTATACCAACAACCATTTGGATTGATTATCTAAGGGATCTTAACATCAAATTCGATTGCAAAAGTGAATAAATTTCAGTCCCTTCAGGTCAGGTGCCAGGTGTAGAGGCTGGAGGTTTTCTAGAGGCTTCCCAAGGGGGACTAGGAAAATATGGAAGCCACCATCCTCATGGATGGGAGAGAGAAAGGAAAATGTCCCTGCAGCCTGTGGTCTCAGGTGTCCCCAGGACTCAGGGAGGACTAAATGAGGACCATGTCGCTCTGAGGGTCGTCACCGCATTCATCAGGGGTCAGGAGCTTAGCCTGCCTAAGCCAGAGGAGAGACTCAGAGCCTGGTACCAGGGCTTCTCGGAGGTCCGAAGATGAGGACTAAAACTGAGTTCTAGTATTAGGGCCTCATCCATGGGAAAAGACTGGGGAATGGAGTCGCAAAAGCCATGAGGGCCTAGAGGAGCTTTGGGATTTACAGGAAGCTCTGAGGTGAAGGTGGGGGAAGAGAGCAGGAAGGGGCGCCACAGGCCAGCGGGGGCCTAAAGAAGCTGCAGGGTTGCAGCCTTAAGGGTGGGGGGATGGCGGCAGCTGAAGAGGGCAAGCCACAGCCTTAACGACCGTGACTGGGGTCTCCTCTGCCTCCAAGAGTACTAGAGGGGTGCCGGGCACCCAGTGGTCACTTCGTCGGACTCAGGGAAATGTTTACACCAAATAAAGGGAAAGCTTACCAAACTGCAGCTGGTGGATGGGGTGCTGAGCGATAGGTGAGATTCTGTTGTGGGTGGACTGGAGATGAGGGGCTGGGTTCCAGTGCGGTTCAGACCACTAGGGGGAGCAAGGCACCAGGAGAGTCTATCCGAGTCACAGCAAATGTGTACAGCTCTGCTGCAGAGGGAAAGGTTTCCCCAATACAAGCGTAGTAGAAGGTTTCCCTGGTACACAGCTATCATGGCACCTGTCTGTGATAGTAGTGAAACTAGCTCTCATTATAATAGAAGGGTGGTTTGATACTATTTTTGACTATACAATGGGATTATTAAAAACATCCACAATTTTGCAGCTAGGAACCAGGCAGCTCCATAGCCTTCTGTGCTATGCACCATAAGAGAATGATCTCCCAGCAGTGATTTCATTTCTGAGCGCAGAGGTGAGATCTCCACCTTCTCTTTGGAGGGGTACAGCTAGGAGCACACTGGGCATACGATCAGTGGAGCAGCGGGGACAGGAGTCTACCCTTCTAGCCACCATTTGCAGCAGGGAACCAGGCAGCTCCACAGCCTTCTGTGCTTAGCCCACCAGCAGAGAATGATCTCCCAGCAGTGATTTCACTTCTGAGTGCGGAGGTGAGATCTCCGCCTTTTCTCTGGAGGGGTACAGCTAGGAGCACACTGGGCATAAGATCAGTGGAGCAGCTGGGACAGGAGTCTTCCCTTCTGGCCGCCATTTGCAGCAGGGAACCAGACAGCTCCACAGCCTTCTGTGCACAGACCCTGCCAGAAGAGAGTTGGTCTCCCAGGAGTACAGACACAGGCTTACAGGCCCATAGGAGGGACAAGCTCCAGCGAGAGACAACAAGACCAACTAACACCAGAGATAACTAAATGGCGAAAGACAAGCGCAAGAGCCCTACCAACAGAAACCAAGGCTACTTGGCAACATCAGAGCTCAGTTCTCCCACCACAGCAAGTCCCGGATACCCCAACACACTGGAAAAGCAAGAGTTGGATTTAAAGTCTCTTCTCACGATGCTGTTAGAGGACATCAAGAAGGACATAAATAACTCCCTTAAAGAAATACAGGAGAACATGGGTCAAATGGTAAAGGTATTTAAAGAGGAAACACAAAAATCCCTGAAAGAATTACAGGAGAACACAAACAAGTGAAGGAACTGAACAAAACCATCCAGGATCTAAAAATGGAAGTAAAAACAATAAAGAAATCACAAAGTGAAACATCTCTGGAGATAGAAAATCTTGGAAAGAATTCAGGAGTCATAGATGCAAGCATCAACAACAGAATACAAGAGATAGAAGAAAGAATCTCAGGGGCTGAAGATACCATAGAAAACATTGACTCAACAGTTAAAGAAAATGAAAAATGCAAAAAGCTCCTGAGCCAAAACATCCAGGAAATCCAGGACACAATGAGAAGACCAAACCTAAGGATTATAGGTATAGAAGAGAGTGAAGATTTCCAACTTAAAGGGCCAGGAAATATCTTCAACAAAATTATAGAAGAAAACTTCCCTAACCTAAAGAAAGAGATGAACATACAAGAAGCCTACAGAACTCCAAACAGACTGGACCAGACCAGAAAGTCCTCCTGGCACATAATAATCAAAACACCAAATACACTAAACAAAGAAAGAATATTAAAAGCAGTAAGAGAAAAAGGTCAAGTAACCTATAAAGGCAGGCCTATCAGAATTACACCAGACTTCTCACCTGAGACAATGAAAGCCAGAAGATCCTGGGCAGATCTCATACAGACCCTAAGAGAACACAAATGCCAGCCCAAACTACTATACCCAGCAAAATTCTCAATTACCATAGATGGAGAAAACAAGATATTCCATGATAAAACCAAATTTACACAATATCTTTCCACAAATCCAGCCCTACAAAGGATAATAGATGGAAAGCACCAACATGAGGAGGGAAACTACACCCTAGAAAAAGCAAGAAAGTAATCTTTTTCCAACAAACCCAAAAGAAAGTAACCACACAAACATAAAAAGAACATCAAAAATAACAGGAAGCAACAATCACTATTCCTTAATATCTTATAACATCAATAGACTCAATTCCCCAACAAAAAACATAGTCTAACAGAGATGTTTTTCGTGTGGATCTTCAATTTTATCAGAAAATGTTTGTGACTCCTCTTTCAATTCAGTAATGCTTTTTGTGTCTACCATTTTGACTGTATTATTTTCCATGATAATCTTTAATTTTGACATTTTTTCTGTGTATTTCTTCGATTTTGTCGGAGGTGTTTTTCATGTAGATCTTCAGTTTCGTGGGCGGGGGGAGTGTTTGTAGTTCCACTTTCAATCAATTTAGGAATGTTTTTGTGCCTACCATTTTGTCAGTATAATTGTCCATGATAATCTTCAATTTTAACGTTTTTCTGTATTTTTCTTCAATTTTGTCAGAAGTATTTTCCATGTGGATCTTCAGTTTTATCAGACAATGTCTATAATTCTACTTTCAATCAACTTAGGAACACTTTTATACCTTCCATTTTATCTGTATAATTTTCCATGTAATAGTCAGTTTTAACATGTTTTTCTATATATTTCTTGAATTTTTTCAGGAATATTTCCCTTGTAGATCTTCAATTTTATCAGAAAGTGTTTATAATTCCACTTTCAAAAACTTAGGAATATTTTTATGCCTACCATTTATCTGTATAATTTTCCATGAAATACTCAATCTTTTTTTTTTTTTTTTTGGTTTTTCGAGACAGGGTTTCTCTGTGTAGCCCTGGCTGTCCTGGAACTCACTTTGTAGACCAGGCTGGCCTCGAACTCAGAAATCCTCCTGCCTCTGCCTCCCAAGTGCTGGGATTAAAGGCGTGCGCCACCACCGCCCGGCTGAAATACTCAATCTTAATGCATTTTTTATATATTTCTTCAATTTTATCAAAGATATTTTCCATGTAAATCTTCAACCTTATCAGAAAATGTTTCTAATTCCACTTTTAATCAACCTAGAAATATTTTTATGCCTACCATTTTATCTGTATAATTTTCCATGATAATCTTCAATTTTAATGTTTTTCCATATATTTTTTTCAATTTTATCAGAAATATTTTCCATGTAAATCTTCAATTTTATCAGAAAATGTTTATAACTCTACTTTCAATCAACTTAGGAATATTTTAATTCCTACCAATTTATCTGTATAAATTTCTTCAATTTTATCAGAGATATTTTCCATGGAAATCTTCAATTTTATCAGAAAATGTTTTTACTTCTACTTTCAATCAATTTAGGAATATTTTTATGCCTACCATCTTATCTGTATAATTTTTCATGAAATAGTCAGTTTTAACGTGTTTTTCAATATATTTCTTGAGTTTTATCAGAAATATTTTCCTTGTAGATTTTCAATTTTATCAGAAAATGTTTATAATTCCACTTTCAATCAACTTAGGAATATTTTTATGCCTACCATTTTATCTGTATAATTTTTCCATGAAATAGTCAATCTTAACGTGTTTTTCTATATATTTCTTCGACTTTATCAGAGATATTTTCCATGTATATTTACACAATGGAATACTACTCAGCAACTAAAAACAATGAATTCATGAAATTCTTAGGCAAATGGGGAACAGGGGGAGGGAAGAGGGCTTATGGGACGTTCGGGGAGGGGGGAACCTGGAAAGGGGAAATCTTTGGAATGTAAATAAAGAATATAGAAAATAAAAATAATAATAAAAAACCACGTTCTCTTCTCAAGATGTACAAGGCAAGGCATTTTCTATAAGAGGTGATAACCCCAACCAAACCAAACACAAACATCTCCCAAACAGGAATATGTCTGCAAAATTGGACAGTTAAATAAATGGTGTCACTTTTAGTTACACTGACAATAATCGGTGAACTTCTCTGAGGCTTTTATAACAAGAATGGATATGAATATATATGCACATTATTTGGGGACGTGCTCCAACTGTATAGTGTTTACTTTTGTTAAGGAAGAGGATATACATGTGTGAAAGTAAAAATTATGAACAATGACAATTCTGTCATAAAGAATACAGAGACGTGGGGCAGTTTGGAAGGAGAATTGAACTTTCGCTCCTGGTCTGAGAAATTGAGGTTCTGCAGGCGGGAGCGCCACCTAGCACGTCCGCACTACCTGCCTCGGGCTGCAGAGGGCGCGGCGGATACAGACTCCGGTTGGAGAGCGAAGCTCTTGCGCCGGTTTTTCAACCTCCTCAGTGCAGCCCAGTGCGCATGCGCACAAGGAACGCTCGCGCCCAACTGTCCTCAGGTCGTTATTTGGATGCTGAAGATGTGATGGGTCTGGTCCGAGTTGAAGACACCCTGCCATAGGTACCAACTGGAGATGTTCTGTCACTTCCAGGACGCTGGAGGCGGAGGGAGTCACTTGAGGGAGTTTCTGCTGTCCTTGCCACCGGATGATTTTGTTACTTTGCTTACAGGTTGTTGGTGGCTCGCTTTACTTCTTCCAACTTTCTGCTCCCTTTCCCAGATTTCAAAAGTTCGTAGTTTTATCCCCACAAATAAGGAGTCGCTGAAGCTGGTGTGGCCAGTCTGGACTCTGCCAGTCCCAGAATCCAAGCCCGTAGTTTTATGTCTAAACAGGCAATACCTACAACCCCCCTCCCCAGGCTTCGGTTAGCACTTCCTTTTAGATTCTCAAATGAGCAATACCTAGAAGCAGACACAACAGGACAACTGTCCTCTCTTCCTCCCCAGACTTCAGTTGAGTCCTGCGTTTTATCTCCTGGATATCATTGGGGTCTGGCAGCTTCCCTCGGGCTTCAGTATCCCAGTGCAGAACTTGCCTGGCCCTAGCGCAGAAGAGTCCGACGTTTGTCCAATTATCAACTCTCTTTTTTCCTCCAATGCATTTTTTTACACAAGAAACCCTAAATATAGTGAATTCTTAAAATCTGGAGTAGAGTGAGGAGACAGCCCAAAGATCTTAAACACTAGTAAAAAGCCAACTCAGCTCTGACTCCTCCCAGCCTGACGCCTGGCGTGACTGAGGCTCAAGTGGTCTAATCGCATAAGAACTTGGGGCTTCCTCCTGATGGAGTTGATATCAGCTGTGTGAAGACTGAAACCACTGTGTGGTGAAAGTATTGAATGTGAGCACTTTAGCTAGCGTGTCTTAGCCAGTGATATGTTTCCTTAATATTAATGGTTAGCATAGAAAGCACGGTTCCCTTACGTGTTCATGCACAGAATCAGTCCATGTCGCTCATGCTCTTTCCCACACTGCTCAGCTTTTCATCTTTTGCTCCTCCCACTGGTTCTTCCCCCCCAAATTTCTATCTTACATGTTCATGCATATGTATGTGTGTATATATAGCTATATGTGTTCATGCATATGTATGTGTGTGTACATATAGCTATATATGTTCATGCATATGTATTGTGTGCATATAGATATATGTGTGTGTGCACATGTATGTGTATGCATGTAGATATATGTGTGTATGCACATGTATGTGTATGCATATACATTTAAGTTTAGATCCTACTTGAGTTTCTTCTGCCCACAGTACTATCTCTTGTTACCCCCTTCAGCCTAACAGACCCATTATTCTTCCTGGGATATAATCCCCGCTCTGTTTTTTTGCAGGTTATTTCACCTTAGTGAAGCCAGGCTGAGTTTTACCAGGGATACTGTCCATTCTGTGTTCTGTCCCTTCCCGATTTGAGGCATTACTTATTGGTGGAGACTGCCACCTTGTGTCTCTTTTGGGTTATGGAAATGGGGAGAAGGAATATAGAGGTAGTTATTATAAAGGTTGAGCAGCAAGAGGCAGAGCAGAGAGAAAGGACATGGCATGTGGACTTGACTCCCATCATAAGGACGCCTTCCTTCCCTGAAGAGGAGAGGGGTAGCGGTGCAATCCAGATAACCGCAGCCCTCGGTATCAGGTGGAAAGCCTCGCTGCAGTGGGCAGCAGATGCCCGGGGCTCATTTTGCTGTTTTCAAAGTTCTTTTCTGAAAGGTAAGTGGAAGTTAGTTCAGGATTCTTTCAGGAATCTAAATTCCCCTTGTAGAAAGTTCTCCAACGGGCAATTAACTTACCCCTTTTATAGTAAAATGTATGACATTACTTTACTAACCGGAAATGAAACTCACAGATCAGTAGGACCTAGCTCCACGTAGACCTAGGAAAGACATCAGTGTAATGCCCTAACTGTAACATGAGCAATAAACTAAATTTATGCTGATGTCTTTCAGTGTGTGAATATGAATATGTAGGCTTGACAACACTAGAAACATAAATAGGACAATACTCTTTGAACCCAAAAAGGGTGTTTGCTACAGGAAATCCATTGAAAACTAGAAGTATGAGGAAAAATGGCCATTTATACAGTTGGCTTAGGCTCTAAGGTGTACATAAATGGAACAATTTTAATGTTGACATTCTAAACTTAATTAGGTGTGGGACACAAGCAACACACACACATACACTGTATTAGTCTAGTTCCTCTAGAAGAACAGAACATAATCAGTATCTGTGTGTGTATGTCTAAATGGATTTATTAGAATGGCTTTCTGCCTGTGCTCCAGCTAGTCAAACAATGCCTGTCTACAACAGAAGGTCCAAGAATCCAGTTCTTGTTCAGTCCACTAGGCTGGATGTCTCAGGTGGTCTTCAGTGAGTGCTGGAATCTTGAAGTAGGCTCTAATGCCTGTGAAGGAATGGACTTGTTAGACAGAGCAAGATTGAGCAGGAAGAAAGAGAGCTTCTTCCTTCCATGTCCTTTATATAGATGCCAGCAAATGTGACTTAGATGAAAGGTGGGTCTTTACATCTCAGAAGAACTAGATTATGGGTGTATATTCCCACCTCAAAGATTTAGATTAGAATTGGGTCTTCCCTTGTCAAAGTATTTAATTAAGAAGACACCTGTCACCAGTGTGCCCAGATATTTAAGTTTTAGTTAATTCCAGATGTAATCAAATTGACAACCAAGAATAGTCATTACAGGTGTCAGCGTGACAATCAGATCTCCGTATGTCCTATTTAAATTCCAAATGAAAAGAAAAACCAGGACATAATTATACCTAACATGATATAGCTATATCTTGTATGACCACAATGCATTATAAATTTAGAATAGGGAACAATGTCCATTGAGGGACATTCTTTTAGTATCTCAAGTTAAATAAGATAATCACTGATATTCTCTTAATTGATGTTACATGACAAAGAAATCAAGGAAAGAAAACACAAATATCTGTACAAACACATTTTTACCAAATAAGGCAGAAACCGTCATATCAATTATAAACGTCATTTCTGCAACTGGTCAGTGCTCCCAACTGGTATTTATAACTACCTTCCTCTATTACCCATTATGTATTCCCTCCACCCTCTGCAAGCACCTCAGCAGGTCTTGGCTCTTTTCTTGGAGGAGTGACCCATACCTTCATTCCTGAAGCCTCCCTCTGTGCCCTTTGTCCTCCTGCCTAGATTAGATCATTGTAGTTTCCAATTGATTTTAATCTCAGGGCATGGCAGCACCAAGAGGTGCCCTAAAGGATCCCCTGTACCCCAGACATAATCTTTCTTACGGAGAGGTAATCCAACCATCATTCTTATATCCTGGCTGCAATCATGGCCTTTATTTTTCTCTGTTGAATGTACAAAGAAGAAAGGTGTGTCATGCTTATGCTGATAGAACACTTCATGGGCAAAACAATATTTCCTTAAAGCCATAGGTTGTTAATTTCAAAAGTCCACTTATAAAATAAGAACATGAGAAAATGCTAAGTCATTCGGATTCCTCCTGTGATACTCTCTTGTCCAATGGCGTAAGGTCTCTTCTCCATAGCTGACTAGAGGTCATGATCATGAAATATAGTGTCAACCTGACTGGATGGAGCATTATTTCTGGATATAACCATGAGACATTTCTATGGAAACTGATATGTGTGTGCCCAGGCTCTGTGGCAAGGTCCACTCTCAACACAGATGGACAGCATGCAGCCAACAGGAGGAGCTGCACAGGAAAAACAGAAAAAAAATGAGATTTTTCTGTGTCTCTCCTGGGACATGCATGTTCTTAGTCTTTCGAGTCCAGGCCTGCTAGACTGAGGACTCTGGGTTGTTGGCCTGTGTTCCTGCATCCTCAGGTCTCCTCAAGCTTCAGTCTGAGACTCGCAAAAGTAGCTCCTCTGTTCTGTGGTTTTCAGACACGAACTGAACCAAGCACCATTATTTCAGCACTTCTACCTTGTAGATGTGGAAATGCCCAGCCATGTTGGCTAGTTCTCCTAAGAGCTGTGCGGCCCTGAGGAGCTTCACATAGATTCAAAGGATGCTGTGGTCAGCAGGGGGTCTAACAGAGACGTTTCTCAAGAGCGGGCCTCCACAGAGGGGTCTCCTCTAAGGCAAAGTGTGGAGTATGACAGCCCCTTGAGAACCTGTAACTGCAGAGTGCTCCGTGTGCACCTGTAGCCTGAAGAACTACAGCCCTGAGATGACCTGGGGGAGCATCTGGTGTAGTGACCCACAAAAGTCATAGTGGACAGAGCGCCAGACTTCACTGGGACCAGCCACTCCTTCTGTGCTTAGTCTGAACAGAACTGAGCATTTTCTCCTGAACTTCCATTGTATTTTACAAGTGAGCATACTTCCCAGTACACAGCCTCAGAGCTGGGGAAAACTGGCTCTCACCTGCATCTGGAAGTGTGCAGATGCTGACTGCACAGGCTCCTGGATGCAGTGAGGACCACCTGTACATAAGGCTAAGTCAGGCACTAGTGATGACTTACCTGGCATCTTAGTTTGGATTCATTGCTTCAGACACAGTGACCATGGCAACTCTATTATAAAGTAAAACATTTCATTGGGGCTGACTTACAGTTTCAGAGGATCAGTCCATTGTCATGGTAGGAAGCATGGCAGCATCCAGGCAGACACGGTGCTGGAGAAGGAACCGAGAGTTCTATATCCTGATCCAAAGGCAGCCAGGAAGAGACTCTCTTCTGCATGGGGCAGAGCCTGAGCATAGGAGACCTCAAAGCCCATGCCCACAGTGACACACTTTCTCCAACAAGCCCACACCTACTAATAGGGCCACAGCCCAAGGGCCAAGCATGTTCAAACTACCACATTGCACTCTCTGACCCCCATAGGCTTGTCAAACACATGAATCTAAGAAGGTCATGCCTAGCCATAGCATGATACAAAATGCATTTAGTCCAGTTTTAAAAGTCTCCATAGTTAGCCAGGCGGTGGTGGCGCACGCCTTTAATCCCAGCACTTGGGAGGCAGAGGCAGGAGGATTTCTGAGTTCGAGGCCAGCCTGGTCTACACAGTGAGCTCCAGGACAGCCAGGGCTACACAGAGAAACCCTGTCTCAAAAAAAACCAAAAAAAAAAGTCTCCATAGTCTATAACAGTCTCAGTAATGTTTAAAAGTCCAAAGTTCAAAGTCTCTTCTGAAATTCATGCAATCTCTTAACTGTAATTCCCTATAAAATCAAAATCAAAAGCAGATCACATACTTCCAACATCACAGGTTATACATTACTGTATATAATGTAAACATTATACATTACAAAACATCATAGTGAGGTAATACTGGGCCAAAGCAAGACCAAAAAACATCTGGGAAAACTCCAAACTCCGAATCTCCATGTAGGATATAAAGGACTCTTCAGATCTCTCTCCCACTCCTTCCATCCTTGTTGACTGCAATAAGCTTTGTTCTCTCAGCCTTGTTCCTGGTTAGCAGCTTTCCTTGACAATTATCCCATAAGGTAACTTCAATTTCACAGCTTCTTGATCCACACATGATCTTTTGGGCCCCACCATAGGGCTTACGTCTCTTCTCTGGCTCTGTCCTCTGTAGCACTCTAACCTCAGGTTGGTCTACTCCACTGTTGCTGCTGTTCTTGGTGTTCGTCCTATGGTACTGGCATCTCCAATATGCTGGAGTCTTCCACTGCATCTAGGCTTCGGCAATAGCCTCTCATAGGTGCTCTTCATGGTACTGAGGAACCCTAGGGGGTTTTCGAGTTCCACACCCTCCTTACAGCTTCCCCCTCCTACCTGGAGTCAAGGCTAGGCCAAGTTCCATTCTCTACCCACAGGAACATTGGAGTAAAAAATTCTCAGAATGTACTGACTGATAGTCACCTGACCCTCTGGAAAGTTCCAGGTAGAGTTCAAATTCGAGTCATGCTTGCTAGCCAGTAGATTTAAAGGTCAATATGCTTAGCCAATGTTTGAACTGTAACCTTACTGATGTAACCTGTTCCCCTAAAAAGTATGAAAACTGCTTCTAACAGCCATTCAGTATCACCTTCTCATCACTCGCTTCGAGGGACTGAGGATTGACCTTGATACACCAGAAAATAAACCTCTTGCTTTTGCATCTATCTGTTTCTCGGTGTCTCACTAAAGGGCATCTCGAAGTAAGTACCACTGACCAAGGGTCGGGGTCTTACAGTACCAATCCTCAACTTCTTTGCATGACCCCTTCAGTCCTGGCCTGTCAACTGCAATTGAGGATAAAATTTAACCAATGGCCTTTCCTGGCCTCTCATAATTTCAAGCCTCAGCTGTTCTCCATGACCTCTTCATGCCTTCAAAACATTACCAAGTCCAGGTGTATCATGAAGTACAACCTTGGTTATCTCTGGAAAATATTTTCTCTTCACTCTCAGAAAACACTCCCTAGAAGATTTCACTTCAGTGGTGCTGGTTTCTTCTTAATCACTAATTTCTTAGCTCCAGCTAACAAGCATCAATTGTCCCAGTAAACCCTTCTATTCTTGACTCTAAAGCCAGAGCCACATGACCAAAGCTGCCAAGTTCTGTTTACTGGGACTGGAACATGACCCCATTGTTCTATTATAACCAAGCCAGCTCAGTCAGTCAACAGGTTCTCCAGGGCAGGAGTGAGGATTAAAAAGAAAAAAGACAATTAGACAACATTTTAGCATGACCCCAGCTAGTTCTGAGGCAGATTTATTTTTCCCCAATCTGCTTTTATACCATTTTAATTACATGCAAGTAATAAGGTCAGTTCTGGGTTAAGGAACAAGCAAGACAATAAACACAAGTAGTCAAGGAATAAGCAAGGCAATAGACAAAGTTCTGTGATCACTGTTTCTAAGGGCTTATCAGAATGGCCAAGATATCTGAGCCTACTTCCCTGTCCTAGCCCAAAGTTATATTCTTGCCTGAAGCCTACTTCTTTATTCTAGCCCAAAATAAGATTCCTGCCTGAGCTTACTTCCCTGTCCTAGCCCATTATCAGATTTCTTGCCTGAAGTCTACTTCCTTGTCCTGGCCTAGTGTCAAATTCCTGCCAAGCATCCCCAAAGACTCTCCACACTAGTATATCTTTTAATGAGTAAGCTTGGCTGTCCTGTAACTTGTTCTGTAAACTGACCTTGGACTCAGAGATCTACATGTCTCTGTCTCCTGAATGCTAGGATTAAAACCATGTACCACCGTGACTAGGCCTGAGCTGAGGCTTTTGTGTCGGCAGCTCTGGGCTGCTCTGGAGACTTTAGGTCAGCCCTGGAGACAGTGAAGACCCTTGCTGAGGATGAACAGACCAGACTAAAATGTACAGAAATGTGCAGATGTCCACATGAGGCCCTGAGGAGATGTGACCTCTGCATGCAGGGTTCTGGGGGTGCCTGGGATAAGAAGAGGCACACCCTAAAAGCCCTTATCTACCTCCATCTCCATGCTAGAGAGAGATATGCCTGTAATCTTTTTAATAACAGGCATATGGTTTTGATGGTTAATATGTGAGGGGAAAACAGGAAGTGTAAGGGGAAGGCTTGGAACAGAAGCAGAAGGAGAAGGAGACACGGGAAATCTGCAGAGAGGGAAGGCAAAGAGAGAATAGTAAAAGGGGATCTCCTTCCATCTTCCCATGCCCACAAAATTAAAAAAGGTTGCCACTTGGATTATCTAGGGGTATAAGCACCATTCTTGAGAGCTAAGATGCACCAGAAATGTCGGTATGAGTTGGAGTCACCTGCAATTTTTTAAGAGCCTCTGTAATCTCAGAGGCAACTTGATGGGGACAGAGGAGTGGATCCCATTACTAATGGTGGCTGGTGAACCATAGTCAAGAGCCCAGGTCTCCAGTAGTAGATAGGGAGGTCTCTGGGAGGGAGGGGTTATCACCCAAACTCCATCACCGAGAGAAGGATACAATGGTATGAAGAGATATCAGGGGACCTGTGGACAGGATTTTTGGATGATTAAGAACAAAGAACAGACACTGGATTTTGGCAGAAAGGCCACCAAAAAGTGAAAAGGAAAAATTGTCAACCAAGCCAAATTGAACAAAATGTGCCTCCTGGCCATCTGAGGGTATCTGCCCTGGCAGCAGAAGGTCGTGGCAGGGTGCATTCTCCCAACCCCACAAGACAGAGCTGGAATCCCAGATAAACAGTGGTCATCGGCCAATGTCCTGGGGAATATTTAGGATGGCTAGAAAGGGGAAACTCACCAATTAGCTACTGTTGGATGAAGGGAGTAGGCTCTGGATGGTCCGAAAGTGCATGAACTTGGTGGGGGTTGGGGTGGAGTTCCTGTAGACCCATCTGAGTTATGGTACCAATGAAGGGGCCTGAGAGTTGGCACAGAACACACCCTGACACCAAATCCTCAGCACAAAGGAGATTATATCTGACAAGCAGAGGGGTGGGGCCAGGCTGCCTCTGGATTGGGCAAGGACAGCAGCAGGTGGCTCTGCAGGAGAGGCTTGTAAGGAGCAAAAGGGGAAGTCCTGATTGTTAGCCGGTGCAGACAATGGATTTTGATTCCTGGACCTTGGTGATCAGCCTCAGGGATGAGTTAGGCATAAGGAAGTGGCCAAGTAAAGAAATGGCCCTTGGTGACTAGTTTTAGGAATTGGAAGTGGGGGAGGGAAGACCTGTTGGCACCATGTTTGCAATTCTTGAGCCTGTTAGAAAACACTTCTAGAATAATCTTGGCATTCATTATATAAAGAAATGGCACTCGAGTACTGTATCTGGTGTACCACTTCTGGTACTCAAAGTCCCTTCATTTGCACCCAATAGTTGGGATTTCTTGAGGGCTTAGAAAACCAGCAGTGATGTCACCACATCTTTTCAGAGCAGCTGGTGTTGCACTATGCACCTTAGAGGAAGGCCGTTAGAGCAACCAGATTAGACACTCTGAGAACATTCCTGAGCTTTTAAATTTCGAAGCCATAGGCCATTTTGTTCTAGTGCTTGCCAAACCCAAATTCAACATACTTGCTGTTTGTATTTGGAGGCACACACCACTGGGACAGATTCTGGCATCATCCTTTGATATGTACAATGAGTGTGTAAATTGACACTTGACAGGAAGACTGTCTGATGGATGTCTCTGAGAAGACAAAAGAAGCCAAGGAGTCCCACTGAGCCCAGCCAGCCATGCCTGATCCACCCAGGGAAGGTAGGCCAAGGAGCTTCATGAACTGGGCCCACCATGATTCCCCAAATCAAGCCAGGGAAACACCTGTCCTGACTCATGGAGGTCAAATGCTGAGCTTCTCTCTGTCTTCCTAGCTGGGCCCTCTGAGGACAAGACTCGATTCCCCCGTGTTTTACCTGATGTCTAAACCGTCCCATGCTTTGCTCTCCACCTCTGCCCCCTCTGCCTCCCTCCTCCAACAGCTGACTATGACTCCGGCTTCACCATGAGTTTCCATGACTACTTCAAACACGAGATCCACAGTCTCTCTGGGTCCTCAGCTGCCTGCCTTCAGTCTTGCCCATGGGACCTGTGTGAAGAGGAGACCCCTGCCCTTCTGGTGTGGTACTGTACTGCTGTCACATTATCTCACCCCTCGCGCCTTCCCCTCCCCTGCTCCACCGGCTCCCCAGGTGTAACAAACCATCAGATGGCTGCACGCCTGAGTGGGGACGAACCTCGCAGATGTTAAGTCCAGGAAGCCAGATGTAAAGTGACACCCCTGACGACTGCATTTCAAGAGGCTGGGACCCAAGCAGTGCTGAAGTACATCATGGCGAGGGGGCACACTTAGGGGGTGAACGCTAAAGAAAGTGAGGAAGGGATGGTGGGAGAAAGAAGGGATCAGTCTCAGAGGGAGGAGGGGGGAAGGGTGGAGCAGGTTCCTGGCAGGGTCCTGTTTCCCTCCCGAGCGGTGTATGCACGTGGTTGCTTAGCGCATCATCAAACTACATTGTTAGTCTGTGTACACTACACAGGTAAGCTATATCTAAAAACAGTATGCTTTCGGATAACTGAAGTCAATTCAAAGAAAAAACAGAAAACAAGGAAAGGATCAACTCAAAACCATGATCAAACCATTTCACAGTTGTCAACATGTCAGCACGGTTAGCCCAGCTCTGCCCAAAGCAGCCTCAGCACTCTCCCGAACCCTAGATCACAGCCTCAGAGTGACGGTCGGGACAGACTCCAGCATAACCATAGCTCTCATCCAATGCCTTTTCTTCTTGAGGGAGGCTCTTCCTGTGTAGCACAGGTTGGTAACAAAGTCACCATCCAGCAGTCTCTCCCTCCTGAGCGAGGATTCCAGAAGTGTACCAGTGCGCCCAGCATCCTATGACGTCTTTAAACCTTGCAGTCTCTGCCTACCACAGCCTAAACTCAGGAAGCCAACATTCGGCCCAACTCCAGCAGGAGATCTGAATGCTCTTCCTGCTGGAGCCTGGCCCTGGGTCCCATCCTGAAATCCTTCCCCACGGTCCCTGCTGTGGGGCTTCTGTGAGGCTCATAACCAGTTCTCCTGCAGCCTTGGTGCTCTGTCACCCCTACAGTGTCCCCTGCTCCCCTCTGGAGACCTCCTCAGATGAGGGGGATCACTTCTGCAGGCAGCTCTCCGCATTCTGAGGCTCCCTGGCCCACTCCATGCAGAAGCCTTCCAGGCCTCTCTCCTACTTTCACCTGGCTTCCCAGAACCTGCTTCCAGCTGCTAGCAATGGCTCCACAGATCTGCTATCGCACCAGTGCCTTAAGCTCCACACACTAGGACTGAAGCCCGCTTCCAAAGGCAGCCCTCCTCTGGACGCCCTCCTCATGCTCCCGAGAGGATCGCTGCCATCCCTGTGAGCCCAGCTCCCCGCCTGCCCTGTCTCAGACCTGTCACCTTCTGTCCTCATTTCCTGGCTCTCTGAAACCCCACAATCCCCCACACTCAGCCATCACCCTCTCATCATCCTTCCATGTGCAGCTCCTTCATCTCAACACCTGCAGTCTGGCTTTGGACACAGTGTTGCTCTGCCCGAGCTACCTGCAGAGCCCCCCCCCCCCATCTACTCAAAAGCACCACTGTTCTTCCTGTCCACATGGGACAACAGAGAGCATGGCTCTGATGGGTCCTGTCGCTGACCTTCCCCATGAAACTCTTCTTTGGCTCCTCTTTCACAAGTCCTCATAAGTCACCTCAGGTGTGACCCTCTTACTCTGAAAGCCACAGTGCCCTGCTTTTGCCTCCAGGAGAACACAGTGCACTCTGCCTCCTGTGAGAAGGTTCTCATTTTCTGTGTTATCTCCCATTTGTGTCCCCAGGCACAACGTGCAAACCAGTAATGCTTTTCACAATTGAACAGAAAAGAATAAATCCCAGGAGAATGCCGCACAAGTCAGCACTTCCTGAGATCTGAATTCGGTCGGTGTCTGGGATCTCTCTGAATCTAGAAATAAGCTACCTGGTTGTGGCTTACACCTGTCAGATCCCAAGAAAAGCAGCCTGTTCTGAGAGCTTCAGGTCTCGAAACAAGAAGACCATTCAGAAGCCCTCTCTAGGGAAGGAACTGTGTTTCCCTGAAGTTCATCAGAAGCATTCACGGCACGTGCAGACACTTGAACATCCTCATGTGGGAGCTCTGGGTGTGCACGAGGCCAGTGCTGCTCCACAGAGAAGAAGTGCAGTCATTAAACGGCACGTGCAGACACTTGAACATCCTCATGTGGGAGCTCTGGGTGTGCACAAGGCCAGTGCTGCTCCACGGCTTATGAAATGTTTCTTATGTACAGCTTTTAGGTATGATCTCTATAGCGTGTTCACATATGACCTATCCATCCATCCGGATTCACCACACAGATTCAAAAGGAACTGCAAGTTTGAAGAATCGCTTTTAATAACAATGTTTACAAATGTTAAAGCTCTCAGCATTGGAACATGCGCACTCACATGTGCTCCAAGACCAAAGGGATTGAATGGCTTGACTCTGCGCAGAGAAAGACTTGGCCAGTGTGTGTCTAAGAGGCAGAGATGGGGCCCCACCCTCGGGGAGGTCGCATTTGCTTACTTGGATCCAGTCTATGGTGAGCAGCCCCAGTTCCTCCTGAACGAGGAGCAGCTCTCCTCACTCTTCAGGGGACAATAATCGGGCGTCTGTTTTGCTCTGGGACAATCACATGCATTGTGTTGCACACTGCTTTCACCTGCCAAGAGGAAACTTGTCACAATTCCCGGGGCTCTCAATTCCACTCTCTCATAGCACACATCGGTGAAGCCCCGCCCACCCCAGTGAATGGTTCTAGTCCTTCTCCCTTCCCCAGAGTTTCACAGCCTTGACTGTTCCCTTGCTTTGCTGGGTACCCTATAAAGGCACAGATGCTGAGCTGAGCCTGAGATGTCCCTCAGCACACCCTGGGCCTAGGGTTGTCCCTGCAGCAGCCAGCAGGTCTCCTCAGGGTCTTGAGAGGCCGTGGAAAGGGCCCCGGTGCTCTGCTGCCTGAAGCAGCTTGCCTGCCCAGGCCCTTCACGTAAAGCCTAGGTGTGGTTTGCTTTCCAGCACTCCCTGGTTTGCTGGGAGTGAGGAATGGGTGCAAGCTCTCTCTTCAGTAGCATTCGCTTTCTCATCTCTTAGTGGACACACTGCTCAGCACTCTTTATCCCAGCATCTCTTCTGTCTCTGCAAAGACTGCACACTGTGTGGATGCATATGAAGACCTTAGATGATTTATACTCCCAGGTCCTCCGCTAAGGAGGAGCTCAGAACAGGACGCAAAGGGAGCTGAGTCCTCCTCAACCAGCCTGCCCTCCTGCCTCACCATGCCTGCCTGTCTGCCTTCTTTTCCTGTGAGACAAATCTCACTCTCCATCCAAGACTGGCCATGAGCTTGTAGGAAGCCTCCAGGCTCTGTTAGCAAATGGCTGGGATTACTACTGGCATTAGCCACCACTAGAATGGATATTTATCAAATTGAAGCAAATTGTTAGTTCAAGGGTCTCTGAAAATGAACCACCTACAAAGTCATCTAATCCAGTGTGGCCAGGTCTCCCCACGCACTGTTCCCTCTGTGCAGTGATATGGACAGACACTGACCTTGGATATGTTCTCGGAGAGTCACGGGAAGCCAAGAGAGAAGACACAGTCTCAGATCAGGGAGGAGTTCTCATTCATCACCAGTGTCCCACACAGGACACCGCATGTTTCTATCCCTCTCTGAGTTATCCTTCGAGCAAATGGAGGACCTGTGTCCACAGATCATGATCACAGGGAACAGGACGTTGATGTTTGAAACTGTAATAGACAAAAGAACAGTCTGGGACCACAGGGCCCTGTGTCACTAAATAAGACCAGGAAGCCTGGAATCGAAATGCTAAGTCATTGGGATTCCCTGCATGAGTCCCTCTTTGCCATAATGACTGGAAGTGGGCTGAAAATTTCTTCTCCAAGTCAGGCCCAGGCTGCCTGGGAGCTGTGACTGTGACTTTGCTCTCAGCTTGAGTGGATGGAGTGATGTTTCTGAATTTGACTATGAAGTGATTCTAAAGGAGCTTATGTGTGGGTTCACAGACTTGGTAGGCAAGGTCCACGCTCAACTCAGGTGGCAATGTGAAGCCATCTGAGAGCTGCACTGGAAGAGGCAGTGTCAGAGCAGACACTTCCTCTGCGTCTCTCCTGGGATAGACATGCTTTCTTTATCTTTCTTCATCAGATTTCCAAGCTGGGCGGCCTCTGGACTCTGAGGAGTAAGCTTGTATTTCGCTAGGCTCTTGGGATTCTTAGACTGAAAGTCACAAAAGGGGCTTCCCTGGTCTGTGCCTTTCAGACAAGGACTGTGTCAAACCACCAGTATTCCAGAGCTTCCCTCTTGCAGAAAGCCTGCTGTGGGGATGCTCGGGTGTATAGCCACAGTGTCCCCAGTAGAGCAATGCTGTAGGGATGGGGCGGTCCCTTGAGGCCCTGGAACTGCATGGCAATCCATGTGCTCATGCAGCCCGGAAAAGCTGCAGCTCAAGATTCCAACTGTGAAAGCGTGCATGCACTGAGCCCAGCAGAGCCACAGCGGCACATCCTCAACTGAGTGGAACCAGTCACGGCTTCCCTGTTTATTTCTCCCAGATGAACATGAACTGAACAGCTCACTTCGGCTCCTTCATCACATTTTGCAAGTGTGCCGACTGCTGACTGCACAGGCCTACAGCTGCAGAAGGCTCTGAATCTTTCACCTGCATCTGGAATTGTGCCCACTGCTGACTGCACAGGCCTACAGCTGCAGAAGGCTCTGAATCTTTCACCTGCATCTGGAATTGTGCCCACTGCTGACTGCACAGGCCTACAGCTGCAGAAGGCTCTGAATCTTTCACCTGCATCTGGAATTGTGCCCACTGCTGACTGCACAGGCCTACAGCTGCAGAAGGCTCTGAATCTTTCACCTGCATCTGGAATTGTGCCGACTGCTGACTGCACAGGCCTACAGCTGCAGAAGGCTCTGAATCTTTCACCTGCATCTGGAATTGTGCCCACTGCTGACTGCACAGGCCTACAGCTGCAGAAGGCTCTGAATCTTTCACCTGCATCTGGAATTGTGCAGACTGCTGACTGCACAGGCCTACAGCTGCAGAAGGCTCTGAATCTTTCACCTGCATCTGGAATTGTGCAGATTGCTGACTGCACAGGCCTACAGCTGCAGAAGGCTCTGAATCTTTCACCTGCATCTGGAATTGTGCCCACTGCTGACTGCACAGGCCTACAGCTGCAGAAGGCTCTGAATCTTTCACCTGCATCTGGAATTGTGCAGATTGCTGACTGCACAGGCCTACAGCTGCAGAAGGCTCTGAATCTTTCACCTGCATCTGGAATTGTGCAGACTGCTGACTGCACAGGCCTACAGCTGCAGAAGGCTCTGAATCTTTCACCTGCATCTGGAATTGTGCAGATTGCTGACTGCACAGGCCTACAGCTGCAGAAGGCTCTGAATCTTTCACCTGCATCTGGAATTGTGCCGACTGCTGACTGCACAGGCCTACAGCTGCAGAAGGCTCTGAATCTTTCACCTGCATCTGGAATTGTGCAGATTGCTGACTGCACAGGCCTACAGCTGCAGAAGGCTCTGAATCTTTCACCTGCATCTGGAATTGTGCAGACTGCTGACTGCACAGGCCTACAGCTGCAGAAGGCTGACTCCCTGTCAGGAAGCCTGGTGGTTACAACTGGGCAAGGCTGGCTGTCTTACCTGTGTCTAATTGAGATAGAACATTACAATTTGAAGATCGTCCTCATCCGAGAAGAGGTTTTGACTCATTCAAGTCAGAGGTCATTTTTACAAGACAGTCAGGGTGGCAGGACACAGAAGGACAGCACTCCTCCCACTAGGCTCTGAACCACAGCAGAGTAAGTGGGACCATGGAAGCAGACGAGACCGATGACATCGACAAGGGGATGCAGCCTTCTCTGTGGCGCTTGGTGCTCCAGACTTCGGCACTGCCTCACCTTACCGGTGAGCTCCAGTCTCACTCCTGTGTGGCTGACCCAGACGCAGTGGGGACCATTTCCACACACGTCTTTTCCAAGTCAGGAAGCCGTGGTGACTTACCGGGCCTTGTTGCCCTCACACTCTCCCCCAGGCTGAGTGGCCGGTGCTGATGTGCTGGGGCTAAGTCCTCAGAGGCTCCCTCTGGGCCGCACCCCAGTCCTGACTCTTCAGTGGGTGCACTTCCTACCGAAGAGGTTCCAGCCTCTGTGGATGACCATGCTGCACAGGGCCCACCTCCACACGCTTATGTTCTTCATCCCTAACCACTAGCCCAGCTGGATGAGAGCCCCCTTTGGCAAATCCTTCTGAGGTTTTTGTATAACGTTTTTGATATCTTCCCAGAAAGCAACATTCTATACTACTTCCTGCCTAATACACAGAGAGAGGAAAAAGCCTAGCCAGCACAGTGATGACCAAAACGTAGTTCAGGCCTGACGTCCTGGCATAGTTTGTGTTCCCCTCTCTAACCATAACTATAATGGAGCCACGGGACACAGATGCTACCCATGTACTGAATTGTTATATGGCTGTCTTTTCTAACAGCTAAGTCTCAAATTTTCTCAGGCACCTACTTTACTTTGTGTGTGCAAACTTGTGCCTGTGTGTGCAATCACATGCACATGTGTGCACGTGAGTGTGGAGGTTAGACATAGATTGTTGGTGTGCACTTCCAGTGTGCTCTACCTTATTTTTTCTGGGAAAGGATCTTTAATGAATCTGGAAACTCTCACAATTGGCCTGGCTAGCTGGCCAGTGAGCCTAGGGGTCGACCTGTAACTGCCTTAGTGCAGTTATAACTTATAACTATGTATGCATTTTTATTATCATTATCCTTATTAATCCTTGGACTCTTGGGCTAGGCTCAGGTCCTCATGCTTGCCTGGCTATCACTTTATGGAAGGCCTCCAACCTTCATTTTAATCTTTGTTGTAACCTTGGTCTACTACTACCCTGTCATCTACAGTTCCATTCTGTAGCTGTGCTGATACGTGTATTCTGAACCCCAAGCAAGGCTGAAGTCAAACCAACTCCACAGTTAGTTTTAGTGGTCTCAGCTAAATTCCAATCGGAAATAAAGACTCCAATTTTGCTCCTGAAGTTCACTTGAATTCAGTGATGTGTAAAAAACACTAAATGTCATGTAATAAATTTTCACTCAGTGCTTTTGAAATGTTTGGATGACAGCAACTCACCCCTTCTGAACATCAACCCAAGCAGATGGAACAGCCCAGCAGACAGATATATAGCAATGTCTAGGTGACTCCATTGTACATTCCTGTCCAATACAAGAGCACAGCAGAGCCCTGGGATCACCTCCAGGAGCCAAAACTATATCCAACAAGACCCACTCCAAACCCCTGGAAAGATCAGTGGCTACAAAAAGATTTTAAGGTAGTGGTTCTCAAATGTCCTAATGTTACACTTTAATACAGTCCCTCATATTGTGGTGATCCTAGCCACAAAATTACTACATTAATTTAAAAGTTAAACATTTTAAAGTTACTACAGTAATTTTGCTACTTTTATGGATCATATAAATAATTTTGGAAATAGAGGTTTGCCAGAAGGGTCTCAACTTACAGGTTGAGAACCACTGCTTTTGGGACAAGCACTGAATCCCAACTTCTCACACCTGTGATCTGAAACGCCTTGTGTTCTGGTGACAATATTCACTGTGACCAAATTTCCTGCTGTCGATATGGCAGAAAGTTCACAGATGTGTGTTCTCATGTGGCCCTCTTGGCACATATGCCCAATATGAGATTTTCTATATTACCATTGGAAGTTGACTTTATTGAGTCACTGGTCTTTATGCCCCCAAAGTGAACTAGCACATTAAAGTCACAGGTCCATTGTTGTGTAACACAGCACAATCTGAAGGCGCTGCTGATAGCTGACACACACTACCCCGTCTCTGTGACTTTCACTGTCCCCTGTAGTAGAAGGTGGCTATTCAGGTTCTCAGTCCTAGAAAAATGATATTGACAGAACTGAAATGGAAAATTAGAGCAGTTCTAATGTCAGAGGAGGAGAAGAGGACAGGCTGGGAGAGGCAGCAGTGTCCCATGACTTCACCCCTGCCCTGCCATCCCCCTCCTCTCTGCTGCCCTGCAGAGGCAGCCCCAGCTCCCATCCTGCCCAGGGCTGAGGATCTGAGGCCTTTGTCTGAGCAGCTCTGTGCTGCTCTGGAGCTTTTATGTTGGCCACAGAGACAGTAAGGAGCCGCCATCTTTCTAGTCCCAGTGCCAACAGTGTTTCCATAATTTCTGTCCTTATTCTGTTTATTCTCAAAGCATCTAATAGAAGAGACCAGATGGAGCACAAACCAACATGGATACACCCCACTTACCTGCCAACCCTTGCCTAGCAGCTGGGCCACATAGGCACAGACTGAAGAACTAAGTCTCTTACTCCTGAAATTCCTGAGTTGTGACACCAACTGTGGCCCTTGTGTCTTTGAATAGCAAGGTTAAGCGTGTGTGTGAGCTGCTGGAACCCTGGTTAAGACAATGACACTGTCAAGTTCTGTGCTGTCAGCAAAGGTGAGAAGTGAGAACAGGAGCAGGATGAGTGAGGGGGGTCAGTCGTGGGAAGGGAGATGGAGGCTGCAGGTTCTCATGTTAGAAACTTGTGGTATAGACGAAAGGTTCTTGTAGATGCCTACTTTTGCAATGTACTGGCGCCATAGCTAGGATGTTATTTCCCAGGCCAAAGTAGGAGGGGCAGGAAATGTTTGAGTTGATGTCAACATTTTAGCCAAGACCACTTACAATCCTGAGCGGCTCTTTTGGTGGGAGACTTATGCCTTGAGTATAATGAAGATTGAGACAGAAAAGACTGGTAACATCAAAACTAGTCTCCTGGCATTCCAATAGTGTAGTATGTGTGTATGAGACAGAGGGAGGGAGGGAAGGAGGGAGGGAGGGAGAGAGAGAGAGAGAGAGAGAGAGAGAGAGAGAGAGAGAGAGAGAGAGAGAGTCTGGGATACTCTCACTGTGGTAATAAAATGGTAGAGTGGGGATTAGGGATGTCTGTGCTCCTTGAAAACATAATGCTCTCGGGTGACACTTTACAAACAGCCCATTTATTGGGATTAGCACTAGAAGACTTTAAGCAGCTATTGTGCACAGATTGTGCACACACCAGAGGGTTGTGCATAAACATAAACCCAGCAGTCAGCACACATAGGCTTCCCCTGCTATCGCCAAGGCAATGAGGGAGCACTTCAGCTTGGAGGAGACCCTGCTTGAGTCTTCCACAATGAAGTCTTCCCAGCTAGAAGCAAAGGGCTTTGTGATGAGGTCCCCTCCATAATTTAACAAGTCTCTATGACGCACAAGTCTTCAAAAACATTTGAGTGGTGATAAGCAAGGACAACTCAGTTCCTGCTGCTTTAAGATTTCAGGAATTGGAGCTGAGAAGCAGCAGAAGGAAATAAACCATTGTGAGGCGTGAGCTCCTTGGACCATCACACTGCATAAGCCTGTCTTTCTGAGGAGTCAGGGTGTTTGAGAGCAGAAGGGTGATGTGTTCTATGGTCACAGCATTGACCTGTTTGCTCTGACCCACTGGCACCATAGGAGAATGTGAGAGGTGACTATTTGGATGGATAAGTGTAAGGCTAACTGCTTTAAACACAGAAAAGGGCGCCGGTGTCTTTACATTTGTCACATGATTGCATGCAGATTACCTTTCTTTCCAACTGCAGTGGGACTTAACTCATTTAGAGCTCTAGCTTTGAAAGATCATTTAGTACCTGGACTGGACCTTTCTAGGGGTCTGAGTGCCAAGGTCAGCCTGTCACCGGATAAGTAGTTATAAAAGCAAGTTCCGCTGTATTTGGAAGATTGTTAATGACCATAGCGAGCCTGCTCCTGGGAAGCAGAGGCAGGAGGGAAGTCAAAACATGCCCAGGAGAGACACACACTTTAAAAGAATTTTAATTAAAATGGGGTTAAATCTGTGCTTAAATTTATACACGAAAAATTCCTATAAAACATAATAGGTTTCACTTCCTAGGCCAGGATTGCTGGGAACTCATTACACAGTACAGGTTAGCCATGAAGTAGTAGTCAGCCCCCTGCCTCATCCCCCACGTGCTGGGGCGACCCACCTGAACAAGCAGTCCCGGCACTGACACTACTTTTAGAGACTCTGTCTGGAGGATCTGGCGGGGAACACAGCTGCTCCTGTGTCCTAGACATGAAACAGTCCCATTCCTCCTCCCGAAGGTCCAGTTCTAACTAAGCCCAGGTCCAGCAGGGTTGCACCCGGAGCCCTGAGTAGGACACAGCTGCCTCTCCAGCCAGGTCCGCAAGGCGGCCGCTCATGGAGGGCTGGTAGATGAGGCAGCCGGTTCCCCTCGCGTCCCAACACCACTGCTGAGCAGGGCAAACCCTGAAAGGCTCCTGTGGAAAAGTGTGGGGGGAGGGAGGCTGCTGCAGTGAAGACCTGGGCTCTGAGTGCCTGTCTGCACCCCAGAGCACTGTCTCCCTCTCCCTCTCCCTCTCCCCCTCTCCCTCTCCCCCTCTCCCTCTCTCCCCCTCTCCCTCTCTCCCTCTTCCTCTCCCCCTCTCTCCCTCTCCCTTTTCCCCTCCCCCTTTCCCCCTCCCCCTTTCCCTCTCCCTTCCCCCTCCCCCTCCCCTTCTCCCTCTTCCTCTCCCCCTCTCCCTCTCCTCTTCTCCCTCTCCCTCTCTTCCTTCCTATCCTTCAGGAACTCCCTGGTGTCCTTCCCTACACTGTGCTAAAGACTCAATACCTTAGTGAGCCCAGAGCCCAGCCTGTTCTTCCACCATGGAAGGTGAAGATTTATTTTTGGAGAGAAGAAACCCTCTATCAAAGTCATAATCCCAGATATATCAGAGCCAACCATGAAGTTAGGGCACCAGATTCTAGTTCAGTAGTTTTCCTGTCTGCACCTCTTAAAATGTAGAGGAAAATTGAGTTAACACAAGTTTATTTCTTAACCAAACATTGTTGGGAGGGTAATGCCAACAACACCTTAACAAGAATCCGATAAAGGAATGAGAACACCGCAGGTTTCAGAAGCAAAAATCCCAGTGTCTAGGATCAGGGATGCTGGACGCTGGGGCAAATTGGCTTTGTCAGCATCATGCGGACCCCAAGAGCACTCAGGTGCTGACTGGCTTAGACGGAGAATGATAGCATAAAGCTACATTGGTAGCCGAGTCCAAGGCTTCCAGAAAATCTCAAATAAATTGGAGATGCAGAACTGAGCTTGTTGTGGTCATACCTTCTCCTCCTGGCTCTATCGTCCTTCCTGTTCAGTCTGTAGGGTCTTGTGAGGAGAGTTACTGTGGGGATGAGAGAGCGGCTTTAGCTTGAAAGCTGATCCTGAAAGGACACGGGGTCTCCATGATCTCTCCAATCCATGTGTTCTCCAAACACATGGTCGGAGCAAAGTGAAGCACTGTCTCTCGCCCTTTGTAAACCAGCTGGAGCGTGCACATGGGAAGAATTCTTTTTCCAGGAATAATTTTGACTTTGTGGCCTGAGCTGGCTTATAACTCAAGATTTATCCTACAGTTGCCACGAACCAGCACAAATCCTCCTGCTTCGGCCACTGGGAGCTGGGATTTCACCCATGAGCCCAGACACTCAGCTGAGAATTGTTACAATATATTTATAGCACGATAATTTTCAGAATCGTCAATCAGTTGATGCTTTTAGTAGATAAAATACAAACAGCAAAGGTGTCTTTCCTGGTGAACTGGTCCTCTGTCACACCCTGTCCCAGCCTCAGGTCACTTCCTGCTCTATTAACCTACTATGTTTACTGAATCTCCCTCTGTGTGCCCTGTACTGGGAAATTTCTACTCTGAGTCTCTTTTTACATTTATTTTTTTAATAGTCTTTTGCTCCCTTCAACATTCAGTCCCAAGCGACCTGTGTTACCATGGGAACATCCACACTCCTTGCTCTCCCTTTCTTGTAGTCTTCTTTTTCTCCCCTCATATTTCTATTTCCTTCTGTGCCTGCAGGTCCAGGTGGCCTGTTCTTTCTATTGAACACCCCCAAACCTGCTTTTCCCCTGAGCCCCCTACTGCCCTGTGCTCCTCCGCCCTGTGCTCCTCCTCCCTGTGCTCCTCCGCCCTGTGCTCCTCCGCTCTGTGCTCCTCCTCCCTGTGCTCCTCCGCCCTGTGCTCCTCCGCCCTGTGCTGCTCCGCCATCTATTTCTCTTTAACTAGACAGAAGTCTCTAACACTGGGAATGCTAACTTTTCACTTTTCTTTGGTTTTATTTCTTGAGGAATGTCAAGGCTGTCCTTGAAGTCAGTGCACAGCCAGAGTCTGACATGGACTTGATTTTTTTTGCCTCTGGTTCCCAAGTGCTG
The DNA here is from genome assembly GCA_036184795.1 of Tokudaia tokunoshimensis. Classification (NCBI taxonomy): domain Eukaryota; kingdom Metazoa; phylum Chordata; class Mammalia; order Rodentia; family Muridae; genus Tokudaia; species Tokudaia tokunoshimensis. Next base: position 107,120,912 of record BTHU01000002.1, on the reverse strand, counting down.
AGACTGCAAGTGTGCCACCAGGCTCTAATCTTTGTGTCTGGGGTACCTGGTCATGTAGCTAAGTGTAAACCCTGCACCAAAACTGGGGACTATCCATCAGGAAGGTGCCTGCCTTTGACCCAGTGTGCAGGGTCAGAAGGAGCACAGCTGTTCCTGTGCCCTTGACTGTGTCAAACAGTCCTGCTCTGCCAGGGAAAGGCCTTCCTCTACCCCACAGTGTCAGGGAAGTCACACGTGCAGGCGCTGAGGAGGAGGGGACATCTGCCTAGCAGGAGAAGGTCAGCCAGTCTCAGCTGTGATGGAACAGCTGCTGATGTGTTTCTGAGTCTCCTCAGAGCTCAACACTACCGTTCATCAGCACCAACTGTGAAGTACTGCTGTGGAAAACTGAGTGGAGGGCGTCGCTGCAGGGAAGCCTTGGCCCTCAGTTAGCCTGTCTACATACCCAGCTCTCTGTGTACTGTTGAAACTCTCGGGAACTCCCTGGTTGCCTTCTCTATACCTTGCTCCTAACATCTCAGGGTTTCTTGACTGTGAAGAGACACCATGACCACGGCAACTCTTATAAAGCATTGGGACTGACTTACACCAATAGACTAAGATGTTTAGTCCATTATTGGCATGGCAGGAAGCATGGCAGGAAGCATGGCGGGAAGCATGGCGGCACGCAGGCAGACACGGTGCTAAAGAGGCAGCCGAGAGCTCTACATCCAGATCATCAGGCAGCAGGAAGAGAGAGTGACACTGGGCCTGACTTGAGCTTCTGAAATCTCAAAGCTCATCCCTAGTGACACACTTCCTCCAACAAGGCCACACCTACTCCAACACAGCCACATCTCCAATAATGTCACTCCCTGTGAGCCTATTGGGGCCATTCTTACTCAAACCACAACCTCTGAGAACACTGAACCCTGCCAGCCTGTTATCTCACCAAGGAAAGTGAAAAGACATTTTGTGATGTGTGAACAAGGAAATGCTGTCCAAAGTCACAACCCTCTGAGATGTCAGAGCCAGGACCACAGTTAGGGAGCCGCCACCTTGTAGTTCAGCACATTTCCCTTTATCCAACATTGTTTTGATAATTCCTGTTTAGGGAGCTGTCCCATTATACAAGGTTTCTTTCCTATTCACAGGATGAGTAAAAGGGTTTGTTGGGTTTCACAATAAAACTGTCTATCTCCAAGATAAGAGGTGTTGAACACTGAAGCAAACTTGGTCAGTCAGCTCCAAGGGAACCCTGTCTTAGTTAGGGTATTGCTATAATGAAACATTTAAAGTAAACTTGGAAAGGAAAATATTTATTTCACTCATCACTCCGTATAACAACAGTTCATCAGCAAAAGCAGTGAGGGCAAACACTCAAGGCAGGTGTCTGGAGGCGGGAGCTGATGGACATGGAGGAACACTGCTTAGTAGCCTGCTACACATGGCTTGCTCAGCCCGCTTCCCTACAGAATACTATACTACCACCCCAGGGATGGTGTTGGGGGTTGGTCTGGTGCTGCTATGTATTCAAATGCTAAATACTGGCCCCCAAGATCTGGTTGCCCCCCCATGAATAGAGATGCTCAAGTACACCGTGATACTATGTAAACCTTGCTCCCCAATTTAAATGTATTGGTTAAATCAAATGGGCAACACCAATTATTGGGAATAGAGACAGGTGGAGTTTGAGTTACCAGGCTGGGGGGGGGGTGTCACAAGAAGGGACCTGAGGAGGAGAAGAAAGGAGAGAGAAGCAGGAAAGACAGAACAGGAAGTCTCCATCAGTCATAATGCACCTGTAGCTCATGCCAGTTACTAGTGTCCCCAGGACACGAGACTGCTGGAGCAGAAATAACCCATAACATTTCAAACAGCAAGTATTTGGGGAGCACAGTCAGGGTAGTAGCCAGTCTAGTGTTAGAGAGATTAAGGGTCATCCCCCAGTAATTGTATGGAGCCTAATAAATCAGAGTTGGAGTCTCATTCATTTAGAGTTAGATGAAGATAAACATAATTCTTATTAATTTACAGGACTGCACCACTGACAATGATCTGGGCTATCCCTAATCAATCAGTAATTAAGAAAATGCCCTAAAGGCTGGAGATATGACTCATCAGTTAAGAGCACTGACTGCTCTTCCAAAGGTCCCAAGTTCAAACCCCAGCAACCACACGGTGGCTCACAACCATCTGTAATGGGATCTGACGCCCTCTTCTGGTGTGTCTGAAGACAGCTACAGTGTACTTAGATATAATAATAAATCTTTAAGCCGGAGCAAGTGGGGCCGGCCAGAATAAGAGTCCAGAGGTCCTGAAATCAATTTCCCAGCAACCACATGATGGCTCACAACCATCAGTACAGCTACAGTGTACTCATATACATTAAATAAATAAATAAATCTAAAAAAAATGCCCTACAGCTGAATCTTATGGGAGCATTTTTTCAGTTAAGGTTTCTCCTTTCCAGTGACTCTAGCTCATGTCAAGTTAACAAAAAACTAGCCAGCACAAACCCCAAGACTCTATCAGGAGGTGACTGGCTGAGAGGGAGGACGGTGTCATAAATCACGTGAAAGCCAATAGGAATCTCACGTGCCATGTAGACGAAGGAACAGAGTGGACAGCCTGCAGGAAGACTAGCGCAGCCCTATATGGCTGCAATCTGGTCAGGTTAACACACATAACCCAGATGTGACATGACATGTTGTCAAGACTATTAGTTTAGGGAGAGTGTCACAGTATTTCTTACAAGTGGTCAATTATCAAGTCATTTATCATTGTCACATGATAGTCACATTCCAACATATGACACTAGAATTTTTATGTGCACAGACTATGTCCTTGGTGAGTGTCTTAGTTCTATTGCTGTGAAGAGCCACCATGACCAAGGCAACTCTTGCAACAGGCAACATTTAACTGGGGGCTTGCTTACAGTTTTTGAGAATCAGTCTATGATCATCATGGCAGGAAGCAGACAGGTACGGTGCCTTTGTGTGTCAACTTGACACAGGCTGGAGTTATCACAGAGAAAGGAGCTTCAGTTGGGGTAGTGCCTCCATGAGATCCAGCTGTGGGCATTTTCTCAGTTTGTGATCAACGGGGGAGGGCCCCTTGTGTGTGGTGCCATCCCTGGGCTGATATTCTTGGGTTTTATAAGAAAGCAGGCTGAGCAAGTCAGTAAGTAACATCCCTCCATGGCCTCTGCATCAGCTCCTGCTTCCTGACCTGCTTGAGTTCCAGTCCTGACTTCATTTAGTGATGAACAACAATGTGGAAATGTAAGCTGAATAAACCCTTTCCTCCCCAACTTGCTTCATGGTCATGATGTTTATGCAGGAATAGAAACCCTGACTAAGACAGTGCTGCAGAAAAACTGAGAGCTTTCCATCCTAGTACATACACAGGAGAGAGAGAAAGAGATACAGAGACACAGAGAGAGAGACAGAGAGACAGAGACAGACAGAGAGAGAGAGAGAGAGAGAGAGAGAGAGAGAGAGAGAGAGAGAGAGAGAGAGTGTAATCCTGGCGTGGCATACCTCCTCCAATAAGGATCACATACTCTAACAAGGCCACACCTCCTAGCCCTTCCCAAACACTTCTTCACTGAGGATTAAGCACACAAATACAGGAGTCTGTGGGGGCCTTTATCACTCAAACCACTGGGAAGTGGAAGACAGAAGAAGACCTCTAGGCTGAATGGAGACAGTCCTTCTGAGAGCTTGTCATTTGATCTTATTATCAACTTCACCACTGCAGGCTAGGGTGCCTGCACACTAGGAAGGCCACAGCCACCAGTTCTCAGGTGGTTATTTAGGTGCCGACAGTGGAGGGGTCCGGGCTGAATGGGAGACACCCTGCCCTGGGTTTCAGATGGAGATGTTCTAAGACTCTGGAGGCAGCAGTGTCATTTGAGGGAGTTTCTTTCCCTGTCCTTGTCACTGGATGGTTGAGCGCCTTTTCTCACAGGTGTTAGTGAACCTTTCTTGTCACCCTTTGCTTTCCTTTCCAGATTTCAAAAGTCCATGGTTTTCTCTCTATAAATAAGGAATAGATGAAACCAGGGATGGCCAGAATGGTCTCTTCCCATCCCAGAATTTATCAATCCTTTGCTTTATGTTCACAAACAAGAAATACCTAAAATTCTCTTTCCCAGACATCAGTCAGCACTTTATCTCCTGGGTATCCTCACAGTCTGGCCACTTCCCTCCTCAGCACCCTCGTGCAGAATTAGCCTGCCCTGTTGCAGAAGAGTCCTACATGCTTCCAGTTATCTACTCTCATCCCCCCCCCGTGCATTTTTACACAAGATTTTTTTAAAATTTAAATAGAGTAGGGAGACATCTCAAAGACCTTAATGTTTTAAAAAATGAATGTGAACTTTGAGGTGGACTCTGACACCAGGTCCCAGTTCTGGGTCCTCTGTCTGCAGCCCAGTCTCTTGCACTCAGTCCTCACTGTTTTTGCTTCAGGTATTAACTGAATCCTTCTCAGTTATAATCTGTAGACAGAAACCAGCTCAGCTCTGACTCTCCACACTGAGCCCTAGCATGCCTGAAGTTCAGGTTGTCGATGCGTGTAAGATCTTGGAACTTTCTCCTGATGGTGTTGAGGTCAGTTGTGTGGAGACTGAAATCAGTGTGCAGTCAAAGTACTGAATTTGAGATATTTTCAGCCAATTTGTATGTGTGCATTACTCCTTAGTGTTTTCATTAATACTCTTAGTTTACACATGAAACATAGGGCTTGTGTTTTCATGCACATAATCATTACGATTTGCTTATGTTCACTCCCCCACTGTGATTCCTCTTTGTTCTTTTCACCCCCCCGCAACTGATTCCCTTCCCCCAAATCATTCACCTCAGACATTCATTTTGTGTGTATGTATGCATAGATATGTATGTGTGTATATGTACACATATTTATATTTCACATGTAAGAATAAGTTGACTTTCTTGTGCCCAGGACCCTCTCTTGTTGCCCCGCCCCTACTCTTAGAGCCTTCCATCCTCAGACAAGATCCCTCTTTGCACCCATGTTCTTCATGTCATCTTAGTATTTGATTTCAGGCTGAGTTAGAGTGGGGCTACAGAAGTGCCATCCATCCTTGGTTTGGGCCTCACACATTTGTGGTGGTCACTGCATTGTTTTATTACCTTCTATTTTCAAGATGGGGCAACAGGAAGAAGGGAAGTAGATATGGTTATTAGAAGGAGGTGTATAGGTTGGGCAGCAAAAGGCAGGGCTGGCCAAAGGGTCATGCCCTGCGAGCTTGGTTCCCATCATAAAGACACCTTTGTTCCCTAAATAAAGGATTTATTTCCTCAGTCAAAGGCAGAAAAGACAATGATTTGGGGGTAGGGATGGGAATACATCTTCTGCTGATGGTGAAGATACTACTTTCTCAGGTGAGAGAACCCCTTGAGAATCCAAGGGTTCAAAGTTCTTGACTTTGATAGGGTCCTCCCACACATCCCCCAAACAAGTCATCACGAGAAGCCCCTTCTTTACTATTAATGCCCTTTAACTGCTGACACCCTCTGATGCTGGGACTTGAATTTTCACTGTAATTCAGCCAACCTTATGATGAGGGCTTCAGTTTGATTTTCCACAGCTTGAGTCCTGTGGCTGCTGGAGAGAAGACTCTCTTCCAGGGCACACAGAAACCTTTAGACCATTGATGTGCATCTGGAGCCACTCTATTTTATCACCACATTCACTGCTGCCCTTCAACATAGTCTGAGAGACTAGAAGTTGGCTAATTTTATCACAGAGCTCATCCATTTCCTTTGTCAATTTATCCAGAGATGCTAGGAGCAATCAACCAGCATCATTGTTTTCCTTATTTTTCCACAAATTGTCAAAAGTTTTATATACAAAGCACCAAATTCATTGCCTCTCGAAATCAGTGAACCAGGATAATCAAGTGCACTTGATTCATTAAGTTTGTAAAACAGTTCACACCCTGGGCTTTCAGTAATCTCTGAACTTCTACACAAGGTTTCAGTGACTGTAGGTGCTGGCAAATTGGAAAGCCTATTCTAAATATTTAAAACATTCATCCTTTGCAGGCAAACAGATGGAAGTAGGAAATATCATCCTGAGTGAGGTAACCCAGACCCAAAAGGACATACAAAGTATGTACTCACTTGTAAGTGAATATTAGCCATAAAGTACAGTTTATCCATCTGCAATCCACAGACCCAAAGAAGCTAAAAGACAAGGAGGACCCAAGTCCTTGATATTTACATACCTCAAAACAATATGTTAGAGTCACATCAGTAGGTATGATTGTTGTAAAAATGAAATAAAATATATACATGATGTCCTAAGCTCTAGAAAACATGGGGTAACATTAGTTTGAAGAGATCAGAGAGCCCTGAAGCCAAGTTCAGAAACCATTCAGAGAAACATTCTAGACTGTGATGTAGAGAAGGAAGAGGTGACACTTTGCTTTGTCCTCCTGATTCATGGAAGGAAAATTAAGGTAAGTATCTCTCGATGTGTTCCTAGCTGGGAGCTTCCTGGCAAGTAGATGCTTGGTTCGTCATTGCTTACATCTGTCTGATGTCTAAGCAGCAACTCTTCCAAGCTTTCTTCTCTGTATTCTAACCCCCCCTCTGCATCCTGCCTGCCTACTGCAGAGCCTCATCCAACCTCACTGAGGTGAGGGCTGCGTGAGAAGAGGTTCTGGGACTCCTTCCAACTTTAGTTCAACAGGCTCTCTGAGTCTGCAGCTCTCTGACTGGAGTCCTGCCTCAGAGGGCTGTGTGCTCTCTCCTTATACAAACACAAGCCCCCATGCTCTTCTGATGTGGTGCTGTCCTAAGCCTTCCCCTATCTGCCTTTTCCCCTCCTCCATGGCACCCTGGGTGTAAAGACACACACACACACACACACACACACACACACACACACAGAGACAGCTACATGACATGACAGAATGTGTATAACTCTTAAAGGAGTTAAGCAGAGGAAGCCAAATGTAAAAATTTCATATCTTACAATTGTACTTCAAGAAAGTTAGAGCAAAGCAGAGCTGAGGAACAACACGAAGGGATGTGGATCTAGGAGATAAACTCAAAAGAAAGGGAGGAAAGGACGGCAGGAGCCAGAAAGGCTCACTCTTGGAGCAAGGGCGTGGGAGGGATAGAGTAGCACCTAGCAGCTTTCTGTTTCCTTAAGTAGTATATGCACAATGCACATAGATGTTTGCTTAATGATTCATGAAGCTGTAGTTGGTCCATGTACACTCACAACTAGGCTGTATGTTAACAAATAAAGCTTTTAAATAAGCAAAGCCAAGTCAAAGCAAAACATGACTAAGTCATTCCACACCCAACAATGTGTCAGCCCAGCACCAAGAGCTGACTCATGGCTCTCCTTCCCAAGAGCCAAGCTTCAAGGTAGCAGTCTCTACCATAACTGTAACCTTTATTCCCTGACTAAAGGAGCATCCAACTCAGCTCCAACGTCTGAAGATCTGAGTCTCCTTCCTGCTGGAGTTGGATGTCACCAAACATTCAACATGTTCTCTTCAACTGTCCCTGCTGTATGGCTTCCTTGCCCCTCACAACCCTCACTTCAGCACCCACTGTGTGTTCTGTTCCTCTCAGTAGCAAGGCCCGAAAAGTCTGTGATCCAGGACTAAAAACATGGCACAAGTGGGCTTCTCTGACATACTCTATAAAGCCACAGATCCTGAGATGAACCATACATCTCCCTCTTGGCACATGCTGAGCCTAGGATCTTCCCTACAACAGTCAAACAGGTTTTTCCAGAGTTCTTGGGATGCTTTATCTAGGAGAGGCCCATCCCTCTTCTGCACAAGTCTGAAGCAGGTTTCCTGCTCAGCCCTCCTCCTTAAGGTCATGGCTAGATCTTTTTCACATCACGTCCTGGTTTGTTGGGAAGTGAGGAAGGAGTTCATGTTCTCTGTTCAGGGGCCTTGCCTTCATCAGAGTTTCTATACTCTTCCTTCACACGTTTCTCAGCATTGCTCTTTATTCTTGGGTATCTGCCTTCTCTGAAAATGACTACACATTTTGTAGATACATGTCATGACGTTACCTATTTTATATTCCCAGACTCACCACTAAGTAGGTGCTCAGACGTTACATACAGGGAATTAAGTCTTCCTACTCAGTTTAGAATTAAGTTAGCCAAACTGCCTGCTTTTCCTTGAAGACGGTGTCTCCCTCTATATCAGAGGCTGCCCTTGAACTTATAGGAAACCTACTACCTCATATTCCCAATGGCTGGCATTACTATTGTGAGCTACCAGTCTGAATCAGAACGAAATGTTCCTGAGTATATAGCATTATAGCAAATAGTTTAACTTAAGGGGCTTATCTAAATTTGAAAACATTCAAATATGAATTCATTAATTTCAACATGACCAGTGATCTATGCGGAGCCAGATGCTGAATACCTTTTCTGAGAGTCAAAAGAGGCCAAGAAGGAAGAAACCATCTCAACTGAGGAAGGAATTCTCCCTTCTTTACCTGTGTTCCCCAGAGGTTTCAGTGCTTTCTGTGGTGTTCTTATGGGCAGCAGAAGAAACGAGAGCAAGTTAATGAGGAACAAGCAGAGGACTCAAGCCTTGTGCACTGTGAAGTGCAGTGACCAAGAGGGAAATCCTGAAGCCACAGGTCCAGGTTTTCCTAAGCAGAACTCAGAGGTGGCACCCTGAGAGCCAAAAGTTAAGTTGCTGGGATTTCCCTCTGTGAGACATTCTCTCATGAAGGCACCACAAAGGGAGCACAGAGTCTCCTGCAACCTCTGCCCACAGTTGACTGGGAGCTGTGACCATGGAATTTAGTGTCAACCTGACTGGATGGAACATTATTTCTGAATGAGACCATGAAGTGTTTCTAAGGAAATTATGTGGATACAAGAATGTTATATGCAATGTCCACTCTCAACTTGGGTGGATACAGTGTAGTCAGCTGAGAACAGCACAGGACAAATAGGCTGAGGAAACTTTTTCAGTGTCTCTCCTGGGACTGGCATGTTCTTGTCTGTCCTTAGATAGCAGAACTCCAGGTCTCCTGGACTCTAGGTTGTGGACTTGTGTTTCCCAGAGTTCTCTGGCCTCAGAATGATAGTCGCTTAAGTTCTTTCCTGGCCTCTAGTTTTCAGAAGTAGATTGAGCCAAGCTACCAGCATTCCAGAGTCTCCACCTTGGAAAAAGCCTGTTGTGGGAACACTCATCCATCTAGGCCAAATCCTCCAAGTGCAGGCCTAAAGAACTGAACTTAGATATCAAAAGATGTCATCCCATGGACTGAACCATGCAGACTTGTTTCTAGGGGAGAACTACACAGAGAGTCCCCTCTGTGGAAATGTAGGCATAGGATGACCCTTGAGAACCTGGGACTGTGATCAGTGAACACCTACAGCCTTGAAAATCTGCATCTTTGGGATCCTGACTGTGAGCCCAGCTCGGACATAGCAGCGAGGTTCTGGACATAGTTGGGTTCCATGGTTTTTTTTCTCCCCTCACAAATGGAACTTAACATCTTAAGCTAGTTTTCCATTGTACTTTAGAAATGTGTGGATTGCTGGCTGCACAGACTACAGCTGGAGAAGGCAGACTGTAAAGGTGTGGGCTTTTCTATGCCCGTCATTGCTTCGTGTAATGAGACACAGAGGCCTTTATATATATTAATAGCATTCAGGCACTAGAGCTGGGTGAAACTGCCTGCGGCTTCATACGAACGGGTTATTGGGTTCTCTGGACAGAGAGCTGGGGCTAGAAAACGATGGGGTGACAAGAGAAATATGGAGCTAAGGCTATATTTTCTGCTCAAGGCTCAAACTTTCATGGACTTTTCCAAATATAAAGGCAGGAGAAAAAGCCCTTCCCCCCAAAGGCTGGAACCAGGTCTGCAGATCTGGTCTGGCTGTTCACTAGGCATTGGCTTGGGCAGCTGGGAAGGTCACCTGCTTAATTCAGGAATTCGTAGACCTGGAGGAACAAAGAACTTCACCTTCACTCCACCCTGGGTGGAACAGGATTATGGCTAGCACAGGAATTTCATCTTACAGGCTAGGAGAACTTCACCTTGGTCAATGTCAAGTTTCTGCCAGGCAAAAAGACACCCTAATATGGCTCTCTACATCTCCTCCCTTTTTATTAGTTTAAGATGAGTAGGTATCAAACAAGCGAATAATCATCCAGCCTTGACAGTGGGCTTTAACCAGGGAGTGGAAGCAGGGGCCTGATTCCTCTTGTGTAGAACAGACAATTGTTCCCACACCTTTGATGGCTCTTGGTGTCTTTTGGAGAGGAGGGAGCAGAGCCTTAAATTGGTGGGAGATTCCCACAGAGTGTAGAGTGATCCAAGGACCGACACCAACCCCTATGCAAATCAGGTGTGCTTCCTGGGGACTCAGAAACGGACAATTGGATCCTCCCCCTGCAGTGCTTTGCCTTGCAAACTCCCACTGTTGCCCATGTCAGCTTGTAAGCAGACACACATAGATCTAAGTTCTATGTGGCTCAATGAAGGAGACCCACTTGTATAGGTTTTGATGCCAGAGAGTCAATTGGTTGCCAAACGCCATGCAAGTGTCTTTAACAGACATGCCAATTTTCAATTCAAGTGAGCCTGGGTGGAGACAACCAGTCTGCTTAATATAAAAGGTTAGAAGTTAGAAGCGGAACAGAATTAACTTGTCTGCAGATGTCCAGAGGTATCCAATACAGTTGGAAATTAGCAACTTTCAAACACAAAAGCCAGCCTCTAGGGTGGGGGAGGTAGCTTTGTGAATGAACAGATAAGCTGTTACTTCTCAGAAAGAATGGAGACTATATGTGAAATTAACTCAGCTGGCTGATAAAGATTATTATCCATCTTCATAATTGGAATCTCCAATATTGGACTTATTTCTAGACCACTCCATGATTGAGTCAACAGATCCCCATATTAAAATAACTGATCAGGATCATGCCATATGACAATAAGTGGATTCTTCCATGTCACTTAGGCATCAGTATGCCTAGTTGTTGGATGTTATATACACTCAGCAAGGAATTCCTTGACATCCAAATTTTTAAAAATTTCTTTAAAATATAAAATATAATTTAAATAATATGTACAAGGATACAATTTCCCTCTTTTGTTTTTTATTTAGAAGATATTGTTTTAAGGTTTCACAATATCTAGTCCTTGAGAATTATAAAGAATTAAATTGTTAAAAACATCTCAAATATTTGATGACTGTAATAAATATCCAGTTCCATTATTTGTTTTAATCTAAGTTGGAACACCAAGAATAGACAATAATGTAGGCAATGACTATGTAAGAATAGAAAATAAATGTAGCATTTTTAGTTGCTTTTCTTGTTAAAAAGATAAAATTATTCTCAAGCCATTACTATTTTGATGATGTAAAGAATATGATTATAAGGCCAATTGTTTCTATGGCTGAGCCATCTCTCTAGCTCCTGGATAAGTTCTTAAATGTCTAGAGGACAGTCATGTAAAGGAATATATCTTTTCTTAACTTGAAATGTATTTGCATAAATAATTGCAAAATTTAAGATTTAACAGTATCTAAAAAAGGAAACAATTTTAAGCAATTGTAAGCCATGAGCTATAAATATATTTATTGGCTATCAGTATTTAAATTAAAAGCTTGATTTTTAACAGTTTAAAAAATAGCAACTACAGCACCCAAGTCAATTATCTGTGTTAAAGCAGGGGGAAACTCAAAGGAATAAACATGTAATCCAATTACATGAGCTTTACTCTTACAGTAGATGCATTCTTTATAGGATGCATGTATAAATCTATAGAAATACAAAAGCATGTATGGAAGCAAATTTTAAAACTTATCTTTTGGATAACAATTATTAATTTTGCCTAAAATGCTTGCCATACAATAGACCAACTATCAATATAAAACTTTACTTGGAGATGAAAAAAGTTGATTCTACATGAATGTTCTCTTTGCCAAGGAATGGCAGTGAACATAACATAAACTATTGGCAAATGATTACAATAGGTTTCCTCCTGTGGCAAGCTTAAGATGACATTAACATATAGGATAAAGTCGATTAATATATCTTAACCTTTGAAAATCATTTAGAATAAGTAAATTATCTTTTATTTGAATTTTCAGTGTCAATTAACTTATGATAAAATTGATACATTACTTTTGAATCTTTTTTTGAAGCAATTCATAAGTTCTACATAGCCTCATTAATCTTTCATAGATCTTAAGTTTGAAACTGTATTTTGAACCACACCTGGATAAATGTTTAAGAATGTTGTTTTGGCCAGAAACTCCTTAGGTGGGATTTGAAAGATTAAAGCAATACCTCACAAGCCTACACACTGAGGCATCTCTGAGCTTTGCATTAACTCAAATGTAAATATTTTCTAATCTGAGCCAATTGTCCAAGGCCAGACCCACAGCCACCTGTCCTGCAGGGCAGTAGCCTGCAACCAGACCCTATGGTATAAGGTTTGAATGACAAAAGGAAACATATAACTTGATCGGTCACAGAAAAATTCTACTAAAATCTCACTGAAATCTCCTTTTTAATCTTGGGCTAAATTTTACTTTTACAACTGTATCTAATAAACTTGTGAAAAAGTGGCAACAGGACTATACTGGCCACAGCTGTTTTTAACCTTTATCATTCTAGAAATCATCTTAATTACAAAGTATGTTAAAGAATCGTGAGTCTTCAATCAGACTGCAAACTGCAGTCGATAGTACACTGGCAGTTTTTAAACGTAATTCTTAACCTTTTCTTGTAATATTAGAACATATCTACAACTTTGGAAAGTAAGGACCAATTTTAAACCATTTATTTTCTTTAAAAGCAATGACAAACACATTACTTTCAAACTTTAAAGTTTGTCAGTTCTCATGTTTGAATGCTTGACAGTGTAACTTATAATACCTCATTAAGAAAACATTATTTTAAATCTTATCTCTTATAAGACTAATTTTTAGGATAAGATCCACGTAAAACATTACGCCAATTTGGAAGTATCTTTAGAGGACTGTTTTTTCTGGGTTGGGTCACGCCACGTGCTGCTTAAGATGGCTCCAACCCTGAATTACCAGTTTAAAACTAATTTTTTGTCACTGATATTACATCTTTTAAAAAACTTATAAGCCAATATTTTATAGTCAAGACATGTAAAACATACTTACACCTTTAAGACCAATTAGAAACAAGAATAAAGCAACTACACAAATCTTATAAATTTCAACCAAACAATTTTTTTTCTTTTTCTATCTATAATTTTAAGAGAAAAAAGAACTTTGGACCCAATAACCACAATTATATAGATTTTTCTAGGATAAATAACCATCAGCTCACTTGCCCTAGAACTTGACAAGCTGCTTGCCCTTTTTAAAGGCAGCTTTTTCTCTATCTGTGTGGCACAGTGTAAATCTTAATACGATTGCATTAAGAGATGGACCACCAGCAGATGAAGTTTTTACCATTTTTTCTTTTCAACATGAAACATAGAACAGTCATTCAAACAACGAAACAAAGACACAAATTAACACATGGACAAATTGGTGCACCAAGGACAAACAAAAGACATACACCAAAGACATATAGAGAGAGGGAAGTGCGCTTGTACTAAGAATATCTTCAGTAAAGTCCATAGAGGAAACAGGACTTCTCTATATTTCTCCTTTTCCCTAGGAGACTTTTAAAATCCATTTTCCTTCTCTCTTTCTCTCTCATGTTTCTGAAATCTGTTTTTCTCTTTTCTTATTTTTATTTTTGTTTTTTGCTCTTTTTATTTTATTTTATTTATCTTATGCCCTATATCTCTCTCGCTTGATGTGCAGTTCTAGAACACGGACAATTTGCCTAACAGAATTCTCCATTTTAATTGGCTGGCACTCCCTAGCTGATCTCAGTGTCGGGCTTACGCTGATTCAGTCTAGCAATCCATATCTCTTCTGCCCCTGGCAACAATAGCCTTCAAAAACTGACATTTTTAGTGCTAAAATTAATACTCTATGTTGCATACTGGGCCGGATAATAACCTTTTTTCCATTTCTGTGGAGCTCCACCCAAGACAGTGCCCCTCAGTTGTTCTCTCCATTTCCACGTCCCACGTTCAGGGCGCCATCTGAAACCGCCGGTGGCTTCATATGAATGGTTATCGGGTTCTCTGAATGGCGAGCTGGGGCTAGAAAACAACAGGGTGACAAGAGAAATATGGAGCCAAGGCTATATTTTCTGCTCAAGGCTCAAACTTTAATGGACTTTTCCAAATATAAAGGCAGGAGCAAAAGCCCTTCCCCCGCCAAAGGCTGGAACCAGGTCTGCAGATCTGGTCTGGCTGTTCACTAGGCATTGGCTTGGGCAGCTGGGCGGGTCACTTGCTTAATTCAGGAATTCGTAGACCTGGAGGAACAAAGAACTTCACCTTCACTCCACCCTAGGTGGAGCAGGATTATGGCTAGCACAGGAATTTCATTTTACAGGCTGGGAGAACTTTACCATGGTCAATGTCAAGTTTCTGGAGGGTGACAAGACACCCCAATATGGCTCTCTACAGCTGGGAAGATTCCAATCTATTCTAACCCAACAATGCCAGTCTTAGACCACTTCCCAACCATTTGATCAGTCACCTGTCATCTTAATCTCACGTGGCACCTCCTTCCTCATCCATGTCCAATGGTGACTCCTCTGGTCCCATTTGAGACCCTCTCCCTCTATCTGGGCCAAGAAGTCCCACCTTTTCCTCTCCTGTCCAGCTATAGGCTGTTCGACCCTTTATTTTAACCAATCAGATGGTAATGGAGTATAATGTTTACAAAATACCAAGTGGCAGATGTTTCATAATCATGACAATACCAAAGTCCTGGACTTCAACCAGATCTCTACATACAGAAATCAGCATTTGAATACACAGTGCACAAAAACAACCCCTATAGCTGACTATTTCCCTGTATCTAGAAGAGTGTGGATTGACTGCAGATGGCATGAGAACTACAAATGCCTTTCCAACTCAGGAAACAGAGATGGCTTACCTGACCTTGTGAGTATCACACGTTTCCTGCCTGAGCAGATGATGCCCATACGCTGGAGGCCAAATATTTTAAAATGATGCTTCTCTACCCTGAGTGGCTGCTGCTGATCGGGGTCACATCTTTTTAATGTTACTTTCTACAGCATGAGTGGCTGACACTGATCCATGGGGGTCACATCTTTTTGAATGTTACATTCCCCAGCCTGAGTTACATCTCCCAGGCATCTTCTAGGTCAGGTTCCTGCAGTGGCTTGGTGGGTGGAGTTTCTATTTAATAGGCTTCAGTCTTAGGGACTGGCCATGCTGTCATCTTCAAAGGGGTTTTTCTGCATCAGCTACCACCAGCCCAGTTGGATCAGTCCAACTCAATGGAATCTCTAGATAATTGTTTAACATTTTCAACTCACCCCAGAAGGCAACATTCTGAGCTATCTCCTCTCCCTGCTTCTTGTACGGAGAGGAAAAATATTCAGGCTTTAATAAGTTCATCTCTTAGGAAAAAAGTCTTTTCAGCATGGATATGTCCAAAGTATAGGTTTGTTCTGGTCTGATTTCTAGCAAAGAATCCATGCTCCCCTGAATACCCCTGGGCCCTGGAGTCACTGCAGCCTTACTAACTTACCATACAGGTGTCTTCAGAGAAAATGAAGTCTTATATTCCCAATACCATTCCCACTGTGCTTTTGTGTGTATTTATATATATGGGTGTAGGTGCATGTGTATGCATATGAGTGTAGAGTGCTGGGATAAGCCTGTGGCTGGCTGCCTGAGCAACAAAAGGGCCAAAATACTCACCGGTGTCAATGCACACTGCTTCCCTGTCAATTCTTGTCTATCAGGTGGGCCATGTGGGCACCAACAGAACTAAGTCTCATATTTACAAAATTCCTGAATCATGCCACTACCACCTTAGGTCCCCATGTCTTTGAATAGCAAGGGCAAGCATGTGTGTGAGCTGCCGGAACCCTGGTTAAGACAATGACACTGTCGAGTTCTGTGCTGTCAGCAAAGGTGAGAAGCATGAACAGGAGCAGGATGAGTGAGGGGTCAGTCATGGGAAGGGAGATGGAAACTGGAGGCTCTCATATTTGACACGTGTTATATAGACACAGAGCTCCCTTCCCACCATGAAGCTCAGTGCAGAGGAGGAAAGCAGACAGAGACCTGCTGAGCACCAGGTCCTGCACGGGGCAGGAAAGCCTCCCGAATTCCTGCTTCCAACCCTAGCATGGAACTGATGGGCTGTAGACACACAGAGCCTTGCCTAAAACCATGCAATGCAGTATGGGGCGTGGAGAGAAGTCCACAGACCCACCTGCAGCTATCCCACACTGATCGATGCATGGCAGACGGAGGAGGCCACTCAGAGCCCCTCTCCCACCCCCACCAGGCCCTATGGCCCTCCTGCAGTGGGAACCACTACAGTGTACAAGTATGTGGACAGATGGGAGAGAAAGAGAAGTGGAACAGATTAAGAACACTGTGAAGAGAGAAAGAACTGGAGACTCTAGGATGGAGAGTAATAGCCTGTTGTGAGTGGCCAGCCCTCCCACCTAAGGCCATGGTGAAGTCCTAACCTGTGCTGTGGCTGGGGGCCCATGTCTGGGTCCATGACTATGCAGCAGCAGGGATCAGTGTCAATGTCTGTGGCACATATTACCACTGGAGATCACAGGGATGTCCCTGGTCTGGGTAGCCACCAGGGCTCACATGGATGTCCAGGGAGGGAACAGAGCTGGCTGTACCCCTCACTGGCTATGTTGCTCTGGAGAGTTGACCCCATCTCTCAGCAGCAGCAGCGCTTGGTAAAGTGGGTACTGAACCTCTTCTGGGCAGCATAGTAGAGCTAGCCTTGGTGGAGGAAGCTAGTTCCAAGGGAGGGATGGAAGGAGGAAGGGAGGGAGGAATGGAGGGAGGGAGGGAGGGAGGGAGGGAGGGAGGGAGGGAGGGAGAGAGAGAGAGAGAGAGAGAGAGAGAGAGAGAGAGAGAGAGAGAGAGAGACCACACACACCTCTGCCTTGAGGTAGAGAGGGTGAGAAGGTGATACCCTCCCCCACTCTTCCCCTCTCCACTTGTGCTAGTCAGGAGAGCTGGCCCTCAAAGTCTGACAATGGGAGAGCTGGCTGCAACAATCAGAATGGACTCTGTGCTTGCCCTGGCCCTGATGGCGAAGGCACAGCTAAGCTGGCCTCGAGGTTGTGAGAACAAGAGACCTGGCCCAGTCCCTCACAGACTGCAGCACTTGGTAGAGTGAGCCTTGCACCATGACTGAGCAGCACAGTGGAGCTGGCTCTGGAGGCACAGGTGGGTGTGAGGTCCTGAGAGCAGAAGAGCTGATCTTGCCTCCTGCAGATGGCAGCACTGGGTGGCCTAGCCAGGGCAGTGCTGGGTGATAAGGGAGAGCCAGTGGGCTGAGCAGCTCAACTGCTACCCAAGCCCAGATCCAAAGCTTTGAGTTGGCCCATCCCCAAATCTACATTGTCTGCAAACTGTTGGGCTAAGAGAAAGGGCTGGTCCTGATGATCCAAAACTGCAGGATCTCCATGGCACAGCTCAATAACAGGATAACTAGGAGGAATCCTTGTGAGGATCTAATATTGTGTCACAGAAGCCAGAGATCTCAAACCAATGGCTCATCGCAAGCAACACTTGCAAGTGAAGATATATGGTCAGAATGCATACTGCTGGCCACACTGTGACACACTACAGCTTGACAATGAGATGTTTTTCTGTACTTTGTTTTGTTTTGTTTGTTTGTTTGGTTGGTTGGTTGGTTAGTTGGCTGGTGTGTGTGTGTGTGTGTGTGTGTGTGTGTGTGTGTGTGTGTTTTAATTTCAGAGTGGGAGAGGTTGCAAGGGTGGAAGGCAGACACAAGGGGACGGGAAGATGTGCATGGGGTGCGTGATGTGAAACTCACAACGAATCAACACAGAGTTAAAAACCAATAAATAAATAAAGTGAAACGTTGTTTTACAAGGGGAAGTCCTTGTCTGTGCTGCCTTTTATAATGGCAGGCACCATGCCGATGACAGTGTTTCCAGAGCTGACACTGTCATCTGCACTGAATTCGAGTTTGTGGCCAAGTTCAGTTGAACTCTTCATTTGCTCTCATGTTGGGTAACAGAGACTGGGTTGCTCTGAGAAAGAGAGAGAGAGAGAGAGAGAGAGAGAGAGAGAGAGAGAGAGAGAGAGAGAGAGAGAGAGAGAGAGAAATAAATTGATTTAGCCCTGCTCCAGCCGTGCCAGCGGTCAGCACAGAATGTGTGTACATCACAGACTGCTCCTCAGGATATCAGAGACGATAAAACACCAATGCAGTGACAACTTGGATGAATTCAGGGAGCAAGTCCAGCAGGGGAGTAACACGAAGGAAGCAGAGTGATGGAGTTGGCTCCAGGGACATCTGTGACCTGGGGACTGCAATGCAAAGTGGCTCTTGGGGAGAGTTTGACTTAAACAGCTTAGATATTGGGATCATCACAGAAGACTTTAGGTAGCTGTGAGTGAGACACTTCTCAGAGGGCTGCACATAAACATAAACCCGACAGTCCCCACACACAGCCTTCTGATATCACCAGGGGACATAGGGGGCAACTCGGCTAGGCAGGATCTCAAGTCACACCTTCTACAATGCAATAGGAGCTAGAAGCAAAAGGCACCAAGGCCAGGTACTCTCATTAATTTAGTCCGTAGCTATCATATCCAAGTCTGTCTCAGCCCTGGAGAGACAATGAGAGGAAAACTCGGTTCCTGCTGTTTAAGGATGTCGGGATCTGCCAGGCGGTGGTGGCGCACACCTTTAATCCTAGCACTTGGGAGGCAGAGGCAGGCGGATTTCTGAGTTCGAGGCCAGCCTGGTCTACAGAGCAAGTTCCAGGACAGTCAGGGCTACACAGAGAAACGCTGTCTCGAAAAACAAACAAACAAACAAAAAAAAAAGGAAAAAGGATGTCGGGATCTAGGACTGAGAGGCAGCAGAAGGAAATAAACCTCCAAGAGCTGTGATCTCCGTGTACCGGAGCACCGCACAAGCCTGTCTTGACCTTCCTGGGGACTCAGGGTGTTGGTGAGAAGTGTGATACCCTCTGAAGATAAATTGGTCACAGCACTGGTCAGTGTGCTGTGAGTCCACTGGGGATGCAAAAGACAAAAAGGTGAGACGTGAACCCTTGGGGGAATGGTGACATTTTCAGGTAAGTGTGTGTGATATAGTAAAATTGAGGGGAGAAGATGGCAGGGTAGTGAGCTTTCTGTCGTGTAAAACAGCAGGGAGCTGCTATAAAGAGAAAAGGCTAATTTCAGTCCACAGTCACTTGGTCCTGTGGATTTTTGTCCATTGAATAAAATTGATTTTACCTTTGTAAGTGGTTTTCAGTTAGAGGTATCTTCTTGGTTAGGAATGAGATTGTGCCCACTTCCCCATCCGGATTGGACCTGCGCAGTCCTGTGCATGCTACCACAGTCTGAGTTCATGTGTGTGTCAGGCCTGTTGTGTGTGGAAGACAGTGTTTCCTTGGTGTCCTCATCCTCCCTGGCTCTTGGAATCTTTCATTCTCCTCTGCCAAGTTGCTCTCTCTGAGCCCTTGGGGCAGGGTGTGATGAAAACATCCCATTTAGAACTGAGTTTTACAAAGTCTCACATTCCATGCATGTTTCCAACAAACTATTTTATAAACTAATATCAATTTGGAATGTGCCTAATTTACATTTACAGTCTTTTGAATCAATAAGCTTTGTTCTGTCAACTTATGGCTTTTCTTTTTCCAATTAGCAAAATACTAATATTGGCCTGTTTTTCATTGTGGGAGGATTTTCAGAATGGTAAAGTACATATGGGTTTAAAACTGACTACAATATAACTATCCTCCAAAAGATTTAACTACTGATAGTTTGTCCATTTATTCAATAAATATTGAATTTATTTTTGGTTTTTCTGTCAGCTTATGCTGATCTACATTGCCATGAATATCCTAAAAATATCCTAAAGTGGATGTGAGGAACCTTCAGAAATTACAAACTAGTGTATAACTTATCTCTTAATGGCTGCCAAAATTACCCACAGTCTACACTGGGACTTGGCCCACTACTCTGACTTCAGATGTGCTATCCTTTGGTTCCACTTGTACATAAAGCAGAGATTTCCTAACAGGCACAGGAGCCTCTGAGTGCTTGGAAATCTCACCCTTGATCTCCTCGCATGCATGATCACCTGCAATTCCAGATCTAGGGGACTTGGCACTCTCTTCTGATATCCACAAGCACTGAACTCACATCCATAAATCCACATGAACACGGAATTAAAATTAAAAATTAAAACCAAAACTTAAAACCTACAAGATGAATTTACAAATATAAAATTAATAACTTGTATATATGTTTTCAAAAGAAAGCTGAACTTTCATTAGGTTACTTTTAGTGCTAGGTTTAGTAGTGTGATACAATCTATATGAACATATATACATATATTAAATATGATATGTATGAAACACACACACACACAATCACTCTTTTACGTTTGGTATTGGTGCTCAGATGCAGGATCTGACCCTTTGTTGGGTCGCTGCATCCCTGGCTCTTATATATATTTGTGGAACTGTGTTGCTCCATTTCCTCTAAATCCAAAGTCAGTAGAAGAGTTCAGATTAGTGTGGAGTAAAGTGACGAATCTCATTGTTCCAAGGCTGTTCTGACCCACTGAGATCTGATCAGCTAAATCCGTTATCACAGATATATCTCAGGAGAAGAAACCATTTCCTAGGCAGATGTGAACCCTACTCTCTAGGCAAAATTCCAAAATGAAATATGCTTAACGCACCTATCTGACATAGCTTTTTTCTTTGCTTTCAGCTTGATGACTGAAATGTAGTGAAATTGCTGAAGAATGAGGTAGCATTTAATAAGCATTGAGTAAGCTAATGGATTCCATACATTGTTACTTTCCCCCACATTACTGGGGATGGAATCCAGGGCCCCAAGCATGCTGAGCATGCACTCTGCCACTGAGCTACACCCCAGTCCAGCTTGCTTCACCATCTCAACATCCCTGTAAAGGACATAGTATTAGTACTCCAGATACCAGGAAAATTCGGCAGGAAGGGTCAGCATCCTCACAGACAGTAAGTGACCAGGTTGCAAGTCAGAGAACATCTATTCCCACTGCCCACTGCTTCCTAGGTACATGGTCATTATGGATTCCTGCAAGGTGAGTGATGAGGCTGAACTTCCAGTGTGATGTTAGATCTCATCAGCTATGTGTCCTGGCTGGGAACCTGGCCTTGATTTCTTGTACAGAAGTATGTATTCAGAAAAGAGGTGTGTTCTGTTTACATGGATTGAACCTTTTAAATGGGCAGAATGATATTTCCTTAATGCCATAAGTTGTAAGTTTAAAAATTCCAATTCTGGAAGTGAGCCTCTGAGTGTAGCAATGGGACCTCTGGGAGGGAAGATCAATCGTCCCCGGACGGAGCAGAAGAAGTTGTTCAAACGCAGGGTATTAAGCAGGGATCAGCAACAGAAGCGCCAGGTGGTCGGGGCTGTGATAGATGAAGGGCTGACTACGAGGCACCACCTCAAGAAGCGGGCGTCTAGTGCTCGTGCCAGTATCACACTCTCTGGGAAGAAACTCTTGCAGAAGATCTGACTTGCCCAGAAAGAAAAAGCAGCCATGGAAGTGGAAGTCCCCTCCAAGTCAACCAGGACTAGTCAGGCATAGCCCAAACGACAAAAGAAGATAAAAGCTCCCCAGGATGTAGATATGGAGGATCTTGGAGAAGAGAGCTGAAGTTCCTACCTCTTCTACCAGAAGATTCTCAACAGCGCCTAGAAGGATTCAGAGGAACTCTGGAAAAAAATTACCATATTTCATTCTCCCAGACACCTCTTCTATAATGGACCCTTGACCTCCCCTGGAGGTATATATTGGGAAGGAAGAGGACACAGAAAGACTGGAGAGGGCCCTCTCTAGCAGTTAACTCCTTTTGTAATAAAGTTTTAGTGCGTAAAAAAAATAAAATAAAATAAAAATTCCAATTCTGAGCCAGCAAGTATAATCCTATAATTTTGTGCACCTATAATCCTAGCAGCCAGGAGGCAGAGACAAGATCTCTGTGAGTTCAATGCCAGCCTGGTCTACGGAGCAACTTCCAGGATAGTCAGAGCTACACAGAGAAACCCTGTCTCACAAAACCAATTCCAATTCTGAGATGAGAAAAAAGCAGGCTCACAGGCAAGTAGAGATGCCCTTTCATCTCCAAGGCTCCCCCTTTCTGCTCTTCATCTCTCCTCAATCTCCCCTTCCCTCACTCCCGTCCTCTCCATTCTTTTCCACATTGCCACTGTTCTTCCTCCTCTTCCTATTGTGAGCTCCTCCTCCACCTCCTTTTCTTCTTCTTCTAGTCCTCTTCTCCATGAATCTCCCTCTCTCTGTCTCTGTACTTCTGAATCTCTTTCTTGCATACTGACTCAATTGGACAGAAGTAATTTGGAAATAGCTTTTTAAAAAAAAAAAAGACTCTCAGCTCTTTTCTATAGTGAACGAAGCAGAAACAATGAATTGAGAAATTGTGAAAAGGGACCTAATAAGAATCAAAAGAAGATTCTACTTAAATGAAAACTTTCCCAGACAAACACGGTAGAAGGAAAAAGAATCGGGGAACGGATTGGACCGAATAATGTCCAAGAGAACGAGAGACAGGCATAAGACAGACATAAATTGAGAGAGAGAGAGAGAGACAGACAGAGAGAGAGAGAGAGAGAGAGAGAGAGAAGCAAAGAGGCAAGTTTGTCACATTCCCCACTAGCTCTGCAGAGGAAATGAGACATGACTCCAAATGGATACTGCATTTGTTGTTCTTAAAACCTCTTGCTCTAGAAGTCTTTCCATTCACATTAAATTCAGACTTCTTGAGGTTCTTTCTTAGAAAATAGGAAACATTGTTTCCATATCTTTTTTTTTTTTTTTTTGGTTTTTCCAGACAGGGTTTCTCTGTATAGCCCTGGCTGTCCCAGAACTCGCTCTGTAGACCAGGCTGGCCTTGAACTAAGAAATCTGCCTGCCTCTGCCTCCCAAGTGCTGGAATTAAAGGCATGCAGCCACCACTGCCCGGCTGGAGGTCAAATGCTGAGCTTCTCCCAGTTTCTTCCCAGCTGGGCCCTCACTGAGAACAAGGCTTCTTTGTTCATTCATGTTTAATTATTTTTGATGTCTAAACCATTCCAAGCTTTGTTCTCCAGCATCTAACCACCTCAGCTTTCCTCCAGCAGGAAATAGCTAACTCTGAATCCCCATGACTACTTCAAACATCCATTCAACAGTCTCTCTGGGTTTCAGCTCCCTACCTTCCATCCTGCCTCTGTGATATTATGTGAAGAGGAGCCCCTCTGCCCTTCTGGTGTGCTACTGTGTGTTACTGTCACCCTATCTTGCCCCTCTAGTCTTTCCTCCCCTCCTCCACTGGCTTATCTGGTGTAAAAACCCATCAGACATCTCCATATGAGAATGTGGATATGCCTTGAAGGCCTTAGAATCCAGATGTAAAAAGTATGTATCTTGCAATTACACTTTGACTTATCAAGCATTATTGTCAGGATATTCAGCTTACAATTATTGTAAATATTATGAAAAATGAATATAAGCTACTTTTAGAAATTTCAAACTAAAAGTTTAAACATTTTAAAATTTGCTCTCATAAATTTCTACAGTCTAATTTGGGACTTAGTCCACTACTCTGCAGTTGCCCTGTATTCTGGCCTTCCACTTGTACAATTCAGATATTTCCTAGAAGCACAGGTCCTGGCATTGTGTGGAAAAATTGGACTTGAGCTCCTCTTTTATCTCTCGGTTAGTTTTGGTGCTAAAATATAAAGAAAGCCACGATGTCCACAGCTATTGCGACACCTGGCACGTGACAACAGTAAAACTGGCTGCGGAGGGAAAGGTGAGTTGGCAGCATTTTTGGCAAACAGTGTGTATTGTTTTTAAAAAGTGTGTTTCATTCCAGTAATTCCTTGTCTAGGAATTCAGATACAGTATAGACCTATAAGGATGTATATTGTAACAGAAGATCAAAAACACAACCAAAACAAACAAAAACTCCAATCAGGTTAAGTGGCCCATACCCTTAATTCTAGAGCTGAAAAGTAGGAGCAGGGCGAGCTCTGTGATTTCAAGGCTAAGTTACTCTACAAAGCAAGTTACAGATTACAGAGCATCACATAAGACCTTACCTTAAAACAAACAAAAAACTCCAAACAGGTGGATTATTTCAATATTGGAAGGTTTTTAAAAGTCGGTACTTTTAATTATGTTGATTATAATAAATGTCCTGTGTCATTCAAAATTAGGAAATTTTGTGCCACCTGTGCCACCACACACACATAGATAAATGGAAAAATATGTTAAATATATCAAATAAGGAGAAATATGTTGTATAAAACTTTTGGTATATTTCTTTTTGGCGGAAAAAGATACACATGTGTGAAATCAAATATCATGAGTTTACAAAATGTAAACAATTGACAAGGTTCGCGAAGAATGTAGGGATCGGAGGGGTGGGGCTGGATTGTCTTTTCCCTGTCCTGAGCTGTTCTTCTGTGTATGCAAGTAATTATTCACAAAGCTGCAAAACCGGCCTCCTGCTAAGTACAGCACTGTTGGAACCAATGGCAGGTTGACAAACCTTACTCTGAGCGCGACGTGTGACGTCAGCACGGCGGGGCAAGGCGCATGTACGCTAGCTAGGCATCGACGCGTCGCGTTCTTTTGCCGGCGCTCTGGATCCAGCGGCGTTTTCTGGCCGCCCTGAAGTCGCCACGTTGGCCGCTCTGTCTCGCCTGGCGTTGGGTGGGCGACATCTCTGCGCCCACATGAACCAGCATTATGGCCGATATGGTCGCGGTCGGGGTCGGGACTTTGCTGCCCGTGCCCCACCCAAAAAGAAGGGCCAAAACCACATCCCCGAAAGGTAAGGCGCTTTGGTTCCGGGCTTGGCGTTCCGGCCGCCTTGGTGGCCTAAAGTCTTGGAGGGCTCCCTGCCTCGGTCCTTCCGCCTCCCAGAGTCCTCCGCGCCGAACCCCACCACACCTCTCCACCTCGCATTCTGGGGTCTCGGGTCCGTCCCGACAGGACTCTGTGGAGCTCGGGCCAGGGCGGAAGTGCGCAGTGGGGCGCGGCTGGCGGTATTGAGGCGTCCCTTGATCGCGGAAGCCGGTCTTCAGCTCGTTTAGGCGCTGTGCCAGGGATCCGGTTTGAGCTGTATACACCCTCGCTCGCGACCGGCTGGAGAGCTTCCTTTGCTTTCAGGACTCGGAAAGCGGAGGTGTCATTTGAGGGAGTTAACCCTGCCTGTGCCAAAGGCTAGTTTTGCGATTTTGCTCACGGGTGCTATGGACCCTTTACTTGCGGCTCTTTGCTTCCCTTCTCCGATTTCAAAAGTCGGTTGTTTTATCTCCACAAATTCAGAAAAGCTGAAGCCAAATGTGGCCAGATCGTCCTCTTCCGGTCTAGAATTCATCAAGTCCTTTGTTTTTTTTATTTTATTTTATTTTTTTTAATTTACATTCCAAATCATTTCCCCTTTCCCGTTTCCTCCCTCCCCGAAAGTCCCATAAGCCCCCTTCCCTCCCTCTTTTCTCCATTCAACCCCCTCTCGTTACTCTGTCCTGGCGTTCCCCTACATCCAGTCTTTCCAGGACCAGGGGTCTCTCCTTCCATCTTCTTAGAAATCTATTGATATGCGGATTGTGTCTAGGGTATTCAGAGATTCTGGGTCAATATCCCCTTATCAGTGACTGCATACCATGTGTGTTCTTTTGTGATTGGGTTACCTCACTAAGGATGATATTTTCAAGATCTGACCATTTGCCTAGGAATTTCGTGAATTCATTGTTTTTAATTGCAGAGTAGTATTCCATTGTGTAGATATACCACATCTTCTGAATCCATTCCTCCGTTGAGGGACATCTGGGTTCTTTCCAGCTTCTGGCTATTATAAATAAGGCTGCTATGAACATAGTGGAGCATGTGTCCTTATTGCATGCAGGTAAAGCCTCTGGGTATATGCCCAGGAGTGGTATAGCCGGATCCTCCGGGAGTGTCATGCCCAGTTTTCTGAGGAACCGCCAGACTGCTTTCCAGAGTGGTTGTACCAGCTTGCAATTCCACCAGCAGTGGAGGAGTGTTCCTCTTTCTCCACATCCTCGCTAACAATTGCTGTCTCCTGTGGTTTTGATCTTAGCCATCCTGACTGGTGTCCTTTGTTTTATCTCCACAAATAAACGATACCTAAAACTCAGGATGGACAGAATGCTCCCTCCCCCTTCCCGGACTTCAGTAAGCACTTCTTTTTATGTCTACAAATGAGCAATATTCAGGATGGACTTGATGTCCTCTCTCCCTTCCCAGTCTGGATATCTTTAGAGTCTGTCAGCTATCCTCTAGCATCATCCCATTGCAGAACTTGCCTGACATTGCACAAGACAGCTGTCTACTGGCCAATCCATTTTTTTTTTTTTTGGTTTTTCGAGACAGGGTTTCTCTGTGTAGCCTTGGCTGTCCTGGAACTCACTTTGTAGACCAGGCTAGCCTCGAACTCAGAAATCTGCCTGCCTCTGCCTCCCAAGTGCTGGGATTAAAGGCGTGCGCCACCACCACCCGGCTTAGGCCAATCCATTTTTAACATACCTTATAGAGTTCATTATTTAACTATTAATTATTAACTAAAGTGTAAGTAAGTTATAAGTAAATTGTTGTTTATTGATATTTTTATTATTTGTATTTTTATTATTTATTATTATATTTTTATTTTTATTTATTTCATTATTAAATTATTGTCTTTATTGGATATAAAAATTATTATCTAAAATTAAAAATAATTTTAGGTATTGCTTATTTGTGGAGATAAAGCAAGATAAATATCAAGTAATAATTGTGAGACAGTTCATAGATGTAAGATAAAGCTTGACTTTCAGAATACAAAGCCAGGGGGCTGGAGAGATGGCTCAGCGGTTAAGAGCACTGACTGCACTTCCGGAGGTCCTGAGTTCAAATTCCAGCAATCATATGTTGGTTCACAACCATCTGTAATGAGATCAGATGCCCTCTTCTGGTGTGTCTGAAGACAACTATAGTGTACTTACATATAATAAATAAATCTTAAAAAAAAAAAAAAGACTAAAAAGCCAACTTGTCATGGCCTGTCACTCTAGGTTCCATTGCTTTGGGGCCCACTGTGTCTCCAGTCTTACCACTCAGTCCTCACTCTCTGAACTCCAGGTTTATGAATGAACCATACTTATTTGTAATTCATGGACATAGACCAACTCAGCTGTGACTCTCCACACTGACTCTTGACTGACCTGAAGTTCAGGTTGTTAGACCTGGGAGATTTCTACACATTGAGTTGATGTCACTGGTGTAGAAACTAAAAGCAATGTGCAGTGCAAGTATTGAGTTTGAGCTCTGTCGGCCAGTGTGCAGGCATTCATTACTCCTTGTTGTGTTTAATAGTTTTTAATTAGCATACAAAATATGAGTTTGCTCATATTTACCCACACATATGCCTTCCCCTTTCTCCTGCCCACATTTTGCTAGTTTCTTTCCTCCCCCTAACTAATTCACCACTGTTCTCACATCTCAACTATGTATTATATGTATATGCATTATATATTTAAAACTAGATTGCACGTAGGAGGGGAATATACACTATTATCTTTCCCTTTTCTGCCTCTTGTTGCCCTCTCCCCTTCCCTTAGCCCCCTCCACCCTCTGACACAGTCTCCCTTCTGTTTTCATGACTGATATCACCTTAGTATTTGATGCTAGGCTGGATTTGTTAGACAATTCTGTTCTGTTTCGGAAATTCTAGGTTTTAGATATTGTTTGTGGAGACCTGTGTGCTATTTTGTTGTCTGGTATCTGTTTTCAAGATGGGGAAATAGAAAGAAGGATAGTAGGTTGCTACTTGTGCAGAATGAATAGATTAAGGGGCATTCTGTGTGTGTTAGGTGCCCGTTATCTTGGAGCCTTATTCTTGGAGACAAGGCTGACATTCAGTTTGACTAACAAATACCCTGTGTCACAGGTGGAAAGACTATCTCCCAGTTGGGCAGCGGATGCCTGGGACTCGTTTCATTGCTTTCAAAGTTCCTTTGCAAAAAGTAAGTGAAAACTAATTCAGGATCTTTCCAGAAATATAACTTCCTCATGGAGAATGCTGACTCTCAATCAAGAATAATTATATTGCGTTATATTTGTGTCAGCCTGACTAAAAACTAGATAATTCAGAATTTATTCACTGTGTTGATATGGTAGTGGCTGTGCTGGAAATTCAATAGAATGGGGGGAGGTGTTCATTTGTGAAATGCATTGAGATTTTAAGGCTTAGGCAAATAGGAACAGGTTTTATTTGTTTTTGTTTTTTTCTTACCTAGTTAATGTTGACTAGGACATTCTGAAGCCTTTCAGGCAGGGAGATACGAACACAGAAATATGTATATATGGAAGTGAGCTTTTGTTCTTCCCACTACTGGAAGAGAGATTGTTGCAAGCTTCCAGAAGAGCAGAGCAGCCCGTTGGTCTTACTGTGAGCTCGGCTCCTGGGGCTAGAATCCGTGCATCCTGTGCTACAGGACTTTTAAGTAGATTTGCTCTCTCTTATTTCACTCTCTGACAGAAATTTGAAGCAAAGCTTACGCCAGAAGAATGCTTTTCTCCTTTAGATCTTTTTAATAAAATTCAAGAACAAAATGAAGAACTTGGATTGATAATTGATTTAACATATACTCAGCGCTATTATAAAGTAGAGGTAAGTGGACCTCTGACTGAAAATAAATAATTCATAGTAATTTAATTGTTTTCATCCTGTGCTGATGCAAAACCTAAACTTTATTCATGGGTAGTAATAACTTTTAAAGGAAAGCCAATAGCTTCCCTAATTTCATGTTGAAATGAGATTGGAGGCCAGGCATGGATGGTAGTTAATGGCTATAATCTCAGATCTTAGGAGTCTAAGGCAGGAGGATCACAAATTCAAGGCCACCTTGGACTACATAAGTCTTCAACAATGCAAAACACACACACACTAGATTGGAGCTATGAATTAAACTAATATATAGTAATTATTATCAGTCTCTTTAATCAGCAAAAGTTCTATAATCATTGAACATTAATTTTCCCTTCTCCTGTATGCCAGACCCCTAGTAACCTCTTATCTGCTTTATTACAATGAATTTCCCAGTTCAAGGTATCTCATACCAGTAGCCTATGTAACATGCATTTATATCTTAAATTAGTTAAAATATAATTCTGTCATTTCCTCTAACCTTTCCTGACCCCACCTTCACATCCATAGCCTCTTACTCTTTATTAATTGCTGCACTTACATGCAAATGGACAAATGCAACCCGCTGAGTCCATGTAGTTTTGCTTGTATGTGTGGCGTTTTTCGGGCTAACCACTTTATGGTACTTCTATCTGAAGACTAACTCGCCCTTTTCCAGACGGTTTTCAATTGCCTGTAGTTCCTCATCTGGGGGTGGGGCCCCTGCAGTCTCTCCACCGTGTTGGCATGTCGACTGACGGCTACTGTTCAGATCTTAAGTACCCACATCTGGGGTGGGGCTCTGCAGTCTCTCCGCCGTGTTGGCATGTCGACTGACGGCTACTGTTCAGATCTTAAGTACCCACATCTGGGGTGGGGCTCTGCAGTCTCTCCGCCGTGTTGGCATGTCGACTGACGGCTACTGTTCAGATCTTAAGTACCCACATCTGGGGTGGGGCCCCTGCAGTCTCTCCGCCGTGTTGGCATGTCGACTGACGGCTACTGTTCAGATCTTAAGTACCCACATCTGGGGTGGGGCCCCTGCAGTCTCTCCACCGTGTTGGCATGTCGACTGACGGCTACTGTTCAGATCTTAAGTACCCACATCTGGGGTGGGGCTCTGCAGTCTCTCCGCCGTGTTGGCATGTCGACTGACGGCTACTGTTCAGATCTTAAGTACCCACATTGTTGAATTTCATTGGTGTAGCCTTCCCTGGCATATGAATAAAATATAATCTTGAAGTTGACCTCTTGGTCCTTGAGCTCTTACAATATTTCTGCCTCCCTCTCCTGAGCTGTTCTCAGAGCCTTAGATGTGAGAGTTGTATTTAGATTATCAGTTAGGGCTGAGCGGCTCACAGTCAGTTGTTTTCTGCATTTTGGCTAGTTGTGGGTTATTGTAATTTGTATGCTGCAGGAGGAAAAAAGTATCTTTGATGAGGTAGGAGAGTTACTCTTATCTGTGGAGTAGTTTTTTTTAAGGTTTATTTTTATATATTTGTATGAGTGTTTGCCTGCTTGTATATATGTGCACCAACAGACATGCCAGTTGTGGACATGTAGGACAGAAGTAGGCGTTATATCCCATGTAACTGGAATTACAGATGGTTGTGAACTGCTGTGTGCTGGGAATTGAACCTGAGTCTTCTGCAAGAGCAGCCAATGCTCTTAACCATTAAGCCACCTCTCCAGCCCCAGTATCAAGTAATGCTTGCCTTTCTGTGACTGGATGATTTTAGTAATTATGTCTCTGTCATTTATTAAAGCACATGTCAGAATCCTTTTCTTTTCTGGCTCAATATTAAGTTATGCTCATATGCTCTATAATAGATACAATCCTATCTATTTTACCCCATGCTGCCTTCTGAATTCCCCTACCCCTGTGTATGTTGGGGTGTGGGGGTGGAGGTCATTATTCTTTGTTTTTTTCATGAGAAAGATTCTCAGTGTGGCTCTAGCTGGCCTGAAATCTATTATATACACCAGACTGGTCTCCAGCCCACTTCTGCCTCCCATATGTGGAGATTCATTGTTTGTGCCACCACACCCAGCATGCTTTGTCTTATTTTAAATATTATAGAATTCATTTCTACATCGTTGGTATGTGTATTTAAGATACAATACGTTTTCCTTAACATCAGTTCTTTTATGTCAGATATGCAATTCAATAGCTCCTAATTGTCATAAGAATTGTTAGTTTGCAGTTGGTTGTCTGTCTGTTCTGATTAAGTCTACACATTGCTGTCCATGTCTCTTTCTGTTTGCCCCTCCTTTGAATTCTTGTTTTGAAAAATGCAGATAGGCTGTACCATCTAAATGTTAGCTGTGTGCCTCCACATGCTAAGACGGCCCGTTTGTTCTCAGCCACATTCAGGATGCTGCTTTCCTGTCTCCTTTTCTCCCTCTTCCCTCCTTCTGATCCCCTAACCCCTGGTTTCCCTTCCCTACCCTCCTTCCCTCTCTTCCTTATTGTTTTGTTTGGGGTTTAGTATTTGAAATAGAGTCCTAGTATGTAGCCCTGGTTGACCTAACACTCATGATCTTCCTTCTAATCTAATGCTGGAATTATAACTATAGAACACTCTACCTACATTCATTCATTCATTCATTTACTCAAATTTGAGCTAGTGTCTCATATAGCCCAGGCTGTCCTCAGTCACCAAGGATGGCCTTAAACTCCTGATCCTCCTGCCTCTACCTCCCAAGCACTGTGATTACAGGCATGGACCACCACACCCAGCTTGATTTCCTTTTCTAAAAAGTCTTTATTTGTTTTAATGTGTGTTTGTGTACTGGCATGAGTTTATGTGCAACACATTCATGCTGGAGCCCTTAGAGCTTAGAAAAGGGTGTCAGATCCACTGGAACTGGAGTTGCAGACAGTGTGACTGGCTATCTGGGTCTTGGGAACTGAACCTTCATTTTCTTCAAGAACAGTAAAGGCTCTTAACTGTCAGCCTAATTTTCCTTTTAACATGGCAATTTTAAGCATTTCTGTATATTTCGAGATGGGTTCTGTTATGTAGCCCTGACTGATCTTGAACTCCTATGCTGACACAAGCACTACAAGGGTATGTAGCCATGCCTGACCTGAGGTGTTTCCTCCAGTTAGGAGGGCATAGAGTGAGTGGTTGTCTCTTATGGTATTACTGGTTAATTAATGACTTATCTATTAATTCCTTTGAGGCTTCAAAAAGTTGATCTTCTTTTTCTTTTTTCTTTTTTGAGACAGGCTCTTGCTGTGTAGCCCAGGCTGACTTCAAACTCAAGATTATCCTGCCTCAGCTTCCCAGGGTCTAGGATTACAGGTGTACGCCACCATACCAGGCTATACAAGGTGAATTTTATCATTCATGTTTTATTTAATGAAGTTTCTGCTTGTTTATATGCTCAGTGATGTCCACAGGAGTCTTTCCTCTCTGTAACAGCTTTCAAAATAATATCTTGGCTCCCTGATACTTGCCAATAGTGACTAGTCAGATTTTATTTAATTAGTTAAGTTTTTTCTGTCATTACAAATACCCCTGTAGTTGCCTTTTTGAATTGGAGCACAGGTAGAGGGCCTCTCTTCGAATAGTTGAAACCTTTTTTAAACAATATTATTAAGAACTTCATATACGTATACTACACTTTTCTGATCACAATCACCCCAATACCACACTAATTCCTCCTGATTTACACTCCAATGTGATGTCCTCTTCTTTTTTTATGTGTTTTTTTATAATAAGTTCACCACATGCTTGATGGTACCCATGGAGGGTAGAAGGAGTCAGATTCTTTAGACCTGGAGTTACAGGTAGTTGTGAGCTGCCTGGTGTGGGCGCTGGGAACTCAACCCAGGTCTTAAGCTCTAACCCTCTGAGCCATTTCTCCACCCCACCCCTACTCTGCCTTTTGAAAATAATCTAAAATTAGTGCTGCTTAAGTGTATAGGCATTAAAGCCATCTGCTGGAACATCGCCAATGACCCAGGATCACACTCCTGAGGAAAACTGATCTCTCCTCCCCAAGTAGCTATCAGCTGCCAATAGCTCCTCAGCTAGATTAAACCATTTCTCAATGCTAACCTTTTAAGATGTCCTGATCATGTGTGATCACTTTGTCTGCATGAAGAAGTTCCAGGCTCATCTTAGCTCTTCCTGTCCCAAGCTGACTCAAAGATTTGTTTCCTTTCAGTGTTGGTAGTTTTTCAGATATATGAGTGTTGGGTCTATTTATTGCTAATAGACTGACATTGTTTGGAAGCTTTTTTGTAGACAGAGCCAGGAACTCTGTAAAATTCGTGATAGTGCTTTCCAATTACACCCAGAGTTACAGATTTTCACCTAACCTCTCTTTTTTTCCCTGAGATTTATTATTGTGTGTGTGTGTGTGTGTGTGTGTGTGTGTGTTTCTGTGTGTGTATCTGTATGTGTGTTTCTGTGTCTTTCTGTGTTAGTGTCTGCCATATGTGTGTAGGTGCCGGCTGGGTCAGAAGAGGGCGCCCGATCCTCTGGAGCAGGAGTTACAGGCTGTTGTGAGCCATCAGACATGGGTGTTGAGAACTAAACTACGTCCGCTGGAAGAACAGCAAGCACTGCTAAGCTCTGAGCCATCTCTCTCCAGCCCCTCCTTCCTGGTTCTTTCTGTCTCTCATAGCTCCTTTGCCCAGCACATTACTACTTTGTGCAGGCACAGAAGAGTGAAATAATTATTAGGTAGAACTGTTCACATAATGTTCGTTCACACCATATATACACCCTGATTCACATAGAATTTGGTGTGTTCTGTATACCTAGTGACTGTCCTATAGTCTTAATGAGAAGCAGGTTCTATTTCCTGGTTGAAACAGCTTTATAAGAAGTAGCTCTTTAGTCAGAAATGCTATCATAGTGAGTTTATCAGTTTTATATTCAGGCTTCTCACACCTTTCATTATCCACCTTCACATGAAATAATATATATTTGTCTCTGTTTTGCTTTCTAGGATTTGCCAGAAACTATTTCTTACATAAAAATTCTTACAGTTGGTCATCAGGTACCTGATAATAACACTATCTTTCAGTTCAAATGTGCGGTTAAAGAGTTTTTAAAGGAAAATAAAAACAATGGTAAGTCCTTGCCGTTTTGTTTTGTTTTTTTTCCGTTTTGTTTTGCTTCCTTGTCTGAAGTCTATTGTACATTTTGAATAGGTTTAGAGACTTTAAAAAAATTTTTTAATTATGTGTGTGTGCTTGTAGCTATGTACATATGAATGCAGGTACTCACAGAGTCCAAGGCATTAGATTCCCTCGTGCTGGAGTTACGGGCAGTTGTGAGCCATCCAACATGGGTGCTGGAAACTGAATTTGGGGTCCTTGACAAGAGCAGATGTGCTCTCAAGCACCAAGCCGTCTCTCCAGGGCGATTTGATATTATTAATATCCTAATATTAGGACTGTTGTCTTAGAAAATGTCAGCTGGTAGTAATAAGGTATTTTTCCTCTTGTTGGCAACACAGAAACAAAACTTGAGTGAGAACTGTGTAATATGATGGAAGTGTTTCCCTTTCCCTGTGGCTAAGGACTGAGACATAGAAGATTAAAAACACAGGGTCCAAAAGTTCCATAAAGAGACAGCAGAAGGCAAAGAAACAGCTCAAGTGGGCCAGGAGACTTGTGTCTTTGTCGTACATACGGACAGTGTCTCTACTGTCTTTGCATTTTGAGTATAGTTGTGGTTGGTATTTACTGTCATGAGTGGAGGCTGGATTGAGATCTGTAGCTTAAATGCAGAGCACTTGCATGGCTTACATGAGTTCCAGTCTCAAACTTCAGCATTGTGCGCACACACACTCCAGTTTCCTCTTCATATTAAGATAGATCTCTTTGTCTAATGTGACCTGGTGGTACCACTACAGTATGCATTATTTTATTTTATCTAACCAGTACTTGCAAAATTCCCCACAACGAAGAGCTTTTGGTAGGTTATTCCTGATAACATGTTTTTAAAGCTACCTTACTTTTCAACTTGTAAGTTTTATTCCTCAGAAAATTGTAAAACTTATTTTTGGTATATCTTGTTTCTTACCTCTGCATTTCCTATTTTATAGACAAACTTATTGGTGTCCACTGCACCCATGGCTTAAATAGGACTGGTTACCTCATTTGCAGGTGAGCTGCCAACCCAAAAGTCAAATAGTGTTGTGTGTGTGTGGCTACAATAGTAATCTAAACTTACATAGAAATGGGTTAAGTACAGAGCAGAGTTGCCTCTACCTAGAGACTGCCATCAGCAGTGTCCTTGTAGACTTCACAGATGAAGGGGAAGGCACATTTGTGTGGCTTAAAGTACAATAGACATTCAATTTTGCAACTTAATATGCGATAGAAATCTCCCAGTAGAAGTCTTTGGAGACCTTATTTTTTAAAGGCTGCCCTGTTTGGGGTTGTTGTTGTTGTTGTTGTTGTTTTTGCATACTGATGAACATACAAATCAGAAGTTTGGGTTTGATAAAACATTAAAATGGTATGAGCAGCTTTGGATCCACTGATGCACTAAACTCAGATGCATTCCAGTGCTTCTTAAGGAATAGCTATGCTGTGTGACTTTATGTTCATTCACACAAGAAAATCCTTACTGAGATATAGTTTGTGTGAGCAGTGTGAGTGCTGTCAAATATACTTATTTAACCTGCCTCTGACTAAATAAGATCAGAATAATAAAAATAATAGTAAGAGAATAGAACTATCACTGTCACGTGCTGAGGAGTCCAAAAACATGGTGCCTTGAGAGCAAATGTGAGGGAGGCTTTGACCTATCTCATCAAGAAAACAGTCCATTTCCGTGGAGGGTTTGAGTGACTATCTGAAGGCTGACCTAGTACCGGCTGAGTAAGGGCACAGAAGAGGCTATAGACTTAAGGCTCAACCAAGAGCCTAGAGTGGGATCCCATATACTGTGCGGGGCCGTGGGCAATGCGGTAAGTATGTGTGGCATAGTGGAGCTGTAGGTGCAGGAAGGAGTCAGAGCTAAGCCCATGCAAAGTAGTATTTCAGCTTCTTAGGTTTTTTGTTGTTGCACCTTTCAGGGGTGTGTTGAACCCCATCTATTTCTTCTGAGTAAATAATTCAACAGTGGTAGAGGCAAGGAGTCATAGGTTTTTGTACGAATTGAAGTGTTGATGGTCACTTGGACCAGGATATCAAGGTCATTTTGGTAGAAGCATGCGGTCTTCACTGTTGGGACCTTGGTGGTAGGTTGAAGGTAAAAATCAGGAAAAGTGGATCACAGTGACGGTAGCTCCTGTTTCTGGCCCATATCGTTTGACTACGTTACTATTTTTCCCAGTTGTTTTGTTTGTTGGTTACTGATGAATACATAGTAATATTAAGGAAGCCCCCTGTGTTTTAGTTCACAAAGCAGTTTGATGGAAATGACTGCTGAATCTGCCTTTTAAACACTTGCCAGTTTGGTCATGCATTTCCTTTATTAATTATATTGTTATATCAATATAAGTACCGTTATTAATACATTTCTAATTAGTCGCTCTCAGGATAGTCTTTCTATGGTCATGGCATGTCATTCTGTAACTGTTGGATCAGATATGTAGTATCTTCTTAGGATTTGTATGTCTCCACTTGTAAGTGAAATTGGACCTGTTTTGATTTTTTTCTTTTCTTATATTTAAGTGACCCAAATTATGTTGTTTTGTTAGATATTTGATTGATGTAGAAGGCATGAGGCCAGATGATGCAATTGAATGTAAGTATGAGGGGTGCCACTATTTTTCCCTTCCTATAAAAACAAAAGGTGGAAATGGTAGAGCCACTTTTCAATTTTTGGAAAAAGTAATGAATATGATACAATATAAGATGCCACAAAGAAAGCGAAGAGCGAGAGGAAGGAGTGCTGCTCGTGGGGCTGGGGTGTGGCTCAGCAGCAGAACATCTGCTCGGCATGTGTGGAACCTGAGTGTGGTCTCCAGCACCAGAGGGAGGAGAGAGCAAGGATAGGAATATACGGCAGCCTCTTGCCAAAAAGCTTATGAGGAACATGTCTGCAGTAGTGAGACGTGTCAGCCTATGAGTAGTCAG
This sequence comes from Tokudaia tokunoshimensis, assembly GCA_036184795.1. NCBI lineage: Eukaryota > Metazoa > Chordata > Mammalia > Rodentia > Muridae > Tokudaia > Tokudaia tokunoshimensis. The sequence goes on along the minus strand of BTHU01000002.1, from coordinate 107,084,034 downwards.
TGAGTATGAACTCTGATCTGCGTTCTCCGGGCTAGGGTTCTTCTCGTGCACCTGTTTCTGACGGTTCGTCTTCATCTGCTCCTCAGTATTCAACAGGTGCCGGGGGCATTGCATAGAAAGGCAGAACTACATTGAAAACCTGCAGAAACGCCTCGTCAGAAAGTAAGTCTTCCATTTTCCCAGGTGAAATTTGTGGCTAGAGAAGCCTCTTTGATATAATTTAAGAAGCACATTTCCCTGGCAGCTTGCTCACCTGTTGAGTAAAACCTAAACAGCTAGGAGTGGGGAAATGAGATAAATGTTTACGAATCAAAATACAAAGTCACTAAACTAGCCACTAGGACTGGAATCCGGTGACACTGGGGTACACTTCTCTTTCAGGAACCGCAATGTTAGTGGATCTAGGTCAGGTGGTCTTGAAGACTCTGCAGATCTTACAGAACACGTCCACACCACTAACAAACCTGTGAAGAAAGGACCTAGGAAGAACTGGCATGGTGGTCATCTGGCATCTTCCCAGCATTTTCATACCCAGACCCAGAGCTCACCATACTCATTCAGGTACCTGTGCTCCTCCCTTTCCTAGAACTGAAGTGCAAACTATTTTAAGCCAGGGGAAAGTCTATTGTGATAATGACCAGCAGTTGGTATTTCCTTCCTGATCAGGGTCAGTCATGCTACTTAGCAAATCAAACACTGGATGGGAATTGTGTAGCTCTTCAGACACAGCTGAGAAAAGGAAATGTTATTTTATTCTTTTATTCTATTTTTTTAAATGAGCTTAATCTAAGAGGAGTTAGATGGGCCTACTAGAAAATAAAATCTTGCATTCGTGGGACGAAACCCAAGATTCTACCTCGAGGTATATCCCTAGGCTTTCAGACTCTAGTTTTTAGAATAAGGAAGACTGTCATTTAAAGAACAAATACAAAGCCAGACAGGGTGGTGTGCTTCCAGTCCCAGCACTGGGAGGAGGAAGATCAGGAGTTCATTGCTGGCCATACTGTGAGCTCCAGGTCAGCCTCTGAGGGCGAGTGGGGGGGGGGGAGAGAGAGAGAGAGAGAGAATGAATGAATATGAGAATATGAATGAATTTTGCTGGGAAATGGGAAAATTCTCTGTTCAGTCAAAATTGTCTATTAGAATTCTCCAGAGAAAGGGAAGATAGAGAAGAAGGGAGAGAGAGGGTGGACAAGTAGATGAGATGGGCCTTTATTAGGGTGATTGACTCGGGTGACTCTGTAGGCTGAGAAGTCCACCAACAAGCCCTCTGTAAGTTGGAGACCCAGGTTTGCCAGGAGTGTGGCTCAGACTAGAGGAGCAGGGTGATTCTCTCTAGGAGGCGTGAGGAAAGGCCAGAGAAGCCTTGCGTAGGGGCAGCAGGGCAGAAGAGAGGGCAAACTTGCCTTTGCTCTGCTTTGTGCTGGTGCTGCGATCCCGTGTCCAGGTGATCAGTGCCCACCCACATGCAAGTCAGACCTTCCTTGTTCAGTCCGCTCGTCATGCTTCAGTCTTCTCTGGAAAAACTCTTGTTGACAGATGCACAAATAAAGCCTCATGAGCTCTGTAGCTTACTCTAGTCAAGGTGCTACATAAAATTAGCAACCATAGCTTGCAAAATGTTTTGGCTATTAATTTAGCTTACGATTTTATGAGCATGTGACGGTTGTAATAGTCAGCCTAGGTTTGAATTTGTCTCCTTACTCTGCCATTCATACTATGTGCAATCTTGGGTGAGACGACAACTCTAATTTCCATTCTCTGAGGTAGATTTTCAAATGCATAACCCATAACAATGGTGGTTATCTTGCTACAAAGGAAGTCGGTACATTGTTACACCTTCAAAAAGATGCTGCTGGTGTCACTGAGAGTGGGAGTAGCCCTTTTGAGTCAGTTTTAATGGCCATACAGATGTTCATACCTGATCAATTCAATTTTGAGACTTTTTTCATTTTAAAAGATTTATTTATTTGTTATATGTAAGTATACTGTAGCTGTCTTCAGACACACCAGAAGAAGGCATCAAATCTCATTATGGATGATTGTGAGCCACCATGTGGTTGCTGGGATTTGAACTCAGGACCTCCAGAAAAATAGTCAGTGCTCTTAACCACTGAGCCATCTCTCCAGCCCAAGACTATACTTTTCAAATCCTACTGTTTTAAGACAGAGCTAGGTGCTCTGTGTACAGTAGTATATATTACGAGTTACCAATCCCCAAAATATTGGTGGTAGAAAAACTGGTAGTAGCCTGTGATTCTAAGAATGGGAATACAGCTAAGTGACCATAGCCTTACTGTGACATTTTTATAAAGCCATTGAAACTTTTTCATAACATTAAAAATAGTATCAGGAGCCGGGGAGTTGACTCAGCAGTTAAGAGCACGGGCTGCTCTTGCAGAAGACTCAGGTTCAGTTCCCAAGCCTTGGGACTTCTCACAACAGCAGGAACAGCGGTCGGAATGATGGAAAGGGATAGGGACCAAAGAGGCAGCTAACCAGCTTTTACTAAGTCAGATTGTGTGTCAGGGGGTGGGGGTGAGGATTGGGGGTGTGGGTGGGGGCAGGCCTGCATGAGGACAGCCTGAGTGTCACTCGAGCCCTTTGCCTTAGCACTTTGACCTTATCTGAGGTAGAGCCTCTTGTGGGTCCACTGACATGCCAGGCCAGCTGCCCTCGCGCTTCCAGGGATCCTCCTGTCTCTGCCTCCCCTGTTATCATAGGGGTTGCAGACATGTGCTGCTGTTTCTCAGCTTTCTGTGGGTTCTGGGGATCCAGTCCCAAGTCCTCACATGTGTACGGCATGAGCCGTACTCACTGAGCCATCTCCCCAGTCCTAGCTCCATTTCATAAAAAAATGAAGAGTCATCCAGGTAGGAAAGAGTGAAGTTAGAGTATCTCTGTATTATTTTATGAAGCTTGTTATTATATGTTAATCTTGATAATGATTTCTTGCTTCTTATTTAAGAAAATGGTCACAAAACCAGAGGATTTACCATAGAGGCCTTCCTCCTCCTGGTCCAGCTGGAGAGGACTATTCACAAAGCCGATTCTTCTGGAGCATGAGGCCAAATAAGAAGTGGACTGCTGGTAATTACCAGAGACCTTTCTACCCAGCCTACTGGGAATGGAACCTGTGAGGCACGCTGTGGCTGGACTGTCCTAGGGGCCACCTGAGATCAGAGCTGGACAGAAGACAGCTGGATGACTTTTAATAAAATCAGGTCAAAAGAACTAAAAACATTTTTTGAACATTTTTAACTTTTTAAACTGTTTTACTATTCCTTCATCTGTGTTCAATCGAAGGTGACTGTCCTTGCTTTTTCCCTCCCGGCTGGTAGACACAGTGGCTCTGGCAGTCCGGAACCCCTCCGTTCCAGGCCTCAACTTTTCTCAAAGCATTCTGAATAGATAAACTATTACAAACTTGCACATTTTTAATTGCCATTTGTTTTCGCTGTATACTTCCTTTGCCTCGTGCGTGTAACGTGCTGTGTAGGTGCAGAGGGCCATAGTGCTTTACCCTGTTCTTTAAGGTGTCTTTAAGGGTGTCTGGTTTCCATGACTGTTCACATTTTCTACTAAAACTCTAGCCAGGAGACAGTTTCTTTCTTTGAACCTATTCTCTGTCCTTGTGGGACTCTGGTCAGCGTTTCTCTCCTTGGTGGTCAGTGTTGGGATTTGACCAACTTCCTACTGACCTACCAGGTGAGGCATCTAACACAGAGAAGTGTAAAATTTTAGCCACTGATGGATTGCAAAGTTGGGCAAGAAGAAACGAATTGACAAACCAGAGTGCTGGTTAAATTGTAATTTACCTGACGAGGTAACTGCCACCAACAGGGTAGAACTGTCCAGAAGGCTAGAAAACCTCTGCAGATTTTAAAGGTTGAACAGACAACCTTGGATATCTGGAAAGACTGAAGCTTATGCTGACCCTAAGGACCTTGATTTAGGATCTCTGTCCATGGGCCTCCCACATTAGAATGGTGCTCTTTCTCTAGAACACACTTCAGGCTACATGGAGGTGCTAATTACTTCACCTTAGAACTCACTCAGGAACTTGTTCCTCATAACACATTATAGTCCACAGCAAGTGTTTGGTGAAGGACTAGGTAGTTTGGCTTCTATCTTTTAAGCCTCTAATCTTAAAGATTGTAAAACTGACCATGTGTGAACATGTGGAGGGAGCCTCTCCCTAATGAAGTCCCAGTAGTTCATCTATTCTGGCCTGTAGCTAATTTTGCTCAAACTTTAGTCAAGTTGCTCTGCCCTCCAGTGATGTCTCTTAAAGCTTTTCTCTACCCATCACATTAACAGATTGAAAGCGCTTCTTGCCTTGAGACTCTCCCTGCAGAATTCCTCCCCAGAATATACTGGGGCAGTGTATTGTCCAATGTGAGAAACTGGAGCAGTCAGGATCCAAAAGGGGACAAAGCTGGGGCAGGTACAGATGCACACCCAGTCTGGAAGGTGTGAAGAACACATTGGCAGGCAGCCTCGGGAGGACACTGTCAGGAGAGGGCCACAGATAAAACCACCTTTATCATCGGATAACTCATAACTAACTTTGATTCTTACACACTGGTCTGGCTTCTGTCCATGTCATACAATCCAAAGGCCTAGTGGAAGGACACTTCTATTTTAAAGTTTTTCGTAGTCTATTTAGTATTTTTAACTTTTGTTTTGCTTTAGAAACACACATGAATATTATCTCAGGTAGCTTTCCTGAGATTACCGTGGAAAAGCATCCTCCATGTTACTTGATTGCCAGGTCTCAGAGGTAGCCAGCCTAAGGATTTCTGCCTTGTTCTGTATATTTCCTCTGTCACCATTGCTTGATTTTCCAATTTATGATAATGTGTTGATGAAAATTCTTTCTTTGGCAGATGAGGATTTAGCTCTCAGCCTACCCACTCACCCACAGTTGCTTGCAGCTTTTGATGAAATTACTAGATAAGTGTTAGTCATCACGAGCAGTCATGTTCCATGATAGTAGGTTCTTTTCTGCCTTCCCATTAACGTTTCTGCCTCATTCATTTGGCCGTTTTCTGTTGATTATGTCACAAATTCATCCTCCATATCTGATAGCCTTATAAACCGTCTCAATAAGTGACATGTGCCCTTTTGATTTGACTCCTTTTCTGGAGCTTCTTAAAATGTCCCAGTTAGGTGCCAAGTCTAGTTGGTAGGGCGGCCATGGTAGAGTATCACAGGCTGAGGGATGTAATCTGTAGGAAATTTGTGTTCCTTATACTTCTAGAAGCTGGGAAGGATGGAGTGCGAGAATTTGTTTTTTGTAGAGGACAGGTACCGTCTTCTTAGGGTCTGTGTCTTAACATCTCCCACACGCAGCCCTCCCTCCCTCCCTTTCTTCTCTCTTATGATACGCTGAGGTGCATCCTCCGCTCTCTGTCGTCAAAGATGCCGAGTCATTAGATTAAGACTCACGGTGGAGATCTCTTGAAAGACTGCCCCAACAATATTTCAGATACTGGGGCTCAGAACTTTACGAGCAATTTGAGGAAACACAAGCGTCCATTGGAGGCACACTGACTATTCCTTACACACGGGACATAGCTCCCGACCTGAGCTGTCTTCCCTCCTGTCATTTCTTGGAACCCGCTTATGTGTCCTGGGTCCCAGGGTTCTACTTTCATGATGATAATTTCCCATTTGGTCACTGTGTCCTTCTGCAGCTCTCGGGGCTGGGTGGGGTGTGACCACCGACCCACAGAGATGGATCTGTGTGATTCTCTGCTCACGTCCTTTGATTAGCTGCAGTTCCAGGTAGGCACTCTTCAGTGCTGTAGTTCACGGTGTTCAGGCCGGCGCTGCTGGCTGTTGAAACATGCCTTTATCTCACATGTCACAGTGTGTTTTCTGGCCACAATGACGTATACCAGCTGAGACCGTTCAATATGGTAAATTGCAAGACATTTTTCTTTAATGCTGTTGTGTTAGCATTAATCCCTAACCCTAATGCAGCTCTAGTAGGATGTTGGACTTCTTTCCTCTGATTTAATTCTATACTTTTATTTTCATTTAACCTTTTCATGTTAATTTCTAGCATTTTTCTTCTGATACATTGGGGTTGTAGATGCTGGGATTGACTAGGGCCTTGAGCATGCGAGACATGGCCTTTGTAATTGAGCTGTACCTCCAGCCTTCTTCTGACCTAAAGATGTGATTTATATAAACATAATAAAAATACAAAAGATAAAGCATCTTCTGATATTTAAATATATTACATATATGACTTTTTAAAAAACAGACACGGGTTCAGAATATTCTGCAGGCTAGCCTTGAACCCCAGGGCTCCGACAGCCCATCTGCCCCAGCCTCCTGAGCAAGCAGGCTTCAGGTACGAGCTCTCATGCTCTCAGGAGAGAAGAGTTAGCTCGTTTGTTTTATTAAAAAGGAAGTAATAACCACAGTATAATATCTTGACTGTTACATGTTTACTAAACTCATGTTATGGAGGAGGTCCCATGTGGGATCCTAATTAAACATCCTTTCCAGTAAAACTTACAGCTTCCCAGAAAACAAATTCCTATGTTCCTTTCCTCTTGGAAGAGTCAAATGGCTTATGGCCTTGGGGCAGGGACTGCCAGGGCTCTCTGTACCTGGCTACAAGCTGACTTTTCAAGACCTTCATTCTTTGCCCCTCCGTCTGAATGCTAGCCATTGTGTGGTCATACACTGTCTGTCTTGAAAGTTGTTCTTTGGGCTGGCATCTGTGCTGTGGTCTGAGCCAGGCATTCACGTATGGACCACTCTCTAGAAAGCCTTCTCCCCGAAGCCTACCCCAGTGAGTGAGCTCCTTTTCTACAGTGTACTGTGTACACTGGACTAAAATACTACTTTAGGTTCGGTGCCACCATGTCAAGTAGCCCAGTATGACAATACCTTTTTACAGGGAAGGATACACCCTGTCTGGCCTTTGCAAATGAGTCTTAAATTTCCCAAGCTATGTCTTTAATGCCAGCACTTGAGAGTCTGAGGCAGCAGATCTCTGAATTCCAGAGCAGCTTGGTCTACAGAGGGAGATCCAGGACAGCCAGAGCTACATAGAGATCATTTCATTTCATTTATCATGAAAATGCAAAAAATAAATTCCCAACCAAGTGGGATGAATTGACTCTGATTATACTTGGTACCTCTGGCCCACCACACCACGTCCTTTCTTTTTTATATATAATATAACCCCACTTTCAACTAAAGGGGGATGGGACACAGAAGGCCATGATGTCTGGCTCCCTGAGCAGCTGCTAGAGGGTGAGGTGGCTAATCCACTCCCTCTGGAAAGGACTGGAGGTGCCTAGCAAGCAAACGCCCCTCCCGTTGTGCTGTAGGTTACTTGCACACTTTCATCTAATAAGCCTTCCAGAGAAAGTGCAGACTGAGAATATCATGCCAGGGAGTCTGGTGTCTTCTTGGCTTACTAAAGCAGGGCAGCACATTGTTTCACATGGCTTTGTTGTTCCCTGCTTAAGAAAGACCTTTCCTCACCACTCTGTATACATCAAAGAAAATACCAGTGACTTAATTCTTGCCTCAGGACCTGCTTTCAGAGAACCTCCAGTGTTTTATAGATCTGGCAGTCATGTGCTCTTAATGGTTTGACCTGACACATGACTGATACACCTGGTCTCTTACTGACTTGACATACTACAAAAACTTGGAGCTTTTGAGAATACCAATATCAATTATTTTGAGGTAACAATTTATCAATAATTAAGGTCTCGTTGGGGGTTATATTTGCATGGCATGATGGTAAGTTTCAGAATCTGAATTAAGATTATATTCAGTTTAACAATGAGGACAGTTGTGATTATTTATGCAGTCCCATGTCACAGCATAGCACTTGTCATGCATTCTGAACCAACTTCCATATGCTATATAATGGTCTCCCTTGATTCTGTAGGAAGAAGGGTCATTAACTATGAGATATTTTTTTTTAAAAAAAGAAAACTAAAATAAATTCCTTTCTAGTGTAGGTTTGTGTGCACCCTGACCAAGGAATATACATCAACCCCAGACTCCACCCTCCCAACTCCCCTCTGCTTTACAGCTGTTCCCGTCAACCCAGCCCCTGGCAGCTGCTGATCCAGTGTTCTTCTTACCCTTTCTAAGATGCTGTGCAGGTGAAATTAGGATATAGACTTCTGAGGGAGGTTTCTCATTTGTCTCCTGGCTTTACAGTCTGTGTTACAGAATGGGTCAGCTGGTCACTCCTCTTCCCCTCTGTTGCTGAGTTGCTCTAGTATATGTCTTGCACTTTGCTTAATCATCGACCAGTTAAAAGATATTTAGGTTATCTGTAGGGTTGGGGGTTTTTTTTATTTAAATTTTAAATATAAGATTTTTATACAGCATTTTATGTAAATATCTTCCCCCTTGGAGAGGAATGCTGCCATGTATGTTTAACTTTATAATAAATTATCAAACTTTCCCAAACATGTGTACTATTTTGTATTCTACCCACAAGAAATGAGTGTTCCAGTTATACCTCACTAGCAATTAATAGTGTGGTGTGTGTGTGTGTGTGTGTGTGTGTGTGTGTGTGTGTGTGTGTCGCGCAAAAGGTATCCTCAGAAGTCACTGTCCACCTTGGGACTTTTTTTGTTTTCGTTGGTTGGTTGGGTTTGTTTGTTTGTTTATGGTTGTTTGGTTTTGGTTGGTTGAGACAGGGTTTCTCTGTGTAGATCTGCCTGCCGGTCTCTGGAGTGCTGGGAGTAAAGCATGTTCCACCATACCCAGCTCCACATTGTTGTGCAGGGGGTGGGAGTTGTTTTGTGTTGGGGACAGGGTGTTTTATTGACACAGAGCTGGCCTGAGTAAGTCGACTGGCCAGCCAGTGTCAGAGATCCACTTGTCCCCACCTCTCCATCTCTCACCTCCTGAGCTGTCTCTATGACTCAAATTTTAGCTATTTTGAATTAAAAAGATAGGTTGTCTCACTGTGCTTTTGAAATGATTTTTAAAGATACGATTGATATGCATTATAGGTGTTTAAAATTGCTTTGGTATATGTGGTGGTTTGAATTGGTATGGCCCCCATAGACTCATGTGTTTGAATGTTTGGCCCATAGGGAGTGGCACTACTAGGATGTGTGGCCTTTTTAGAGGAACTGTGTCACTGTGGGGGCAGGCTTTGAGGACTAGGCCTATGCTCAAGCTACACCCAGTGTGTCTGCTGCCTTCAGATCAAGATGTAGACTCTCAGCTCCTCCAGCACCATGCCTGCTGCATGCTGCCATGCTTCCCACCATGACCATAATGGACTAGACCTCTGAAACTGTAAGCCAGTCCCAAGTAAATGTTTCTCTTTATAAGACTTGCCATGGTCACAGTGTTTCTTCCCAACAATAAAACCGAAACTATGTTTGTTTTGTGTCTGTGTATGAAACCACAATGAAAATAGAGCAAATCTGTAACCCCTTTCCATCCAGACCTTTTCCAAAGAATTACTGATCTCTTATGGCATTGTAAATTTGTCTTACACAAATGGAGTCACAGTTTGAACTCTTCATATGTCTGGCTGCTGTTACAACCTCACACACCATTCCTCAGGAACTCTATCTTTGGTTTGAGATAGCGTCTCACCATGTAACTCCAGCTGTCCTAGAACTTGCTATGTAGACCAGGCTGGCTTCAACCTCACAGAGATCCACCTACCTCCGCCTCTGGAGTGCCGGGATTAAAGGTGTGCACACCCAGCTCCAAACTATCACCTATCTCTTTTTGAGACAGTTCTTGCAGTCCTTGGAACTTACCCGGTAAATTAGGCTGACTAGCAAGTAATAGGACCCACCCCAGGACTCCACTCAGCATTTTTTATAATGTGGATTTTAGGGATCCAACTCAGGTATCTGACTTGCAAGGCAAGTACTTTATCAGTCCCCAGAGTTCATTTCAATTTTTTTCTAAGAGATCTGAAGTGATTTTTTCTTTATTTCCTTCACTTTAAGCCAATCATTAAATTTCACAGTGATTTCTGGGGTGGAGCAGAAGGAAGGCGTCATTCAGAGTTATGGAGGCTATGGCCTGGTTGGCCTCACTGGGGAAGCTGGAGGAGCACCTACTTGCTGGCAGGTAGGTGATGCTTCAAGAGCCAGAGAGCTGGTTCACAATGCCCTCAGCAGCTTCCGCCTTTCGCAGCTCACTCAGGCCATCACCTGCTGTGGCCAGCGAGTTGACGATCAGCTCAGCTGCCTTGGAGTCACCGTCAGCAGAGATGATGCCTTCTGCTGCTCAGCCTTTTCCACCACAAATCTGGCTCTCTCCACTTCCTGCTGAGCCACCTGTTTGACTTCTGTTGCCTCTGTGAACTCCCGTCCTGAAGGTCAGATGTGTCAGGGACACGTCATCCACGATGAGCCCAAATGTTGCTGCTCACTCAGTGAGGTCATCGTTCACCTGCCTGAAGACCAGCTCTCGATGGGTAATCAATTCTCCAGCACCAAATCAAGCCACCACCAACTTGAAGATCTCTGAGGTGTCCTCACTGGTGTAGATATGAGGAAGCTGGCTGGCCACCGGCCGGAAGAGGATGCGTAAGTGCGATGTTGACGTTCTGCAAGTCTTTGCTATCAGTGATGACCAGTACATTCCGTGGTCAAGAGCAGCAGTCAAAGATAATTGGCTTCTGTTCCCAAGCGATGAGAAAGTGAGTCCCTTCCCCTACTACAGTGTCCTGTGCACCACAGAACCGTCAAAGATGACAGCTCTGTGTCCAGCATCCACATTATATAAAGCAGGGTTCACCATGCCTCCTGCAACTGCTAACCCCAGGCCAAACTTTCCGATGGACTCAAACACTTGGACAGCTGTGACTCCTGTTGCTTTCACTCTGATCTCCACATGAATTCCCACTTCAAATTTTTAAAGCAGTAAACTTTTGTAACGTGCTTTTATCATTTTTCACACAGAAACTTTAATATATGAAGCTGTGTCTTTTGACACTAGTTTTACATTTCTTCTGATGAGCTAAATCTATTTGTGTAGAATGTCTTATTTTGAATTTGTACTTCATCCATGACTAAGGTTGAGTCTCTTTTCATCTGGCTTGTTTCATTTTTTTTTTGTTAAGTGTTTCTAATGTATTTTTAACTAGGTTTTCTTCACCACTTTTTCTGGATGTCAGCCCATATAGATGGTTACTGAATAGATGTATAGATGCTTAGGCTGTACTATCATGCTAGACCTTGGATGCCAGACTTATTATGTCATAATGAATTTAAAAATTAAAAGCAAAATAAGGTTATAGCTCAGTGGTAGAGTGTTTGTCTATTAGCATAAAATTCAGGGTTCCACACACAGTTTGTAAGCCTGCAAGCCAGTTTTCTCACAATTCTTACACTGTCGCCCGAAGTGCTGCTCTCCCAGATACAAGCAAGACTTCCTTCCTGACCTCCTCCAGTCACTGATTCAAAACGACCCTTTATGGTGTGCTTTCTCCACAATTAGGAGAGTAACGCTGGCAGCCGAGCCAACCCACTTTTCCCTTTGTCTTTATTGCACATATTACCAGACTCCTTCCATGCCATGTAAACAAAGTATTGATAAAAGACAAATGCTAACCAGGAAAATAGAAAACAAGTTATGGCACGTTTAGTCTGACTAGGAGGTTCAAGGATCACACACGACCTTCCTAACCTACTCTAGGTTAACCATACTTAATGGTAGATAAGTCCCAGAAGCAAGTTGGTAAGGAGGGCTCTGGGGTCCAGGGATGCTCCCAGTGAATGGTGGGACAACACTAAGCAAAGTGAAAACTGATTGTGGAGTCTCTAGTAGTGGAAAAAGTGTGCTCATGTTATTTAGGTTAATCCTTTTCTTATCACAGTAAGTGATTAACATCTCTCGAATAAATTCAGTAGACTTGACAACCTGACCTCAACTTCCAGCCTCCACCCATGGATTCCTCCCACGGGAAGGTTCCAACAAGACTATTTCCTTCGCCAGAACATTCTGCCCTCACACAGGAAGAAGGCTCAAGCACTCTCAGGATGTTGACCAAAACTTGGGCAGAGACAGCATTTCTGGAAGTGGAGGGATTTGCTTGGGGCGGGGGGGGGGGAACCATCATCTAAGCCGCTTGGCAAAATGATAGTGGGTTCCACCCAGCCCGAGCCACAGCCCTTTTCCTGCGGACAGTTTTGTGGACTAAGTGTGCATGTCTTTGCCCGTGTTTGTCGCAAGCCCTCCCAGGCCTCAGGTGGAGAGCAACATGGCCTCAGGAGACCAGCTCAGGACTGAAGGAGCTCGGCTGCGCGCGCCGGGGCGCCCCCTGCAGGCGATGCGAAGCTGAGCAGGAGGAGCCGCATGCGGACATCACAGCCACAGCCAGGCCACTCTGGGAGGGAGGCGCCCCCACCCTGGGCTTTACCCTGGCAAGCAGCCTTGGCAGAAAGGACCCAGAAAGGAAGGCCTGAGGACAGGGACGCCCTGTTGGGAAGCCTGACCAACCTAAGCTAAGGGCAGGCCCTGCCATCCGGGCTGGAGAGGAGTCAGGCAGGGTCCAGGCTCTACATGCTGGTCCCAGTGAAAAAAAGTTAGTGCTTTAGCTTCAGCTCTGACTTCCTCCTGAAGGACCTTGTGACCATCTGGATAGGTTAGAATTGCATTACTGGTGACCAGGGCCCGAATGAAGACACTGTTAGGCTGTTGTTATGGCAGTGCCCGTGACAAGGATGTGTCAGAACAGATGTGGATGTAGAGTCGGTGAGAAGCCATCTGCCTTAGACCATATCCTGTTGCTAATACCACAATTCTTCATGGGGATGGGGGGGGGGGGTATTTTGTACTGTTTTCCTAGACAGGGTTTCTCTGTGTAGCCCTGGATGTCCTGAACTCACTCTGTAGACCAGGCTGACCTCAAACTCATATAGATCTTCCCGCCTCTGCCTCAAGCTAGGGAGCAGGTTAGGAGGCTAGGTAAACTTGCATTCATAACGGAATCCCTCTGGATATAGAAGCCATTATTTGGTAATTATATGACTGGATTAACAATTTTTTGAGTTTAAGATCCTAATTGCTCTGGAGGTAAACTATCAAGTTTATAGTCGCATGAGTGGATTCATGATTTTATTTTGTTTTATTTTATTTTATTTTATTTTTTGAGTACAAAGTCCTAATCACTTTCTAAATTTCCTACTTGGCCTCACCTTTTAATATCCAAAACTGGGAACTAAATCTCAACATGACTCTTACAGGTATCAAAACAGATCAATAAAATTGATGATTCCAAAGATTCTGATCTAAGCGACTCGTTCACTAAACCAGAACAAACTGTACTGAGGCTTTCTAAAGTTCCTTTCCCTTACTATTAAATATCGGACCAGAGCTTTGATTCCAAGCACCCACACTGCATTTCTCAAAAGTCTGTAACTCCAGTTCCAGGGAATCCAACACCCTCTTCTGGCTGCCACAGGTACCAGGCAAGAACATAGTACACAGACATACATGCAGGCAAATACTCAGAAATGTTTTTTTAAAAGATGCTTCACACACACACACACACAGAGAGAGAGAGAGAGAGGGAACATCATTTTCTTTCCTGATTGTAAGTACTTAACCTTTGTTTGATGTCTGTAGAAGTTCAGAACATGCACAGCAGAATATTTTAAGAGTAAAATAAAAGTCACCTAATGATCTCAGTACTCAGGATCTCTGCATTGTGTTATGTTTTCTCCTTTTGTTCTGTGCATGCTTTTACATGACAGAATACTGATCATACCTACCATATTCTTTATCACTTAGATGCTAACAGGAAAGACTGTGTCAGGACATTATTTATAAAATTCTTCTTTTTCTGTAACAGAAACCCTGAGACATAATTCTAGAAAATAGGAGGTAACTTTCTGTTATGTTTAAGTTTAGTGAGTTTTTAAAATTTTTAATATTTATTATTTTGTGTGTGTGGATGTTTTGCCTGTATATATGTGTGTTTGTGCCATTTGTGTGCCTGGTCCAGTGGAGGCCAGAAGAGGGCTTTGGATCTGCTAGGACTGGAGCTACAGATGGTTGTGAGCCACCTTGTGAATGCTGGGCCCTGGTCTTCTGCAGGACCGACAGATGTTCTCAATGGCTGAGCCAACCCTCTCATCAGGTGTTTTTGTTTTGTTCCTGAGGCAGGATCTCATATAACCCAGGCTAGCCTGGGACTGGAGTTGTGTAGTTGACGGTGACTTTGATCTCTTAGCAGATGAAAATGTAACTTTACACACATTTAATAGGATGAATTAGAATAGGCATAAACAAAGAAGAAACTCAGAATAAAGAATCAATACCATTTTGCTTGCAGGGAGGAAGGCATAAGAAACTGGAACAAACTAGGGTGTTGAGGGAAACATTCCAAGACTGCCTCTAAAGGAGCCAGGGAACATGAAGTTAGGATTTAGGTGCCAGAGTTAAGCATTGACACAATGTACACGTGTAATAAAGAGAGTCCAGAATTCTGTTAGTATAAGAAGTTTTTCATTAAATATGGAACAGTTTGTTTTTCAGAAAGTAATAGGTCAACCTTTAGAAGTGGATTCAATTATGCAAGTACTAGGAAATCTCAAGTACAAATAACCAGCTGTGCTGATTCACGCACGTGTAACACAGAACCAGTGTTTTAGGTCTTGTTGTTTGGGTTGTAAGCCATCTCTCCAGCCAACATTTTGGATTTATAAATGGCCACAGTTATTATATTTTGGGTTTTATTGTATATGTCACTATACCTTTTTTGTTTTTGTTTATTTTTGAGACCAGTTATCACTGTGTAGTTGTGACTATTCTGAAACTCATTATGTAAATGAGGCTAGCTTCAAACCCACAGAGACCCACCTCTTTCTGCCTTCTGAGTGCTGGAATTAAAGGCATTTGCCACTATGCCCAACTGATGTTCCCATAATTAAGACAACACTTGACACACATTAAGTGAACATAGGTGAATTTTAATGATAATCATGGTAATTCGTGAAAAAATGCTTATATAGAATGAACTAGTATTGATTACACACACCGACCAAGAAAACTTAAAACAACCATCAAAGGCAGTCTACCCTAAGTAGACTATGGTAATGTCTACTATTACATATTTAAAAACAGATGCTAAGATAACACAAAGAGCATTATAGTTCACTTGATATTCAAATAGCCTGTCAGTCATCCTAATCAGGATCTTACAAAAGCATCAGGTTTCTAGGAGAGACACTATTCTAGAGTAGTCAGTAAATCTTTTGATAGTTATACGTCTGTAAAACTAGGAACAGGCTACATCTTGGAATCTGAAGAAGATAGCCAATCATACCCTGACAAGGTTCCAGCCATAGTGTAAGATGCAAAGATCTTCCTTCAGCCATGTTCCCTGGCTGTAGAGGTGCTTCATGTGTACAGAGTTGAGCTGTGTTTACACCTTTGCGGCATCTGAGCCTTAGAAGTAGGTCTTTATAAAGTTTAGTAATTTGCACAAAGAGAAAGGTAGGTGTGAATGTAATTGTAACCACACTTCTGGGTGTGTCTTTGAGTCCATCAGTCCAGTAGGGTGTTCTTTGATTTCACAGAAGTTATGTTGAATGAGGAGGATTGTTTCTGTCAACAGGACTGTTTTTCATTCACTGAGGGTGATATTTTTTTTTCACTTTTAAAGATAAAACCAAAATGTCCACTACTATCCTTAGACATAATGATTATCTGTTTGAAGGATTTGTCTCAAATAGTCATTTTATTATATTTTTCTTTAAAGTTTGTTTTGAGCACCTTGTGTGCCTTCTCAGTGCTCCAGTGTAGAGAGTTTTCACGAAGTAACTGGGTCAACTCTCTTCCAAATCTCAAACCAGCAGTGAAGTGTTAGCCCAGGCTAGCTTAATAGAAAGACCATCATCGTTTGAATTCACCCTGAGCCCAATTTTTTTGTCTTGATCCTTAGAGACAAGGACTTCAGGGATCCCTCCTTTAATTCCTGCTCTATGGGTCCCCACACCGTTATCTGATGTGTCAGAGCAGAGTTCACATGGAAGATCCTGCCAGCTGCGTCTGGGCTGGTGCTCCAGGGACCAAGCCTAGAAGTGCACAAATCTCTTTTTCATATAAGCTCACTCCGCCTCATGTATTTGGAAGTACTTTGGATATGGATTAAAATAAAGATTTCCAGTTTGAATGATGGGAGCAGAAGTCTCTGTCAGAATTGCTGGGCTGGCAGGGTTGGTGGAAAGGGTAGTTTGGGCTTGGATTACCTGTGTTCACAAGAAGGTGAAAGGCACCTTTTCTTTTGTTTTCAGGCCTTTTCCAGACTAACGACCCATGCTCCCAATCTCCTCCAACCCTGAACTTCTCATCCTCCTCTTCTGAGCTCTATTGGCCTGGACTCCAGGTGAGCACTATCACGCCTGGGTTTCTACAGTGCTCGGGATTGAACCGAAGGTTTTGTGCATGTTACTCGAGCGCTCTACCAACTAAACTGTCTTCTCAGCCCCTTTTCACTACCTTTTCTGTGTGAGCAGCCTTTAAGTTATTGTACGAGTTTTATTTTCAATGTATGTGTAAGTGTGTGCCTGCGGACACATGTGCACATGTTGGTGGGTGTGCATGGAGGCCAGGAGGAAGTGTCTGATCCCTGGGAATTGGAGTTAGAAGTGGTTGTGAGCCTCCTGAAATCAGTGCTAAGAACCAAACTCAGGTCAAGGACAGCAAATACTCAAGAGTGCTCAGCTGTCTCTCCAATCCCATGAGGAGCTTTTCCAAACACTCCTCAGTGAGGCTGGGAATAGGCTGAGCATGGCAGAAAGGACTGTGATTGCAGGGATGGCGTGGGCAGCAGTTAGGACAGGGAGTTCCAGGCCAGCCGGGCTCAGAGCATGGAAATCAGACAAAATTCAAGTGACACATGTAGCCCCATTTTTTTTGTTTTTCCTCCCTGTGTTTTCACTTAATGTTATGACCGCTTTGAGGAATCAACACTCTAGCACTGATTCTGTTTTGTTTGGGACTGAGGCTGTTGTGCTGAAAAGTGAACTCACCCTTGTGCGTGCTGGATGAGTTATTGATCACTAAGCCATTATCCCTGCCAACATGAGAACTTTTTTAAAAAATATTTTTAAAGACTTATTTATTTGTTTTACTTATATGAGTACCCTGTAGGTGTCTTCAGACACACCAGAAGAGGGCATAAGATGACATTATAGATGGTTGTGAGCCACCATGTGTTTGCTGGGAATTGAACTCAGGACCTGTGGAAGAGCAGTCAGTGTTATAACCACTGAGCCATCTCTCCAGCTCCACATGACAACTTTTAAAAAATTTTTTTAATTTATTCATCTCTCATACAATATATCCTGATCTAAGTGTCCACTTCTATTCCTCCCCTACTTCCCATCTCCCCTAGATGCACTCCCTCCCATCTCTCCTTAAAAAAGGAGCAGGCTTCCCAGGGACATCAACTGAAACAAGGTACAATAAGACTAGGCAAAAATTCTCACATCAAGGCTGAGCAAGGCAACCAGTAGGATTCAGTAAGAAGAAAGGGGTCCCAAGAGAAGCCAAAAGAGTCAGACACACCCACTCCCACTGAACATGACAGCTTTTAGCCCTATTTAGTCACACCAAACCTTGTCATTGGTTGGATAGTTTGTTCTCAATCTTTTAAGATGTTAAAAAGGACATCTTATTTTATCATCATCAGAGCTCCAATTAGTTCCTCAAGAAAGAAAACTAGAAATGGATCCAACAGATAGAAAAGATGACTAGAACCTAGATTGCCCAAACCAGAGAATCAGTAAGACCTTGGTGCTGGAGATGTCGCCCAGCAGAAGAGTATGCTTAGCCTTGTAGAGGCCCTGATGTCAGTGTCCGTCATTGTAGAGAAAACTGATGGTTGAAATTGTTCTTCAAATGTATTCATTTTTTTGTAATGTATAGCATGTCTGCTATACTCAGGACATCATTCACAATAGATGTGGCCTCGTTCTGAGCACAACCCTATACTTCCTTTACATTGCACTGTAGCTGTGAGCCAGTGGTAAGAATTACTTACAATATTTAAGAATTACTTAACAATTGTCTGTTCTTGGTCAATTCCATGTCTGAGTCAGCTATGGTATTTGAGTATTATAAATTATTTTTCTTAATATTTGTGGCAAGGCTTTGTTAACATATAAATAAAATAGATGAGGTTTCTGGGAAGGATATGGTAAATTAAGGTCTCATTACTGCTCTAGGTAATCTGTGATCTGTCATTTCCTGGCATCCTGCTTGTCTGTGAGGAGAGTAGTCTCTTGACCATGGACAGAAGCTGCCCATCTTTCCAAGCAGGGCAGCAGCCACTTCCTTTGGCTTTTCCCCAGAAATGGGAGAACTAGAAACAGCTCAGCACAGTTAGAAATACACCTTATAAAGATACTAAAGATGCTCTGGAAATGGACTTTTCTACTGTAGGAATTCTGTAGTTTATGAAATTAACTTGTTAGCTCCAGCTGTCAGCCTGACATAGTCTTCAGAGTTACCAAGAAGGGACTCTCAATTGAGGGATTGTGCAGATCCTACTGACCCATTGACCTAGCTGTGATGGGCTGCCTTGACTCTTAATTGTTGTGATGTAGAAGGGCTTAGTCCAATATTGGCAGCACCATTCCCTGGGCAAGTGGTCCTGGACTGTTTTAAAAATCTAGTTAGTTAAGCAGAAGCCAGTGACTGAGTGAGCAAACAGCGTTCCTTTGTGGTTTTTAGATGCTGTAATTGTAAGCCAAGGAAGCCCTTTCCTCCCCTAAGGTGCTTCTGGTCAGAATGGTACATCACAGCAATAGAAGTAAGGCTAGAGCAGAAACAGGAAAGTAGACTGCAAGGAATTTGTTTAGATGGTTACTTCCGAGTGTATTTTCATATGCAATTCTAGGGCTGGGGGGGGGGCAGAGGCAGGAGGATAGAAGTACAGAGCAAGTTCTAGGACAGTAAGACTGTTAGATAAGAAAGACAGACGAGGAGAAACTGGGTAGGAAACTTGAGGAGCCAATCTTTCACATATAAAAACCTGCTGATCTTTTGTTTTTGTCCAGGAGAGTCCTTGTCTATGAAATGCAGTTATCACAGCAGCTGGACTTGTTTCCAGAATGCAGGGTGACCCTTTTGTTATTTAAGGAAGTAAAAAATGCAGGAGACTTGAGAAAAAAGGCCATGGAAGGATCTATTGATGGTTCTTTGATAAACCCCAGTGTGGTAAGTACAGAATATGGGAATGAATTAAGCAAGGCAGACATTTAAGAATATGCTCATTTTACCGGGTAATTCTTTTCTATTCAGGTAAAAAAGTATTTGCCCAAGTCACACTTGGGTGTTGTAAAATAACAAATAAATCTAAAATGCTGGATCCTGTCTTAGGAAGGGCTATGGCCTAACTATGAGCACATATGTGTTCTGGCAGATGCCTGAGTTTTGTGCTTCTCATATGTGAGGTGTAAGTCTGCAGAAGAAGCATAGTGTCTTAGTTACTGTCCTGTTGCTATAAAGAAACACCCTAATGAAGGTGGCTTATGACAGAAAGAACATAATTGGAAGCTGCTTACAGTTTCAGAGACTAGTCCATCACCACCATAGCAGAGAGTGTGGCAGCAGACAGGCAGGCAGGCAGGCCGGAAGGCAGGCATGTCACTAGGGCAGTAGGAATAACTTACATCTGGCCCCCTAGATGGAGGTAGAGAACACAACTGGACCTTTTGTGGCCTTTGAGGTTTCAAAACTCAACCCCAGTGGCATCAGTGAATCCTCAAAGCCTATCTCCAGTGACACACCTCCTCCAACAAGGTCACATCTCCTATCATGGCTCTTCTTACTTCTCAACCTGACTACATCTGGAATGACCTAAACCTTGCCAAATGTCTGGGCATACCTGTGAGGAGATCTTTGCTTATGGAGTCATTTGAAGTGGCAAGATCCACTTCTAAACCAGATTGTTGAGGTGGGACGGCAGACACACCTTTAATCTAGACCTTTTAAGATCATACAATCCACTTCTCACCTGGGCCACACCTTCTTCTTGAAAGCCTATATAAAGGACATGGAAAAGGGAAGCTCTCTCAACTTCCTATAAAATAGATTTCCTATAAAATACATACTTTCTTACTTCAAGAGAGAAGAACCAAGACACAGTCACAAAGCAAAATCAAATTCCAGCTGTGTAAACAACACAATGCCCAGTATCTGGGAGCCACTCATGATCTTCAAAGGGCTTGCATTACTTCTCTAGCTCTGCATTCTGTAGCATACACAGCTTGTCTTCTAAGTTCAGGCAGCCTCTATTCTCCTGCTGCTGCTAATCTTGGGAATCATACTGGCATCTCCAAAATGCTGGGATCTCCTGCAACTAGGCCACTCCTTCATCAATGGCGTTTCTGGCCTCCCTCAATGCCAAACCTCAGCTACTCTCCATGACCTCTTCAAAACCAGTACCATCTTGGTGACTCTTAAACTTTCCAAGTACAACTGCCAGCATAAGGTACAACCTTGACTACCTCTGGAACACAGCTCCTGTGTGGTCTCAGGAAACACTTCTAAGAAGATTGACCCCAGTGATACTGGTGTCTTCTTAATCACTGCTAATTTCTCAATTCCAGCTAACCAGCATCAGTTATCCCTGTAACTCAAAGATTTCTTCTCATTGGTGCTGGTCTCTTGTTAATTATGGCTGACTCTTCAATCCCAGCTGATCAGATACAACAGATTCTTCATACAAAAATCCCTGTGGAGTCTGCTTCTTCCCTCTGAAACTTCACAAACCAGGCCTCCACTGTCTTCCCTGCTTTTTCCAATCTCCTACAGAACAGTTCACTGAACTCTCAACACTCTGTGTGTGACTTCTATCCCAAAAGGCATTCCACAACTCTCCCCAAAACAACATGGTCAGGTCCTTCACAACAGTATTCCACCATCCTAATACCAACTTCTGTCTTTGTTAGGATACAATTGGTATGAAACACCACAACCATAGCAACTTGGATAGGAAAGGGTTTATTTATTTTGCTTACATTTCCATATCACTGTTCATCAAATGAATCAAAGGAAGTCAGAACAGGAACTCAAACAACACAGGAACCTGAAGGCAGGAGCTGATGGCCATGGAGAAAAGGGCTTCCTCACTTCCTTCCCGTGGCTTGCTCAGCCTGCTTTCTTATACAACCCAGGACCACCAGCTTAGGTGCAGTTCCACCCAAACTGCCCTGGACCTTGTCACATCAATCACTAAGTAAATGCTCTACAAGCCTGCCTATATATAGCCTGATGTTATTGAGACATTTTCTCAATTGAGGCTTCCTCCTCTCCAGTGACTCTTAGCTTTTATGGAGTTGACATAAAATGTTCTGAACAACCCACCAACTGAGAACCAAACAGATTGGTACCAGAAGTGGGGTATTCCTGTGACAACCTGACCATGTTTTGGGGAGGACTGTGAAAAGACTTTGGAACTTTGAGCTAGAAGAGCTATTCGGATGTTCAGAGCTCTGTGGAATGTTCTGTAGCAGCTTGGAAGATAATGTAAGAACAGTGCAGAAGACGGAGACCTGGCTCGTTCAGAGGGAACAATTAAAGACTCTTATCAGGGCTGTTGCTGTTTTGATTGTGAAGATTCTGTGGTTTTGGTTAGCTGGGGCTGAAGAATCATCTGGGATTAACAGGATACCAGAACTGCTAAAGCAAAACCTTTGCATTACTTGGACTATTGATGCTGGTTAGCTGGAGCTAAGAAATTAGAGGTAATTAAGAAGAGATCAGCATCACTGAGGTGAAATCTTCTGGGAAGTGTTTTCTAAGAGTACATTGAGGCTGTGTTCCAGAGATACCCAAGGTTGTACCTTCTGCTGTGGCTGGACTTGGTAATGTGTAAGCATCACCTTGGTGGTACTGATTTTGAAGGCATGAAGGGGTCATAAAGATCAGCTGAGACTCAGCACTGTGAGAGGCCATGGAAGGCCATTGGTGAAAGTGCAGCCTCAGTTGCAGTTGATGGTCCAGGAGTGAAGGGGTCATGTAAAGGAGTTGAGGCTTGGCACCATGAAGAGAGCCTATGAGAGACTATTGGTGAAGCCTAGTTACAGTGGAAGACAACAGTATTTTGGAGATGCCAGTACCATGATATGACCACCAAAAGCAGCAGCAGCAGTGGAGTACAGGCAGCTGGACCCTAGATGAGAAGGTGTGTGCTACAAATGGCAGGACGGGAGAAGTGACCCAAACCCCGGAGGAGCCCAGAAGATCGTGAGTTGGCTCCCAGATATTGGACGGTTAGAGTCTGATTTTGCTTTTGATTGTGACCGTGCCCTGATATTTTCCCTCTTGAAGGAAAAACTGTTTTATAAGATGTTTCAAATGTCAACAGGAAATGGCACAGTTAATCACTAGCCTTTCTTTCCTGGTTATGAATTAACATTCTCATCACAGGAAGGGGGAGAAGACACCACTACCAGACCGACTTCTGTTCTCAGCTCACCTCTGCCACTGGTTTTATCGTCTTCTGCTTGTGTTTCAAGACATTTCATTTTATACAATTGGAATAAAAAGCACAAGCCCCTAGAGAAGCTACAGTGTCCAAGGCTCTTCCTCAGTAGTCCTTGTCACCCACCTTGTACTTTGACTTCTCCACATTGCCCTTCTAAGCTCTGGATCCTGTGCGTTTTGTGCATAAGAATTTCCTTAACTCTAAGGCAGGTGTGGTGACCCATTAAGTCCACTACTCAGGAGGCTGAGGCAGGACAAAGCCCCAAGTTTGAGGTCAGCTTGGGATATGCTACAAGTTCCAGATCAGCCTAAAGTAGAATGTCAAATCCTGTCTCAATAAATAAATACTAATTCATTTAACTCTCTTAGCCACTCATTAGGTGGATATGTCTTTGTGCCCACTTTATACAAGAGGCAACTAAAAGAGTACAGCAATATTAACTGAGTAGCCCAGGGTCATGTAACCGTATAAAGCCATGTTTGACTTGTATTTGATTGTATCCCTCAAGATAGGCTTGGTCAAGGGTCAGCAAAGCTCTGTGAAGAGCTAGATAAGTACTTTGCTCCTCAAAGGCCATCTGATTCCTGCTATAATGACTCAACACCATCTTTGCAGTCTGAAAGCAGCTACAGAGAACAGGTACATAGTGAGTGGCCTCTGTCCAGTATGCCCTGCAGTGAGCAAGTAGTGGGCAGCACTGGAGTTGAGGCTATGGACTCCAGAGTTGGTTAGGATACAGTGACAGTCAGGCCCTAAAGCTCACTGGCTGAGTACAGCAGAGGGAAACATTTTGTTATCTTTAAGGCAGTAGGGATCAGAGGGAAACCCACAGCAGTGCTTCAGGAGCCCTCTGCTGGGGCTTCTCAGCTGGGCTTTCAGGTTACTGTGCAGCTGGACAGAAGCTCTGGGGAGGACAGAGAAGCTCAGAAGCATCCGAATGGGAGTGACAGGTATTACTCACCTCTTTTCATTCATTCAAGTTCAAAAATGGTGACTCTATGTTCTTCCCACAAGCACAGTCAGTTCTGCCCCTTCATTCTCCTAGACATCCTAGTCTGCAAAGCCAGGTGCCCTCTCATAGTGCAGTTCTGGGGTTATCTGCTAGGTACCCTGTGGTGGTTTGAATACACTTGGCCCAGGGAATGACACTATTAGGAGGTGTGGCCTTGTTGGAGTAGGTATGGGCTTGGCAGAAGTGTGTCACTGTGGGCATGAGTTTTAAGAGACCCTCCTCCTAGCCACATGGGAGCCAGTCTTCTCTTAGAGGCCTTCAGATGAAGATGTAGAACTCTCAGCTCTTCCTGCACCATGCCTGCCTGGAGATTGCCATGTTCCCACCTTGATGATAATGAACTGAACCTCTGAACTTGTAGACCAGCCCCAATTAAATGTTGTCATCATGAGTTGCCTTGGTCATTGTGTCCGTTTGCAGCAGTCAAACCCTAACTAAGACATACTCCAAACCCAGAATTCCTTTTTGAGTCCCACCTCTTGAGTGTTCAGACACGCCTGCTCCATGGAGGGGGTAGAGGAAGATGCAGAACAGAGAGTAAGTGCGTCTTGCACACTTGCCCAAGATCATCCAAAATGAAAGAAATCTTGCTTCCTCTCCTCACTATTGTGGGGAGGGGGTGCGTGGTCTCAGTGTCCCTGCCTACGCATAAGGACTGTCACAGGGACCACACTGAGTGTGCAGCTGCAATGTTAGCCCAGGGGATGCAGACTCCTAGGGTGGACACTGCTGCCTTAGTGTGATAGAGAAGGGCTCACAGGAAGAAGCCCAAGGACGTTGACTTTGGTGACAACAGACAGAATCATACTTCGTGAACCATCAAGGCTGCCAGGGTCAAGGAGAGCCACATGGCAAGAGAGGGTGAAGAATGTAGTCCTGGTCACCAAGTCACCTGTGTTTGGAGTGGCATAGCAAGGAGGCTCTGTGTAGTTGACATTGGTCAGTAGCATGGTTTGGCTTGACTGAACCCCCAGGAGTTAAACTGCATCAGAGGAGATGCTAGGAGGAAACAGGACCCCCAGTGTTGGGCTTTATTTGGTCAGATGCTGAGGCCTAGTGAGGGAGCCTGAGCCTTTGCTGGAGTTTATAGACCTGTCTCGATCACTTCCGTACTGGAGTGTCTCAGTTTGACCTGCTTAAGCCTGCCTTTACCTAGCTACCACTGAGGCAGAATAACTTTGTTGGCTCTGTCAGTCACCCCATACCCTCTGTCACCCTTCCCTGCCCCCTGTGTCATCTCAGGTCAGCAACCCCACATCCTCTCTCAGCCCTGTATAAACAAGAGACTGATACAATAAAATGAATTCCTACTTCCACAGACTCCCAGATCCAGGTCATTATTCTCTGGAGGCATGAGGTTTGTGACACTCACCATTCTGTTGGGTTACACCAGGTTTTCTCCTCTCAGCACAGACCTGCCAGCAGAAAGCTAACACCCCAGTACTGCCCAAGTATCACAAATTACTGACTTGGGGGGTGCCTGGATCTCTGTGATCAGCAGTCTCGAGCCTAGGGTGGGAGAGAGCAAAATACCCTACATCTCTAATAGTATCCCAGATTACAGAGGAACTAACTGAGAAGGAGGGACAGCCTTGCACATATAAGCACAGCCCCATATCCCATCACAGCCTTGTGTCAGAGGTTTGCAAGATGGCACAGTCATGCACAAAGCACCCGCATTTCTGGAGTTCCTGAGCCTTTGAACTCAGGCTAGATCCAGCCTGAGTTCCAGGAGTGCCAGCTGTAGGGTGCTTCCAGCCCCATATCCTTTTAGAAATACAGAGCTGTATGTCAGGCCTACTTAAAGTGATGCTGGCCTGTGAGATAGCCCACAACCGCTCTACAAGACTGGCTACCATAAGTCATCTTCCCCGTAGAATCAGGCCTTACTCTATTCTCCCCAACTTCTCTGCCTTGACAAAATCTACCTCTGCTGGTTCTCTTCTCAGTTCTGCATGTGATACCTTTGTTTCTTTCTCCTTATCTTATCTTTGGCTGCTCTCAAAGCTCTTGTTCCTTTTCCCGCTGGCCTGCTGGAATTTCTAGGCACACAGACACCTGGCACTTTAGTCAATATAGATGTTTGCACAGGTGAGCTAGGTGAGCTGTTCCCTCCAGCCATGCAGAAACTTCTGGTCCACAGCCTCGTAAGTGAAATACATGCAGTAGTACTTTGCATTTTTCATAATGCAACAGTGATGTTGGGCTCAGTAAAACACAGGCCTGCCCGAAACCCAGAGTGTGGCAAAGCCCATAAACCCTGACTCAGGCATTATATGCATGAGAATCTGTTATGCAACAACAAGCTTTTATTTGACATGACATGGTTCACTGCTTCCCGTAGCAGAGTGCAGAGAAGCATGGGGGCATAAAGTCACAGACCTCCTTTCCTAGGGAGAAGGGAAGGAGTAATTTAGTTGAATAAAATAAACATCCACTAACCTCCAGAACACAGTCATGAAGTACTGGCCTGTCTTCTGGAAGCCCATGCCCAGGTACAGAGTCATAGCACCTTCCCTCAAGGTGCTAGTGTCAAGCACAACATTACTGTAGCCCTGGTCCCGTGCAAACTGGAGGACAATTCTGACCAGTGCTTTTGCTATCCCCTGTCTTCGATGCTGTGAGGACACAGACAGGTGGAAGAGCTGTAGTGGCTTTCTCCCTAATGGAGGATCCTTGACTGGAAGACAACCCACTGTGCCCACCACCTGCCCCCCAGACTCAGCCACCCAGAAACAGGCACCATGAGAATTCAGGTAAGACTTGGTGATGTCAGCCATGTCTGTCTGCAAACACTTGGCCACATATTCCTTCCAGGGCTGTCTGGCAAGGAGCCACAGGAGTAGGAGCAGAAAGAAGATGCACATAACAGCCAGGAGCCAGGAGCCAGACACCAGGACCAGGGCAAGGGGCAGCCCAGCTAAGAGCAGGAGGGTTCGGGGCAGCATAAACATGTGGTGGAAGGTGGAGGGGATGTACTCTTCCATGCCCTTGGTGAACAGGTCCACGACACTTTTATGGTCGCTGTCCTGGTACTGGCGGATGTGATAAGGAACCATGGGAGACTTCTGGGTCTCAAATCTTGGCATCCAGGACAGACAGCTATACCTGCCTGCACACCTTCCCTTAACCCTGCAGAAGAGAGAAATCATGTGAGTCTCCTGAACTTCCCCTTCCCAACCTCCCAGGACTCATGGAGGCCCTGTTCAAAGGTGTTATTTTTCTGCTGTCACTGACATTGTAAAGAAGTATCTTGTTAGCAGTACCTGACTACTCCCCTGTATCCTCCCCGTTTTAGCCTCTAGCTACTGGGTACTCTATCTCTATTACCCTCTCTGAGTAGGTGTCTTCATCAGTAGACTAGGAAGAAGGACCATTTGGTTTTAATGCTCTGGCCTGAATGCAGCAGGCATATACACTGCTTCCTCGTAACTTAGTTACAGGTTCTTTGGTCTTTGGTACTGAGATGGCAAGAAGATGTGTCCCAAGAACTGTGTTTCCTAGTCACAGTCCCTGCACCAGAGTATGTTTCAAAGGTCAAGTTCCACAAAGTCTCTTTTCCCTGACTAGAAAGACTTGATGTGGTGTAAGGCCAAGGGTTAACCCCAAGTGCCCACCCTTAAATATTGTGTAATACAAGTCCTGACCTTTCCTCTCTTCCTCTCACCTGGTACCACAGAGCCAGAAGGGTCTGGAATGGTTCCCACTCCTAAGTAGCATTAAGTAGAAACTGCTGGTGCCTGCCCTCCATCTGGGCAGTAGACCTGGGGAAGAAATTCCTTGGATGGATCCAGAATAATTGCAAACCAAAGTCTAAAAACTGGATTTTGAAGGTGGCAGACATCTATTTCCTTGTGACCCCATGCAATACACTGGGACAAGCAAGTTCTGGAATGGTACATCAGGTGTCACCCTTATGAAGCCCACCAACTTCTTCCTGTTTCCTTCAAGTCTTAGTGTTTTTTCCAGTTCCCAGGCTGCTATCTGAATGCACCTGCTAAGACAGTGTTTCTTAACCTGGGGGTCAAAGAACCCTTTCACAGGGACCACCCAAGACCCTAGGACATATCAGTATTTACATTAGGATTAATAACAGTAGCAAAATTACACTTATGTTAGGGGGTCACTACAACAGGAGGAACTGTATTAAAGGTTTGAGAACCACTGTGTTAGGAGGATCCTGGGGTCTGGTCACTGGCTATGTGCTCACACCTCCTGCCTCAGTAAGGGCCTTTGTAGCACTGTTCATCCTGCCTCAGCTGTAGCTGCTCCTACCAAAATGGATCTGCAGTCCACACTGACCTCCCACTCCTTCGCCACAGTGTGAAGGACACAACTGTTGTGTCTCATGAGCCCTTTTCCGACTCAGTAGATCTGCTTTCCAAGTCACAGTCCCCAGGTAGGGCAGCTGCTGGAGCTGAGTCACGCTCACCTCCAGGGACCTTGTCACACCAGCCAACATCAGCACTGCTTTACCGTGTGAGCAAGAGTGGCAGAACCGGCTCTCTTTTCCACATAAACACGAGAGATTTTATTTAAAGAAAGTAGGAAAATATTTTTGTAAGGACAAAAAGGGAGTATTTTATTCTTATTATTTATATTTTTAAGACAGGACCTCTCTGTCTATAACTATCTAGCTCTACTGGAACTCATTATATTTTTGAGTTATGTTATATTAAATTAAATTATATTTGAGACCAGGGTGGCCTCAAACTCAGATCTACCTGCCTCTGCTTCCCGGGTGCTGCAATTAAAGGCACTGCCACCATGCCCAGTGAAAGGGAGTGTTTGCGAGAATGAAGGACTTTTGTTCGGTAAAATAGGATTTTGTCTTGGATAAGATGACTAGATTTGTTTCCCAAATGAAAACAAAACAAAAAGTGAAGGTAAAACCAGCAGGCTGAAGTGAGTGGCAATTGGGAGTGCACAAAGTCTTTGGAGACAACCTACGATGATGTAGTCCTGAGCTGTCACACCTAAAAGCTGGCAGTTTAGAACTGTGAGTTCTTCAAAAGCTGGAAGATATTAATCCGCTCTTGGCATTTGCGAAAATACTTAAAAATACAAAACATTTGAATTAATCATTTATGCTTTCTGTGAAGTTTGTCAGAATTTTAAATACTTAGGAAACCTAGTCTAAAAGCTGATGTTCATTAAGTCTAATTTTTTTTATGTTAACATCTTTAAATAACCAGTTTTAGAAATAATTTTCCCAGGTAAATGTAATATCCTATGTATCTGTGTGTAGCAATGTATGACTGAACTTGCTTGCAGTTAAAGACATTTAATTCTTACAGAATGTCTGATACATGCTCCCTTTTATACAGAAGTCATTATGGCCAATATAATTCTTTTCATATCTCTACTATTTCTAACCAGTACCATTCAGAATTAAAAAACAAAACCAAATCACAATCAATACTGTTATTTAAACTCCTGGTCTAAATGTCTTCACCTTGACAAAAGACATACCTTGTTGCTGTATATACATAATTCACTTATTACATCTGTGTATGATCATTAACACTGTTCCCCATTATGGGTCTAAAGGTTTTTTTTAAATAGTTAATGCTGTAGACCATTTATTTATATATATATATATATATACATATATATATATATATATATTTATATATACATATATTTTATATATATAATGATAACTCAAGTTGCTGTAATAGTGTACATTCTGAGCAATGCTTCTTAATGACAAAAGGCATTACATATTGAGACTGAAAACCATACATAAAGAATTAGATTTAAAAGCATCTGTAGACAATTGCCTAATTCTTTTTCCTTTTTTTTTGTTTGTTTTTGTTTTTGTTTTTTGAAACAGGGTATCTCTGTGTAGCCCTGGCTGTCTGCTTAATTTTTAATTTTTATAATTTTTATTATTATCATGTGTGTTCCATGGCTTGTGAGTGGAGGTTAGAAGGTGAGCTTATGGGGCTGGAGAGATGGCTCAGTGGTTAAGAGCACTGACCTCTAGCTCTTCCAGAGGTTCCGAGGTCAATTTGGAGCAACCACATGGTGACTCACAACCATCTGTAATGGGATGGCCTCTTCTGATGTGTCTGAAGACAGTTACGATACACTCATAAAAATGAAATAAATAAATCTTTAAAAAAAAAAAGGAGGCAAGCTTGCGCAGTTGGTTCTCTCCTCCCCCCTTAGGTGGATCCAGGGGATTTTATTCAGGTCTCAGGCTTGCTGGGCTACCTGGGTGGACTGCATACTTAATTTTAACACTAGATTTCCAATAAATATTTGCTCATTATTTCTGTTTTGTGTTCCTCCTTTAAGAATTATATGATTATTGCCTGCAGACATTCTGCAGAAATACAGCCCCTAATGGACATCCCCATTAGTGATTTTGGAGATGCCAGGATGTCACCAACAGGATAAACAAAATGTAAAAAATAGACAAGGTAGGCTCTAGGGTTTATTGGCATTAATTCCTTGACATCTGTCACTCAATTCACACCTTCAACATAGAATCAGATCGGTTGGGACAGATCTCATCGCAGGGATGAGAGACAAGATCAAGCCACCACAGCCAAACAATAGTATCTTCAGAGAACATTCTTGAGAGATGTGGAAAGGTGTTTGAATCAAGTCACGCTGGCATGATGTTGCATGTCTGCAATTCCAGCACTGGGGAAGCTGAGATAGAAGGACTGACAAGTGCCAGACAGCCTGACCCTCATGAGTAAGACTGGCCTCACTGTGACAGATTTCCCAAAAGTAAAGTCGAGACGTTAAAGAGAAATGGTTTTGATACATGGCTACCTGACACTTTTCTAACTTTGGTTCAGACTTTACTGTTTATTTTTGCTTCAGAACAAAGCGACTTTCAGAAATTCTTGCTCCAAGTCACAGCTGCTCCTGCAACATATGGTATGTTCTGATGTTCATCTTTCTGGGCCAGAGAATTCACTTGTAAGTAAAGAAGTCATTCTGACAACCAACCAGGTACATGGTGTCAGGATGTCATCTTTCATATGACACAGATCTCAGAGTTGCTACTGACAGTGAAGAATGATTGGGGACAGATAGGGACTCTTTCATATTCTGTATTATGAAGACACACTTATACTTTACACTGAGGAAAGGAAACAAAATGAACATATTGATAGCTTAGCATTTGTTTTGAGTTAACCTCCCAAGTACCTCTGAAGGAGTATAAGGTTGACATCGGTAGAAACTAATTAGACTCTGAGTCTCAACGTGCCCGAGTCCAAACATCTGCAGATGAGGAAAGAGCGAAGAAAGTAACAAAACAAGCAAAGATCTTCATATGAGAGGTGCAGTCATGCTGACCGCCTGACCAGAGAGGCAAAACAGAGCTCCAGGATTATTGGCTGTGTTTGCCTATGGCCCTTTCTGTGCCTTACATAGTCTGCGGGGTGGAGATGGTATGGAATACATGTGCTTATGGTAATTAATCTGCTTTCTCACACTGCTGGCTCTCTCAGGATAAACTGTAATTGTAAGATTCAAGCCCTTCATTCCTTGGGCTCCCTTGACAGGTAGCAAGAACCAAAATCCGGTCTCACTATCTTGGTGGCCATCCTTCCCCACGAGCAGAATCCTGGTCTTGCACAATTCCCTGAGGCAGATGGCTTCTGAGGACTTGATCCCAGCGTCTGCTCAAGAAATTTGCCTCTTTCCTCTGTCACAGCTCTGAGAGTCCACTCGTCTCTAGATCTCCAAGCACCAGAAGAGCTCCTTCAATGTAAGACCCAAGCACAACACATCCCCGTTTCCACCCGAGAGCACACTCGGTAAACTGAGTCTCAAAAGCTGTGATAAATTGTGACTCTCGTCCTGGTGAATATTTTTCTTTTCACAGGAAAAGGATGTTCAACACAGGCTAAGAACAAAGCTGACACCTAACACCATACCTCAACTTCTAAGCCCGACCTGTGCGGTCCTTTCCACCTCCGAAGCAGGGTCAAAATAGAAGTAGTTCTCCTTGCCTCTGCCAGCAGCTCCTAGAGGGGATGGGAGTCCGCTGAAGTTCATATAAACTTAGCCTGGAGTACGCCCACCGGAAACAGGGAGCTCGGAGCCAGTCCACCTGATCAAACATTAGGCACTTCTGTAAGCTGATGTCCCCGTTTACTAGGGGACGGTCTTCTGAAAGGACTTGGTACTGAGGGTGAGTTCCGCCCTGTAGCCCTTTCTCTGTGGACAGTTTTGTGGGAGAAGTTTGTGTCCTCGCGAGCCCTCCCAGGCCGCGGGTGGAGAGCAACGTGGCCTCAGGAGCCTGGCTCAGGATGGAAGGCGCTCGGCTGCGCGCGCCGGGGCGCCCCCTGCAGGGGATCCGAGGCTGAGCAGGAGGGGCCGCGTGCGGACATCACAACCACAGCCAGGCCCCTCTGGGCGGGAGGCGCGGACAAGAGTCGCCCCCACCCCGAGATTTACCCGGGCCAGCGGCCTTGGCGGGAGGGACCCAGGCAGGAAGCCCTGAGAACAGGGACGCCCTGTTGGGAAGCCTGACCAACCTAAGCTAAGGGCAGGCCCTGCCATCCTGGCTGGAGAGGAGTCAGGCATGGTCCAGGCTCTACATGCTGGTCCCAGTGACATAGTCAGTGCTTTAGCTTCAGCTCTGACTTCCTCCTGAAGGACCCTGTGACCATCTGGATAGGTTAGAATTGCATATTGCTGGCCTGATATTGTGTATCAGGAAACTATTTACAAATCACCCCTGCCCCTTTTGTGTTAAAAAAAATCTTAGACAATTCCAGCAAGTCAGAAATGAACATTTTACGTTGGTATTTGTCGTCTTCAATATTTTGCACTACAGTTAGTGTTCCATGGCTGTAGTTCCAAGCACTTGGGAGGAGAAGCAAGAGTCTTGTGCGTTCCAAGGCAGCCCGAGCGACATGATAAAACCTTCAAAATATCCAAAGAATTACAACGATAAGATAGTTGACACTTTGGATCACCCTTCAGCAACCAAAAGCTTTCTCTTTTGCTTAATAAGTCCTCTCTGTTTTGCTCATATATATGAAAGAAAGCTTCCATGGTTTGGCTGTACTTTTGTGTTTCATGCATTTTGCAATCATGCGATTTAATGTTATCATTGCTGTTTCCATTGCTATCAGCACTACAGGTCTGGTCTCAGGGTGGCGGGGGAGGCAGTGCTGGAGATCGAATCCAGAACTTTGTGTAAGTACACATCTTCAGAGCCAACAGTGAGCCTACATCAGTGGTTTACAACCTGTGGGTTGTGACTCCTCTAGGGTTGAAAGATCCTTTCCCTGGGCCCACCTAAGACTATGAGAAAACACATATTTACATTTCAGTTCATAACAATAGGAAAATTACAGTCATGGAGTAGTATCAGAATAATCTTATGGTTGTGGAACCTGAAGAATTAAAGTGTTGCAGCAGTAGGAAGGTTGGGAAACCGCAGATTAGATGCTTGGCTGCAGGCTGGTCCCTATCTGTGAGACTGTCCTGCTCATTCCTTGCTGAATGGTGCTGACTCCTTGTCCTTTCTGCCTAAATGCACCTCAAGGTGATTTAGGTGTCACTGTCTAGGCTGTGTTATAATGGACAGGCCACACAAATCTTAGGTACACTGCTAGTGCTGATGGTCGATACTGAAAAAGGTTCCCCTTGCAGACAATAAACCTGCTAGGCCCACAGTGTTTTGGACAGAGAAGCCCTTGAGTAATTAAGAAACATGTTTGTTCTTAATGTCTAACTTAGCTGTATGACAGGGTTCCTCTTGGAAGCCAGTACTGCCTGAGTGCTAATTTCCAGGACACCTTGGTGGCCAGGGACTTTGCCAGCATGCAGCCTGCACACCTCAGGACCCTTGTTTTGCCAGGGCCATCCACATGTCTCCTCTATCACACCTGGCAATCAGCTTCCCAGCTAAAGGCAATCATGGCCTCACATGCATCTGGAATGGGATATCTGCACTGCTTACCTGTGTGTGTGGTCCCTGCTGGTGTCAGTCACTCCTGTAAAGACCCTCCTTTCCCAAGGACAGTCCAGCCTCAGGAGCTTCACTGCTTCTCTCCCGTCACTGCTCAGGAGACCAACCTTTTCTGAGGTGTTGGATCTGGGGGTCCTTTCTGAAAAGCCTCACTACTTACACCCCGATGTCTCAACATCTTCTCTGGTCCCTCTTACAGCTGTGAGGGTGTCCCATTCTCCCCTGGCTTCAGAACTCCCTCAAAAAACCTGTTGTAGCTTCTCTACCTCTTTCAGAGAACATGCTTGCAGGCTACAGTGGGCCTGGGTAAAAATAGGGATAGCACAGTTCTCATTGGCTTTCAGGTCTGGGTTTGGGGCAAAGGCAGAGAGCATCCCTTCCACAGGGACAGACAGTAGAGAAAGATGTCCTTCTTGCTTCTCTTAGGGAAGCAACAGCTCAACTAATCCATGCCAGAAGCATGATGTGCAATCTCTGAACAGCCCCTAGGGCTCATGGAGCTGTTCCCCATCCAGCGCCCACCATCTGGATGGCAGATAGTTGGGGATGAGAAAGGGCACTATGGCTGAGTGATGGGGAGGAGGAGCAGGAGCAGTAGGGCAACGAGGGGAACCTTAGGATCCATTTTATCAGGACCAGGAACCACATAGACAGAGAAAAGTCCCGCTGTAAGGACCATGTTGCTGTGGGAGGAGCTGAGATCAGGCCACTCTGAGCAGTTGTGTGCGGGGACCAGGCTGACTTCCAAAAAGGGCAGAGAGATGCTGCAGCCTGAGGGGAGTAGCAAGCAGCTGGCAGACCTCCCCTGAGGGTGAAGCTGGTGGGCAAACACATCCTACTTTCCTCTACAAATTATTAGCCCAGAGGTCGGAGGTGAATGGACACGACCGACCTGCTGTCAGCTCTATGACCTGCACTTTATGATTAATAAATATCCAGGAGCCAGCTAATGAAGTGCCAACTCAGGTCTGTTCACTAGTTGGGAGGCAGTCCTAGACTATCTCTACTGAGTGCCACCAGAAACTGATGCCATTCCAGACGCTCTGGGTAGTATAGTAGCGGATAAGAAGATACACGTACAGTACTGTGGGAAGGGTCCCAGTGTGGGCCTGGAGTCCTAGAACCTACCTGGGGCTTCAAGGATGGGGATGTCAGAAGAGCTGTAGAAAATGGTTTGTTTTTTACCAACTCTGTAATCTAAACTTTTATAACACTTGAGAAGGAGATTTTGCAGAATTACATACTTGGAAACACCGAATTCCTGCAATGTATATTCTACAGACAATAAACAATAGCTTGGTCCGTGGAGTCTATCTGTAGCACTGTGCTGGGTTTATGTGACATTCTCCCAAAGTTAGTGTCCTGCTTCCCTTCTGGAAACAGCAAAAGACACACACTCGAGCAGGGCCTACATGAGTCTGGGGAGGTTGGGAAGGAGGTCAGGGGACTCACATAGCTTATCTCTTCTGTAGGATTCAGAAAGAGTGCAGGCAAGTGAATGCCAAGATGAGATTTGAGACCCAGAAGTCTCCCATGGTTCCTTATCACATCCGCCAGTACCAGGACAGCGACCATAAAAGTGTCATGGACATGATCAGCAAGGGAGCAGAAGAGCACATCCCCTCTACCTTTTGTCATTTGCTGACACTGCCCCGAACCCTCCTGCTCTTAGCTGGGCTGCCCCTTGCCCTGGTCCTGGCGTCCAGCTCCTGGCTGCTGGCTGTTATGTGTATTTCCTTTCTGCTCCTACTCCTGTGGCTTCTTGGAGGAAAGTCCTGGAAGGAATGTGTGGCCAAGTGTTTGCAGACAGACATGGCTGACACCACCAAGTCCTACCTGAGTGTTCGTGGCTCAGGTTTCTGGGTGGCTGAGTCTGGGGGGCAGGTGGTGGGCATGGTGGGTGCTCGGCCAGTCAAGGATCCTCCATTAGGGAGGAAGCAGCTGCAGCTCTTTCGCCTGTCTGTGTCCTCACAGCATCGAGGACAGGGGATAGCAAAGGTACTGGTCAGAACTGTCCTCCAGTTTGCACGGGACCAGGGCTACAGTGATGTTGTCCTTGAGACCAGAGCCTTATAGCAAGGTGCTGTGACTCTACACCTGGGCATGGGCTTCCAGAAGACAGGCCAGTACTCCATGAGTATGTTCTGGAGGTTAGGGGATATTTGTTTTATTCAACTAAATTACTCCTTCCCTTCAGCCTAAGAAAGAGGGCAGTGATCTTATGCCCCCATGCAGAAAGCATGCTTCTCTGCACTCTGCTACAAGAACCAGTGAACACTGTCATGTCAGTGTGATTAACAATAAAACTCCTTGCACATCAGATTCTCATGCATATGATTCCTGAGTTGGGGTTTGTGGGCTCTGTCACACTCTGGGTTTCGGGCAGGCCTGTGTTTTACTGAGCCCAACATCACTGTTGCATTATGAAAAATGCAAAGTACTACTGCATGTATTTCACTTACGAGATTGTGGACCAGAATTTTCTGCATTGCTGGAGGGAACAGCTCACCTAGCTCACCTGTGCAAACATCTATATTGACTAAAGTGCCAGGTGTCTGTGTGCCTAGAAATTCCAGCAGGCCAGCGGGAAAAGGAACAAGAGCTTTGAGAGCAGCCAAAGATAAGATAAGGAGAAAGAAACAAAGGTATCACCTGCAGAACATGCAAGACTGGGAGTCAAATGTAGATTGTGCATGCAAGATCTGAAGAGTCACAGACCAGAGCTGGGTACAGAACTGAGAAGAGAACCAGCAGAGGTAGATTTTGTCAAGGCAGAGAAGCTGGGGAGAATAGAGTAAGGCCTGATTCTACGGGGAAGATGACTTATGGTAGCCAGTCTTGTAGAGCGGTTGTGGGCTATCTCACAGGCCAGCATCACTTTAAGTAGGCCTGACATACAGCTCTGTATTTCTAAAAGGATATGGGGCTGGAAGCACCCTACAGCTGGCACTCCTGGAATTCAGGCTGGATCTAGCCTGAGTTCAAAGGCTCAGGAACTCCAGAAATGCGGGTGCTTTGTGCATGACTGTGCCATCTTGCAAACCTCTGACACAAGGCTGTGATGGGATATGGGGCTGTGCTTATATGTGCAAGGCTGTCCCTCCTTCTCAGTTAGTTCCTCTGTAATCTGGGATACTATTAGAGATGTAGGGTATTTTGCTCTCTCCCACCCTAGGCTTGAGACTGCTGATCACAGAGATCCAGGCACCCCCCAAGTCAGTAATTTGTGATACTTGGGCAGTACTGGGGTGTTAGCTTTCTGCTGGCAGGTCTGTGCTGAGAGGAGAAAACCTGGTGTAACCCAACAGAATGGTGAGTGTCACAAACCTCATGCCTCCAGAGAATAATGACCTGGATCTGGGAGTCTGTGGAAGTAGGAATTCATTTTATTGTTCCAGTCTCTTGTTTATACAGGGCTGAGAGAGGATGTGGGGTTGCTGACCTGAGATGACACAGGGGGCAGGGAAGGGTGACAGAGGGTATGGGGTGACTGACAGAGCCAACAAAGTTATTCTGCCTCAGCGGTAGCTAGGCAAAGGCAGGCTTAAGCAGGTCAAACTGAGTCACTCCAGTATGGAAGTGATTGAGACAGGTCTATAAACTCCAGCAAAGGCTCAGGCTCCCTCACTAGGCCTCAGCATCTGACCAAATAAGGCCCAACACTGGGGGTCCTGTTTCCTCCTGGAATCACCTCTGATGCAGTTTAACCCCCTGGGGGTTCAGTCAAGCCAAACCTTGCCCTGGCATGCTGACAAACCTTGCCACTGTCCAATGTCAACTACACAGAGACCCCTTGCTATGCCACTCCAGACACAGGTGACTTGGTGACCAGGACTACATTCTTCACCCTCTCTTGCCATGTGGCTCTCCTTGACCCTGGCTGCCTTGATGATCCATGAATTATGATTCCATCTGTTGTCACCAAGGTCAGCGTCCTTGGGCTTCTTCCTGTGAGCCCTTCTCCATCACACTAAGGCAGCAGTGTCCACCCTAGGAGTCTGCATCCCCTGGGCTAACATTGCAGCTGCACACTCAGTGTGGTCCCTGTGACAGCCCTTATGTGTAGGCAGGGACACTGAGACCACGCACCCCCTCCCCACAATAGTGAGGAGAGGAAGCAAGATTTCTTTCATTTTGGATGATCTTCGGCAAGTGTGCAAGACGCACTTACTCTCTGTTCTGCATCTTCCTCTGCCCCCTCCATGGAGCAGGCGTGTCTGAACACTCAAGAGGTGGGACTCAGAAAGGAATTCTGGGTATGGGGTATGTCTTAGTTAGGGTTTGACTGCTGCAAACGGACACAATGACCAAGGCAACTCATGATGACAACATTTAATTGGGGCTGGTCTACAAGTTCAGAGGTTCAGTTCATTATCATCAAGGTGGGAACATGGCAATCTCCAGGCAGGCATGGTGCAGGAAGAGCTGAGAGTTCTACATCTTCATCTGAAGGCCTCTAAGAGAAGACTGGCTCCCATGTGGCTAGGAGGAGGGTCTCTT
This sequence comes from Tokudaia tokunoshimensis, assembly GCA_036184795.1. NCBI lineage: Eukaryota > Metazoa > Chordata > Mammalia > Rodentia > Muridae > Tokudaia > Tokudaia tokunoshimensis. Next base: position 107,046,093 of record BTHU01000002.1, on the reverse strand, counting down.
AAAACTCATGCCCACAGTGACACACTTCTGCCAAGCCCATACCTACTCCAACAAGGCCACACCTCCTAATAGTGTCATTCCCTGGGCCAAGTGTATTCAAACCACCACAGGGTACCTAGCAGATAACCCCAGAACTGCACTATGAGAGGGCACCTGGCTTTGCAGACTAGGATGTCTAGGAGAATGAAGGGGCAGAACTGACTGTGCTTGTGGGAAGAACATAGAGTCACCATTTTTGAACTTGAATGAATGAAAAGAGGTGAGTAATACCTGTCACTCCCATTCGGATGCTTCTGAGCTTCTCTGTCCTCCCCAGAGCTTCTGTCCAGCTGCACAGTAACCTGAAAGCCCAGCTGAGAAGCCCCAGCAGAGGGCTCCTGAAGCACTGCTGTGGGTTTCCCTCTGATCCCTACTGCCTTAAAGATAACAAAATGTTTCCCTCTGCTGTACTCAGCCAGTGAGCTTTAGGGCCTGACTGTCACTGTATCCTAACCAACTCTGGAGTCCATAGCCTCAACTCCAGTGCTGCCCACTACTTGCTCACTGCAGGGCATACTGGACAGAGGCCACTCACTATGTACCTGTTCTCTGTAGCTGCTTTCAGACTGCAAAGATGGTGTTGAGTCATTATAGCAGGAATCAGATGGCCTTTGAGGAGCAAAGTACTTATCTAGCTCTTCACAGAGCTTTGCTGACCCTTGACCAAGCCTATCTTGAGGGATACAATCAAATACAAGTCAAACATGGCTTTATACGGTTACATGACCCTGGGCTACTCAGTTAATATTGCTGTACTCTTTTAGTTGCCTCTTGTATAAAGTGGGCACAAAGACATATCCACCTAATGAGTGGCTAAGAGAGTTAAATGAATTAGTATTTATTTATTGAGACAGGATTTGACATTCTACTTTAGGCTGATCTGGAACTTGTAGCATATCCCAAGCTGACCTCAAACTTGGGGCTTTGTCCTGCCTCAGCCTCCTGAGTAGTGGACTTAATGGGTCACCACACCTGCCTTAGAGTTAAGGAAATTCTTATGCACAAAACGCACAGGATCCAGAGCTTAGAAGGGCAATGTGGAGAAGTCAAAGTACAAGGTGGGTGACAAGGACTACTGAGGAAGAGCCTTGGACACTGTAGCTTCTCTAGGGGCTTGTGCTTTTTATTCCAATTGTATAAAATGAAATGTCTTGAAACACAAGCAGAAGACGATAAAACCAGTGGCAGAGGTGAGCTGAGAACAGAAGTCGGTCTGGTAGTGGTGTCTTCTCCCCCTTCCTGTGATGAGAATGTTAATTCATAACCAGGAAAGAAAGGCTAGTGATTAACTGTGCCATTTCCTGTTGACATTTGAAACATCTTATAAAACATCCTTTGTTGACATTCTACAAATGATACCATCCAATAATGTTCCAATGCTCTCTTCTTGTGATGACAGTTTATATATCTGTAAAAATGAAGGACAGTCTATGAATGCTGTGTCCACTTGCTGCTATTACATAAACATGTATATGTGGCTTTATCATTTGATGGCATTAATGATTTGAACTCACAAATATGTTTAAAGTATTCAAAGTTGTGGACAATTTGTCACTTATGTCAAATAATCTTTTGAAGTGTAGTTATTAATATAAAAAAACAAGTTGCCTGAACATATAAACCATATTTTTATCAACTTTAAGTCTACATTTAGCAATCAACTTCATAGTTATTTAATACTGAAAGAGATCCCTTTTCTTACAGTTTTCATTCCACACCTGACTTTTCATTTATAAATACTTTCTACAAATTTGTAAAATTATATTACTATTTCTAAAACTTTTTAAAATTTTACTGTATAGGTGTTTTGCCTGTAGTATGTATACTACATGTTTGCAGTTCCCATGAAGACCAGAAGACAACATCGGATTCCCCGGGAGTGGAGGCAGAGATGTCTATGTGCATGCCAGGAATCAGCCCTGGGTACTTGGGAAGAACAGCAAGTGTTCTTAACTGCTGAGTCATCTTTCCAGCCATGCACTAGTACTTAAAGTTCAAAAGGTATTGTGAATAAGAGAGGAGGCAGATATGAGAAAGAACAGTGACAGGATTTGTATAAATGTGATGAATCCCATTATCTGTATGCTAACTAAAATGTTAATCATTCAAAATTCATACAACAGTGCTGAACACGAGGCATCAGTGGAGTGCATCTACTGGACAATTCAAATGTGCACCACAAACCTTCTTGACTTCTGAGAGCCTTGTTATTTCTGGAAGACTTTCCAAAGGCACCTGCTGCCCTTCCACTTGAGATACTAGGTGTTCCTGGTGTACTTGTTTGCTTCCATCTTCAATGTAAACAATCAGAACTGAAGTGTTACTTTCTGAGATGCCAAATTTCTTCAAAGCCTCTGAAATCTATGAAAAGAAACAAAAGACAATGAGTCAGCGTCATGTCTGGAGGACATCCTGGCCTGCTCAGTCAGCCTCCCGGCTTCTCAGTGTACCTTCCCCATCAACGATCCCTTTCTTCCCAGCACCTACCGTTGCTGTCCCTGCTTACACTTCCACTATGCTCCTCTGGATCAAGTCCAGACATTTTGACTTTGCACACAAATTCCCCTGCCTCTGTCTCCAGGTGACTTTTCCAGACCACAGTTTCTACTCCTCTTGCACTTTATCTTAGGGTATTAAGTTTCATCTTGTTCATTATCAAGATTGCATTTGTTTTTTCTGTCCCCAGAGCTGTGTCTCAAACAAGAATGTTTTCAACTATTTCCAATGATTCTACTGATGAGGGATGAAGCCATGCTGCCTGATTTTATAAACTTTGTAACCAAGTGTGGTTTAACTAATACCAAAGACTGCTTAAGTTTTCCCTTTGATATTAGTAGCTGTATATTAACAGCAATAATACTGAAATTTCATCACCAGTGTACAGTCATCATTTCCATGTGTCACACAGAGAATGTCATTACCTCAATAGCTTTCATTTAAACAGAACTCTTGGGCTGGGGAGATGGCTCATTGGGTAAAACACTTGCTACACAAGCGTTCAACTCCCTAGCACCCATGTACAGTCAGGCACAACAGCAATCATCTGCAATCCCAGTGTTCCTACAGCAAGATAGGAGGTGGAGACAGAAGAACTCAGGAAGCCACAGGCCAGATAACTTGCTGTATACCGAGGCAAAAAACAAAGAGACCTTATCTAGAACAAGGTACAAGGCCAGGACTGACACCTGAGGTCATTCTCTAGACCACCACAGGCATATCATGGCACTCGGGAACCCTTCACACACACACACACACACACACACACGGAAATGGAAGCATTCCTATGAAGACTTCAAGTCATGAATCATTCTATGCTGTGGTGTGGGGTGCTGTGTGATCATGCAGGTATTAATGGCTCTAATAGGTCACAGAATGTTCCTAGTACTGACTATAAAAAAAAATACAGATTCCACCTCGAGAAATTTATATGGAGAGTGACACAAAATGTATCTACACCTCATGTTTTATTATGTAGGTTTCTGTCAATTTCTTAAACAAAAATGCTCAAGGGGTCTACTTAAGACAACATTGAAAGTGCAGATGATACTAGCCCCACGCGGTTTAACCTTGGATCAAAAAACCAACTCCACAGCTGTTTGCAGTGCTAAACATCACTGCCCAGACCTCTCTACATAACTACTTCGGCTTAGTTCTAACAGGACACTTGGAGAAACCTAGCCCTCAGTGTCACAATGGAATAGGGTGGGGGTCAGGGGGAATTAGTGAGAGGGGGGCAGATGACAAGCTCAACAGAAATAAATTCAATCACCATATTACATTATTATTTGGGGAGAGGTTGAAGATAATCTCAGTAGACAGAGTTCTTGTCTTCATTTTTCCCAGTTTGTGGAGATGAATGGCTTTGTTCGCTGCCACAAGTATCTGAAATGGATCGACAATCTACCAGGGAGAATACAAAAAAATTTCAGGGAGTTAGCACTGAAAAATCACAAGTGTCCCTAACCTTGTGCCTTCCTGAGGTAACTTTAGTCTAACTGTTTATTTCATCATAATTCTTATGAACTGTATTTAAAAACTATGTCCTCAAAGGCTGTTGTAACACACACAAAAAAAATTGCGTAACTTTAAAACTTCATGATTCTTGTAGGCTAATACAGAACAGGCCACAACCTAAACTTCAACAGCATTGTTTTCTTAAATCCCCATATACTCAATAAAATCAGATGCACACGGAGCAGATGAAGTAAACGGGATAAAGATGGCAGGGGTTTCAATCCCAGCACTGTTGCTTACCATGTGTGAACAAGGCAAGTTGCCATCTTACCTATCAGAGGGAGACAATGCACAGCACATCCCTTGCAGGACTGTTGGGATATGCACAATGCAAAGAAAAATGGGACAGTTCTTCCTAAGTCACAGTAAGTGGGAACTTGGTGCCTTAATGCATGCTCTTAACCACTCTGCCATGTGTGTTGGTTTGAATGAGAATGGCCCCCACAGGCTCATATACTTGAATGATTGGTTCTCAACTGGTGGGTTGTTTAGAACATTTTCTGTCAATTCGATACAAGTTAAGAGTCTGTTTTAGTCAGGGTTTTTATTCCTACACAAAACATCATGACCAACAAACAAGTTGGGGAGGAAAGGGTTTATTCAGCTTACACTTCCACATTGCTGTTGTTCACCACAGGAAGTCAGGACTGGATATCAAGCAAGTCAGGAAGCAGGAGCTGATGCAGATGCCACGGAGGGATGTTCCTTACTGGCTTGCTTTTTTTTTTTTTTTTTTTTTTGGTTTTTCGAGACAGGGTTTCTCTGTGTAGCCCTGGCTGTCCTGGAACTCACTTTGTAGACCAGGCTGGCCTTGAACTCAGAAATCCTCCTGCCTCTGCCTCCCAAGTGCTGGGATTAAAGACGTGCGCCACCACCGCCCGGCTCTGGCTTGCTTCTTATAGAAACCAGTACTACCAGCCCAGGGATGGCACCACCCACAAGGGCCCCTCCACACTTGATCATTAATTGAGAAAATGCCCCACAGCTGGATCTCATGGAGGTACTTCCCCAACTGAAGCTCCTTTCGCTGTATAAGTCCAGCCTGTGTCAAACTGACACAAAACCAGCCAGTACAATTGACCCCTTGACAACTTGACACACAAACACATCACTATTAAGCCTCAATCCTTACTTTCTTATTCATCCCCAAGATCTAAATAACTTTAAAAGTCTCACAGTCTTTACATATTATACGTTCAATTCTTTTAAAATGTCTAATATCTTTTAAAATAAAAATTCTTTAAAAATTGAAAGTCTCTTAACTGGGGACTCCACTAAAATGCTTCCTTCCTTCAAGAGGGAAAAATATCAGGGCACAGTCACAATCAAAAGCAAAATCAGACTCTAACCGTCCAATGTCTGGGATCCAACTCACAATCTTCTGTATTCCTCCAGGGCTTGGGTCACTTCTCCAGCCCTGCCATTTGTAGCACACACCTTGTCATCTAGGGTCCAGCTGCCTATACTCCACTGCTGCTGCTGTTCTTGGTGGTCACCTCATGGTACTGGCATCTCCAAAACACTGTTGTCTTCCACTGTAACTAGGCATCACCAATAGCCTCTCATAGGCTCTCTTCATGGTGCCAAGCCTCAACTCCTTTACATGACCCCTTCAGTCCTGGGCCATCAACTGCAACTGAGACTGCACCTTCATCAGTGGCCTTCCATGGCCTCTCACAGTGCTGAGTCTCAGATGATCTTTATGACCCCTTCATGCCTTCAAAATCAGTACCACCAAGGTGATGCTTACACATTACCAAGTCCAGCCACAGCACAAAGTACAACCTTGGGTATCTCTGGAACACAGTCTCAATGTACTCTTAGAAAACACTTCCCAGAAGATTTCACCTCAGTGATGCTGGTCTCTTCTTAATTACCGCTAATTTCTGAGCTCCAGCTAACCAGCATCAATAGTCCCAGTAATGCAAAGGTTTTGTTTAATAGTTCGGGTATCCTGTTAATCACAGAAGATTCTTCAGCCCCAGCTAACCAAAACAACAGAATCTTCACAATCAAAACAGCAACAGCCCTGATAAGAGTCTTTAATTTTCCCTCTGAAATTTTACAAGCCAGGCCTCCGTCTTATGCACTATTCTTACATTATCTTCCAAGCTGCTACAGAACATTCCACAGAGCTCTGAACATCTGAATAGCTCTTCTAGCTCAAAGTTCCAAAGTCCTTTCACAGTCCTCCCCAAAACATGGTCAGGTTGTCACAGGAATACCCCACTTCTGGTACCAATCTGTTTGGTTCTCAGTTGGTGGGTTGTTCAGAACATTTTATGTCAACTCCATAAAAGCTAAGAGTCACTGGAGAGGAGGAAGCCTCAATTGAGAAAATGTCTCAATAACATCAGGCTGTATATAGGCAGGCTTGTAGAGCATTTACTTAGTGATTGATGTGACAAGGTCCAGGGCAGTTTGGGTGGAACTGCACTAAGCTGGTGGTCCTGGGTTGTATAAGAAAGCAGGCTGAGCAAGCCACGGGAAGGAAGTGAGGAAGCCCTTTTCTCCATGGCCATCAGCTCCTGCCTTCAGGTTCCTGTGTTGTTTGAGTTCCTGTTCTGACTTCCTTTGATTCATTTGATGAACAGTGATATGGAAATGTAAGCAAAATAAATAAACCCTTTCCATTCCAAGTTGCTATGGTTGTGGGTTTCATACCAATTGTATCCTAACAAAGAAAGAAGTTGGTATTAGGATGGTGGAATACTGTTGTGAAGGACCTGACCATGTTGTTTTGGGGAGAATTGTGGAATGACTTTCGGGATAGAAGTCACACACAGAGTGTTGAGAGTTCAGTGAGCTGTTCTGTAGGAGATTGGAAAAAGCAGGGAAGACAGTGGAGGCCTGGTTTGTGAAGTTTCAGAAGAAGCAGACTCCACAGGGATTTTTGTATGAAGAATCTGTTGTATCTGATCAGCTGGGATTGAAGAGTCAGCCATAATTAACAAGAGACCAGCACCAATGAGAAGAAATCTTTGAGTTACAGGGATAACTGATGCTGGTTAGCTGGAATTGAGAAATTAGCAGTGATTAAGAAGACACCAGTATCACTGGGGTCAATCTTCTTAGAAGTGTTTCCTGAGACCACACAGGAGCTGTGTTCCAGAGGGAGTCAAGGTTGTACCTTATGCTGGAAGTTGTACTTGGAAAGTTTAAGAATCACCAAGATGGTACTGGTTTTGAAGAGGTCATGGAGAGTACCTGAGGTTTGGCACTGAGGGAGGCCAGAAACGCCACTGATGAAGGGGTGGCCTAGTTGCAGGAGATCCCAGCATTTTGGAGATGCCAGTATGATTCCCAAGATTAGCAGCAGCAGGAGAATAGAGGCTGCCTGAACTTAGAAGACAAGCTGTGTATGCTACAGAATGCAGAGCTAGAGAAGTAATGCAAGCCCTTTGAAGATCATGAGTGGCTCCCAGATACTGGGCATTGTGTTGTTTACACAGCTGGAATTTGATTTTGCTTTGTGACTGTGTCTTGGTTCTTCTCTCTTGAAGAAAGAAAGTATGTATTTTATAGGAAATCTATTTTATAGGAAGTTGAGAGAGCTTCCCTTTTCCATGTCCTTTATATAGGCTTTCAAGAAGAAGGTGTGGCCCAGGTGAGAGGTGGATTTTATGATCGAAAAATATCTAGATTAAAGGTGTGTCTGCAGTCCCACCTCAAAGATCTGGTTTAGAAGTGGATCTTGCCACTTCAAATGACTCCATAAGCAAAGATCCTCTCACAGGTATGCCCAGACATTTGGCAAGGTTTAGGTCATTCCAGATGTAGTCAGGTTGAGAAGTAAGAAGAGCCATGATAGGAGATGTGACCTTGTTGGAGGAGGTGTGTCACTGGAGATAGGCTTTGAGGATTCACTGATGCCACTGGGGTTGAGTTTTGAAACCTCAAAGGCCACAAAAGGTCCAGTTGTGTTCTCTACCTCCATCTAGGGGGCCAGATGTAAGTTCTTCCTACTGCCCTAGTGACATGCCTGCCTTCCTGCCTGCCTGCCTGCCTGTCTGCTGCCACACTCTCCGCTATGGTGGTGATGGACTAGCCTCTGAAACTGTAAGCAGCTTCCAATTATGTTCTTTCTGTCATAAGCCACCTTCATTAGGGTGTTTCTTTATAGCAACAGGACAGTAACTAAGACACTATGCTTCTTCTGCAGACTTACACCTCACATATGAGAAGCACAAAACTCAGGCATCTGCCAGAACACACATGTGCTCACAGTTAGGCCATAGCCCTTCCTAAGACAGCATCCAGCAGTTTAGACTTTATTTGTCATTTTAAAACACCCAAGTGTGACTTGGGCAAATACTTTTTACCTGAATAGAAAAGAATTACCTGGTAAAATGAGCATATTCTTAAATGTCTGCCTTGCTTAATTCATTCCCATATTCTGTACTTACCACACTGGGGTTTATCAAAGAACCATCAATAGATCCTTCCATGGCCTTTTTTCTCAAGTCTCCTGCATTTTTTACTTCCTTAAATAACAAAAGGGTCACCCTGCATTCTGGAAACAAGTCCAGCTGCTGTGATAACTGCATTTCATAGACAAGGACTCTCCTGGACAAAAACAAAAGATCAGCAGGTTTTTATATGTGAAAGATTGGCTCCTCAAGTTTCCTACCCAGTTTCTCCTCGTCTGTCTTTCTTATCTGACAGTCTTACTGTCCTAAAACTTTCTCTGTACTTCTATCCTCCCGACTTTGCTCACCCCCCCAAGCCCTAGAATTGTATATGAAAACACACTCGGAAGCAACCATCTAAACAAAATCCTTGCAGTCTACCTTCCTGTTTCTGCTCTAGCTTTATTTCTATTGCTATGATGAACCATTCTGACCAGAAGCACCTTAGGGGAGGAAAGGGCTTCCTTGGCTTACAATTACAGCATCTAAAAACCACAAAGGAACGCTGTTTGCTCACTCAGTCACTGGCTTCTGCTTAACTAACTAGATTTTTAAAACAGTCCAGGACCACTTGCCCAGGGAATGGTGCTGCCCATGGTGGACTAAGTCCTTCTATATCACAACAATTAAGAGTCAAGGCAGCCCATCACAGCTAGGTCAATGGGTCAGTAGGATCTGCACAATCCCTCAATTGAGAGTCCCTTCTGGGGTAACTCTGAAGACTATGTCAGGCTGACAGTTGGAGCTAACAAGTTAATTTCATAAACTACAGAATTCCTACAGTAGAAAAGTCCATTTCCAGAGCATCTTTAGCATCTTTATAAGGTGTATTTCTAACTGTGCTGAGCTGTTTCTAGTTCTCCCATTTCTGGGGAAAAGCCAAAGGAAGTGGCTGCTGCCCTGCTTGGAAAGATGGGCAGCTTCTGTCCATGGTCAAGAGACTACTCTCCTCACAGACAAGCAGGATGCCAGGAAATGACAGATCACAGATTACCTAGAGCAGTAATGAGACCTTAATTTACCATATCCTTCCCAGAAACCTCATCTATTTTATTTATATGTTAACAAAGCCTTGCCACAAATATTAAGAAAAATAATTTATAATACTCAAATACCATAGCTGACTCAGACATGGAATTGACCAAGAACAGACAATCGTTAAGTAATTCTTAAATATTGTAAGTAATTCTTACCACTGGCTCACAGCTACAGTGCAATGTAAAGGAAGTATAGGGTTGTGCTCAGAACGAGGCCACATCTATTGTGAATGATGTCCTGAGTATAGCAGACATGCTATACATTACAAAAAAATGAATACATTTGAAGAACAATTTCAACCATCAGTTTTCTCTACAATGACGGATACTGACATCAGGGCCTCTACAAGGCTAAGCATACTCTTCTGCTGGGCGACATCTCCAGCACCAAGGTCTTACTGATTCTCTGGTTTGGGCAATCTAGGTTCTAGTCATCTTTTCTATCTGTTGGATCCATTTCTAGTTTTCTTTCTTGAGGAACTAATTGGAGCTCTGATGATGATAAAATAAGATGTCCTTTTTAACATCTTAAAAGATTGAGAACAAACTATCCAACCAATGACAAGGTTTGGTGTGACTAAATAGGGCTAAAAGCTGTCATGTTCAGTGGGAGTGGGCGTGTCTGACTCTTTCGGTTGTTCTTGGGATCCCTTTCCTCTTACTGGGTCCTACTGCTTGCCTTGCCCAGCCATGGTGTGAGAATTTTTGCCTAGTCTTATTGTATCTTGTTATGTCATGTTCAGATGATATCCCTGGGAAGTCTGCTCTTTTCTAAGGGGAGATGGGAGGGAATGGATCTAGGGGAGAGGGGAGGTAAAAGAGGGCTAGAGGGAGTGGAAACTTAGATCTGGATATATTGTTTGAGAGAAGAATAAGTTAAAAAACTTTTTAGAAAAGTTGTCATGTGGGGGTTGGAGAGTTAGCTCAGCGGTTAAGAGCACTGACTGCTCTTCCACAGGTCCTGAGTTCAATTTCCAACAACCACATGGTGGCTCACAACCATCTATAATGACATCTTATGCCCTCTTCTGGTGTGTCTGAAGACACCTACAGTATACTCATATAAGTAAAACAAATAAATAAATCTTTAAAAATATTTTTAAAAAAAGTTCCCATATGAGCAGAGATAATTGCTTGGTGATCAATCACTCTTCAAGCGTACACATGGATGAGATCACTATTCAGTACATCAGTCTCAGGCCCCAAATAAAACAATCAGTAGTGTTGATTTGTCAAAGCAGTAATAACATTAAGTAAAAACACAGGGACTAAAAACAAAAAAAATGTGGCTAAATGTGTCACTTGAATCTTGTGTGATTTCCATGCTCTGAGCCCGGCTGGCCTGGAACTCCCTGTCCTAACTGCTGCCCACACCATCCCTGCGATCACAGTCCTTTCTGCCATGCTCAGCCTATTCCCAGCCTCACTGAGGAGTGTTTGGAAAAGCTCCTCATGGGATTGGAGAGACAGCTGAGCACTCTTGAGTATTTGCTGTCCTTGACCTGAGTTTGGTTCTTAGCACTGATTTCAGGAGGCTCACAACCACTTCTAACTCCAATTCCCAGGGATCAGACACTTCCTCCTGGCCTCCATGCACACCCACCAACATGTGCACATGTGTCCGCAGGCACACACTTACACATACATTGAAAATAAAACTCGTACAATAACTTAAAGGCTGCTCACACAGAAAAGGCAGTGAAAAGGGGCTGAGAAGACAGTTTAGTTGGTAGAGCGCTCGAGTAACATGCACAAAACCTTCGGTTCAATCCCGAGCACTGTAGAAACCCAGGCGTGATAGTGCTCACCTGGAGTCCAGGCCAATAGAGCTCAGAAGAGGAGGATGAGAAGTTCAGGGTTGGAGGAGATTGGGAGCATGGGTCGTTAGTCTGGAAAAGGCCTGAAAACAAAGGAAAAGGTGCCTTTCACCTTCTTGTGAACACAGGTAATCCAAGCCCAAACTACCCTTTCCACCAACCCTGCCAGCCCAGCAATTCTGACAGAGACTTCTGCTCCCATCATTCAAACTGGAAATCTTTATTTTAATCCATATCCAAAGTACTTCCAAATACATGAGGCGGAGTGAGCTTATATGAAAAAGAGATTTGTGCACTTCTAGGCTTGGTCCCTGGAGCACCAGCCCAGACGCAGCTAGCAGGATCTTCCATGTGAACTCTGCTCTGACACATCAGATAACGGTGTGGGGACCCATAGAGCAGGAATTAAAGGAGGGATCCCTGAAGTCCTTGTCTCTAAGGATCAAGACAAAAAAATTGGGCTCAGGGTGAATTCAAACGATGATGGTCTTTCTATTAAGCTAGCCTGGGCTAACACTTCACTGCTGGTTTGATATTTGGAAGAGAGGTGACCCAGATACATGGTGAAAACTCTCTAGGCTGGATGAGAAGGCACACAAGGTGCTCAAAATAAGCTTTAGAGAAAAGTTTGATAAGATGACAATTTGAGACAGATCCTTCAAACAAATAATCATTAAGTCTAAGGATAGTAGTGGACATTTTGGTTTTTATCTTTAAAGGTGTAAAAAAAAAATCATCCTCAGTGAATGAAAAAGAGTCCTGTTGACAGAAACAATCCTCCTCATTCAACATAACTTCTGTGAAATCAAAGAACACCCTACTGGATTGATGGACTCAAGGACACACCCAGAAGTGTGGTTACAATTACATTCACACCTACCTTTCTCTTTGTGCAAATTACTAAACTTTATAAAGACCTACTTCTAAGGCTCAGATGCCGCAAAGGTGTAAACACAGCTCAACTCTGTACACATGAAGCTCCTCCAGAACCAGGGAACATGGCTGAAGGAAGACCTTTGCATCTTACACTATGGCTGGAACCTTGTCAGGGTATGATTGGCTATCTTCTTCAGATTCCAAGATGTAGCCTGTTCCTAGTTTTACAGACGTATAACTATCAAAAGATTTACTGACTACTCTAGAATAGTGTCTCTCCTAGAAACCTGATGCTTTTGTAAGATCCTGATTAGGATGACTGACAGGCTATTTGAATATCAAGTGAACTATAATGCTCTTTGTGTTATCTTAGCATCTGTTTTTAAATATGTAATAGTAGACATTACCATAGTCTACTTAGGGTAGACTGCCTTTGATGATTGTTTTAAGTTTTCTTGGTTGGTGTGTATAATCAATACTAGTTCATTCTATATACGCATTATTTCATGAATTACCATGATTATCATTAAAATTCAACTATCTACACTTAATGTGTGTCAAGTGTTGTCTTAACTATGGGAACATCAGTTGGACATAGTGGCAAATGCCTTTAATTCCAGCACTCAGAAGGCAGAAAGAGGTGGGTCTCTGTGGGTTTGATGCTAGCCTCGTTTACATAATGAGTTTCAGAATAGCCACAACTACACAGTGATAACCGGTCTCAAAAATAAACAAAAACAAAAAAGGTGTAGTGACATATACAATAAAACCCAAAATATAATAACTGTGGCCATTTATAAATCCAAAATGTTGGCTGGAGAGATGGCTTACAACCCAAACAACAAGACCTAAAACACTGGTTCTGTGTTACACGTGCGTGAATCAGCACAGCTGGTTATTTGTACTTGAGATTTCCTAGTACTTGCATAATTGAATCCACTTCTAAAGGTTGACCTATTACTTTCTGAAAAACAAACTGTTCCATATTTAATGAAAAACTTCTTATACTAACAGAATTCTGGACTCTCTTTATTACACGTGTACATTAAGTGCCAATGCTTAACTCTGGCACCTAAATCCTAACTTCATGTTCCCTGGCTCCTTTAGAGGCAGTCTTGGAATGTTTCCCTCAACACCCTAGTTTGTTCCAGTTTCTTATGCCTTCCTCCCTGCAAGCAAAATGGTATTGATTCTTTATTCTGAGTTTCTTCTTTGTTTATGCCTATTCTAATTCATCCTATTAAATGTGTGTAAAGTTACATTTTCATCTGCTAAGAGATCAAAGTCACCGTCAACTACACAACTCCAGTCCCAGGCTAGCCTGGGTTGTATGAGATCCTGCCTCAGGGAACAAAACAAAAAGCACCTGATGAGAGGGTTGGCTCAGCCATTGAGAACATCTGTCGGTCCTGCAGAAGACCAGGGCCCAGCATTCACAAGGTGGCTCACAACCATCTGTAGCTCCAGTCCTAGCAGATCCAAAGCCCTCTTCTGGCCTCCACTGGACCAGGCACACAAATGGCACAAACACACATATATACAGGCAAAACATCCACACACACAAAATAATAAATATTAAAAATTTTAAAAACTCACTAAACTTAAACATAACAGAAAGTTACCTCCTATTTTCTAGAATTATGTCTGAGGGTTTCTGTTACAGAAAAAGAAGAATTTTATAAATAATGTCCTGACACATTCTTTCCCGTTAGCATCTAAGTGATAAAGAATATGGTAGGTATGATCAGTATTCTGTCATGTAAAAGCATGCACAGAACAAAAGGAGAAAACATAACACAATGCAGAGACCTTGAGTACTGAGATCATTAGGTGACTTTTACTCTTAAAATATGCTGCTGTGCATGTTCTGAACTTCTACAGACATCAAACAAAGGTTAAGTACTTACAATCAGGAAAGAAAATGATGTTCCCTCTCTGTGTGTGTGTGTGTGTGTGAAGCATCTTTTAAAAAAACATTTCTGAGTATTTGCCTGCATGTATGTCTGTGTACTATGTTCTTGCCTGGTACCTGTGGCAGCCAGAAGAGGGTGTTGGATTCCCTGGAACTGGAGTTACAGACTTTTACGAAATGCAGTGTGGGTGCTTGGAATCAAAGCTCTGGTCTGATATTTAATAGTAAGGGACAGGAACTTTAGAAAGCCTCAGTACAGTTTATTCTGTTTTAGCGAATGAGTCGCTCAGATCAGAAACTTTGGAATCATCAATTGTATTGATCTGTTTTGATATCTGTAAGCGTCATGTTGAGATTTAGTTCCCAGTCTTGGATATTAAAAGGTGAGGCCAAGTAGGAAATTAAGATGATGATTAGGGCTTTGTACTCAAAAAAAAAAAAATCATGAATCCACTCATGTAACTATAGAGTTTACCTCCGGGGCAATTAGGGTTTTAAACTCAAAAATTTGTTAATCCAGTCATATAATTACCAAATAATGGCTTCTATATCCAGAGGGATTCCGTTATGAATGCAAGTTTACCTAGCCTCCTAACCTGCTCCCTAGCTTGAGGCAGAGGCGGGAAGATCTATATGAGTTTGAGGTCAGCCTGGTCTATAGAGTGAGTTCAGGACATCCAGGGCTACACAGAGAAACCCTGTCTAGGAAAACAGTACAAAATACCTCACCCTCCCCCCCATCCCCATTAGGTATTGTGGTATTAGCAACAGGAGATGGTCTAAGGCAGATGGCTTCTCACTGACTCTACATCCACATCTGTTCTGACTCATCCTTGTCACGGGCACTGCCATAACAACAGCCTAACAGTGTTTTCATTCGGGTCCTGGTCACCAGTAATGCAATTCTAACCTATCCAGATGGTCACAAGGTCCTTCAGGAGGAAGTCAGAGCTGAAGCTAAAGCACTTTTTTTTCCACTGGGACCAGCATGTTGAGCCTGGACCCTGCCTGACTCCTCTCCAGCCGGGATGGCATGGCCTGCCCTCAGCTTAGGCTGGTCAGGCTTCCCAACAGGGCGTCCCTGTCCTCAGGGTTTCCTGCCTGGGTCCCTCCCGCCAAGGCCGCTGACCCGGGTAAAGCTCGGGGTGGGGGCGACTCTTGGCCGCGCCTACCGCCCAGAGGGGCCTGGCTGTGGCTGTAATGTCCACACGCGGCACCTCCGGCTCAGCCTCGGATCCCCTGCAGGCGGCGCCCCGGCGCGCGCAGCCGAGCGACCTTCAGTCCAAGCCGCGCTCCTGAGGCTACATCGCTCTCCACCCGCGGCCTGGGAGGGCTTGCGACAAACACTGGAAAAGACGCGCACACTTCGCCCACCAAACTGTCCACAGAGGAAGGGCTACAGGGCGGAACTCACCCACAGTCCCGAGTCCTCTCAGAAAACGGTCCCCGCGGAAACAAAGACCTCCGCTTCCGGAAGTGCTTAATGTTTGATCAGGTGGACTGGCTCCGAGCTCCCTGTTTCCGGTGGGCGTACTCCAGGCTAAGTTTATATGAACTTCAGCGGACTCCCATCCCCTCTAGGAGCTGCTGGCAGAGGCAAGGAGAACTACTTCTATTTTGACCCGGCTTCGGAGGTGGAAAGGACCCCACAGTTCGGGCTTAGAAGTTGAGGTATGGTGTTGGGTGTCAGCTTTGTTCTTAGCCTGTGTTGAACATCCTTTTCCTGTGAAAAGAAAAATATTCACCAGGACGAGAGTCACAATTTATCACAGCTTTTGAGACTCAGTTTACCGAGTGTGCTCTCGGGTGGAAACGGGGATGTGTTGTGCTTGGGTCTTACATTGAAGGAGCTCTTCCGGTGCTTGGAGATCTAGAGACGAGTGGACTCTCAGAGCTGTGACAGAGGAAAGAGGCAAATTTCTTGAGCAGACGCTGGGATCAAGTCCTCAGAAGCCATCTGCCTCAGGGAATTGTGCAAGACCAGGATTCTGCTCGTGGGGAAGGATGGCCACCAAGATAGTGAGACCGGATTTTGGTTCTTGCTACCTGTCAAGGGAGCCCAAGGAATGAAGGGCTTGAATCTTACAATTACAGTTTATCCTGAGAGAGCCAGCAGTGTGAGAAAGCAGATTAATTACCATAAGCACATGTATTCCATACCATCTCCACCCCGCAGACTATGTAAGGCACAGAAAGGGCCATAGGCAAACACAGCCAATAATCCTGGAGCTCTGTTTTGCCTCTCTGGTCAGGCGGTCAGCATGACTGCACCTCTCATATAAAGATCTTTGCTTGTTTTGTTACTTTCTTCGCTCTTTCCTCATCTGCAGATGTTTGGACTCGGGCACGTTGAGACTCAGAGTCTAATTAGTTTCTACCGATGTCAACCTTATACTCCTTCAGAGGTACTTGGGAGGTTAACTCAAAACAAATGCTAAGCTATCAATATGTTCATTTTGTTTCCTTTCCTCAGTGTAAAGTATAAGTGTGTCTTCATAATACAGAATATGAAAGAGTCCCTATCTGTCCCCAATCATTCTTCACTGTCAGTAGCAACTCTGAGATCTGTGTCATATGAAAGATGACATCCTGACACCATGTACCTGGTTGGTTGTCAGAATGACTTCTTTACTTACAAGTGAATTCTCTGGCCCAGAAAGATGAACATCAGAACATACCATATGTTGCAGGAGCAGCTGTGACTTGGAGCAAGAATTTCTGAAAGTCGCTTTGTTCTGAAGCAAAAATAAACAGTAAAGTCTGAACCAAAGTTAGAAAAGTGTCAGGTAGCCATGTATCAAAACCATTTCTCTTTAACGTCTCGACTTTACTTTTGGGAAATCTGTCACAGTGAGGCCAGTCTTACTCATGAGGGTCAGGCTGTCTGGCACTTGTCAGTCCTTCTATCTCAGCTTCCCCAGTGCTGGAATTGCAGACATGCAACATCATGCCAGCGTGACTTGATTCAAACACCTTTCCACATCTCTCAAGAATGTTCTCTGAAGATACTATTGTTTGGCTGTGGTGGCTTGATCTTGTCTCTCATCCCTGCGATGAGATCTGTCCCAACCGATCTGATTCTATGTTGAAGGTGTGAATTGAGTGACAGATGTCAAGGAATTAATGCCAATAAACCCTAGAGCCTACCTTGTCTATTTTTTACATTTTGTTTATCCTGTTGGTGACATCCTGGCATCTCCAAAATCACTAATGGGGATGTCCATTAGGGGCTGTATTTCTGCAGAATGTCTGCAGGCAATAATCATATAATTCTTAAAGGAGGAACACAAAACAGAAATAATGAGCAAATATTTATTGGAAATCTAGTGTTAAAATTAAGTATGCAGTCCACCCAGGTAGCCCAGCAAGCCTGAGACCTGAATACAATTTCCTGAACCCACCTAAAGGGGAAGGAAAAGACCAACTGCGCAAGCTTGCCTTCTAACCTCCACTCACAAGCCATGTCATATGATAGTAATACAAGTTAAAAATTAAGCAGTTGTCTTTAGGTGCTTTTAAATCTAATTACTTATATTTTTCAATCCCAATATGTAATGTCTTTTATCATTAGGAAGCACTGCTCAGAATGCACACTATTATACCATCTTGAATTATCATTGCTTAAAGAGAATAGTTGAGAGTTAGGAGCACGTGAATACATGCCTAGGAAGATTTAGTAGCATTAACAGTTCTGTTTTGGAGAAAAGCACTTTTCAAAGTGCTTCCTAGCTGCTGTATTTTAGAACAAGAGGCACACACATACACACAAACACACACACACACAAACACACACACATATTCAACAATAGTTTGTATCAACACATGGAAGAATTTCACAAAACTACAGGTTCCCCCCTCGTTATTTATCAATCTGACTAGTTTTATTTTTGAAGCAAGATTTAGGTTCTTTGGTTGAGTAGGGTAAAAGGTCTACAGCATTAACTATTTAAAAAAAACCTTTAGACCCATAATGGGGAACAGTGTTAATGATCATACACAGATGTAATAAGTGAATTATGTATATACAGCAACAAGGTATGTCTTTTGTCAAGGTGAAGACATTTAGACCAGGAGTTTAAATAACAGTATTGATTGTGATTTGGTTTTATTTTTTTAATTCTGAATGGTACTGGTTAGAAATAGTAGAGATATGAAAAGTATTATATGGCCATAATGACTTCAGTATAAAAGAGAGCATGTGTCAGTCATTCTGTATGAATTAAATGTCTTTAACTGCAAACAAGTTCAGTCATACATTGCTACACACAGAAACATAGGGTATTACATTTACGTGGTGAAAAATATTTCTAAAACTGGTTATTTAAAGACGTTAACATAAGCAAATTAGACTTAATGAACATCAGCTTTTAGACTAGGTTTCCTAAGTATTTAAAATTCTGACAAACTTCACAGAAAGCATAAATGATTAATTCAAATGTTTTGTATTTTTAAGTATTTTCGCAAATGCCAAGAGCGGATTAATATCTTCCAGCTTTTGAAGAACTCACTGTTCTAAACTGCCAGCTTTTAGATGTGACAGCTCAGGACTACATCATCGTAGGTTGTCTCCAAAGACTTTGTGCACTCCCAATTGCCACTCACTTCAGCCTGCTGGTTTTACCTTCACTTTTTGTTTTGTTTTCATTTGGGAAACAAATCTAGTCATCTTATCCAAGACAAAATCCTATTTTACCGAACAAAAGTCCTTCATTCTCGCAAACACTCCCTTTCACTGGGCATGGTGGCAGTGCCTTTAATTGCAGCACCCGGGAAGCAGAGGCAGGTAGATCAGAGTTTGAGGCCACCCTGGTCTCAAATATAATTTAATTTAATATAACATAACTCAAATATAATGAATTCCAGTAGAGCTAGATAGTTATAGACAGAGAGGTCCTGTCTTAAAAATATAAATAATAAGAATAAAATACTCCCTTTTTGTCCTTACAAAAATATTTTCCTACTTTCTTTAAATAAAATCTCTCGTGTTTATGTGGAAAAGAGAGCCGGTTCTGCCACTCTTGCTCACACGGTAAAGCGGTGCTGATGTTGGCTGGTGTGACAAGGTCCCTGGAGGTGAGCGTGACTCAGCTCCAGCAGCTGCCCTACCTGGGGACTGTGACTTGGAAAGCAGATCTACTGGGTCGGAAAAGGGCTCATGAGACACAACAGTTGTGTCCTTCACACTGTGGTGAAGGAGTGGGAGGTCAGTGTGGACTACAGATCCATTTTGGTAGGAGCAGCTACAGCTGAGGCAGGATGAACAGTGCTACAAAGGCCCTTACTGAGGCAGGAGGTGTGAGCACATAGCCAGTGACCAGACCCCAGGATCCTCCTAACACAGTGGTTCTCAAACCTTTAATACAGTTCCTCCTGTTGTAGTGACCCCCTAACATAAGTGTAGTTTTGCTACTGTTATTAATCCTAATGTAAATACCTGATATGTCTGAGGGTCTTGGGTGGCCCCTGTGAAAGGGTTCTTTGACCCACAGGTTAAGAAACCCTGTCTTGGCTGGAGACATGGCTCAGCGGTTAAGAGCACCAACTGCTCTTCCTAAGGTCCTGAGTTCTAATCCCAGCAACCACTTGGTGGCTCACAACCATCGGTAATGAGATCTGACCTCCTCTTCTGGGGTGTCTGAAGACAACTACAGTGTACTTTCATTTAATAAATAAATATATCTTTAAAGAAACAGTGTCTTAGCAGGTGCATTCAGATAGCAGCCTGGGAACTGGAGAAAAAGCACTAAGAAGTGAAGGAAACAGGAAGAAGATGGTGGGCTTCATAAGGGTGGGCTTGTCCTGGTGTATTCCATGGGGTCACAAGGAAATAGATGTCTGCCACCTTCAAAGTCTAGTTCTTGGACTTTGGTTTGCAATTATTCTGGATCCATCCAAGGAATTTCCTCGCCAGGTCTACTGCCCAGAGGGAGGGCAGGCGCCAGCAGTTTCTACTTAATGCTACTTAGGAGTGGGAACCATTCCAGACCCTTCTGGCTCTGTGGTACCAGGTGAGAGGAAGAGAGGCAAGGTCAGGACTCGTATTACACAATATTTAAGGGTGGGCACTTGGGGTTAACCCTTGGCCTTTCACCACATCAAGTCTTTCTAGTCAGGGAAAAGACGCTTTGTTGAACTTGACCTTTGAAACACACTCTGTGGTGCAGGAACCATGACTAGGAAACATGGTTCTTGGACCATCACATCTTCCTGCACAAAGGTGCCATCTCAGTACCAAAGACCAAAGATCCTTTAACTATGTAATAGGGGAGCAGTGTATATGCCTGCTGCATTCAGGCCAGAGCATTAAAACCAAATGGTCCTTCTTCCTAATCTACTGATAAAGACCTACTCAGAGAGGGTAATAGAGATACAGTACCCAGTGGCTAGAGGCTAAAACGGGGAGGATACAGGGGAGTAGTCAGGTTCTGCTAACAAGATACTTCTTTACAATGTTAGTGACAGCAGAAAGATAACACCTTTGAACAGGGCCTCCATGGGTCCCAGGAGGTTGGGAAGGGGAAGTTCAGGAGACTCACATGATTTCTCTCTTCTGCAGGGTTAAGGGAAGGTGTGCAGACAGGTATAGCTGTCTGTCCTGGATGCCAAGATTTGAGACCCAGAAGTCTCCCATGGCTCCTTATCATATCCGCCAGTACCAGGACAGCGACCATAAAAGTGTCGTGGACCTGTTCACCAAGGGCATGGAAGAGTACATCCCCTCCACCTTCCACCACATGCTTATGCTGCCCCGAACCCTCCTGCTCTTAGCTGGGCTGCCCCTTGCCCTGGTCCTGGTGTCTGGCTCCTGGCTCCTGGCTGTTATGTGCATCTTCTTTCTGCTCCTACTCCTGTGGCTCCTTGCCAGACAGCCCTGGAAGGAATATGTGGCCAAGTGTTTGCAGACAGACATGGCTGACATCACCAAGTCCTACCTGAGTGTTCGTGGCTCAGGTTTCTGGGTGGCTGAGTCTGGGGGGCAGGTGGTGGGCACAGTGGCTGTTCAGTCAGTCAAGGATCCTCCATTAGGGAGGAAGCAGCTACAGCTCTTTCGCCTGTCTGTATCCTCACAGCATCGAGGACAGGGGATAGCAAAAGCACTGGTCAGAATTGTCCTCCAGTTTGCACGGGACCAAGGCTACAGTGATATTGTCCTTGAGACCAGTATCATACAGCAAGGTGCTGTGACTCTCTACCTGAGTATGGGCTTCCAGAAGACAGGCCAGTACTTCATAAGTATGTTGTGGAGGTTAGTGGATATTTATACAATTCAATTAAAGTACTCCTTCCCTTCTACCTAGGAAGGGGGACTGTGACCTTATGCTCCTATGCAGCAAGCATGCTTCTCTGCACTCTGCTACAGGAACTAGTGAACCCTGTCATGTCAGTGTGATTAACAATAAAAGCTTGTTGATGCACACCAGATTCTAATGCGTGTGATAGCTGAGTGGGGTTTTGGGGGCTGTGCTACATTCTAGGTGTCTGGGGTGCCTAAGTTTCATATACCTAGTCCCATATTACTGTTGTATTAGAAACCATGCAAAACACTAATACATGTATTTCACTTTTGTGTGTGGACCAGAAGTTTCTGTAGGGCTGGAGGGGGCAGCTCACCTACCCCAGGACACCTAGTTAGTTAAATGTAAATATGGGAAGTGAACATGAAGGTTTCTCTCTCTGTTCCTGTGTTCCAGGAAGCCATGAGCTTTGACCTGTGGTCACTGACCTTCTCAGACTTTAGTGAATGATACCTTGAGTCCACTTTTTTTTTAATTCTTTAACAATTTCACACATGTATACACTGAGTTTCTTATTGTACTGTCTTCACTCACACAGGTATCATTATAGCTAAGCCCAGCCCACAAACAAGACAGGAGCTCCCCAGTGCTGGATACTGATGCAAGTGTCAGAAGGTCGTTGGGGGAGAATATCAGCATCCAAGGGCCTTGAGTTGTTTTAGATCATGTTCACATCCTCAGAGTAGAGACTTTCATTAAAGAGATATGTGAGTTAAGAAAGAGCTCATTTACCCCGGAACTTCAGTAAAAGTACATTTCTAATTACTGCTTGTGTTTGGGACCCAAAAGCCCTGTTATCTTCACAAAGGAGAACTCTGACTCCTCAGAAGTAGAGTATAGGTGTGCACATAGTCACTATAGTCTCCTTATTTGGAAATTAGGGGAAAAAATGTGCCTCTATCACTTTCACTGCTCCTTTCATTTCCTAGGAAACAGCTACATATTTCCTAGGAAACAGCTACATATTTCCTAGGAAACAGCTACTTACTGAAAGCTCATGAGACTTGTGCAATAAGTGAAACAGGCCCAAGAGGTGACACAACGTACAAGACCAGGAAGCACCTGAAACTTAAAAGGATCCACTGAGGCCCACCCCAAGGTTCTCTTAGCAGCAACTGCTGAGGAGAAGAGACTCACCTTCAGAGCTGCTTACAAGTGGTGCAGGGCTCCAGAATGAATGGTTTTTTTGAGTCATGCCTGTTGCTTTTCAGTGATGAAGTTGCCTTTGAATCATCCAGGCTCCTGGAAGGAGCTCCTTGCTCACATTCCTATACACATCTCAGTAAACTCGCTAATTCAACTAAGCTAGACTTGGATGGTGTAATTTATCTGGTCTGTTCATGTTTCTGCAAGAAAAGCCTCACGGAGCTTGTCATTGTAAACGCCTCCTCTGCTCGCTGGAGATGTGTGTAATCCTTAAGAGTTATCAGTGCTCACAAGCCGCACACTAGCGCTCTTCTCGAGATCCTTGGTGCCCTCTTGAGAGGCAGTCACCTAGAGGGTTAGTGCCTACCTCCTAGACTACGGGGACCTTGGAAGCCTACCTCAGGCTCTTAAGCAGGACACTGAACTCATGAAGATTCGAGTCTCTTGTTGCTTTGCTTCACACAGTTTGGTGGGCGCCGTGGATAGATCAAGGCAAATGCTATCCTCCATCACACACTGCTGTTAGCAGAAGCATGGGGTGGGTGTAGCTGCAGGTGGTCTGACAGAGTGAAGTTTCATTAAGTCTGGAACGCTGTCATTTAAATGCAGCGATGACATTCCACTGGGGTATTCCCTGTTCAACCATGAATATATCCTTTCCTACCTCTACAGAATGGCCTTCCGGGTTGGACATGTTTGTTTTTAAATGCACCAATTTTAACGTGATCCAGGCAGCCTGTTCTCAACACAGTGGCTCTGTGGCATTGGGAATGCTCTCTATACCACACTCATGGCACCATAGTGTTTCCTCTACCCCCAAAAAGATGGCCACGCACGGCTAGAATACAAATTAGCAGATGTTCCTGATAGCCAAAAACATGTGTCTCACTGGGCCTCTGGGAAAAAAAAAAGGCTCTGGTCTATGTGACCACCTTCATATGGAGTTTTGCCTGAGAAAAGCCTCTGTATAGGAGCTGCCTCCGCACCTAAACCCCAGGACATCTCAGGTAGGTTCTTTCACCCACTCTACTCTAGGGGACAAAGAACGGCATGCTAGGTTCTACTTGCCAAGGTCTCCATCCTGACAGCAGGGAGAGGACACCTGCTATAGCCACTGCCCTTCAGCCAGCTCTGCACTGCTCAGCCCTTGCTGTGATCCAAGTTGCACTTGGTTTGAGGCTCCGCTGAGAGAAATCCAGAGGCCACATACCCAGGACTCATCTCTTCCCAGCCCATCCAGCCAGAGGTCTAAGAGACAATCTCCTGACCACTGTCTGAGCTGCCTGTGAGTCTGCAGGGCTCCCTCCTTCAGAGCCTTCTCAGGGCAGCTGGGGCTACCCTAGGCTAGACCCTCCCAACCTCTGAGCCACGACAGCCCTTTTCACTTTGCCAGTGGATTACTTCAGGGACTGAGTGACAGTGAGGTGGAGTTGAGCACCACGGGGACAGGCAGGACTCACACCCAGGATGCTCTAACGCTGTGACTACGTGCCTGAACAGGATGAGGAGAAGTTTGAAGTCATCAAGGC
This sequence comes from Tokudaia tokunoshimensis, assembly GCA_036184795.1. Classification (NCBI taxonomy): domain Eukaryota; kingdom Metazoa; phylum Chordata; class Mammalia; order Rodentia; family Muridae; genus Tokudaia; species Tokudaia tokunoshimensis. The sequence goes on along the minus strand of BTHU01000002.1, from coordinate 107,022,019 downwards.
TGCCTGTTCTGGACAGGAAGTGAGGGAAGGTCTGGGGAACTCGGAGAGCTGGGAATAGTCCCTGTCCTCAAGGAGGCCCCAGACAAAGCACCGGCTCACTCTCTCCCCCTCCATCTTCCAAACTCTCCCAGGCCTCCCACCCAGTCCCCAGTGCCAAACCCTGGCTGTGGCAGTGCAGAGGCCCAGCCTCTAGGGCAGAGGGTAGGAGGGAGGGAAAGTGCTGACCTGGGCACAAAGGGCTGTGAAGCATCTAGGACAGCCAGTTGTGATGCATCTAAATTCTGTCCCCAAGGCAACTGACCCTGAAGGCCATGCTTTACTCCCTGGGGTGACTGAACAGAGTTGCAGCAAAGCCAGCATGGCCATGAGCCAGCGCAGCTCCAGGCTGCTGAGTGACAGCTTGGGATGGGGTAAGAGGAGGCTGGCAGTAGGGACCATCCACAGAGCCCTGAGCCACTGGGTTCTCCTCAAAGGCAGCTGGAGGCTTAGGGCGGCCTGGGTTCTGAATGGAGGATGGGGTGTGCCAAAGACACCTCCTCCATGCTGACACAAAGCCTTGTTTGGCTTTGCCAATCCTGGGAGCAACAGTGACCCCTGGTTACACAGCCCCTCCTCCGCCTTATCCCTGCTGGCTTCTTATCCAGGGAGGAAGATGCATGTGACCCACGAAAACACATCTTCTGTCTCTTTTCTCCACCCCTGACCACATGTAGGCTGGTGCACATGTTTGCAGAGGTGAGAGGAGCCCACCACCCTCTTTTTGAAAGTCTCTCACTGGAACCCGGGGCTCATCTATTAGGGTACACTTTCTGCAAAGAGTCCTAGTGATTTTCTGGTTTCTGCCTCCTCAGAGACAGAATTGCAAGGGCTGCCCACCATGTCTCACTTTCAAATGTGGATGCTACGGATCCCACTCAGGTCCTAATGTTTGTGTGGCAAGCGCTTTTCTGACTGCACCTTGTCCCTAGCTCCCCTATCCCCTTTTCTCACAGCTCTACATTCTAGCTAGAGATGAGCAGCTTTGCCAAAGCATAGAACAGACTCTGGACTTAACTTGTTACTGGAGAGAACGTTGTTCTTACATGGGAACTTCCATTAACTTCTCCCTGGGGAACTGACAATACTATATTCATGGACTTGGTCAGAGGCTCACAGGGATCAAACAAACCCCAAGGAGGGAAATAAAAGCTTGACAAATCATCTTCAGGACAGATTATTAAACTGCACCAGCAGTACATAGTCCAAAGTGGAGGCTGTCTTTGGTAACTAGCAGTGCTTGGCAAGATTGCTTTGGGGCAGCCCGTCCCCGCACTGGCATTCAGAGTGCTGTCGGGCAGCTTCTCCCCTGTGCAGGCATTAGAGGGCTGTGGAGCTGGCTAAGGTGTGCACTGGGTTAGTAGTGCAGACAGTAACAGACTCACACCACAGTCCACTGAGGCAGTTCCTGCCTCCTCTTTATCTCACTCTTTCCATGGTAGGGAAGCTAAGTTCAGTGTCAGGATCCCACCGCGGAAGGAAAGAGCCAGTTCTTAAAAGTTCTCCCCTGATTTGAACATGTAAATTATGGCTCCCTTGCCACCCCTCCCAGGGTCTTAAAGGAGAACCTGGGTGTGGGGCTCTCACCATCAGGGCGCCCATGCTGGTCCAGCAAGAGCATTACTCCTTGCACCGTCTTCCCAGCCCCTCACCGTTTTGATTTTTTTAAGCACTTGTTATTTCAGGAAGAATTTCTAGACAAACCTGATGACCTTTCACTTGAGATGTTAGAGAGCATTTGTTCCATCCTTCATCAATGTCATCAGAATTGAAGTGACATTTGCTAAGGCATCTTTCAAAAGCCCTGATATCAAAACAAAACATGGGACTAGTATTTTCTATGTCAGAAACCTCTCTGAACCTGCCTTCCTCCTCAGTCACGTGCTTCTTTCTTTCAGACACACGTTTTCCTTTCAAATGGGTGAACACACTTTTGGTGGTTTTCATCGTCATTTTCCAGTCTGTAGTGGGTAATCTGATGGTAGCCACCGGGTCTGACATGGGTCAACAATCATAAAAACTACTCAGAGCCTGAAGCATTCTCATGAATTCACATGAATAAGTGCTCTGAGGGCGGCTAACACTGATCTAGTTATTGTAATTTTGTTTGATTCTTAAAGGACTATAGTCCTCGAGGGATATTGTATACACAGAATTATACATTCTTAAAGTCGTGAAACGCGTGATTTTTTTTTAAATTAAAAACAACGTGACTGAGGGCAAAGTCTGAGTACCTACTGAGCAGGAAGCCCTAGAGACCAGTAGACACACACACACACACACACACACACACACACACACACACACACTCACTCACTCACTCACTCACTCACTCACTCACTCACTCACTCACTCACTCACACACCCCTTGTCTCTTGCAAGCACCAGAGCTCCAGTGGCCTCTGCTCAAGTCCAGCTACAGCCTTGGGTACTGCCTCCAGGGGGCAAAGGGCAGCCTGGGCGGCGCTGAGGCGCGCAGCCCTTTCTTTAACCTGCTCTCAACCCTCCGCCTTGGAGGGCGCACAGGAATCTGAGCCAGGAGTCTGTGCACCATCTCACAAGTGTCCGCATCGCAGCAGAAACACTGTATATGCTAGTTCCTGAGAGCGAGTGTAGCTCGCCATCAGATTCGGTCCGCCCAGGAAGATCTTCCCCACTGAAACAAGACCGCCACTTCCGGAAGACACAATTCCCTCCCAGGTAGAGAGCCACTGCTAAGGAAGTCTTTGAGATCCTGGTGGGTGTCTCCCTCACCGTCCTGGCCAGGAGTCTTCCTCACCACGGAGCCTGGGTTGCTTGCTGACATAGAGGAAAACAGGTGCTCTTCCAACAGAGGTGGACATTTGAAATGGTGTTTTGAGTCGAGCCTTTGATCCTAGCCAACATCCTGACTCTCATTAGAGACCTTCAGGTTCTCCCTGGGGTGGAGAGAGATATCCACCAAGGGAAGATCCACGGTCCTTTGCAAGAGCATTCTGGACTCTTATCATGTGGGCTCTCAGGAGGAATTAGGTTTGCATCCAGTGTGGAGGTTAGTGTTTTTCACTGAAGGAGCCCCCGGAGTACTTGGAAGCCTGGGGCCAGATTAACACCCTCAACCATGGCGAGCATTCCTCAGGATACTGAGATTTCCCTGACAAGATGTTGGACTGAGGTGAGACCTCCTGTTTTTAGAATTGTGGAGACAGTGAACGGCTTAAGGTGAAGGCACTGCTCTTTTGGAGACCACCAAGGAAGAGAGTTGGTGACAGGCAGCAAGGACCTGCCCCTGCAGGTTCTGTACAATCATTAGCCAGCATGGACTCAATTCTGGGAGCACAGCAGACTACAAATAGGCTAATAGGCGCTTTTTTTTCCTGAGGATTGACTTAGCTAGGGCGTGTGTGTGTGTGTGTGTGTGTGTGTGTGTGTGTGTGTGTGTGTATGACATAGCAGTAGCTTGTGGCTTTCTCACATCTGAGTACAGCAGGGGACAGAACGCAGGACCCAACCTGAGTAGGCTATAGGCTTCTAGCCTACCCCTATCTTCCCACCTAGGCCTCAAAGAGTATACAATCAACCAAAACAGTGACGCCATCTGGAGACCAAATGTTCGGACACTTAAACCTATGGGGGAACATTTGGCCTTCAGTCAGTAACAATAGCATCACCCAGGACCTGGGTTCCAACTCCTGGTTTGCCCAGGGGGGAAAGCTGAAGGCAGCACTGACACACAAGCCAGGAGTTTTGCAAACATGGCCTCCCAACAGCAGGGTCTTAGTGGCTCTGCCATAGGTGTGTGCTCAGGGTGCTCATCCCCACCTGAATTGTGTCAAATCTACTGTCATCTTGGCTCCAAAATGTACGTCCACATGGACGAGGCACAGAGGTGTAGATGGCTTCCCTCAGCTACCCCATGTCTCTTGGTTCTCTGCCAACCCAAAGGATTCCTTTGTCCACTCAGACAAGGCTCTACTTCAGACCATGCAAACCCTGAGATGCCAACATACCATGGACTGCAAGGTGGTGGCAAATCACACCTCTGAGTGAATTCACCATGACTCATGCCTTTTGTTTCAGCCAGACTCTCTTCAGAGCTGGGCTTCAAGTGTTGTTTGCAGGCAAGCAGCCTGATTTCTTCCAAGCAAGGTTGCTCTCCATGCCCAGATGTATCGTGAGCATCTGTACCCCGGCACCTGGGCCTTCTCTAGCTCAGATGCTACACCTGCCTTTGGGGAAATCTGCTGCCATCTTTCTCTCTGTCCTGATTGATTCTCACGTATGAATCAAGTCATATAAACAAACACACAGTACATGCATCCCACTGATTAAAAGGATATCTACCTGCTGCTTGTAAGGGTCCATGCTACATGCACTTGAAGTTGTTCTCTCTCCTCTCCCTCCCACGTTTCTCCCCCATCCTAATGTTCCCCCCTCTATGTAGGGTGTCTTTCCTACAAAACATTGACCAGATTCTCTTCAATTATTCTCCATGTTCTGCTCCTTAGTACTGCTCTGGGGAATCTCTGTTTTTTACCTTCATCCTGAGAGCTGCCTCACTGATGACAAGAGGCTAAATAAATTCTCCTAGAGCCTTGATCCAAAGTCTTCCCTGGAAAATCGCACTACCTCTCTCCCTCTCCCCGACATCCTCTGGTCTTTATTGTCAATTTTTATAAAGTTCTAAAGACTTCTCCTTGTCCCTCAAACCCCAAAACTCCTGAGAACCTTTTGAATATAAGACCCCACGAAGGCTACCTTCCCTCTTTTCTCCTTAGACATCACTTGCCCCCCCCCCAGGTGACCATAGGCCCAGGCTAAATGCTACAAATGTAACAGCATCCATCATGATCTTTTGCTACACCTGCTATCCCTGTCTTTCTTACCTTTCCCAGGAAGTATGTGCCAATGCCAATAAATAGCCTGGAAAGCAGAGGAGGAAAAGTACACTGGGTTTAAGAGGCTGTGATATGAAAGGAGCAGGAAGGAAGGAGCAGCTTGCTGAAGTGATGAGGCACTTAGGGCCTGTCAGAACCACCTTCCCCTCCAGGTTAATCCAGTGATGATCCAGAGATAAATGGATAAGGGTTCCCTCCCGTGGCACATTTGAGCTCTTGACCCTTGTTTTATGATTGTCCAGGAGTCAGTCAATGAAGTACCAGGCCAGATCTGTGATATAGAGATTCACCAGGCCCTGGTAGGTTTTCCTGGATGTCATTAGACAAAGGCCATCCTGGATACATGATCTGTGGTACTAGCTGAGAGGACAGAGAGGTGAGACTCGGTTCTCTGTTGGTCTGGAGTCCCACAACCTTCTTGAAGACCCATGGGTAGAGAGATTTTGCATTGAGTCTTTGCTTTATTCTGTAGACTGAATCTTCCCAGTTGCTGGAAAGAGGATTTGTTGAAACTTGCACCTGGGAACACAGAAGTTTTCAATGTCTGGACCCTGAAGAGGAAGCAGGAGATCTCAGAAGAACACATCTATCCACAGTGAGCCACCTCAGTTCCCAAAGGTCAGAGAACTTGTAACTGGGGAAGGAGGGCCACAGGGAGGGCTCTGCACACAGCTTCCTGTATTAACTCTTCAAGGCCACTTAGAAGTCAGGTGTTGTTTTACCATGGTCTACAGGGGAAGACACACAGTCTCAGAGAAGTCATGGGACATGTCCCAGGGACACATGGCTAGAAAAGAGAGGAAATGGGGTCATTAGGTGAAGATGACATGACACTTCTCCCATCACTAGTGTCCTGCTTCCTCATGGGTGACAACAGAGGCACATGTGAGTGGACTCTCCCTGGCTTCTGAGAGTCTTGGAGGGAATTGGCAGGGGCTGACCTGGCTTCCTCTACATCCTGCAGGGCTCAGGGAAGCTGTGCAAGAAGGTCTGGATGTCCCTTGTGATCACTGATATTTGAGAGCCGGAAGTCTCCTCATGGCTCCTTATCACATTCGACAGTACCAGGAGCGGGACCACAAAAGGGTGATGGAACTGTTCGCCAGGGGCATGACAGAGCATGTCCCTGCTGCCTTCTACCATATGCTAACACAGCCTCATTCTCTCCTGTTCATACCCGGGGTACCTGTGACCATAGTGCTGGTGTCTGGCTCCTGGCTTCTGGCCACAGTATGCAGCTTCCTCTTTCTCCTTTGCCTGTGGTTCCTTATCTGGCTTTCTTGGAGAAATTATGTGGCTACAAGTTTGCAAGCTGACTTGGCTGACATCACCAAGTCCTACCTGAATGCACATGGCTCCTTCTGGGTGGCTGAGTCTGGGGGGCAGGTAGTAGGCATGATGGGTGCTCGGCCAGTCAAGGATCCTCCATTAGGGAGGAAGCAGCTGCAGCTCTTTCGCCTGTCTGTGTCCTCACAGCATCGAGGACAGGGGATAGCAAAGGCACTGGTCAGAACTGTCCTCCAGTTTGCACGGGACCAGGGCTACAGTGATGTTGTCCTTGAGACCAGCAGTGTGCAACATAGCGCTCTGGCTCTCTACCAGGCCATGGGCTTCCAAAAGACAAGCCAGTACTTTGTGAACATAACAATGAGGTTAATGGGTCTCTCTATCCTTCATTTTGAAAGACCTCAGCCCCAAGCAGGAGAAGAAGAAGACCCCTAGCAAGTAGAGTAGAGCCAAAAATGTAGTCCAGCCAGTTCAGCAGTTCTATTCTTCTACTCCAGAACTGGCTGACCATAAAGAATTTATGGCCACAAGGTTAGGATGACTTTGCTCCAGGAACTAGCTGACCACAAAAATTAACATAGAACCTTGTTAACAATCATGAGTAACTGGGAGTTTCCCCTTGTGATATTCCTTGGTATTTTCAGTATTTTTCCTATGACACACTCCCTCCTCCCTTGGGTTGTGGGTTTTTGCTTTAAATACCTCTTCTCCCTGCTACTCGGGGTCAAACTCCTCTACCCCTGCATGGGATATGAGTCTTGGCCCCAGTGCACTGGTAGTAAACCTCATGTGATTACAACAAGAACAGTCTCTTGTGAGTTCTTGGGGGGTGGCATTATCCTGAGGCTTGAGTGAAGGTCTGGCCACCCCGAAGGTCTTTCAATTTCACCTACTTTCTCCCTCTTGCTTTGGGACCAGGGATTTGATCTTCTTTGATTTGCTTGTCTGGGAGGCTCCAGTTCACTCTGCTCTAGGAACCAGCCATCCCTGGCAGTTTCCTGCCACCAATCCCAAGGGCTCCCATTCCATTCCTTTCAGATGCAATCTTGCTGCTGGTGACTTGTGGGTGTTGGATCCCTTCTGCCTTTGGAATTGTCTCTCTTTAATTTTTCTAGTGCCATGATAAGTTAGCACCAAACCCAACTTAGTTGATCCTGCACACATTTGACTTAGGAGTCTGTTAGCTATGAGCTTCAGGTAGGTGGTTTCAAGTCCTCAAGGCAATCGACCTTGCTGAGCTGAAGTTCCAGCAGCCCAGACAGGATTTAGGATCTTTGCAGAGAAGCTAAAGTGAATTCAGAACAAAGACTTTTCCGACACACTTAACTTGTTGATTACTGAGAAATCTACGACTTGTTTGGAATGGAGCCCCCACTGGTGGAGACACAGAACAGTCCTAGGTCAGGGTGGGTGACCTGTGAGAGCTGGAACAATGAAGCATGTGACCTACTTCTAAGTCCCCTTTGTGCAGAGGGAGGAAGGAGACCTCTGGGATGCAGTGGGAGTAATTGTGAATGGCCTCTCCTGGGTGAGGTGACCCCTGCTGGCCTTGCTTTGGTCCCAGTCTTATGGGAAAGCACAATGAAAGGATGCCAAGGATGAATCATTCTTGGGGATGCAGGAAGAAGATAAAGGATCAGGAATTGTCATGAATATGTCACCCTAGAGAAGAACCCCAGGACCAATTTTCCCTTCCTCAGATTCGAAAACAGTGGGCTTCCAGCGCTCCTGGTTTTCCTCTGTAAAATGTTTAAATGGCAGTTCAGGAGTTGTAACAACACTGTAGAGTGAAAAGGCATTCTTGGAATTAATGAGGTTGTTTTAGGTGTAGAGAGCCATATTGGGGTGCCATGTCAGCTGGCAGGAACTTGACATTCACCAAGGTGGAGTTCATCTCCCAGCCTTGGAGTGGAATTCCTGTATTAGCCATAATCCCCTTCACCTAGGGTGGAGTGCTCAGACCAAGGTGAAGCCCATTGTTCTCCAAGGACCTGCTGTTTCCTGAGAGACACTAGCCACCTGGGTAGCAAGCGAACAAGAGTTCCAGCCTTTGGGGAAACGGTTCACACCCACACCCGCCTATATATATTTGGAGACCCCCATTAAACTTTGAGCCTTGATCAGGAACATTGTATTGGCTTTATGTTTCTCCCGAAACCCCATTGTATCCCCAGCTTTCCTTCCAGGTAACATGGTAACCTGGTAACCTGTTTGATGTAAGTGTGGGCAGTTACACTAGGCATAGGCAGCCTTCCTGAATAGTTAAGAAAAGGCCCTGAGGGCCAACGAATCACAAATGTGGTTTCCACTGCTTTTGGTTGCATGCTGGAACTGGAGAACTCCTAGCTGAAGACATCACAAGCTTTGGTTGTAGAACATGGAAGAATCAAGCACAGACTAAGCCAGAAGAGCCTTGTGTGCTGACTGAGTTTCTACTGCCAAGAGGCTCCATTCAGGCTGCTGAGGGACAGTTGTTGAGACAGTCTTGCTCCCTGTGCTGTGTTGTTACATGCCAGGAAGATGTACATCGTAGGGCAATAGTGCCATTCTTATATCTGCACACACATACTTTCTGATTAAAACCTCCACAGGGGGCATTCCCATTGATTATTCTAAGCCAGGACAGAGTTCTGTGGGGTGGAGGCCATAGGCCATAGTAAGGGACTACTACTATTGATTTATTTTTTATTAAGCCTTTATAGTGTATCAGCTTACCTTCAAAGCATTTGTGTTTATGCCCAATGACTACTGTGCCAATATCACTTGTAAAGAGAGCCTTTGTACAGTGGGAGGTGGTTACCCCAGAGACTCAGAACTTGTCCAATTGCTGAGAATAAATAGCTAATCTTTTGATATAGCCAAATATGGGGTTGTAAATTGAAGAAAATAGATGTATATGTCACCTGCTCTAAGGCTTAGAAGAGTTAAGGAAGAGGATACATAGATATTTAGGATCTTGAGTGGGTGGACTATCCTGTACCTGTTTTGTCTGATTTGAAACGTTCTCTTGTGGGGGCTGACAGAGCCTCAGAAGACTCTGGAGGGTTCCTCTCTGAAGTTTCCCAGGCAGTAAACATCTAACAGAAGAGAGAATACTCTTAGGAACCCAGTATTGTAGCTTTGGTGAGCCATTACCAATGCAGTGATATTGCTGCCTGGGCAACCCTTGCTCATATAAATAATCCCTCACCTGTGTTCCTATAGCTCCAATAAACTGTTTCATCAAACATGCCTTGGGTTGGTTTGTGTTTGGTTGGTTGGTTGCTTGTTTGCTTGGATCTTATATATTGCCTGGGTGCTGTGAATAGATGTTGGTTCACATCCCCAGAAATCAGACACAAAACACGGACATAGGCACAAAAAAACGATGGTTTTACTCATTTTGTACACACCTGGGAGGGGGGCAAAATGACAGGAACAAAGAGACCAAGCAAGTCCAGGTTGGAAAGACTGAAAAGGGGGTTATCAGCATGTCCCTGGCCTCTGGAAAACTATGTGACCCTCCACCTCCTTACTGGGAGCTCTCGTGCTCAGGGATTCTGCTCCTGGACACAGCCTCAGATCTGCACTGGACCTCCTTGCCCAGCCCCAGCCCCTGCCCTTCCTCCACAGGCATGGAAGCAGCTCAGGGGCAGCAAAATTTGCCAGCAGCATCCAAACATGCCACGCTAATAGCCACTGACATCCTCCCACTCTCTGCTCCTCTTGCCATTAGCATTATGAGCTCATCAACTGTGCTTGCAACTAAGGGGAAGGGTGACCTGTTGACCTGTTGATATTCTGTCTGCCATGGAGAGTTATTTTTTCTATTATCCATGATTTGTGTTTCCCACAGGGGAACACCAGCTGTCATGTTGACTGATGAATAGAAGAGGGAACGTGGAGCTTTTCACACCCACAAGGCTAATGCCAGCACTTAAAAATCCAGCCTAACCAGGGCCTTATGAAGCTGCCATGTAGCCATCTCCAGGAGGAGGGGAGCAGAGGTCATCAGTTGTCTTGACCCAGTTCCACATAAGTGAGTAAGGCTTCCCCATCCCCTGAGGGATGCAGAGATGGAGCCCATGCAGTGCTGAGGCTGCATGTATCTGTGGGTGGGATTGGCATCTCTGAGACAGAGGGGCTAATGCAAGAAGGAAGATGCACTGGAGCTGGGAAGTCCACACCATAAATAATAAATTGTGCCGGGAGCTCTGAGCCAAGCTGCTCAGAGTTAACCTGGGAAAATGGAGGTGGCCAGAGTTTGGGGAGGCACAAATACAAAGCAGTTTCTTCTGGGAATGCATGTGATTTGAGAAATACGTTTATGTACAACACTTTTAATGGAGTGATCTTTGCTCAGTCTCACAGTGTAACCATTGACTAATTTCAGGTTGTATACCTTTCATCTAAAAAGTAAAGATGAAGGAAAAAGGATTGTTTGGAAGGTATAAACTCTAAGAGCTAGGATCTCCAAGGCTAGAATGAGAAGACTGTGGGTGGAGCTCTTGTAATAATGGAGTGACTGTGGCTGTGCCACTTTGACTCTTAATGAATGAATTTGTACCAAGCAGCTCCAGGAACAGAGGTGCAGATACAAATGGAGGCAAAATGGGGCCGCAAAGCCAGTCTGTTTTATGTAAAATGTGCACCTAGAATCTCTATCCTTAGGACCCTCCTTAGTCTGTGGACACGGAGACATGAACAGTTTGGATTTTGTTGAGAGCACCTTACACAGCCAATCAGGCTTCGCTGGAAGAAGCAGTGTAAGGCTAAGAGTGACCTGAAGCTTCAAGTATGTGGTTGGATAAATCAGACTGAATGTGTCCCCTCCAAAGGGGTGAGAAATCCCAGTGAGACCATTCCTCACATATAAACCCTGTCATTTATTGAAGTTTGAAAAGCACCAATTCTTTGAGACCTGGGCTTCTCTTGGTGTTCAACTGCTAGTTTCTAGTCATGGACACAGACTCAAAGCCCAAACTGAAGGTCCAAGGAAGGGAAGTCATCTTGTGTGACAAGTGCTTTTCTGACTGCGCCTTGTCCCTAGCTCCCCTATCCCCTTTTCTCACAGCACTACATTCTAGCTAGAGATGAGCATTTTTGCCAAAGCATAGCACAGACTCTGGACTTAACTGCTTAATGTAGAGAACATTGTTCTTACATGGGAACGTCCATTAACTTTCCCTGGGGAACTGACAATACTTTATTCATTTACTTATTCAGAGGCGCAAACAAACCCCAAGGAGAGAACTAAAAGCTTCACAAATCATCTTCAGGACACACAAATTATTAAACTGCACCAGCAGTACATAGTCCAAGGTGGAGGCTGTCTTTGGCAACTGGCAGTGCTTGGCAAGACTGCTTTGGGGCAGCCCGTCCTGGCACTGGCATTCAGAGTGCTCTGGGGCAGCGTCTCCCCTGTGCAGGCATTAGAGGGCTGTGGAGCTGGCTAAGGTGTGCACTGGGTTAGTAGTGCAGACAGTAACAGACTCACACCACAGTCCACTGAGGCAGTTCCTGCCTCCTCTTTATCTCACTCTTTCCATGGTAGGGAAGCTAAGTTCAGTGTCAGGATCCCACCGCGGAAGGAAAGAGCCAGTTCTTAAAAGTTCTCCTCTGATTTGAACATGTAAATTATGGCTCCCTTGCCACCTATCCCAGGGTCTTAAAGGAGAACCTGGGTGTGGGGCTCTCACCATCAGGGCGCCCATGCTGGTCCAGCAAGAGCATTACTCCTTGCACCATCTTCCCAGCCCCTCACCGTTTTGATTTTTTTAAGCACCTGTTATTTCAGGAAAATTTCTAGGCAAACCTGATGACCTTTCACTTGAGATGTTAGAGAGCATTTGTTCCATCCTTCGTCAATGTCATCAGAATTAAAGTGACATTTGCTAAGGCATCTTTCAAAAGCCCTTATATCAAAACAAAAATTGGGACTAGTATTTTCTCTGTCTGAAACCTCTCTGAACCTGCCTTCCTCCTCAGTCACGTGCTTCTTTCTTTCAGACACACGTTTTCCTTTCAAATGGGTGAACACACTTTTGGTGGTTTTCATCGTCATTTTCCAGTCTGTAGTGGGTAATCTGATGGTAGCCACCGGGTCTGACATGGGTCAACAATCATAAAAACTACTCAGAGCCTGAAGCATTCTCATGAATTCACATGAATAAGTGCTCTGAGGGCGGCTAACACTGATCTAGTTATTGTAATTTTGTTTGATTCTTAAAGGACTATAGTCCTCGAGGGATATTGTATACACAGAATTATACATTCTTTTTTTTTTTTTTTAATTTACATTCCAAATCATTTCCCCTTTCCCGTTTCCTCCCTCCCTGAAAGTCCCATAAGCCCCCTTCCCTCCCTCTTTTCTCCATTCAACCCCCTCTCGCTTCTCTGTCCTGGCGTTCCCCTACATCCAGTCTTTCCAGGACCAGGGGTCTCTCCTTCCATCTTCTTAGAAATCTATTGATATGCGGATTGTGTCTAGGGTATTCAGAGATTCTGGGTCAATATCCCCTTATCAGTGACTGCATACCATGTGTGTTCTTTTGTGATTGGGTTACCTCACTAAGGATGATATTTTCAAGTTCTGACCATTTGCCTAGGAATTTCGTGAATTCATTGTTTTTAATTGCAGAGTAGTATTCCATTGTGTAGATATACCACATCTTCTGAATCCATTCCTCCGTTGAGGGACATCTGGGTTCTTTCCAGCTTCTGGCTATTATAAATAAGGCTGCTATGAACATAGTGGAACATGTGTCCTTATTGCATGCAGGTAAAGCCTCTGGGTATATGCCCAGGAGTGGTATAGCCGGATCCTCCGGGAGTGTCATGCCCAGTTTTCTGAGGAACCGCCAGACTGCTTTCCAGAGTGGTTGTACCAGCTTGCAATTCCACCAGCAGTGGAGGAGTGTTCCTCTTTCTCCACATCCTCGCCAACAACTGTTGTCTCCTGTGTTTTTGATCTTAGCCATTCTGACTGGTGTGAGATGGAATCTCAGGGTTGTTTTGATTTGCATTTCCCTAATGACTAAGGATGATGAACATCTCTTTAGGTGCTTCTCAGCCGTTAGATATTCTTCAGGTGAGAACTCTTTGTTTAGCTCTGTACCCCATCTTTGACAAAGGAGCTAAAACCATCCAGTGGAAAAAAGATAGCCTCTTCAACAAATGGTGCTGGCTCAGCTGGAGGTCAACATGCAGAAGAATGCAAATTGACCCATTCTTATATCCTTGCACTAAGCTCAATTCTAAGTGGATCAAAGATCTCCACATAAAACCAGACACACTGAGACTAATAGAAGGGAAACTAGGGAAGAACCTTGAACATATGGGCACAGGGGAGAATTTCCTGAACAGAACTCCAATAGCTTATGCTCTAAGATCAAGAATAGACAAATGGGGCCTCATTAAATTACAAAGTTTTTGCAAGGCAAAAGACACTGTCAAAAAGACAAAGCGGCAACCAACTAACTGGGAAATGATCTTTACCAACCTTACATCCGACAGAGGGCTAATATCCAATATATACAAAGAACTCAAGAAGAATTATACATTCTTAAAGTCGTGAAACATGTGATTTTTTTTTAATTTAAAAGCAACGTGACTGAGAGCAAAGTCTGAGTACCTACTGAGCACGAAGCCCTAGAGACCAGTAGACACACACACACACAGACACACACCCCTTGTCTCTTGCAAGCACCAGATCTACACACACACACGCACACACACACACACACACACACACACACACACACACACACACACACCCCTTGTCTCTTGCAAGCACCAGATCTCCAGTGGCCTCTGCTCAAGTCCAGCTACAGCCTTGGTGCTGTAGGCGGGTAACACTGATATAGTTGGTGCTCTGAGGGCGGGTAACACTGATATAGTTGTTGTAATTTTCTTTGATTCTTAATGGACTATAGTTTCAGGACCTCAAGGGATGTGGATACACAGAATTTTAAACTCTCAAATCGTTTAGTGTTTGTTTTTTCTTTTGTTTTGTTTTTAAGTTAAACACAACGTGACTGAAGGAAAGTCTGACTGAGTACCTACTGAGCAGGAGCCCTAGAGAGCAGCAGACACACCCAGCCAGTCTCTAGCAAGCACAATATCTTCAGTGGCCTCTGCTCAATCCTCCTACTTCAGTCTCGGGTCCTGCCTCTAGAGGGTGCTCTGGGGTGAGTCACAGAGATTGGGGAGCACCCCTTTCTTTCACCTCCTCTCTTCCCTAGACCTTGGAGTGCACACAGTGAATTGGGGCTAGGCATTACTGTGCCATCTTACAATAAAATTCCCCACATGATAGGAGAAGAACTCACTGCATCAATTCCTGAGAACAGAACTCACCCTCATTCTCGGTCATCCCAGGAAGATCTTCATAATGGAAACAAGTCTGCCACTTCCAGAAACCCCAGTTTCTGCATAGGTAGAAGACTGCTGGGCTGCTGAGGAAGTCTTTAACATCCTGGTGGGCATCCCCCCTTGGGAATTCCCCCCATTCCGTCCCCTTTTCCTTCCTTACCACAGTGCCTGGGTTGCTTGCTGACATAGAGGAAAACAGGTGCTCTTCAAACAGAGGTGGACATTTGAAATGTTGGTTTGAGTCGAGGCTTTGATCCTAGCCAACATCCTGACTCTCATTAGAGACCCTCAGGTTCTCCCTTGGGTGGAAAGAGATAATTGCCAAGGGAAGATTCACTGTTCTTTGCAAGAACATTCTGGACTCTTATCATGTGGGCTCTCAAGAGGATTAGGGAGGCATCCAGTGGGGAGGTGAGTATTTTTTATTGAAGGAGCTCCAGGAGTGCTTGGAAGCCTGGGGCCAAATTCACACCCTCAACTGACAAGCATTCCTCAGGATACTGAGTTTTCCCTGACATTAGGTGAACTGTGGTGAGACCTCCGGTTTTTGGCATTGTGGAGGCAGTGAGTGGCTTAGGGTCAAGGCACTGCTCTTAAGGAGGCCACAAAGGAAGAGAGTGTGTGATGGGAGTGGGTGATGGGTGGCAAGGACCTGCCTCTGCATGTTCTACATCCTCATAGGGTAGCTTGAACTCAAGTCCAGGACCAGAAGAGACCACAAAACAAGCTTTTTTTCTGGGGATTGACTTAACTAGGGTAGGTGGGGTGAGGGGTTGTTAAGGGAGTGATATAGCAGGAGTAGCTATCTTTTGCATGAATGTGTCCTTGTCCTTGTATCAGGGTGCAGCAGGGGACAGAACTCAGGTCCCAACCGAGTAGTCTATAGCCCTCTAGCCTACCCCTATCTTCCCAGTTAATGCTACCTAGGCCTCAAAGAGTATACAATCAACCAAAACAGTGACACCATCTGGAGACCAAATTTTCTGACACTTAAACCTATGGGGGAACATTTGGCCTTCAGTCAGTAACAATAGCATCACCCAGGACCTGGGTTCCAACTCCTGGTTTGCCCAGGGGGGAAAGCTGAAGGCAGCACTGACACACAAGCCAGGAGTTTTGCAAACATGGCCTCCCAACAGCAGGATCTTAGTGGCTCTGCCATAGGTGTGTGCTCAGGGTGCTCATCCCCACCTGAATTGTGTCAAATCTACTGTCATCTTGGCTCCAAAATGTATGTCCACACGGAGGAGGTTCAGAGGCATGGATGGCTTCTCTCAGGTCTCAACTACCCCATGTCTCTTGGTTCTCTGCCAACCCAAAGGATTCCTTTGTCCACTCAGACAAGGCTCTTCTTCAGACCATGCAAACAATGAAATGCCAACAGACCATGGAATGCAAGGTGGTGGCAAATCACACCTCTGAGTGAATTCACCATGACTCATGCCTTTTGTTTCAGCCAGACTCTCTTCAGAGCTGGGCTTCAAGTGTTGTATGCAAGCAGGCAGCCTGATTTCTTCCAAGCAAGGTTGCTCTCCATGCCCAGATGTATCGTGAGCAGTCTGTACCCTGGCACCTGGGCCTTCTCTAGCTCAGATGCTACACCTCTCTTTGGGGAAATCTGCTGCCATCTTTCTCTCTGTCCTGATTGATTCCCACGTATGAATCAAGTCATATAAACAAACACACAGTACATGCATCCCACTAATTAAAAGGATATCTACCTGCTGCTTGTAAGGGTCCATGCTACATGCACTTGAAGTTGTTCTCTCTCCTCTCCCTCCCACGTTTCTCCCCCATCCTAATGTTCCCCCCTCTATGTAGGGTGTCTTTCCTACAAAACTATGACCATATTCTCTTCAAGTACTCATATTTCTTTTCAGGGGAATATTTCTCTCCTTTTGACTTGAGAAGAGCCCTCACTGATGGCAAGATGCTAACTAATTTCTCCTAGAGCCTTGATCTAAAGTCCTCCTTGGAAAACCATCACCGCCTCTCCTCTTGTCCCCTACAATCTCTGGTCTTTATTTTTAATTTTTTCAAGTGTTGAAGGCTTCTCCCTGTCCCTCAAGCCCCAAAACTCCTGAGAATCTTCTTCTATTCAAGACTGCCTTCTCTCTTTCTTTTTAGAGCTCACTTAGCCCCCAGGTACACCTAGGCCCAGGCTAAATGCTGTGTAACAGCATACATCATGATCTTGTGCTGTACCTGTCCCCTGTCTCTGTGGCCCTACTTCTGCTATTTAGAACATGCCCAAAAGCTCCCCACCTTTGTCACGTGATGACTCCTGAGGAGCTTCTGTGGTGTAAGCTTCAGCCTTCCTTGTGTGTCTCCTGAGAGCTCACTGGCCCAGCCTACAATAGGACCAAGCTAACAGCAGCAAACAAGCGCCGGCTTACACACATCATGACTGTGTGCAGGGCACCATGAGTAAAGACAGAAGGACCCTCACTGAGGTGTAGGTCAGTACTGGGGGCAAAGAATATCCATTTCACGGGGGTTTCCTTATGAGGAAATGTGCTCCTCGGTGCCACTCTTTCCTGGATGGAAGCATTTCCTCTGATAATCTGCGTGAAGACTATGATGTCTTGGTTCTGAACGGCTGCCAAGCTCACTCCACTGCTGACTGTGGGGCCTGTTGTCTAGACCAAAGCACTGCAGGAGCTGAAAAGGACACATTCAGCCAAGCAGTGGCATCAGCATGGTGGCTGAGTGATGTCAGGCATGATGGGGAGGAGGGGGGACAGGAAGTCAGTTTGGACCATCAGAATCTGTTGGCCCAGGACAAACCACAGCTTAGAGAGGAAGAGAAGCCCTACTTTTCCAGAGCACAGGCCTCTACCGAGAGGTATGTGTCAATGTCAGGGACAATGCAGGGAAAAGCAGAGGTGTAAAGTACACTGGGTGTAAGAGGCTGTGATATGAAAGGGACAGAAAGGAAGGGGCAGCTTCCTGAAGTGATGAGGCACTCAGGGCCAGGCAGAACCACCTTCCCCTCCACGTTAGTCCTGTGGTAATCAAGAGATATAAGTAAGAGTTCCTCCCATGGCACATTTCAGCTCTTGACCCTTGGTTTATGATTGTCCAGGAGATAGCCAATGAAGTGCCAGGCCAAGTCTGTGACCTAGAGATTCACCAGGCCCTGCCTGGTAGGTTCTGGACGTCATCAGAGACAAAGGCCATCATGGACACTTGGTTCTGTGGTTCTAGCTGAGAGGACAGAGAGGTGAGTCTTGGTTCTCTGTTGGTCTGGAGTCCCACAACCTTCTTGAAGACCCATGGTGGGGAGATTTTGCATTGAGCCTTTGCTTTATTCTGTAGACTGAATCTTTCCAGTTGCTGGAAAGAGGATTTGTTGAAACTTGCACCTGGGAACACAGAAGTTTTCAATGTCTGGACCCTGAAGAGGAAGCAGGAGATCTCAGAAGAGCACATCTATCCACAGTGAGCCACCTCAGTTCCCAAAGGTCAGAGAACTTGTAACTGGGGAAGGAGGGCCACAGGGAGGGCTCTGCACACAGCTTCCTCTATTAACTCTTCAAGGCCACCTAGAAGTCAGGTGTTGTTTTACCATGGTCTACAGGGGAAGACACATAGTCTCAGAGAAGTCATGGGACATGTCCCAGGGACACATGGCTAGAAAAGAGAGGAAATGGGGTCATTAGGTGAGGATGTCATGACACTTCTCCCATCACTAGTGTCCTGCTTCCTCATGGGTGACAACAGAGGCACATGTGAGTGGACTCTCCCTGGCTTCTGAGAGTCTTGGAGGGAATGGGCAGGGGCTGACCTGGCTTCCTCTACATCCTGCAGGGCTCAGGGAAGCTGTGCAAGAAGGTCTGGATGTCCCTTGTGATCACTGATATTTGATAGCCGGAAGTCTCCTCATGGCTCCTTATCACATTCGACAGTACCAGGAGCGGGATCACAAAAGGGTGATGGAACTGTTCGCCAGGGGCATGAAGGAACTGACATCACCAAGTCTTACCTGAATGCACATGGCTCCTTCTGGGTGGCTGAGTCTGCGGGACAGGTGGTGGGCATGGTGGGTGCTCAGCCAGTCAAGGATCCTCCATTAGGGAGGAAGCAGCTGCAGCTCTTTCGCCTGTCTGTGTCCTCACAGCATCGCGGACAGGGGATAGCAAAGGCACTGGTCAGAACTGTCCTCCAGTTTGCACGGGACCAGGGCTACATTGATGTTGTCCTTGACACTGGCAGTGTGCAACATAGCGCTCTGGCTCCTTACCAGACCATGGACTTCCAAAAGACAAGCCAGTACTTTGTGAACATAACAATGAGGTTAATGGGTCTCTCTGTCCTTCATTTTGAAAGACCTCAGCCCCTAGCAGGAGAAGTAAAAGACCCCTAGCAAGTAGAGTATAGCCAAAAATGTAGTCCAGCCAGTTCAACAGTTGTATTCCTCTATTCCAGAACTGGCTGACCATAAAGAATTTATGGCCACTAGGTTAGGATGACTTTGTTCTAGGAACTAGCTGACCACAAAAATTAACATAGAACCTTGTTAACAATCATGAGTAACTGGGAGTTTCCCCTTGTGATATTCCTTGGTATTTTCAGTATTTTTCCTATGACACACTCCCTCCTCCCTTGGGTTGTGGGTTTTTGCTTTAAATACCTCTTCTCCCCACTACTCGGGGTCAAACTCCTCTACCCCTGCATGGGATATGAGTCTTGGCCCCAGTGCACTGGTAGTAAACCTCATGTGATTACAACAAGAACAGTCTCTTGTGAGTTCTTGGGGGGTGGCATTATCCTGAGGCTTGAGTGAGGGTCTGGCCACTCCGGAGGTCTTTCAATTTCTCCTACTTTCTCCCTCTTGCTTAGGGACCAGGGATTTGATCTTTTTTGATTTGCTTGTCTGGGAGGCTCCAGTTCACTCTGCTCTAGGAACCAGCCATCCCTGGCAGTTTCCTGCCACCAATCCCAAGGGCTCCCATTCCGTTCATTTCGGATGCAGTCTTGCTGCTGGTGACTTGTGGGTGTTGGATCCCTTCTACCTTTGGAATTGTCTCTCTTTAATTTTTCTAGTGCCATGATAAGTTAGCACCAAACCCAACTTAGTTGATCCTGCACACATTTGACTTAGGAGTCTGTTAACTATGAGCTTCAGGTAGGTGGTTTCAAGTCCTCAAGGCAATCGACCTTGCTGAGCTGAAGTTCCAGCAGCTCAGACAGGATTTAGGATCTTTGCAGAGAAGCTAAAGTGAATTCAGAACAAAGACTTTTCCGACACACTTAACTTGTTGATTACTGAAAAATCTACATCTTGTTTGGAATGGAGCCCCCACTGGTGGAGACACTGAACAGTCCTAGGTCAGGGTGGGTGACCCCTGAGAGCTGGAGCAATGAAGCATGTGACCTACTTCTAAGTCCCCTTTGTGCAGAGGGAGGAAGGAGACCTCTGGGATGCAGTGGGAGTAATTGTGAATGGCCTCTCCTGGGTGAGGTGACCCCTGCTGGCCTTGCTTTGGTCCCAGTCTTATGGGAAAGCACAATGAAAGGATGCCAAGGATGAATCATTCTTGGGGATGCAGGAAGAAGATAAAGGATCAGGAATTGTCATGAATATGTCACCCTAGAGAAGAACCCCAGGACCAATTTTCCCTTCCTCAGATTCGAAAACAGTGGGCTTCCAGTGCTCCTGGTTTTCCTCTGTAAAATGTTTAAATGGCAGTTCAGGAGTT
This sequence comes from Tokudaia tokunoshimensis, assembly GCA_036184795.1. NCBI lineage: Eukaryota > Metazoa > Chordata > Mammalia > Rodentia > Muridae > Tokudaia > Tokudaia tokunoshimensis. The sequence goes on along the minus strand of BTHU01000002.1, from coordinate 107,001,765 downwards.
GTAACAACACTGTAGAGTGAAAAGGCAGTCTCGGAATTAATGAGGATGTTTTAGGTTTAGAGAGCCATATTGGGGTGCCATGCCAGCTGGCAGGAACTTGACATTCACCAAGGTGAAGTTCATCTCCCAGCCTTGGAGCAGAATTCCTGTGTTAGCCATAATCCCTTTCACCTAGGGTGGAGTGCTCAGACCAAGGTGAAGCCCATTGTTCTCCAAGGACCTGCAGTTTCCTGAGAGACACTAGCCACCTGGGGAGCAAGCAAACAAGAGTTCCAGGCTTTGGGGTAACAGTTCACCCCTACACCCGCCTATATATATTTGGAGACCCCCATTAAACTTTGAGCCTTGATCAGGAACATTGTAATGGCTTTATGTTTCTCTCACAACCCCATTGTATCCTCAGCTTTCCTTCCAGGTAACCTGGTAACCTGGTAACCTGTTTGATGTAAGTGTGGGCAGTTACACCAGGCATAGGCAGCCTTCCTGAATAGTTAAGAAAAGGCCCTGAGGGCCAATGAATCACAAATGTGGTTTCCACTGCTTTTGGTTGCATGCTGGAACTGGAGAACTCCTAGCTGAAGACATCACAAGCTTTGGTTGTAGAACATGGAAGAATCAAGCACAGACTAAGCCAGAAGAGCCTTGTGTGCTGGCTGAGTTTCTACTGCCAAGAGGCTCCATTCAGGCTGCTGAGGGACAGTTGTTGAGACAGTCTTGCTCCCTGTGCTGTGCTGTTACATGCCAGGAAGATGTACATCGTAGGGCTATAGTGCCATTCTTATATCTGCACACACATACTTTCTGATTAAGACCTCCACAGGGGGCATTCCCATTGATTATTCTAAGCCAGGACAGAGTTCTGTGGGGTGGAGGCCATAGGCCATAGTAAGGGACTACTACTATTGATTTATTTTTTATTAAGCCTTTACGTGCATCAGCTTACCTTCAAAGCATTTGTGTTTATGCCCAAGGTCTGCTGTGCCAATATCACTTGTAAAGGGAGCCTTGGTGCTGTGGGAGGTGGTTACACAGAGACTCAGAACTAGTCTAATTGCTGAGAATAAGTAGCTGATCTTTTGATATAGCCCAATATGGGGTTGTAAATTGAAGAAAATAGATGTATATGTCACCTGCCCTAAGGCTTAGAAGAGTTAAGGAAGGGGATACATAGAGATTAAAGATCTGGAGTGGGTTGACTATCCAGTATCTGATTTGTCTGATTTGAAACGTTCTCTTGTGGGTGCTGACAGAGCCTCAGAAGACTCTGGAGGGTTCCTCTCTGAAGTCTCCCAGGCAGTAAACATCTAACAGAAGAGAGAATACTCTAAGGAACCCAGTATTTTAGCTTTGGTGAACCATTACCAATGCAGTGATATTGCTGCCTGGGCAACCCTTGCTCATATAAGTAATCCCTCACCTGTGTTCCTGTAGCTCCAATAAACTGTTTCATCAAACATGCCTTGGGTTGGTTTGTGTTTGGTTGGTTGGTGGCTTGTTTGCTTGGGTCTGATATAGTGCCTGGATGGTGTGAATAGATGTTGGTTCACATCCTCAGAAGTCAGACACAAAACACGGACATAAGCACAAAAAAAAAAAAAAAAAACAAAAAAACAAAAAAAGCAAAAAAAAAAAAAACCGATGGTTTTACCCATTTTGTACACACCTGGGAGGGGAGCCAAATGACAGGAACAAAGAGGCCAAGCAAGTCCAGGGTGGAAAGACTGCCAAAGTGGGTCATCAGCATGTCCCTGGCCTCTGGAAAACTATGTGACCCTCCACCTCCTTACTGGGAGCTCTCGTGCTCAGGAACTCTGCTCCTGGACACAGCCTCAGATCTGCACTGGACCTCTTTGCCCAGCCCCTGCCCCTGCCCTTCCTCTACAGGCATGGAAGCAGCTCAGGGTCAGCAAAAATTGCCAGCAGCATCCAAACATGCCATGCTAATAGCCACTGACATCATCCCACTCTCTGCTCCCCTTGCCATTAGCATTATGAGCTCAGCAACTGTGCTTACAAATAAGGGGAAGGGTGACCTGTTGACCTGTTGATATTCTGTCTGCCATGGAGAGTTATTTTTTATGTGCTTCATGGCTTGTATTTCCCACAGGGGAACACCAGCCGCCATGTTGACTGATGAATAGAAGAGGGGACGTGGAGCTTTTCACACCCACAAGGCTAATGCCACCACTTAAATATCCACACTAAACAGGGCCTTATGAAGGTGCCACGTAGCCATCTCCATGAGGAGGGGAGTAGAGGTCATCAGTTGTCCTGACCCAGTTCCACATAAGTGAGTAAGGCTTCCCCATCCCCTGAGGGATGCAGAGATGGAGCCCATGCAGTGCTGAGGCTGCATGTATCTGTGGGTGGGATTGGCATCTCTGAAGCAGAGGGACTAATGCAGGAGGGAAGATGCACTGGAACTGGGAAGTCCACACCATAAGTAAGAAATTGTGCTGGGAGCTCTGAGCCAAGCTGCTTAGAATTAACCTGGGAAAATGGAGGTGGCCAGCGTTTGGGAAGACACAAACAGAAAGCAGTTTCTTCTGGGAATGCTTGTGATTTGAGAAATATGCTTATGCACAACACTTTTAATGGACTGATGGTTGCTCAGTCTTACAGTGTAACCATAGGCTAATTTCATGTTGTATACCTTTCGTCTAAAAAATAAAGATTAAGGAAAGAGAACTGTTTGGAAAGTTATAAACTCTAAGAGCTAGGATCTCCAAGGCTAGAGTGAGAAGACTGTGGGTGGAGCTTTTGTAGTAATGGAGTGACTGTGGCCAAAGCCAGTGGCTGTGCCACTTTGACTCTGACTCAACTAATGTGTTTTATTGTTGGTTCCTTCCAGGAATGCTGGTGAGGAGATACCTACAGGAGCAGAAGTGACTCACAGACAGGCTTTGTGACAGGTTGGAGAGTGTCCTCTCCAAACGACTCTTGTCTAAACCTCTTCCAGGTGGCTTGGCTGGTTTGTGCTTTTTGTAGGCTGTTTTTCTTATCTTGTTTTTTTCTTAGTTAGCTTATTTGTTTTGAAGAATGGCTTGTCTAAGCATCATCGTCAAAGCTTCATTGCTAATTCTATGCCAGCAGGGGCCTATTGAATCTGGTCATTTTCAGGGACTTCCTGAAGCTGATGTGAGTTGTTCAGTTTCCTGCTTAAGGAGCTTCCCTGCCGGATGGAAGGTTTCGAATTCAGAGGAAATTGTTACATGACACAATTTGCCCATGGGTATTTGCCTGTAGCTTTGTATGTACTACATGGGTTTCTGGTACCATGGAGGTTAGAAGATGTCAGATCCTTTATAACTAGGGTTAAAGATGGTTATGAGCCCCCGTGTGGGTACTAGGAACTCAACTCAGGTCTTCGGAAAGAACAACACAAGCTCTTAACTACTCATCTATCTCTCGAACCCCAAGGAAGGTTCCAAGGATCACGGGGAAGGCTGCACAGAGCTAGTGAAACACATATCCTTAACCTCAAATAGTAAATCCTATGAAGTTCAAGTTCAGCAATCAGAACATGGCAACTCCTACCTTGAACCTACAGTCCCTGGCAGGTGGCCTGGAAAAGCCTCTCACTGCCTCGTGTGGCTTTGTTGACTTATGTCTTGCTTCAGAACATACATCCTTGAACTCTTTCCTTCCGAGCTAACCAGCTCCCCATATTAATTTCTTTGGGTAGGAATTGAGGAAAATGACTGGACTTATTCGGACAGTTTGTATAACACACCTGCCTGGAATTGACTAAACAGCCATATTTTTTTTTGGTTGATTGGTCATTTACAAAAGGTATCACACTTATTTACTCTGTGTGTGTATGGCGCCTATGAAATAGTCCACATGAGGTAGTTATTGACAATCAAGCTGAGTGAGAAAATTACAAATGTTCAGTCCTTTTTCTCTTTTTTTAATGGACAGCCAGACCAAGAGTGAACTCACACCTCTGAAGAGCCTCCTGGTGCCCAGGCTCTGGCTTAGAGTGAGACAAACCATAATTACATCAGTATTCGGGACGGGGAGGTACATAATGAGGGAGTTAGAACAGCTGAGTAACATCTGGTTCCTTCTCAAGGCTCCTCGGTATCTTTCAGACACTGTTGAATACATTCGGACCATAGTTAAGGTCACCTACAGTCCTTGAAGCATTGCCAAGGCTGAGGTGGCTGCTGTAGGGTGTCCAAGCAGACATAAAATAAAGTTGGGACAGGGTGGCAGTACCTGCGTCCTTTCACCTATGTGCCAAGGTGGCCATGTACAGGTCAGAGAACAGTTTTCTGATTGGCCTGGGTTGTATGTCTTACCAATCACTGCAGGGTGATGCAACTGATCCTCTCAGAGTCACCTGGGTTTAGTCCCTAGTGGTGCCAAGTGTTTTGCAACTGACTTTTTCTGGGAGAGATATATTTCTTCACAAGCATCAGGACATCAACAATATACCAAAAAGAAAAAGAAAAAGAAAGAGAAGAAAGAAAAAAGAAAAGGGGAATCCATGTAACACCTCTGTATTAGTCAAGGCAATTCCTATAAAAGAAAACACTTAATAGGGGGCTGGCTTGCAGTTTCAGAGACTTTGTTATCCTCATGTCAAGGAGCATGGTGGCATGCATGGGGCATGGCAGTATGCACGGCACTGGAGCAGTACCTGGGAGCTACATCCTGGTCCTCAGACAGAGACAAGGACTCCCATTCCATGGGCTTTTGAAACCTCAAAGTGCGTCTCCAGTAACATACATCCTCCAACAAGCACATACCTCCTGATCTTTTCAAATAGTGCCATTCCCTGGCGACCAAGCATTCAAACCTGTGAGCCCATGGGGACCATTCTCATTCAAACCACCTCAAGTACCATCAGGATAAATCAGGGAGTTGATTGGGGTTTCTTATAGGTGCCCACATCAGCACAAGCTTATAAAACCTGCACCATTGGAAATCCCTGAAGCGCAGGCAGTTAGCTCCATCACAGTCCCCACCACCCCTAACAACCATGTACTGCTTATATAACCCCAGAGAGGGGCCTCACAGGCCTTGATACGTTTTGAGAGCTTCCAGAGTCACGTGAGCCTCCTTTCTCTTTAGGATATGGCTCAATCTGGGGGGAGGGGGAAACACAGCTATGCCATACACTGCTTCTATATGAGACTTTAAATCCCAAGGAGTGTCAGGGACCTCCACCATGCTCTGCTCCTATGTGCATACTCCCTAGAACGTCCCTAGAAAGCCCTGGCCTTGGTGACTAAGAAGTGACAACAGGGCAGGACCTCGCTGCATTACACCATTATCCTGAGGGACCCACAGCTGAGAATGAAACTGGATCCACAATTCACAAGGCAACGATGACTGGATATGGATAGAGAGATGACTGGTAAGGATAGAGGAATATTGTTGTTTGCCATCTGGGCAAAGTGGAGCAAAGATGAATAGATGCCGTGGGGCTTTGGTCCAGCTGTGAATGCCAAGAGTGTTACAGCTCTTAGAAGAGAAGCAAGGAAGTTTGGGTGCAGGGCAGGTAGCCAAGGTCCCAGTCTCTCAATAGTGACAGCTACAGCAGCAGCTACAGCGCCAACAGCAGAGGAAGCGGTGGTAGTGACCTTGGCAGTTGATCCAAAGTCCAGTGATGAGTGCTTTGGGAAAAAGAACCCTTCCCCAAGTGTTACAGCTCAGTAAAAACAGCCACTCTAGAAGATCCTCAGTGAAGTAATGTGCACTTTATTCCATGTGTGGACAGGGATGATATAAACATTGAGGAGTGGGGTGGGATTTGGGGTTAGTTGTTTCCTATTGGCTCAGTTTGAGATGTTAGTGGTGCTTTATTTGCATAGGGAAGGGTGCCAGGTGTTTTCTCTATGTGTCTGACTACACTTGCTCCTCTCAGTGGGGTGCTGTGGTTACTTGTTCCAGAGCAGGTACAGAAATGGGTAAGGAGCGGCTCAACTCCTGCTGACATCAAGTCTCTGAGATTCCCCGGGGTCTGAGTTACTCAACCTTACCTGTTCTTCTGTCTTATGGGGCTGTCCACTTGCCCCACACCTCCTCCTTTTTGTTTTATAAAGGAGAGGTGTCATTGGAGTAACTGTCCCCTGTGCTGAGAATAGTTTGGTATTGAACCAAGACCTGCATAGTAGTGATCTTTGCAATGCTACTCATCTGTTGTTTTAGAAATCGTATATATCAGGGTGCAAGGACAAGCAGGGCTCCATGGCTAGTATGGGGACAAGAGGGGAAGAAGCCAAGCTACCAAGGGGTTTGAGTACTATGGGGTCAGGGTATTGGGAGCACGAGTGCCTGGAGATATCACTGGAGATCTTTGAGCATTTATATGTCTTGCTCCACCAGCCCAGATTCATTGACATAGAAACAACATTTGTCCCCCAGCAAAATGCAAATCCCTCCCTGTTCAGCAGTCAGTAAATCCAGGGCCCTCTGGTTTTAGAGAACAACTCCTGCTAAGGAGGCTATCTGGCATTGAAGGGACTCAATGCTGTCTACAATGGAAGCCATTGTCTGGTCCTGGAATCACTGTCCAGATAGTGTGTTTGGATGAGGGCTGGTCCAGCAGTTCCTGTTGCATTCAGTGATACTGTGCAGCGAGTCCATTGAGCAGAGGGATGAAGATGATTTCCTTGTCTTTCAGCCTCCTCCCAGCTATAAGGCAAGGAGGTTCTTGAGGTTCATAGAGATAAACCCAGAGAACAATCATTATGGAGGTGCAGAAACCTTGAAAAGGGGTGTTAATGCAGGAACCAGTAGTGCCTTTGCACCAGAGAAGAACAGGGGGTTAGCACATATTTGTTTGGTGATGGTGATGTAACAGGAATGTTTAGGATGGGGTCTTAAAGAGGGTCCTACAAGGCAAAGGGGAGGGGTGGATCAAAGAGAGGAATAAACTGCTTTCCATGTGGGAAAGGGTCCATGGGGTTCATGAATGGAAATGTTAATGGAAACAGCTGTATTGGGAGGACTTGGGGTAGGTGGTTAAGGGAAGGAGGTGAGCTGCATATTGGATGTGCTGTAGCCAAGAGAGGGCTGCTTGAAGTTCCTTCTGAGATTGATTTTCCTGTTGAAGAATATTAGCATGGGTTAATACTGATTTGGAGGTAGAGACAAGCTGTGGAGAGACCTGTAGGTTGGCTTCAGTGTATTTGGCATAGCTATTCAGGTAGAGCTGCACTGTGACTTCCATTAGCCAATATTTGTCCCATGGATTGTTGATGGAAAGCTAAAAAGGAGTTTCAAAGTTGGTGAGCATGGTGCTGCCATGACTGGTGAATTCAGTTTTGCAACTCCAATATCAGCCACCTCCATGTGGTGGCTATTCCTGTTGTCAACTTGACTATATCTGGAATGAACTACAATCAAGAATTGGAAGGCTCACCTATGATCCTAATCTGGAGGCTCAGAGATACAAGTTTCTGACCTGGGTCTTGGCATGGAGATCTTGAAGCATGGTGGCTATGAATTCCAGAAGATTAAGACAGGAAGATCTCCTAGTTCAAGGTGATCTGGGATTAAAGGTGTGATGGCACATGCCTTTAATATGGGCCACACCCTCTGCTGGAGACCTACAGCCTTGAATCTGGGCCAAACCCTCTGCTGGAAACCTACATAAGGACATTGGAAGAAGACTCACTCACTCTTCCTCTCTGGCCTGCTTGCCTCGTGGGACTGAGCAACTGCTAGATCCTTGGACTTCCATCCACAGCTGCTGCTGACCATTGCTGGGGATTTGGACTACAGACTGTAAGTCATCAGCACATTCCCTAACTATATAGAGACTACCCATACCTTCTGTGATTCTAGAGAACCCTGACTAATACACTCCATATGTGGAGGCCTCCTGGAAGCGTTCACCTGTGTTTCAGTAAGGAGAGCAAACAAAGGGCTGGGGTAGTGGAGATGGAATTGGGGTGTAGGGGGATCTTAATTCTGGTCTAACATCCTTCAAGTGGGCAATCGTGGGTCCTTATGGTTTTGTTATGTCCCTGGTAGTCCTTCCTAGAGAAGAATCTCCAGTTGTGAGTGTTGGGAAGGCTAGAGAGAGGCTGGGCAGCCAAGAGAATGGGGCGGGGGCAGTTGTGGGGGGCATATGTCCTGGCCACCAGGTCATGAATGTCCTTCTAGGAGATCTTGTTGTTCCTTTGGGGTGGCGTCTCCTCTGCCTCCTTTGCCTCCTCTGTCCTTGATCTGTCAGGGATAGGAGGGCAGTCTTCTTGGTGGGTAGGGCAGTGTCAGACATTTCTGGTGGGAACCCAGATAGGCCAAGGCTGGTCCTGTGAGAAACACTAACAAAACCCCTTCCAGTTGTAAGGAGGGAGTTCAGTCCCTTCCAAATCCCATCCAAGGGATGATGCCATCATACTAGGATAGGAGGGGTCATCTCTGGTGTGTGCCAACGGAGGGAGACAGGAGGGTGTTTGGCATTTAGGGTAGTCAGAGTTGTTTTAATTGTACATTAAGGGGGTAGGTTGGGGAATGTGGGTTGTAGGAACACTCTGCTAATTAAGGTCAAAGTCCACCATGATTGGATAGCCTCTGGGCTCAGCACAATATGGGAGACTCCCTTCATTAGCAGGGCTTCTCCTCCTCTGACCTTGTCTGGGGAGTTCTAAGACCCCACACTCACCTCTACCTGAGGAATGTCACCTAGCCTCAGTTAATAGGATCAATTTCTTTCCTCCTGACAAAACTTGTTCAGCCAGCACCTGAGATTCCTGAAATGCTTCCCTATGCTAATGAGGCATTCCATGTACCCCAAGCCCCCAGCCAATGACCTTTGTCCAGCCTGGACAAAGCCCTAAATCTCCCAAAACTTTATAAGCCTTAAATCACCCTAAGTAAAGTTGATCTGCTTACTGACAGCTGGTCCCAGTGTGGCCTTTGACCATACATACTCCCCAGGGCTTCCAAACCCCATTTGAAGTCTCTGCTCCCACTGCCCTAATGGATTGTATTGGCCAACAATCCATGAGGGCTGAGAGACCCACAGTGGGTGACATCAATTTGTCATAGGGCACTGGGTTTGAGATCTCATGGGTTGATGCCCATAGTTTGTGAAGCTGGGGGATGTACAAGAGGAATATGTTTTTATTATCCTTTGGAGTTGAGCAAGAGGGATGTGGGGGAATCGAGCATGAAGCCCCTTGATATTTGTGTGTGTGAATAGAATTGTTCTGTTTGTTCGATGGACGCTATAAATGTTCCTGTAGATGCAATTTGATCACATTTCCCTTGGATATAGGACCTGGCAGTAGGCTGTGAGATCTGACATGCTGATGTAGAGGGGAGAGGCTCTTTCCTATAAAAGGGTGGAAACCTGTTTGAATAGAAGGGAAAGTGGGTTGGCATCGAATTTGACAAAGGATTTGGATAGTCAAGGGAACAAATTGGCAGCATATACATTGTCTGAAAAGAGATGAAAGGGCCTATTGACTTACCATAGAGGAGTAGTGTATTATCACTGCAGCTTCCCTCTTTCCCCTATTGGTAAATATTGAGGGGCTCCAATTATGGACTTTTTTTTTTCAAAAGAATCTAGGAGCAACCATTGCAACAGAGGGAGGGTAGAAACACATTTTTGTTTACTTTTTTTTTTTTGGTTTTTTGAGACAGGGTTTCTCTGTATAGCCCTAGCTGTCCTGTAACTCACTCTGTAGACCAGGCTGGCCTTGAACTTAGAAATCCACCTGCCTCTGCCTCCCAAGTGCTGGGATTAAAGGCATGTGCCACCACTGTCCAGCAGAAACTCATTTTTCATTAGGGTAATGGTTGTCAATTTGTCCTGGGAATCCTATTAAACTGATAGGAGTGATTTAGATAGCTACTGAATATCAGAGATGGAGAAAGGGTGACAGGGGTACCAGGTACACTTAGAATATACTATAAAGCTAGTATCCAGCCACATGCTTGTAAAATTGTCCTCTTATCCCATCAAGATGGATATCGTACTTCAGGAATCCCACTGGGCAAGTGTTCCTGACAGCCAAGAACATGTGCCTCACTGGGTCTCTGGGAGGAAGAAGCCCAGCATGCTTTAGATAGTCTCCTTCCATCCATTCCACTCTCTGACCAGAGAAGAACAACAGTGTGTCAGCTTCTCACTGAGCTGTCCATCCTGACTGCAGGGACAGGACACCACTGCCCTTCAGTCAGCTCTGCACTGCTCAGCCCTTGCTGTGATCCAAGTTGCACTTGGTTTGGGGCTCTGCTGAGAGGAATCCAGAGGCCACATACCCAGTACTCATCTCTTCCCAGCCCATCCAGCCAAAGGTCTTAGAGACAATCTCCTGACCAGTGTCTGAGCTGCCTGTGAGTCTGCAGGGCTCCCTCCTTCAGAGCCTTCTCAGGGCAGCTGGGGCTACCCTAGGCTAGACCCTCCCAACCTCTGAGCCACGACAGCCCTTTTCACTTTGCCAGTGGATTACCTCAGGGACTGAGTGACAGTGAGGTGGAGTTGAGCACCACGGGGACAGGCAGGACTCACACCCAGGATGCTCTAACGCTGTGACTACGTGCCTGAACAGGATGAGGAGAAGTTTGAAGTCATCAAGGCTGCCTGTTCTGGACAGGAAGTGAGGGAAGGTCTGGGGAACTCGGAGAGCTGGGAATAGTCCCTGTCCTCAAGGAGGCCCCAGACAAAGCACTGGCTCACTCTCTCCCCCTCCATCTTCCAAACTCTCCCAGGCCTCCCACCCAGTCCCCAGTGCCAAACCCTGGCTGTGGCAGTACAGAGGCCCAGCCTCTAGGGCAGAGGGTAGGAGGGAGGGAAAGTGCTGACCTGGGCACAAAGGGCTGTGAAGCATCTAGGACAGCCAGTTGTGATGCATCTAAATTCTGTCCCCAAGGCAACTGACCCTGAAGGCCATGCTTTACTCCCTGGGGTGACTGAACAGAGTTGCAGCAAAGCCAGCTTGGCCATGAGCCAGCTCAGCTCCAGGCTGCTGAGTGACAGCTTGGGATGGGGTAAGAGGAGGCTGGCAGTAGGGACCATCCACAGAGCCCTGAGTCACTGGGTTCTCCTCAAAGGCAGCTGGAGGCTTAGGGCGGCCTGGGTTCTGAATGGAGGATGGGGTGTGCCAAAGACACCTCCTCCATGCTGACACAAAGCCTTGTTTGGCTTTGCCAATCCTGGGAGCAACAGTGACCCCTGGTTACACAGCCCCTCCTCCGCCTTATCCCTGCTGGCTTCTTATCCAGGGAGGCAGATGCATGTGACCCACGAAAACACATCTTCTGTCTCTTTTCTCCACCCCTGACCACATGTAGGTTGGTGCACATGTTTGCAGAGGTGAGAGGAGCCCACCACCCTCTTTTTGAAAGTCTCTCACTGGAACCTGGGGCTCATCTATTAGGGTACACTTTCTGCAAAGAGTCCTAGTGATTTTCTGGTTTCTGCCTCCTCAGAGACAGAATTGCAAGGGCTGCCCACCATGTCTCACTTTCAAATGTGGATGCTATGGATCCCACTCAGGTCCTAATGTTTGTGTGGCAAGCGCTTTTCTGACTGCGCCTTGTCCCTAGCTCCCCTATCCCCTTTTCTCACAGCTCTACATTCTAGCTAGAGATGAGCAGCTTTGCCAAAGCATAGAACAGACTCTGGACTTAACTTGTTACTGGAGAGAACATTGTTCTTACATGGGAACTTCCATTAACTTCTCCCTGGGGAACTGACAATACTGTATTCATGGACTTGGTCAGAGGCTCACAGGGATCAAACAAACCCCAAGGAGGGAAATAAAAGCTTGACAAGTCATCTTCAGGACAGATTATTAAACTGCACCAGCAGTACATAGTCCAAGGTGGAGGATGTCTTTGGCAACTGGCAGTGCTTGGCAAGACTGCTTTGGGGCAGCCCATCCCCGTACTGGCATTCAGAGTGTTGTCGGGCAGCTTCTCCCCTGTGCAGGCATTAGAGGGCTGTGGAGCTGGCTAAGGTGTGCACTGGGTTAGTAGTGCAGACAGTAACAGACTCACACCACAGTCCACTGAGGCAGTTCCTGCCTCCTCTTTATCTCACTCTTTCCATTGTAGGGAAGCTAAGTTCAGTGTCAGGATCCCACCGCGGAAGGAAAGAGCCAGTTCTTAAAAGTTCTCCTCTGATTTGAACATGTAGATTATGGCTCCCTTGCCACCCCTCCCAGGGTCTTAAAGTAGGACCTGAGTGTGGGGCTCTCACCATCAGGGCGCCCATGCTGGTCCAGCAAGAGCATTACTCCTTGCACCGTCTTCCCAGCCCCTCACCGTTTTGATTTTTTTGGCACCTGTTATTTCAGGAAGAATTTCTAGACAAACCTGATGACCTTTCACTTGAGATGTTAGAGAGCATTTGTTCCATCCTTCGTCAATGTCATCAGAATTGAAGTGACATTTGCTAAGGCATCTTTCAAAAGCCCTGATATCAAAACAAAACATGGGACTAGTATTTTCTCTGTCTGAAACCTCTCTGAACCTGCCTTCCTCCTCAGTCACTTGCTTCTTTCTTTCAGACACACGTTTTCCTTTCAAATGGGTGAACACACTTTTGGTGGTTTTCATCGTCATTTTCCAGTCTGTAGTGGGTAATCTGATGGTAGCCACCAGGTCTGACATGGGTCAACAATCATAAAAACTACTCAGAGCCTGAAGCATTCTCATGAATTCACATGAATAAGTGCTCTGAGGGCGGCTAACACTGATCTAGTTATTGTAATTTTGTTTGATTCTTAAAGGACTATAATCCTCGAGGGATATTGTATACACAGAATTATACATTCTTAAAGTCGTGAAACGCGTGATTTTTTTTTTTTAAATTTAAAAGCAATGTGACTGAGGGCAAAGTCTGAGTACCTACTGAGCACGAAGCCCTAGAGACCAGTAGACACACACACACACAAACACACACACACACAGACACACACATACTCTCTCTCACACACCCCATGTCTCTTGCAAGCACCAGATCTACACACACACACACACACACACACACACACACACACACACACACTCACACACCCCTTGTCTCTTGCAAGCACCAGATCTCCAGTGGCCTCTGCTCAAGTCCAGCTACAGCCTCAGGTACTGCCTCCAGGGGGCAAAGGGAGGCCTGGGCTGCTTTCTTTAACCTGCTCTCAACCCTCTGCCTTGGAGGGCACACAGGAATCTGAGCCAGGAGTCAGTGCACCATCTCACAAGTGTCCTCATCACAGCAGAAGCACGCTCTGCACTAGTTCCTGAGAGCGAGTGTAGCTCGCCATCAGATTCGGTCCGCCCAGGAAGATCTTCCCCACAGAAACAAGACTGCCACTTCCAGAAGACACAATTCCCTCCCAGGTAGAGAGCCACTGCTAAGGAAGTCTTTGAGATCCTGGTGGGTATCTCCCTCACCGTCCTGGCCAGGAGTCTTCCTCACCACGGAGCCTGGGTTGCTTGCTGACATAGAGGAAAACAGGTGCTCTTCCAACAGAGGTGGACATTTGAAATGGTGTTTTGAGTCGAGCCTTTGATCCTAGCCAACATCCTGACTCTCATTAGAGACCCTCAGGTTCTCCCTGGGGTGGAGAGAGATAACAACCAAGGGAAGATCCACGGTCCTTTGCAAGAGCATTCTGGACTCTTATCATGTGGGCTCTCAGGAGGAATTAGGTTCGCATCCAGTGGGGAGGTGAGTGTTTTTCACTGAAGGAGCCCCCGGAGTACTTGGAAGCCTGGGGCCAGATTAACACCCTCAACCATGGCGAGCATTCCTCAGGATACTGAGATTTCCCTGACAAGATGTTGGACTGAGGTGAGACCTCCTGTTTTTAGAATTGTGGGGACAGTGAATGGCTTAAGGTGAAGGCACTGCTCTTTTGGAGACCACAAAGGAACAGAGTTGGTGACAGGCAGCAAGGACCTGCCCCTGCAGGATCTGTACCCTCATTAGCCAGCATGGACTCACTTCTGGGAGCACAGCAGACTACAAATAGGCTAATAGGCGGTTTTTTTCCTGAGGATTGACTTAGCTAGGGCGTGTGTGTGTGTGTGTGTGTGTGTGTGTGTGTGTGTATGACATAGCAGTAGCTTGTGGCTTCCTCACATCTGAGTACAGCAGGGGACAGAACGCAGGTCCCAACCTGAGTAGTCTATAGCCCTCTAGCCTACCCCTATCTTCCCACTTAATGCTACCTAGGCCTCAAAGAGTATACAATCAACCAAAACAGTGACGCCATCTGGAGACCAAATGTTCGGACACTTAAACCTATGGAGGAACATTTGGCCTTCAGTCTGTAACAAAAGCATCACCCAGGACCTAGGTTCCAACTCCTGGTTTGCCCACGGGAGGAAAGCTGAAGGCAGCACTTACACACAAGCCAGGAGTTTTGCAAACATGGCCTCCCAACAGCAGGGTCTTAGTGGCTCTGCCATAGGTGTGTGCTCAGGGTGCTCATCCCCACCTGAATTGTGTCAAATCTACTGTCATCTTGGCTCCAAAATGTATGTCCACACGGAGGAGGTTCAGAGGTCTGGATGGCTTCCCTCAGGTCTCAACTACCCCATGTCTCTTGGTTCTCTGCCAACCCAAAGGATTCCTTTGTCCACTCAGACAAGGCTCTACTTCAGACCATGCAAACCCTGAGATGCCAACAGACCATGGACTGCAAGGTGGTGGCAAATCACACCTCTGAGTGAATTCACCATGACTCATGCCTTTTGTTTCAGCCAGACTCTCTTCAGAACTGGGATTCAAGTGTTGTTTGCAGGCAGGCAGCCTGATTTCTTCCAAGCAAGGTTGCTCTCCATGCCCAGATGTTTCATGAGCATCTGTACCCCGGCACCTGGGCCTTCTCTAGCTCAGATGCTACACCTGCCTTTGGGGAAATCTGCTGCCGTCTTTCTCTCTGTCCTGATTGATTCTCACGTATGAATCAAGTCATATAAACCAACACACAGTACATGCATCCCACTGATTAAAAGGATATCTACCTGCTGCTTGTAAGGGTCCATGCTACATGCACTTGAAGTTGTTCTCTCTCCTCTCCCTCCCACGTTTCTCCCCCATCCTAATGTTCCCCCCTCTATGTAGGGTGTCTTTCCTACAAAACATTGACCAGATTCTCTTCAATTATTCTCCATGTTCTGCTCCTTAGTACTGCTCTGGGGAATCTCTGTTTTTTACCTTCATCCTGAGAGCTGCCTCACTGATGACAAGAGGCTAAATAAACTCTCCTAGAGCCTTGATCCAAAGTCTTCCCTGGAAAATCGCACTACCTCTCTCCCTCTCCCCGACATCCTCTGGTCTTTATTGTCAATTTTTGTAAAGTTCTAAAGACTTCTCCTTGTCCCTCAAACCCCAAAACTCCTGAGAACCTTTTAAATATAAGACCCCACGAAGGCTACCTTCCCTCTTTTCTCCTTAGACATCACTTCCCCCCCCCCCCCCGCCAGGTGACCATAGGCCCAGGCTAAATGCTACAAATGTAACAGCATCCATCATGATCTTTTGCTACACCTACCATCCCTGTCTTTCTTACCTTTCCCAGGAAGTATGTGCCAGTGCCAATAAATAGCCTGGAAAGCAGAGGAGGAAAAGTACACTGGGTTTAAGAGGCTGTGATATGAAAGGAGCAGGAAGGAAGGAGCAGCTTGCTGAAGTGATGAGGCACTTAGGGCCTGTCAGAACCACCTTCCCCTCCAGGTTAATCCAGTGATGATCCAGAGATAAATGGATAAGGGTTCCCTCCCATTGCACATTTGAGCTCTTGACACTTGGTTTATGATTGTCCAGGAGTCAGTTAATGAAGTACCAGGCCAGATCTGTGACTTAGAGATTCACCAGGCCCTGGTAGGTTTTCCTGGATGTCATTAGACAAAGGCCATCCTGGATACATGATCTGTGGTACTAGCTGAGAGGACAGAGAGGTGAGACTTGGTTCTCTGTTGGTCTGGAATCCCACAACCTTCTTGAAGACCCATGGGTGGAGAGATTTTGCATTGAGTCTTTGCCTTATTCTGTAGACTGAATCTTTCCAGTTGCTGGAAAGAGGATTTGTTGAAACTTGCACCTGGGAACACAGAAGTTTTCAATGTCTGGACCCTGAAGAGGAAGCAGGAGATCTCAGAAGAGCACATCTATCCACAGTGAGCCACCTCAGTTCCCAAAGGTCAGAGAACTTGTAACTGGGGAAGGAGGGCCACAGGGAGGGCTCTGCACACAGCTTCCTCTATTAACTCTTCAAGGCCACCTAGAAATCAGGTGTTGTTTTACCATGGTCTACAGGGGAAGACACACAGTCTCAGAGAAGTCATGGGACATGTCCCAGGGACACATGGCTAGAAAAGAGAGGAAATGGGGTCATTAGGTGAAGATGACATGACACTTCTCCCATCACTAGTGTCCTGCTTCCTCATGGGTGACAACAGAGGCACATGTGAGTGGACTCTCCCTGGCTTCTGAGAGTCTTTGAGGGAATTGGCAGGGGCTGACCTGGCTTCCTCTACATCCTGCAGGGCTCAGGGAAGCTGTGCAAGAAGGTCTGGATGTCCCTTGTGATCACTGATATTTGAGAGCCGGAAGTCTCCTCATGGCTCCTTATCACATTCGACAGTACCAGGAGCGGGACCACAAAAGGGTGATGGAACTGTTCGCCAGGGGCATGACAGAGCATGTCCCTGCTGCCTTCTACCATATGCTAACACAGCCTCATTCTCTCCTGTTCATACCCGGGGTGCCTGTGACCATAGTGCTGGTGTCTGGCTCCTGGCTTCTGGCCACAGTATGCATCTTCCTCTTTCTCCTTTGCCTGTGGTTCCTTATCTGGCTTTCTTGCAGAAATTATGTGACTACAAGTTTGCAAGCTGACTTGGCTGACATCACCAAGTCCTACCTGAATGCACATGGCTCCTTCTGGGTGGCTGAGTCTGGGGGGCAGGTGGTGGGCATGGTGGGTGCTCGGCCAGTCAAGGATCCTCCATTAGGGAGGAAGCAGCTACAGCTCTTTCGCCTGTCTGTGTCCTCACAGCATCGAGGACAGGGGATAGCAAAGGCACTGGTCAGAACTGTCCTCCAGTTTGCACGGGACCAGGGCTACAGTGATGTTGTCCTTGAGACCAGCAGTGTGCAACATAGCGCTCTGGCTCTCTACCAGACCATGGGCTTCCAAAAGACAAGCCAGTACTTTGTGAACATAACAATGAGGTTAATGGGTCTCTCTATCCTTCATTTTGAAAGACCCCAGCCCCTAGCAGGAGAAGTAAAAGACCCCTAGCAAGTAGAGTAGAGCCAAAAATGTAGTCCAGCCAGTTCAGCAGTTCTATTCTTCTACTCCAGAACTGGCTGACCATAAAGAATTTATGGCCACAAGGTTAGGATGACTTTGTTCTAGGAACTAGCTGACCACAAATGTTAACATAGAACCTTGTTAACAATCATGAGTAACTGGGAGTTTCCCCTTGTGATATTCCTTGGTATTTTCAGTATTTTTCCTATGACACACTCCCTCCTCCCTTGGGTTGTGGGTTTTTGCTTTAAATACCTCTTCTCCCTGCTACTCGGGGTCAAACTCCTCTACCCCTGCATGGGATATGAGTCTTGGCCCCAGTGCACTGGTAGTAAACCTCATGTGATTACAACAAGAACAGTCTCTTGTGAGTTCTTGGGGGGTGGCATTATCCTGAGGCTTGAGTGAGGGTCTGGCCACTCCGGGGGTCTTTCAATTTCTCCTACTTTCTCCCTCTTGCTTAGGGACCAGGGATTTGATCTTTTTTGATTTGCTTGTCTGGGAGGCTCCAGTTCACTCTGCTCTAGGAACCAGCCATCCCTGGCAGTTTCCTGCCACCAATCGCAAGGGCTCCCATTCCCTTCCTTTCAGATGCAGCCTGGCTGCTCGGGACTTGTGGGTGTTGGATCCCTTCTGTCTTTGGAAGTGTCTCTCTTTAATTTTTCTAGTGCCATGATAAGTTAGCACCAAACCCAACTTAGTTGATCCTGCACACATTTGACTTAGGAGTCTGTTAGCTATGAGCTTCAGGTAGGTGGTTTCAAGTCCTCAAGGCAATTGACCTTGCTGAGCTGAAGTTCCAGCAGCTCAGACAGGATTTAGGATCTTTGCAGAGAAGCTAAAGCGAATTTAGAACAAAGACTTTTCCGACACACTTAACTTGTTGATTACTGAAAAATCTACGACTTGTTTGGAAATGGAGCCCCCACTAGTGGAGACACAGAACAGTCCTAAGTCAGGGTGGGTGACCCCTGAGAGCTGGAGCAATGAAGCATGTGACCTACTTCTAAGTCCCCTTTGTGCAGAGGGAGGAAGGAGACCTCTGGGATGCAGTGGGAGTAATTGTGAATGGCCTCTCCTGGGTGAGGTGACCCCTGCTGGCCTTGCTTTGGTCCCAGTCTTATGGGAAAGCACAATGAAAGGATGCCAAGGATGAATCATTCTTGGGGATGCAGGAAGAAGATAAAGGACCAGGAATTGTCATGAATATGTTACCCTAGAGAAGAACCCCAGGACCAATTTTCCCTTCCTTGGATTCAAAAACAGTGGGCTTCCAGTGCTCCTGGTTTTCCTCTGTAAAATGTTTAAATGGCAGTTCAGGAGTTGTAACAACACTGTAGAGTGAAAAGGCAGTCTCGGAATTAATGAGGATGTTTTAGGTGTAGAGAGCCATATTGGGGTGCCATGCCAGCTGGCAGGAACTTGACATTCACCAAGGTGAAGTTCATCTCCCAGCCTTGGAGCAGAATTCCTGTGTTAACCATAATCCCCTTCACCTAGGGTGGAGTACTCAGACCAAGGTGAAGCCCATTGTTCTCCAAGGACCTCCTGTTTCCTGAGAGACACTAGCCACCTGGGGAGAAAGCCAACAAGAGTTCCAGCCTTTGGGGGAACGGTTCACCCTCACACCTGCCTATATATATTTGAAGACCCCCATTAAACTTTGAGCCTTGATCCGGAAAATTGTATTGGCTTTATGTTTCTCTCGAAACCCCATTGTATCCCCAGCTTTCCTTCCAGGTAACATGGTAACCTGTTTGATGTAACTGTGGGCAGTTACACTAGGCATAGGCAGCCTTCCTGAATAGTTAAGAAAAGGCCCTGAGGGCCAACGAATCACAAATGTGGTTTCCACTGCTTTTGGTTGCATGCTGGAACTGGAGAACTCCTAGCTGAAGACATCACAAGCTTTGGTTGTAGAACATGGAAGAATCAAGCACAGACTAAGCCAGAAGAGCCTGGTGTGCTGGCTGAGTTTCTACTGCCAAGAGGCTCCATTCAGGCTGCTGAGGGACAGTTGTTGAGACAGTCTTGCTCCCTGTGCTGTGCTGTTACATGACAGGAAGATGTACATCGTAGGGCTATAGTGCCATTCTTATATCTGCACACACATACTTTCTGATTAAGACCTCCACAGGGGGCATTCCCATTGATTATTCTAAGCCAGGACAGAGTTCTGTGGGGTGGAGGCCATAGGCCATAGTAAGGGACTACTACTATTGATTTATTTTTTATTAAGCCTTTATAGTGTATCAGCTTACCTTCAAAGCATTTGTGTTTATGCCCAATGACTGTTGTGCCAATATCACTTGTAAAGGGAGCCTTTCTACAGTGGAAGGTGGTTAGCCCAGAGACTCAGAACTTGTCCAATTGCTGAGAATAAATAGCTTATCTTTTGATATAGCCCAATATGGGGTTGTAAATTGAAGAAAATAGATGTATATGTAACCTGCTCTAAGGCTTAGAAGAGTTAAGGAAGAGGATACACAGAGATTTAGGATCTTGAGTGGGTGGACTATCCTGTACCTGTTTTGTCTGATTTGAAACGTTCTCTTGTGGGTGCTGACAGAGCCTCAGAAGACTCTGGAGGGTTCCTCTCTGAAGTCTCCCAGGCAGTAAACATCTAACAGAAGAGAGAATACTCTTAGGAACCCAGTATTGTAGCTTTGGTGAACCATTACCAATGCAGTGATATTGCTGCCTGGGCAACCCTTGCTCATATAAGTAATCCCTCACCTGTGTTCCTGTAGCTCCAATAAACTGTTTCATCAAACATGCCTTGGGTTGGTTTGTGTTTGGTTGGTTGGTGGCTTGTTTGCTTGGGTCTGACATAGTGCCTGGATGGTGTGAATAGATGTTGGTTCACATCCCCAGAAGTCAGACACAAAACACTGACATAGGCACAAAAAAACGATGGTTTTACTCATTTTGTACACACCTGGGAGGGTAACCAAATGACAGGAACAAAGAGGCCAAGCAAGTCCAGGGTGGAAAGACTGAAAAGGGGGTCATCAGCATGTCGTTGGCCTCTGGAAAGCTATGTGACCCTCCACCTCCTTACTGGGAGCACTCGTGCTCAGGGATTCTGCTCCTGGACACAGCCTCAGATCTGCACTGGACCTCTTGCCCAGCCCCTGCCCCTGCCCTTCCTCTACAGGCATGGAAGCAGCTCAGGGGCAGCAAAATTTGCCAGCAGCATCCAAATATGCCACGCTAATGGCCACTGACATCCTCCCACTCTCTGCTCCCCTTGCCATTAGCATTATGAGCTCAGCAACTGTGCTTGCAACTAAGGGGAAGGGTGACCTGTTGTTCTGTTGATGTTCTGTCTGCCATGGAGAGTTATTTTGTCTATGCTCCATGACTTGTGTTTCCCACAGGGGAACACCAGCTGCCATGTTGACTGATGAATAGAAGAGTGGACGTGGAGCTTTTCACCCCCACAAGGCTAATGCCAGCACTTAAATATCTACCCTAAACAGGGCCTTATGAAGGTGCCATGTAGCCTTCTCCAGGAGGAGGGGAGCAGAGGTCATCAGTTGTCTTGACCCAGTTCCACATAAGTGAGTAAGGCTTCCCCATCCCCTGAGGGATGCAGAGATGGAGCCCATGCGGTGCTGAGACTGCATGTATCTGTGGGTGGGATTGGCATCTCTGAGGCAGAGGGGCTAATACAGGAAGGAAGATGCACTGGAGCTGGGAAGTCCACACCATAAATAAGAAATTGTGCCAGGAGCTCTGAGCCAAGCTGCTCAGAGTTAACCTGGGAAAATGGAGGTGGCCAGAGTTTGGGGAGACACAAATACAAAGCAGTTTCTTCTGGGAATGCTTGTGATTTGAGAAATACGTTTATGTACAACACTTTTAATGGAGTGATGGTTGCTCAGTCTTACAGTGTAACCATAGGCTAATTTCATGTATACCTTCATCTAAAACATAAAGATGAAGGGAAAAGAATTGTTTGGAAGGTATAAACTCTAAGAGCTAAGATCTCCAAGGCTAGAATGAGAAGACTGTGGGTGGAGCTCTTGTAATAATGGAGTGACTGTGGCTGTGCCACTTTGACTCTTACTGAATGAATTCATACCAAGCAGCTCCAGGAACAGAGGTGCAGATACAAATGGAGGCAAAATGGGGCCGCAAAGCCAGTCTGTTTCATGTAAAATGTGCACCTAGAATCTCTATCCTTAGGACCCTCCTTAGTCTGTGGACACGGAGACATGAACAGTTTGGATTCTGTTGAGGAGAGCACCTTACACAGCCAATCAGGCTTCGCTGGAAGAACCAGTATAAAGCTAAGAGTGACCTGAAGCTTCAAGTATGTGGTTGGATAAATCAGACTGAATGTGTCCCCTCCAAAGGGGTGAGAAATCCCAGTGAGACTATTCCTCACATATAAACCCTGTCATTTATTGAAGCTTGAGAAGCACCAATTCTTTGAGACCTGGGCTTCTCTTGGTGTTCAACTGCTAGTTTCCAGTCATGGACACAGACTCAAAGCCCAACTGAAGGTCCAAGGAAGGGAAGTCATCTTGTGTGACAAGTGCTTTTCTGACTGCGCCTTGTCCCTAGCTCCCCTATCCCCTTTTCTCACAGCACTACATTCTAGCTAGAGATGAGCATTTTTGCCAAAGCATAGCACAGACTCTGGACTTAACTGCTTAATGTAGAGAACATTGTTCTTACATGGGAATGCCCATTAACTTTCCCTGGGGAACTGACAATACTTTATTCATTTACTTATTCAGAGGCGCAAACAAACCCCAAGGAGAGAACTAAAAGCTTCACAAATCATCTTCAGGACACACAAATTAATAAACTGCACCAGAAGTACATAGTCCAAGGTGGAGGCTGTCTTTGGCAACTGGCAGTGCTTGGCAAGACTGCTTTGGGGCAGCCCGTCCTGGCACTGGCATTCAGAGTGCTCTGGGGCAGCGTCTCCCCTGTGCAGGCATTAGAGGGCTGTGGAGCTGGCTAAGGTGTGCACTGGGTTAGTAGTGCAGACAGTAACAGACTCACACCACAGTCCACTGAGGCAGTTCCTGCCTCCTCTTTATCTCACTCTTTCCATTGTAGGGAAGCTAAGTTCAGTGTCAGGATCCCACCGCGGAAGGAAAGAGCCAGTTCTTAAAAGTTCTCCTCTGATTTGAACATGTAAATTATGGCTCCCTTGCCACCCCTCCCAGGGTCTTAAAGGAGAACCTGGGTGTGGGGCTCTCACCATCAGGGCGCCCATGCTGGTCCAGCAAGAGCATTACTCCTTGCACCGTCTTCCCAGCCCCTCACCGTTTTGATTTTTTTGGCACCTGTTATTTCAGGAAGAATTTCTAGACAAACCTGATGACCTTTCACTTGAGATGTTAGAGAGCATTTGTTCCATCCTTCATCAATGTCATCAGAATTGAAGTGACATTTGCTAAGGCATCTTTCAAAAGCCCTGATATCAAAACAAAACATGGGACTAGTATTTTCTCTGTCTGAAACCTCTCTGAACCTGCCTTCCTCCTCAGTCACGTGCTTCTTTCTTTCAGACACACGTTTTCCTTTCAAATGGGTGAACACACTTTTGGTGGTTTTCATCGTCATTTTCCAGTCTGTAGTGGGTAATCTGATGGTAGCCACCGGGTCTGACATGGGTCAACAATCATAAAAACTACTCAGAGCCTGAAGCATTCTCATGAATTCACATGAATAAGTGTTCTGAGGGCGGCTAACACTGATATAGTTGTAATTTTCTTTGATTCTTAATGGACTATAGTTTCAGGACCTCGAGGGATGTGGATACACAGAATTTTAAACTCTCAAATCGTTTAGTGTTTGTTTTTTCTTTTGTTTTGTTTTTAAGTTAAACGCAATGTGACTGAGGGAAAGTATGACTGAGTACCTACTGAGCAGGAGCCCTAGAGAGCAGCAGACACACCCAGCCAGTCTCTAGCAAGCACAAGATCTTCAGTGGCCTCTGCTCAATCCTCCTACTTCAGTCTCGGGTCCTGCCTCTAGAGGGTGCAGTGGGGTGAGGCACAGAGATGTGGGGAGCACCCCTTTCTTTCACCTCCTCTCTTCCCTAGACCTTGGAGTGCACACAGTGAATTGGGGCTAGGAGTCACTGTGCCATCTTACAATAAAAGTGCCCACATGATAGTAGAAGTACTCACTGCATCAATTCCTAAGAACAGAGCTCACCCTCATTCTCGGTCATCCCAGGAATATCTTCACAAGGGAAACAAGTCTGCCACTTCCAGAAAACC
Source organism: Tokudaia tokunoshimensis (assembly GCA_036184795.1). NCBI lineage: Eukaryota > Metazoa > Chordata > Mammalia > Rodentia > Muridae > Tokudaia > Tokudaia tokunoshimensis. The sequence continues at coordinate 106,978,283 of BTHU01000002.1, read as the reverse complement.
CAGTTTCTGCCTAGGTAGAAGGCTGCTGAGCTGCTGAGGAAGTCTTTAACGTCCTGGTGGGCATCCTTCCTTGGGAATTCCCCTTCCCCACCCCCTGTCCCCTTTTCCTTCCGATGAGTCTTCCTCATCACAGAGCCTGGGTTGCTTGCTGACATAGAGGAAAACAGGTGCTCTTCAAACAGAGGTGGACATTTGAAATGTTGGTTTGAGTCGAGCCTTTGATCCTAGCTAACATCCTGACTCTCATTAGAGACCCTCAGGTTCTCCCTGGGGTAGAGAGAGATTATTGCCAAGGGAAGATTCACTGTTCTTTGCAAGAACATTCTGGACTCTTATCATGTGGGCTCTCAGGAGCATTAGGGAGGCATCCAGTGGGGAGGTGAGTGATTTTATTGAAGGAGCTCCAGGTGTGCTTGGAAGCCTGGGGCCAGATTCATACCCTCAACTGACAAGCATTCCTCAGGATACTGAGTTTTCCCTGACATTAGGTGAACTGTGGTGAGACCTCCTGTTTTTGGCATTGTGGAGGCAGTGAATGGCTTAGGGTCAAGGCACTGCTCTTAAGGAGGCCACAAAGGAAGAGAGTGTGTGATGGGAGTGGGTGATGGGTGGCAAGGACCTGCCTCTGCATGTTCTACATCCTCATAGGGTAGCATGAACTCAAGTCCAGGATCAGAAGAGACCACAAAACAAGCTTTTTTTCTGGGGATTGACTTAACTAGGGTAGGTGGGGTGAGGGGTTGTTGAGGGAGTGATATAGCAGGAGTAGCTATCTTTTGCATGAATGTGTCCTTGTCCTTATATCAGGGTGCAGCAGGGGACAGAACTCAGGTCCCAACCGAGTAGTCTATAGCCCTCTAGCCCACCCCTATCTTCCCAGTTAATGCTACCTGGGCCTCAAAGAGTATACAATCAACCAAAACAGTGACACCATCTGGAGACCAAATGTTCTGACACTTAAACCTATGGGGGAACATTTGGCCTTCAGTCTGTAACAATAGCATCACCCAGGACCTGGGTTCCAACTCCTGGTTTGCCCAGGGGGGAAAGCTGAAGGCAGCACTGACACACAAGCCAGGAGTTTTGCAAACATGGCCTCCCAACAGCAGGGTCTTAGTGGCTCTGCCATAGGTGTGTGCTCAGGGTGCTCATCCCCACCTGAATTGTGTCAAATCTACTGTCATCTTGGCTCCAAAATGTATGTCCACACGGAGGAGGTTCAGAGGCATGGATGGCTTCTCTCAGGTCTCAACTACCCCATGTCTCTTGGTTCTCTGCCAACCCAAAGGATTCCTTTGTCCACTCAGACAAGGCTCTTCTTCAGACCATGCAAACCCTGAGATGCCAACAGACCATGGACTGCAAGGTGGTGGCAAATCACACCTCTGAGTGAATTCACCATGACTCATGCCTTTTGTTTCAGCCAGACTCTCTTCAGAACTGGGCTTCAAGTGTTGTTTGCAGGCAGGCAGCCTGATTTCTTCCAAGCAAGGTTGCTCTCCATGCCCAGATGTTTCATGAGCTTCTGTACCCCGGCACCTGGGCCTTCTCTAGCTCAGATGCTACACCTGCCTTTGGGGAAATCTGCTGCCATCTTTCTCTCTGTCCTGATTGATTCTCACGTATGAATCAAGTCATATAAACAAACACACAGTACATGCATCCCACTAATTAAAAGGATATCTACCTGCTGCTTGTAAGGGTCCATGCTACATGCACTTGAAGTTGTTCTCTCTCCTCTCCCTCCCACGTTTCTCCCCCATGCTAATGTTCCCCCCCTCTATGTAGGGTGTCTTTCCTACAAAACTATGACCATATTCTCTTCAAGTACTCATATTCCTTTTCAGGGGAATATTTCTCTCCTTTTGACTTGAGAAGAGCCCTCACTGATGGCAAGATGCTAACTAATTTCTCCTAGAGCCTTGATCTAAAGTCCTCCTTGGAAAACCATCACCGCCTCTCCTCTTGTCCCCTACAATCTCTGGTCTTTATTATTAATTTTTTTCAAGTGTTGAAGGCTTCTCCCTGTCCCTCAAGTCCAAAAACTCCTGAGAATCTTCTTCTATTCAAGGCTGCCTTCCCTCTTTCTTTTTAGAGCTCACTTGGCCCCCAGGTGCACCTAGGCCCAGGCTAAATGCTGTGTAACAGCATACATCATGATCTTGTGCTGTACCTGTCCCCTGTCTCTGTGGCCCTACTTCTGCTATTTAGAACATGCCCAAAAGCTCCCCACCTTTGTCACGTGATGACTCCTGAGGAGCTTCTGTGGTGTAAGCTTCAGCCTTCCTTGTGTGTCTCCTGAGAGCTCACTGGCCCAGCCTACAATAGGACCAAGCTAACAGCAGCAAACAAGCGCCGGCTTACACACATCATGACTGTGTGCAGGGCACTATGAGTAGAGACAGAAGGGCCCTCACTGAGGTGTAGGTCAGTACTGGGGGCAAAGAATATCCATTTCACGGGGGTTTCCTTATGAGGAAATGTGCTCCTCGGTGCCACTCTTTCCTGGATGGAAGCATTTCCTCTGATAATCTGCGTGAAGACTATGATGTCTTGGTTCTGAACGGCTGCCAAGCTCACTCCACTGCTGACTGTGGGGCCTGTTGTCTAGACCAAAGCACTGCAGGAGCTGAAAAGGACACATTCAGCCAAGCAGTGGCATCAGCATGGTGGCTGAGTGATGTCAGGCATGATGGGGAGGAGGGGGGACAGGAAGTCAGTTTGGACCATCAGAATCTGTTGGCCCAGGACAAACCACAGCTTAGAGAGGAAGAGAAGCCCTACTTTTCCAGAGCACAGGCCTCTACCGAGAGGTATGTGTCAATGACAGGGACAATGCAGGGAAAAGCAGAGGTGTAAGGTACACTGGGTGTAAGAGGCTGTGATATGAAAGGGACAGAAAGGAAGGGGCAGCTTCCTGAAGTGATGAGGCACTCAGGGCCAGGCAGAACCACCTTCCCCTCCACGTTAGTCCTGTAGTAATCAAGAGATATAAATAAGAGTTCCTTGACCCTTGGTTTATGATTGTCCAGGAGATAGCCAATGAAGTGCCAGGCCAGGTCTGTGACCTAGAGATTCACCAGGTCCTGCCTGGTAGGTTCTGGACGTCATCAGAGACAAAGGCCATCATGGACACTTGGTTCTGTGGTTCTAGCTGAGAGGACAGAGAGGTGAGTCTTGGTTCTCTGTTGGTCTGGAGTTCCACAACCTTCTTGAAGACCCATGGGTGGAGTTTTTGCATTGAGTCTTTGCTTTATTCTGTAGACTGAATCTTTCCAGTTGCTGGAAAGAGGATTTGTTGAAACTTGCACCTGGGAACACAGAAGTTTTCAATGTCTGGACCCTGAAGAGGAAGCAGGAGATCTCAGAAGAGCACATCTATCCACAGTGAGCCACCTCAGTTCCCAAAGGTCAGAGAACTTGTAACTGGGGAAGGAGGGCCACAGGGAGGGCTCTGCACACAGCTTCCTCTATTAACTCTTCAAGGCCACCTAGAAGTCAGGTGTTGTTTTACCATGGTCTACAGGGGAAGACACACAGTCTCAGAGAAGTCATGGGACATGTCCCAGGGACACATGGCTAGAAAAGAGAGGAAATGGGGTCATTAGGTGAAGATGACATGACACTTCTCCCATCACTAGTGTCCTGCTTCCTCATGGGTGACAACAGAGGCACATGTGAGTGGACTCTCCCTGGCTTCTGAGAGTCTTGGAGGGAATGGGCAGGGGCTGACCTGGCTTCCTCTACATCCTGCAGGGCTCAGGGAAGCTGTGCAAGAAGGTCTGGATGTCCCTTGTGATCACTGATATTTGATAGCCGGAAGTCTCCTCATGGCTCCTTATCACATTCGACAGTACCAGGAGCGGGATCACAAAAGGGTGCTGGATCTGTTCGCCAGGGGCATGAAGGAACTTATCCCTGCTGCAGTACAACAGATGCTAACACTACCTCATTCTCTCCTGCTCTTTCCCGGGGTGCCTGTGACCATAGTGCTGGTGTCTGGCTCCTGGCTTCTGGCCACAGTATATAGCTTTCTCTTTCTCCTTTGCCTGTGGCTCGTTTTCTGGCTTTCTTGCAGAAATTATGTGGCTACAAGTTTGCAAGCTGACTTGGCTGACATCACCAAGTCTTACCTGAATGCACATGGCTCCTTCTGGGTGGCTGAGTCTGGGGGGCAGGTGGTGGGCATGGTGGGTGCTCGGCCAGTCAAGGATCCTCCATTAGGGAGGAAGCAGCTGCAGCTCTTTCGCCTGTCTGTGTCCTCACAGCATCGAGGACAGGGGATAGCAAAGGCACTGGTCAGAACTGTCCTCCAGTTTGCACGGGACCAGGGCTACAGTGATGTTGTCCTTGACACTGGCAGTGTGCAACATAGCGCTCTGGCTCTCTACCAGGCCATGGGCTTCCAGAAGACAGGACAGTACTTTGGCAGCATAACCAAGAGGCTAATGGGTCTCTGTATCCTTCATTTCACCTACTCTCTCCCTTTTTCTTGGGAACAAGAATATAGCGGGAAATATTTTTTAAAAGGCACCATCCCACACTAGTGCTGGCTGCTCTCTGTCCCCAGTTGTCTCAATGCCTCCATGGCTATCACCCTGTAATGATTGCTGATCTTGAGGTTCTCTTGCTGGGGATTGTAATCTGGTACAATCAAAACTTTAGAGGCTTATGATAGATCAGACAGATTTATATTAGTAAATGTTCAACCCTCAAAACACCCTCATGATAAACTGAAAACTCAGCTGAAGGAAAGACAAGCTACACACCTAGATGGGCAAATTCAGCCTACTTATTATTTAATCATCTATCTAAGAAATCTCCAACACTTATGGCTCCTGGGAGAGTTTGGTTCTGTCTCTGCTTCCTCTCCTATAGTTTTTTCTTGTCTCCTCCTCTTCATCTCTTCTTCTCTCTAATATTTCCTGATACACTAGGGATGTGATTTTTTTTCTCTCTCTCTCTGTCTGTCTGTCTGGGAGGCTCCAGTTCACTCTGCTGTAGGGACAAGCCATCCCTGGCAGTTTCCTGCCACCAATCCCAAGGGCTCCCATTCCATTCCTTACAGATGCAGTCTTGCTGCTGGTGACCTGTGGGTGTTGGATCCCTTCTGCCTTTGGAAGTGTCTCTCTTTAATTTTTCTAGTGCCATGATAAGATAGCACCAAACACAACTTAGTTTATCCTCCACACATTTCACTTATGAGTCTGTTAGCTATTAGTTTCACATAGGTGGTTTCAAGTCCTTAAGGCAATCGACCTTGCTGAGCTGAAGTTCCAGCAGCTCAGACAGGATTTAGGATCTCTGCAGAGAAGCTAAAGTGAATTCAGAACAAAGACTTTTCCGACACACTTAACTTGTTGATTACTGAAAAATCTACGACTTGTTTGGAATGGAACCCCCACTGGTGGAGACACAGAACAGTCCTAGGTCAGGGTGGGTGACCCCTGAGAGCTGGAGCAATGAAGCATGTGACCTACTTCTAAGTCCCCTTTGTGCAGAGGGAGGAAGGAGACCTCTGGGATGCAGTGGGAGTAATTGTGAATGGCCTCTCCTGGGTGAGGTGACCCCTGCTGGCCTTGCTTTGGTCCCAGTCTTATGGGAAAGCACAATGAAAGGATGCCAAGGATGAATCATTCTTGGGGATGCAGGAAGAAGATAAAGGATCAGGAATTGTCATGAATATGTCACCCTAGAGAAGAACCCCAGGACCAATTGTCACTTCCTCGGATTCGAAAACAGTGGGCTTCCAGTGCTCCTGGTTTTCCTCTGTAAAATGTTTAAATGGCAGTTCAGGAGTTGTAACAACACTGTAGAGTGAAAAGGCAGTTTCAGAATTAATGAGGTTGTTTTAGGTGTAGAGAGCCATATTGGGGTGCCATGCCAGCTGGCAGGAACTTGATATTCACCAAGGTGAAGTTCATCTCCCAGCCTTGGAGCAGAATTCCTGTGTTAGCCATAATCCCCTTCACCTAGGGTGGAGCACTCAGACCAAGGTGAAGCCCATTGTTCTCCAAGGACCTGCAGTTTCCTGAGAGACACTTAGCCACCTGGGGAGAAAGCCAACAAGAGTTCCAGCCTTTGGGGGAACGGTTCACCCCCTCACCTGCCTATATATATTTGGAGACCCCCATTAAACTTTGAGCCTTGATCAGGAAAATTGTATTGGCTTTATGTTTCTCTCACAACCCCATTGTATCCCCAGCTTTCCTTCCAGGTAACATGGTAACCTGGTAACCTGTTTGATGTAAGTGTGGGCAGTTACACCAGGCATAGGCAGCCTTCCTGAATAGTTAAGAAAAGGCCCTGAGGGCCAATGAATCACAAATGTGGTTTCCACTGCTTTTGGTTGCATGCTGGAACTGGAGAACTCCTAGCTGAAGACATCACAAGCTTTGGTTGTAGAACATGGAAGAATCAAGCACAGACTAAGCCAGAAGAGCCTTGTGTGCTGGCTGAGTTTCTACTGCCAAGAGGCTCCATTCAGGCTGCTGAGGGACAGTTGTTGAGACAGTCTTGCTCCCTGTGCTGTGCTGTTACATGCCAGGAAGATGTACATCGTAGGGCTATAGTGCCATTCTTATATCTGCACACACATACTTTCTGATTAAGACCTCCACAGGGGGCATTCCCATTGATTATTCTAAGCCAGGACAGAGTTCTGTGGGGTGGAGGCCATAGGCCATAGTAAGGGACTACTACTATTGATTTATTTTTTATTAAGCCTTTATAGTGTATCAGCTTACCTTCAAAGCATTTGTGTTTATGCCCAATGTCTGCTGTGCCAATATCACTTGTAAAGGGAGCCTTGGTGCTGTGGGAGGTGGTTACACAGAGACTCAGAACTAGTCTAATTAGTAAGAATAAGTAGACATAAAATAAAGTTGGGACAGGATGGCAGTTCCTCCGTCCTTTCACCTATGTGCCAAGGTGGCCATGTAAAGGCCAGAGAACAGTTTGCTGATTGGCCTGGGTTGTATGTCTTACCACTCACTGCAGGGTGATGCAACTGATCCTCTCAGAGTCACCTGGGTTTAGTCCCTAGTGGTGCCAAGTGTTTTGCAACTGACTTTTTCTGGGAGAGATATATTTCTTCACAAGCATCAGGACATCAACAATATACCAAAAAGAAAAAGAAAAAGAAAGAGAAGAAAGAAAAAAGAAAAGGGGAATCCATGTAACACCTCTGTATTAGTCAAGGCAACTCCTATAAAAGAAAACAATAGGGGGCTGGCTTGCAGTTTCAGAGACTTCGTTATCCTCATGTCAAGGAGCATGGTGGCATGCATGGGGCATGGCAGTATGCACGGCACTGGAGCAGTACCTGGGAGCTACATCCTGGTCCTCAGTCAGAGACAAGGACTCCCATTCCATGGGCTTTTGAAACCTCAAAGTGCATCTCCAGTAACATACATCCTCCAACAAGCACATACCTCCTGATCTTTTCAAATAGTGCCATTCCCTGGCGACCAAGCATTCAAACCTGTGAGCCCATGGGGACCATTCTCATTCAAACCACCTCAAGTACCATCAGGATAAATCAGGGAGTTGATTGGGGTTTCTTATAGGTGCCCACATCAGCACAAGCTTATAAACCTGCACCATTGGAAATCCCTGAAGCGCAGGCAGTTAGCTCCATCACAGTCCCCACCACCCCTAACAACCATGTACTGCTTATGTAACCCCAGAGAGGGGCCTCACAGGCCTTGATACGTTTTGAGAGCTTCCAGAGTCACGTGAGCCTCCTTTCTCTTTAGGATATGGCTCAATCTGGGGGGAGGGGGAAACACAGCTATGCCATACACTGCTTCTATATGAGACTTTAAATCCCAAGGAGTGTCAGGGACCTCCACCATGCTCTGCTCCTATGTGCATACTCCCTAGAACGTCCCTAGAAAGCCCTGGCCTTGGTGACTAAGAAGTGACAACAGGGCAGGACCTCGCTGCATTACACCATCACCCTGAGGGACCCACAGCTGAGAATGAAACTGGATCCACAATTCACAAGGCAACGATGACTGGATATGGATAGAGAGATGACTGGTAAGGATAGAGGAATATTGTTGTTTGCCATCTGGGCAAAGTGGAGCAAAGATGAATAGATGCCGTGGGGCTTTGGTCCAGCTGTGAATGCCAAGAGTGTTACAGCTCTTAGAAGAGAAGCAAGGAAGTTTGGGTGCAGGGCAGGTAGCCAAGGTCCCAGTCTCTCAATAGTGACAGCTACAGCAGCAGCTACAGCGCCAACAGCAGAGGAAGCGGTGGTAGTGACCTTGGCAGTTGATCCAAAGTCCAGTGATGAGTGCTTTGGGAAAAAGAACCCTTCCCCAAGTGTTACAGCTCAGTAAAAACAGCCACTCTAGAAGATCCTCAGTGAAGTAATGTGCACTTTATTCCATGTGTGGACAGGGATGATATAAACATTGAGGAGTGGGGTGGGATTTGGGGTTAGTTGTTTCCTATTGGCTCAGTTTGAGATGTTAGTGGTGCTTTATTTGCATAGGGAAGGGTGCCAGGTGTTTTCTCTATGTGTCTGACTACACTTGCTCCTCTCAGTGGGGTGCTGTGGTTACTTGTTCCAGAGCAGGTACAGAAATGGGTAAGGAGCGGCTCAACTCCTGCTGACATCAAGTCTCTGAGATTCCCCGGGGTCTGAGTTACTCAACCTTACCTGTTCTTCTGTCTTATGGGGCTGTCCACTTGCCCCACACCTCCTCCTTTTTGTTTTATAAAGGAGGGTGTCATTGGAGTAACTGTCCCCTGTGCTGAGAATAGTTTGGTATTGAACCAAGACCTGCATAGTAGTGATCTTTGCAATGCTACTCATCTGTTGTTTTAGAAATCGTATATATCAGGGTGCAAGGACAAGCAGGGCTCCATGGCTAGTATGGGGACAAGAGGGGAAGAAGCCAAGCTACCAAGGGGTTTGAGTACTATGGGGTCAGGGTATTGGGAGCACGAGTGCCTGGAGATATCACTGGAGATCTTTGAGCATTTATATGTCTTGCTCCACCAGCCCAGATTCATTGACATAGAAACAACATTTGTCCCCCAGCAAAATGCAAATCCCTCCCTGTTCAGCAGTCAGTAAATCCAGGGCGCTCTGGTTTTAGAGAACAACTCCTGCTAAGAAGGCTATCTGGCATTGAAGGGACTCAAGGCTGTCTACAGTGGAAGCCATTGTCTGGTCCTGGAATCACTGTCCAGATAGTGTGTTTGGATGAGGGCTGGTCCAGCAGTTCCTGTTGCATTCAGTGATACTGTGCAGCGAGTCCATTGAGCAGAGGGATGAAGATGATTTCCTTGTCTTTCAGCCTCCTCCCAGCTATAAGGCAAGGAGGTTCTTGAGGTTCATAGAGATAAACCCAGAGAACAATCATTATGGAGGTGCAGAAACCTTGAAAAGGGGTGTTAATGCAGGAACCAGTAGTGCCTTTGCACCAGAGAAGAACAGGGGGTTAGCACATATTTGTTTGGTGATGGTGATGTAACAGGAATGTTTAGGATGGGGTCTTAAAGAGGGTCCTACAAGGCAAAGGGGAGGGGTGGATCAAAGAGAGGAATAAACTGCTTTCCATGTGGGAAAGGGTCCATGGGGTTCATGAATGGAAATGTTAATGGAAACAGCTGTATTGGGAGGACTTGGGGTAGGTGGTTAAGGGAAGGAGGTGAGCTGCATATTGGATGTGCTGTAGCCAAGAGAGGGCTGCTTGAAGTTCCTTCTGAGATTGATTTTCCTGTTGAAGAATATTAGCTGGGTTAATACTGATTTGGAGGTAGAGACAAGCTGTGGAGAGACCTGTAGGTTGGCTTCAGTGTATTTGGCATAGCTATTCAGGTAGAGCTGCACTGTGACTTCCATTAGCCAATATTTGTCCCATGGATTGTTGATGGAAAGCTAAAAAGGAGTTTCAAAGTTGGTGAGCATGGTGCTGCCATGACTGGTGAATTCAGTTTTGCAACTCCAATATCAGCCACCTCCATGTGGTGGCTATTCCTGTTGTCAACTTGACTATATCTGGAATGAACTACAATCAAGAATTGGAAGGCTCACCTATGATCCTAATCTGGAGGCTCAGAGATACAAGTTTCTGACCTGGATCTTGGCATGGAGATCTTGAAGCATAGTGGCTATGAATTCCAGAAGATTAAGACAGGAAGATCTCCGAGTTCAAGGTGATCTGGGATTAAAGGTGTGATGGCACATGCCTTTAATATGGGCCACACCCTCTGCTGGAGACCTACAGCCTTGAACCTGGGCCAAACCCTCTGCTGGAAACCTACATAAGGACATTGGAAGAAGACTGACTCACTCTTCCTCTCTGGCCTGCTTGCCTCGTGGGACTGAGCAACTGCTAGATCCTTGGACTTCCATCCACAGCTGCTGCTGACCATTGTTGGGGATTTGGACTACAGACTGTAAGTCATCAGCACATTCCCTAACTATATAGAGACTACCCATACCTTCTGTGATTCTAGAGAACCCTGACTAATACACTCCATATGTGGAGGCCTCCTGGAAGCGTTCACCTGTGTTTCAGTAAGGAGAGCAAACAAAGGGCTGGGGTAGTGGAGATGGAATTGGGGTGTAGGGGGATCTTAATTCTGGTCTAACATCCTTCAAGTGGGCAATCGTGGGTCCTTATGGTTTTGTTATGTCCCTGGTAGTCCTTCCTAGAGAAGAATCTCCAGTTGTGAGTGTTGGGAAGGCTAGAGAGAGGCTGGGCAGCCAAGAGAATGGGGCGGGGGCGGTTGTGGGGGGCATATGTCCTGGCCACCAGGTCATGAATGTCCTTCTAGGAGATCTTGTTGTTCCTTTGGGGTGGCGTCTCCTCTGCCTCCTTTGCCTCCTCTGTCCTTGATCTGTCAGGGATAGGAGGGCAGTCTTCTTGGTGGGTAGGGTAGTGTCAGACATTTCTGGTGGGAACCCAGATAGGCCAAGGCTGGTCCTGTGAGAAACACTAACAAAACCCCTTCCAGTTGTAAGGAGGGAGTTCAGTCCCTTCCAAATCCCTTCCAAGGGATGATGCCATCATACTAGGATAGGAGGGGTCATCTCTGATGTGTGCCAACGGAGGGAGACAGGAGGGTGTTTGGCATTTAGGGTAGTCAGAGTTGTTTTAATTGTACATTAAGGGGGTAGGTTGGGAATGTGGGTTGTAGGAACACTCTGCTAATTAAGGTCAAAGTCCACCATGATTGGATAGCCTCTGGGCTCAGCACAATATGGGAGACTCCCTTCATTAGCAGGGCTTCTCCTCCTCTGACCTTGTCTGGGGAGTTCTAAGACTCCACACTCACCTCTACCTGAGGAATGTCACCTAGCCTCAGTTAATAGGATCAATTTCTTTCCTCCTGACAAAACTTGTTCAGCCAGCACCTGAGATTCCTGAAATGCTTCCCTATGCTAATGAGGCATTCCATGTACCCCAAGCCCCCAGCCAATGACCTTTGTCCAGCCTGGACAAAGCCCTAAATCTCCCAAAACTTTATAAGCCTTAAATCACCCTAAGTAAAGTTGATCTGCTTACTGACAGCTGGTCCCAGTGTGGCCTTTGACCATACATACTCCCCAGGGCTTCCAAACCCCATTTGAAGTCTCTGCTCCCACTGCCCTAATGGATTGTATTGGCCAACAATCCATGAGGGCTGAGAGACCCACAGTGGGTGACATCAATTTGTCATAGGGCACTGGGTTTGAGATCTCATGGGTTGATGCCCATAGTTTGTGAAGCTGGGGGATGTACAAGAGGAATATGTTTTTATTATCCTTTGGAGTTGAGCAAGAGGGATGTGGGGGAATCGAGCATGAAGCCCCTTGATATTTGTGTGTGTGAATAGAATTGTTCTGTTTGTTCGATGGACGCTATAAATGTTCCTGTAGATGCAGTTTGATCACATTTCCCTTGGATATAGGACCTGGCAGTAGGCTGTGAGATCTGACATGCTGATGTAGAGGGGAGAGGCTCTTTCCTATAAAAGGGTGGAAACCTGTTTGAATAGAAGGGAAAGTGGGTTGGCATCGAATTTGACAAAGGATTTGGATAGTCAAGGGAACAAATTGGCAGCATATACATTGTCTGAAAAGAGATGAAAGGGCCTATTGACTTACCATAGAGGAGTAGTGTATTATCACTGCAGCTTCCCTCTTTCCCCTATTGGTAAATATTGAGGGGCTCCAATTATGGACTTTTTTTTTTTTTCAAAAGAATCTAGGGGCAACCATTGCAACAGAGGAAGGGTAGAAACACATTTTTGTTTACTTTTTTTTTTTTTTTTTTGGTTTTTTGAGACAGGGTTTCTCTGTATAGCCCTAGCTGTCCTGTAACTCACTCTGTAGACCAGGCTGGCCTTGAACTTAGAAATCCACCTGCCTCTGCCTCCCAAGTGCTGGGATTAAAGGCATGTGCCACCACTGTCCAGCAGAAACTCATTTTTCATTAGGGTAATGGTTGTCAATTTGTCCTGGGAATCCTATTAAACTGATAGGAGTGATTTAGATAGCTACTGAATATCAGAGATGGAGAAAGGGTGACAGGGGTACCAGGTACACTTAGAATATACTATAAAGCTAGTATCCAGCCACATGCTTGTAAAATTGTCCTCTTATCCCATCAAGATGGATATCGTACTTCAGGAATCCCACTGGGCAAGTGTTCCTGACAGCCAAGAACATGTGCCTCACTGGGTCTCTGGGAGGAAGAAGCCCAGCATGCTTTAGATAGTCTCCTTCCATCCATTCCACTCTCTGACCAGAGAAGAACAACAGTGTGTCAGCTTCTCACTGAGCTGTCCATCCTGACTGCAGGGACAGGACACCACTGCCCTTCAGCCAGCTCTGCACTGCTCAGCCCTTGCTGTGATCCAAGTTGCGCTTGGTTTGGGGCTCTGCTGAGAGGAATCCAGAGGCCATGTACCCAGGACTCATCTCTTCCCAGCCCATCCAGCCAAAGGTCTTAGAGACAATCTCCTGACCAGTGTCTGAGCTGCCTGTGAGTCTGCAGGGCTCCCTCCTTCAGAGCCTTCTCAGGGCAGCTGGGGCTACCCTAGGCTAGACCCTCCCAACCTCTGAGCCACGACAGCCCTTTTCACTTTGCCAGTGGATTACCTCAGGGACTGAGTGACAGTGAGGTGGAGTTGAGCACCACGGGGACAGGCAGGACTCACACCCAGGATGCTCTAACGCTGTGACTACGTGCCTGAACAGGATGAGGAGAAATTTGAAGTCATCAAGGCTGCCTGTTCTGGACAGGAAGTGAGGGAAGGTCTGGGGAACCCGGAGAGCTGGGAATAGTCCCTGTCCTCAAGAAGGCCCCAGACAAAGCACCGGCTCACTCTCTCCCCCTCCATCTTCCAAACTCTCCCAGGCCTCCCACCCAGTCCTCAGTGCCAAATCCTGGCTGTGGCAGTGCAGAGGCCCAGCCTCTAGGGCAGAGGGTAGGAGGGAGGGAAAGTGCTGACCTGGGCACAAAGGGCTGTGAAGCATCTAGGACAGCCAGTTGTGATGCATCTAAATTCTGTCCCCAAGGCAACTGACCCTGAAGGCCATGCTTTACTCCCTGGGGTGACTGAACAGAGTTGCAGCAAAGCCAGCTTGGCCATGAGCCAGTGCAACTCCAGGCTGCTGAGTGACAGCTTGGGATGGGGTAAGAGGAGGCTGGCAGCAGGGACCATCCACAGAGCCCTGAGCCACTGGGTTCTCCTCAAAGGCAGCTGGAGGCTTAGGGCGGCCTGGGTTCTGAATGGAGGATGGGGTGTGCCAAAGACACCTCCTCCATGCTGACACAAAGCCTTACTTGGCTTTGCCAATCCTGGGAGCAACAGTGACCCCTGGTTACACAGCCCCCCCTCCGCCTTATCCTGCTGGCTTCTTATCCAAGGAGGCAGATACATGTGACCCACGGAAACACATCTTCTGTCTCTTTCTCTGTGTCTGTCTCTCTGTCTCTCTCTCTCTGTCTCTGTCTGTGTGTGTGTGTGTGTGTGTGTGTGTCTGTCTGTCTGTCTCTGTCTCTCTGTCTCTTCTTCTCTCCTTCTCTTTTAAATAAATTAAACTAGAAGTGAATCTGGGTGTGGTGGCTCATGTCTATAATCCCAGCGCTTGATTGCTTTTGGGGTTGCTACTTTGGGAAGTGGACTACCATAGCGCTGAAGGCCACTAGATAAAGTCATTGCCTCCTAGCCAAAAGAATGGACATATGCATATGCCAGTATCTGCTATCTCAAGAGTTACCACGGGGGTTGGAGAGATGGTTGCATGGTGAAGTGCATGGCTGCTCTTCCGGAGGAATCAGGTTCGATTCTAAGTCTCCACAAGGCAGTTCACAACTGTCTGTAAGTCTAGGTCTTGAGAATGTGATAGCTTCTCTGGCCTCTGTGGACTCAGGTACACAGACAAAGATGAAGGCAAGGCCCCCATACACATACTAGTACTAAGAATAAAACAGTTTCTTTATAAAAGAATTGATCCAATTGTACCTGATAATCACCTGTCCTTGGTATGGTAGGTTCACCTTAATGCCCACTGAAGAGATTAGAGGAATAATTAGGTCTTTAGTAAGGTAATGAACCTTTCCTTCCCAGAATCCCTGGCCGTATACTTAGGCGCTGGTACTCTGGGTGTTCTCGCTCTTCCCATGAAGCCCCGGTTCTCAGCATGTGTTTTCTGGTCTGCCATGTAGTTCCATTTCAGGTTAATTCCAATGGCATGTCTGTCTTCGTTTCTCTTAAGCGTCTAACTACAAAGCTACCATAAACTTGTCTCTAAAACTCTAAAATGTGGTCCATGCGTTTGAGTCTTTGAATTTTCAGACAATCATCTAGAAGCCCCTTACTAGAGCTATCTTTTTTCTAGAACCCTAGTTCCCCAAGCTAAGAAAGTCTCTGTTGTTCTCAACACAGAATTCCTATATTTGATTATATTTAATCTGTAGGTTTGGGGGAAAAAATCTATTTTTTTTTTGAGGCAGTCTCTTGCTACATAGCCCAGACTGGCCTCAAGCTTTCAATCTTCCCTTGCCTTGACCTCCTGAATACTGGAATTATAGGTGTCTTCCACCATGCCTAATTTTAATTTTTTTTTTTTAAGTAAACAGAATGAGTGAATTCCTCCCTCCAGTATCTTGGGGCTAAAGACTAAACAGTGCACAGGAAGTGTGGAGCGCAGGAAGCCCGCAAGAAAGCTGACAAGGCACTGAGGCCGGGGACTTGCCTCCACCTTCCTTCTTAGGACATCCCACTGCCACACTTCTCAGCCATTTGGGAGGTTGGTGTGAAGGAAACAAGATGAGCAGTAACTGTCACCAGCACTGTGCTGTCCGCAGAGCTTCCGCTGGCTGGTCCGGGTTTGACCCTGGAGCCCTGGCTGAGAAGCCCCCACCAGGCTGAGCCCCCCTGAGGGTTTTCTTTTTCACTGTAATGAGCTGGTGAGCTTTGGAGACTGCTTGTCTCTGTGTGGCTGGGTACTCACCAGAGAAAAATGCTCAGATGTGTATTTAAGCCAATAGAAAGTCTTTATTTGCCAGACAGCGACTATACTAGGTGTTCAAGATCCCAGTGTAACCCTGAGCCTTTCTCAGGATGAGCTTTTAAGCACACACACACACACACACACACACACACACACACACACACACACATGTTCTGGGTTAATATACTTTAGTTAACAAGAACAGTTAGTCAGAAGCGGAACTACAGAAGCTAAAAAGCAAGGTTACTGCACTTTGAGACTTTACCAGAACTGTGTACTTTGATGGATTAGGCCTTTATTTTAGTTTTGGCAGGTAGCGTTGTCTCCATGCTGAGTTTTGCAGCCTACATGGAACTGTCATGTAGTCAGTTGCGCTAAGGTCGTGGGGCCTACTAAGTTCTGGGGCCCTTTTACATTCCCCACTGATCTTAGTGAGTGAGCCAAATTATGAACTCATCCTGTTTTCAAGAGGTGTAGTTGGTCCTAAGGATCGTCCAGTCAGTGTTAATAGTAGAGTAGTTAGCCAGGGGGACCATGGGAACAGAGACTGGTATCAATTATTTGATTTATGTTTTTGTCTCTTTTGGGGTGGGGGCAGTTAGCCGAGACAAGTTAATTTTGTTTTTGTTTTTGTTTTTTTAAATTACTTTTCATCGTAGTTGCTTGTTCTAACTTCCCTCTAGATCTATCCATTTAAAAGCAAAGATAGGTTGACTAGCCTCTGCCAATGGGAAGCTGAAGAAGGCATCTTTTAGGTCCAAGACAGAGTACACCTGCCCTATCAAGTTTACTAGGACCCTACTTCCCCAAGCTAACAATCAGACTCATGAGAATCCGAGGTCCCAGTTTTCTTCACAGGCAAGAGAAATGTATTCCAGGGTGACTGGCAGGACACCAGGATGCCTGGTGGACTACAATTTCCCTTTTGTTTCTAGAGTCATTGGGTATTGTTTAATCCGGATGGAGGTAGCTGAACTGCTTAGTTGAACAATTACAAGATCTTGGTGATCACCCAGACCTGGGGGGTTGATTTCTTCTGAAAGAGGTCGAGACACCAAAAATGTGCTGGGTATCTGTAATTCTGTATTTTATCAGCAGAGAAGATAGGGGTGGAGGGTCTCAGTTATGCAAAACGTCCTGTCCCAATCAGCTCTCTGTTGTTAAACACCTTTTAAGCTTCCTCCCAGCAACTGGGCCCTACTTATCCCTTTATAACGTAAACTTAAAAGTTTTTCTAACTTTTATAATGTGTTTTTAATATCTGGGGCCAGCTGGGTGACAAAGAAAATCTTTTTAGCAGCTATCCTTTAAAAAGGGTTTAGTGAAAGTTGTTTAAGTCTCCTTGGTCAGTGTTGAACACAAGGGGAAATCCATCTGGCAGTGATTCTCCTGCCTAGCCCAAGGGAGTTTGGTTCGGTTTGGTTTGGCTTGGTTGGTGGGTTTACAAATCATTGGTTAAAAAGAAGACGTAAAGCCGGGCAATGGTGGCGCACGCCTTTAATCCCAGCACTTGGGAGGCTGAGGCAGGAGGATTTCTGAGTTCGAGGCCAGCCTGGTCTACAGAGTGAGTTCCAGGCCAGCCAAGGCTACACAGAGAAACCCTGTCTCGAAAAAACAAACAAACAAACAAACAAAAAGAAGACGTAAGTTGGAAAAGAGAAAGGAGTGGGACTTACCCTTTTCCTTTGGGCTCAGCCCAAGGGAACTTTCCCCTTTCCCTAGGGATCCTGAGAACAGGCACAGAGCAGAGCAGAAGGCACGCTCTCGCCTGGGGAGCTATTTCTCCCTCCCTGTGTGCATTCCCCTTAGAGGGCAGGGAGCCCTGGATGAGAGGCCTGGCCTCCTCCAACCCATCTCCCCATGCTCTCCCCAACACCCCACCTCCACCCAGGGACCAACCCAGACCATGAGCAGGAGTCAAGCAACCAAACAAGCCAGCACTTCTGTTCCCGGAGTGGGACAGGTGGACACTTTCGGTTACTCTTGGTAACCTGGCAGAGCCAAAAGGATTTGATCCCCCAACAGAAGGGGCTACAGATCTTAAGCCAGGTGTAGAGAGTTATACACCAAAGAAAACCACTGGTCACTACAGGGAAACTGACAGAAACACATAGAAACACACGCACACACACGTTGTTTTGTAAAGTTCATAACACTGATACTGACCACCTACCTATCCTGCTCTGTGTGGTGGTTTGTATAAAAATGACCCCCATAACCTCATAGGAAATGACACTCTTAAGAGTCATGGCCTTGTTGGGAGGAGGTGTGGCCTTGTTGGAGAAAGTGTGACTCGTATTAGGCTTTGAAGTTTCAGAAACTCAAGCCAAGGCCTAGTGTCTCAGTATCTCCTCCTGCTGCCCGTGGAGCCAGATGTAGAACTCTCAGCTCCCTCTCTAGCACCTTGACCGCCCTCATGCTGCCATGCTCCCCACCATGATGATAATGGACTAAACCTCTGATCCGTAAGCCAGCCCCAAATAAATGTTTTCCTTTGTAAGAGTTGCTGTGGTCATAATGTCTCTTCACAGCAATAAAACCCCAAGATACTCTGATACTTGGAATTGTGGAGCATACGCTGTCACCTTTCAGCTGGTGGGAACGAAAGCAAGTGCAGCTTCAGTTATGGCTAGAGAGCAGCCTACAGCCCACGAGGCCAGTGGTGGGATGCGAGCAAGGTGACACTGAGCACAGAGTAACAGAAAACCCACGAAGCCCAACATGCTCTCGAGATGCATTGGGACAGAGGCCACTGGGTTTCCGGGAAGCCACCAAGGATATGAGGGCACAGAGGACCAGTAAAACCTACATGCTTTTCAGCTTGACTTCTGTTTCTGCTGGAGCAACTGTGACCTCTTCCTCCACATCAGGCCCCTAGTTTAACTTCTGCTTAGCATTCACATGCTAAAGACAGTATGAGAATGTCCTGAGACAGAGTCACCCATTGTGTGTGACAGTATTGCTGGGAAGATGCAACACACACAACACACACACACACACACACACACACACGTCCACTTACCGCAGATAGGACTGATGACAGACCAAAGTACAAACACCATCAAAGTCCAGCTTAGTGAACCAATGACTTTTTTTGGGTCAAGTAAAGTACAGAGATATTGGTGAATGGTTACTTACAGGAATGATTCACAAACAGCTGGATCATTAAAGCTCACTCCATCTTGGGTGACAGTTCACAAAAAACAAAACAAAACAAAAAAAAAAAAAACAAAAAACCAGGAAAACTTGAGAAAGTGCATACTGGCACCTCAACAGGCTGGAGAACGTCCTCTCCAGGTGGCTCAGTAGGTCGGAGTCTCATCTAGGTAACGTGGATGAGCTCCATTCTTCCATGTAGCTCAACCTGTCTTAGCCTCCCGGCAGCCCTTACTGCTCATACATGCTCATGTGCTTGAGGATCCTTGAGATGCTTGATTCCTGAGTTTAGGGAGCTTTCTCGCAGGTTGAGCATGTCACCTCCCCTTGTAATATTTCATTGTCTTACCTCCCTATAAACATCCTGCGTTTTAACCAGCTTCCCTCTGAGATGGGAGATTGTAATCACAGGAAGCTGGCACACAGTACCCATTGTCTCTTGAGCATCATGAGAAGGGTTAACCTGGAGCGCTAGCTTGAAGATAAACACCTGGAATCGCCACAGCTTCTAGCAGGACCTGGGTTCCAGTCTCTGGTTTGCCATGAAGAATCTGCAGATAACACCCCTGAGCTTTCTAAAACTGGCCTCTCCCTCTTTGAGTTTGAATGTTCTGCTACAGCCCCCCCTATGCATCTCTGAGGCCGTCCTCCTGTTCATCACTGTCTGAGTGGTGCTGGTTTTTGTCATTTCTGGCCTAAATGCACCTCAAGGTTAGTGCAGATTTCCCTCTGCCCTGTGACATAATGGACAGGCCATAAGGCACACTGTTCCCACTGATGTCTCCTTAGTCAATACTAACTAAGTTTCTCCTTGCAAACAATAAACCTACTAAGTCTACAACATTGTGCGCAAATGAGACCTTTTAGCAATTTCAAAAAAAACATATATCCTTTGAACTTGGCCTCAGCGCAGCTCTGTGTCAGGGGTCCTCTTGGAAGCCAGTACTGACTGAATTCCAGGACATCTTGTTGGCCGTGGGCTTCGTAGCATGCAGCCTACACAACCAGGGAGCCTTGTTTTCCCAGAACCATCCAAAGATCTGTATGCACAGCTCCTCTTCCAGCGTTGACTAACCTGTGTTCTGAGTGAATAGAGACAGATATATATGGCTTCATCACCACACTTGTCATTTAGCTTCTCAAGTAAAAACATTCACAGCCTCTTGTGCATCTGGAATCTGTGCTAGGACGTGGGTCCTGTTAGCCAGGTCTTTACCTGTATCAGCCACTCCATTTGAGGACCATCCTTTCCAAGGGCTGTGCCTTCATCCTGCCTCAGGAGCATCTCTCCCTTTAGCCGGAGAACCTGCCCTCACGGCTCAGGAGACCAACCTCTTCTGTGATGTTTCTCTGGGGATCTTTCTTCTAGTCTGGCTTGTCGGCATGGTTCCCCCCACCCTGGTCCTTGTCACAGCTGTGAGGGTATACCACTTTTCCTTGGCCCCAAAGCTCCTATGAAAGCCATTCTAAGTGAGGGCTCACTGTAGGCTCCTCTCCACCTGTGCAGGGCTTCATTGGATGGTAGGATCTTCACAGACCTGCAGGCCAGAGCTGGGGGTGGAGGAGGAGCATTGCTTCTGCAGAGACAGCTCCTTGGAGAATAGTGTTCCTCTGAGTTATTCTTGCCTGAAAGACAAACCTTCAGTTAACCCAGGGAGATGGATGAGTTGTCTTCCCAACTCTCAGCAGTCCCCAGAGTTCACACAGCTGTCCCCTGTCCAGGGCCTGTCATCTGGAAAGCCTGCACAACAGGTAAAGTCACATGATAATTGGAGGTGCAGGGGGTACTGCAGATCAAAAGCATTCATTGTCCTAGAGCAATGGCCCAGCAAGCTTGGACAGAGGGAAACCCTACCACAGAGGACTTTACTGCTGACCAATGAACCTGGACTCTTGTCAAGGACATGTGAGCTTGGGGTGAGTTGCGCTGTTGCCTGGGCATGCACATGAGACCAGGTTGTCCTCAGAGAGGGCCGAGTGTGCTGTGTGTGAGGCAGTGTGATGTGACTAGATCAGGAAGGAAGGTAGCCGCCTTCTCACAAGGTTAAGGACCCAAGGACCACCCCAGCCTACTTTCCCTCTCACATTAACTCCATGGGGATCAGAAAGTTAATGGACAGGTTCTTTTCTTCGCTGTCACATTCTAGCTCCTGACCCTTGGTTTATGATTATCCAGGAACCAGCCAATGAGGTGCTAGACCAAGTTTTCTCCCCAGAGGTGGGACAGGTCCAGGCAGGTTCTTCTGAATGTCCAGTGTGCAGTGTTCTGTCGGCAATGTGCTATCAGGGGAAAGAACAGAGAGGCAAGGCTGGAGGATTCCGGTGGCCCTGAAGTTCCTCCACCTTCCTGGGGACTCATCGATAGAGTGTTTTGGCTTGAGTCGGGTTTTTGTTTGTTTGTTTGTTTGTTTTATTTGCTTGTTTGTTTTTCACTAAATTAAACTTTCTAATCAGAGAGAAGAGGCTTTTTGAAACTTGTACTTGGAAACGCAGGGTTCTGTATGGACCCTAAAGAAGAAATATCTAGATACCAGATTTCCTGCCACAAGGCACCGACTCAAGGCACCAAAACTTCAGAGAGCCTGTGACTGAGTGAGGGTGGCCGCGTGGAACGGAGGGCCACAATATTAAATACAATTAGCCAGCAAGCCATGTGTTGTTTACTGTGTTCTGCAGATGAAGACACGGGGGCTCAGAGAGGTCAGGTGGCATGACCAAGGTCACAAAGATGGAAAGGAGGGAAAATCAGGGGAGTAGTCGGGTGTTAGTGACTTCACATTTTCTTCCACTGAGATGTCCTGTTGTTTCCTGGGTGACATTAGAAAACACACACGAGCCAATTTTACATAGCTCCTAGAAGCCTGGAGCGGGGTGGAAGGGTCTCTGTGGATTCACAAAGTTTTTTCTCTTCTCCAGGGCTCAGGGAAGGTGTGCTGACAGGTCTGGATGTCCCTGGTGGATGCAGATTTGAAACACAGGACTCCCCATGACTCCTTATCACATCCAACAGGAGAGGGACCACAAACAGGTCCTGACTTGCTCTGTAAGGGCAGGGAGGAGCACATCCCCGCTACATTCCAGCTCTCATTGATGCTGCCCTGAATCCTGCTTTCACTTGGGGTGCCCACTGCCCTGGCCCTGGTGTCTGCTCCTGGTTGCTGCCCATTACATA
Organism: Tokudaia tokunoshimensis; assembly: GCA_036184795.1. Taxonomy (NCBI): domain Eukaryota; kingdom Metazoa; phylum Chordata; class Mammalia; order Rodentia; family Muridae; genus Tokudaia; species Tokudaia tokunoshimensis. The sequence continues at coordinate 106,956,489 of BTHU01000002.1, read as the reverse complement.
TAGATTCTTTCTGCTCCTATTACTGTGGCTCCTTGCTAGACAGCCCTTGAAGAAGTTTGTGACCATGCGTTTACACACAGACCTAACTGACATCACCAAGTCCTACCTGTGTGAGCCTGGCTCCTACTTTTTGGTGGTTGAATCTGAGGGCCAGGTGGTAGGCATGGCAGCTGGTCTGCCAGTTAAGGGTCCCTCATCCACGAGGAAACAGCTGCTGCTCTTTTGTAACCACACACAACTGCTAACTGCTTATGTAACTCCAGGAAGGGGACTCTTGGAACTTTTTGGTTTTGAGAGTTTCAGTGTCTTTTTCACTCCTGCAAAGGAATGTTCCAATCTGGAGTAAATAATTATCCAGCACTCCGGACCCCTTCCTCTAGGTCTTACATCCACACAGCTCTGCAGTGTTCCCTAAGCCATGCTCGGGGAAATGTAGATGTCAGGAGTACAGACCAAGAGTAATACACACTTTTCTTAGCAATTTGACCACGAGTCTCCATAGTAACACTGAGGGAAAAAAGAAATTCCTCTTCACAACAGTGATTGACAGAAGCAGCATTGTTTGGGTATGAATGCACAGGTTTAGAAGACAGTTTGATAAACATGTGCATCAATGTAACAAAACAATAGAGTGGACTCCACTCCAAAGCCTATGGCCTCCCCTGCCACAGGATCTTACCAACTTACAGTACAGTACCAGGGTTCTCCCCTAGGAAGTTGGCTTTACACTCGACCAGAAAGCAGTCAGATGTACCCACAGCTGTGCCCCTATCATACCTGCAGGACTAGCCTGGCCTGGCATGTGCTGCTGACAACAAGACCATTTGCCACAATTCTCCCCCAGAATCTTGCACAGCCCTTTCCTGACACTGAAGATGTTAACCAGTAGGGAAGCAGTTTATTCCCTATCCTGATTTCTTCAGGGTCTTATAAAAAAAAGAAAGAAAGAAAAAGAAAGAAAGAAGCGCAACATCTTCATCAATATGGACCAGCAGCAGTGTCAATAGCCTACATTGTGTGGAGACTCAGAGAGCTCCTGGCTCATAGGGAAGATACCTCTGCTCTCACACTGGGATATTCATCCAACAACCGTATGACTAGTGGGAGTGTCATTTCCCACCCACACAAGTACTTTGATTCAATTTTGTCTATTTCTCTCTCTTTTTTTCATCTAAAAATTGTTCTCAAGCAATATATTTTAATCATGCTTTGTCTCTCCTCTAGCTCCTCCCAGATCCATCAGCCCCAATGCTCAACCAACTTTCATGGGGTTTTTTTTTCCCCTGTTTGTATGGGGGTTTTCTTGTTTAGTTTTGATATTTTTTGTCTTATTATTTACTTGTTATTATTTACTTGTTTAGATATTTTGGTTTTGGAGAAAGGAAGGGAGGGAGGGAGGGAGGGAAGGAGGGAGAAAGAGAGAGAGAGAGAGAGAGAGAGAATTATTCTTATTCAAATTGACTAAACTGTTGGGTTTACCATCCCTCCAGGTGCTTTTACAAATCTGTAATACACTCAAGTCCATCATAAAATTACATCTCTTATCATGGGTCAGCCAGATCTTTGAAGGGATACTTGTTCCTTCTAAGCAAGTTCCATCTGGCATTGGAATTCAGCTTCTCAGAGGATACTAAAGAAAATGTCAGCATGATTTAATACCTCACCAAAAGATCCAAAGGATCAATGTTGAGAACAATGCCACGGATTTGGACCTCGCCATATGGAACCTTCCATAATCTGCACTCATTCCCCACGAGCCATGTGAACCCTTCAGTTTGCATTGCTGTCCCGAGACAACCTCATGCCCACTGAACTTGGCATGGCTAACTTGAACTACTTAATAGTCTCAGGGTCTAGAAGAAACAAGGACATGTTCATGCCAGTTAGGCCCACTGCTTGAGAAGCTCTGTGGTGATTTGAATAGGTTAGACCCCATAGATTCATGTGTTTCAATGCATGGTCGTGGGGAGTGGCACTATTAGGAGGTGTGGCCTTATTGGAGTAGGTGTGGCTTTGTTGGAGTAAGTGTGTCACTGTGGAGGCAGGCTTTGAGGTCTCCTATGTTCAAGCTCTGCCCAGTGTGGAATCAGAGCCTCCTCCTGGCTGCCTTCAGAAGATGGCCAAGGACCACCTTCTGCTACCTGCAGATCAAGATGGCTCCTTCAGCACCGTGCCTGCCTGCCTGCTGCCATGCTTCCTGCCATGATGATAATGGACTGAACCTCCGACCCTGTAAGCCAGCCCCAATCAAATGTTTGCCTTTATAAGAATTGCCTTGGTCATAATGTCTCCCCACAGCCATAAAACCCTAACTAAGACAAGCTTCCTGGGTCTGATGGACTCTAAGTTGGATCCACTGGATTTTTTTTCCATTTACTATGCCTCGCTACTGAAAGGACCTTGGGCCACACTAACAACTCTTATCCTCAGTGTACTTTCACCCAAGGGAGAAGTACTGACAACATACTCTCAGGGATAAAGATAATTATCTACCTCTAGGACCCAATGTGTAAGACCCAAGGGAGTCTTAACTTACCAGAGAGTTCCCCTGAGTGGACCACGCGGAGACAGGAATCGATGCAAAAAGCAAGAGGATTTTTATTATTATCCAGCATACTGGGGCTGCCCCGCACAGGGACACAGAATGACATGCACTCTGGGCTGCACGGGCCTTTTATACAGTTCTCGGAGGGGCAGCTGCCATTAGGCACAATGTGATTGGCAGAACAGTGTTACCTTTAAACTAAGTGGTTGATAGGGGATGAGGTAGGTGGCCAATGGACTCTGGGCCTTTCCAAGCTGCAAGGACCACCCTGTGGTCTGGAGGGGCCAGTGTTCTATGACCTTTTCAAAGTTTCTGAGTTAACCCTTTCAAATGAATCTTTTTTACCCATGTAGCACTATCTACCCACTGTGGCCATTGCCTTGGGTGCTATTAGGGGTTTCCATGAACCAAAGCACATCTGGCCCAGCATCCGCCAATGCCCACACATTTTGCACATAAGCAAGGAAACATCAAACCTGAAGATCTACACAGGCCTGTCAGCTGCCCTGCAGGATCTTCAACCGCAGGTGACCTTGACCACTTCTTCTGACCTTGACCACTTCTTCAGGGAAACCACTGATATCTTCTTCCCTAGCAGCAGGTGCAGTAGAGGTCGCCAACTCCAGTTGCCACTCCTTTGATGGAGTGCCCTTGGGCTTGAAAGCCTCCCAGATTCTCACAAGTGTAAGCTCTGTTCTTTCTTTTGTCCTCTCTTGGTTGAGTTACCACTCTATGAACTCCCTTTGAAAGCCAGCTCAGGTCATTCCGATTCACCAGCACATCTTCTGTTATCAGAGAATACGCCCTACCATGAGACCGAGCAAAGACACTGAAGCCCACAGCAGACCAGAGGGCCCTGACAAAATAAATCTCTTAAGTCTCTGGTAAACACAGACTCGTCTGCTTAGTGAACTGCGCATCTAACACCACAGCCATGATGGTCCCCTACAGTCATTTCCACCGTAGTCTTGTCCTGTCCTGTTCGTGCTCCCTTTCCCAGGAACTACAACACAGTCCCTGCTCTGTCAACCATTTGGGGCAATCCCTGTACTTCTTTGGTGACCATATTCATCAAGGAGTTGCTCCACTCATAAGATAAATAGAAACAGCCCACTGGGATTTCCTCTCTGGTCCAGTCTGACTCTCCTCCTAAAAGACAGTCAGGCCACAGATGCATATCTTATTGTCCATAGCAATGGTCGTGAAACTGTCTTTACAGCCAGGATATCTCACACCACATAAAGACAAATGGCCCTATCAAGATTGTTCATGCAGATGCTCCATCCTCAGACAGATCAGCCTCCTATAACCATCTATAGTAGGATCAGGTATCATCTCCTCCCACCTCATCTTTGATTCTGTGTGTCCCTGTTTGCTTTGTGCCTGGTAACATATTTAAGACATCACCAAAAGATCTGGGAACCAGTGTCTGTCTATTCACATTATCTATACGACCACCAAAAGACCAAATAAATTATTCCACCCATGTCTAGGTAAACCAGTGACTTTAACCAAATAAATTATTCCACCCATGTCTAGGTAAACCAGTGACTTTATTGGATGTATTTGTGGTAACATGGGGAAGGAGTTAATTACAGGAGCATGGCTGACTCAGGTTGACTGTGTCACCCAAAAGCCCACCCTAGCATGGTGACAATGTGTGACAATGTGTGACAGGCATTTGCAGATAGGTGTGTCATTAAAGATTCTCTTCACACTCTGTGAATGTGTCCTATAATAATGAGTCTCGCATCTGTCTTCTGTGTCTAGTGAGTTTTTCTGTGAGTTCTATGAGCTTCCCTATTTCCCAAGGAAGAATGGTTGGAGATAGAGTGGTAGTTCTCAACCTGTGGGTCACGACTCCTTCAGGGGTTAAATGGCCTTTTAGCAGGGGTTGCATATTAGACATACCACAACTCAGATATTTACAAAAAAATCATAACTTAGCAAAAAAAAAATTTTATTGTTGGGGGGGTCACCACAGCATGAAGAACTGCATTAAAGGGTAGCAGCATTTGGAAGGATGAGACCCACTGTTCTAAGGACCCAGTTATACAACAGGTCATGGAATCTTAGACCCAGGAAGCCAGGCCTCTTCATTCCTCAGAATTCCCTCAGCAGAGTGAGCCAGCTGATCTAAGGGGACAATTTCTGCTGGAGGTCTCTGTCTGCTCCCAGTGACAGGCAACCTTTCCCACTCTTCTTCCTGACTGATGTTCTCATGACTTTGCAAGTGCATTCTCTTTTTAAAGGATTCACTGACTGTATTTTATGTGCATGAATGTTTTTATCTGCATGTATTTCTGTGAACCACAATTCATGTCTTACCCTGGGAGGTCTGGAGAGGACATTGGATCCCCTGGAACTGGAAGTGTGGATGATTGTAAGCCATCTGGGGGTGCTGAGAATCGAACCCAGGTTCTCTGCAAGAACAATAGTGCTCTTAACCCCTGAGGCATCTCCAGCCTCCCTGCATTTTCAGATGGGGACAGGGATGGATGGGTTCTAATGATGACTTGTGAGCTGGATAGAAGCCCTTTGTCCTTTTGTTGCTGTTAGAAATATTTCAGTTTATTTAAATTGTTAAGTAGACCATGAAACCAAACTTATAGCTTGCACCCTAGAGTGGATGGACCTATAGATGTTTTATGAGGACAGCTTCTACACTGATCCCAAGAGACTTACAGAAAAGGGTGATGGCCATGATACTGAGCACATAAAACTGATGTTTTAAGCAGATTGTGCAGAACTGCCTGAATGTTGTTCTTCCAGAAGAGCACAGCTCAGTCCCGAGAACCCACATGGAGGCTCACAACCACTTGCAACTCCAGTTCCAGGGAGTCCAGCATGCTCTTATGGTCCCCAAAGGCACTGTGTACACACATATGGTGGTGCAATACACACAGGTGGTGTTCTACATACATGGCAGAGGCACTGTGCATGCATACATGCATACATACATACATACAAACACAGGTGATGTTCTACATACATGGCAGAGGCACTATGTACATACATAAGGTGGTGCACATGCATGCATGCATACATATATACATACACAGGTGATGTTCTACATACATGGAAGTGGTGCACATACACACATACATCTATACATACAGGTGGTGCACATACAAACAGGCTACATACACATAATATAAAAACAAGTAAAATCTTTTAAAAATTTATTTCTACTTCATTTTTTGATATTTGCCAAGTGCAGATTTAACAGAAGGTAGCTGCATATTTTCTATGTATGATGCTGACTATAATAATTAAGTAAATAGCAAAAAGTGCCTCCTTACCAGAAATGCCACTGTTAGGCTCTCAAATCTTAAGACCGTGAGTTGAGTTAGGATTAAAGAGAATTGAATGTTAAAAAAAAAGAGCTACTGATTCTTTTGAAATAAGGGGAAATGACACTGTATTAAAGCTAATCTAATGATGGAGGCTCAGCCTGAAACTTTCCAAAAACCTTAACAATATTTCTAATTTTTTTTAAAATAGAAAAATAAAGATTATTTGGCAATGCTACTTTTGACCAGTAAACAATGATAAAGTCCAGTGAGAAGAAAAAATAATCAAGAACCAACAGTGAGGCTTACAGATTTGCCTTTAGGGTGCTATTTGGAAAACTCCCAGGTTTCACAGCAGAGGTGCCCAAGCTGTCAGATTTGTGAACCAAGAGGCCATTAAGATATGCATCACATCACAGAAACCTTTTCAATGGAAGCTAATATCCTAAGCTTGGCCTCTGCTTGAACTGAATTATGATTATGCTATTCACAATTGTTTCAGCAAAGGCTTCCTCTTGGCTTGCCAGCAGCCTAGAAAAATAACTTACCCCTTAAAGGGAGCAATGACGCTGAACTCTAAAGACAAGACAGGGGAGTCAGAGCCCTCAGCTTTGAGAGAAGCCTTTTGTGGTCATTTTAAAAAATCCCACAGTATTAGTTTGTCAGAAGTGTGAAGATAAAACTTTAATATAAAGTACTTCTAAGTCTTTTTTGTTTGTTTGTTTTTGTTTTATTTTGTTTTGTTTTCAAGACAGGGTTTCTGTGTGTAACCCTGGATGTCCTAGAACTCACTCTGTAGATCAGGCTGGCTTTGAACTCAGAGATTCACTTACCTCTGCCTCCCAAGTGCTGGGGCTAAAGGCATTCAGCACCACACCTGGCCAAGTAGGCCGAGTATTTCTAAATCTTATGGTAAAGACAACATTGAAAGTGCTCTTCAGAGGCCAAATTTCAATATACCTGGAAACATGTTATTAAAATCCACTCTTCCTTCCTGCTTTAAAATTTTTAACTTTAAAATTTTACCTGTATAAGTATTTTGCCTGAACACACACACACACACACACACCCCACAGGCAGGCCTAGTGTCCCTGGAGGTTAGAGGGTGCTTTGAATCCCGATAACTGGAGTTGCAGATGATTTTAAGCATCCATTGGGTGCTGGGAACCAATCCTGGGTCCTTTGCAAAAACAACAAATGCCCTTAACTGCTGAGCCCTCTCTCCATCCCTCATTTTGAATTTTTATGGTGTGATTTTTTTGTTAGGCTTACTCTTTGAGAACTGCTAGCACAGATATAATGCATTCTGATCATTCTTTCACCCTTTTATTTCCCTCCAATTCCTACCAACCTCTCCTCCTCCCAACAAGTCTCTTCCCCACCATATCTCTTTTAGTCTATTTTGGGACCTGCTGAGTCCATTTGCATTGTGTTGTGTGGTGTTGTATGTGCAGTGCATTCATTGCACATGCATATTCACATGTGTGGACACATGCATGGCCAGACACTGACGTCATTAGGTGACTTCCTCAGTCACTCTTCTCCTGTGTTCAGGCAGACTCTCTCATTTGAACACAGACTTCGCTGACTTAGGGATTCTAACTAGCTAGTTCCCTCTGGGGATCCCATCTCTGCCTCTCACACACCAGAATTATAGGTGAACCATCATGATCACTTGCCATTTATGTGGGTGCTTGGGTCTCTGAACTCCGTTCTTCATGCTTGTAAGGCAAAAACTTTATCCTATGAGCCATCTCCCCAACTCCCTATTGAAGTGGAAACTTCTGGTCACATGAATCAACTGTGTCATGTGATGTTTTTCTGGAAACTATCTTATGAGAGGGTGTTTTTGCTGAAGCAGACACATGAGAGGATGTTTTCCTAAGAACAGACATGAGGTATTTTTCTGGAAGCAGCCTGGAAAAAGGGCATGTGATGTTTTGGTAGAACAGGCACAATGAAAGGATACGTGATGTTTGGAAAGGATATAAACATAAGCCAACAGACAGTAGATGATACTGTGTGGTATTGGTTCACCTTGCCACTCTTTGCTGGTCATCTTTGGGGTTTGCTGACATTGGTCTTCACTGACAAAGCTGAGTAGTATTGGTTCACATTGTCAGTCTTTGCTGATCATCATTTGTGGTGACTTTGTAGAGAGAAACACCATCAAAGAACTTCTGGAGGTCTTCCAGTGGCTTCTTGCCAATTCCAGGGACTTGGCCTGATTGACAGAGCCTTGAACTTTCTTCTAGATAGAACTACCTTTGTTGGTTTGTGAATGGTGTTTGCAAGTGGATTGAGCTGCCCCAGTCGATTCATAGGAACTGAACTCCTGATATCCAGACAACACAGATTGGATTTGCTCCAAAGAACTATTTCTAAACAGGCCCACATCCTCCTCTGCCCTATTTACCTTTCCTCTACCTCTGGTGGGTGGCGGGCTAGAAGGGAGGTTAAAACATTTAAGTACACTTATTAAAGTAGGTTTTGGAAATTATAAGCCTACACCTTACTTTTAGCTTGAATAGCCTTTACCAGGACTGTTGCTCAAATGGAGATGCTCAAATTCAGGTTAAAAGGTTTAACAAAGGGATGTGAGTACTTCTTAATTAGAAAGAGAGACCAATTCACTTTGCTATTTTATAGCTCGAATGGATGGGAAAGGGACAGGGACAGGAAAGGAAAAGGACAAGAGAGAATTCAAACAGAGAGAGGGTTTTTGGGAGAGAGTAAATGGGAAACAAACACCACTTAATTGCCATTTGACAGCGGGCGAGCGTTAACGTAGCAGTTAAGTCAGTGCTCTACATTAAACTTGACAAACCTACGAGTTTAATTTAACCTTTCATTTTAAACCTATTGTATTTTTATTTTTGATTATAATTTTCTTTATTCTTGAGAATTTCAAACATGTATACAATGAAATATGATCCTATCCACCCCCTTTCCTTCCTCAAGCTCTCCACACAGCCCCTCAAAAGGTCCTCCTCCGAACATGATATCTTTTACAAAACTCATACCACGAGTGGGGGAGGAGCGGGAAAATAAAGCTTCATGCAGAAAGATGAGCTGCAGAAAACGACGGAGACAGAACCACGGCAGGAACACATTTAAATATCACATTTAAATATCACATTTAAATATCAGGGCCACTGAAAACAAGACCGAAAGCCACAGCGTTTCCCGTTGCCCTTGGAGACTTTAAAAACTCCAGCCAAGTAAACTATTGGGGTGGCTTCTGTGTGGATAAAAACCTCCTGGACATGCTCCCACCAGAACAAAAGAAGAAAGTTCTTTCCACATCTGGCACACAACAAAATCAACCTCCTCCATAGTCAGGGTGAGATGCGCATTTGCCTGGCTTTTGTTTCTGCACTATTAATGACAGAAAATTCCACCGTTGCGCAAAAGCAAAATGAGTAATTTTAACATTTTTTAATGACAAGCATGTACACACAAATTCACATGGGTAGGAGCATATATGTATGCAGATGCTTATGCACGTGTCTATGCATGCGTGTGGAGGCTTGAATTTGATGTGGGTCTCCCTTAATCTCATCTTTATTTATTGAGGTGACCAGGCACACTCCGCCCCCGGCTGCCATCTCATTTTCGCTCCGGGGGCTTCCTTACAGGGGCCTTTGGAAGGATTAGCATCAGCTCCAGTGAGGAACACCCTTTGCCTGTTATATTGCGTTTGCAATAGTCTCCAAACCTGTTATGCCACATTCCCTTGAACTCTGGTCTTTGCCTTCATCATCTGTCTTACACTTTCCTAGAAACCTTTCTACACGTCCACTGACAGGCTCACCCACGATTCTAAGCTATCTCCTGATGTTTTCAAAACTTTCCCCCACTGATGATGACGTATAACACCTACCTGCTGCTTCTCTGAAGGAAGTTTTGATGGCGGAAGTCTCTACTAGCCTGCTAGACTCCTATCTTGATCTTTCCTTTTAACTTGACTCTTTTAGTCTTAACGATTATTCCTCATCTGGAAATAAAGGCAGCATTAAAGGTATCATCCGAGGAAAATACAAAAGGAAACAAATCTTCCCAGAGCAGGAACAGCAAGAAGGGCCGGTCGTCTTCTTAGGAAAGAGCGCCCTCAAGAGTTCAGTGTTTCTTACTGCAACCGACTCCTCCCTCAGTCAGAAAGGAAGTTCTGGAGAGCAACAGGAGGCTCCTTGGAGCCCGTCTTCCCAGAGTCTAAACTTTAGAGTCTAAGGGTGGCAACCCCAGCTTCACAAGAACAAAGTGGCCTTCCCTTCACCCTCAGTGAAGTTCTCTGGGACGCTCCCAGGGGCCAGGGAGAGAGCTCTACAGTCCCTAAGAAGGAGGCAAATGTGAAGACTGTCTCTCCCGTGCAGGAACTCTGACGCAAGAACTCTTCAAGGGCAGAGGAAGATTGCCAGCTCTTGAATCCAGATACACACCTTTGTCTAGCTTGCATCGTGGCAACCATTGAGATTGAGGCCTGTGTTCCTGAAAGCCTCGTCCCTGACACCAGCTGCCATATAGCCTGAGGCCCGTTCAACCCACAAGTGGATACAAGGTATCTTCAGTCCCTAAGGCAAGTAATATGATTTGAGGTTTTCTGAAAACATGAGGTCAGTTTCCAGGATGTTGTATTAGTAGAGCATCTCCAAAGAGGTCTGGGACCCAATTACAGTCTAGTATGGCTAGCCAGCCCTTCCTGAAGGGTGGAGAGAAGGGGCCTATGCTGGCGCAAGTACCTGTCCCCACGCCTGGATGGGCAGACTGGGTGGTTGGGTCACATGGTGAGTTAAGAGCAGCAGGAAGGTTCAGTGGTGCCTCAGGCGTCCACGTGGCAAGTAGGAATTGTGCCAGAAAAGCTGAGACAAAACCTGGAATCCAGTGCAGACAGTGCCGAGAGCTTGCTGGTGCCCAGGGTCTATAAAGACAGGAACTAGGACGCCGCTGCCGTAACAACACAGGTTGGGATCTGTACTGGGAATGGTTAGCATTTGAGAAATGTGGGCCAAATGCTGAAAAGTTTCATAGTGTAAAAGGTTAATTTCATGTTGTAAAGATTTCCAGCAAGAAACAAGAAAAGCATTTAGAAGGATCAAAAGTCACAAAAAAAAAAAATGGAAGAAATCAAACCTGTGTGTAGAGTGTTCTTAGGGATCCAGAGAAAGGTGCCACTTTGACCCTCAACTACGCAAATAGGGAAGGGATTGAAAGCTAAAGTGAGTCATTAGAGGCAGGGCTAGGATCTGACCCCTGATGGGTTCCATTGCAAGGTCTGCATTGCCTCCAACTTAAAGCTCCACATTTCTCTTGGCTCTGTGGAGCCCCAGGCATGAACAGTTTAGGTCCTACCCTCAGCCTATAAAAGAGAAAATCCAAATAGGATTTCTTAGAAGGGCATGTGCTCAAAATAGAAGTCTGCTTTGCTGTTCAGTTGACACTCCTCTGCCTTATCTGTTCCACAATTCCAAGAGGAAAAAAAAAGACCCATTTGAGATCAAAACCAGTAAAATATCAAATAGGCTCAGCCCTTTTAGTATTACAGATCTTAAGGATTTTATATAGAAAAGTGAGCCTCAAAATTTGGCACAGCAATTTCACTAGAGATGTGGAATCTTGCTAGAGTTAGGTAGATCCATGACAGCCTGAAACTAGGAACTGTGAGGTCAGCACTCAGCAGAGTGGGTGGGGAGGCTGCTCTCAGCATCAGGAAAGCACAGGACCTTCGCACTCTCTCTGCTGTGCTCAGAAATCCCAAACTCCCTGGAGGCGGGGAAGCCTGGTAGGCCAGCTTCTTCCAGATGGATTCTGTCCCAATGGAAGGAGTTTGCCTGGAAGCTTCCACTCTGGAAACTGAGGCTGAGGGCCACACTGAAGGGCTGAGGTCAGACAGACAGACAGACAGGCACTGAAGCCCGTCCTCAGCCTGCATCTCTGTGAATATCCTCCACTCCACTGAACCATGCATAAGGACACCCATGTGTTGGTAAATTGCAGGAATGCTGAGTGGGTTATTCTAATCTACCCAGGCTCACTTCAGTCAGATCCTCCCCAGATGAATGAGTCAGCAAAGAAAGCTGCTTGGTCACAGAGGACAGATCTGGAGGGTGTGTGCCCCAAAGCTAGTAATACTCACTGAAGATCAAACAAGAACCACACCTTGTCAAAAGGTCACCACAACCTTGTACGGTCTCTGCCTGGTTCACTGTGGGAAGGGCACAGCTCTGGCTGCTGATCCGTGATCCCTCTGGAGTTCCACCTTTGTTGCCAAGAGAGGTTATGTAAGAATGTTATGTAAGTCTTCTTCTTTATTTGCACCAGCCACTTTATTCGCACAGCGGGCCCTGTGAGGTAACACATACACCATTGCAACACCCTGAGATTCCCCACTGAACTGGATTGTATTTGGAGAACCAGTCTCTGCTTGTGGTTCTATCTCTGTGAATAGGAGGGGGCGCTCCTAGTATAGTCCACCCCCCCCAACAGCTTCTTATTGTGGACACTGCTTTCAGTTTGAACTTGGAACAGGGTGGTCACATGGTAAGAGTGAGGAAGGGACCTGAGGAAGGGTTGCTAGGACTCATGCATGGGATGTTTAGTGAAGAAGAAGGGATAGAGGTCTCTGTTGCCTCTAGCTCCATGCCCCATTGGAACTTCATAACCTTCACAAGAAGGTAACTGTGGAGGTCAAGATAAAATTGGACTCCTGTTAATTGTCCATCCCACAATCCTCTGAACAGGATAGGGATGGGGGTGGCGTAGGACCCTCAATACTAAAACTCTAGAGCCTTAATATCCTTGCAAACCTACTTTTTAAAAAAATATATTATTTTTATGTGTATGTATGTCTGTGCACCACGTGCATGAAATGCCCATGAAGGCAAGAACAGCCAACACCCTTGACCACTGAGCCATCTCTCCAGCACTCAACCCAGACCTACTTTTATATGGCTTATGTCTCCATTGTAGGAAGTCTCAAGACTTCTGGACACCCTGATGGCAGCCGGAGCCCACACCCTCACTCCTGCATGCACAGAAGTCCCACATCCTTATTTGGGTCTTCTATCCTTTGCTGCATGGTATTCTTTCCTTCTTTTGGGGTGCCAGGGTACCCCATCTTGCCTTACATCTGCATTTCTATGTAGGTTTTCTTGGGTTCCCAGTGATCTTTTATCTCTGTCGGGGTGCTTATGTTATTGAATTAATGGTGGCTTACACTCTGCCTCAGGTACAAACAACATTGAATTATGATGGTAGTCCTCTTGGGACCCTAGTGCTCCTACCCTTTCTCCCTGAGGACCTCCATCCATCCTGGAGCATTTACACTCTTGCTACCATAAACCTCTCTACCAGGTCACCAGGAATGCTGTGGCCAGGGGCCATCAATATCTGTAGAGTACCAGCTACCTGGGATCACAATGGCTTGAATCTCCAGCAACCTGGGGTCTTTGGGACTGAACCTTTTTAAGATGACGAAGAACTGGCTCTTAATGGCAAATGCACACTTCCTATCCTCAAAGAATACAAGTGAACTTGAGACTAATCAGCTGAATATCACTGGCACTGGGATGCTGAGGGAAAGGTGAACTAGGAAGCTCCATCTTTGATCGTCTCAGGACAGCATTAGGTGGAAGGAAGTTCACCCTGTGCTCTGAACGGCAGGGAAGTCCACAGTCCAACGCACCTTCAAGTCTCCTGGGGATTTAGAGTTCTGGACTTTGGGAAAACCCCAGGGAACACTGTGCACATAAAGACAGAGAGCAGGGAAAGCCCACAAGCTTCTGCTCTGCTACTTGACCTGGATTTTGGTCTTGTTTTGTTTCCCCTAATGAGTTTTAATGTTCTTTAAGGCAAAGCACACTCACACACACACACACACACACAGAAAGAGAGAGAGAGAGAGAGAGAGAGAGAGAGAGAGAGAGAGAGAGATTCATCAAATGTGATCACTTGCACTAGAATGGTCCCCCGTTGGTGGAACATTCTTTTACTTTCACATCAAATATCTGAAGTCACTAAGCCAGTCCACATTTTAAACTGCGCTGTGGGCCGACAGGAGTGGGGATGGTGTGCAACACTCTACCCCTGAGCAACCCTTAGAGCTCATGCAGGTACCCTTTGTCCAGGTCTGTTGTGTGCTGGTCACAAAACAATGGGTAGGTGAGTGAGAACCTATAGGTGAGAGCGGGGACAGCAGGTCCTCAGGGATCCCCCACACCCATTGCCAGGGAGAGGCACGACTCGGAGGTGGAGGTGGAGCACTCAGCACCAAGGCCCTAGTTCTGGCGCCCGCAGACCTCGGTTCTTGCTTGTGACAAGTGACGTCAAAGGGAGTGGCACCAGTTCTAATTTCCTCCTAGCAGGTGCATGCAGAGACCAAAGTGGGCATTGGGGAGGACTAACTGTGACAGGCTGTAGGCTGGAAGGGCCAAGGACATGAGCGCACCCTCCCACCACAGCGATGACCCTTGAGCCATCTCAGATGCCCCTCCCTTCCAGGTTAATTCTGTGGAGATCACAACCTCAGGTTGACTTTGGCTCCCTGCCTTGTCGCAACCCCACTCCTTCACCTCGGGTCTATGATTATCAACCACACAGATGCTAGCCAATGAGAGCTCTACCCGGGCGAGCCCAGGGTGAGTCGCACTGTAAAAGCGGTTGCAGAGCTTGTTCCTCCATGTTAGTCCTGTGGGGAATCACAAAGCGAATGGACGAGAACTCGTCACATTCAAGCCCTTGACCTCTGGTTTATGATTATCCAGGAGCCACCCAATGAGACACCAGACCAAGTCTATTCCCCAGAGGTGGGGCATGCCCTGGCAGGTTCTGGATGTCATCCGTGACTGAGACGATTCTGGACACTCAGTAGCAGCTAAGAGGACAGAGAGACAAGGTTGGTGTTTCTGGGCGGTTTAGAGTCCCACAGCCTTCCTGGGTGTTCAAGGTAGGGTGCTTGGAGCTTGACCCTTGCATGTAGTGGATTGAATCTTTCTAACCAGGGGGAGAAGATTTACTGAAACTTGCTTTTGGGAACATGGGATTCTGGGATTTATAAATCCCAAAGAGGAAGCACAACTGGGAACCGCATCTTCCTTCCACAGGGTTCCATCTCCATCTCAGGGAGCCTGTAACTGGGTAAGGACAGAGGTGGAAAGAGGACTGCACATGCCTGGGCTGTAACAAGCTTGCAGTACGAAATCCTCCAAATCACCTCAGAAACCAGGTATTACACTACCCTGATTAGTAGATGCGCACACACAGGCTCAGAGAAGTTGACATGCCTAGGTTCATGTGACTTGGCAGGGGAGGAGCCCGGGGGTATAATGTTCCAGAAACTGACACCTTCTCCCAGTGTTGGCTTTCTGCTCCCTCCTGGGTGGCCATGGAAACCTGTGAGGCTGGAGCCTGGGTGCTGGGTGGTGAGCAGAGGTTTAGAAGATGCATCTGCTTCCTTTGTCTCCTGTAGGGCTACGAGGCAGCAATATAAACAGATCTGGCGTCTCTCGTGGATGCTTAGATTTGAGACGAAGTTTTCCCATGGCTTCTTTTCGCATCCGCCAATTCCAGGAGAGGGACTACAAGCAGGTCGTGGATGTGTTCTCCAGGGGCATGGAAGAACACACCCCCGCTGCCTTCCGCCACGTGCTGACGCTGCCCCGAACCCTCCTGCTCTTAGCTGGGCTGCCCCTTGCCCTGCTCCTGGTGTCTGGCTCCTGGCTGCTGGCTGTTATGTGCATCTTCTTTCTGCTCCTACTCCTGTGGCTCCTTGCCAGACAGCCCTTCAAGGAATATGTGGCCAAGTGTTTGCAGACAGACATGGCTGACATCACCAAGTCCTACCTGAGTGTTCGTGGGTCAGGTTTCTGGGTGACTGAGTCTGAGGGGCAGGTGGTGGGCACGGTGGCTGTTCGGCCAGTCAAGGATCCTCCATTAGGGAGGAAGCAGCTACAGCTCTTTCGCCTGTCTGTGTCCTCACAGCATCGAGGACAGGGGATAGCAAAGGCACTGGTCAGAACTGTCCTCCAGTTTGCACGGGACCAGGGCTACAGTGATGTTGTCCTTGACACTGGCAGTGTGCAACATAGCGCTCTGGCTCTCTACCAGGCCATGGGCTTCCAGAAGACAGGTGAATCCTTCGTGGACATTCTTACATGGCTTATGGACATTTCTCTAGTCCGGTTCATATACCCACTCCCTTCTGCTCAGGAGCGTGAGTTGTGATCTTTCTCTGTGTGTCTGTCAGCCTCTAGCTCACGGCGCTGTGAACAAACGACCCCGATATTGTAATGGACAAATCTCAAAACTGCCTCTGTTGTTCTCATTGCATCCCTGCCTGCTGGATGGTCAGTGGGGAGCGAGGGCAAGTGGAGTTCTCTGATGCCTTTCAGACAACTTCTGACAGGGGCAGCACTGTCCACTGGTGCCGAGGGATAGTTCTCATGGCCTGACTAACACATATAGTTCCTGCGGGCACTAGCTAGACTCAGTCGATGGGCCAGTGTGGGTCTCTGGAGGATATGTGGGTCCAGAGAGAGGATGTGGAAGTGGAGACTAAGTTCACCTCTACTTCTTCTTGCAACTGAAGCTGGACCCAACCTGCATCCCAAAGATCAGGAGCTCAAGAAGTGTAGGTGCCCCAGGCCCGATCATTCCATCCTACAAGTCTCCAATGTGACATTGCCAGACTGTGTGTCGTTTCATCTGTACCACGGCAGTGCCGTTAGGTGTTTAGGTAGGTGTCCAGGGTTTCCTCACGTGATCACTTGTGACATGCGGGAAACACCAGGGCTACTCTTCATCCTGTCATTTCATTCTGGTCTCAGATATCTCTTCTGAGGGATTTGATGGGTGACTGTCATCCTGCCAACCTGCCTTGTTACAGGCCCATTTATCCTCTTGAAGTCCTTTTGCCAAGTCATGGAGTGCTTGCAAATCCAAGTAGCTTATCACTGAGGACTGTGGACCACACTCTGGTCCACAGTCTGGGCCCCGACGGTGCTCTTTGCCTGTCCTCCCCTCCTGAGCACCATCCTTTCTTCAGGCCTGCTTCCCTGTGCTTGTCGGACAACTCAGACATCCATATCTGCTCCCCGTCCATTCCATCCAGGCTACTGTCCAAACCAAGTGGCTTATTGACTCTTGAAATATGCATCAGCTTCATACTCAACTGCAGGTCTCTCAAGACAGACTGATATCAGGGAAGTGTAGGATTTGCCTTCCTGAGTCTCCTGCTCTCCTTGTTCAGTAGGGTCAGGGCTTCCAAAGACAGCTCCAGAGATAGAGACATGGGCGTGGCAAGATGGCCTAGTGGTTAAGAGCAATGACTATTCTTACACAGGATGTGGATTCAATTTCCAGTACCTACATGGTGGCTTACAACCATTAACTCCAGTTCAGGGGATCTAGTGCTCCTTCCCATGGGCACCAGGCATGGTCTAATGATTCCTGTCCTTTGAAATATATATGCAATAGCATGAAAAAGTTCTTAAACATTTAGAACACACACGGGCCCTGGATAGTGGAGATCAAACAGCAGCTATAGAGAAAGCCAGCAAGTAAATGAAAGCTTTCCTAGTGACATGATGGGAGACTTTGATACCTGAGGACATCACCTATAGCTCCAGTTCCTCACTGCTGGGGATCCATCTGAACCTGGGCTTCTGCTTCTGATGTGTAACTTTTCCTATAGAGACATGAAGTAGCATCCAGATATTGTAATGATGAAGAAATGAACCCTTCCATGCTATCTGATGAGCCAATGTGCTTGTTGGCCTTTCTTAGAGCATCATGGGTACTCATGAAACTACATAACCAAAAGCTCACCCCAGTACCGTGGTGACTCATGAGAACTGTGTCATTGCAAGAGTTCCCGTGCACCTTGCAGGCTACTGCATTGCGAAGGGTCTGTTCTCTTTGGCAATTGTCAACTGCTTAGATAACGTTAGAGATGGGCCTCTGACCCCTTAAGCCTAATAGGATTTCATGATCCTCCCCTTTGCATCCACAAAGTAGGTGGAGCGAACGGAAGAAACTGTTCAAGACAAGTGTGGACATGAATGTCTCTGTCCCAAAACAAGAACCAACCTGGTGCATTTGTTCTGGAAAGTCCTGTGTTCAAAAATAAAGGATCGGTATCCAAGATGTTCTATGAAGGAACTCCAGGGAGAGTGGGAGTCAGACTCTTACAATTGTGTTCCTGGATGCTTGTTCTCTGAGGCCAAATCTACACAGTCTAGAAGGTAGCACCAGTTTAGGTCTTCCAGGAAGGTGCAGAAGAGAGGTCTGTGCTATGGGGAACCTACACCCACGTCTGCAGGTATAGATTTCATCAAGAAGTAAGAAAAATATTTAGAGTAGCCTAAAACCACATAAGAACTCAAGAAAAAAAGAAAGAAACCAAAAAAAGCTTAAAGACCCGTGTGTCCAATGCTCTTAGGGATTGGAGGACAGTATTGAGATCTAGTGGAAAGTGCCAGCCTTGGCGGTTGGTGGAGTGGAGACAAGTAGAATCCTAAAACCTATTGACAAGCCAGTCTAGCGGAATCAATGAGCTAAAGATTCATTAAGAGATCCTATCTCAAAATTGATCAAGGAGTAATACCTGACATCTATCTGGGGCATACACATGCATACACATGTGTTATGTACATATGTGCCTATATACATATGAGTACACACTGTACACATACATAACAACAGAGAGAGAGAGAGAGAGAGAGAGAGAGAGAGAGAGAGAGAGAGAGAAGGGGCCTCTGTGTAGGCCTTTTCTACCCACCATAGGAAGGCTCTACTGTATGTTCCAGGGAGCTCAGGCGCCAGTTTGCAGCCACGGTGAGGACTAAGCAGTTCAGAGATGACTGAAGAATGATAATTAACCTCAGGAGCTGACTTTAACTGGTGTCTGAATGACCACTAAGGCACGAAGGGGAGATGCTGTTATCCATTACCCAGAAGAGCTAAGCAGATGGCAGGGGCCCATTGGGGACAAGATCAGAAAAAGGTAGCAGTGTGTAGAGCCAAGTGTTATCCATTATCCACCCTGGCCTAGGTTCTAGCCTAGATCCAACTCCTGTCCAGGACCTATAGATGTCACAAACACCAGAGCCTTTGCTGATGTCAGGCCTGCATTCCATGTAGAGGTTCACATGTGTCCCTAGGGACTCTTGATCACTAGGAAGATGAAGAGGGAATGAAAAGACTCTCATGCCTTTCAGAGAGGATCCGAGCACCACTTGATAAGGTGACCTTTTATGGTGTTCCAAACGCCTTGGCCCTGTCATTGTCTAAATCCCGTCTTATTTGTGAATCAGGCTTGACTGAGTAAAAGCCTGTGTGAGGGAGGGGTAAGACATGAGATCCCACTGTTTGAGGCTTGTGAGAGGCTTCCTGATCAATGGCCTTAGTTCTGGAATTCTCTATCATAGCCCCTTAAGTGACATATTCTCTCCCCCCCCCGGTCATCTTCATCAGGTCCCAGAGGAAGACCCCAGACTCTTAGACAGCACCACAACTCCAATACAAAACAGTTTCTTCTAGCAGTTCAGTCCCCTGTGTTCCTCTCTAACTTCTCCCCAAACCAAGGTCCATCCTGGGACATTCCCTTGTGTTATGTTGCCAGTCTTGTTTGGAACAGGAAGGAACAGGCTAGCACTTAGCCTTCTAGGTGGTCAGAACCAGGTTGTAGGTGGCTATCTGAAAGAAGATACTTAGATCCTTGAGAAGTCAGCACATGTATAGAAGAGGCTTTGTCGACTGCTAAGATAAATATATACCTCCAAGGAGAAGAGGAAACTTTTTAAAATTTAATTTAATTTTTTTTTTACTTGTTCACTTTACATCCCGTTCACTGTCCCACCTTCTGGTCACCCCCTCCCACAGTCCTTCCAGATCCCTCCTCCTTTTCTCCTCTGAGTGAGGAGGGACCCTTCTAGGTATCTCCCCACCCTGGCACTTCAAGGAGGTTAGGTGCTTCCTCTCCCACTGAGGCCAGACAAGGCAGCCCAGCTAGAACTTATCCCATGTACATGCAGGGAACTGCTTTTGGAATAGCCCCTCCCCTGTTCCAGTTTGGGACTCACATGAAGGCCAAGCTGCACATCTGCTACATATGTGAGAGGAGGCCTAGGTCTAGTTTGTGCATGCACTTTCGGTTGGTGGTTCAGATTCTGAGAGCCCCAAGGGTTCAGGTTAGTTGACTCTGTTGGTCTTCCTGTGGCGTTCCTATCCCCTTAGAGACTGCTATCCTTCCTTCTATTCTTCCATGAGTCCCCAAGTTCCATCCACTGTTTAGCTATGGGTGTCTGCATCTGTCTGAGCCAGCTGCTGGGTGGAGCCTCTCGGAAGACAACATGCTCCTGTCTGCAAACATAGCAGAGAATCATTAATAGTGTCATGGATTGGTGCTTGACCATGGGCTGGGTCTCAAGTTAGGCAAGTTATTGCTTGGCCATTCCTTCAGTCTCTGCTCACTCCCTCATGCCTGCATTTCTTGTAGACAGGATAAATTTGGGGTTGAAAGTTTTGTGGGTGGGTTGATGTCTCTATCACTCCACTGGGGTTCCTGTCTGGCTACAGGAGGTGGCCTGAGAAGAGGAAACTTTTAATGCTCTGGGAGTCAGGAGGAAAGGGTGCTATGAAGCAAATCTAAGCAAAGAGTATAATGATACCCATGTATTGAAATAACATAACAAAATTCAAATTTTATATGCATTTAAAAATTTAAATAAAAAGACAATGTCCTAAACAAAGAGAGAATAAATGAATGTTCTCTCTACCTTAAAAAAATAAGAGATGTCCACTTCTTTGTTTTTCTTTTTGGTTTACCCTGCTTCTGAGGTCAGTGTTCCTAGACTTCTTTGTCAGATGTCTAGGACTTCAGAGATATGTTTATTATTCATCTTCTACTTCTGAAACAAGTATCCATGCTGTCAATTTGTGAGGAAGAATGTTTTATTTTGGCTCACAGATTCAGAGTTCAGCCCATGGTTATTCAGTCTTATCAGTTTTGCCTGTGGTAAGGAGACTGTCATGGTAAGGTACTTCTGTTTATAGTGTGTTTTAAATACAAATAGAGGGCGGTTTGTTGCATTCATAACAACTACACCACTAATGAGCCAGCAACTAGTTGGAAGTGTAAAATGGCTGACCTAAGGTAGCCAGAAAGTAGAAAGAGAAAGGAACAGATTAGAGACCTAGACTAACCTTCTAGGACCCACCTCCAATGACTGTCTCCCACCTCCTAAAGAATCTACAACCTCCCAACAGTGTCACCAGCTGGTGACAAAGCCTTCAATAAAGGAACATTCCAGCTCTAAACTGTTATATAAGTCCAGCACTAAGACTATGAATGAATTTTTCTCTTACTAATTACTGAGATAATTAGCTTGGGTAGTATATTTTAGAAATCTGCATGTTCATTTCCAGAAACATAAATCTGAGGGAGTGGAGCTAGCTGAGATAGCTTAAGGTCCTGGATCATTCATACTGTCACCTTACCCAGGTGTCTTAGTGTAGGTGGGCTGGCTGAGACTAGTTGAGTCTAAAGAAGGCTGTCAGAGTGGTCACCAGACAGTCTTGGACTTTGTTGTACTCTACATTTGAATGATACCCCATCCATCCCCAAGTCAGTGAACCTTACCACAACGAGGAAAGACTGGACAGGAAGGAAGCAAAGGAAGTGATATGCAAATTCCTGGAAAGCCTCTACCCATTCCCAGAGAGGAAATGGACTTCTCCCTTTTTATTGGTTCATCCCTCTCTATTCTTACTATACAGATCTCAGCTCTGGATCAACAGTTGATAGAGAACATTACCCACTTCTATTCTTGGCTAAGAAACCATGTCTCCTTTGTTGCCCTGAAAGGGTCAGCTCAGGAACTTTGGAAAGGTCACGGGACACTTGCCCCTCCCGGAAGGGAGAGACTAAATTTACATTCCTCAGACCACAGAGAGGTCCCTGCGGCTAGGGGAGGTCCAGAGTTATTCCGAGACCGTTGGCCACCTACCTCATTCCCTAACAACCAATCAGTTTAAAGGTAACACTGTTCTGCCAATCACAGTATGCCTAAGGCTGCCCTGAGGACTGTATAAAGGCCTGCTGTGCAGGCTGTGCAGGGTCATTCTCTCCCCATGTGCAGGGTGACTCCAGCATGCTAGATTAAATAAAATTCCTCTTGCATTTTGCATCAATTCCTGTCTCCACGTTGTTCACTCAGGGGTCTCTGGTAAGTTAAAGCTTCACAGAGTCTTACAACCCAATCAATACTCAGCTTTCCCAATGGCTCTACAATTCTGAAGGTGTAAAAGGACAGACACATGGCAGGACAGACACATGGCAGTTGTCAAATGTCTAAAAGATAGAAAGAGTGTAACTTTTTAATCATAGATACCTAAAAATTTCAGTATGTAGAAAATTAACAGTATGCAGAAATTTGTCACAGGCACATCATCAACTTCACCAGAGATCTGGAATCTGGCTGAAGTCAGGCTAGCTCATGCTACCATAAGCGTGAACTTTAGCACTCAGAAATGTCTGAACCTTGAGCACTGAGTCTACTCCCACCCCCTGCTATGATCAGAAATTTCAAACTCCCTAAAAGTGGTTTTGGGGAACCCTGTTTCTTCCCACACCCACACTGTCTTCACGTTCATATCATAATCCTCAGGGCATGAAATATTTCTCTCCTATCCAGAGGCAGAGAAGCCTGCTCAGCCAGTTTCTTTCAGACAGGTTTATATCCTGGTTCAAGACTAGAGTCCTGGGTTTAGCTGGAAGTTTCCAAGCTCAGGGCTAGACTGAGGACAGGCACTGAAAACCAGTTCCCATCTCAGTGTTATGAATGTCCTTACCTTGCTGAACTCTGCTAGGATACTCCAGTTACACTGCATATGTTGTCAAAACCAAACCCAAATCACTTAAGTTAATTTTCCAAGCCAATGAATAAATCAATAAAGAAATTCAGTTGATTGCAAGGGAAATATATCAAGGTTGTGTGCCCTAAAGCAAGAAATGCCAAAATTCCTACTAGAACCACCCTTACACAAAGGTCACTACAGCCTGTACAGTGGACACCTCTGCCAGGTCACCTGCCCAGTGACTGTTAGTTTAAGATGGGAGTGGTGCCACTGTGACTATTGATCCTTGAGCTGCTTTTTTAATCGCTGTGGTCAAGAGTTGCTGTTTCACTGTCCTATATAATCTTTCCTGGGATCCTTAAACCTGCTTTTGCCTCATCCATTGGAACACTCGCGGGGTTTCCCATGGCACACAGACACGGCAGTAGTGCTCGGTAATTCCTCACTGATCTTTCTCATCTGTCCTTTAAAAAAGTGTGTGTGTGTGTGTGTGTGTGTGTGTGTGTGTGTGTGTGTGTTTATATGCATGTGCACATGCACTCTCTTGAAGCTGGAGTCACAGGCTATTGTGGACCACCCAAGACAAAGGTTCAAGGGACTCATGTCCTCTGGAAGAACATGACTCCTGAGAGCTTCTTTCCTTCCCATACAGGTACCTTCATTTATATTTCCTTAGTGTCATTTTTCCAGTCCTTCCAGATGTTTTCACAAATTCTTATTATACTCAAATGTTAGTACTAATGAAGAAACAGTTTTTACAGAGGATAGGCAAGGTCTCAGAAGGTTCACTGCTGACCCTTTCAAGAAAGCTTCACATGGTCTAGTGATTCAGTGGTTAAAGAGACACTAAAAATAAATTAGCAATGTCTTATAGCAGTAAGGAAAGATTCTGTGGTGGTATGAATAAGAATGGTCCCAATAGACTCATATATTTCATCCTTAACTACTATGGAGTGAAATGGTTTGAGAAGGATTAGGAGGTATGGCTTTATTGGAGTAGGTATGGCCTTGTTCAAGGAGGTGTGTCACAGGGTGGGTGGGCATCAAAAGCTTGTGACAGGCACAGTCTGTCTCTTGTCCTATTACCTGCAACTCAGGATGAAAAGCTCTCAGCTACTGTTCCAGCGCCATGCCTGTCTGCTTCCCACCGTGATGACCATGGACTAACCTTCTAAAACTTTAAGCAAGCACCTAATTAAATACTTTCTTTTTACAAGAGTTGCCAGAGTCATGGTGTTCCTTAACAGTAGTAGATCACTGACTCAGACAGCCACGTGTTGGGAACACAAAGGTCTTTTTGCCCACAGGTCACTAGGAAAACCAGGAATATTAAACACACAGGAGCCTCTCCTCAATGGAGCAGATTAAACTGCCTGTTTTCCTGCCCAGAAATCTGAGAATGGAGCTTGTTAATGACTTGGTAAACTTACTTCTATCTGTAGCACTAGACCTCACCTACTTTTTGCTATAGAGGTTGACCTCCCCAAGAATGTTTATCCCAGACTCTACCCCTAGCTCCCAGTTAACAGAACCCATCCTTGGAGGAAATGTCACATGTACTTTATGACTTGCTGATTTCTATGCTATCTAGTCTTTCTAGTTATAGAGCCTACTTTTGTGGCCACATGTACTTTGTATAGGAGTTTCTAGGTAGCTTAAGCTTTATTGTGCACCTGGAATGGGACTGACTGTTGCCTGGAAACTTTTCCCCAAATTGCACTGTGTTTTAAAGATGCTGAGTCTGATGCATGTTGATGAAATCAGTCTGAACCGGATGTTCATTCTCATCTCCTCTGGGTCTACTTCCCTGCCTGAACACTTGCACATCCCCTTCAGCTACCCTTGAACAGGTGGTCCTGAGAAGAATAACAAAGGAAACAGAGCAAGGCACAGAGTTCAAGCCACTAAGCCACATTTGTCCGTGTCTTGTGCTTCAGTTCCTGCCTCCAGGTTCCTGCTCTACTTTAACCCCTGCCTTGGCTTCCCACAGGGATGGGCTGTGAATGGAATGTAAAACCTAGATAAGCATTTTCCTGCCCAAGATGGTTTTGGTCATGGTGTTTATCACAGCAACAGAAATCAAACTAGGGCAAGGGGATCTTCACTTCTCAATGGTTGATATCAAATGCCTTCCAGAAGCCCACAGGCACAGCTTCTGGTGTTCTGTCAACCTCTTCCCTAGGCCCACTTGAGCCTGTCATCTGGATATGGCCACAATACTGATGAAAAGGACACATTCAGCCCAGCAGGTACCTCCCAACTACGGCTCAGTTAGAACCTAATGATGAGATGGAGAAGCAGGAAGGCAGTGTTGGGGCTGCCAGGATCCATTTTTATACATATAGGTACAGCTTGGGCAGGAGGAAAGGCCGAAGTGAAGGTCATCTTTTGGTTATGGGGAACCAGACCTTTACCCAGGATGTGTGAGCCAATAGTGAGTTCCACAGTCGTCCAGCTCATCCAGCAGATGTGCATAGGGGAGCACAGTGCACCTCAGGAAGGCTCCGTGTGCCTAGTGAAAGGTGTGTGTGCAGTGGTGGGATCAGGAAGAAAGGTGGCAGTCTTTCTATGAGGGCCATCCCAAAGCCAGCTTCTCTTCCAGGTTAATCCTATGGCGACCCTATGGTGAACAAGGACTCTCTCCTCTAGCATACTTCAGTCCTTGACCTTTGATTTATGATTATCCAGGAGCCAGCCAATGAGGTGCCAGGCTGAGGCTACTCCCCAGTGCTCAGGCATATTTTCTTTGGATGTCATTTGGAGGCTGAGGCTTTCTTGAACACTTTCAGCTCTGTGGTACCAGGTGAGAGAATAGAGAGTCAAGGCTGGGCAGGAGGTCTCTTGTGAACCTGCAATCTGACAACCTTCCTGGGGATTCAAAGGTAGGGTGTTTGAAGATGACCTTTTGCCCTTTGGGCAGATTAAGTCCTCCCAACAAGGTGGAAGAGGGTTTCCTGAAACTTGCTCATGGGAACATGGGATTCTGCTGTCTACAAACCCTAAGGAAGAAAACAATAGCTGGAGACACCTCCTCCTCCTTCCAGTGTGCTGTATTAAGGTATCAAAATACCAGAGAACTAGTTTACTGGGTTAGGAGGGCAGAGGGAAAGGGCCAAATCATGTCTCTGCTGCATAGAGATCCCCATAGTAAATCCTGAAAGCAAACTAGAAACCAGGTGCTATTGTCCATGTTCTATGATAAACACACGCAGGATCAGAGAGGCGAAGTGACATGTTCAGGGTCACTTGGCTAGAACCCAGGAATTAATCAGGTGTCGCTGACCCAGTGCTTTTTTTCAGTGGAATTCTGCATTCTCTTGAGTGATACAAGAAGACACACCCTTGAGCAAAGTTTACACAGCTCTGGGAGGTTGGGAGCAGGGTGGAGCAGGGCAGGGAACTCATGTGGTTTCCTTTATCTCCCGTAGGACTCACGGAAGGTGAGAAGAAAGGTCTAGCTGTCCCTTGTGATTGCCGATATTTGGGACCCACAAGTCTCCCCATGGCTCCTTATCAGATCCGGCAGTACCAGGAGAGGGACCACAAATTGGTTGTGGACATGTTCTCCAGGGGCATGATGGAGCACGTCCCTGCCACCTTCCGCTACATGCTGCTGCTGCCCAAGACCCTCCTGCTTTTATCTGCAGTGCCTCTGACCATAGTCCTGGTGTCTGGCTCCTAGCTGCTGGCTGTTATGTCCATCTTCTTTCTTCTCCTACTCCTGCGGCTCCTTGCCAGACAGCCCTCCAAGGAGTATGTGGCCCTGTGTTTGCAGACAGACATGGCTGACATCACCAAGTCTTACCTGAATTCAAATGGCTCCTTCTGGGTGGCTGAGTCTGGGGGGCAGGTGGTGGGCATAGTGGGTTGTCTTCCAGTCAAGGATCCTCCATTAGGGAGAAAGCAGATGCAGCTCTTCCACCTGTCTGTATCCTCACAGCATCGAGGACAGGGGATAGCAAAGGCACTGGTCAGAACTGTCCTCCAGTTTGCACGGGACCAGGGCTACAGTGATGTTGTTCTTGACACCAGTATCATACAGCAAAGTGCTATAACCCTCTATGAGGCTATGGGATTTCAAAGGACAGGAAAATACTCAGAGGTCAGCATTATCAAATGGTTAATTGAGTTTTCTGTAATTCATTTCATGTATCCTTTCCCTTCTGTTCATGTTTCAGAAACATGAACTATAATTTTATTTCTTACCACATAGGTCAGGTTCCAATTACTGTACTGTAACAAATAATAAAAGCATATTTTTCATGCTCACCGGATTGATATCTATTTGACAATGTTAAGGTGACAGAGTTGAGGACATAAAGCACTGTTTCCACTAAAGTCATCTTCCTAAAGGTGGCAGGTTGGTGGCTACTACTGAAATGGAGCTGGTTTTCATGGCCTGAACAGGATGTGTAGCCCCTACTGGAATAGGCTAGACCCAATCCTGTACACTAGAATCATGAAGTGGAGGCTAAGCATGGAGTGCTCCCCCAGGTCCAGGAAGAGGATGTGTGACAAGAGAGTGTCCCAGACATACAACTCTTGGGACTAAGGCTGACACCAGTCTCTGTCCCAAGCAACAGAACTTAGGTGCCTTAAGCTTGACCTTGTCATCCTGCGAGACTCAGGTACATGCCTGGGGGGCCAGTCTTAGTGCCGCTGCCTGAGACACTGCTTGTTTTTCTTGCAACTTCATCTATAGCAATGCACTGTCCTTTGGTGTCTTGTAGTGAGATTTGGTTTCTTTAAAAACACAAAAATGTTATGGGACTATGTTTTTGTTTTAATCCTAGGTGTGGGATATGAGGCCACTTAGATTGTCCACAGCAGCTGACTATGATTTGCCTTGTGCTCCGGCAGGAGTGTGATTTTGTCAGCTGTAAATACTTTCTGCAAATGTCTGACATTTGGAATTCTGGAGATTCTTGAGTGGGTATGTAAGTGCCAGCACCCCAGGAGGGGTTGCGGACACTGCTGCTCCTCCTGCTGCTGCTGGTGGTGGGTGGTTGCAGGTTAAACCTATCCCCACAATGAAGACCAAACTTGCCCAAGGAACTTGACACCTCTAAACATTGGGAGGAGTCCCATGAATCTTATAGATTGCTTAGGAGTTTCATGAGCCTTCCCTTATCTCTACAAGAAAATATTTCAATCTGGAAGGAAAAGCCACACAATATTACATCCCTTCATACAGTAATTTCTTTCAGCTCACTCTTCCTTAATGTTTCTTGAGCCACATAAAAATAATATGTTGATATAAATGTCAACAGTACAGCCTACAGCAGAAGACACATTCTCTGTAATTTGACTGGTTATGAGTCTCCGCTGTAACCACTGCCTACTACAAAAAAAGAACTCTCCACAGCCATGCGTAATAGCCTCAGAAGTCTGTGGATATGAACAGGAATGTTTAGAAGGTGACTTATAAACATACAACATCCACTTAACAACAACAAAATAACAATAATGATACCCTCCTTCTTGGAGCCTAAAGACTGTAGGGAACCTCAGAGTTGGCTCAGGATACCCAAGACCAAGTTCTCAGCACAAAGGAGATTTATTTGCTACAAAGGGACAAAAGGCAGGGAATAAGAGACAAAGATAGGAGATAGAGGGCTGGGGAGAAGGGGAAGGGAACAAGGAAGAGGAGAGAAAAGGGGCAAGGGGGGGTAAGGGGTATCTGTGCCAGTGTGTGTGGGGGGGGGGAGAACGGGACAAAAGACCATCTTTGGATGAAGAGGAGACAGACATGATCCATAGGCAAATGGCAATTTATAAAGGTAAAAGGAGAAACCCTGTGTTAAGATGAGGTATTTAATTTTAATTGGGCTTGTTAATTAGGTAAGCTAAAGGAAGCTTCTGATTGCTGGACTTCAATACTTTGATAGCTGGACCTTGGTAGTCAGCCTCAGAAGGAGGAATTGGCCAAATATGGGAATAGACCTTGGGGGCTAGCTTTAGGAATTTAATGTACTGGTTTTTAGCAAGGCAGAGGGAACGGGGGAGAAGGGCAAAACCTGCCAGAACCACACTTGCCATGCTGGAGCTGGCCAGGGCCCCTTCAATGACTAATCCAGTCAAAGGTTTCAGCCTACTTTTTTTTTAAGATTTATTTATTATTATACGTAAGTACACTGTAGCTGTCTTCAGACAACCAGAAGAGGGTGTCAGATCTCTTTACGGATGGTTGTGAGCCACCATGTGGTTGCTGGGATTTGAACTCAGGACCTTCGGAAGAGCAGTCAGTGCTCTTAATGGCTGAGCCATCTCTCCAGCCTGGTTTCATGCTACTTATACTGCCAAAATGTGAGTTCTTTCTGGTGAAGTATGTCTTAAATACAATCAGAAAACAGTTGGTTGTACCCATAACAACTGTGGCACTATCACATTGTCTCGGTTAGGTTTACTATTGCTGTGACAAAATACCATGACCAAAAGCAACTGGAGGGGGAAAGAGTTTATTTGGTTTATATATCATAGTCTATTGAGGGAAGCCAAGGCAGGAATTCAAGTGAAGCGCTGGGAACCGGGAGGCAGGGGCTGATGCGGAGACCATGGAGGAGTGCTGCTTACCGGCTTGCTCCTTGTGGCTTGCTTAGCCTGCTTTCATCTAGATTCCAGGACCACCAGCCCAGGGATGGAACCATTCATAATGGGTTGATCTCTCCTCCATCAATCACTAATTAAGGAAATGCTGCATAGGCTTGTCTGCCTACAGTCTGATCTTATGGAGGCATTTTCTCAATAGAGGTTCCCTCCTCTCAGATGACTATAGCTTGTGTCAAGTTGACATAACACTAGCCAACATACCTGTCATTAAGTCTATCTTGATTATTAGATTATAGAATTATTGTTAACAATTATCCTCCAGCAGCCTGCATAGCAGTTTTAGATAGAAATCTAAAGGGGAGGGGGAGTTTTCAACTTCGTCCCAGCCTTATTTTCCATGTTCTATAATAAAACCACCCAGTACACCCAGCAGTACTGGCTTGCCATCAGAAGAGGCTGTGCTATTACAGGACCCAGGTTCTATGCAAGAACAAGTGCTCCTAACCCTAAGCCATCTTTCCAGCTCCTAATACCTGTCTTGCATAGGGAATCAGTTTTCCCTGACCAACAACGTATAGGAAGGTAACCCATTCCAACCTTGTGGCTCCTGGGAGTATCTTTTTTACCCACACAGGTACCTACATTGAAATTATTTTACTTCTCTTGTCCTTGTTCTTCCAGATACTTAAAAAAAAAAAGCAAATCTCTAAGACACTCAAATGCTAGAGCTACATGGCAAAGCTTTGTCTGCAGTAGATGTGCAAGGCCCCTGATGAGTCAGCAGCTAAGTCAGTATTCAAAAATTTCATATGGTTTAAGACAACATAAAAATACCTCATTGCAGCTGGGTATGGTGATGCACACCTTTAATCCCAACACTCAGGAGGCAGAGGCAGATGGATCTCTGTGAATTCAAGGCCAGTCTGGTCTACAGAATGAGTCCTGGACAGCCAGGACTATCACAGAGAAAAATCATGTCTTGAAAACAAAAACAAAAAACAAAATACCTCCTTGCTTTTTATCAATTGTTTGCTCAAAAGAGCAATGTTGAGTGCAATAGCAGAGTTTTGTGTGTGTGGTGCAGGACGTCTCCAGCACACGGCCTTTTCCAGGAGACATTTGCTTTGTTTCCTGGGGCTACCTTGCATCTCTACCCTTATTAAACTCAGCATGGCTGTCTTGAGCTGCTTGACTGGCTATGGTTTAAAGGTCTTCAAGAAGCTCATAAACATAGCTTCTTTTTGGTCAACCTTTTTGTTACATGTTCCAACTTAACACAAGTCCTTCCATATTTATATTCAACTGATCAAGACAGAGTCTTTTATCTGATTTCCCTTTCCTTGATTTCTTTATGAATCCCATTTACATGCCAGTTTAAGTCATTCAGACCCACCCAAACCTCTTCTATCATGTAAAGATCATGCCCTACCAGGGTGCTCATCCAAGCTACTGAAGCCCCATATGTTCTTAAGGGCTCTGATGAATTAACCCGTTTCTGAAGTCTTTGGAAAGCAGTCCTATCAGTGGGACATCCAACACCAAGATTATCATGACAAGTTGTTCTATGATCACTTCTATTGATGCGGTAAGCATAGAGAACAGCTTAGCAACTTGAGACTCCACTTGGTTTGGACTATACATACATCTTCCTTCTAACAATGCCCTTAGCAATCTGGGACCCTCACCTGCCCGTACTCTGCATGTATGTCCTCTCCTAACAATATATGTGGCAACCTAAGACCCTCATTCTCATTAAGATGAATTTATACCTCACTCTAAGTGATGCAATAAATCCCAATACCCCTAACATTTGTTAATGACTTCACTTTTGTGGATACTTTCCATGGTGCTATATAATGAGATATATTCTGTGTAAGGGAGAGGGTGTCAATTCAACCGAGAGTGGTTTGGGGTACATATATAGTAAGGCAAACTATGCCACGTAAGTGAACTTTTAAAAAGAACTTTCTAATTACATAATTGGTTGTACATATGTCTAAAATCAGATGCATCATGGGAAGGACTGTATACAGTCTAGACATGGTTATATAACTCCAAATTATCAATCAAATAGAAAACCATACTTTTATGAGTATGTTTAGCCCTTGACTTTGATAAATGTCAGCTGTCAAAGCACTGTCAATAGACAAAATGTTACAAAGTTTTACATTGTGAAAATTACATTTTATAGATTTCACCTCTGTAAACTGAAACTTCCAGGGAATTGCTCACGAGTGGGTTCTACGTGGAGGGAGAACTGAAGAGTGAAACTATGGGGGTCGAGAGAAAAGAACACACAGAGACATTAGTGCATGGCTGTACAAAATCTTTCTATATTTCTTTGGGGACAAGAGCGACAATATATGTGCTGTGGGCGTGACCCTCCCTCCCAAAGCTGCGAGTCTTCTCAGCAGGTCTCCGGCAGGCTGAGAGATGTTGCCATAACAGATCTCAGGAAGATCACAGGGTCTGCTACTCTGCAGGAGATGGCGACTGACCCCCTTTCCTGTGAAAGGGGGCTCCTTTGAAGTGCCAGAGGGGCTCTGACTTCTCTGTCAGGTGGAGGAGGTGTGGCTGGAATTCCTCAGCTCCGAGTAGGTGAAATGCAGGCAGTTGAATTCTGCCTAGAGGCTATATGGCATTACAATGGCTCTCTACATCTCCTCCTTCCTTATTAGTTTAAACAAGTGGATAGTAAATCTGTCCATGAGGGTGGGCTGTTGACCAGGAGTGGGAGCAGAGGTCTAATTCCCCTTGTGGAGAACAAATAATTGTTTCCACCTTTTAGACGGCTCTTGGTGTCTTTTGGAAGGGAGGGGCAGAGCCTTAGAATAGTGGGACATCCCCACAGAGTGCATGGTGGTCAGAAGACCGACACCAACCCCTTTGCAAATCAGACTTGCTCCCCAGAGACTCAGAACCAGATACTTAAATCCTCTCTGTGCAATGCTTCACTGTGCACCCCCTGATGCCCATGTCAGCTCATAAGCAGACACACATAGATCTGAGTTCTATGTGGCTCCATGAAGGAGAGCCACTTAAATAGGCTTTTGATGCCGTGGAGTCATGTAATTGCCAAATGCCTTACTAGTCTTTAACAGACAGCCTGTTTTCAATTCTGGTGAGCCTGGATGGAGACAATCTGCTTAAAATACAAGACAAAGAGTTAAGAAAGACACAATATTCAGTTGCAAATTAGCTTGTCTTTGGAAGGTCCCAGGAATTCAATTGTAAATGAGTAGCTCTTAAAACACAACTTGACTTAAAACAGCTTAACTTCCCAGTATGAAGGGAAATGGCTTTGAGAGTTAACAGAGACCTGTTACTTCTCAGAAAGAATGGAGACTATATTTGAAATTAACTCAGTTGGCTGATAATTATTATTAGCCATCTTCATAATTGGAATCTCCAATATTGGACTTATTACTAGACCACTTCATAATTGAGTAAACTGATCACATTAAAGGAAGGAGAAGAGTCATTATAACTTTTCTTTTAGATTAATTTTTTTAAATCAGTTTTAACAGTCTTCACTGTTCTCTGTCCCACAAGATCTAAAGCTTACAGCAAGACAGTGTATTTAATCTGGGACATAGGCAAGTAAAGTCACCATTGTCAGGGCACTCAGCAAGTTCACAGGTCGGCATTATTTTTGGCATGTCACACTCATCACTATAGCAGCTAGAATGCTTCTGTAGCATTCTGTGGAAAAACATAAACATGCCTTCTTCTCCATATTAAATAACTGAACAGGATCATGCCATATGACAATAAGTTGATCCTTTCATCTCACCTAGGCATGAGTATGCCTAGTTGTTGGATGCTATACACTCAGCAAGGAGTTCCTTGGCATCCAAATTTTTAAAATTTTCTTAAAAATATAAAGTATAATTTAAACAGTATGCACAGGGATACATTTTCCCTCCTTTTTTGCTTTTTATTTAGAAGATATTGTTTAAAAGTTACACAATATCTAGTCCTTGAGAATTATATCACATTAAATTGTTAAAATCATCTCAAATATTTGATGACTAATAAATATCTAGTTCCATTATTTGTTTTAATCTTAATTGGAACACTAAGAATAGACAATAATATAGGCAATGACTATGTAAGCATAGAAAATAAACGTAACATTTTTAGTTGCTTTTCTAGTTAGAGCAGTTGCAACTAGAAAGCCTGAAAATGTATCATTAGTCACATGCACATATTTTAATATTCTAAAATCAGAAATGAGTACCATTCATTTGTAATAATTGATCAATTCCTCTAGAAGTAACACCATTATGTGGTACAGGAGAAGTTGAGGACACCAAGAACAAGCCTCTACAATTTGATGTGCACAATTTCTAAAAATATAAAATTATTTTTAAGCCATTATTATTTTGATGATGTAAAGAAAATGATTGTATGGCCAATTGTTCCTATGGAAGACCTATAGTCTGCCTGGGATACAAATCCCTCCTGCCCCGGGATGAGCTCTTAAATGTCCAGAGGACAGTCATTTGAAGGAACAGTATCTTCTCTTGACTTGAGTTGTATTTGCATAAATCATTGCAAAATTTAAGAATTAGCAGTATCTAAAAAAGGAACAATTTCAAGCAATTATAAGCCATGAGCTATATATATTTATTGGCTATCAGTATATAAATTAAAGGCTTGATTGTTAACATTTTAAAAATAGTGGCTACAACACCCAAGTCAATTATCTGTGCTGAAGCAGGGGGAAACTCAAAAAGAATAAACATGTAATCTAATTGCATGAGCTTCACTCCCACAGTAGATGCATTCTTTATAGGATGCATGTTAACAACTTGTCTTTTGGATAACAATTATCAATTTTGCCTAAAAGGCTTGCCATGTAGTAGACCAACTATCAATACTCTGCAATGACCAATTTGATTGCTGTTTGAAACAAGGAACAAATGTTTCATCAGGTTCTTAAGACATTTCTTTTAAAACACTTAACACACCAATATCTTTATCGGAGGATGTTAAAACTTTACTTGGAGATGAAAAAGGTGATTCTACATTAATGTTCCCTTTGCCAAGGAGTGGCAGTGAATACATAATATAGAACCTTCTGCAAATGCTTCAATTAACCTAGGATACAATTAATACATTACCTTTGAATCTTTTTAGGGGCAACAACTACTTAAAAAAATTTTAAAACCCATTGTTAAGAGAAAAGGCCTATAATAAAATTCTATGAATATACACTGAAAGATTTAAAATCCTAACTTCTTGTACTGAAGCAGAGACAAAACATTTTTTCTCACATAAGGTAAGGTTATCAGCCATTTCTTGAGGAAAAACCTTCTGCAAATGCTTTTACAATTATCAGGATCCCTAAAGCAAAAAAAAAAAAAACAACACATTTAAATCTATAATAATTTTGTAGGTCAAATTTTAATATCTTCATAATTACTACATAGCCTCATTGATCTTTCATAGATCTTAAATTTGAACTATATTTTAAACCACACCTGGACAAATCTCCAGTGTAAATACCTTCTAATCTGAGCCTATTGTCTAAAGCCAGGCCCACACCCACCTGTGTAGGACCTTAGCCTGCAGCCAGCCAATATGGTAATTTGAGGGCTCCCGTAAAGACTTTACTAAAATCACACTGAAATCTCCTTTTTAATCTTGAGGAAAAAAATTTTTTACCTTTACAACTATATCTAATAAACTTGTAAAAAGTAGCAACAGGCCTATACTGGCCACAGCTGTTTTTAAACTTTATCACTCTAGAAGTTATCTCTGAGAATCATGAGCCTTTAATTAGACTGAAAACTGAAGTTTTTAAACATAATTTTTAACTTTCTTTGCAATATTAGAAGATACCTACAACTTTGAAAATAAAGCCCAATTTTAAACCATCTATTCCCTTTAAAATCAATGGTA
Organism: Tokudaia tokunoshimensis; assembly: GCA_036184795.1. Classification (NCBI taxonomy): domain Eukaryota; kingdom Metazoa; phylum Chordata; class Mammalia; order Rodentia; family Muridae; genus Tokudaia; species Tokudaia tokunoshimensis. Next base: position 106,921,344 of record BTHU01000002.1, on the reverse strand, counting down.
AACACATTACTTGTACACTTTAAAGTTTGTCTGCCAGCTCTCATGTTTGAATGCATGACAGTGTAACATTAAGTCTTATCTCTTATAAGACTAATCTCTTAGGATCAGATCCACATAAAACATTACGCCAATCTGGACGTATCTTAGAGGCCTGTATTTCCTGGGTTGGGTCATGCCACGTGTTGCTTAAGATGGCTCCAACCCTGAATTACCAGTTTTAAACTAATTTTTTGTTACCGACATTACATCCTTTAAAAAACTTATGAGCCAATATTCTATAGTCAAAATATTTAAACATACTTATATCTTTAACATCAATTAGAAACAAGAATAAAGCAACTACACAAGTCTTATAAATTTAAATCAAACACATTTTTTCTTTTCTCTAGCTGTAATTTTAAGAGAAAAAGCACTTTGGACCTAATAACTACAATTATATAGCTTTTTCTAGGATAAATAACCATAAACTGAGACTGCATTAAGAGATGGACCACCAGCAGATGAAGTTTTTACCATTTTTTCTTTTCAACATGAAACATAGAACAGTCATTCAAACAACAAGAAACAAATTGACACGTGGACATATTGGTGCACCAAGGACGAACAAAGGACATACACTAAGGACATGTAAATCGAGGGAAGCACGCTTTCTATTTCTCCTTGTGCCTAGGAGACTTTTAAAATCCATTTTCTTTCTGTCTTTCTCGTGTTTCTAAAATCTGCTTTTCTCTTTTTTTTTTTTTGGTTTTTTTTGTTTTTTATACTTTTTATTTTATTTTATGCCCTAATTTTCTCTCGCCTGGAGTTTGGTTCTAAACCTCGGCCAACTAGCCTGACAAAATTCCCGGTTTCACATCACTGTCACCCCTAGTTGATCTCAGCGTCGGGCTACGCTGATTCACCTAGTATTGCCGTATCCCTTCTTTCTGCCCCTTGCAACCATAGCCTTTACTCTATGTTGCTTACCGGGCCCTGGATACTTAACCTTTATTTATTTTCCGTGGAGCTCCACCAATAGACAGTGTTCCTCAGTAGTTCTCTCCTTTTCCACGTCCCACGTTCGAGGCGCCATCTGAAACTTCCTGGGAATTGCTCACGAGCGCGGGTTCTACGTGGAGGGAGAGCTGAAGAGTGAGACTACGGGGGTCGAGAGAAAAGAAGACACAGAGACATTAGTGCATGGCTGTACGAAATCTTTCTATATTTCTTTGGGGACAAGAGCGACAATATATGTGCTGTGGGCGTGACCCTCCCTCCCAAAGCTGCAGAGTCTTCTCAGCAGGTCTCCGGCAGGCTGAGCGATGTTGCCATAACAGATCTCAGGAAGATCACAGGGTCTGCTACTCTGCAGGAGATGGCGACTGACCCCCTTTCCTGCGAAAGGGGGCTCCTTTGAAGTGCCAGAGGGGCTCTGACTTCTCTGTCAGGTGGGAGGAGGTGTGGCTGGAATTCCTCAGCTCCGAGTAGGTGAAATGCAGGCAGCTAAATTCTGCCTAGAGGCTATATGGCATTACAATGGCTCTCTACAGTAAACAAGAAAATAATTTAGAAGAATCTAAATTCACATCCATGATCAATGAGATTAGAGAGAGCACGCTCTGGGTGCAGGTTTTCTTAAGGATCCTATGAGAGAGTCCAGGCCCACTGGGAGATGCCACTTTGACCCCACCTGTAAAAATACGGGCAGAAGGCGGAGAGATGAAGCTACACACTGAAGGCAAACAGAGGACTGGGACTGTTGTTTAATTGTAACTTCTATATTTCATCCAACTGGGGCTTCACTGAGTAGAATTCAAACAAATCTCCATCCACAGCACTGAGGGCATTCAACACAGAAAGAGAAGTGAATGGGCTGGGCCTGGGGTGAATGGATTTTCCGTGGGGAGGTATGGAAGGGAGGGCTTGCTAGGAAGAGGCCTGGCACAGGCTGTTGTGGCCCTGAGGATGCTCCAGGCCCTGTAGCACTCCACAGGCAGGACACACACTGCAGACTGACCTGAAGGTTGAGTCAATGGTATAGAGCAAACATTTGCCCCAAATGAGGGGACTCTGGGAAGGCCTTCTTTCCACCCACAGTGAAACCATACTGTACACCCTGAAACCTAGGCCCCAACTTTCTGTCACACTGAAGACAAAGCAACCCTCAGCTAACTGGAGGATGACAGTTGCCTAAGCAACTGTTCCCACCTCCTGTCAGAATAAACACAGAGTAAAGAAAGACTGAGGTGCTATTGTCCCTTGGCCAGAAACACTTCCCAGGAGACTAATGGGAAGAAGATTAAGGAAAGCTGACAATGTTCAAAGTCCAAGTTCTGAGCCACCATGTAGGTTCTAGAGATTGGACCCAAGACCAATCTCTAGATTGATTGAACGAGCAGTCAGTGCCATACTGGCTGAGTTGTTTCCTCAGCCACCACCAGCTCTGTCTCCATCAATCTATACTGGATCTGGTATGGTCTTGTAGCACATACCCTAATGATGGAGCTTCCTAAGAAATGCCACCTTCTAAAGTACCTGCCACCTCCCAAGACCTTGTCTCAGTGCAGGAATGTCCAGATCTAAACTGTAACAGGAGCCTGACACCAAGACTCCAGGGGAAGTTTTCTCTTGTCACTACTGGAAACTAAAGAGCTTCTCTAGGGTCTTGTTTAAATCTACATGTTCATTTCCAGAATAATCAACCTCTGAGAAAACAAAACTCTCCGAGGTAGCTTATACATTAGCAGATGTATAGATGTCATAAACTCGGGTTCTGTTTGAAACTAAAAAGGCTGCCAGGGTGTCCAGTAGACATCTATAACTTCATTGTAAAGCACCTGCATTCTGATGACACCCCACCCACCCCAAGACACTTACCATTGCCATAATGAGAAAAAGAAAGAACTGTACAAAGAGAGGACAGATGTGTGTGGATTCTGGGAAAATCTCTACTCATCCCCAAGAAGATGTGAATTCCCATCTCTTCTCTAGTCTATTCCTCCCTTCAGTTGTATTTTATACTCTTAACTACAGATCACCAGTGGGTAGAGAAGTAGATTTGGGAGCATTTCTGCTCTTGGCCGAGAATGCAAGTCAACCTTGCTGTTCACCCAAGACTCAGCTGTCTCATTGGACCCACAGTTTCGGGATGGAAAAAGAACCCATTTTTGGGATCAGAGCCAGCAACCAATCACATAGGACCAGTTTTTTTAGTATCACAGCTCTTGAGGAAAATGGCAACAAAGAAAATGAGCCCAGAAATTTGTCACAGACAAACCAGCAACTTCCCTAGAGATGTGGAATCTTGCTAGAGTTAGGTAGATCCATGACAGCCTGAAACTAGGAACTGTGAGGTCAGCACTCAGCAGAGTGGGTGGGGAGGCTGCTCTCAGCATCAGGAAAGCACAGGACCTTCGCACTCTCTCTGCTGTGCTCAGAAATCCCAAACTCCCTGGAGGCGGGGAAGCCTGGTTGGTCAGCTTCTTCCAGATGGATTCTGTCCCAATGGAAGGAGTTTGCCTGGAAGCTTCCACTCTGGAAACTGAGGCTGAGGGCCACACTGAAGGGCTGAGGTCAGACAGACAGACAGACAGGCACTGAAGCCCGTCCTCAGCCTGCATCTCTGTGAATATCCTCCACTCCACTGAACCATGCATAAGGACACCCATGTGTTGGTAAATTGCAGGAATGCTGAGTAGCTTATTCTACTCTACCCAGGCTCACTTCAGTCAGATCCTCCCCAGATGAATGAGTCAGCAAAGAAAGCTGCTTGGTCACAGAGGACAGATCTGGAGGGTGTGTGCCCTAAAGCTAGTAATACTCACTGAAGATCAAACAAGAACCACACCTTGTCAAAAGGTCACCATAACCTTGTACGGTCTCTGCCTGGTTCACTGTGGGAAGGGCACAGCTCTGGCTGCTGATCCGTGATCCCTCTGGAGTTCCACCTTTGTTGCCAAGAGAGGTTATGTAAGAATGTTATGTAAGTCTTCTTCTTTATTTGCACCAGCCACTTTATTCGCACAGCGGGCCCTGTGCGGTAACACATACACCATTGCAACACTCTGAGATTCCCCACTGAACTGGGTTGTATTTGGAGAACCAGTCTCTGCTTGTGGTTCTATCTCTGTGAATAGGAGGGGGGCGCTCCTAGTATAGTCCACCCCCCCCACACACACACATACACACACACAGCTAAATGCTACAGACAAATACTGGCTTCACCCTAGGCAGAAAGCCATGAGTTGAGGGCATAAGTGGGCTGCTTCCACAGGGACATCTTACATAGAAGTACCTCTCTCTAAGTGTGGGGCCTGAGAAGACTCATGCAGCAGGGAAGGTTCATCAACACATGGCTGAGGAAGAGATGGAGAAGTCAGTGAAGACCACCAGGAGTCATTAATAAAGGGGACAAGTGCAGCCTGGGCAGGGAGAGGCCCACCAATGAAGGATCTTGCTCCTGAGACAGTAGGTGTATACTCCTGCTGTGACAAGGAGAGGAGGAGGAGGAGGAGGAGGAGGAGGAGGAGGAGGAGGAGGAGGAGGAGGAAGAGGAGGAAGGTCAGAATCCCTGGGCTCAGCATAGAAGGGAAGCAGGAAGCAGAGCGGGCCTCAGAGAAGGGCAAGAGTGCTGGGAGAGACCAAATGCACCTGGGAGGGCACAAGGAGGTGAGGTGCAGCCTTCCATCATGATAGTCATGACCCCTGAGCCATCTCAGAGACTGATTTCCTTCCAAGGTTCATTCTGTGGAGGTCGAGAGGTCACGAAGTTAACTAGATCCAAAGGTCCCTCTTCACAGCCCAAATACTTGGCTCTGTGGTTTATAATTATCAAGCGTCCAGCTTCCAGCCAATGAGGTCCCTACCAAGTCTGCTACCTCAATAAATGATAGGTCACTGATTAGCTTCACTATCAGTCACAAGCATGGCACTAAGGCTGATCTAGACCCTTAGCTCCAAGCAACTAGGTGAGTATGTTTAGGGGCAAGGTTAGGGGTTGGGGGGTGTCTCTGCATTTGTCTTGTGTAACAGGACCTTCTTGTTCATGTTTTCTCAAAAGTCTAAGTGTTCAGAGTTGATGGGAAATGGTTTTGCTGAAACTTCTTAGAAATTCTGGGTTTGCAATGTACACACTCTAGAGAAAGATCAAAGGGGCTGATCAAAGGGACATGAAGTGTCACAGGGCACTATCTCAATGCTCCAAGAAATTTAGAGAGCCAGTAATGGGGCCAGGATGGTAGGAGAGAAGGGGGCTACCAGTGCTTCTAGAGGACTCTGGAAGGCAAGTGTTTCTTTATCATGTTCTGCAGGTGAAGATACAGGTCCTTAATCCAGATACAGATACTTAATGTCTCTAGATTAAGTGACATGCCCAATGTCACACTTCCAGACAGGCAGAGAAAATAACGTTCCACCTAGTGTGTTTGGCCTTATACTTTCTCTCTGTGATGGTTTCCTCTTAGGTCACATGTGCATGTGTAAACACACACACACACACACACACACACACACACACACACACACACAGCTGGTTAACAGCAAGCTGGGAACTTGATTGGGAGACTTACATTGTTTCTTTTCTCTTCTGCAGGGTTACAGGGAAACATACGGTCAGAGGTAGCTGTGTCTTTGGCCTTTGAGATCGTAGACTCAGAAGTCTCCCATGGCTCCTTACTGTATCCGAAAATACCAGGACAGCGACCACAGGTGTGGTGGATTTGTTCTGCAGAGGCATGGAGGGGCACATCCCTGCCACCTTCCGCCACATGCTGCTGCTGCCCCGCACCCTCCTGCTATTACTCGGGGTCCCTCTTACTCTATTCTTGGCCTCAGGCTCCTGGTTTCTGGTTCTTCTGTCCATCCTTACCCTCTTCATTACCCTGTGGCTCCTTGCAGAATACACTTGGGAAAAGTATGTGACAGTGTGTTTGCACACAGACATGGCTGCCATCACCAGAACCTACCTGAGTTCTCATTACTCCTGCTTCTGGGTAGCTGAGTCTAGAGGTCGGATGGTGGACATAGTGGCTGCTCTGCCGGTGAAGGACCCCCTCCTGCAGAGGAAGCAACTGCTGCTGTGTGTCACCTCTCTGTGTCCTTGGAGCACCGAAGAGAGGGCATAGGGAAAGCTATGGTCAGGGCTGTCCTCCAGTTTGCACAGATGCAGGGCTTCAGTGAAGTTGTCCTTACCACCAGCATGTTGCAGTATGCAGCCCTAGCTCTCTATCAGGGCATGGGCTTCCAGAAGACTGGCGAGACCTTCTACACCTTTATCTCCAGACTAAGGAAATCTCCAATGATACACTTAAAGTATTGCCTCACTTCTCCTCTGGAAGAGGACCTGTGATCTCTCTCCTGTGGACATCAGTCAGGATCTGATTGCTTCTGTAATAGTAACAAGCAAATCCTACTACAGGTACAAACCACTAACCCTCGCTCTCAAGCACATCTGAATAAATGTGTTTGTGGGTGGGGTTGGGGGCAATGTCTACTCTGTGTTATCCATGCTTTCTGAGGTATCCTTTAGCTAACACTATAGTCATATATAAAAAATAACACAAAATAATAAAATTTTACTTAGCTTGTGAATCTTCGGATCATCTACTGAGCTTGGCAGGTCAGCTGTCAGGGTCTCAGGACACCTTGGGTTGGCTGAAGCTTATTACCTCACTCTAGCAGTCTGGCTCAGGCAGGGCCCCAGGCTTTTGAAGAGTAACAAAAGCAAAAGCATAAATAAGTGAAGGCCTTTCCCAAACCTTGAAGGTGTTACATGCAGAACCAAGACGTGGGTGGAAACTCACCTACCTTTGTCGTAGAGGAGCTGCAGTCACAGAACCAAGGGGCAGGCTATGGCCCTGTGACTAGCCAGGCAGCAGCATGTTCAACGGCTTCTGCACAAGGTTACAGGAGTGGGTGGGGGTGGGGCACAGGGTGTTTTTAGAAATTGTTTACACCCTTTGGCAACTGACCTGGACTCAATTTTGTGGAGCAGCATGCATGTCTTGCGATAGGCTGGACATGGAGTGTTCCTGTAGCCAAGAAAAGCTATAGGATTAGTAAGGCTTCTATACATAACCCCTGGGACACAGCTGCATTCTGTCCACATTGCCCTGGGATTCCTGATTTCCCTAAGTGCCTCTGGCCTGAATGTGCTCCTGTAAGCCTTGATGTCTTAGGGTTGTGACCCTGATACCTTAATAGCAGTGCAAATGTTATCAAATGCCACCAACTTTTTGGTATGTGTATTTTAAAATAGTTAACTCCAAGCATCTGCAGGCTTTTAATCCCAGGCAGGAGGCTATCTGTGAGTTCCAAAACCAGCCTCATCTGCATAGCAAATTCTAGGCCAGCAAGAGCTACATAATGAAACCCTATCTTAATAATAATAATTTTAAAAAATGGTTAACTTTAAAGTCTACAAATGTTTTCTCCCAGTAATTGGAAAATGAAAGAAGCCTAAAGATCTGTCTAAAACTCTCAAGTTCAGAAGTAGTTAAAGAGAGCAATGCTGTCGAGGAAGGCACATGCATGCATGTGAACACATGTGTTCTCTCTCTCTCACTCTCTCTCTCTCTCGTGTGTGTGCATGTGCATGTGTGCGTGTGTGCATGTATACATGCATGTGTTCGTGTGGTGTATATGTGTGTGTGTGTGCATGTGCTTGTGCAAATATGCCAGAACTCAACCTCAAATGTTTTTTGACACAGTGCTTCTCACCAGCAGGACCTGGCTGGCCAGCCCCAGGATTCCCTCATCTTGGTTCCCCATTGCTAGGATGACAAACACAAGCCCCCACACCCAGCTTTTTTTTTATGTGGGCTCTGGAAATCTGAGGGCTCGGGGGTCAAACTCAGATCACTTTACTGGCTCAGCTGCCCAGGCCCTGCTTGAAGTTCTAGGGGAGCTGCTACTGTGTCCCACAGCTGCAGTCACAGCCCCAGGAAAGTGGACGTGCCTTTCTAAACTTCAGCTGCACTGGCGCCCGAGGCCAGTCTGGGGGTCTTCTTGGTCGGTTTGACACCCGGCTCTGCAGGGGAGAAACACATAATGCTTAGCACTTGTTTTAGGAACTGAAAATCTTCAGGTATGAATGGGAGGGTTGCTTCTAATAGAATTGGGGTGGGCAGAAATTCAAGCAAACCCATGAGCTTGGAGGATTCCACTGAATGGCGAAACGTAGACTTATTTGTACAAGGGTTAGTTTATGCGCATGGAACGTAGGAGACTGACGGTTTTTCAAAGGGCAGGATGGACTAAGGGCATGGACCAAGATCATTTTAGAGGCTAGTGACTGGGATCCAGCAGTGAGAAACTCTGGCATGTGGCTTCCAGACCTCCTGTTCCTTCAGCTAATAAATAATTTTTTCAATTTTTTTTCAGGGGGTTTGCTTTTTCGAGACAGGGTTTCTCTGTGTAGCCCTGGCTGTCCCCTCTGTCCACTCTGTAGACCATGCTGGCCTCAAACTCAGAAATCTGCCTGCCTCTGCCTCCCAAGTGCTGAGATCAAAGGTGTGTGTCACCACTGCCTGGTCTAATTTTTTCAATTTCAAGAATATGATTTTATTCTGAAAATGGTAAACATGTAAAGACATTAATATTTCTGAGGAGTCATCACAGATTCCTAGCTATAGATGGAATATAACCAGGTGCATCATCCTTCTGCCTCATACTTTCCCTCCACCATAGACTGTACCCTCATACTGTGAGCCAAATGAAACCTCTCTAAGTCAAAACGTTTCCTATTATGTAATAGGTTATTGGTTAAGGTATAGCCTATTTTCTTCAATTTGGATTTGCTTTCTAGACACATTTATTCACCTGCGCACACACATATGCACACTTAGGGACATACATACAATTGAAGTCTGCCATCCTGACCTCCTTCAAACTTCCTGTTCCTGCCTGCTGTCCTCTGTTCTCATTTTAAAAAAATATGGCAAATGTACCTAATACACAATTTATTTTTTTGCATTTTGGGGGTGGGTTTCAAAACAGGGTTTAATCTGTACACCCTGGCTGTTCTGGAACATGCTCTGTAGACCAAACTGGCCTTGAACTCATAGCAATCTGCTTGGCTCTGTCAGGATTAAAGGAGTATACCACCACCACCTGGCTTTATTTATTTGTTTTTTATTTATATATTATTTTCTCTCTGTGGAGAGAGAATATGTATAAATGTGTGCCTGTGTGCAGGTCAGAGAACAATTTGTGTGAACCAGTTCTCTCCTTCCACAGTTGTGAGTCAGGGGATCAAACTCATGCTGTCAGACTTGGCAGTACATGCCTTTACCTGCTAAGACATTTTTGTAAACTTTTTATTGATTCTTCATGAATTTCACATCATACACCCCAGTTCTACTATCTCCCCATTCCTTCATATCTGCCTTCTGCCTTGTAACCTCCCCACAAAAGAAAATAAGACAGAACTTTTTGAAAATCTTGTTATGGAAGCTGTGGTATGTCACAATGTGTCACACAGTATCGCCCTTTGCCCATACATCTTTCCTTGCAAATGCTCATTGCAATGAGTCATTGAAGGCCTATGTTTCGAGGCCTCTGGATTTTGCTACAGCATCAGTACTGGATCCTCATGGGGATTTCTCTCAGATATCCTGTCATTGCCCTGTGTCATGGAGGTCCTATAGCTTTCAGTCTGCAGTTCATAGATGAGGTAGATGTTGGTGGGCAACTCAAAGCCCTCAGTCTGGGCCTGTGAGGCAGCTGAGCTGGCCAGCCCGCCAGCTCTCCTTTGCCACACTACCAGGAACCTCCCCAGTACCATCCAGGGTAGTTCACCCAATGCCTTGGCCAACAGAGGGAGGGGTCAGCTTTCGTTCTCATACACTGCGGACTGGGCCCTGGCACCTTTCCCACCAGAGCTAACTCTAATGCACTGCCCAGCTCTTCGAAGTGCTGCAGCCAGTGAGGGGCAGGGGCAGCTCTCCAGAACTCATGACCTTGGGACCAGCTCATCCACCTGCCTGCTGCAACAAGAGACGACTGGGAGGAGGGTATTTTTCCCTTACCCACACCACTGCTACATTTTTAATTGTGTATTTTGGTGTTACTAATTCCATTCATCATGTAATACAATTATCCCCACTGTCCCTTTCTCATCTGCGGGCATAGTATAGTAGATAACTCCAGTTCCTCCCCACTCAGCCCTTGTTAACATCTGCGTCCTGCTGCCTTTATGAATATGCCTTGTTTGTATCCCATGTGAGTGGAATCTTAGAGTTCTTGCCCTTTTGTGTCTGAATTCTTTCACTTCACTTAGTGTTTTTGAGGATCATATATGCTGTAGCATGTACCAAATTTTCCGTATGGATGTGTGTGTATATAGCTCTGTGTGTATGTGTGTGTGTGTTACTGGGGATTAAATATAGACCCTGGTACATGCCTGGAATGTACATGTAGCCAGCTTTCCTGAATCTGGCTATGTAGACCAGGCTACTGCTCACCTCTGCTTCTGAATCCCAAACACTGGGATGAAAGCTGTGCACCACCATGTCTGGCTCTCTGCTGTGTTTTTTTAACCTGAAGACAAGACAAGAATTTGAATTTTTATCACCCACCTAAAGGCTGGTTGGGCATGGAGAGCCACCTGTAATTCCAGGTTTTTGGGGGGAAGGGTAGAGACAGGACATTCTATGAGCAAGCTAGATAGGTAGACAGTCAAATCAGTAATAAAAGGTGAAAAGAGACTGAGTAAGCCAGCTATTGCTGTGACAAAACACCATGACCAAAGCATCTTACAGAATAGTTTATTGGGGGCTTACTTACAGTCCCTGAGGATGAGAGTCCATGACTATCATGACAGGGAGTATGGAAGCAGACAGGCATGGCACTAGAGCAGAAGCTGAGAGCTTACATCCTTATCCAAAATGTAGGAGGCAGAGAGAGATAAAGAGATAACTGAGAATGTCCTGGGCTTTTGCTACTTCTAAGCCCAACCCCCAGGGACACACCTTCTCCAACAAGGCCACACCCCCTAATCCTTCCCAAGCAGTTCTACCAACTGAGAACCAAGCATTCAAACATATGTGCCTGTGAGGGCATTCTCATTCAAACCACGACAATAGCCAATGTTAACTTCTGGCTTACACACACACATACACACACAAATACAATGTACACAAATACACATGCAGAAAGGGCTATTACTCCCTGGCCTAAGAATGTATGAGCCATATTTTATCCATTCTTCTGTTGATAGACTTTGCCATTGTGTCTAGTGTTTGACAAGAATTCATTTGTTTTGAAAATGGGGAAATAATTGCCAAGTCCACATTTAAAATAAAATAGAGACACAGTGAATTTTATTCTAAAGTTATTAGAGTGGGGAGGGAGCACATCTGGAAGCTACTTTTTGCATGCATGACAAGCCAGTTAATTGTTTTCACTATGAATCTATTTTCTTTTACCTTATGTGTGTAAGTGCAGCACATGAGGACTGTGAAGGAAAACTCCTTAAAAGGAGCTGTGTCTGCAGATAAACTGACAGATTAGAATTTCAGCACTCTGTAGATATTGGAATGTTGCAGTAGAATTCTAAGGGTGAGTTTCTAAGGACACATGCTCCACTATGTTCATAGCAGCTTTATTTATAATAGCCAGAAGCTGGAAAGAACCCAGATGTCCCTCAATGGAGGAATGGATACAGAAGATGTGGTATATTTACACAATGGAATACTACTCTGCAATTAAAAACAATGAATTCACGAAATTCCTAGGCAAATGGTCAGAACTGGAAAATATCATCCTTAGTGAGGTAACCCAATCACAAAAGAACACACATGGTATGCAGTCACTGATAAGGGGATATTAACCCAGAAACTCGGAATATCCAAGACACAATTCACATATCAATTGATTTCCAAGAAGATGGAAGGAGAGACCCCTGGTCCTGGAAAGACTGGATGTAGGGGAATACCAAGACAGATAAGCGAGTAGGGGTTGAATGGGGAACAGGGAGAGGGAAGAGGGCTTATGGGACTTTCGGGGAGGGAGGAACTGGAAAAGGGGAAATCATTGAGAATGTAAATAACAAAAATATATAGAAAAAAAGAAGTTAAATGGTGGCGGATCTGTACAAGGAATACTACAGTACTTTGATCTTAAGAATTCCTGTGATTGCCGGGCGGTGGTGGCGCATGCCTTTAATCCTAGCACTTGGGAGGCAGAGGCAGGCGGATTTCTGAGTTCGAGGCCAGCCTGGTCTACAGAGTGAGTTCCAGGACAGCCAGGGCTATACAGAGAAACCCTGTCTCAAAAAAAAAAAAAAATTCCTGTGATTGATGGTCATATTGATGCTAGAAGTCTAAACGATGGCTACCCAGTGGAGGAGTTCGCATCCCTCCTCATAGGGCCTGCTTGGCAATGATGTAGCATCAGGTCATGTACATTTTCATATGAAACTTAAGTAAACTTGTGATACTCAAAAATCTTTTAACCTTTATTTTTATGTGCATGGATGTGCCTATATGAACATTTATGTACAATGTACAAGCAGTGCTCCTGGAGGCCAGAGGTGTTAGATCCTCTGAGAGTGGAGCTAAGACGATTGTGGGCTGCCACATTATTGCTGGGAATGAAACACAGGGCCTCTGGGAGGGCATCTAGTGCTCTTAATCTCTGAGCCATCTCTCCAGGCCTCTACTTCATTTTTTTTTTTTTGGACAGGATCTCTCACTGAACCTGGAGCTCATCTAGATGGGCTGGCTATCAAGCTCCTGGGGTATGCCTGTCACCTCCCTGGCACTGGGATTGCAGCAAACAGTGCCCCAGTTTTTATGTATGTGCTGGGGGTTAAATTTGGGTCCTCATACTATATGGCAAGCAGTTTACTGAATGAGCCATCTACTAAGCTCTAGTCTTGATTTTTTTTTTAAACGAATGAGGCAATTTATTAACTCAGTATCTTTTGTTCTAATGCTGCTTCTTGGTAGCTGCCACCTGTCCAGATCAGTCTTTAAGGTGTTAGCTTGTGCCCCCCATCTTGGTCCTTTCCCACCGTTTTCAGCCCCTCCAGGGCTTGGAGGACCAGGAAGGCCACGCTCCTGGAGCCTTTGCTGAAGTGCCTGAGCCACCAGGGAGATGCAGGTGCCTGCTGGGGAAGCCGCTCGTGTGTAGAACCAGCTCTCATCATTGGGGCACGCTTTCTGTTTGGCCAGCTTGACTGTGTCCACCCATGTGGAGCCTTTCAGCTTCCCAGACCTTTTGAGGAAGGCTGCCATAGCTGACGAGCTTCTGCGGGTTTTACAATAACTCCAGGCATTCCTTCCCTGCCCGCCCAACCCTCTGGGCTCTCAGAGTGTGGCTATGAGGCAAGTTGAGGCCCTGCCTGCTGCTCGTTCACAGGTGACTGCTGCTAAGGAGCACTTGGAGCCAGATACCCTGGCCCATTCCCCTCCCCCTCCTGTCCCCCTCACCCCGGCGTGCACAGCATGGACCCAGAGTCCCCACTTAATATTTATAAAAAGCACATATACCTATTAAATAGAGACATTTGTGGGTTTGATACAGAACATCCCCTGCACTCCAGTATAGTTACCTGCCCTTCTGTAAAGGTTTTCTGTGGCTCCTTCTCAACAGAAGTCATGGCTTATGTGCTGCCTGCTTATCAGCAAGGCTGAGAACAAGTGTCACGTGTCCACATGCATGTGCACAGCCCCTACTCCCAGCCCCCACGGCGCAAGGAGTGCTATTTGGGGTATTAGTTATTATTGTATTTCTGTGATCAAACAGCCGATGAGCAATATCAGGGTTTGTTTGGGCTCAAAATTTGAGGGTACAGTCTATCATGTGGAGGAAGGAGGTTGGGTGTGGCTGTGACAGCAGAAGCATGCGCTGGCTGGTTGGTTACACACAAGTCCAGGCAGGAAGCAGGGATGATGGGCCAGGGTGCTGAGCTCACTTTCTCTTTATTCAGCAGAAACTCCAGCCCATGGGATGATGTCACCCACATTTTGTGACTTTCCTCCTCATTTGAACGTCTCTGGAAATGTTTCTGAAGACATGCCCAAGGTCTATCTCCTAGATTCCAAAGCCAGTCAAGTTTATAAGGACGATCAACTATCACATCAATGTTCTGTTTAGTTTAAGGTGAGCTACATAGCAATACTAGTTTCTTATTCTTCCCCTAGGTTTTTGGTTTATTTCTGTGTATCCACTATTCAATCTCACCATCCCCCTCTGAGTTTCCATTGCTGTGAACAGACACCATGACCAAGGCAACTCTTATAAAGGACAACGTCTAACTGGGGCTGGTTTACAGGTTCAGAGGTTCAGTCTGTTCTCATCATGGCAGCATCCAGGCAGGCAAAGCTCTGAAGGAGCTGAGAGTTCTACATCTTGTTTGGAAGTCAAACAGAAGACTGGTTTCTAGGCAGCTAGAAAATCATAAAGCCCACCCCCAAGGTGACACACTTCCTCCAACAAGGCCACACTTCCTAATAGTGCCACTCCCTGGATCAAGCATATTCAACCAACACACCCACTTCCCAAAGGCTCTGGCTTCTAATCTGGATTGATCCCCCCAACCTACATACCCTCCAAGACCCAGTAACAAGATAATGATGCTTGCCTTCACAGAGTTCTTTAGTAGGCAATTCAGGAAAGAAACAAAACAAAAAACGACACCTTACCCCCCACCCTCTGTGGCAATAAGCTATTTCCAGTTCTGAGCTTTGCTTGAGGCCTTCCTGTTAGGTGACAGCACTGGTGTCCCTGCCGGGGGTGATGGGGATGTTGTTTCCAGTCTAGCCATGGCGCTCAGCCTCTATGTTCTGGAAGACAACCCAAACTCTAAAGCATCTTCCACCATCTCAGTTCTCTCTTATAGCATGACACTGTTTTTTCAGTCTTGTTCCATCTGTCTTACAGCTGATTTTGAATTTGGGGAGCAAAGGTGAGGGTGAATACTGTGATATACTGAGCCAGGATCAAGAGGAATATGTAAACTTGACCATGCCCACTTTGAAACTTGGCCACAGGTCCTCTGCAGAAGAGAAATCTAGAAACCTAGGTTGAGCATGCCTAGTCTAGGAAGTGGCCCAGGACAGAGTGACTAGGCACTCTATGCAGATGTTGTCCTAGAGCCTGAGGAGACAGCTTAATTCTCTGAAAGTTAAGGAAGGAGTTCAAGGTTAGTGTGCCTCAGACTAGGAACTGAATATCCATCCATGTTCCTACTCCTTAGAAATGTAATCCCTAACAACAGCAACAAAAAACAAAAACATCACACACACACACACACAAAAAAAAAAAAAAACAACCAAACATGATGGGTAAGACATTGAAAAGCTTCTTTTGGGGAGTGGTGGGGATCAAGTTTCCTCAGATAGGGACAGTCCTCTTGTGGTGCTGCAAAGGGGCGGAGCCTGTGGAGAGTGCTCCCTAGAGACAACACTATGTTGTAAAGCTATTTTCCCTGTGAGCTCCCTGCCAAGCCCAGCCTGGCAAGTGTCCTGTGGTCACCTGGGAGATGGCTATCAGCAACAAACCACATAGCTCCTAGCAAGCAAAAATGCAGATTAATGATTCAGACTAGTCTAATTTCATAGCTGAACAAAACAATCATTTGAGACACAAATAGACTTCATGAAGTCTGACATGATTTGATATGCCTGAAATCCCAGCATTTGGAAGGCTAGGGGCATGGTTGTTGACTTTGAAGCCAGCCTGAACTACTTAATGACCACCCCACCCCCCGCCCCACTTTCCCTGGGTTCACATTAAGATTCCGTCCTCTTCGCCCATACCCTCACTACAAAACTGGAGGCCCTAGCAGCCACTGAAGGACTGGGCTGGGCTCTATAAGGAGCAGACAGCAGGTGAGCAGCTCTAAAGCAAATCCAGTTAGACATTGCAGCAGCAGCAGGTGAGTGGCCCCGGCCTGGGCTTCCAGCAAACTGAGAGGTATGGGTCCTGGTGAGCCTGATGGAGCACTGTGAGGGCAAGTGTAGCTAGTAGAGAGGGAGCAGAGCATCTGATTGGCCTAGGGATGAAACCTGAGACGGGGACTCTCGCTTTTGCCAAGAAGGATCTATGCACAGTAGGGAAACTATCTTGTGATCTGGAAGCAGAAGGGAGGCCCCAGCTCTGGGAACTGTTCTCTAGTCCCGCTTCCATGCCCTCTCTGGTGCCAGACCTGAATGCTCTGGCAGAGTATCTGAACAAACCAGTGCTGGGCCCAAGAAATCATATTATTTCAATCTTGCCTAAGTTGCCTTACAAACTGTGGTTTGAGACAAGCCTAGCTTTCTATTTCTACTCTGAATGGTAACCCACAAAGCATGAAATCATAGCATTTTGGAGCTGAAAAAGGTTTCAGAGTTACCAATGTTCTCATTTTGGAGCTGACTGAGCATCTGACTCAGTAAGAAAGACGTCCTTCCTCTGCATCTTCTTGCTAGCTTCCTAGAACAAGCATGAGTTTGCACTGCACACCTTGACTACTCTCAGGGCACCGGGGATGGGACCTGCTTTCATGCCATCTGAAGAAATCTTCTGAGGTGGCCACTGGTCTGGGTGCCCCTACCACTGCAGGGGGTGGGAGCCGTCTGCCGAATTTACAACACCTTCCTTCCTCAGCACTGGGCTTCAGTTGCGATTCCAAGTCTCAGGGAAGAACCCTCTCTGTACTGTGTGCAGGCACTGGATTAAGAGCAGTGTGGGAATCAGTTACCAACACTTCTTTTCCAGATGCTGCTCTATGTTGAGAAATTGCTTCATGTGAGATGGCAAATGGCCTGAGGCTTCAATTCCACAAACAATGAGCGGAGACCTGCTAAAGAAGGAGATGAGGGGGCATCTGGGGAGACTTTGGTGGTGTGTGTGGCCATGGACTAGACATTCCAAACAAGTCCAATGGGCAGGAGCAGACCTGACCACCCCAAGCTGCGATTCCATCCTCTGAGCCCATGCCTCTCCATACAGCAGGGCAGACACTGCCCCACTCCTGCTCCTCTCCAGATAGGAAAGAAATGATCTTTTGCTGCTTGCTTCACTGTGAGTCAATCAGCAGTGATTTCTTTTCTTTTCTTTTTTTTTTTTTTTTGGTTTTTCGAGACAGAGTTTCTCTGTGTAGCCCTGGCTGTCCTGGAACTCACTCTGTAGACCAGGCTGGCCTCGAACTCAGAAATCCTCCTGCCTCTGCCTCCCAAGTGCTGGGATTAAAGGCGTGCGCCACCACCGCCCGGCTGTGATTTATTTTCTAAAAGTATAAAAGCACATAACAAGCAGGGGCTCCCTCTCCAAGAACTCAAGAGTTCCATCGTAAGGCATGGCCTGTGGGCAAGGAAGGCCTCAGTGGAGAAAGGGAGACCTGCTTCCAAACTACCAGTGACTGCCACGGCCCCAGACCCCACAGGAACTAAGTTGAACATAAACAATGCTTTATTGAATCACACCCATTAAAGTATAAATTAGCCTCTTTGGGCTCATAAAAAAAGTATTCCTAGGCTCTGAAGAAAGTAGTCTTGTCAGTCCCAAGGCACTTTTCTCCCCAGGAGATGATTGGTCACTTTCTGTGGAAGAAAACAAAGAAAAC
This sequence comes from Tokudaia tokunoshimensis, assembly GCA_036184795.1. Classification (NCBI taxonomy): domain Eukaryota; kingdom Metazoa; phylum Chordata; class Mammalia; order Rodentia; family Muridae; genus Tokudaia; species Tokudaia tokunoshimensis. Next base: position 106,903,814 of record BTHU01000002.1, on the reverse strand, counting down.
ACAGGGAAGAAGTCAGATGCAGACACGGGTAGCTGCTCAACCTCACCTCGGCACCCTGTAAAGAGACTCTGACTACTTTCCCTAAATCTTGTGTTGCTCACCTACTGATAGTGGCAGTTAGGAAAAGTGTTTTGGAAAGGTGGTCTATAAGCAACACCTATTCCCCCTCCATAGAAGCAGATGATCTAGAGTTCTGACAGCACCCAGCACAGCCAGGGCCTGTGTGCAGCTAACACAGCCGGCAGCCATGCGGCTCCAGGTCTCCCCCCAGTGCCCAGGCTCCTGGGTGCTCCAGACACAGTTCTCAACCTCACAGTCTCATCTGGTGTTCAGGTTCTCACTGTCAGGGTCCTCTAGGATGTAGTGAATAGCCTGGGAGGAAAACAAGAATTGTGAGGGACAGGATCCTTCAAGCCGGTGGCCAGCGTGGCTTCCAAGGAAATCTGCCCTAGGAGGTTCTTGGCAGGCTCCACTCTCTAGCCTCACTCCCTGACAACTCTCTTACGTGGTCCAGTGTGTTTACATAGTTCTAGAGGATTAACACAGGAGCTCAATCACCATTTGGAAATTACAAACTGTACTTTGTACAGTTCAGCTATGAGGGAGAAGCTGCCGGCGCAGTCAGGTACAGTTGCAGACACGGAGAGCGGCTCCCAGCTACCTCTCACTTGAAGGATAATCACAGCTGCCTCCTGCTGAAACCTCAGCACAGTCACGCTGCTTCTCAAAAGCGAGCCAGGCTATTTCTATTTCCCTCTGCTGACAAGCCAGACCATCCCTCCATGGACAGTGCCAACTCAACTAACCATTTTATAGTGCTGAGCTCGCAGCCGGTAGGATTTATATTCTGATTTTCTCTTCTCCTCTTCTCTCTTCTTCTTCACTTCGGGAAGCTGCTCATAAATCCTTAGAAATGCCACAAGTGGAAAGACAGAAAGCAGTAAAGTTATCAGGCATGAAGGTACAGATGGCTCTGCGCACACCGTTGGCTCTATGCTGCTTAGGCATCCAGCCTCCAGCTAAGGCCAGCCCCTGCTGAACATCCATGGCTATGGAGAGCCTAGCCTGGCGTGCACACAGTATGGAAGAGAGATGAATAAAACACAAAACGCTGACAACAGTGCTTATTTCCAGAAAAAGTAAGAGAGTAGGTAAAATTCTATTTTCCATGCCGTATGTAAAACTGTATAGTGTCAATATAATAAATAGGTATTACTGAGTACATACAAACAATTAACACAGACACACCCCTCTATGTATACATATATCAGCATCAATTGGGGTACCCCAGGCTAGTCTGGAATTCAGTCTAGCCTTAGCTTACCAAATGCTAGGACTATATGGGTATGCAACACCATATCTAGCCCATTACTGTACTTTAAATTTTTTCATGACACACACCCTTCCTGGTTTCATGACACTACCCTTGTGCCTCTTCCCCCCACCCCCCAAGGCTATCTTTTTACATTATGCTCTGCAAATGGAGAAAACATGGTTTAAACATTGCTTAACACAGTGACTTCCACATTTACCCATTTTCCTGGAAATATATCTTTCACAGCTGAATATAAATTCCATTGTATATATGCACCACATTTCCTTTATCCACTTATCTGCTGATGAATACTGAAGCTGACCTCATTTCTTGGCTGCTGTGAATATTGCTATAGTACATGAAGACGGAGGCATCTCTGTGATATGTCAGCATAAGGCCTGCAGGTGTGCACATAAGGCCTGCAGGTGTACACATAAGGCCTGCAGGTGTGCACATAAGGCCTGCAGGTGTGCACATAAGGCCTGCAGGTGTGCACATAAGGCCTGCAGGTGTGCACATAAGGCCTGCAGGTGTGCACATAAGGCCTGCAGGTGTGCACATAAGGCCTGCAGGTGTGCACATAAGGCCTGCAGGTGTGCACATAAGGCCTGCAGGTGTGCACATAAGACCTGCAGGTGTGCACATAAGGCCTGCAGGTGTGCACATAAGGCCTGCAGGTGTGCACATAAGACCTGCAGGTGTGCACATAAGGCCTGCAGGTGTGCACATAAGGCCTGCAGGTGTGCACATAAGGCCTGCAGGTGTGCACATAAGGCCTGCAGGTGTGCACATAAGGCCTGCAGGTGTGCACATAAGGCCTGCAGGTGTGCACATAAGGCCTGCAGGTGTGCACATAAGACCTGCAGGTGTGCACATAAGGCCTTCAGGTGTGCATATAAGGCCTCCAGGTGTACACTCAGAGTGCCACAGCTGGGTCATGGTTTCATTTTCAGTTCATGGGGGGTGGGGGGGAAGATTGTTTGTTTGTTTTTGAGGAACATCATGCGGCGTCTACAGCGGCTGCAGCAGTGGCCTTCCCTCCCCCAGTGCAAGTCCTCTCTAGCATTTGCTGTCATTTGTTCCTTAATGCTAGCCATTCTGACTGGAGTAAGAGGAAATATCAAAAAGACCTTTGATTTGCATTTCCGTGATGGCTAAAGATAGTGAGCGAATTTTCAAATATTTATAGGCTATTTGTGTTTCTTCTTTTGAGAACTGTCTATTCAGCTTATTAGCCTATTTATCGGCTGGATGATTATTCTAGTTGATTTAATCTCTTTAGGGTTTCTACAGATTCTACATAATCCTCTGTGGGTGGTGGTGTGAAACACCCCCTTTGTCTTACTTGTATTAGGATATTTTATCACAGCAACAAGAAAATAACCAGACAGATGCATAGCTGACAAAGACCAGCTTCCATCTGGAAGGCCATCTCTTTGTTCTGCTGTTTCTTTGCTATAAGAAACATTTATTTCATGCAATTCCATGTTTACGTCTTAGGACATATTGCTGTTACCTTGATGTATTTTGCCTCTAGCAGTTTCAGTTACTATTGTATTTAAAATATAGGAAATAGGCTGGAGAGATGGCTCAGTGGTTAAGAGCACTGTCTGCTCTTCTGAAGGACCCAGGTTCAATTCTCAGCACCCACAAGGCAGCTCACATCTGTCTGTAACTCCAGTTCCAGGAAATCTGACACCCTCACACCACTATACATAAAATATAGGAAATAAAGAAAGCAGTAGAGTAGATGTGCCTGTAAAATACCATAGAGTTCAGAGAGAAGAAAACCGTATTCTGAGGAAAGGGCAGACCGAGCGTCAGAGAGGAGCTTAGGTTTGCGTTGGAAATGGAAAAACTGTCAGGAACAGTGAAAAAGAAGAGAGACAGGGCATCCACGCTGGGGAAATGTGCAGAGCTGTGGAGGAGGCCAGGCAGGAAGCAGGCAAGGCGAAGCTGGCACGAGTCAAGGGCCTTACAGTCATGTGAAAAGTTAAGCTTTGTCCATTGTACAGTTGGGTATCCCTAACTTCAAGCTGAGAGGAACACAAACACACATCTGAAAACTGACTCTGGAAAGAGTCTAAATTCCCGGCAGAGAATAGATTGCACAGTGTAGTGGAAGGGTAATAAAACAGAGCATGTCTCAAGCAATGCTAACTGGTAGGGGACACAGTCACAACATGACAGTGAGAGAAAGCAGGAGTCAGAGCTGGACACACAGTATATCCACCATAGGGGGCAGGGAGTGCGCTGTACCAATCACTACATCCCACTCTGTCGACAAGATGAGTGTTTGTAGGATGAAGGGCAGAATTTTAATATTTATTTTCTTCTTTCTACTCTTTTAAATATCTTCCAAAGATTTTTACAATTTTAAAAACGAAAGTCATTAAAAAGCGGTGCTGAGTGGCGGCAAGCAGCTATAATCCCAGCTCTCCAGAAGCACTGGCAGAGACACGAGATCTCACTGAGTTCCAGGCCAACCTGGTCTCTAGAGCAAGCGCCAAGCTAGCCAAGGCTATCTATATCTAAATATTCATTTGTTTGCCTCAAACAAACCATCATTGGTTAAAAAAAAAAACCAAACAATCTACCACTTCAGAAGCACCACGCAACTCCATGACTCTTCTTATTAAAAGCCAGCTTCTAATCAGCCCCAGAAACCTGTAACTAGTTATTCAATGGCATTCTTACAATCAATATATGCTTATCAAGCTGATTAATTGATGAGTAGACAATGCTTATAATGGCGTAAGATTCAAAGTCTTTACGAAAAACTGGTCTGAAGAAATGACTCAGCCTCAGTGGTTAAGAGCACTGGATGCTCTTGCAGAGGACCCAGGTTCAATTCCTAGCATCAATATGGTAGCTCACAAATGTCTGTAACTCTAGCTCCAGGAAATCCGACACCCTCGTTTGCCCTCTAAGGGCACTACATGCATGTGGTACACATATATATGCAGGGAAAGAACTCATACACACAAAAATAAAAATAAATAAATCTTACAACAGCAGAACGAAGCCCTGGTCTCTCATGCGCCTGCACCCCAGCCACTCAGTCCTTGTTTCCTAAACGTAAGCACTATTACCAGGTCTTTAGCAACTGACAGAAATACACATTGCACAGGTCCTCACAGTTATAAAAGCAAAGGCATTTCTTTTTAAACACTACCAATGAGGCAATGGACTGAAACTGAACACACTTCTAAAACTCAAGTTCTTAAGCTAATGTTGTGGAGAGCAACCCACTACTTCTTGCTGTTAGAAAAACTCCTAGAAATGAGATTGCTAAGATAATTTATTTCAAAATATCTTTTAGTTTCATCCAGATGTCTAATGCAGAGACGCTCACCCTAGGTGGTCCCCTTCCCTTTGAACAGGAACCACGTTCACACTATCTTCTGTTTTCCCTTCCTTTCTTGTGCCGTGAGAATCAACATCAAACCCAACCTCACATGCTTCCAACTGGTGCGTGCTGGGAAGCCAAGCTCCTGGTTACATGGGGCCTGGCTCATAGCTGCAGTCATTCCCATTCTTTCGGACTTACCGTCTGGTCCTCTGAATCATTTCCTTCTTTCCAATAGGCTTGTTCTTCTGGACAGCCAGGAGGACTAGACAAGAGAGGAGGCTTATTAGGGGATAATAAGTGTAAGGAGAGGTAGAGCTTAGCTGAAGAGCTGCTGGAGCCTGGGCCCTGACCGGAGCTGGTGTACAGCAAAGTGACTAAAGACCAGGGACAAGGCCCACGTCTGAACTGCCTTAGGGGGACGGAGGCCACTGCCAAATCTGCTATGGCAGGGAATCCAACACTGGCCAGCTGACCAGGAAGGCTGACCACTGTAGGCAGTGCTTTACATCGTCACAGCTTTCTTGTTATTTTACTGAGACTTGCCACTCAGTGCAACGAGAGCACAGAGACCTTGGCTGCAAACCCAGCTCTTTCACAGAGAAGAGTGTAACTGGGGTGAGCTGTTCTCTCCCTGTGCAGTACGAGCATTAGCACACTGCCTTCCTTAGAGAGGTGCTGCGGGAACAGTGCTGGGCAGACCTCAGTTAGGGTACCACCACTTATTTCCTGCCATGCCCTGCAACCAGAAACAGGAGGTTAGTTCACAAGAGGCACCATCCTTAAGGCAGCTTGTCCTTTTAAAGAGATGCAGTGTCAGGGTCGCAGAAGTGTGAGAAGCTAGCGCGGGCCAGTCTGCTAGCTAAGGAGACTCAAGTCTCAGCGAGCAAAGCCACACCCAGCATCCTCTAGTGACATGAGGGCATACCTCTCCTGGGCAGGGGCCTCACAGTGTTGAACAGAGTCTCCCGCTCACTCTGGAATAGGTTCTGCAGCTTCCTCTCCTGGACTAGCAACTTCAGACGCTTCATCCGCTCCCCAGAGCGAGAGATGAAATCAGGTCTGTGAAGCTGAAGTGACTCCTACAGGAGAGAAAGCCTCAGTGACACAGCCTGTTTTCCAAGTGCCCAGGAAAACAAACAAACAAACTAACCAAAAAACCAGCACCTACCACCACAGGTTTGGGGGGCCTGAGGGGAGGGTACACACAGGGAGATCAAAGGAAGCCCAGAAATGCCTTTAGGAAAAGCTGAGAACCAAAGCGGAGGGATCTGCAACTCTTCCAAATGTTTATGAGACAAGAGGTCAGTTCATTCCCTTCAACAAATTCATCATTAAATATTTCCTTCAGCCACCAAGGGGGAAGAGCTCAGGGATGAGCGCTGGGTTAACCCTGCGAGCTGACCCAAACACCAGGCCTGCTAGTGCACAAGGGGAGCCTGCACACAGCGAGCAGTGTGCAACAGAACCCTTCCTTCTCCTCCCAGTCCTCAGATGCTGCTGACGGTGGAGTGACTGAGCCTCAGCATGCCAGCCACATATCCCCAAAAGCACACATGGCTAAAGCCAGCTGATGTCACTGTGCCTACCTGCAGGGTTGCTCTCACAAACGGCCGAAGAGGAACCTGGCCACTCCCCCTGCCGGGGTCTCCCGGGCACGGTGCCTGCCGGTTTTGCTCTTTCAGAGGCTCCCGCCAGGGCTTGGTTTTGGTCACTGGTTCAAACCAGGAGATAGCAGGTCTGTAAATCTTGGGCAGATTTTCCTTCTTAGATCCAGACTTTCCATTTTCCACAGAAACAAACCATGAGACTCCTACAGGAAATATTTTCAAGAAGAAACTTTTTTTAGTAACTGTACCCAATTACATCAAAGAAATGTATGTAATATTGACTCCCATGGAACTCATCTGTTGGGGTGCCCTTAAGTTGGCCTTAACCACAGTAGACTCTCTACATAAAGTTGTAGTTACTTTCAAAATATGCCACTGTGGTGGCTGGTGGCAGGTGGAGTCCACACAGCTTTCTCAACAGACCAGACATGCCTTTTGCTCGGTTCCCGGCTATGTGGAGTTAGAAACCGACCTTCAGAGGGATTTGACTTGTTCTTCCTTAAGTTTTTGGCCCGAATATAATTGGAAAGAAACTTTTTCTCTTTGGCTTTTTCTTCTGTCGAAGAAGTCACATCACTATCCTCTTCCAATCTGGCCTCACTAGAACTGGGAGTTGGGAAAGTCACCCCAACATCCTGAGTGCATTTTTTGACACCAGTCACAATCTCCAGGTTACCTGAGGGGAAAGACAGATTATCTTGGAGCAGACTGGAAGCAAGGCTGGCAGGCTTAATCAAGACAGACAGTGAGCCCCTATTGATAGCTCAAAATTGCGCTGCATGGTGGGGGAGAGGAGGGAGCAAAGGAGGAGAGGAAGAGAGGGAAAAAGGCAGAGAGAGGAAAGAAGGCTGAATTTCTAAGTGGGCTTAGCTGTCAGACAGAAAGAAAAAACATGGATTCCCTGGTCCAGGCTTTCAGGGGAGCAGGACAGTAAGTATGTCTGGCCTGACAGTCACCCAGGAAGAGATGACAATGGTGAGCTCAAGACTTGAAGGAAGAAGGAAAAGAACTGAGTTGTATAAAATCAGAAACTCTCCAGCCCTGCTCTCCAGTTACTGTTCACAACTCAGGACCCCAGAAAACGTCAGGCAGGTCGCTCTCTTCCCTCTTTTGTTCTCACAGTAGTAAGCCGCACGCTCTTCTGTACGTTGTTTTCTTTTAAATTATATATGCTTGGGACCTTCCAGTGTTGGTAAAATAAGCTTTATGTGTGACTATGAGTGCTTTGTCTTCATGTATGTCTGTGTGACAAGTGTGCCTGCAGAAACACTGGATTCCCCAGAACTGGAATTACAGATGTGTGAGTATGTATGTGTCTATTGTCTAAGTGAACCAAGGCTCTCTGCAAGAGCAACCAGTGCTCTTAACCATCTTCTCAGCTCATAGAGAGAGCTTCCTTATTCTATATAAAACTTCTTTATAGGAAACTACAATAATTTCATACAGATATTGATGGCTATCAACATTGATTTTAATTTTCTGCTATAATGAACCTACATTTTACACTTAGAATTTTGCATATATTTAACTATATCTATTGGCCAAATTCCAAATGCTAGGCAGATGCTCACTTCCCTATACTCTTGTTTAGAAACTTGCATTTTTTCCATTAGTACATAAAAAATTGAATCTAAATATTCACTTTTCTCTTTGTACCCTTTAGCATGAGTGAAGTTATAAGTGTGTTGAAGAGTACGGTCTATATCAATGCAAGATTTAAACTCCAGGGACTTACCAGCTTGCACACTCTTGTTCACCATGTGCACATTTTTCTCACTGGAAAGAGTAGAGTCCAAGCTCACCAAGCTACTAGTAGATGACATGGAGTCAGAAGAAATCATATGGTTTGCCAGCTGGAAAAATGAAGAGAGACTCTCTCAGAGTGATCTGGATATAGTGAGACTATATCCAGAGGTATAGTTACTCACAGGGCAAGCCAGCAACACAGCTCAAAGAGGCTTGTGATCGATGTGACCATGTGTCTGTGATGGGGGGGGTGGGGGGAGCTGTGATGACAGGAGCCAAGCTACTGCAATAGAGAGCTTGGAATTTCCCTCGGATCTGAGGAAACCAAAGAAGCTGGTAGCTAAACCTTAGCCTCAGCCATCTCCAGAATGAAATTCTCAGCTGACACCTGTAGATAATTCTGGAGCTAAAAGAAATGCTAACCTAAGTGATGAAGTCCATAGCAGATCCATCAATCAGAGCAGATTCATACACTTCTTATATATCAGACAGATACCAAAGAGCTGCAGTGCACCTTAAGAAATCCCAAATGGGTCAAGTATTAAAAAAAAGCCCCTAAAGCCCTTCTTAACTACATTCAGAGCAGGCAGATTGAGTTGAGGGATGGAAGCTGACACTGGTGGGTAAGAAAAAGTTCAAAATATAGCTGAGCAAATGCCTCATAAAACTGTTTAAAAGCATAATAAGTGGGTGCTAGCAGCCCACGCCTTTAATCCCAGCACTCAGGAGGCAGAGGCAGACGAATCCGTGTGTGAGGCCAGCCTGGCAGCCCCAGCAATCCTGTCTCTGCTCTCCTCAGATCTGGCATTACAGGCATATAAGGGATGCTCAGCTTGTTAAGCAGGTGCTGGGACCTAGTATGATGCCACAGCAGGTGTCCTTTTCCACTGAGATACTTACTCCCCCAGTCTGAGAGTGTCTCTTAAGCCTGCTCATCACAAAACATCTGGGGGAAGTAGAACCCTATGGGGGGGAAAGACGGAATCTTTAGGGGAGAGGTTTAGTCATTGGCAAACGACATTTTTATAAGCAAGTTTGATAGAACCATAGTGCAGTCCAAGCAAGGTATAGACTCCATTGAACTGGATAGATTCCAAGGCCTCTGGGAACTTAGCCCAGAATCCTGGAAAGGGGGGAGCCATGATAAGGCATTTGAAAGCAGGAAACATTTTGATTTTCAGATACGTAAGTATTGTAAACTGGTAAGTTTAACACCATCGACCTGTCAAATTTAAAACTGATTTCATCAATCTGAAGGCATGTAAAAGTCAAAGGCTTGCAAGTATCCAACCATGGTAAAGATAAAAATTGGATGCCAGATTAGCTGTTTTTCATGGTAGCAGCATGTCTAGAATACTTATATTTGAGGACTAGAGTCCTAAGGGTTGAAATGACACACTGCAAACCATGGTCAGTCCTCACTTACCTAGCATTGTTTTAAAACTCAAAGAGGTCGTGCCTGAGTGCACACCTTGCACTTCACAAATCCCCACAGAGCACTTCCTGTGTCTGTCTCTAGGTCTCATTGCAGCCATCCTTGCCTTTTTTGCATATCAATGTCTTGGAGTTTTGGAAAGCAGAATTTCTATATAATAAACACCCAGAGAGCCTGAGAGGCTGAAAAGCTCTTAAGAAACAGGAGTATGGTCTAAATCAATTGAATGAATATTTAGTATGGATAATTATATAAATTAAAGGTCAGAGCACTGTAGAGACAGAATGTTAAGATATTTGATGTAGGAGAGGAAACAAAACAAAATCAAAGTCAGCTCCAGACCTAGAATCCTAAGACCTGAGTCAGTGCTAGGCCCTGCCTTTACTAATTATCTATTAAGACACAAAGTTGTCTCTTTGTGTCAGTTACCTCACTTAAGATGGAACTGAAATTTTTACTCCTAAAACTATAGGAAGTGTAGAAAGAGGCTAAACACACTGGCTTATACCTGTAATTCTAGCACTTGGGAGGGTACAGGAATAGGACTGCATACAGCCTATCTGAGACTAGCCTGAGTTATATGGTAAGGACTGTTTCAATGAGCAAAGACATACATATAACAAAAAAATGTTCAAAAGAACAAAGAAAAAGTTCAACAAAAATACTAGAAAAAAATAAAATTTCAGTTCTTCATATTAAAATGAGAGGACCACGAGTTCAAGCTCAACCTGGGAAAAACATGAGGTACCATCTCAGAAACAAACAAACAAACAGAAGTTTGCTGGTTGATGGTGAGCTATAAAACAGAATGAAAACACAACCAGTATAAAACTTTTAGAATGCTAAAATGTTAAAAAGCAAAAATGCACAAAAGGGGCAGTACGGGCAAGACAAGTCTCTAAGACAGAAATAAAGCTAAATAAACGGAGATACCTATGTGACTCAAAACTGCTAGGCAGCAAGTCTCCCCAAATTAATATGCAGGTTCTCCATAAACCTAAAATCCTAATGAACCTTCCCAAAAAATGTGTAAGAAGATCCCAAGCTTCCATAAAAAGGCAAAGGGCCCTAAGTGCCAAAAATTATTAGGAAAGGAAAAAGAACAGATAGGGGGCTGGTGAGATGGCTCAGCGGATAAGAGCACTGACTACTCTTCCAAAGGTCCTGAGTTCAAATCCCAGCAACCACATGGTAGCTCACAACCATTCGTAATGAGATCTGATGCCCTCTTTGGTGTTTCTAAAGACAGCTACAGTGTACTTACATATAATAATAAATAAATCTTTAAAAAAAAAAAGAACAGATAAAAAGTATAATTCCTAATTACAAAGCAAATTTGAAATGGTTAAGACACAGTGTAACAGAGATAAGAACTGGAGTATAGTCACATCAGTCAACACAGCGTTGAGATTGATAAAGTAAACTCTTAAGAGTATGGTCACCTGGGATTCAGAATAAATGAGTCTTCACTTGCAAGAGGTGATGCTAGTCACCACATCCCACACAAAACATGCACTGAACACGGATGTAGATCTAAATAATTACTAAACCCAGCAGATATGTCCAAGCTTTTAGACATTGCTATATGACATTGCAATCTAGCCAATGTCACACTCGAAGCTCTGAGACACATGCGGACTACAGGTCAAACATGCCTGCACCAACTTTTAAAATGAAAACATAGGAAAAAAAATCTCAGGTCTAATACCAACAGCACAATCCACAAGGGGAAACCTGTTAAACCAAACTGCACTGTTCATCCTTTAACTTCAAATTTCATTTTTAAAATAAACAAAAGGGTCTGAATAAGAGACATTTTCAAGATACACATCTTATAAGACTTGTGACAATACAAAGCTGATAAGAATAGATAACACATGATACCCAAAAGGCTGAGAAGTGACCCCAAATATATAAAACTCTTATTAGCTGAGCAGGAAGACAGACGACCTAGTTTAAAAGTGGGCAAAATTGAGTATCCCTGTCAGCAAAGACAAACACACAAAGGTCTTCCAGTCACCAGGAAGGCCGGATTAAAATCATGGCAGAGTGTCTTCGCATCATTTAGTATGGTCACACCAAAAACATGAATAATGAAAAGTTTTGGTAAGATGTGGGAACACTGGATTGTGAACCCACTGCACAAAGGCAGTAGAGCAGACACTGTGGTGAAGAAAACAAAACAAACAACAAAAAACCATAGGCAAAAAGCCACAAACCGCAGCAACAAAAAACCGAACCACAAACTCCATACACAAACAAAACCAAAAAGGGCTGGGAAGTAGTGCCTTTAATCCCAGCACTTGGAAGGCAGAGGCAAGTCGATCTCTGAGTTCAAGGCCAGCCTGGTCTACAGAGTGAGTTCCAAGGCAGCCAGGGCTACACAGAGAAACCCTGTCTCAAAAAAAAAAAAACCAATAAATGACTAAGTGAAATGGATAAGTGAATTAAAAACACACACACACACACACACAAGCAGTTTCTACAACCATTTTAAAAAATCACAAACTACTTCACACCTACAAGAAATGAAAATGCTTACATAAAACTTCTAGACAAATGTTCATAGTTGTATTCCAACAATTAAAAACAATCTAAAGGCAGGTGTGGTAGCAAATGCCTTTGATCCCAACTCTCAGGAGACAGAGGCAGGTGTATCTCTGTGAGTTTTAGGCTAGTCTACAGCTGGGGCTACACAGAGAAACTCCATCTCAAAAAAAATTTTAAAAAAATTAAAAAAAAGGAAAACAAATAAAGATCCAAATGTTCTAAATGTCCACTAATAGACACAATGTGGTAAACTGGTAAATACCCACATAATCAACTACTACTCAGCAGTAGGAGGAACTCCTGAAAGCATATCACATGGGTAAACCTTGAAAACATTACACTGAAGCAAATGAGCCGTTTGCAAAAGGTTGCTTCATCAGCGACTATGTGAACTGAGCAGAACAGACAGGATAAGTTCCGGACGCTGAGAATAAGGAATAACTGTAAATGAAAACAAGAGAGCTTTCTAGAGTGACTAGATATACTCTATGTGCTGAGAACTGCACCACTCACTCGCACTAGAAACAACACTGGGAAGGACTCATCGAACGCTCACGCTATGTCAGCTCTGATGCCTCGCTAGGCTGTACTACCAGCTCAGGAGAGGCTCAACAAAAGACGCGAAGGGGTGAGCGTGGCAGTGCAGGTGTAATGAGCTTGACGGTGGTAAGCTGTAAGAAATGTCTTAGCCCTATAAATGTGGCAAACTGATTCCAGCATGCTTTCTTCAAAGATCCAACTTTCAAAGTACAATGTCCACGAATGTATCCCCAAGAAGGCTGCTGTATTTATGAAAGGAAGTGGAAAGTTCTTCCATACAGTATCTGTGAGGAATGGTTAGAATGGATACCTAGAGAAAAAGTCTTTGTGAGCAGGGAGCTAAGAGAAAGCTTGACCTATTTCCCATGCCTGAATTCACAAAGGGTATAGCTTTTGCAATCTTAATAGTAAAAACTGTTGATACTGAGGGACTAAGACATATGCACTGGTCTCCCTTTGAGGAGACGGTGCAGAGGATCTGCTGAAGCAAAGGCTGCTGAGCCCTGCTTCAAGCAGGGTGTGAAAGTCATGGATAGGACCACAGGCCTCCCGCATTTCCAGAGACCAGCTGCGAATGCACAAAAGCCAGGGAAAACTCCCATTTACAGCACATTTTTTGATAAGCTGCTATAAAAAGACATTCAAAACTGGTCTAAAAAAGCCAACAAAATGTGCTTATGTACAAATGTCATTTTGATGTGAAAGGACCTCTATGGTGGTGAAAGTCAAAGGCAACAAAACAAATGCTAGGGATGCTGACAAACTGGAACATTCACACTGCCTATGGGTGTGATGTAGTAAGGGAACTTTGGAACAGGAATTTAGGACTGGAAGGAATTTTCCCAAGATCACCTCATGATGGCTCTTTTGTTTACTAACAAAAATAATGTTTATAGTGAAGACTGTTTCTAGCACATGTCACATAAAAAGAAAACATTAAATGTTTTTAGAGGAATTTAGTATTGAAAGGTTGGTTTTTAAAAATAACCCTGAAATAAACATAGACATAAGGCAGTGAGCACATGCTACTATGGCATGACATTAAAGCTTTAGGGGAGATGCAGCCTCACATCCTAGAGGAAAGCCCAAGCCAGGAACACTGATTCCAAAGTCACCCTGGAAAGACCTGTACTTGGGCCCAACTGGTTTTGGGGATCCACCACGGAATACATTTTAAAAAATTCTTTGACAGATGCTGCTGGCAAGCTACAGAACACGTCCCTTTGTCCATAGAGGGCCACAAGCACCTTAGCAACCTCCAGGCATGTGTGGGTTGGCTGTTTTCCAAAGTGGGGCTTCCACACAAAGGCTTAAGCATTTCCAAGTTAAATGATAACAGCTACATAGTGCTAAATTTCTGTTGTACACCATCTTGGAAAGAGACATTTGCTGCTTCTCTCTAATGCTGGAAAGTAAACTCACCTGCTGGTGCCTGGTTCTACACAGGAAGAGGAAATAGTGTTTCTGGACTTTTGTAGTACCTTTTAAGTTAAAAAGTACTAGATGAGACCCATTTCCACATTTATTGATTAGATATCATTAAGATCCAGAGAAGAACCCTTTAACTACTGTGTTTATGGAGGCATGATCTCATGTAGCCCAGGCAGTACTGAATTTCTGATCTACCTCTATCAGCCTCCCAAGTACTGGGATTACAGGCATTTACCACTATGCTCTAGCTTCTTGAAACCTTTTTAAAGTCTAAAATTACTTCTAATTTTTTTCATTAATCATACTAGCCCAAACTAGCCAACTTAATTTGCAGGTGTGATGGTGTGTAACTATTCCAGCATGGGAGGTAGTGGCGGGAGAATCAGGAGTTCAAAGTCATCTTTGGGCACACAGCAAGTTAAAGGCCAGCCTTGGCTACACGAGGCCCTGTCCAAAATAAGAAAATTACTCTAAATATAAAAACTGTGCTTGGAAGAGCATATTTGTTATCATGTAGGAAGTTTAGTATCAATGGCCTTCAATCAGGCACCTGAGGTGAGGGGAAGTTTTTCTTTCTGAGGAATGGATTAATGGTAAATATTAAAAAAAAAAAAAAAAACCCAGCTTAAAATGAGAGAAATACTCTAGAATAAGTCAGTCAAAATCAGAGGAACTCTGTCACCAAACATGGCTGCTTCTTGTCAAAAGGCTTTAGGAATGTCCAGATCAACTGATAATTATATAATTACAATGCATCTTTACAAAAAATAACCTTTGACATGTAATTCCTAGAGATTAAGAAATTATGAAAAATGTCAAGTGTGTTGGTTCATGTTTTTAAACCTAGCACTTGGAAGCCATAGGTAGTAGATCTCTGAAAATTTGAGGCCAGACTAGTCTACATAGTGAGTTCCAGACAGCAAGGACTATGTAGAAAGAAACACCCTATCTCAAAAAAGTGTGTGCATGTGTATAAAACCATCGCTAGAAAGTTAAAAGGGCATTTTGTATTTGGACAGGTTCTTGGTTTTTTGTTTTTGTTTTTTCTTGTACCCATGTGAGTGAGGACTAAGACAGAACAGATTTGGGTGACATCAACATTCGAGCTATAGCTACCAAGATGGTTAACATGCTATAAAGGCCATTATGGTCAGGGTCAGGAGAGTTTCCCAGATACAGGAGGGCTAAGGAACAGAGGAAAAAAGTAAATTCTGAACTAAACTCCATCAACACGTGGGAAGAAATCAGAAAGTTGACACATGATCCTGAAAACCTTGCAGAGCAGGATAGTAGGAATTCCAAAGGTTTTCTGCCAGGTTGGAAACATTATGATTAAAGCGATTTTCCCTTGCCCTCCCTTAAACACCTTTGCCGCTGGCTCTAAATACCCACAGGGATCATGGTCACTCCCATGCATCTTTATTTGACTCAGGAAGCCAGCAACACCGGTTAGGTTTACTTGGAGGTTCTGATTCAACTTTAGGATTAATAAAAATAAAACTTCATACTTCAGTCAGAATTAATTTCCTCTTCAGATCTTTCCATTTTGATCAGGTCTACCATATTGCAATTTTTTGGATTAAAATTCCAAAAGAGCCAAGCTATTCAATTACTAAGTTTTAATGATTGAGAGTCCAGCCACCAGATTTTCCTTAGGAACTCTATATTGCTTATTAAAAGATATCTATTGCTAACTGACTATTTAGAAATACTTACAAAATAAATTGTAGCACTTTAACAGTTTGAATGGACTGCTTCTCTACCTCTACTTTTTTTAAAGTAGGAAATTTGTGTTTATAATCTTGAGGCTGGGAAGAGCTCCAGTCACAGAATGGATAAAGAATGTGTATAATAGCATAATTACAGTCCAACTAATGCTTGAAAACCGAAATCCTCAGACAAAAAGGGAAAAAGACATGGGAAATATAAATGGCAGATCTCAAATATTTTTAAAAGCACATTTCAGAGTATTGGCAGATACTAGAAAGCTGGGTCCTCGGCAAGGGTCTGGGGATAACACAGCACACACTCTCAGACCCGCTGAATGGGAACTTCAAAAACTTCCCAGAGGGGACATGTTTAGAGACAGAGTAGAGCATAGATTATAGATTTTTAAATTTGCAATTTAATTTTGATTAGATAACTAGGTAGGTTTTGTAACCTCTTGGTCAGTTTAATTTACATTTTGCTAAATCATCATTTAGATTTTAAAATACATCTGCATAAAACAATGTAAAACAATCTCTAAAAGATCACCCACATGTTGCTTACACATATATGCAGGCAAAACCATTCATGTACATTAAGAAACCCCTTTTGTCTGTGCTTGTATCTCTATGTCACAAGTGTTGACACACTCTCCTTCTGTGGCAACAATGGTCAAAGAGGAACTGTTCTTTTAAAGTATCTGCCCCTGATTGTTATTAGTCAGTTCTGGGAATGGATTCCTTTGGTGGACAGGCCCTTCTCATCAAAGATTTAGCCAAAACCTCTAAGTTTTTACATACCATTGCTACCTTGAAACATAAGAAAATGTTTTTGACTCTCATGTAATACAGAGGCTATGGAACGCTCACAAAAAGGGACCTAGCATGACCACACTCCAGAAGACCCATCAAGCAGCTGAAAGAGTCAGATGAAGATATCTGCACCCAACCACGGACAGAAGCAGCTGACCCATTGTGGAATTAGAGAAGGCTGAAAGAAGCTGAGGAGAAGGGCAGTGTTGTAGGAGCAGCAGTCTCAAACTGGATCCTCGAGATCTCTCAAACACTGGACCACCAAACAGGCAGCATACACCAGCTGATATGAGGCCCTTAGAACACATACAGTAGAGGACTGTGTTCATTCAGAGATGATGCACCTAACCCTCAAGAGACTGGAGGCCCCAGGGAGTTTTGAGGTCAGGTGGTATGGGGGGACATCCACGTGGAGATGGGTTGAGGAGGAGGTATGGGATGTCGGAGGGTGGACGGGGGACGAGGGTGGGGGATAAAATATGGAGTGTAAAAAAATTATTTAAATAAAGAAAAAAGAAAATAAAGCAAAATCTCTTAAAAGCCTCTCTCTTTTGACTCGGAAGGAGTGTACCACTGTGCCATACCAGAGTTTGGAAATATGGCAGACACTTAAAAGACAAATAGCATTCTCTCAAAAAGACAACAAAACACACACACACACACGCCTTTAATTCAGGCAGGATTAAATATTTTAAAAAGAAATTTTGTCCTCTTACATGAAGAGCTAGAGGCGCTGAAGGGGATAGGAACTCCACAGGAAGACCAATGTGGGCCCCCAGCTGGAGTGGGGAGCTATCCCTAACGCTGTTGCCTGTCAGAGAAATATGTTCCCCTAACTGCCTAGCCTTGCAGAGATTTGATGTGTCAGAGTGAGCTCTACCCTCTCAGGGGATAAAGGGAGAAGGATAGTGGATAGGAATGTAAAGTGAAAAGATAAAGACACAGAGGGACAAAGACCTGGCTGCTTGATTTATGTGCTGGCCAGAAGGGCTTGAGTGTTCAGCAGAGCTCATGTAAATGTTCAGATGCTCCATGGAATATTTTGCAGTGAGTAGACACCTGGGCTAGATAAATATACCTGTGACTAGATGTCAATGGATTTCTGAGATTATGAACATAAAACACGAAACTGTGGTGTCCTTTTTATACCTACTACATGTACATGCGCACACAAGCGCACGCACGCACGCGCACACACACACACACACATTTTTAAAAACCCAAGTACTCAAAATCTATTTCCAAAAGGCCAGTCATATGATCAAAATGAAAAAGGGCATGGGAAATTTTGAAAAGGGAGGCCATGATTGGGAACACATTTAATTAAACCATCCTTAGCACTGAAGGATTTTTGTTTGCTTTCTTTGTTTTTCTACCAGGCATAATAGTGTATACCTATAATCCTAGAGTTTGGGGGACCAAGGCTGGAGGATTATGAGCTTGAGATCAGCTTTAGGTTACACAGTGAAACATGTATATAATAAAGATGAAGATGATGATAAGGGAAAAATAGAAATGGCATGGACACTGTCCAGTCCTTCTCTCACCCTTCTGTCACCAGTTCTGAAAGGAGTCACATAACAAAACTGGAGGGTCAGATGAACTTTCAGGCAGAAAATAAAAATTAATGAAACTTGGAAAGCCACTTTCTCTGCTCACCTGTCAATGTCAAAGTAAGCTTTGGTTGGGGGTGGGGCAATGGAGAGTTGGCACTTTTTGGTTTTGCAGAGGATTGGGGTTTGATTTCCAGCACCTGCATGGTGGCTCACAACCATCTATAACTTTAGTTCCTGGAGATCTGATGTCCTCTTCTGACTTCCATGGGCATCAGGCAAGCTCCTGTCGTACACATACAGACATGCAGGCAAAACGCTCACACATACAATAAAATAAATAACCCCACACACAAGATTTATGGTCTCTTTTTAGAAAATATTATCTGGCAATGTTATCCAAATACTTGGTGGAGGACAATCGTCTTTGCAACTAACTAATGATGTCAGGCCAGCTGGCTAGCAACATGCCAAGGAATAAAACCACACCCACACATTCTTTAAAAAGTAGACAGAGCTGATATAAACTAAACAAAAGCTAAAGTTATAGGCTCACTAGAAGAAAACCAAGGAGCACTTTCATGTTCTGACTTCGGGTTGAGCCTTCCTATAAGACTTGACACTGAGGAAGGAGTACGTGTGCGTACAGAGCAGGACTTTGCTAATGTGCTGCACCTCACGCGAAGCCAACAGTCTGGAGAGCAATGCGGAAGGGAAGAACCAGCTCAGGCAGTAGCACAGGCCTTCAAGCTCAGCACTTGGTTGGGAGAGGTAGAGAGAGCTCCGAGTTTCCTGCCAGCTAAACTGGTCTCTAGAGTTTCAAGAAAAATAAAGGAAGAGCATATTTTCAAGTCATATACCCATTGAAAGATTTGCAGTCAGGCTTTGTAGAAGACTCACACAACTTGACTAAAGAAATACTCCCAAAGCCAAGCGACATAAGTAAATTTAAGAGTCAACCTTACTATATATCCTGTTTTAAAACATTTCACTTTTCTGTACAATTTAAAAAACAAACACATATTGTCAGGTGTGGTGCCACAGGTCTATAATCCCAGGAAACAGGCAGACAGTTTTCTTTGAGTTCAAAGACATATGAAATAAAATAAATAAATAAATCTTTTTTAAAAATGTAATACTAGAAAACACAAAATATAAAACTGACTCAAGAAATAGACATCTTAGACTTATATTGAGTTTTTAAAAAAAGGCGCCCAAAGAAAAATATATGACGTATAGCAATTAAGTCCTATCAAACACATAAAGAAGTAGCATTAATCAGACTCATTATCAAAACACAGCAAGGCAACAAACTCATTCCACAAGGCTGGTATCCTAACAGCAAAAGCAGCAAAAACATCACCAAAAAAACCCCTATACGTCACAAGAATATAGATGCAGAAAGTCTTCTTCAAAAGTCTAGCAAACTGAATCCTATGACGCTTGAAAAGTACTGCATAATATGGCAAAATGGGAATTACACAAGGAATGCAAGTTTGGCTCAACATGTGATTATCAATTAATACATACCACATAAATAGAAAACGGGAAGAATGAGAAGTTGATGATCGTTTCAACAGATGTCAAATTTGACTAATATCAAAATCTTTTTATAATAAAAATAAAATCCATATTAGCAAAAGGGAACTTCCTCAGTATAACAAAAGTCACAAGAGAAAAACCCACAGTAACATACATATTCTCAACTGTGAAAGACTGAAAGTATTCCTCCTGAGAACATGAAAAAGGTACCTGCTTTTACCATTCAACACTCTACTAGAAGCTCTCTGTAAATCAGTTAGAAAAATTAAAACCATCCAAATTGAAAAAGAGAAAGACTGTCTCTATTTGCAGATGACAGGAAAGTCTATATGTTCTACAAGAAAATTAAGAGTTAACAAATCAATTCAGTAATGCTGTAAGGTACAAGATCAACAAGTAAACCTTAGCTATGTATCTCTACACCAACAAATAATCCAAAAATGAAATTAAAATATTTATACTTACAATAGCATTAGAAAGAATAAAATGTACAAGTAGAGGCTCTAAAGGGACTCTGAGTGGTCAAAATAATCTTGAAAACAGTACAGTTCTTGCTATCAAATATTATGATGAAGTATACTGAATCCAAACTGTGGTACTGGCATAAGGAAAACAAACCAATGAAACAGAACTGAGTATCCCAATGTGGACACACATACACACAATCAAGATTTCTAATAACAGTGCCAAGGAACAAATGGGGAAAACAGTCTAAACAAATGATCTTGCCAGAACTAGACACAAACATGCTGAAGAACAAAAGTGGACCTTTTCTGTATACCATGAACAGACTGAATTCCTAAATATAAAAGCTAGACTAAAACGACAAGAATCTTATGACATTAGATCTAGCAACAATTTCCTGAATATGGCCCCCAAAACATGGGTAACAGAAAGTGCATGCTGAGCTATTAAATCTGCGATATGTCAAAAGATACAATCAACAAAGTGACTATGTGAGAGGCGGCCTACAGAATAGCAAGATATATTTTCAGAATATACATTTAGTAAGGGACTGCCATATAGAAAAGTCTAACAACTACATAACAAAAACTTAAGCAGCTAAGTTTCTTTAAAAAAAAAAAAAAAGGCATTTTTCCCAAAGAAGCTATACAAATGGTTAAAATGTAAAAATGTTCAATAGGCATGTAAATAAAACCACAGTGAGAAACCACCTTATACTCAATAGATAACATTAAAAAACAAAACAAATAAAAAATAAAACCAAGAACAACAACAACAACAAAAAACCAGAAACTAAGCAACCACACAAGAGCAGTGTGAGGCCCCCAGGAGCCCTCAGCAATCACTGCTGGCTGAAGCATAAAAGGACAGGACAGGCACTGTGGTCTTGCCAGTAGGTCAGCTTCTCAGTAAGACACAATTACCATATGATTTGTTATTTTCACTCTCGGGGGTACATCTAAGAACCGCATATGGGGATTTCAGGATCAGCCCCGTTCACAATAGCTGAAGCATTTAAAGTGCCCAAGTGTCTATCACGGGACTTCTAGATTTTAAAAAAAGTGTATTGTATACACATACAACAGAGTACTACAAAACATGAAAAACTGAAGTACTCTTTGTGCTTTGACATAGATGAGCCTTGAAAAAAAATGTACAAAGGGTAGAACTGCAGCTTAATGATATAGCACGTGCCTCAAAAGGATTATGTCCCACGTTCAATCCCTGGGGGCAGGGGAACCAGTTTTTTATTACTTAAAAACACTATTAACACATGAAATCACTATCATTTCATATATACCAAAAGCTCAATTGTGAGAAATATTGCTTATGAGAAACTTCATCTCCTATTTTCTTCCCTCTAGACTTATGATCTCCATGCAGTCCTGCTGACAAATATTTTTGAGCACAAATTGCCAAAACAGGTATTTATTTATAAATTATTTCACTTACCATATATTATAAAATACAAAAATAGAAAATTTGAAAACTTGAATAAATATAAATTCTATTTTCCCTATTCCAATGGACAGAGCATCTCCCTGGAGAGCTTTTCTCTAGATTTTACTTTGTGGGTTTTTGGGGCTTTTTTTTTTTTTTTTTGGAGACAGGCTTACGCTAGGTAGCTGAGGCTAGCTCAAACTCATGATCCCCTTTGCTTCAGCATCCTAAATGCTGAGGTAGCAGGTGCACCACCACATGCATGGCTCTAATTTTCTCTTAGGTAAAGCATCTGCCTTTACCAACCCTGTTACCGATGTAATGTGACCCTAATAGGCTCTGACTCTTGTGCCATGTACCGTGAGGGTTCTGGGGGAGCTTGTGACCCTGTAACATCTTCCTTATGAAGACAGATGAGGAAACTTCACTTGGGTGTATATAACTGAACTAATTCTGAGATTCCAGAATTGGTTTTACACGTCTAACACCACACTTGGAGCTTATTTCTTGTAAACATATCCACCAGGTGTATCTAACCCCTCTGGTTCAACTTGTCCTTCTATCTCTTAGTTCTTCATTTAGTTATGTACTTTTAATCATGTTGTGGCTGACCCCATTTTCAATTTTGATACAATCCTAATGTTTCATTTACTTAAAAAAAAAGATCATATTGTATTATTTGAGTGTGAGTGTTTAAAAGTAATTCAAATACTTCTCAAAAGACAGGAGAAAATAATAAAAAACCAGACACCCTGCCCCCCAACCAACCAAAGGGCAACCTAAGCTGGCAGCTCCCCAGGCCAGGGGCTTCCTTTACTTCACAGACCCTGAAAACATCTAAGGCGAAGCATGGCTGCAGGGGTGTGTTGGTGGAAAGAATGACAACAAACGATAGCACTGTGCTCCACTTTCTCACTCTTTTCCAGCTGGGAAGAAATGGTATATATAGTGAGGAAAGGGCAAATGGCTTTTTTTTCCACCTGTTGTGAAGAGATTAACTACAACGTCCTCAAAACAACGGCAGTCACATTGCCAGTTGGAATTTGTAGCCATGTACCTGGATGTGCCTCCTTCTGGTATGCTCAGAAGTCATTTGGGGACAGGCTGCGTTCAATGCCCTCCTGTTGTGCTTGCATGGCTTCTCCAGATATCTCCTCCGTTGTTGACTAGTGACACTACTGTATAATTTAATTCGCCTGGGTGACAAATACAGTCTATCATGGCCAAAAGCTTGGATCAAGCGGACTGTGTCAATGGTGGATACGGAGCTACTCCTTTCATTTAAAGGCATGTCCCTATCAGTCTGGGTCAATACATCTGAATCCACAGGAGAATCAGTGCTGGAAAAAATGTTGGGGCTCTCTGTGAGGAGCTCACTTTCCTCTGAGGGTCTAGAATCCAAGGAGGTATTGCTGACATTATTAAAATCTGGCTCTTTTCTTAGGATGCACTTATCTAGTTTAATCTGCTCAATCTTAAACTGACTGGCTTTCCCACCTTGATGAGGAGAAAACACTTTGCTTTTCCTAAAGTCACCTGCACGCTGAACCCTCTCCAGGCTCTTACTCCATTTCCTCGGCTGCTTGCCTGTCGGTTGCTGTTGCCTCCTCCCAGTCCACCCCCTGGCTCCATGTCGCCCCCTGCTATCATCCTGTATACTTTCTGAGGCCCGGAGAGAATGTGTGATGGGATTCTGAAGCAGTTTAGCCAAACGATCAAGTCGCTCCACCAAGGAGAGCTCCTTCTTATCACAGGCACCAGATGGTTTCTGCTGCTTCTGCCGCTCCTGGTACCTGTTCCAGAGTTCATTCAAACTCACAGGACACTCAGTTGTTAGCCCTGGGGTGACCTTCTGATCCTTTTTTTGGTCATTTGCTTGTCTTTTGCTTTTTGGGTCTCTGGCCTGATTCTTGATAGTATGTATTTTCTCATTGTCTCCCAAATTCAAATTGATGCTGAGGCTCTTAATTCTGGTGTAATCCATCTTGGTTTTGTCTAACTTGTCCGAACTTGGGCCAGGGGGAGGGAGGCAGGTGTGTCCTGAATGATGGTGAAAGAAATCCTTCCATGAATGTTGCATGAAAACATTCCTTCCCAGAGGTTCATGGCAGAAATCTTGCTCATGGGGCAGGTGCACTGGATGATGGAAGTAAAACTTGGCTGATCTGAAGACAGAGTGAGTAGTGTTTTCAAATGCTGAATGACATTCAGATTCTGAAAAAAAAAATGTTTGAAAGAATTTAGAAATAATTGTATTCCCTTTATAAATACTGTTTTGTTTTTTCTTTAGACATAGAACATGTGCTTAACAATCAGATTGGCCCAAGTCAAAAAATATAAGGATTTGGATAAACTCCACTACTGAATGACAGAGCTGGGACTGGACCTCAGCTCTAAAATGCTTGCCTAGCATGCACAAAGCCCTGGTTCAATTCCTAGCATGGTCTAAACTGCACTTATAGTCCCAGCACTCAGAATATTGAGACAGAACGATCAGGATCCAGGTCTCCCTCTGCTACACAACCAGGTCAAGGCCAGCCTGGACTATTACATGGTACCCTACATCAAAAATGAAAAACAAGTGGTAAAGAGTACACAAGCCATTGGACATCTGTGAGTTCAAGGCCAGCTTGGTCTACACAGTGAGTTCTAGGACAGCCAAGGATACCTGTCTCAAAAAAACAAAACAAAACAAAACAAAAAAAATATGTATTGAACTGTACCATCATGAGGCAAAGATGGCCTCAAGCACAGCCCCTTTAGTTGTCTACACTATAATTAGTTAGTTGCTTTATATATCCACCACCTATTATATTTAGGCTACTTTCTGTATGTGTTCTTTCTTTGAAAAATTGCATCCTGCTAGTAAGACTTCCATGGGTATTTCCAGCTTAAAATAAAAACAAACAAACAAACAAAAACCTTGAGATTTCACCATCAGCATTAAGTGGGTATAGTGAAAAGAATTATTTTAAATCCTCACTTTTGGGCAATCATCATTCCACATCAAAGTATGTGTTGTTGAATACAATCATATATTATATCTTACTAGGCTGAATGTGGTTCTCTGAACCACATTAAAAGTTCATCCCTGATTGCTGGGCCATTCAAAATCATGGCATTCAAAAAACCCTTGTGCTGGTTAATTCTTCTGCTCCTCTTCACAATTAAGCTTCTAAAGTAAAAAACATGTATTTCCCTGTTCTCTCTTTCCAAAACCATTCTCTGTCCAAATTACTCCTGAATTTAGCCATACCACTGAATTATAACAGCTCTGATGTGACTAATGGTCTCCTCACAGAGCCAACTCTATCTATAGTATGCTCAAGCCCTAAACTCTCTTTCAAGAAACACACAAACCTTTCGTCATGGTTTTTTGTATCACTTCAGTTTTCAATATCTACTCTTAGACTTATATTTCAAGCCACAATTTCTCTCAATGAGTTCATATCTATGTATCATATGTATCTCTTAGATGTATAGTCACCTTAACTTTTAAATGTCCTTAACTGAATTCTATTCTAGCCTCTACTATAAAAATAATTAGAACTAATAAAAGATCTTAGTAAGGTTTCAAGATAAAAATGTGTTTATAATTTGAATTTTATGCACCTACAGTAAATAAACTGAAAAGAACCATTTCTAGCACAAACATAAACATGTAACAAGGGATATCCAGCAAATATAGTTATGTGTATGTGTTCTGGTGGTTTGAAAGAGAATGTCCCCTGAAGGCTCAGGCATTTGAATATTTGGTCCTTAGGTGGAGGCACTGTTTGGAAGGCTTAGAAGGTGAGGCCTTGCTAGATAAAGTATATCCCTGGGGACAGGCTTTGAGGTTTCAAAGCCTTCCATCATTCCCAGTTCACTCTCTATGCTTCATGCTTGCACACTTTTAAGATTCACATATTAGTTTGCTGCTCTAGTGGCTATACCTGCCTTCCCCACCATGGTAATGATGGCCTCCTTCCCTCTGGAACATAAGCCCAAATAAACCCTTCTTTAAGTTGCCTTGGTCATGTTTTATCACAATAATAGAAAAGAAACTAAAATAAAAGTGGCTTTAATTATCAGTATGACTATTCCCTACACCAAACAAAAGAAAAGCAATTTATATAATACATACATACATACACACACACACACACCATATATGTGTGTGTATATATACCATGAAACAAAGTTGAAGGTCCAACACATCCTAGATCAAACTTTACAACAGTAATCAAGACAGATTGGTACTACCATGAGGATCAAAGCTTTAGATCAACCTTAATGGCTGGGATATTTTGCTTAGTGTATCTCCTTACAAAGTTTATCCATGTTATAGTACACTGACAATCTCCTCATGAAGAAGGCATAATAACCATTTTTAAATATAAATCACATTCTCTTTTTTATTTTTTTGTTTGAGAGAAGGTCTAGTTATGTGCTCTATAATGACCTTGAGTTGACTATGTAGATCATAGCGGCCTCTAGTTTGTAAACCTCCTGCTCTGATTTCAGAGTGCTTGGATTACAGGCATATACCACTCTATGAAAGCTCTACATTGACTAAGAATTCACTTTTTCCTTATCCAATTATCTGATGGATAGCTGGATCACTCCTACCTCTTGGTTATAATAAATAACTATGATAAACATGTGTGATTTTTGAGATCTTGCTTTAAATTCTTTTGAATATATGCCAAAAGTGGGGCTGCTACATTCATATGGTAATTCTTTAATTGTTTTTGAGGGAATACACTGTTCTCCAGAACAACTATATCATTTTACATTCTGTTGAGGTTTGGCCTGTAGCTACGTGTTGCAATGCTTAAATTCTATACCCAAAGGGCTAGGCCTATGAGTGAATTCTCATGTTTACAAGCCTTTGTTGTGCAAACCTTGTTCCTTAATTTAAAACTATTGGCTAAATAAAATTGGCTATAGCAAATTACTGGAGGGATTAGAGGTCGGTGGGTTTTGAGTTTCCAGGTTGGAGTGCAGAAGTGAGGAAGAGAAGAGCGACCACAAGGAGAGATACAAGAAGGCACCATGAGCCGGGCAGTGGTTGCGTACGCCTTTAATCCCAGCACTTGGGAGGCAGAGGCAGGCGGATTTCTGAGTTCGAGGCTAGCCTGGTCTACAGAGTGAGTTCCAGGACAGCCAGAGCTACACAGAGAAACCCTGTCTTGAAAAAAAAAAATCTGTATAAGAAGGCACCATGAGAAGAGAGGTACCATGAGCACATGGGCAGAAGAAATAACAAATACTTGAGGCACATCATTGGGGAAGTACTCAGGCCAGCAATTAGAAAAGATTAGGGGGGAACCCCCTCCCTGAAACTGTAGAAGCCAAATTAAATAACCATAGTCTGAGGCTCATTTATTTCTACGCTACTCAGGGATAAGCTTAATTTGATCGTACAACATTCCCGCCAGTGATGCATGAATTCCGTATTTTTCCTAACAGTATTCTTTTGGTAGCTTTTCTTAAATAGTGTGAGCTATTAGTTCCTTGTGGTTTTGAACTGCATTATTCTTAAATTAGTTGAGTGTCATTTCATACTTTCTTGGGTCATGTCTATTTTCTTTAGAGAACTATATATTTAACTCCTCATACCCTTTTAAATCAGGTTTGTTTTTGTTTTCAAGGTACATATATTCTTTATAAATTCTATGTTTAACTCTCAACAAATACTTTGGGAGTATTTCCCCAATTTTGTTGGATAGCCTTGCTTCAGTTTCATTTGTCCATGACAATTTTTGCTGTCATGTCAAAGAAGTGATTACCATATACAGTTTCCTGAACCTTTTATGTCTTCTACCAGTTTTAGGAAATCAGGTCTTATGTTTATATCTCTAATTCTTTTTGATGTAAGTTTTATGTTATGATTCAACTTTATTCTTTTAAAGTGGTTATCCAGTTTTTCTATACTCTCAGTTGTAAAGATTATCCTATCCCACTGCATAGCACTTATATCCTTAGTAAAAACTGATTTTTATACATTCTATATGTGATCAGTTAATGGAAACTCTTTTCAGCAAACAGTGTTAGTAGAACTCTCTCCTTTACTCTTTTCTCTTAGAAGGAAATTCTTATTTTCAAACAGGTAAAATTTGACAGCTGACTAGTAATGGTTTATGTTCTGTAGGGTTTTCTCTTTTGTCATAATATAAGGGCTAAAAACAATACAAATTGATTTAATTTGGCTTTTTACTGTCACATATTGATGTTTCCTTGTTTCTCAGTATTCTAGAGTAGCTTCAGGTATCCATAATTCAGAACTAAGACACGATACTGCACTTCTAGCATCAGTAGCTGTGGGTACACGGTCCCTCAGTGTCTGGTGGAAGTGGTTTCTGGGCCTCTCATAGAGGCCAACGGCTTTACCTAACAGGGAGACACTTGCATGCACCTGTGCACATGCATAGTCACTGGATTGCTTTCAATACCAGAAACAAAGCAAATGCTAAGTCAATAGTCATTATGCTGTGCTATCTGTGGAAAGAAATGACAAAAAAAGAAATCTATACATGGTCAAAAATGATCAACTTTTTTCTCAAAATTCTGCACAGAGTTAATTGAATTGAGTATGGAGGCAGTATTGAAATGATAGTCATAAGTAAAAATGAAAAGCATCTTATTTTTGTCAGAATGAACCAGAAACACAAACACTAACACTCAGGCACACATACTAACATATACTGCATTACCTATCTCTAAGGATCCTTCCTTCTGTTTAATGGATTTAGTGTCTAGTAGATTTTCAGTTTTTCCATCTTGTACAGTGATATCACTGGAACCTAAGAGAACAAAATGAATGCAGTAAATACATCCAAGAAGTTGACCTCCCCCCAAAAAACATATTTCAAAAAACATATTTAATATGTGAAAGCCATTGTTAGTAGCACTGGAAAACATAAATATCTATACCATTGTTTAGAAAAATGGGAAATGCAAATATACAAGCACATTTACACAAACATGTCATCTAGAGCTAAAGAATCAATACAAGGGGCTAAAGAAAGAGCTCAGTGGTTAAAAGCACTTCCTGCTCTTGCACAGAAACTGTGTTCAATTTCTAGCCCATGTGGTGGCTACAACATCTGCAACTCCAGTTCAAGGGTGTCTGACATCCTCTTCTGACCTCCATAGGCACAAGGTATTCAAGTGGTACACACATACATATACGCAAAATACCCATACACATAAAATCGATAAAGACATCTAATATATCTGTTTTAAAAGTTTTAAAAAAGAATCATCATGACAGATAGAGGAGGAGAAAGAAAGAAAAAAAGAAATTCTAGCAAACAGTACTATAGAAAATTCTAGACAGCTGACTTGAGTCTCTCAAGATGGGAAACATTTTGAAATGGAGATCAGAAGTCACTGAAAGCAAAGGTGGCTGTATAACTCAAGAAAGGAATCAGGAAAGCATCAGATTACAGCATCTAATAAGGAAAAGAAGGGAAACTAGAGCAGGTAAGGCTATTTTGGAGATGGTCCTAACGTTCTGGAAGACTGCTAAAAGACCTAAGATTTTATAACCAAGGACAATAAAGACTAGAATGCATCAGAAAACTAACATAAAACAGTTTCAGGAACATTCATTTAGCAACAGTTAAAAAAAAAGTGGTATGATTTTGGAGTGTTTTCCAGAATACAAATCTAAAATCTTAAGGAAATAAAAATGGTATGTAAAAAAAGTGTCTTCGCCCTAAAATATATCTCGTCTGTAACTGTGGCATAACTACCACCTGTCCTCTAATACACACTTTCTTTTTCCTCTGCAAGAACTGAGAATATTACCAGAATAAAGTCTCAACCTCCTCGGCAATACAACTTGATGTGATCACATGACTCAGGCCAGCCTCTACGGCAAAAAGGGAGCGTAATTTTCTGAGAAGCTCCACTAAAGAAGAATAGGCCTTCCTCATTCCCTAAAGTGAAGGTCAGAAATGTCAACCATATAGGAAGAGAAATGTTTTCTTCTTTAAATCCTGTTATATTTTTGGATGGTTTTTAATCAGTGTTGACACTAAATTAAACACTACTACAGGCAATTTCAGCATAATCCTATTGAAGTAAATAAACACAATAGTTCTAAAGTAAATAAGATGAATTTCTAAAGAGTAAACAGTTTCAATACAACAATGGTATAAGACTAGCTTTAAAAAAAAAAAATCTGTAGCTGGAGGCTGACAGGGACAACCAAGTAAGCTGCCTAAGCCCCAAACTCCATCTTCTGGTCCATACGTCTAACTAATATCTCAGACAAATGCAGCCACCAGTGACCACCAGGTGGAATCCCTACCCCAATTTCTCTGTCTTCTGGCCCCTCTAGGCAAACCCAGCCGTGATGAGTTCTGCCCTGTCCCATTGCACTCCAATTCCAGGGACACAACTCCACCCACTTCCCAGGAGGCCTGCTACTGCCCAGGCCAAACAGAGGCCTGCAAACATCAGGGACCATCAGCTCTACCTGCATCCCTAGAGGCCTGCCCCCATGGGATAACCAGGAGCCTGAAGCTATCAGGGTCTAGGAGCTCTGCTTGTATCCCTGGAAACCTACTGCCACCAGGTAAAACCAGCTCAACCAGCAATCCCAGAGACCTGCTGACTTAGGAACTACTATCTCTATATGCAGCCCCAGAGTCCTACTTCCATGAGACTACCAGGCCTGCCAATCCGTAGGTACAACTAGATGGCTGAACAGTACAAGAACACAGTCAACAAAAGCCACGGCAATATAGCATCACCAGAACCCAGCTATCCTACTATAGCAACCCTGAATATCCTAACACATCTTAATCACAAGAAAATGATTTTTAATCTTATAAGGATATAGGCCTTTAAAGAAGAAATGAATCATTTAAAGAAATATAGGAAAATACAAACAGGGAGCATAAAGAAATACAGGAAACTACAAATAAACTGGTGAAGGAAATGAATAAAACTGTTCAAGAACTGAAAATGGAAATAGAAGCAAACAAAAAAACAAAAGCAAAAACAAAACAACCAAAACCAATCTGAGGCAATCCTAAAGATAGAAAACCTAGAACTATAACTATAGACACAAGCATCACCAACAGAATACAAGAGATGGAAAAGAGAGTCTCGGGCATAGAAGGTACAATAGAAGAAATTGATACATTGGCCAAAGAAAATGCTAAAGCTAAAAAGTTTCTAACAAAAAACTCCCTCAAGATATTTGGGACACTATGAAAAGACCAATCCTAAGACTAATAGGAATAGAAGAAGACTCCCAACTCAAAGGCCCAGGAAATACCTTCAACAAAAATCATAGAACATCTTCCTAACCTAAAGAAAGAGATGCCTATAAACATACAAGAAGTTTACAGAACATCAAATAGAGTGGACTAAAAAAGAAAATCTTCCTGTCACTTAATAATCGGAACACTAAATGTACAGAGCAAACAAAGACTATTAAAAGCCGCGGGGATAAAGTTCAAGTAATAAATAAAGGCAGACCCATTAGAATTAAACCAGATTTCTCAACAGAGACCTTAAAAGCCAGAGGAGAGCCTGACAGGTATCTTATAGTCTGTAAAAGATTACAGATGTGAGCCAGGATTTCTATACCCAGCAAACTTCCAATCACCACAGACAGAGAAAAAAAGATATTCCATGAAAAAAAACATTTAAATAATATCTTTCTGTGGGGGAAAAAAAAAAGAAAAGCACGGACTGAAAGCGGTGGCAGAGGCGGCACATGGGTCTCACTCGGGCAGAGGCGGTGGCAAATCCCGCGTAGAACTCTGGCAGGCAGGCACGCCCGCACGAGGATTGGGGACACCGGCAGGACGTGCCTCACCGAGACAGAGTGCTGGTGCCGGAGTAAGAGCACGAGGCTGTTCGGCTAGCGGGGGCAGGGAGATCCCGCTCAGAAGGCGGTGCCATTCTGGCGCGGACCTCCCGAGTACCTGTGGGCTGTTTGGCTGGCCGAGCCGGGGCTTGGGTGTGATGAGAGGTGGCCTGGCTGAGACGCATCTTTCCCTGGCGGCTTGGAACGCTGAGGCTCCGTGGGGGGAATTAAATAAGAGACGGCTCATACCTTTGATGCTTTATTATTAAGAAATAGAAATAGAAGAAGAAAGGAGATAGAGAAATAAAGAGAAAGACCACATGGAAAGGAGAAAGAAAGACGAGAGAGAAGAGTGGGGGAGAGACAAGAGGGATAAAGAGGGATAGAGAGAGCGTGGAGGGGCAGGAGGCCTCCATTTATAGTGAGCTGTTGCCAGGTAACCGAGGGGCGGGGAAAGCCTGGCTGCACCCAGGGGACTGCACAGGTGTAGTCCAGTCAAAACACTAGGGGCCTGGTTACACATGACTGATGGCCACAGGATTATGGAGTTGGCCTTGTCTCACACCATGGTCCCACATCTTTCAACTAATCCAACCCTATAGAGGATACTAGAAGGACAACTCCAAAACAAGGAGGGTAACTACACCCAAGAAAACACAAAAATAGATAATTCCATACCAGAAAAATCAAAATAAGAGAAACACCTCCCCCAACATCATCAAAATAACAGGAATCATTGGTCATTAATTAATATCTTTCAACATCAATGGACTCAATTTACCAATAAAAGCACACAGGCTAACAGACTGGATGTGTAAACAGGATCCATCATTCTGCTGCACACAAGAAACACCACAGCAACAAAGATAGGCACTACCTCAGAGTAAAGTGCTGGACCCAAGAAACAAGCTGAAGTAGCCATTCTGATATCTAATAAAATAGACTTTCAACCAAAAGTGATCAAGAGATATGAAAGGACACATCATACTCAAAGGAAAAATTCCTCAATATGAACTTCTGTGCCCCAATTCATTAAAAAAAAAAAAAAAAAAAAAAGGAAAGAAAGAAAGAAAGGACGGACGGACAATTACTAAAGCTTAAATCATAAATCGAACCCTACACATTAATAGTGAGAGATTTCAACAACCCATTCTTGCCAATGGATAGGTCATTGAGACAGAAACTAAGCTGAGAAATAATAAAACAGAGATAATGAATCAAATGGACCTAACAGATATCTACAGAACACTTCATTCAAACACAAATATGCATTCTTCTTAGCATCTCATGGAACCTTCTCCAAAATTGACCATATACTTGGTCACAAAGCAAGTCTCAACAGATACAAGAAAACAAAAATAACTTGTATCCTATCATTACACCATGAATTAAAGCTGAATTTCCACAACAACAGAAACAACAGAAAGCCATGGAAACTGAACAACTCACTATTCAATGAATACTGAGGTCAAGGAAGGAATAAAGAAATTAAAGACTTTCTAGAATACAATGAAAATGAAGGCACAACATACCCAAACTTATGGGACACAATGAAAGCAGTGCTAAGAGGAAAGCTCATAGCACTAAGTGCCTCCATAAAGAAATTGGAGAGGTGCTAGAGAGACCTCAATGGTTAAGAGCACTGATTGCTCCTCCAGAGGTCCTGAGTTCAATTTCCAGCAATAATATGGTGGCTCACAACCATCTGTAATGAGATCTGATGCCCTCTTCTGGTTTGTCTAAAGACAGCTACAGTTTTCTCATATACATTGAATTAATAACTTTTTTTTAAAAATTGGAGAAATCGGGGCTGGAGAGATGGCTCAGTGGTTAAGAACACTGATTGCTCTTCCAGAGGTCCTGAGTTCAAATCCCAGCAACCACATGGTGGTTCACAACCATCTGTAATGAGGTCTGATGCCCTCTTCTGGTGTGTCTGAAGTCAGCTACAGTGTACTTACATATAATAAATAAATAAATCTTTAAAAAAAATTGGAGAAATCTCATCCTAGCAACTTAAAAGCACACCTGATAGCTCTAAAAACAAAAAGAGGTAAACACACCCAAGAGGACTAGATGGCAGGAAATAATAAAACTCAGAGCTGAAATCAATAAATTAGAAACAAAGGGAACACAAGGAATCAGTGAAACCAGGAGTTGGTTCTTTGAAAAAAAAAAAAATCAACAAGATAGACAAACCCTTAGCCAAACTAACTAAAAGAGAGACATAATCCAAATCAACAAAACCAGAAATGAAAGGGGGGTGTGCATAACAGCAGAAAATTCAAAGAATCATTAGCTCTTACTTCAAAAGCCTATTCTCCACACAATTGGAAAATATAGATACCACTTACCAAAGTTAAATCAAGATCAGGTAAGCAATTTAAATAGTCCATCAACCCATAAGGAAATATAAGCAGTCATTAAGTTTCCCAGCCAAAAAAATAAAAAATAAAAAAAGCCCAGAGCCAGACGGTTTTAGCACAAAATTCTATCAGCTAATTCAACAAAATAGAAACATTGCCAAACTCATTCTATGAGACCACAGTCACCTTGATACCTAAACCACACAAAGACTCAACAAAGAAAGAGAATTTCAGACCAATTTCCCTTATAAACATTGATGTAAAAATACTCAAAAAAATATTCGCCATCCTAATCCAAGAACACAAAGACATCATCCACCATGATCAAGTAGGCTTCATCCTAGGGATGCAGGGATGAATATCCTTAGTCATCAGGGAAATGCAAATCAACTCTGAAATTTTACCTTACACTCATCAGAATGGCTAAGATCAAAAACTCATATGACAGCACATGCTGGCAAGAATGTGGAGCAAGGGGGACACTCCCACATTGCTGAAAGGAGTGCAAACTTGTACGAACACTCTGGAAATCATTTTGGCAGTTTCTCAGGAAATTGGGAACAGTTCTACTTCAAGACCCAGCTATACCACTTCTAGGCATATACCCAAAAGATGTTCTACCATCCCACAAGGATACTTGCTCAACTATGTTCATAGCAGCCTTATTTCATAACAGAAACTGGAAACAACCTAGATGTCCCTCAACTCAAGAACAGATAAAGAAAATATGGTTCATTTATATAATAGAATTACTATTCAGCTAGTAAAAACAGGACATCATGAATTCTTCAGACAAAGGACAGAACTAGAAAACATCACCCTGACTGAGGTAACCCAGACCCAAAAGGACATGCATGATATGTACTCCCTTATAAATGAACATTAGTCATAAAGTAAAGGATAACCACACAACGATACACAGACCCAAAGAAGTCAAATAACAAGGAAGGTCCATGAGAGGGTATCTGAATCTTTCTCAGAGGGGAAATAAAACAGGTATCGGAGGTAGAAGGAGGGAGGGATCTGGGTAGGAAAAGCATAGGGGAGGGGCAGGAAATCAGGTGTAGAGAGAGCAGGGGAGAACAGAAATCGGCAGTGGACCAGGAGGAAGGTTTCTCTAGGTGTGCCAAAGACCAGGTATAGGGAAGTCCCTGGGTATCTATGGGGGTGTAAGTCTACCCAAGACTCCTAGCAGTGAGGACATGGATCCTGAAGTGGCCACTTCCAGTAGCCAGGTAGTACTTAGAGGAGAGATAAGGACAGAAACCCTCTCACAAAAACTTTGACCCAAAATGTGTCAGACCTAGATGGAGGGAATGGCCAACCAGTGACTGGCCCAAAATTGAGCTGCTTCCCATGGGCAAGAACCAATCCCTGACACTAGTAATGATACTCTGTTATGGCTGCAGGCAGGAGCCTAACGTAACTGCACCCCAAAAGGCTCTACCCAGCAGCCAATGGAAACAGATGCAGAGACCCATAGCCGAACATCAGATGGGGGTTTATAGAGTCTTGAGAAAGAGTTGGGAGAATCCCAAAGAGGACAGAGACTCCACAGAAAGACCGACAGAGTCAACTAACCTGGACCCTTGGGGACTCCTAGAGACTGAAGCACCAACCAGAGTGAGCACAGGCTAAACCTAGGACCACTTCAAATATGCAGCAGATGTGCAGCTTGGTCTTCATGTGGGTCCCCAACAACTAAAGTGTCAGCCGTCCCTCAATCTGTTGCCTGCCTATGGATCCCATTCCCCTAGCTGGGCCCCATGTCTAGCCTCAGTGGGAGAGGATGTGCCTAGTCCTGGTCCTGCAGTGACATGACGTGTGTGTGTAAAGGGGGTGGTGGGGAGGGTGAAACATTGAGGGAGGACCTCTTATCAGAGAAGGGATGGGGGAAAGTTCTGTGTGAGGGGATACTGGGACAAGCAGGGGAGCTGATATTGAGATGTAAAGTGAATAAGTAAATTAATGAAAAAAATTATATAATCTATGTCAGAGACTACTTTAACTAGTTAAAATGTATAACACAGTCTAATACACTTCTATTTATTTTTAAAATATTCTTTAAAAATTAAGTGTTAAAAAATTTTGAACAGTCATAAGTTCTGATAAAGCAGGATCTTACAGGCATAGTCTAAACATAAGAGCTTCAAAATAATGACTTATAATTTATATGCAAAGTAAGAAAAAAGGAGAAAATGAGGAAACGTTTGTCTGCATTCAAAATGAGTCATATGGCAATGATTGACGTAAACTACATAAGCTGAAACACCAAAAATTAGGGGGAAATTTAATTGTGTTTCAGATGGAGGAACTAATTTCTATAAATAAGGAAAAGACAAAAATATTTACAAGAAAAACAGTTCTAGACAATCCTAAAAATATAATTGTCAGGATTTTGGTAGCCAAAGCAAAGAATGAAAAGCAAAACCATAAACCCATCAATTTTCCAAAACTTGTATATATTTCATTTGGAGAGTATCTTGTGATATTGAAATAAATTATTAGAAAAGGAAAAGGCCCGTTAAGCCAATTCCTGACAAAAAAATTACTTTGATTATATTCAAAATTCTCCAGAAATATCTTGAATAGTTCTTAAAATGTCAATGTTATCCATACCAAAGTCAACAAAACATTCGCTAGCAACCCTCAGAGCAGGATGGACAATGGGGACAGAGAGAGAGAGTGGAGTGCACACTGCTGCTTGTGACCTCCAAGCTTTTGAGGAGAACAGAAGATATCAGAGTCTAAACTATCTGCTTCAGCTACCTGCAGGGTCCTTCTCCAGGGATGACATTTCTTCAGGTCCTGCCATCTTGATCACAACTCTTCTACTGATGATTTCTTCTTGGTTTTCATCCAAGACATTCTCATCCCAAGTTATAGGCATTTGAACTGGGGCCTCTGGATAAGAGAACCATTGATCCCAGAGAGATGATAATAAACAAAGACAAGCAGCCCTCCTGTCCATACACCCCTCCCAAACACGCAGTTACCCTCGAGCCCTTTACAAATGAGAGAAAGAAGACCTCTTAGGCTTTGTTTTGGGAAAACTCTAATATGAACCAGAAAGCTTGCCACCTCTTTCTGGATGACCAGTTTATACCAATAGTCTGATCCAACCACATAAATATGAATCAAATTATATTTTTCAAAATAAAAATATAGATTTAAATTACTTGAACCTATTTGGCCTTTTCAAAGCTTTAATTAATTGCAGGGCTAATTATCACATAATCAACAAAAATACTTGTACCATCTAGATTTTATATACAGCATTCTCTTAATCTTATGTAGTTATAACTTTTAAACCTAATACTTTATGTTGTCTTTTTCCCTCCCTGGTCACTCCGTTTCTCAAAGAAATCAGAAAGTTAATAGATAATGAAACACACAACAAAGAATCAATTACTCATCAATTTCTTTTTTTGTCCTTATTATTATTACTTCAATCCTAAATTTTTTCTAACTTCTAAAATTTTTCATATTTTAAACATATTAGGACCCTAACAAGGCATTGACAACTTGGCTTAAAAATAAAACGATATAGACATGGTTCCCTCCGTATTGAACTTCAGTTTCTCTTAATCTCCTTAGCACATTACATTAATATTTAAAAATACTACTAATGATAATTTATGCCAATAACTTATAATCTTATCTTAAATATCAATTATATAAAATATGCAATACTGTATATGCCTTTAAGAGTATGCTTTCTCATCATACTTGATTGAGATTTAGCCATATTAATATGTGAATTTAATATATACAATATTTTGTCCTGATCTATCAAATCATCAATCGATCAACATATGGCTATTTCTGTGTATTTTTTATACTGAAAAGCAGTAGTGTGAACATTCCTGTAACATTTCCCATTGATGTTACAAGCTGAAAGCATCTTTTTCTACATCTATGTCTTGTTTTTTAATAGTTTATCTTTTATGTGCCAAGTTTTTCGTGTTAATAACTTCATCTTTATCCCCTTGGATCTATATTTCATGTGACTTGCGTAAGAAATTCTGAACTGGGGATTTGAGCTGTAGCTCAGCTGCTGGAGTGCTGGCCTAGCAACACTTTGGCTTCATCTCCAGTACCACGTGAGTTGGGAATGGAGGCACATGCTGTGACGCCTGCTGAAGGGGTAGAGTTGGAGGCAAGAGTATCAGAGGGTGGGGTGTTATGTTAAGCTGCATTGCAAGTTCAAAATCAGCCAAGGATATATGAAACCTTGTCTCAGTGAAAGGATGAAGTTCAGAATTACTCTATAGTCATAAGGGTATGTAAACTCTAAAAGCTTTCTTTTTATCGCATATGGCTATCATACATTTTTGTTCAGTGTGCAGACAGGATTTACCTGATTTTTCTTACATATGTTATCAATTTTCTAAGCACTACTGATGCTCATCTTCAAACTTCAAGTACTGGCACACCACCTCTCTTAAGTTTCCATATTCGTAAACTTGTTTCTGGGTCATATTCTGCTATACCTTTTCAGTTTTAGAAAAAAATTTATTTTTAGAGATTATAATAACATTTTTCCCTTTCCTTTCCCTCTCCCCAAGCCCTCCTTTGTGAGTAGGTGGGTGGGTGTGTATGTCTATTCCTAAATATATAAATAAAACCTGCTTATTCTTACATTACTTGTATGTATATGTTTTCAGGGCTTACCAGTTGGTATTTGATAACGAGTTAGTGTGTTCTTCCCTGGAGAAGAGTATTTCTCCAGCTCTCAACACTCTGGTTGGCTGTAGTTCTTTGTCTAAAGTTGAGGCCTTATAAGCTTTCCTTCTATGCTAATATGTCTATTTTTATTTTCTTTATTATAGGTAAGTGTAGTTTTCATTTCGCATAAAGAAAATTTCTCTTTACAACAGAGACCATTACAGAAAACCACAACTGATCAAAATGTAGACTTGTGTAGCTCAGTCCCAACTGATCCATCTATAACTCAACTCCTGCACCTGAGGCTCAGGGATCATTGCAGAAGAGAAGGTGGAAGGATTGTAGAGTCAGGGGATCAGGGTATTTGCTATGAGATTCTATCTCCTAGAAATGTCAGACACTACATCTCTAAAGTCTTACCAATATGGCTTCCTCCTACACTTCTGTTTAATTCTTTACAAATAATATTTAACACATAGAATTTTGCTGACCGGTACAGCAGGTAACAGCACAGCACTTTTCATTTCAGACATTCTAATGAGTATAGAAAGCTACTGCTATCTTAATTTGTATTCCCAGATTGTCAACAAAGTGAAAATTTATATACAATTATTTGGTATTACATAATCTTTTTGATAGAAAAATTATTCAATTTTTTTGCCCAATTTCTATTGAGTTGAGTGTCTTTGTCATGCGATTTCTTTTTTATATTCAATCTTGTATAGAATACATAATTTTCACTTCCACTCTGTGATTTGCTTTTATTTACGGATCAGATTTTATAGAATTTTTTACTCTAACATACCTTATTTTACAATAGATCTTATTTTGCAATACGGTTGCTGGTTTTAATTTTTGTTTTGTTTTAGGAAGTAAAATATAGTTTAATGAAAATTTTCCTTTTCTAAGATTAAGAAGGCACACTCCTCCATTTTCTTATAAAAGATTTAGCTGTCTGTTCATCTACTTACCTATTAACCTATGCTTCTATGTTTTGTTCTGGGTTTTCTGTTTTTGTTTTGTTTTGTTTTTGAACAACGTAGTGCTAGAACTACTGGTTTTCCTGCAATTTTTAAATATATTGCACGTTTAGGAAATGACTCCTCAATCTAGAGAAAAAACTGATAGCCCAGCACTTTGAGCAGACAGGGTGGGTGAATGAATGAAGCAGGCGGGATCTGAGATGAATGGGGACTGAAGCAAACAAGAAAGTGGATGTCCTGTGTGTAGGAAAACAGCCAGGGCTCCACTCAAGGTGACTATATTCATAGAGGAATGTGCACTAAAAATAACCAAACATTCAGATTCCAACAAGCCCAAAATTGAATTTTCACAAGTTGGTAGCAAAAAATATAATAAAATTTCAAACAACATATGAACTCTTAACTCCTTGTCAAATTCTGCCTAAAATTTCACTTTGTAATATCTGACAGAGATAAATCCATAAGATTTTTTGTTTGTTAGTTTGTTTTTGGTTTTTTGAGCCAGGGTTTCTCTGTATAGCCCTGGCTGTACTGGAACTCACTCTGTAGACCAGGCTGGCCTTGAACTCAGTCAGAAATCTGCCTGCCTCTGCCTCCCAAGTGCTGGGATTAAAGGCGTGCCTGGCTAATCCATAAAATTTTAATCAAGATTATCTGCTAGTTCGTGTTCAAAATAAGCTTGACTTAGTATTTCATTTCAACAGCTAAAATACATTTTATTTATGTTGAAAATGAAGTTTACAGTTTTCCAACCTCTCTTAAGCACTTAAATATTCTAACATTTTACTTTCCTGTGTTACTTAATATAGTAGTAAGAAGGTTTGCCTATCAGATGTGACATGAATAACAAATCAGTTTCTCTTGTCTCTCTCTCTCTCTCTCTCTCTCTCTCTCTCTCTCTCTATCTCTGTGTATGAATGATGAATGTTGAAATACACTTAAATTTTAATTCTTTCATATCTTTGTCAGGTAAATTATTCCTCATTTTTGTCTTTTTTTTTTAGTTTCTCTTTTCTTTTTTATGGTTCTAGGGATTGAACTCAGGGCCTCAGTTATCCAGAAAATGTATAAATACAACAATATTCTCACTTCAAATACGAAGGTTCAAGAAACAAATCTGAAAACACACAAGGTCACACATTACCTGCATTACCTTTCTGAAAGGGTTTTTTCCCCTTGGTTGCAGCCCTCTTGCTATAGATCCCTTCTTTGTGCTTAATGTTTACAGTGGTAGAGAGGTCATCGTCTCTTGTGCCTAGCACTTGAGGTGGAAAGTCTGGGGCAATAGCATCATTGGAGCCTACATAAAAATGAGAAAGTATTACAATTAACACTAAATTAGTCTTCAAGTCAAGAAAGACTCTTTCTTCCCTTAGATCACTTCCATGAAAAGAGCCCCATGACAAGAAATATTACAGGCCAATTAGAAAGTATAAATCAAACTGAAAATCAGAAGCAGTAGAATAAATGGCAAAATTACCAGGCAAGGAAGCAAATGACGTAAGACATGACACAAAAAGTGGAACAGTGATAGTTCAGGGGACAACTGCCACTCAGGAAAGCTACTAAAAAGGAAAATGATTGGGGGATGTCTTCTGGTATGACTATGTAGGCAAAAAGACATGTCAGATGGTACTATACAAACACATACAAGGCATGTATAGGAATAACACACACTGTAGTCAGACAACACGATACATTAAGAGGAATATTTAAGTATAACCGCAACATATGGAATCCTAATCCAATATCATAAATTTTATTGTACATGCAATGTAACATTCATGAAGATTATTTTTTAGTCATGGAGTAATTAATAAGCTTTGACTTAGAAAGATCTGTCCAATAATACAAAACACTGAATGAGAGCTAGTCATGTATACAGAGATAAGAGCATATATATATACGTGTATACATATATGTGTACACACACACACACACCTCATGCATGAGGCCCCCAGTTCAATCCCCAGAGCCATAAAAATGAAAAGAGAAATTAAACAAAGATAAAAACTGAAAGGAATAATTTACCTGACAAAGATTTGAAAGAATTAAACTTTAGTGTATTTCAACATTCGAATATATACTGACAAGACAAACTGATATGTTATACATGTCACATCTGATAGGCAAAAAACATTTCTGGACATAAAGGCTTATAATAACTACAGCTTATAGTAAGTATAGAATTCTATCAAACAGTTTGCCCTTCCACCCCAGGATTCCACACCTTGTATATTTACTGGACTCCTAATTATTGTGTAATTAATATGTATGTAATAGTAATAATATGTATGTAACACTAAGTGCTGAGAAAGTACCAGTCTCATTGGTTCAATGCAATATAAATAAGCCACAATGGGTTTTCAGAACTGCCTACAAGTTTCCTACCAACCCTTCTGGATCAAGTCTACAGACGACCTGGATCTTCTCAGCATACTTGGTTATCATTTTCTAGCCCTTGCCTCTTGGATCTCTGTGACATGCAAGCAAACTGAAACTTTCAGGAAGCAGGACGCTGAACAGACCAGCTTTCAAAATAACAGATTTTCACCAACCTCAGCCTGACAGGAGGAACAGAATAGGTCACCTCTTTAACCCTTACAAGGAAAGTAACATGCTGACCAATCTGCTTTCCAGGTTCTGATTCCTGACTCTCTGTTTCAATTTATGAAAACCAACTGTTCTGCCATGCTCAGCCAAACAATTTTTCTAAGCAATGTTGTAGATTGTCTAATTGTGAATATTTAATAAGATTCTATTCAGCCTTCTAACTATATTTGTGTAAACTATGAACACTTTAAAATAACCAAGAAGTCAATCTGTGGCTCATCAAAACTACTTGGGACGCTGAGGCAAGAGGGTCTAAAGTTCAAAGACTGTCTGGCTACAGGACAATTTCAAAGCCATCTTAGGCAACTCGGTGAGATTCTGTCTGAAAATAAAAAGTTAAAAATAAGACCAAAGCAGCAGAAGGCTTAGGGATATATCTAGGTGGTTCAGGAACTGAACTGAAGGCTCTGCACATGCTTGCTAAGTACTGTACTACCTAGCACGGCATTTGACTGGAACATTGTCAACAGCTTTAAGATTCACTAAGTCAAAGAACAAATAATGCCATGTATCAGAATGCTGTTGCTTGACAAAGCCCAAGTAAGTACACTCTAAGTACATTCTATGTGTTCATCTACTCATGGTGACAGACATATATAGAATCCACCTTTTCATTTATAAACATGGGTACACTGGTGACTCTTTGAGATCCTGTTTTTCTTTCTTTGAAGCAGAATACAGTCTATGTTTATAGTTCTGAAAAACTGCCATGCTGTTTTCTCCAATGGCCAAGCACTTACACTCCCACCAGCACAATCTTAGATTTCTTCATAGCCTCCATCAACACTTTTTAATTTTTAAAGGAATTAGGAGTGATTCTAACAAGTGTGCTGTGTGACCTGTTATGGCTCTGAGTCATACTTGCCTGTGATGACTGATAAAAAGTACCTTGTCATGTATCTGTAAGCTAATATGGATTTAGTTTCTGCGAGCACATATAAATCAAAGTTATTTGGTTTTTTGTTGTGTAAGAAGTAAATTCTTCACATTTTTCTGAATATTAACTCCTTATCAGACATACATATGGTTTGGAAATATCTTATCTGTCCCACATTGGTTGAACATGCCTTGAATCCCAGTACTAGAGGGGCAGAGGCAGAAGGATCTCAGTGAGTTTGAAGTCAGCCTAATCTACATAGTGAGCTCCAGATCAGCCACTATGATGTATTAAGACTCCCTAATACAAAACGCCTTCCTACTCTGTGAATTATCTTTTGGTTGATGGGATATTTTTTGGTATACAAACATTTTGAATTAATTTTATATTTCTTCTTTGTTACCTAAATTTTTGAATCATGTTAGTTTATGAAAATGATTAAGTTTCTTTTTAATTATTAAGCCTTGGTTTTTGTTTGTTTTTATTAGGGAGTGGGGGTTAGGTAGGAATCAAACCTAAGGCTGCATGCCTACAGGATATGCATCTATTATTATTGAGCCTCAATCACCAAGTCTTGAATAAAATAAAATCCCTTTAGTAGTTTTTTTCTGTTAAAGACAAAAATAAAATTAAATTGGCTTTTCTTAAGCTTTTCATCCAAAAATATCTTCAATTTTGATTTTGTTTGTTTCCCCTCTATTCCAACAATTTCCTACTGGCTATAAACACACACACACACACACACACACACACACACACACAACTGTTACAAGCACCCTCTTCATCTGTCTTGAATGTGCACTTCACTGATCTGATTCTTCAATTGGATGAGTCTTCAAGTGAACTTTTCAGGACTAGATTATATTTTCCAGCTTACACACATTAGTGAAAAGGTATTTTATGGCCATACTGTTTGATGAATATGCATTAAAGTAACAAATACTTGATTTATATTCTTTCTCCACTAAATACAGATCATTTTCTGCTCATTTACAAATTTAGTATTTTAAGAAAAAAAAAAGATACTAGTAACTATACAATTTAAGTTTAGGAGCTGGAGAGATGGTTCAGCAGTCAAAGAGCACAGGCCAAACTTCCAAGACCTGGGTTCAATTTCTTGCACCCCATGACAGCTCATAATTGTCTGTAATTGCAGTCCCAGGGGGGCTGATGCCTCCTATGACCTTGAAGAACCTTGCACACACATGGTGCCCAAACATTCAATAAACACTCACACACATAAAATAAAAATAAAAATGTTTTTAAAAAATCTTAATTTTACAGATTTACAAAAATTTTAAGTTAAAACAGAACATGCACTTCAGTCTCTTGCTATTGATTTCTGTTGGGATTATAAAAGATGTTTCAATCCACATGTTATATTCTTTTTATTTTATTTTATTTTATGAGAAAAACACTTCCCTAATTAGATCCTGACTATTATTTCCGCTCACATCGAGCTATCTACAAAGCAATTTCTGGTTGGGAGTTAACATTGTTTCTAATGGATCTTATTTCGGTTTTCCTTTTCTTTTGTGTTTTAGTTTCAAGTTGCCCATATCACCAATTCAATTTCTTTCATGTTAATTTTAACCCTTTGTTTATATATTAAAAAAATCATTTTAAAAGAGCACTCACTGCTCTTCTGAAGGTCCTGAGTTCAAATCCCAGCAACCACATGGTGGCTCACAACCATTTGTTGTGATCTGATGCCCTCTTCTGGGGTGTCTGAAGACAGCTACAGTGTACTTACAAATAATAAATAAATAAACCTTTTTTTAAAAAAGTGTG
This sequence comes from Tokudaia tokunoshimensis, assembly GCA_036184795.1. Taxonomy (NCBI): domain Eukaryota; kingdom Metazoa; phylum Chordata; class Mammalia; order Rodentia; family Muridae; genus Tokudaia; species Tokudaia tokunoshimensis. The sequence continues at coordinate 106,859,207 of BTHU01000002.1, read as the reverse complement.
AAGTCAAATTTTACGTTTTCAGAAAGTTTTCCTTTTATTTATTCCTGCCCCCTCCTCTTAAAAAATTGAAATACTGGGCTGGAGAGATGGCACGGTGGATTAGAGAGCACTTGTTGCTCCTGCTGAGGACCTGAGATTCATTGCCAGTGCCCACATGGTGCTCACAACCATACCTAAGTCCAGTTCCAGGGGATTAAACCCCCTCTTCTGGCCTCCTCAGGCACCAAGCACACATGTGCTATGTATGTACATATATACATGAAGACAAAACATTCATACATATTTTTGGTTTTGGTGTTTTGTTTTGTTCTGTCTGCTTCTTCCTCCCATGTGCCAAGACCCAGCATTCATACACATTAAAAAATTACATAAAAACTGCCAGGCATGATGGCACACGCCTTTAATCCCAGTACTCTGGAGGCAGAGGCAGGCAGAACTGAGTTCGAGGCCAGCCAGGTCTAGAGATTGAGTTCAAGGACAGCCAGGGCTACAGAAGAACCCTGTCTCAAATATAAAAACAATTTAATTGAGATATTATTCACATAATGCAAAGGTTACCAATGTAAATGTATATATGATTCGGCAGCATTTAATAGTTTCACAATCAATACTAGTAACCAATTCTGTAATTCTTATCACTCGCCATCGCCCCAGCAACCATCCATCCACTGTCTACACAGCTTTCAGCTCTCAGTCCATTCACACAGTCCACTCGCATCAGCCCGTAGATTACATGGCTGTTTGTGAATGGCTCCAATTATTTATTGTTCACTTCTCCCATTATGTTAGTTTTTTTTAAAACTGTCATTTTCTCTATATTGTTACATATATATTATTCCTTGATGGATTTCTGATCCTTTTTTAAGTATAAAATGTCTTTGTCTTGTAGAAATAGCTTTCATTAAAGTCCACGTCATTTAATATTACTACACCTAAAATCCATGGCATAATTTTTTCCATCTTCTTTTTGTCCTATTTGCTTCTGAATTTAACACGAGTATTCGGTAGTTTAGACTACAGTCAGCTCATGTCTTACCTACTATGCTGGTATCTGCCTTATAGTTTAATGCACTAATATTTAATTACAGACAATGTAAAACAAGTCCATTTTATTCCTGTTTAATAAATCTGTATGTCTAGGTTTGTTTCTCAATTTCTTTCCACTTAAATTTTTGTGTTCAAAAAAAGATATTTGCTCTTATGGCCTTTAAGTACTGAATTTTTTTTACTATGCATTTTTTAGTTTCTTAAAGTTGTTTTGGGAATTACCATCTGCACTTTAATTCATAATAATGTATTTGGATAAATGTCAAGAGTTATTAATTAAAAAAAAAAAACTATGTAAACTTTGTTTTAGAGAATAGTTTTGCTGGATATTGAATCTTGGTTAAGGTAGTTTTCCTGTTTGGGTTTTTACTGAGTTTATTGCCTGATCCATCCGCTCCCCATTTCTGTCAACTATTTGAGGATGTCATTCCAGTTTCTCCTGAGCTCAAGGTTTCTGATAAGATCTGACCTGATGAATCTTGATAACAAAATCTAGCACATAATGAGTTACTTCTCCCCGAATGCTTTCGAGCCTCTTTCTGACCTGGGTTTAGACAGTTTGATTCATACATATCTAAATGCTGGCCTGTGTTTTCCTACTTGGAGCTCTTAAGTTTTTCAGTTCTCATCAAATTTAAGAAATTTAGGGTCATCACATGTTCAAAAATTCTTTTATTGTTTCTGTCTCTCTTTTCATTTTGATGTAGAAGAAACTCAGTGATAGAATTGATATTATAAAGGACTTGCTAATAAATTTGCTTAAGTTATACAAGTAGAATTTAGCCTCCAAATTATCTAAGATTGGTAATGTGCTACCTAGGTCTGTTAGGGATAAACAAAATTTAGGATGTTACAATGTAACTGCCTATTCACTGGTATTGACCAGCCATCAGCCTCCATTCCCATAACAAAGACATGTCTCTAAAGCAGCTGTTCTCAACTGTGAGTCTCAACCCCTTTGACAAATCTCTATCTCCAAAAATATTAATTACAATCCATAACAGTAGTAAAAATTATATTTATGAAGTAGCAGCAAAAAAAAAAAAAGGTCTTATGGATGGGGGTCACCACAACATGAGGAACTGTATTAAAGGTTCCCAGCATTAGGAAGATTGTAACTACTGCTCTAAAGGGAAGCTCAAGGGGAGGTCTTCCATTAAGTACTCTGAGCTCTTATCAGGGAAGACCTAATTCTGCCAGGTGAGCATGAGAACACAGGGTAACAACTATTTGAGAAAGAACACTGGTATATTTAAAGTAAGTCTTGCAAAATGTAGTAACTTTGCTGTGCAAATCTGCCTAGATGGCCAGACTTGCAGTCTCTTGTCTCTATTCAACTGTTTTCACCCTAACCTGGGGCAGGGATTTAAGCATGACTGTCTATGGAATGCATACACCTAAAGTGTAGAGAAGGTAATTAAGTCTGTCAGTGTCAATTCTTATTTGGATCTTAGCCCCAGTCAACAAGGTGCTTTAGTAGAAAGTGTTAACTTCATTTCTAAGCATACAGAGTGATTTCTCACTGAGAAGGCACACCATTTCTATTAAACTTTTATTCCCTCCATTGTATATACATAGGCAACTTAATGGTGCACCATAGAGCTCTGGTATTTATTTCTTTTTCTCTTTTGTCTATTTCTCAGACTCCATACTAAGTCACCTCAATGGACCTATCTTTAGGTTCACTGTCTCTTCTGCTGAACTTCATCTGTTGGGTTCCTCTAGAAAATAAATTTGTGCTTTTCAAGTCTAAAATTATAATATAGTTAGCCCCTTCTAATAAATTCTATCTCTTTAGAACGTTCTCTATCTGGTAAGACAATGTTTTCATATTTTTCCTTAGTTCTTCAAAAGTTGTTTCATTTAGATTACTAAATATACTTTAAATAGCTAAGTATCTGTGTAATAAGTCCAATGTCTGGGATTCCTCAAGTACTTTTTTCCTGTGTATGGAACATATTATATCTTGTTTTTTTCTTTATAATTTTTTGTTTTAAAGTGGATACTTAAATAATATAACAGGTGTGAAAGTCAGATTCTACTCCCACCTCAGGATTTGTTATTGTTTTATGCTGTTTAGTAACTTCTGAACCAGGTGTAAAGACTACACTTGATTGCATATAGCCATTAAAGTTCCTACTGGAGTAGTGTGGTAGTGAGCTGATGCCTATATGAAGACTGCTTTAAACAACTGAAACCAGTAAGTCGTCAAGTCTTTGGCTCTGTGCTTATTCTAAAGGGGCTTTAACACCTACACAGACAGCTGTCAACTCAATTTTAGCCTTTTTTTTCCTTACACAAAGTCTCAAATAACTCACTTATAATGAATCAGAGGTTGGTTAAGGCATGAAAACCTCCATATTTGACTAAAAGATTTCATAATCAGCCAGTCAGCACACAATGTTCCTAAAAATAAAACTTGAATAATTTTTGCATAATACCTGAATGTGAGCTCTCAACAGTGGTGTCAGATCTGGAATCCAGATATGAAGGAACTGTTTTTAACAGTGGGACATAGTACATCTTCGAACTACCTGATGGCTTATATGGCAACAGCACAGGCTGGGCTGAGAAGGTAAATATCAGAATTGTTAGTAAGAAAGCACTGACTCCAAATACACACCAAGTATCTTTCACCTGCCAGGCAGTGCTCACATTTCGTGAATGAACTAAACATAAATTCACCTTTGCTTTCAACAGAAGACAGAATTCTAGATGGGAAATACATGACACAGTTAATTAAAATATGCAAGCAAATTATCTGGCATTTTTAAAAGTTACAAGGTATATATCAAAGTTAAAAAGACATCAAAGTAAACACAAAGCAAAAAAGATAAAATCTAACTATTTAAAGATCATCAGTTTGGGGGCTGAAGAGATGGTTCAGTGGTTAAGAGCACTGACTGCTCTTCCAGAGGCCCTGAGTTCAATTCCCAACAACTACAGCCATCTGTAATGAGATCCAATGCCTTCTTCTGGTATGCCTGAAGACAGCAACAGTATACTCATTTATTTATATATATATATTTTTTATATCTATATATATATAAAATAAATTCTTTTAAAAAAATCATCAGTTTGATATAGATTCTATCCATGTTTTTCTGTTTACATACTCGTTATAAAGTAAGTAAAAGTTTCAATTCAGTTTTTGTTTTATAATAATATTAATTTTATCCTATTCATACACAGAGAACTCTGATATAAATGTAGTTTACATTTTTTTTTTCAGTTAGGTCTCCCTTCTTGTGTTTCTGCCACCATCATGACAGCTACATATTCTAGGCAAGACACAAATTGTCCCATAGCCTGAATCTCAGAAACAGGACTTAGAGGCACACCTAAAATACTTTTGCCACATGGGGCCAAACTCCAAATGGTTCAAAAGCCTGAGATGTGAAGACAAGATATTTGTTATTTTAAACTGCTGAAAATACATACACAGCTGTGAGAGTATGTGTGAATGTGTGTGTGTGTGTATATATATATATACGTATATATATATATATATATATACGTATATATATATATATGTATATGTATTTGCTGATGATACAGACTGGTCTAGGTAGAACCTGGGGCATGTTACATATGTACAAACACTATAGTTGAGCTACATCATCAGCATCCACTGGAGATTTTTTTTTTCTTTTCATGTATATATATATGGTTATGTGTACAAGTGAATGTTCTTGTTCATGTGTCAGGGTTCACATGTGTTCACATTTCCATATAGCAGGATTAGTGGTCAACCTAAGTAACAGGTGGTTGTTTTTCTTTTTTGTTTTTTTTTTTTTTTTTTGATTTTTCGAGGCAGGGTTTCTCTGTGTAGCCCTGGCTGTCCTGGAACTCACTCTGTAGACCAGGCTGGCCTTGAACTCAGAAATCCTCCTGCCTCTGCCTCCCAAGTGCTGGGATTAAAGGCGTGCGCCACCACCGCCCGGCTAGGTGGTTGTTTCATAAGCAAGAAATACACTATTACTATGAACAATTAAAGCCATATTACTATGAACCAAATGCCAATAAATTCATCTGCCTGCCTTAAAAAGGCAGTTCTTACATACTAACTGTATTTTTACAAAAATCACTGGACATAAAATCACTGGACAAAAATCAGTCAACCATAGCAGCATGAATTCCATATACTCTTATTAACTATTTAAAATAAAGATGAAAATCCCATTTTTTTCACAGGTATGCAAACAAAAACTGGATACAGTAATATTGTAGCATAATGCTGATATTAAACTTAGGTTTATAAGACAATAACATTTTAAATATTATTACACATAAGTTGGTTTAATGCTATAAAACTCAGTTATATCCTCTTACCATCTTCGCCATGAGAAGCTGCGATTTGCTGCACTGAGGACGCTGAGGCAAACCTGGATGGCTTGTGTGCCATGGTGTCTAGAATGTTCTGTCCACGATCATCAGCATTAATAAAAATTTCAGATGAAAATGTAGTCTTTTCTGGACTTTCTGTTGTTATCTGAGTGATGGCATCAGATGATGCTAACTTTCCAGAGGATGTAGTAAAGGGAACCTTACTTTGTTCTTGTGAACTAACAACGACAAAAAAGACAAAACAGCTCATATCTTTGTCAAGGAATATTTAAGTAATTAGGCAATTGTAAATATAGTGATCTCGCATGCTAACAACCTATTTCCATAGTAGCCTTCATTCTGTAAGATACATAGTAAAAAGTGACCAAGCAAATATTTATTATTTATTCCAAAATCATTTTAATTTATAATACCTTTATGTAATTTAACTGCAGAAACAGTACTTCTTAGTTGAAATTAATAGACTCTCATTTATTTATGTTTAATTTAGCAATTACTATAAAACTATATTGAATGCCCAGAGGACACAAAGATAAACATGAAACAAAGTCTTCCATAAAGGAATCATAATGGTGGAACCAGAAGTTCTAAAGGGTGTGTCTGTGTGTTTATTTAATCAAGATTATTGAGAATTCATGTTTAAACAAAGTAAATAAATGACTGAATAAACAAGTATCTAAAAGAGAGGCTAGTTTTGCTTATGAAGAATCCATAAATCATGTAAACACCTCTCTCACTAAAGAAGGCAAAGCTTAACTCCAACTCCTAAACCCCAAGTATAGGCTGGACTAGTGGCTGGATCTCAAGAAATACAACCTAAAAAGTGAGAAACCCACCTATGTAGTGATCGAAGATGACATCACATTATACTTGTGGGTATAATTTCCCCTACCTGAGGTGAGGGTAGATTTCACTTGTGGTATTCTTTCCTCAAATTTAAAGCTTCAGTCTAAGCACAAAAAACATCAAACTGGAATGGAGGGATCTATTTAACAAACGCCTAGTATTCTTCAAAATTGCCAAGTCCATTTAAAAACAAGGAAGGACAAAGGATTGTCATATATTGCAGAAGGCTAAAGAGATACTTGCATTGTCATAACAAAATCCACAGGCTGTGTGGCCTTTAAACAAAACTCATTATTACCAGTCTGGACGCACAGACGGCCAATGAAGCAGTGACAGATTCTTTGTCTGGTGAGGACCTATTTACTGGTTCATAGATGTTGCCATGCTTACATGATGGGAGGGAAATCTTTGGAGAAAGGCACTATTCCTATTCATGAGGCACTCACTTTCACAACCTAAATACTTCTTTGAGGCCGTATCTCTAAACACCATCATACTAGGGATTAGATTTTAATATGTGACTTTTGGAGAAACTAAGTATTTAAATCACCACATTCTGTTCCTGGTTCCCAAACTTCATGTCCTCACATGCAAATATACTCATTCCATCCCAATAGTCTTAACTCATTACAGTAACAACTCTGAAGTGTCGTCTAAGTACCATCTTCATCAGAGGTAGATTCAATGTACAATTTATATGCAGACAAACTTCTCCAACTGTGAACCAATGACATAAAACATAGTCTGTCCTTCCAAAATACAACATGACAACCAGCATAGGGCAGTCTCATTCCGAAAAGGAAATCTCAAATCTTAAATCTCAATAATCTTGAACAGAAGCTCTGACCTCTAGTCTCTGTGACTGTTAGCCAATGCCTGTGAGGCTTTTCCCAATGGCCCTTCTCTCAGTGGCTCGCTAAATCACATGACCACAATGTTGCTGGGTATAGCACATACATGGGGCTGTAGAGCCACACCTGAGATGGCGAAGGAGTGCAGTGACAGAGTATGGGACAGAAGATCTGTGGAACAGCACTGAGCAGTAAGCACAGAAGATACACAAAGACCTAAAATGTCTCCTTTGAAATGATGACCCCAAGTCCCTGCACTCTGGGTTATCAATGCGAAGGACACCAATAGTATCTGAAATGCCTTTGGATACAGTCTTCAATATTCTTAGAGTAAGAACATATAGGGCTGATACATACTTACTTGGCCATACTACCAGTCTCCTCTGCGGAACACACTTTTTCATTTTTTATAATACAGAAATGCTATTTTTCAATAAATATCTACTTTTCATATTAAAAATTTATTGTTTCCTCCATTGCAGAAGAAGTGATGGGCAAAATGTAAGAGCTGGAAATGAGACCAGGGCTCTGAAATACTGCCTTTTGGACATAACAGGGCCATTGCACTAAAAACCTCACAGCAGCTGTGGTACCTATGCAAGACACATACAGGTTCTCATGTGTCAATATTCCAGCACAAACAGAGAAGGGCCTACTCCTTGATGAGAAGCTATTGGCAATTAATGGCTGCTGAATATGGAAGAGCTAATTTTCTTCAGGGTATAGCCACTGCTAGTTAAGTTGCTAATGTAGATCAAATTTAGCCACTAATTAATAACGCTGTACACAGGCAAAATAATAAAGTAAAATAAATTAACTTTTAAGAACTTATTTTTCTTATTCTATTTTATAACCAACATCTAAGAAAAGTCAAGCTGTACCTTCAACACTTTTCTTAGAGATTTCAGCCAAGTTCATTACTTACAAGTTCTCCCTTCCCACAACCATTATGTCATCTAATTTTCCTACCTTACATATTGTTTTAAAATCTAGAGTCTATGCATGAGAGAAAGTTATATGTAATACTTGTGACTCTGCATCTGGTATGTTTCAAGCTTAGCTAATGATCTCTCCCTCTACTCATTTTCCTGAAAAGGACTTAATTTCATTTTTCTTCATGGCTGAATAGAACTCCATTGTTTATAGACAGCATATTTTCTTTATTCATTTATCTCCTGATGATCTAGTCTGATCCTGTGACCTAACTATTGTAGATAGTGCAACAGCACAAATACAGTTTTCTTCAGTGGTAAACTGACTTAGATTCCTGAGTTAGATCACAGGGCATTACAGTTTGGGCTTGTGAGGAGCTGCCGCATCGCCTTCCACACCAGCTGTCCTAAGATTTGCATTCCCACCGACACTGCTCCTTTCCTGCTACAGTTCTGCCAGCATTTGTACGATTTCTTGATATCAGCTACTCTGGCTAGAGTGAAATGGAATCTCAGCCTAGTTCTGATTTGAATATCCTGATGGATAAAGATACCAAGTATTTTCCCATATATTTATAGAGCATTTGTATTTACTCTTTAGAGAATTGCTAAATTTTTGAATTTATTGATTAGGTGATTAGAGTTTTGATGCATACTTGAGTTCCCACTATTTCCCTGATAGTAGTCCCAGTCAGACAAATAGATGGAAAAGTTTTCTTCCCATTCTGTATGCTGTCTTTTCATTATGACTAATATTTCCTTTCTCTGCAGAAGCTTTTTAACTTTAAATGTAGTCTATCAACTCTTTCTAACCTCCTAAGCCTATATGTGCCAATATCTTGAAGTACTTCCTCTATACTTTCCTACAGGAATTTTAAAGGTTTAAGCCTTATGTCCAGGTCTTAATTTTTAAATTGATTTTTGTGTAGAGTAAGAGGCCTGCTCTCTGCTTGCCATACCATTATACAGCATAAGGATGTAGACACCTCCCCAGATTCCCTGCATAAGACACTAATTTCATTCATGAGCAATCAATTCACGAACTAACACTTCCCAATGTTCCCACCTCCAATTATTATGTTAGGAAATAAGGTTCCACAAGCTTTTTTTGAATCACAGAAGCATTCAGACCACAGAAGCAACTAGACAAAATATGAAATATTGGAAGGGTCCATTTAAGAGAAAATGGCCATTGATAAAATACAGATAAAAACCAGACATAGCAACATACAAGTGCCAATTTCTTCATTCTGGCAAATATACTATGAAAAAAATTTTTAATAAAAGGAAAGGAAACATAGTGTGTGGCATTAGAATAAAATGAAGAATATATCCAAAACACAGAAAAACTTTTAAAGCTCTTTACCTGAACAACCATCCTAAGAGTAAAATATGAATAATCATTTTATATGGCAACAAAATAAGGCTATCAACACTGCTATTCAACATTTTAGTAAACTGTTAATGATATGCAGAAAGTGTTAATGGGCAGAAAAATTAGAAAAAAAGGTAAATGAGTCAAAAAGTAAAGAGTCATTTCTTTGATACTGGATAATATTATGTACATAAACAATAAAAAATACTATATAACCTCAGAATAAAACTGACTTTTTAAATTGCCAGATATAAGATCAAAAAATACTTTAAAATTCATTAAAATTTTCCATATCAGAAAAGTTATAAATTTAAAATATAGAAATATCATACATGATACTATAAAAGTACCAAATACCTAGTAAGTGTAATAAAAGATATAAAAACTCTATTAATACAGGAAGAAGGTCAAGGATGGCCTTAAAAAGATCTCAGGTTTTAATTGGTAGCTGAAGATCATTAATCCTACTAAAACAGGGTTAACTGTGTAGCTCTGATTGCCTTAGATGTGTTCTGTAGACCAGGCTGATCTTTAACTCGGACATCTGCCTGCCCCTGCCTCTTGAGTGCTGGGATTAAACATGTACAGCACCACCCCTGACTTTATCTCTTTGAAAGCTATTTTTTTAAACATTTTATTTTTTCTACTTTATTTTATATGCATTGGTGTCTTGTCTGCCTGTATATCTGAGTGACAATGTCAGATCTTGGAGTTATAGGATGGTATGAACTGCCATGTTAGTGCTGAGAACTGAAACCCAGGTCCTCTGAAAGAGCAGTCAGTTCTCTTAACCGCTGAGCCATCTCATCTCTTTGAAAGTTTTACTCTGCAGCTTAATATATAAGCCAAGTTGGCTTGGAACTTATGACAACCCTTCTTTTCCCTCGGCCTTCTAGGTGCTGGGAATTAGGGGCCTGAACCACCACACTTAGCTTCTCAGGACTATTTTTATGCTTTCCTGTTACTCTGTGTTTATTTCAAATAAAAAGAAAAAAGCAAAGCAGCATCAATAACCAGGACTCATGGCACATACGAATAACCCCAATATGTGAGGCAGGATGGTTACAAGCTTGAAGCAGGCCTGATAAACACTTCTCCTTCCTCCTTCCCAAGCCCTGGGCTTTCTACTATAGTAATCTACCTTCTCAACCATTTACATACAGGTAATTCTTTCTCATTAGTCATAAAAGACTTATGAAGGGAAAACTAAATCAGTGATGAATTACTAATATTAGGTCGAGTAAGACAAACCTAATTAGTCTGTCCATGAATTAATTTAGTTTCCATTGCTGTAACAGGAGGTAAGGGAGGCTTCTCATCCAGGAACATCATAATCATAGTAACTGCTGGGCTGGCTAAAGTGCTCATGTGCCAGGATAACAAACTCAATACCATAAAGTTATGGGGCTTTAAAAAAAAAATCTCTTGTAAATACAAAATGTAATAGAGAAATCATGAGCTAGAAAGAAAAGAGAAAAATATATACAGAGAGTATGCAAACAGAAATATGGTTAATCCTGACTGCGAACTTGACTGGATTGAGAAATGATTGTTTGTGTTTGAGGGTATTTGAAGAGTTAGTTAGATCATGACAACTCTGATCTAATATCTTAAATTACTGATTCAAAATATAAACAGACTACTGGGAGATAGTAGAACTGTTCAAGGTGGGAAATAGTTGGGAGAAATTAGATCCCTGGGGGTATTTTCTTGGAGGACTCTCCACCTCATCCTCTTGTAACCATGATATTGAAGCAAGCAAACATCGGTTGACCTCTCTAAAACTATGACCAAAATAAATCTCTCCACTTATGCTGCTACCTCCCAGGATCTTCAGTGCATCTCCAATATAAAAATAAGTAGTAACTGTACCACAAGCTGACCAATGGTTCTTTTCAAAGTTTCTGATTTCTTACATCTGATGTCAAATCTTACAAAAAGTTCTTCCCATGTTACTTCACGTTTCATGTTTATATTACCTTCACATGTTCTCTTACTTACATACCTCTTTAGACCTCTAACAAACCAGTTAGAGTCAATCTCCTATAAAGAAATCACACTGCCCTCCCCCTACCCCAAAGTCTTTCAGTTTGCTTAACTACTTAAAATCCTTTGTTACAAATTCCATCAGTTTGCCTGTTATCACAGTGACTCACCCATCTGCAGATAGTGGAGTCCCTTCTGGTTTGGAATATTCTTCCAAATTTGAAATGTTCACTTGTGTTTGCCTTGAGGTTACTATCTGGCTATTCTGAGGAGGTTTGGTTTTCAAGTCCTGAAAAACAGTCTTACTATCTGGAAGAGAAGACTGTGCGACTTGCAAGTCCAGTGGAGATTTAGGTTCTAGAAAAACTAAAGATTCTTGATCCTGTGCTACTGGTTTACAGGTCAATAATTTGGAGGTTGGTTCCAATGACCTTGAAGATATAATTTGCAGATCAGAGTTAAACTCACTATTAATCCTTTTTTTAGAAGCAGGATCCAATGAATGAAACCTTTCATCTAAGGTTCCACTATCCAACTTGGAAGAAGTCTTGGGACCAAGAGTTATATGAACACATGAAAGTGCTTTTCTATTTGAAGGTGGAGTAGGTGTAACTGTACAGTCAGGGGCTGACTGGGAGACCATATGACTGACCTTGGCTTCAACATTTACCATATTAGAAAAGTATGATTGAGGTATATGCTGAACCTCTTCTATCTCACAATCCTGAACTTGAGAAAGAAGATAGCGCTGTTTTCTCCTGTGGCCATCTATATCTGGAGGTTTGCATTGTTGCTGATCAGGAAAATTAGGAGAAGGGTCTGCAACTATATAATCCTGGCACTGAGGAAAGAAAGAGTGGTCTTCTCTTATTTCATGATCTACATGAGGGGCTTTGCTTTGCTCAGAGAGTTTTGGCTGTTCAAGAAAAATGCAAGAAGCAATGTCTGGACAAGAGGTAGAAGGGTATTTTCTCCTATGAAGATCTGGATGTGGGGTGTGACTTTCTTCAAAGAGCTCTTGTTCAAGAAAAATGCAAGGTGAAAGATCAGGAGTTATAGTTACATTCTTCTCTTTTACCTCTACTGTGGAAGTTAGTTTGTCCTGGCTAACAATGGTATCCTTACCAGAAAATTGAACTCCCTTGAAACTGCTAACATTTGTACTGACACTGGGTTCAGAATGGCTGACTTTAAAACCTGATCTTTGTAAGAGTTTTCCTTTTTGATGAGAATCAACAGGTAATTTCTGCCTTTGCCTACTACTGTCAGCTAAAATAGTCACTGGTGTGTAACTATGCCTTTCAAGTGATGAATGGGAAGAGGCTTTCTGTTTAAGATCTCTAGGAGAAATCTGTTCTTCGGGGATATGAGGCTTGAACACCCCTAAAGATGGTCCAGGACACGGGCTACCTGCAGTAACACCAACCTCACGACCAGAGGAATCAGAAATGCACTTAGAGTGTTCGTGAGAAGAAAAAGTGATGGAAGTAGTGAACTGCTTCTTGGGTTCAGGGGGCAGTATTTGAGATGAGGAAGGAAAATCCATTTCTTTAGCTGGCACACAAGTAGGTCCTACTAATTCTGATGGCTGGGGATCCATGGACACATGAAATGGCATTCTAACACCCTTGCTAATTTTGATGTCATCAGGTACAAGTTTTTGAAATGGGGGATGACTCTGTAACTGAAAGGAATTCCCTACTTTGAAACAGGGATTGCTCTGATCTATCGATCTGGAAAGGTTGATGTGCCTGCCTCTCCATGATGATGGGCTCCGATGTCCTCTAATCAAGTCTGAAGGTTCAACAGATCGAAAAACACAATGACGGCTGACTGGTCGTGGTTGTTCAGCAGTAAGAGTCCTGAAACATCCTTTCTCGTGGCTCTCAATAATAATGTGACTACATACAGCTTCGGGCAAACATCCTGTTCCTCGTGGACTCTGTAAGCCCTAGAAGATATAAATAGGTTCCCACTTAAAGTAATCCAATAGACAAATACTGATTAGTTTTATATCCAAGCTAAAAACGACCATGAGTCTTCTTTGTCTATAGGACAGATCAAAGGAACTGCAGGAAAAAAATGAAACCTTACAGAATAAAATGGCTCATGATAATGAGGAACACTTAGGGACTCTGAGAGGTGGCTCCGTGGTTAAGAATACTGACTGCTCTTCCAGAACCCACGTTCAGTTCACAGCACTTACACCAGGCAGGTCACAACCGACCGCAAACTGAGCTCCAAGGACTCAATGCCTCAGAAGGAAAAAATGTGGCATATGTACAAAATGGAACTTTACCCTCATAGAGAGGGAATACATCTGATTTTCTTTTTTATGTACATGAGTGTTTTACCTGATGTATGTATGTGTACCACACATATGCCTGGTGACTTTGGGGCCAGAAGACAGTGTCAGATCCCATGGAACTGGAGTCATGGATGGTTGTGAACAACCACATGGATGCTGGGATCTGAACCCTAATACTCTTCAAGGAAAACAATTGCTCTTAACCACTGAGGCATGTCTCCAGCCCCACATCACGCTGATTCTATGTAAAATTCAAAAGCATACTGAAGAGCACAAAGCCAATACATGTCAGGACTAGAAATAAAGGAAGTCTAGGGAAGGAAATCCAAAACAAAGTCATTTGTCAAAGGTGGGGGAGTACTGGTGTGGTTTGGTTTTTGAGATACAATCTTGCTAAGCACCCCAGGCTGGCCTTGAACTTGTGATCCTCTGAACTTAGCCTCCCCAAATACTAGGATTAAAGTACATGCTACCATGTCCAGTTCAATGGTATCTGTTAATATTCTGTTTCTAGAGCTACACAGGAAACACGAGAATAATTTTTTTTTAGATAAATGCTTCCATTCAATAAACAGTTCGCTAAAGAAAAAAAAAGCACTATTAAAAAGAAAGCTGTTTTTACATAAAACCACTTTAACTCTATTTTTAAACAGAACATATAATTCTGAATCTGAGCTTCCATCTGAATTTTAAGATGTAAAGGAGAAGTTTAATCTCTCAATTATAAAAATGCATTGGCAAAAAAAAATCTCAATTATTGTTTTACTACTATGATAATTTTGGAATGAATCAAAACTTCAAGACTCTAGTCCTTCAATCTTAATTTTTGGAGAACTAAGACTCTAACACTTTACCACAAGATTATCAGCAACTCATCTGGAGTCATCAATAAGTCAGAGCTCTTGTTTCTACTGCCCTCTCTTTCACAGTTTCAGTTTTCACTTCTAGGTTTTATACCTCAGACACGTGAGTTGCTCTTCCATGAGCAAACAACTTTGCTTTTACTTCTTCTACTTTCCTCCTGTCATCTTCATTTAATTCTGAAATGGAGCATCCATAGTCACGTCCTAAATTAAACTTTAGATTCCAGGCTAGAGAGAAATCACAAAACAGTTGAGATTTAAAAACTTTGACACTGGTAATTTTTCAATTACTATTAGTAAAGAAAACCAATGCCGGGCGGTGGTGGCGCACGCCTTTAATCCTAGCACTTGGGAGGCAGAGGCAGGCAGATTTCTGAGTTCGAGGCCAGCCTGGTCTACAGAGCGAGTTCCAGGACAGCCAGGGCTATACAGAGAAACCCTGTCTCAAAAAATCAAAAAAAAAAAAGTAAAGAAAACCAGCAATATTTGCCCCTTAATGCACAACACAAAGCTGAGCAAGTGGCCTCGAGTATGTGACACATTAGTCCATAAGAGGCCATTTCATTGATGAGTCTGACCATCACCAAAGCAGGGTATTTCTATGTAATCCAGGGTGTGGTGGTTTGAATATGCTTGGCCCTGGGAGTGTCACTATTAGAAGGTGTGGCCTAGTTGGAGTAGGTGTGTCACTGTAGGTGTGGCCTTAAGACCCTCATCCAGCTGCCTGGGAGCCAGTGTTCTGCTAGCAGCCTCCAGATGGAGATGTAGAACTCTCAGCTCCTCCTGCACCACGCCTGCCTGGATGCTACTATACTCTTGCCTTGATGACAATGGACTGAACCTCTGAACCTGTAAGTCAGCCCCAAGTAAATGTTGTCCTTATAAGAGTCACCTTGGTCATGGTGTCTGTTCATAGCAGTAAACCCCTAATAAGACACAGGATAACCCCTGAACTCATGAACTCTGTGCCTCAGCCTACTAGTACAGAGATTACAATTATGTGTCACCATAAATAAACTAAAAGTTTGGGTTTCTTTAAACCATCCTCCACAGATTTATCTCCAAAGAAGCCAATCTAAATATAGTATTTAAATCATTAATCTTAATTTTTCTCCTAATCAAAAAGTCTCTTTATCTCCCCATAGTACTTGCTATAGTTACTAACACTTCTATGATACCTAATACAAGTAAAACTAGGGAGATTTTGACAGAATCCAAACGTACAAGGAAGTGCACAGGCTGTTAACCTCAAGATTCTGAGCCAGTCCTGAACCACATAAAAGTTACTACCCAAAACACATTTCCTTATGTCTTACAGATTATTATGTCTCCTTTATAAATATTCTATTAGAGATTAATGAGGCTAATAAATACTCTTTAGACTTAGGCCTCTGACCAAAGTTTTAGTACTAAAGACCTGGTAAGTGTCTTTCCCCCTTAGACTTTAGATCAACTCCAAAAATTTCATTAGAAAACAGAAATCATACCTAGATTTAGAATACAAAACAACTAACTGAAGAACAAATTGGAGGCATATGTGTCTCCAAACAAGGATATTACAATAAGAGAATTAACTAAGGAAATCCAAACTGTTGGCCAAACTACTTTCTTACTGTCCATCTAACATGGGAATCTTCTTCTAAAACCATAAACACAGACTAGCACTACTGATGTCTCATTACAGCATTGTTCTTGTTTTCCAGATTGTAGATAAAAAAATATGATCATTCTACAGTTCTATAAGAAAATAAATTTAGAACTTCAAATGTCTCACTTTAAACTGCTAAGCTGCAATGTTCACAAGCCTGAATGTGCCTATTACATCAGTCAGTCCTTACCTTGGGCTCGGACCCGATATTCCTCTTCCTCTGCATTTTTAAGTATCTGTTTGGCTTGATTCAGTGAGGACTCACACTGCAGAAGGTACTTCACATGTGCAGCCAATGAATCTGCACTACCATAACAATCCTCACTCTCTGACAACTCCTCCTCTTCTCGGCTATCTGTTATGCTTGTCTTGGGTGAAGTATATGGAAAGAAGTTTAGAAAAACATCAGAAACAGATTCCAAAGACTCTGGTAAATTATTGTCCCGTGAGCAGCAACCATCACTTACATCACTACTCGAGTCACTCTTTATGATTGTCATCATAGGGATAATAATTTTATTCCCAATGCCTGTACTGCAGCCTTCAGGTTCAGACCTCATTACAGACCTGGCAGCTTTATATTGTCTGAAAGTTTCATCAAATGCCACTCTAGCTGTGCCTTCTGCTTCCTGTAGAGGTCTTCTAAAGGTAGTTGAACTAATAAATTCCCAATTTCCAACACCCCTCTGGTACTTAAGGTTCGTCTGTGTGCCAATGTCCTTCTGTACATATTCGATGTGTGGAACTTCTTCTACAAATGACTCCCTTTGGGTACAATCATCAGTTGTGGAGGGTTCATTGAAGCAAACCACCTTCTTTGATTGTATAAATGAAACATCATTAACTTCTCTGAAAGGGACTAAGGGAGCAGAGAAATTGCATCGTTTCAGGGCCATATTTTCTGCTTCCATTAAGAGAGTCTGAATTTCTTTAAGAGTTTTGGAACCATGATCTATATCCTGCATTTCCTCACAGCCAATATTGGCAAAACCTGAAGATTCTGGCTTACATATGATAACTCCATCATCAACTTGTGAATTTAAAGGCATACTATCCACACTGAGACAACAAGACTCAGAAGAATTCAAATTATCTATCAGCTCTTGGACATGTTCTGAGACAAGCTGGTGCTTTTCACTGTGTGAATAAGTATCAGGAGAAACTGTAGGTAACCCAGAAATGTGGTCAGCTTGACCAAGACTGCCTGAAGCCTTCAGATCAATTTCAGTTAGATGTCTATCTGGCAGCTTCTGTGGGTGAAATGAATCTGACTTCTCTCTGTGTGAATAAGAACCAGACAGAAGTACTGGTACAACTGTGTTTACAATAGTTGGCTCAGAGACAGCTGAAATCTTCGGAATATCTTCACTTTGATCTCTATCTGGTAACTGTTTTTGAACAAAAATAACAGGTTTTACTTTTTGAGCACAGGAGCCATGAAGAGTTGTTGGTAATGGAATCTTTTGGTCATCTGGTTTGACCACAGTTGAAATTGCAGGATCCTCTCTATGTAAACAGGACCTCTGAGTAACTGTCGGCAACTCAACTGTCTGGTCATCCAGCAAATCCGTAGCTGAAATCTTGTGTTCCTCTTTGTGTGAGCAGGGACCAGATAAGACTACAGGTCTCTTTTTCTGATCAGACAGTCTGGGAAGAGTTGAAGCCTTCAAAGAATTTTCAGTTAGATCACGATCTGGTGAGGCCTTTTGATAAACACTGAGTTTTTCTTTATGGAAGTAGGAACTAGAAGGTCCTGCTGGTGTCCCAGGCCTCTGTGCTGCAAGTGCAGAACCATCTGACACTTTCAGAGCCACTCCTGTGACACGGCCGGCAGTCAACTCCTGTGGAGACATAGCACTGGCCTCTCCTTGTGGATAGTAACTTAAAGGTTCTTTTAGCTTCCCAACCTTCTGGACAACTGGTTCAGGATGAAAAGCACATGATGTATCCCTACTAGTATTTGGCAACTCCTGCTGATGAAAATCACTGAATTTCTCTCTATTTGAGGAGGAGACTACTTGTGCCCCAGTCTTCTGATCAGTAGAGCCAGAGCCTACTGATTTCAAAGATACTTCAGAACGATCTGGTAACTTCTTCTGGTAAAAGACAGAAGGAACTTCCTCAGGAACACCTAAACTTTGCAAAGCGTCAATAAAATCTGGCAAATCCTCCTGGTAAGTACTAGGCTTCTCTCTGTGTAAGAGAGCAGAAGACACTACTGGTATTTCAGTTTTCTGTTCAGTGGATCCAACACCACCTTGAACTTTCAAAGCTTTTTCACTAAGATCTGTAAACTCTTGCTGGTAAGAAACAGTATGCCTCTCTATGTTTGATTGGGAAGTAGAAGGCACTGTTGGTATGCCAGTCTTCTGGTCAGTTGGTCCAGGAACAACTGAATCATTGTGACCTTTAGTTAGGTGACTATCCGACAGAGGCTGCTGGTAGAAAACAATAGGCTTTTCTCCAACAGAACAAGAAGCCGAATAGACTGGTGGCTCCCCAGTCTTCAGGTCAGCTAGTGCAGGAGAAGCTTCTTTAGGAAGATGACCATCTGGCAAGACCTGATGATGGAAAACAATGGACTTCTTTCCAACTGAGTAGGAACCTGATGGTCCTGTTGTTATATTAGTCTGTTTAGTTGATCCAGAAATCCTTGGAATTTTGAAAGACATTGCAGACAGATTGTTACCTGGAAAGCCAGCTTGGTAAAAAATAATGGACTCTTCTCCAGGGAAGCAAGAACTAGGAGATACTGTTGGTGCCCCAGTGTTCTGGTCAGATGGTCCAGGAGCCACTAAAACATTCACAGGCTCTCCAGGCCAATGATCACCTGACAGCGTCTGTTGGTAGAAAATCTGAGGCTTTTCTTTTTGTAAAAAGGAAGACATTGTTGGTGTTACTGTTTTCTGGTGTACTGTTCCAGTTGTACCTGAGATTTTCTGGGCCTCTTCAGTTAGGTGGCTATCTGGAAACTTCTGCTGATGAGAAATATTGGGTCTACCTTTATATGAGTAGAAAGCAGAGGTTAGAGCTGTTATTCCAGATAGCTCATCAGATGACTTACAAACAGAAGAAGCTTTAAAAACATCTTCAGGTAGATGACTACCTGGCAAGGTTAGCAGGTAGGGAGAAACGGGCTTCTCTGCATGGGAAGAAGAAGTAGGGGGTACTGTTGATAGATCAGTCTTCTGGTCAGCTGGTCCTGGGATAAATGTTTTTGTAGGGTTTTTTGCTGAATGACTATCTGGCAACTCCTGCTGATAGAAAACACTGGGCATCTCACCATATGGGTGAGAAACCCCAGAGTTCTGGCCTGCTGGTCCAGATTCCAATGCAATCTTTCTAGGCCCTATAGGTACATGACTGTCCGGCAACCCTTGGTGGTAAATAATACCAGGTTTCGTTTTGGGCTGGTAGGTACTAGAGGACACTACTGGAATGTCAGCCTTCTGGTCAGCAGATCCAGAATCAGTGGAAACTTTCACATCTTCAGGCAAGTTCTTTCCTCTATAAGAATAGGAAAGAGAGAATTCTGATGGTAAAGGAGTCTTCTGGTTACCTGGGCCAGGAATAGTAGAAACTGGCAATGTTTCTTCAGTTAGAAGACTGTCTGATAATGTTTGCTGGTAGAAAGCTTTATTCTCAGCTGATCCAGAAATAGCTGAAACATTTAGATGCTCTTTGCCTTGATGACTGTGTGACACAGAATGTTGATAGAAAATAGATTTCATTCCTTTAGAGTAAGAACCAGATTGCACTGGTAGCATCTCAGGCTTCGGGCCAACTGGCCTAGAAGCAGGTGACACTTTCTGAATCTCTTCAATAAGATGCCTATCTGGCAACTCTTCTAGGTGAAAACTGCCAACCTTTATTTTCTGTGAGTAAGCAGAAGAGACTACTGCTGTTCCAATCTTCTGGTCAAGAGATCCTGTGAGATACAATGAAGCCATTCTAAGAAGGAAGTTTAAAGCTACACATAGCTATATTTAAAAAGTCAGAGCTTTCAAATAAAGAACTTAATCATGGAACTCAAGGTCTAAAAAAATAAATATAAAGTAAATGTGTAATCAGTAGATAGAAAAAAGGATCAGGGGAGCTGGAGAGATGGCTCAGTGGTTAAGAGCAACGACTGCTCTTCCAGAGGTCCTGAGTTCAAATCGTAACAACAACATGGTGGCTCACAACCATCCGTAATGAGATCTGACACCCTCTTCTGGAGTGTCTGAAGACAGCTACAGTGTACTTACATATAATAAATAAATCTAAGGAAGGGAGGGAGGGAGGGAGGGAGGGAGGCAGACAGGCAGGCAGGCAGGCAGGCAGGCAGGCAGGCAGGCAGGCAGGCAGGCAGGCAGGCAGACAGACAGACAGACAGACAGACAGACAGACAGACAGACAGACAAGTTAGATAGATAGACAGACAGACAGACAGACAGACAGACAGACAGACAGACAGACAGATCGATCGATCAGAACAAAAATTACTGAAATGGAAACACAGAAGACAGAAGAGCCACTGAAATAAAGAACAAAGAGAGGGTTCTTTAACAAGATAAATAGGGCTAGCAAATTCTTACCAAAGGTACCCAAAAAGAAAGAATACCCAAATTAATACAATTAGAGATGAAAAAGGGAGATACTGCAACAGATAAAAATAAAATTCAGAGGATTATTAAAACATATCAATATGAAAACCCATATGCCAATAAGCTGGAAAACCTTTTAAAAAAATGGATAAATTTCTAAGCATATATTTCCTTAGTTATGTTTTTTATCACTATGAAGGGACACCATGACCAAAGCACCTATAAAAGAAACCTTTGCTTTATTTTACATTAAGTATTTTAATCTACAACTGGGGCTTACAGTTTCAAGAGGGTGAGTCCATGACCATCATTGACAGGCACATGGTAGCAGGCAGGCAGGCATGGCCCTAGAGCAATAGCTAAGTTCTTACATCCTGAAATACAATCACCAGGCAGAGAGAGGGAATAGTATGGACTTTTCAAACCTAAATGCCCACTCACGGCAACACAATAACTCCAACAAAGACACATCACTAAATTCCCAAAGAGGTCCACCAAGTGAACAGTTCCACATATGAACTATAAAAATTAAACCAAGATATAAATAACTTAAAGATATCTACAACAAGCAATGAGTCTGAAGCAGTTTTTAAAAAAAAAAAAAAGTCACCTAAAACGTCCAGACCCAGATGGTGTCATGTCACTGCTGAATTCTATCAGACTTTCCGCGCCTTCCCCCCCACCCCCACCCCGTTGGTTTTTCAAGGCAGGGCCTCTCTATGTAGCTCTGGCTGTCCTGGGACTAGCTCTATAGACCAGACCTGCCTCTGTCTCCAAAAACTTGGATTAAAGGCTTACACAACCACCACCCAGCCTATCAGACCTCTTTTAAAATTTTGTTTTAATTTCACTTAGTATATGTGTGTACACAAATACTAGCTGTGGTGATAAGATGGGCCCCCATAGGCTCATATATTAGAATGCTTAAATTAGTCACTAAGGAGTAGAACTTTTTGATAGGATTACAAGGATCAGGAGGTATGGCCTTGTGGCAAGTGTCACGAGGGGTGGGGTTTGAGTTTTTAAAAGCCCATGCCAGGCTCAAGTTCTCTCTCTGCCTGTAGATCAGAATCTAAAAGTCTTAGATACTACTCCAACCTCTGTGTGCTGCCATGCTCAACATCATGATGATAATGGACTAAGACCCAAAACTAAAAGCAAGTCCCCAGTTAAATGCTTTCTTTTGTAAGACTTACCCTGGACACAGTGTCTCTTCACAGCAACAGAACAGTGACTAAGACACCAGTGTACGATGTTGTGCATTAGAGGTCAGAGGACAACACTCAAAAGTCAGTTCTCCCTTCACAGGAATCAAACATCAAGTTTGCACAGGAAGTGCTTTTCCCACTGAGCCAACTCTTTGGCTCTATACTAGAACTTTTTTTTAAACAGTATTTATCTTTATGTGTATGGTGTTTTGTTTGAATATGTCTGTGCACCAAATGCATGCAGTACCTGCAGAAACCAAAGCAAAGTATAAACTGGTGTGAACTGGCCATGTGATGCTGGGAATCAAACCAAGGTCCTCTAGAAGAATAGCCAGTGCTCTTTAAACATTAAGTCATCTCTTTAGCCCCGACCAGATCTTTAAAGAAGAACTACTAATGGTCCCCAAACTATTCCACATAATAGGATAAAAAAGGAATACTACCAAATTCATTTTATGAGGTCAGTATTACTCTGATACCAATGCTGAACAAGGACTCACAAAAAAAGAAAATAGATCAGTACATCAGAAGAACACAAATGCTTAAAATCTCAGTAAAATACTGCAAACTAAATTCAACAATACATCATAAAGATAATTTACCATGAATGACCAAGTTAGCTTAATTCCAGGAATGTAAAAGTGATTTGACATATATAAGTCAATTAGCATAACATACAACATTAATAAACTCGGACAGAAATCACACATTCGAGCTGGAGAGATAGTTCAGCGGGTAAGAGCACCGACTGCTCTTCCAAAAGTCCTGAGTTCAAATCCCAGCACCCACATGGTGGCTCACAACCATCCATAATGAAATCTGATGCCTTCTTCTGGTGTGTCTGAAGACAGCTACAGTGTACGTACATATAATAATAAATAAATCTTTAAAAAAAAAAATCACACAATCACTTCAATAGATGTAGAAAATACCATTGACAAAGTCCAATACCCACTAAGATAAAAGCCCTGAAGAATTAGAAACAGAAGAAACATATCTCAATATAATAAAGGCTAAATATAAGCCAAAATATTCCTAAATGGGAAATAACTGAAAATCTAAGGGTATCTACCTTCTCCACTCAGATTAAATATATTAATTGAAGTCTTATCTAGAACAATAAGACAAGAGAAATACAAGATATGCAAATAGAAAAGGAAAGGAAATCAAAGTCTTCCTGTTTGCAAGCAATAGGATCAAATGCTTAAGAAATAGGACTTAAGTAAATTGGTTCAGCAGGTTAAGATTGCTTGCCATACAAGCCTGGTATAACATGAGTTCAATTCCCAGGACTCATAATGGAAAGAGAAGACCAACTCTCAAAAAATATCATCTGAAGTACACATGCACTGAAGAGACAAAGACATAGACAATAGATCAATAACCAGAACCAGTAATCTGACCAGTCAGCCAGGAAAAAAAAAATGGTTTCTGAATGTTTTCTCCCAAAGCTCTAGTTTAGTGGTATCATCTATGTGAACACTTAAGGAGGCTTTTCTGGTCCAACATATAAGGACTTAAGAAAGAATGTCTATTTTCACAAAGAAAGGAGGAAGAACACTTTACATGAAAGTGCTTGTAGATATAGCACTTGGCAAGGGCCTCTTAGAAACAGAAGATGCCAGCCTCTGTACTGTGTTCATGTGGGCAGAGAGTGACAAGGGATCACTCAAAGGTCCTTCCTTTGTCACTAAGAGTTCTTGTGACCCTTCAAAGGCTCTACTTCCTAATGCCATCACTCTGAAAGAAAGAATTTCAAAGAGAAAATTTCAGGGGATACAATCATTCTCACTATAATGAATCCCCATCTTCTCAAAAAAAAAAAAAATTCAAAACTGGAAGGCAAAAGTAATTGAGCTCAAGAGAAGTATGGATGCAAATAATCTTGAACAAAGGAGCTCAGGAGATCATTCTGAGGAGGAAAGCAGTATTATTTACTGAGGAAGGTGGTGAGTAGTAGAGGCAGATTGAGAGTGGCCTACTGAAAATTTAGAACTTGCCAGGCATAGTAGTATTCACCTAATCTCAGCACTCAAGGCAGAGGCAGGCAGACCTCTGCAAGTTCAAGGTCAGCCTGGTCTACACACTGAGTTCTAGGACAGCCATAGCTACATAGTGAGATCCTATCTGAAAAAAGAAAACAGGAAAAAAAGGAAGGGGAAAAAAAGAAAACTTAGAATTTATATTGAAGGGAAAACTAAATGGAAATGACTAAATAAAAAGATTAGCAAGTAATTCTCAGAAGAAATTGGAGAAATTGATCCTAGGATGTTAGCCTAAGGAAGCTGATGGCTTAGCTCACACTCCAAAACCCCAAGATCAATTATGACAACAGTATAACTTGGTCTAAGAGCAAAGGGAGGGAAACTTCCTAAAGGCCAAGTAACCTAGAGTTCTGTGTTCAAGGGCAGGTAAAAAGTGTTCCAGCGGGCCTTTTTGTTCAATCCAGGTCTCAACCAAGTGGACAAACTCACAATGGTGAGACAGATCTTATTCAGTCCACTTATTCAAATCTCTTCCTCAAATATCCCTTCAGGTATGCATAGAAATACTGCTTTAACAATTATCTGGTATGTTGGTTAATTTTTTTGTCAACTTAACACAAGCTACATTCATCTGAAAGGAGGAAACCTCAATTGAGAAAATGCCTCCATAAAGTGAGCCTACAGGCAAGCTGTGGGGCATTTCTTGATTAATGACTGATGTGGGAAGAAAGGACCCGGCATATTGTGGATGGTACTACTGCCTGGGAAAGTGGTCCTGGGATATGAAAGAAAAAACAAAACAAAACAAACAAACAAACAAAAACAGCAAGCCAGAAGGAGCAAGGAATAAACAGCCTTCCTCCAAGGTTCCTGCCCTGACTTCCCTCAGTTATGAAGTGCGACCAAGAGTTGTTTAGATGAAATAAACCCTTTCCTCCCCAGGTTGATTTTGGCCATGGTATTATCACAGTAATAAAAACACAAAATTACACAAAATTAAGACATCTGGGCATCTTTTAATCCATCCAACTGCTAAAATGGCATGGTAAGACAATAATCATGACCTAGCTATAAAGAGGATATTTAATGCCTCCATTTTCTACATACCTGTTGAATGTTTAAGAGTTGTTAGCAGCGTGTCAGGAGAAACCCTCAACATCCTGAGTTTGGAGGAATGATATTCTGGCTCACTGGTTGGTCCTTGAGGAACAAATGAAGGCAATGAAGATGGGAAAGCCTGGCCAACGCCCAGATTAGAACAGTCTACCTATGAAATGAGAAATGAAGGGAAAAGGTTCTATTAATTTGACACTTAGTTGGCTAATAAACAAACCTCATTATAAAAATGAACAAAGAGGTTTAATAATTTTTTTTACTTAATTTCATTTTACATGTATGTTTTGCCTGTATGTATGTATGTATGTTAGTTTAGAGAATGTTGTTGGATACCCTGGAACCAGAGTTACAGATTATTATGACCATCATGTGGACAGTAGAAAGAGAACCCAGGACTTCTCTAAGAACAAGTTGGGGATGAAGAGATTTGCAGCAGTTAAGAGTACTGGCTGCTCTTCCTGAGTTCAATTCCAAGCCACCGTATGGCAGCTCACAACTGTCTGCCTCCAGTCCTTGAGAATCCAATGCCCTCTTCTAGTTTCCAAAGGTACTACTACAAGCATGTAGTGCACAGACACATGCAGGCAAAACATTCACACACATAAAAATAAAGTAAATCTTTTAAAAAGAACAACAATTGTTCTACACTGATGACCCATCTCCCCAGCACAACACAATGCAGAGTTTTACCATTTACTTAGGATTCTATTCCTCCTAGGTGTGGTGGTGTACTCCCCCTGAAATCTCAGAAGGAAGACAGCTTGAGACCAGTGGAAGCTAATAGTGAAACCTGGGTCAGTCTAGTAACAGAATGAGATTCATGCTCTCAAGCCATTTGAATTCATACACAGATCATGTTTTGTTTGGATAAGATAGCACCAATGGTTCTGTGGTTTACAATGCTGTCTTAGAGAGTATCAAATTATCAGTAATTGATGGCACTAAAGCATAAATGCATATAAATCTCCACTAAGTTCATAAGACACTTAGGTAAACACATATAAAACTATTAACCTTATAAAAGATTAGTCTAGTCATGCCCTTTCAGGACAGAATCCAAAAGTACACATAAACATAATTTTATTTTTTACTTGTTTACTTTTTTTTGTATGTTTGGAGCAGGATCTCATGTAGCCCAGGCTGACCTCAAACTCCTCACTACATAGCTGGGGCTGGTTTTGAACTCCTGATCCTCATGTCTCCACATCTCATGTACAAGGATTACAGGCATACATTACTTATCATATTTTTTTCAGTTCTCAAGAAGTTAGCAGCCACATGTAGGAATTAATATTTTACCTCTATTTCCCAAAAGGCTTTTCTAAGCCTACTAGCTCTCATCTGGGAAAATTCTATCCCTTGCAAAGAGAAATTTAGCAGTGTCAGGAAACATTTTTTGTCATAAATAGTGAGAACAGGAGGGGTAAGACAGGAAGATGCTGGTACCTAGTGAGTAGTAGCCAGAAATGCTAGAAAACAGACTAAAATACAGAGTGGTTCTCTAGATCAAAAAGATATAATCCAAAATATAAATACTGAGAAGCCCAAAATTTTTAAGTCAAGAATCTCATTCCTAAAAGTTTAGTTTCTTTTAAGTATAGCTTGAGGGAGGAAGGCAGAGTAGGAAGAGGGGAGAGAGATAAAAGCAGATATAGCTACCTATAGCTACAAGAGAGTGAATTACTTTTCTACCACTGCTTCCAAATAAAGGAAGAAAAAATATAATCTTGATTTCAATACAAATGTATTATTAATGCACCTTCAAACATAAAAGCTATTATAAATAGCAGGTAATACTAAAGAATATACAAATAACTTCATGGCCCATTGGCTAAGTGAAGAGAAAATAATGTAGAATTAAAAGGACAAGAAGTATTTAATAGATGAACAGATTTGAAGAACTATTTGAAAATGAGAGGAACCAGGAGGAAAATGCTCAGATTTATTTCTCATTTTTAAGTCTTTATGTGTGGTGCCAGGTAATGAACCCAGGGCCTTGAGCATGCTAGGCAAATGCTCTATCACTTAGCTAGGCCTTCAGCTCTTAATTTCCATTACTTTAAAAGATTTTTTTATTTATTTATATGTATGTATGTTATAAATGAATGAATGTATGTAGGTATGTTATGTATGTATGCAAGTATGCTCGTTCCATGGATGCAGGTGCTCTCAGAGGCCATAAGAGGGTTCCTGATGATCCTCTGGAACTCTGGTTTCAGGAGGCTGAAAGTGACCTGATATTGGTGTTAGGAACTTGAGTCCTCGGGAAATTCCTATTTTTTAATTGCCAACAAAAAAAAAGAATAAAAGATGAGTAAGAAACTAGAAAAATGCTAACATTTCTATAAAAAAGCAGGATCTGCAGGATCAGCCTAATATAGGGGACGTATGAGCTATTTTTGGTATATACAAGTTGAACTGGAGGTGAGCATAATGTTCATTTAAAAAAAAAATCCTCTTGAGCAGTGGTGGCACATGCATTTAGTCCCTGTACTCAGGAGACAAAGGCAGGTGATCTCTATGAGCTCCAGGACAGCCAAGGATCCAGAGAAAGCCTGTCTCAAAAGGAAAAACAAAACAAAACAGAAGTAAGATACCATAAAGGGCCTAACTTGGAAATGATTACCATCAGCACAGTTGACGGCAATCCAAAAAAAACTAGACCTCATGAGGAGAGAGGGTTAACAGTTAGGCAGTAGGTAGTTCATAATACAGCATTCAAGAACATAATAAGGTTTCCTATTAGTATTCTTCTGTAGTGAATTATGATCCTAGAAGTATTCATTGTAAACTGTGGACCAAAATAATCCATACTAATCCAATCTGACAGGATGAACTAGTCAACTGCTGTAACCTATGAGCCTCTTGGCACTAAACCCGAGCAGAGTATTAGCCATTACTTCTATCCCCACTCTCACCAGATTAAAAATTCAAACAATGTATACTTTAGAATACTGAAGAAAACAAATTAATCCCATGAAATTTTCTTACACAGTCAACAACCTATAAATAAAGAAAAAACTCTCCATGATATCTTCGTTATCTTCCCATATCAGCTTCTAAGTGTGAACAAGGACACATCACAAGTGCGACTAGTTTGGTGATGACAGCATCACACAAACAAGGGTGGGACTCAAAGAGGTCCAAAGATCTAAGCAAATGAAGCCTTCCTCATAAAGAATTGTTATAAGTGCCTAGAGTCACCACTTTTATTACAGACACGATAATGGTGGCATGAGCGGATAGGTGGAGAATGTGTACAAGCTAATGTTGCTCAGTTGAGAAGAGGCAGTTAGGGATTGTCATAAAGACTGACTAGTTTGGACTCTGCATTGAAGAATTCTTTCGAGGCAAACAATGATGCTTAGCATTTTCTTAAATGCCTTAAGTTCAAGAACTTTGAATGAGTCTTGTTTTCATATATTCCAAATATTCTTGCTAGCCCAACATGAAAAGGATACCTCAAAATAAAAGCCTGGAGAGCTGAACATGGTGGTGGTAGTGGTGGTGGTGCACACTTTCACTCCCAGCACTTGGGAGGCAGAGGCACGAAATACCTCTGATTTCAAAGCCAGCCTGGTCTACACAGTGAACTCCAAGGCAGTCAGGACTACTTAGAGACCTTGTCTCAAAGAACTTAAAAAAAAAAAAAAAAAAGATAAATATTAAAAAGCCTAGACTGCCAAAAGATGTCCTTTCCTAAGACACCAAAGAACTTGTGAAGTGTTACGGGCTATGAAACACTTTCTGTCAACACTTGGTAGAGATCATATTCCTGAGTATGAGGTGAAGACCACACTGTGAGTCAGAACTGGTATCGAAAACAAATGAGCTCTTTACTTTCATTATGATTTTCTTTTCAACTAAAATGTTCCTTTCCCTACCCATAAAAAATGTCGAGTAACTTACAGGCTTTTCAAAATGGCTCTCCTCAGATGATGGTTGTGAAGTAAGTAGTAAGTAGTCATAAGAAGGAGCTGTCACAAAGATCATCAATCAAGCCTCTAAACCTGCAAGCTCCAAGTACTTACCAGTTAAGCCTTGTAGACCCCAGGTCTGGGAAACAGTGAAAGGTAAAAAACAAATGCCATTTCCTGAATCAGTACTGGAAAAGACTGTATTCTACAATGAACACTTCATTTTAATCTCACCTCTCTTTGCAGTTCAGCAATTCTTTCACTGTGTGCACCTGCATTTTCATATAGGTTGGAGTACTTAGCATCACCACACAGAGTAAAGACGCCAGATTCAGCCTTCCCCTGCAGGCTCTCTATCAAAAAAAAAAAAAAGGAAGAAAAGAAAGGAAAAGAAAAGAAAAAAAAGTTATATATATATATATATCTCCTGACTCAGCCCCCAAGGCCAAGGAATTTCAGCTTGGCCTTCATCAGCGTCCAGCAACACCTCTTGGCTGACTATAATCAGAGATGCTTCATGAGTCAGTGTTAATGCGAAGTGGGACTTGCATCACATGCTGCCAAGTTTGCTAAAAAGCTGCCCCATACAGCAGTAGATTAGGCCTTCAGTGGGGTTACTACCACGGTTTACATCCTTCCCCAAATTATAGTCTGCGGAATTTGCAACTTCTTCAAAGGTATGCTGCTTTAAATCCTGTAAACCCCAAGATTCTGAAGTTGGCATTTTCATTGCAAAACTAATGTTTGAAGATCCTACCTTCTCTGTAAGGTCAAGGTTGTTTATACCATATTGAAATGAAGGTAACTCTGTTTCCTCAAGACCAATAGTCTGGTTGTAAGCTTTGTCACTTAAAGATGACTTAAGCTCTAGAATGACAGAAACTGACTTACTGAGCATGTTCTGAGGAGCATCAATGGGTGATTTTAAGTCTGGATACAGATATAAGGAGCTAGTATCATCTTCTTTATACAATGGTTTTGAATCTGCTGGTCCAAACACCCCAGGAGTAGACTGGTATTTTAGATGCTTAAGCTTATCAATGAAAGAGATTTCATCCTTACAATTTAATAGGGAAAGATCTGGTTCTAGGGGTTCTTTCTCTTCACTGTCATCTGCTAACAGTTCAGTGTTGTCAGTTTGGGTCTCACTTATAAGGCTCTCTTGATTGGAAGACTCAATTGAGGCAATAATTGCCTCAAAGGCTCCATTTTCAGTGACATCATTTTCTTCACCACAAGTTCTAGCTGCCTTTTGGTTTCTTTCCTCTTGAAAACAGAGTTGTTCTGATGGCTCATCAAAGTTGGATTTGACTGTCCGAAGAGGACAGCCAGAAATAGCCAGCTTAGAGATATCAAGTCCTCTGCACAATATCTGTGCTTCTGCAACTTGTTTTTGACTAGCAGGGACGGCAACAGTCCCAATACACTTTATCTCTGGATATTTGGCATGCACCTGAGAAGATGCCCAAGTATTTCTAGTCTCTTTTTCCTTAAAAAATTGAGATAATTCTTTCTGCAGATCTTCATTTCCTTCATAACCCTCCAAAGAATCAATCTTTTGACTCATCTCATCTTCTGCTGGAGTCCTTAAACAAACATTCTCAAGATGATTATCAGAAGTAAAGGGAGCCCCTTTTCCTCTTTTTAACATGCACTGCAGGAAAGAGTACATTTTACTAGGAAGAGAAGTCATTTCACATGGGAAGGAAGCATGGTCCTTACTGGCTAAACATGCTTCAGTCTGTTGTAAGGCTTCCTGTTTCCAACACTGATTATATGGACAAGAAACACCAAAACTGTTGTTTCTTTTAGCAGCTATACTTTCATCGCTAATATCAGATGAACTTGAAGTGGGAATTTGGTCTTTATCAGCCAAGTTGCCTTCTGGCTGCTGGGTGCCCTTTTCCGTTGGCCATGACCTATATGAATACAGGGCATCACAATGATCCAAGTCATGAGGGCTTTTCAGTTCATCAGGAGCATTAGATGGCACAGTTTCTCCATTATTCTCTTGTTCAAACAAGAAAAGAGAGCGCTGAGACCCAAAAGTTGTGCTACCTGTGAGTGGATGCTGAGATATACTAAAGCAACTGTTAACTAGGTCTGAAGACGTTTCTGAGGTGGCCTGGATTAAAGCTTCACTAACTTCTGATGGTCGAGCAAGCCATTCAGTATCTTCAAACTTATCAGGAATCCCTCTGAAAACATGAAGTTATAAAGAAATAATTAGCCCCTGACACTTTAATTTTTAAATACTAATACAAAAACACAAACCTGGTGTCACTAAAATCAGGCTTATTTGAAAGTGCATTTTTAAAAGTTCTAATCTTCAATCTTTAGCTAAAGATTAAACAAAGAAAATTTTGCAACCAGTAAGTAAACTACCACCTGATATTATCTCAGCATTCTCCTAAAACAATCAATTTCAACATTACAAAAAAAAAAGTTTACAAGTTTGCCTTTTAATAAGGTTTGCTATTTTAAATGCATGCTACCTACTATGAATTGACACTCATCTAACTTATATTCCTCAGTTTAATGGTCAGTTATTGTGCTTATAGATCTACTCCCAAAATACAATATAGCTTAATCACTTTGATAATCTAAGGAGAACAAAGAACTTTGCAACCACGATTCTAAAGTAATAAAAAACATAATGACAGGGAGTATATAGGTTTACTTTCTAAATATCTAGAGTCTTGAGTTTAAGGTAGAGTTTTCTTTTGGTTTTAACAGAAAACAAAGCCTTGGACAGTTTCAAGTATGTTTCTGAAGAATTATAGAATGTCCTTCCATTTTGATTGTTTTAAAAGACATCAATTTGAAATATTATAAAAATCTTACTTGTTATTTGCACAGTATAAAGAAAGCTAACTAGACGGATTCAATAACGGCCAAGCAAACTCAAAGTGCAGACAAATTAATATCCTAGAAATAAATGCCTGCTTTCTTGCAGAATGAAGATAGGATGGAGGGAAGGTAGGACAGCAGCATCATACAGAGACTTAAAATAGGAAACTCAGGTACTGATAGCCAAAATGTGCCTAAAGGCTACACAAAATCATACATGATTTCTAAATAAACATTGTACATCTCTATATGTAAAATACTGCACCAATTTGAGAAACAAGAATATGCTAAGAATATCTAACTAATCTTTACTCCCAATCCCACTTTAGCCTGAAACCATTAATACTATTAACAACTTATTATAAGAGTAGAAAATTTAGAAGGCAAATAAATGAATCACCCTACCTCAAAGGTGCAAATTCTAGTTCACTTGGTTGAAACAAGGAATCAGGCTCAACCTCCTGGTCTTGTGTCAAACATGTCAGCAAAGGCAAATCAGGAGCAGCAAGGTTATTCTGTATCACTGCAAAGTTTCAAGTATAAAAAGGCTGAGGAATCAATGCAATGTTTAGCTTACTCATGCAATACTTTAAAGCACCTTCTACATCATTACAATAGTGATATAATAACAGCAGCAATCATCTATGGAACAGGAAAAGGTCTACACATTTAACATACAGTATTTCATTTAATCCATGAAGACTTTAAAGAATAAGTACCATTACTACGTTAGAGGTAAGGAAATTTATTTACAAAACTTACTATTATTAAATAATCTCTTCATATGTAAATAGGCTAAATGACAGCATTCTAATTTCTTTGCAAATTACTATACAATTTACATTAACAATTAACAATCATTAGCAATTGAAGCATGTCTTTTTATTAATTTTTATTCTGCATGGGTGTTAGATGGGTGGGTGAGAGGGTTCACTGGTGATCGAATGGCAATCAGGAAACAACTTGCAATAATCATTTCTCTCCTTCCACTGTGTGGGAAGAACCAAACCTAAGCCATCAGGTTTGGTGGCAGGTGCCTTTGCCTAAGTCGTGAAATTTTATGTATGAACATATCAAAGGGTCATCTAAGGGTTCTGGGTCCCCATGACACTGTAAGAGATGATGAGGATCAAAATTATATTCAAAATAATATTGAAACAAGGCCTCCCTTTTAAATGAATATTTGTTTTACAAAATGGCTTGTCAAGAAAATTATGTATGGTGTTAATATATAAGTAACAGGAGGCCAGTTCTAAATAAAACATTTCTTAAGTTTTCTGCCTAAGCTCTACCATAAGATGGTGTCACAAACACAAATGTCCTGTGAGGTACTGGTTCTGAAATGTATCAAATAGGTGTGTCACCTAAAAAGCACTATGGTTTCCTAACAGCTTAAGTAATTATTTTTTAATGTTATTTTGGGGGGTGGGGTGTTTTAGTTTTCGTTTTTTCAAGACAGGGTTTCTTTGTATAGTCCTGGCTGTCCTGGAATTCTCTATGTAGATCAAGGTGGCCTCAAACTCAGAGATCTGCCTGTCTCTACCTCTCTGCTTCTGCCTCTCTCTCCTCTGTCTCTCCCTTCCAAGTGCTGGGACTAAAGGCATGTGCTGTCAGGCTTAACGTAAATAATTCTTATCTCTTTAAATATATATAAAGTAGTATAAGATCCTTATTTCCTATAGCACTTATAAAATTACAAAACAAAAATTATTCATGTAAAACTTGATTCCTAAAACAGCAGCCTACAAAAATTGACTAGTGATGTGCTACTAAACAGAATTAATTTTTCAACATGAGTATAACGATTGCTATGGCACACGCTCTTGATTTCAACTATGTCTACACTTGAGGACTCTATCTGGCACCAGCCTTCTACCTGGAATGCCCTCAAAGGAGTTTTGCTCACATTGGTGGTATAGGCCCTCACTTGGGACCCTACCACTCTCACTGCTCTGGACTGGCACACATGTTTGGTTACTCTCAAATTACATAAAGCTGCTTTATCACAGGTACATCCTCAACGACAAGCAAACCATCTGCTACACTTAGTAGGGATTAAATTAAAACTATTTATGGAATTGGTTAAAAATAAGAAATGGATAGTAACTTTAAAAACATAATTTGTCAGTAAAGGACATTCTGGTCAAGCATGAAAACCTGAGTTCAGTTCCATAATTGTTGTAAGGTTGGGTGTGTTATTACACACTTGCAATCCCAGAGCTGGAAAGGCAAAAACAGGCAAATCCATGGGCTTCCTGGCCAGCCAAGGAGTCAAATCAGCGAGTTTCAGGCCAGTAAGGGACAATGTCTCAAAAAAGAAAATGGATGGCTTCTGGCAAACAAAACCTGAGTCTGTCCTCTAACATGCATATTGAAATAGCCCCAAACATGCGCGCGCGCGCACACACACAAAGAAAAACTTAACATCAGAGAAGAGTTAAAATGGTTCATCCCACGTTAACTCTTAATATATGACTTAATCATTTTTAAACTTTCAAAACAGATAATCTTCATCCCTTGAAGAATCACCAAAGTTTTTTAAAAGAAACTAGGGCTAACATCACAAAGGACTCTGGTAAATACAAGAAATTATTTTCAATTAACTAGGTATACTGGTCATTTAAAATGATCTGGTAATCTTTTTTTAAAAATTAGTTATCTGATGCTGTGAGAGATTGCTCAATGGATAAAGAACTAACTGGCTGCTGCTCTTCCAGAGGGCCTAAGTTTGATTCCCACCACCTACATGGTGACTTACAATCATTTGTGACTCCAGTTCCAAGGGATTTGACACCCTCTTCTGGCCTCCTCCAGCACCAGTCACTCGAGTGGTACACAAACACACATGCAGGCAAAACACCCATCCACATAAAATTATATGAAAAATAAATAATAAAATTAGAAATTATCCCTAACCAGATTCCAGAATTTACAGAATCTTTATTATCATAAACACTGAGATATAACCAAAAAGTCATAAGTAATTAGCTTTAAGAACCATTTGAGCATCTCCTTAATTATTTAAAAATATCTAGCCAGGAAGTGGTGGCACATGCCTTTAATCCCAGCACTCGGGAGGCAGAGGCAGGAGGATTTCTGAGTTCGAGGCCAGTTTGGTCTACAGAGTGAGTTCCAGGACAGCCAGGGATACACAGAGAAACCCTGTCCTGAAAAACCAAAAAAAAAAAAACAAAAAAAACCTGAGTGTTGTGTGAGAATTAAATCAGGTTAAGTAGAAAAATGTATTTTTTAAAGGAACAAGTCAGAATTGTTAATTTTCAAGCATGCCATGTATATGTGTGTAATTGATGGGAAGGTATAGATAACTGGCAATGACGTCCTCATACTTGTTCTCAACTGTCGTTTCCTCACATTTGGATAGATGTTACCAGTGTAGGTTCCTCCATCACCCATCATATCAATGATATCTGCCATTGGTGAAAGCCTAATACCATGATGATAGCATCCATTCGGGACAGAACAGAGGGAAAGGCATGTCCAGTGGCCATACAACGCCAGAACCAGTAGCTTTAAATGTCTACTTGTCTACTGACAAGGAAGAACTGCAGCTATACAAGAAATTGTACTGTAGAGCCTCTCATTCAATGCTCAAGTCTATTATTGAATTTTCCTTGACATTTTGCTGTAACAGAACTTATTTTCAGTTGCTGGTATTTTAAAAAGATCTTAATTAAGTTAAATGCAGCATCCTATACTTTACATGTTCTCATTTTAACCTCTGCATTACAAGTTAGCAAGCATTTTTTGTCAAGGGTCAGAGCATAAATATTTTAGGATTGTTGACAACATATGA
This sequence comes from Tokudaia tokunoshimensis, assembly GCA_036184795.1. NCBI lineage: Eukaryota > Metazoa > Chordata > Mammalia > Rodentia > Muridae > Tokudaia > Tokudaia tokunoshimensis. The sequence continues at coordinate 106,823,528 of BTHU01000002.1, read as the reverse complement.
ACTGTCACATATACTTCGTTTTCACAATCTTTTAAAAATTCAAATGGTGAGGACTATAGCTCAGCAGTAAAATATTGTCCAAGCATGCGCAAAGCCTTAGGTTAAATCTAAAATCACAATAAAAGTAAAAAACAAAAATGCATCCAGGCTGGGTAGTACACACATATATCCCAGCACTTGGAAAGCTGAAGCAGGGAGACATAGAATTCCCAGCACAACAGAGTATGTCAAGACTTTCTGAGAACAGCCAAATTAAATAAATATGTAAAATAAACATTCTTAAAATTTGCACTTATAAAGAGTACAAATTTTAGACTGTGGGCTACAGTTTGTAGACTTCTGCTCTTGTTTTGTAACTATGGAAATTTCCTCAGAGAAAAAGAAGTAGTGTTCATTTATATACCCTTGGATTAAAACACAATAGGCATTTAGATACGTTCCACCACATAACATAGCACTAATATGCTGGCTTGCAAAACATTAGCTTCTTTTGAAGAGCATATGCTCAATTGGGTCCTAGTCTTCTCCACAAAGGTCTACAAAACCATCTTTATGGTTGAATACTTGATTTGAAAGTTACTTCAAGTTTATCTTTGGTAGAGAGCCATGATAGCCGTTCTACACTAAAGGACAAGCAGGATGATCTCAAAGAAATGACTCAATTCCATCTTGTTTTGTTCTCAAAGCTGAGGATAACAATGGCTCAGAATGAGTCCAAGAATCAAATAAGGTAAATTTACATAGACATATCCTTAGTTGAGAAACTACCTCCATCCGAATGCCCATAGGCAAGTCTGGGAGGTATTTCATAATTAATAGTTGATATGAAAGGGCTGAGCCCACTGTGGGCTGCCCACAGGTGGTCCTCGTGGTATAAAAAGCAGGCTGAGCAACCCGGTGAGGAGCACTCCACCATGGCTTCTGCTTCAGCTCCCATCTTGAGTCCTTGCCTCGGCTTCTCTCAATGGACTGTGATCCAGGACACATAAGCCAAATAAACTCTGTCCTCCCTAAGCTACTTCTGTTCATGATCTTTATCACAACAAAAGGAAATGAAGACATACAGACACTTATTTTATGTGAGGAAACAGTCTCCACTGATGACAGAATACCAATCAAAGATAACGTGCTTTTTCCAAGAGCTGTGCTGTGGAAGACTAATGATAAATACCCATGAGAATGGGAGTGATCTCCTTTCAGTCTTCTGTGAGCAATGCTAAAATGAGAATCAACAGTATATTTAATATGGATGTCCCCACCAATCAATTCTTTTGAGTATAGTTCCACAGAGATCCTCAATTAAAATAAATTTAGTTAAGAACAAGCTAACAAGTTACTGCCAGGCAGGTGTCTCTCATCTTTAATCCCAACACTCAGGATGCAGAGACAGGCAGACCTCTGAGTTCCAGGACAATCAAAGTTACAGAGAAACCCAGTCTCAAAAAAAGGAAAAGGAAAGAAAGGAAATATAAGCTATTACCTCTGGTTAAAGACAAAGAGGCCACTTAGGGCCGAGCAGAGCAGAGAGCTTGACAGGTAAGGACACTGACTGCCCTTCAAGAGCATCTGAGTTTGTTCCCAGTACCCATAATTCCATTTCCAGGGAGAGACTCAGATGCTCTCTTCTGGCCTCTATGGGCACCAGGCACAAAAACAATACACAGACATAACATGCAGGTGAAACACCCATACACATGAAATAAAATAAAATGTAAAAATATATAAAGAAAGGCATTACCTAGCAATGGAGAACACAAGAGATCCAGCTTTGGTTCCTTTACTGGACACTGTGACTGAGCCAATTCACCTCCTTCCCGAGAGAGTAGGTCTGTTACTTCTACTCTGCCAATCCCAGTCTGGGACATGCCCAAGGTTTGGGAAGAATCACTTTCTTGAGGAAGACAACACCAAGACTCTGCTCTCTGAAAGGAAAATTTTAAAGGAAAAGATGTTGGTCATTAACTGAGTCAACATATTAATACTACTGTCTACTCATAGCCTATTTAACAACATTCTCACCAGAGTGGGAAAAAAGTTGTTCCTTCTATATTCCTTCTTGCTCCATTAACCTCCTTCTCATTCTCTCCCAATCATTCTCATCTCCTAGTACCAAGCAGTCACTGACATTTAAACGCTGTATTTAAGTTCTCATTGTCAAATCATTACATTTGGTACTAAATGACAAATCTATACTGTGGTTAAAAAAAACAAAAACTGAACAAGTATTTCCAAACCTAGCTCTACAGCATTCCTTGGCCAAAATGGGAACAGGTACTTCAGAAAATAATTTAGCATATTCTTATAAAGTTAAATATACCATTATATAATCTAGCTGATCTACTCCCAGGTATTTACTCAACAGAAAGTTATGTTTACTCAAAAAAAAAAACCCTGAAAGGATATTATTTAACAATGAAAATTAAAGAGCTGATACATGCAACATAGGCTAATTTTAGAAAGAAAGAAGAAATCAGATTTTAAAAGTCCACACACTATAATTTTGAAAAGGCAAAGCTACAGAGCCACCAACTACAGGATGCTTGCTATAAGATCAGGGACTGGGGCTGGAGAGATGGCTCAGCGGTTAAGAGCACTGACTGCTCTTCCAGAGGTCCTGAACTCAAATCCCAGCAACCACATGATGGCTCACAACCATCTGTAATGGGATTCGATGCCCTCATCTGGAGTGTCTGAAGACAGCTACAGTGTACTTACATATAATAAGTAAATCTTTAAAAAAAAATAAATTAAAAAAAAAAGATCAGGGACTGGAGAAGGCAATGATTAAAGTAGCATTCAGAATCTTTTGTGTATAATACCAAAGCTGTATGTCTCAACCATAGTGTATGTGACTGTATCTTTCAAAGCTCATCTGACAAACTGTATAGCTAAAACAGTTCACTTGACTACATTTCTTTATACATCAATAAACTTAGCTGTTTAAAAATGGAAATAGATAGTTGGGTAGTGGTGGCACACACCTTTAATCCCAGTATTGGGGAGGCAGAGGCAGGTAGTGTTTGAAGGCAGTCTAGTATACAGAGCAAGTTCCAGGACAACTAGGGCTATACAGAGAAACCCTGCCTCAAAAAAGCAGACAAACAAAATGGAAATAGACACCTTTCCTCTTAAAATAAAACAAATCGTCAAGTAATGAGTTTGTAATTTTGAATGTTTTAACTTCTTGTATGCTAAGTATCCCAAGACATAATGCACATATATAAAAAGTCCTTTACAATACTCCTGAAGAATGCAGACTATTGAGACCAAGAAAGCAGGGATGAGCTTCTGTTCTACATAAAATTACGAGCACCATTAGGACACTGAAACATATTACAACATTTCTTGTGCTACTGTTAAAAAGAAAAAGAATTTGTCCCAGATTTACCTGATCCCCCTCAGGGTCCCACTGGACTGCTGGTTCCAACAGCATTGTACTGAAGTTGGAAAACTGGGCTCTAGAATTATCTTGATATGATGACTGCTGCCATGCATGGCAAGTCTGTGGAACAACCTGAAAATCAAAGCACACGTCAGCCAAGTGGTGTCCAATAACAAAAGTAACCATGCTAGAATACACCTTTTCTTTATAAAATGCTTTCATTCTGCTATAAAATGCTCTTCTCCAAGCATAACAGCATTACCATCTTCATCAGAAGCAACTGGAACTTACCCACAAGAGACTCTCAAGACTGAACCTGTTGATCTTCCCTTACAGGAGGGTGTGGGCAAAGTCATTATAAGGCAGGCAAACATTGGAAATAGTTCAGTGGCTTGAGACCCTATTTAGTTCGAATATGTACATACACACCCTTGTATTAATGTGCCTGACAGCCTAGTTCCTTTACCTGCATGTACTCATACCCCTCTCAAACAATGCACCTAGCAATCTCAGAACCCTCTACTCTCCACCTACACTAGGTATACTTCACTCTGAGCAATTGTATAAACTTCTCTGCCTCTAACAATCAAATTTGGACTGTCTCTATTCAAATATAATCCCAATGTATCTGGACAGGTAGAAGAGAAAGGCGGATCTAGCCTGAACTGATTTGGGGTGCAGTAAGACAAACTTCATTGTTTCAGTGAATTTTTTTTTGGAAAAATTCCTATTTATAATATTATGTAAGTATAATTGTACATGCATATAAATCAAATTAAAAGCATTATGAGAAGGGACATGTATGGCAGAAAAAAATACATGACCTAATCTATCTTATCAGCATTCATCTGAATACTCCACAAAACACCCATAAATAACTCAATCTTGTTAAATAAAAATCTTTTAGATAGAGCAGGTTATATTTAGGAAATACATATATATACATATGCATGGAACAATTAATGAAAAGAGAGACCATGAATTTCAAAGAGCCCAAGGAGGGGTATATGGAAGGGTTTGGAGGGAAGAAAGGAAAGAGAGAAATTATGTGATTATATTATAGTCTCAAAAAGAAAAAAATAAGCATACTAAACTGTTGTACTTTTTTGTTTTGAATTTTGAGACAGGGTTTCTCTGTGTGGTCCTCCGAGTCCTAGAACTCTGTAGACCAGCCTGAGCTGGAACTCAGAGATCCTCTTGACTCCGCCTCCAGAGTGCTGGGATTAAAGACATTCCCCACTATCTATGGCCCAGCACATTTTACATAATCTTTTAAATGTTGATACATATTACATCCTTTAAACAAGATAACTTGAAAATTGTTAGGATATTTAGTGTGAGTCTCTCTTGAAACATCCCCACAGGGGTCGGGGAGTACATTGTTCATAATGAACTCTGTTTCTCATTGATATGTTCTAAAATTCTTTCTGCTTCACGAGACCTGAGACCTAAGACCTGAGTGTAGTACCTGGGAGGAGCTCCTCAGGCTGCTGGAACCAGCAATGCTGAAAAGCAACTCATCTGTTGGTAAAAAAGGTAGGTGGATTTCTGAGTTCAAGGCCAGCCTGGTCTACAGAGTAAGTTCCAGGACAGCCAGGGCTATACAGAGAAACCCTGTCTCGAAAGAAAGAAAGAAAGAAAGAAAGAAAGAAAGAAAGAAAGAAAGAAAGAAAGAAGGAAGGAAGGAAGGAAGGAAGGAAGGAAGGAAGGAAGGAAGGAAAGTGCTTTAAAATTTTTCCATTTTTTTTTAGAAAATTCAAATTCACATTATCAATTTCTATCTAGAAGCAAAACAGTGAATCTACTACAAATTAACAAGAGAAACTGCAAAATTAATGACTTTTATATGCAAATCTGAGTTTATAAGAAATTAAGAAAAATCAGGAGAGCTAAATAACAAACAGGAAATTAAAAATCAGAGTAGAAACTGTATAGGCAGCTAAGTGTGAGAGTGCTTGCCTAGTACATACAAAGCCGTGGGTTCAACCTCCAGCACCACAGACACCAAACGTGTGGTAATACCGTCCTATAATCCCAGTACTCAGGATGTGGTAACAGGAGAGTCAAAAGTTCAAAGCCATCCTTGGCTAGTGAGTTTGAGGCTAGCCTGGGCAACATGATATCCTTCTCTAAATACATAAGGTGGTGTGATAACTCAACAGGTAAAGGTACTTTCGCTTAGCATGTTCAATCCTGGCTCTCACAACTACTTAATAGAAGGGAGCTGATTTCCATAAATTATCCTCTGATCTCCACAAATAAGAGTATGCACACGTGAAGGCACATATACACAAACACCCAAATGCGACAGATTAAATAAAAATAGAGACTGGAGAGTTGGCTTAGCTGTTGAGTGCTTGCTTGCTACTCTATTCTTCCAATAGACCTAAATTCAATTCCCAGCACCCACGGGCTGAAGGATGCTAACGATCAAACCTAAGTAACTCCAGCTCCAGGAAATTCCACATTCTTATGGCCTCCATGGTCAATTTCTATGAGCTATATTAAGAGATGGTCATAACAAGGAGAGCTGATCTCTGGTCTTCATGCATTTGTATACCTGCATGCACATATACATGAACATGCACGCACGCTCACACACACACACACACACAAATCAGTTGCATTTCTGCATAAAAGTAACTATCCAAAGAAGAAATGAGAAAAGTAGCATAAATGGATGGATGGATAAACGGATGGATGGATGGATGGATGGATGGATGGATGGATGGATGGATAGATAGATAGATAGATAGATAGATAGATAGATAGATAGATAGATAGATAGATAGATAGATAGATCGATCAACAGCCAGTAACCCCAGCACTTTTTAATCAGAGGGAGTTCAAGGCCAGCCTGGGCTATAGCAAGTTCTGGACCCTAACTCTCTCACACACACAAAAAGGCAGTTCATAAATAAATACTTAAGGACAAATTAAGTCAAGAAGGTAAAAGACCTGTATCCTAAAAAGTCTAAAATTCTAATGAAAGAAATTGAAAAAAAAAAAAAAGCACCCTTAGCCAGACATAGTAGCACACACCTTTAAATGCCAGGTAGAGGTCAGCCAAGCCAAGCTATACAATGAGACTCTCTCAAGAGAGATGGGGGAGGGGAGAAGGGAGAAGTTGAGAGGGGGGGAAAAGAAAAGGGTACAATAAACAGAAAGCCAATGTTTGAGGATTAGAAATAATTAATATTGTTAACATGAGCATATTGCCCAAAGCAATACACAAATTCAAGACAATCTATCAAATTCCAATGGTATTCTTTATGAAAACTTAAAGCAATTCCCAACATATGAAACTACAAGGCTGGGGAGATGGCTCAGCGGTTAAGAGCACTGACCGCTCTTCCAAAGGTCCTGAGTTCAAATCCCAGCAATGACATGGTGGCTCACAACCATCTGTAATGGGATCTGATGCCCTCTCTGGTGTATCTGAAGACAGCTACGGTGTACTCATATAAACAAAATAAATAAATCTAAAAGAAACTACAAAAGACCCAAAACAGTCTTAAGCAATTCTGAGAAAGAAAAAGCTAGGTGTCCTATTTCTTGATTTCAACTACACAAGAAAATAACTCAAAATGGCTCTTTTTAATTGTAAAAACTGAAGTTTAAACTATAAAAACAAGAAACCAAAGGGAAAAGCTCTTTAATTCTGGTCCTGGCAATGCTTGTTTTTATAGCACACCACAAGCTCAGGGTACAAACCGAAAAGATAGAACTCTATCAGACCAAAAGGCTGCAGAGCAAACAACAGAATGATGCTCAGGGTAGAGGACTTGCCTGACATGCACGAGAACTGTACTGGCTGGCTTTATGTTGTCTACGTGACACAAACTAGTGTCAGCAGAGAGGAAGGAGCCTCAGCTGAGGAAATGCCTCCATGAGATCTGGTTGTAAGGCATTTTTCTCAATTAGTGATTAATGGGGGAGGGCCCAGCCCATTGTGGGTGATGCCATCCCTGGGCTGGTGCTACTGGGTTCCATAAGAACGCAGGCTGAGTAAGCCATGGGGAGTAAGCCAGTAAGCAGCACCCCTCCATGGCCTCTGCACCAGCTCCTGCCTCCAGGTTCCAACCTTGCTTGAGTTCCTATACTGACTGACTTCTTTGGTGATTGAACAGCAATGTGGAAATGTAAGCTAAATAAAAACCTTTTCTCCTCTACTTGCTTTTTGGTCATTATGTTTTGTCACAGCAAAGAAAGCATAACTAAGATAAAAACCCTTAAGTCTATCCAGCAAAGAGGAGAGAGAAGACAAAGGAACAAAGCAGCAGAGAGAAGGGGAGGGGATAGAAACGGAGGGAGGAGAAAGAAAAAGCACACTACAGAATGGGAGGGAATATTTGCAATATTTTCAAACTACAAGTCTAATGTTAAACACACTAGCCAAAAATAAAGAAGGGGGTAAACGCCTTTAATCCCAGCACTAGAGGGAAAGGCATGAGGATCTCAGTGAATTCAAGGTCAGTCTGGTCCACATAGTAAGTTCCAGGACACCCAGGACTCAGAAAGACCTAAACAAACAAACAAACAAATAAGATATAGGGACTAGAGAGATGGTTCTGTGGCTTATAGCACTGGCTGCTCTTGCAGAGGACCTCGGTTCAGTTCTCAGCACTCACACGGAGGCTCACAACCATCTATAACTCCTGTTCCAGGGGATCTAACACCCTCTTCCTACTTCATAGGCACCATGCATACAAGTGGTGCAGATATATACAGCAGCAAACATCATACACATTCAATAATTAAATCTAAAAATTGTATTAAAATAGATTACACACACATATATATAATTCATACCATTCACTAGGAGAAAAGCCATCTGACTGTAAAAACAAAAAGGTTCCCAATAGTTTGTATCATACTTCCCTGCACTTGACTGATCTCGGCTTATCTTGGAAGCTAAGCAGGATTTGGCCTACTTATTACATTAGATAAGAGATCCTCGGATACATGCAAAGTCCTGGGATTTTTCATTTAAAACCCAATATGAAACAGACAGCCCAAATAAAAATTAAGCAAAAGCTCTAAATGGACATTTCTGTAAAATAAATGTATGTATGAATGATCAATAAAAACGAGGAAACCGGTTATAATAATTAGACAAGGTGAACAAGAACTCTCCTACAATGCTAGCAAGAATATAAAGAGGCACAGCTACACAGGAAACCATCCGGCGGACCCTTAAAGGGTTAACTACAGAACTGCTAAATGTCTGACAATCCCACTCCCAGATATATATTCAAGAGCAGTGAACTCACATGCCCACACAATAACATGCTTGTGTATGTTTAGAGCAACAGCATTTTAACAGCCTAAGACATGAAAACAACGAGCACTCCCAGAGCTGTTTCCTCAGACGAAAAGTAAAGAACCCTCCACAGTGGCAAAGCAAGGCAAAAATGAAACGCACAAAACTAGGAATGAGAAACGAAAATCACCACATACACGCAAACTTTAAAACACTATATAGTATGGGCTGGAGAGATGGCTCAGCAGTTAAGAGCACACTGATTGCTCTTCAAGAGGTCCTAAGTTTGATTCCCAGCAACCACATGGTGACTCACAACCATCTGTAATGGAATCCGATACAGTGTACATAAAATACACATACATAAAATAAATAAATCTTTTAAAAAAACTATATAGTACTCCATTCTAATGAGCTATTGCTGAACCAAAGGATTTTCTAATAAAATCATAAATTATCAAAATTAACCTAAGAAACATGAGTCTATGTATACAGACCACACGTGAGAGGAAATCTGAAAACAGCATAGTTTTGCTTCTGGTGTTCCTCAAACATTAGAGAAACATTTCAGCACAAGTAAACTGTTCTCCTGGACATAGCAAATACTCATTCCAGCACTTTTCATACAAGTGGAATACCACAGACAAAACTAAAGGCTCAGACTATGTTTTCCTTCTGGGAAAAAAAATGACAACCTGCTATCAGAAGAGACGCTGAACAACTGAACACTAGACAGAAACTGGCAGTAAAGGAGGCAGCCGAAGGAAACATACAAGAATTTGTAAGCTCCGTTCATGACTCATTTAAAAGTTGGAGACCAAGAATCTCTAGCGCCACAGCCCAAAACAATTCCCTTCAAAATGCAAGCTTCAAGGAGAGGTGTTTTAAATCATCTGAGCTGAAAGATGTGCAGGACCAGTAGGAAAACAAAAGAGCAGAGGCTCAGAATCAATCACTCCTCAACCGAGTCTTTAAGAAGATGTAGGATTTACTCCGTGTGTAAAGCCTGCATTCAATCCTCAGCCCCTGCTCTGGTAGCGGGAGACAAGTAAATATCTGTGACTTGCTGCTGGGCCAGCCTAACCTTCCAATGAGCTCCAGGTTCAGTAACAGAACCTGTCTCAAAAATTTAGAAGGTGTAGTGGCACACACCTTTAATCCCAGAACTCTGGTGGCAGAGGCAGGTGGATCTCTATAAAGATCACTATGTAGACCAGCCCAGTCAAATTAAATAAATAAGGTGGGAAGCAATCCAAATAGTAGAACTTTGGCTTCAATATATACCTATACACACATGCATATATGCACACAAACACTACACCACACACACACAAAACAAACATTGTTAGACAACAGATGAACAATGAACACATATTTAAAAACTGGGAAGGAACCAGGTATAGTGGTGCATGCCTTTAATCTTGGGGGGCAGATACAGGCCTCTGAGTTCAAGGCTAGCCTTGTCTACATAGGAAATTTCAGGACAATCAGGACTACATAGTGAGATCCTGTTTCTAGAAAAAGAAAAAAGAAAAAATGGGGGAAGAGGGCTATATATAGCTCAGGAGCAGAGTTTGCCTTAATGCATCAAGATCAGGATTGGAAATCCCCAATTTCATAAAGCAAACAAACAAAAGGACGGCTGCCTACACTTTCATATATTCTCTAATGTAAATTACTGATGTAAGCAGGACACATGTTTCTTCCAGCACTGGGGAAGCAGAGGCAGTCAGATCTCAAGAATCCAAGGCCAGCCTGATCATAGCAAGCTCCAGGCCAGACAGGACTAAATAGTGAGATCCTGTCTCAAAAACAAAACAAAATTTACAGGGAAGGAGAAAGACACCCTAAGCTCTAAGAAGCAGTATTTTTCTACTACAATTAAACAAGTCACTGTAATACAGAAAAACAATTTTCTCATATCAGGTATGGTAAGTGTTAAAGTGGGCTAATTTAAGAATTCCTCTATTAGACCTAAAGAAATAAATTTAAATATCCATGGCTATTAAAATAAGTCAGAACAAAGTAAGTTAGGAAAGGTCTTCAAAAGTATTGCTTTCACTACGGTCTAGATGTAGATAACATACTACTTAAATTTTCTAGCCCAGACCATGCCTCTAATTTTCAAAACCAAATTCAATCTTAGCACCCATCCAGCCAATTCATCACCTGCTCAAAGCCACCCCAGACCTGGCCACATCTCAAAATCAGCACAAGCATCTACTCACTAACCTAATACCTGGACACTACCCTCCACATCCAATCCACTATTGAGTATGACAAATTTGCTTCCTAAATGTTAATGTTATTCTAATCTCAGAGCAAGGCTATTTTGTTTTGGTCTCAAAGCAGGCTAGACTTCAAAGCAAACTTCTGCCTCCTTCAGAAAGAGCTAGTAACAGGCCCTGGCTGCAGTCTGTCTCAGAGTATACTGAAACCACTGTCTCCACTCTGTGATGAGCACACTAGACCATCAGAAATTTGACCCCCAGTGACTCATACCTGCACTACACAGATAACCAGTCATGAAGGGAGAGAGGGAGAGAGAGAGAGAGAGAGAGAGAGAGAGAGAGAGAGAGAGAAGTCCCACCAGACAAGACCTAACCAGAGAGCGCACCATGACACTTCAATAGTGCCAGAAAAGTTCCCCACTAAAGAACCTATACTTTCTATTTTTTGCCTTTTTGTCTTGGGACTTCATTCACAGCACCATGTGACCAGTCTGTCAACCCTGTTCCTGGCATGACAAACACGACAACCTACTTCTCCCTATTCTCATCCATTTCCCCATTCTATGTAAACCAAGTTGGCACAGAACTCAAGAGACCCACCTGCTTTTGCATATAAATCAGTGTTTCTCAACCTATGTGCCTCTACCCCTTGGGGGTTGCATATCAGATATCCTGCATTTACATTAGGATTTATGACCATAGCAAAATTACAGCTAAGAAGTGATTTTATGGCTGAGGGTCACCACAACATGAGGTTGGGAACCACTGCTCTAAATGCTGGAATTATAAAGTACACACCACCACACCCTGCTCACTCCCTTGTTCTAAAAGTCTTTCTCCCTTCAGCATTGCACTGGTCCTCTAATTGTGTGCTTCACTTATTCAGGCTGCTCTAATCACACCCCCACCCCACCCCACTCCCACCCCCCACCCCCCCGCTAGCACAGCTAGGTACACTACTAATTTTCTTGCTGAAATACAAATCTGATCACAAACAAACTTCTTTATTGACTTCCCAAAACTCCAGAGATAAAGCCTCAAAGTGCCTGGCATACACAGACTCAACCCCTGGCCTTCCATTTCTTGAAAATGTCATGTTTTAAATGATGTGGTCCAGCAGTAAATAGAATGTTTGCCTAGCTTACTTAAAGGCCCGGGTTCAATCCTAATTCTACAAAAACTCAAAAACAAATGTGAAAATGTCACACTCTTGCTAACCAACAGTGCCTTGCCTCACCTAGGCTTTTCTTAAGCCTTGTTTAGCTAGTCTTACAGTCATTCTTTATGCATGCATTTTTTGTATGTACCAGTTTTACTTATGAGACCATGTGAATTGTATCTGCCTCCCTCTTTAGAAAGGCGGCAGTTGAGCTCACCAAGATTTCCTTAGCAGCAAGTACAAGGTGAGCACTTAAAGTATAAGCTGAATGAATTAAATACCCCCAGCAAGCAAACATCATTGTATTGCTTTTCAGCAATCACAGTCCATAGTATCACTGTGATAATGGAACTGTTCTGTAATTGCTATGTCCAATGTGACAGCCACTAAGCATGACTACTAAGCACTTGAGAAGTGTACAGGACCAAGGAATTCCTAATTTTATTTATTCATCCCCCTTCCCCAATACTAGGGCTTGCACTTTCTAGTTTTACTTATTACCAATTAGTATGTAAAGAGCCACACGTGGCATATACTGACCAACAACACAGTTCTTGATAGTTAAAAAGCATTAATAACACGGTTAGTTTAAAAATGACCTTGGCAGGACCTCTGTAAACTTGACTCTTCCTCCATCTGGTCTTAACTTGGTGCTTTCTAATTTTCCAGACTAGAACTGCCTCACAAGCCGCTTTCATTCTAAGTTCCTGCCACTGGCTAGGAACCTATTAATTGCTACAAATGCAGAGACATACAATGAGCAGGAAGACACACAAAAGCTCAAGCAGAGTACTTAACCAACAATAATTCCTAGGTGGGGGAGGAGGCTTCTTGCACTTCAATAAAACTAAGGTGTTAAATACTAAACGTCTCTCCAAGTAGTTAGCTATTCCCTAGGCTCCCTCCCCCAGCTGCCACCTCCTGCCAAAGAAGCCTTTCTAACAACACGCTCTGGGAGTACCGACTCCCAGCTCATCTGTTTTATCTGCCCTACTTTAAAAACAAAAACAACAACCAAAAAAACAAAGAACAGATCCACTGAGAGGTGCAAGAAACACCAGAGGTGTCACTGTCAGGAAGAACCTGAGATTACAAAAAAAATCTGCCAGTCCCACAGGCAGGGTGTACAGTCCATAGGCAAGGCGACCCGCAGCGCGAAGGTCCCGAGATCCTGGACCAATTTCAGAAGATCAAGCCTCTCTACAGGCGCTTGGGCCTCAGCCCCGCTCCTCCCTACAGCTCAGCTCCTCCCCACAGCCCAGCCCCAGGCTACAGCGCCACTTCTCACCCCAGTCTTGCCTAGATGCTCCACCGGAGTGTACAGGCGCCGCGGGGACATAGGCGGCGGCGGAGGCGTAGAGAAAGCTCCGCCAGGGCGGTCAGGGTGAGCCTGCAGCCAGGCTTTAGCCAGCTCGTCCTCCTCTTCGTCCGTGCTCTCCTGCAGCTGGGACTCGCTGTTAAAATCCAAGTCCACCTCGGGCCCCGCCTCTTCGAACTCTTCCAGTCTCCCACTCGCCTCTGAGGTCCGGGCCTCCTTGGTCGCCGCCGCTGATGCGTTCTCCACCTCTTCCCTCCCTTCCTCTTCCTCCTCCTCTTCTTCCTCCTCCTCCAGCTCGTCGGGCCGTGGCAGGTCCTCAGGCTCCATGTTGGCCTCGCGCTCCAGGCCGCTGTGGAAGAGGAAGGGAGGGGGAGGGGCGAGGAAGGGAGGAGAAGCGAGTTGACTGGCGGTTGCGGCTGCGCGCAGGCGCACCTGCCCTCACTGCCTCACGCGGGGCGGAGCTGAGAACCAGCGCGCGCGTTGCTAGGGACGCCCCGCGAGGAGCGCGGGAAAGCCGCGGAAGAGGTGGGCCGCCACCAGCTACGTCCTTCTTCGTCACTAGACCTTGCTCATAGTATGGAATGCTCACAATAAACCTAGACCGGGCTTTGGGACGCTGGGGGCACTGCACAATTCGCCCATGATTTTTTATCTCTTGCCCTAGAATAAACCAATAATAATCACATTCGCAAGTTACAATTTTAAGGTTAGTGCCCTAAGTGATAGTCTACCTAGCGTTAGTGAATCTAAGGGGATGAAATTAAAGAGAGAGGGTAGGGGGTGGGGAGAGCTGGGATCTGACTTTACCACACCAGCAGTTGTGTGAGAAGCGCCTATAAAATGAGGTTAAAAAACCAACCCCGGGCTGGAGAGATGGCTCTGCGGTTAAGAGCACTGACTGCTCTTCCAGGGGTCCTGAGTTTAATTCCCAGCAACCACATGGTGGCTCACAACCATCTTTAATGGGATCTGATGCCCTCTTCTGGTGTGTCTGAAGACAACTACAGTGTATTCATATGCACAAAATAAATAAATCTTTAATTTAAAAAAAAAAACACCCCCGGGCTGGAGAGATGGCTCAGTGGTTAGGAGCACCGACTGCTCTTCCAGAGGTCCTGAGTTTAATTCCCAGCAACCACATGGTGGCTCACAACCATCTGTAATGGGGGTCTGGTGCCCTCTTCTGGTGTGTCTGAAGAGAGCAATGATGGTGTACTCATGCATAAAATAAATAAATTTAAAAAAAGAAAGAAAGAAAACCTCCCACCCCAGGGCTGAAGAGATGGCCCCACCAGTAAGGCATCTACAGCACGAACCTGAAGACCCGAGTTATTGAGCACACGCACAGTAATATGAAGGCGGTAGCCGGACCAGGTAGTACAGGCCTTTATTCTCAGCACTCCAGAGGGAGAGGCAAATAGATTTCTGAGTTCAAGGACAGCCTGGCCTACATAGGGAGACACCCAGAGTGACACACACAGGCTGTCTCATTAAAAAAAAAAAGTCATTAAAAGAGGGCAGGCCCTTATGACCCCCACCTCCAGCCTACATGACAGGCTTCCAGCAGCAAAGCTGAAACTCCTAAACCTAATGTTTCACCAACTGTGAAAGAGTCATTTCTAGTTTAAACCATCACAGAAAGACATTTGTTCATATCTCTTAGAAAAAGCCACAGCCCAGTCTTTGGCATTTAAGGAGATGCTCAGCCCAGGACCACTGCAAAAATAAGTGTTCTTAACCCATTAGCAATCTCTCTCCAGCTATAGTCTCTCCTCACTCCATTTCATCATACTCTCTCTAGTTCCCTTTGGTAATCCGAATCCATTTCCTTGACCAATTAGAAAGCCTCTTTCTGGCCTATTAAGCCAAGTGCATGAAAAGTATCAACCATCAAGCATCAACTTCCTGTTCATATGAGCTCTTGTTGTGTCCTTGTTTAAAACTAATTCTGTCAGTCCAGAGTCCCAGAGGCAGGACTATGGCAAAATTCAAATACAATGAAGCAAACATTTTGCATTGAAAAATTAACAACTGCTTTTACTCATTTGGTTCCCAGGTTCATGAATTCTGACTGTGGGGGACATTTCACTATCCCTGAAATGGTAACATTTCAGAAGTGGGAAGGTATCCAGTTACCTCCCCTGACTTCCCTGGTTATCTCACATTTGGCTTAATAACAGTCTGAACAGCCTGAACATAACACTGGAAGCTACGGTGAGGAAGGTCATGAAAATACCTGCAATTTCTATAGGTTTCTTCTTTCTTAGTGTATTAGACAAAATGAAAGAGGGCGTTATACAGAGATATACATTCAAAAGATAATAAAGATTTTGGATAAAAATTGGGTTACAACAGGCTGGAGACTCAAGGATCTTGGTCCAAGGAATCTTATATATAACTTAAAATCCAAAGCATAAGGACTCAAGAATCTGATGCAATCCCAAGACTGAGATTCAAGAGCAAGGACATAAAGAAACACAAACTGGGGGGGGGGGGGGCCACAGGCCTTTAATCCCACCCAGCATGCAGGAGGCAGTAGATCTCTGAGTTCAAGGACAGCCTGGTCTACAGAGTGAATTCCAGGGTAACTCTTGCTACATAGAGAAACTCTGTCTCAAAAAACAAACAACAAAAACAAACAAACAAAAAAAGAATCTGGGTTCCACAAAAGACAGTTTTACCCAGGCTCCCAACTGATTGGCTGACGCTAGCCTACACAGAGAAAAGATCTTTCTCACACTGTCCACCAACCCACATGGCATTCTCTAGAAAGACTCCCTTAAACACAGGCTGTGGTGCATGACTTTAATTCCTGCACTTTGAAGCAGAGGTAGCCAGATCTCTGAGAGTTTAAGGCCAGTCTGTTTTCTACGTAGGAAGTTCCAAGCCAACCGGGTCTACATAGACTGTATCAGAAAACAAACAAAAACTCCCTTTAGTTTATAATTGTAGTAGCAAAGGGAATTACTACAGTACTTCCATTAAGCCCTTCTGCCACAATAGACAATTTTAAGATCAGGAGCAATGTGTATTTTTCTGTCAGTAGCTGGATAGCTCTAAATCAGCCATAGAAGTCAAAAACTAGGAAAATCGTCACAGGATGCATTTGAAGATTCATTGGGCCATAGAGAAAAGAATGCCAAAGGGCTGGGGAAGTGGTTAAGGGGATAATGGGCTTGCTACACACACACCAAGACTTGAGTTCGAGTCTCCACATCCATGTATAAGCCAGGTATGGTAGCAAGTACCTATAGTCCTAGAGCTGGCAAAGAGGAGACAGAAGCATCCCTGTGGCTGACTGGCCAGCCAGTCTAGCGAAGCCCCAAATTCAATGGGACATCTTCTCTCAAAAATTCAGATAGAGAGGGTGGAGAGATGGCTCAGCAGTTAAGAGCACTTTGTTGCTTTTGCAGAGGGTCCAGTTTCTAGCACCTACACACCGGCTCATAATTACCTGTAACTCCAGTTCCAGGGGATGTGACCTTCCTTTGATCTCCATGAGCACCAGACATGCACATTGTGCACTTATGTACATGCAAGCAGAACATTCATACCCATAAAAACTTAATATAAATAAAAGATAAAAAACAAGACAACGACTGAGGAGGACACCTGATGCTGACCTCTGAACACTTGCACATACTTGCACACACACACACACATACACACACAATCAATCAACACAAGAGGAATCGCCCAGTTCTCCTAAGTTCCACTGCTATGATGTCCCATAGTGAACTCAGGCTCTGCAGCTAGATCAGCTTTGGTTTAGAGCCGGATGCACCTCCCGGGAGGTCTGCTTATTTCTCTTTTGCCAGGTTCTGTTACTATGGTGAGTAGGTGTGTGTCCCTTTGGGAAACACAGAGAATAAGAGTTGCTGTGTGTTTCTGGGTGACATCAGGGTACCTGATCACTTTCTTTCAAAATCCTGACTCAGAATTTTTTGTTTTGTTATCAGAAGTCTGGACTCTTCACATATTTAAAAGGGCCTCGTCATTGTCGTTGTCATCTTCCTCCTCCTTTTTCTGGTTTTAAGATTTAAGTAGAACCCCAGTGCATTGTTCTTTTGGCCCCCTGTGCCGACAGAAACCACATCGAAGTTTTCTGAGTCTCAACTTTTTTGACTACCACTTCAGCCACGAACCCATCAGGTAGTCAGGCCCGCATTCTCCGTTGTTAAGAGCCACTTCATGGTCTCTGCTTCTTATGATATCATCAGCTCTACAGCAAATCCAAATAGCACATTTCAATAGAAGACTACCGTGAGTTCACATTTTCTTGCATTTCAATGTTTTTAGATTTACTTATTTTTACTCTATGTGTATGAATATTTTATATGTATGTCTTCTGTGCACCATTCATGCACCTGGTGCCTAAGGAGGTCAGAAGATGGCATCTGGTCTCCTGGGACTGGAGTTACAGACATCTGTGACCCAGCATATATAGGTGCTGGGAACCAAGCCCAGGTTTCTGAAAGAACAGCAAGTGCCCTTAACTGCCAAGTCATCTCTCCAGCCCCTATTCCACTTTTCTAAGCCAAGCTAAAAGGTTCAGAGAACCTTCCCAGGTACGTTTTTTAGGCAAGGAGTAAGGGACGAATATGTACTGGATAAAGACAAGTTCCAGAACACTTGTCTCTGGGTTTCTCTGTTTCACACTGTAGTGTATTTCTGGTATGTATTTTGATTTCTCAACTACACCTTGCATCAGCTACCTTTCCCACTACAACCAAGCAGCCAGACTCTCTAAAATTGAATAAATTGAAGGCAGTCTAAAAGTGTGTTGCTGGCACTAGAGAGCTGGCTCAGCTGCTGATAACATTTGCTGCTCTTGCAGAGAACCCAAGTTCAGTTCCTAGTACCCACTGTGAGCAACTCACAACCACCTGTTACTCCAGGACACCTGCCTTCACATACATATACTCGGGCGTACATACATCCATACAAAATAAAAATAAATAAACGTGTAAACTACTTTTTAAAAAGAATGTTGCTAATTTGGGGGACTCTATATCCACATATATTATCCATGTCTGTTGAAACAAATTAGCAAGGAAAAAAAAAACTTGCACTTCATTGCTAAAAAGGATTTGACTTCATAATTGGCCCCCTGGGAGATGAGACAATTTGGCTCAAGTTGAAGATTGTTATATAATGAGAGGAAGTGAAGAGGCATGGCCTAAGGATTAGCATCCACTTGCCAACAAACCGTAGAAGAAAGAAAGAAAAGGGATTTCAACTACCCAAGAACAGTTAACATCAGATAGGGTGGAGTGGAGAGGGCTACTGCTTGCAAGAAAGAATCAGTGACATTTCAAGGTGTCCCCTGATATTAAATATATTGTTGCAGATTTAACCATACCTCTGATGAATAACCAACCTCACTTTCCCCATTCATGAAATACTGTAGTCACAGCTGGTCTTGGTTATTTATTTTAACCAATAGACTTTATTTGAGCATATGTTCATAAAACTTTAATATAGAACCCTGTCTTTTTTATTTATTAGTTGGTTGACTTTTGTTTTGTTTTTAAGATAGGGTCTTACTTTGTACTCCTGGCTGACTTGGAACTCACTATGTAGACCAGGCTGATCTTCAAGTCACAGAGGTTCACCTGCCTCTGGCTCCTGAGTGCAGGGATTAAGGCTTGCACAACCACACCTAGCTAACACAATCTTCTCTTTTTTTAGGATTTATTTTATTTTTATGTTCCTTCCCTGTGTATGTGTGTTTTAGCTTGCATGTATGTCTGTGAATCGCATGCGCTCAGCACCCTCAGAGACTAGAAGAAGGCATCAGATCACAATTTACAGATGATTTGAACCCCAGTGTGAGTGTAGGAATTGAATACAGGTCCTCCACAGGGGCAGTAAATACTTTTAACCATTGAGTTATCTCTCCATCTCCTAGAATACCATCTTTTGTGTATGTGTGTGAGCGCACATACATGTATACATGTACGTGGTGGGCATGGGTGTAGTGTGTGTGTACACATGCACACATGTGGTGATTGAGGTGTCATCCTCAATTGCTCTCCATCTTTTTGTACTTTGTTTTGTTTTAGTTTGGTTTTGGTTTGGTTTGCTTATTAAAACAGGAACCCTCTGTGTAGTCTTAACTGCCCTGGTACTCAGAGATTCATCTGCTTCTCCTTCTGGAGTGCCGGGATTAAAGGCACACACCGCCCCACCTGGTTCTCCACCTTATTTTTCTTAAGATTTATTTGTGCATGCGTGCGCACGTGTGGTGTGTGTGTGTGTGTGTGCGCGCGCGCACACACGCTCGCGCGCATGTTAGTTTAAGTGGTCAGGGAAGCCAGAACAGAGTACTGAATCCTCTGGAGTTGCTCAGGTGATCATAAGCAGCTGAGAATCAGACTCTGGTCCTCTGCGAGAGTAGAAAGCATTATTAGCTGCTAAGCCACCTCTCCAACCCCTTTATCTCATTTTTTTTTTAATTTAGTCAGGGTCTCCCATTGAGCACTCTAATTTGACTGGTCAGCAAGCCAAGGGATCCCCCAGTCTCCACCTCCCTTGTATCATTATTACAAACACATTCTGTTGCACTTGGCTTTTTACTAGGTTCTAGGGGAACAAACGCAGGTTCTCTTGTGTGCACAGCAAACATTTTCCCAGCCCCTAAAATACTACCTTAAAATTTTTGGAACAACTTGGGGATACAGTATAGCCAAGAGAAACACCTGTCTTTACAGAAGATCCCACCCAAAACCCATAGCTATCACTACCTTTTTCACACTTGTATAAGGCTAAGGATAAGACCGTGAAAAGAAAACTCATCATAGCCACCACTCCCCCTAAAAAGCCAGTACTTTTGCCACATGATAGCATGGCTGCTTGCCTGGAGGCCAGTCCCAGCAATGACCAGGTCGGAACTAGGAGAAAAGGAGTGGGCCAGGGAGAGGTGAGTCAGGCAGGGGGTTCAGGGGACTTTTGCATCCTGACTGACTGGCAGTCCACGTGCCTCTTTATTTATATAGAACTCAGTAGGCAGGTATAGATTCATGTTGTTCCAGAACAACACGACAGCAATCGCATCACTTGCATCAGTTTTGCTGCTGGGTCTTTGTCAAGCAGCCATCCCGGCTTTATGACTTTCGCTGTTCCCATTAGACATGGCTGGGCCAGCTACTATTCACAAGGTTCATGTGGTTTGGCTGAGTCCTGGGCAGGTGTATAGTCCAAGCCTGGGATACAGCTTTTTATACAGTCCATTCTCTCTTCTATAGGAAGGCATGCTCAAAGCAGGCTGCAGTGAACATACAGTGACTCAATCATTCCCACAACAATCAGAAACACAAGCGGAGACTCTTAGGAGTGTCCCATAGAAATAAAGTCCCTCTTGTGTGTAAAAATCTAATGCAAGGGTATCAATTACTGAAACAGACTCTATTAACAAAGGGAAGGCCAACACTAAAAAAACACAGTTGAATTTAGCATAGCCCAGAGGGATTTTCACATATTATTAAAAAGAAGGACAGTCCAAGCCTGGCAGTGGTGGCTCATGCCTTTAATCCCAGCATTTAGGAGGCAGAGGTAGGCAGATTTCTGAGTTCAAAGTCAGCCTGGTCTACAGAGTGAGTTCCAGGACAGCCAGGGCTACACAGAGAAACCCTGTCTCGGGGGAATAAAAAAAGGAGAGTCCATATAGTGTCTTGGAGGGGGGATTTCTTCGGACTGTTGCTAAGTAGAGCAAGGTGAGGAAAAATGTCCTAAGTGGAGTTATCTTTTTTTACTAACAGAAACTTTTACACACATAATTCTTAGATGCATATATGATTATGTGAATACAGTTAGAGAAAAATAGACCCCATGTTTAGAGCATGTATTCACTGAGCAGACACAAGTAGCACACACTCATGTATACATGAGGCAAGAGAGAAGGGAGGAGGCGCAGAAAGAAAGCTGAAGAACGGCAAAGCAATTACGTAATGAGTCTGGAAAGGGGCAATGGTACCCATAGTCTAATTTCTCAGTAGCTACAAATCTCCCAATAAAAGCAGCAAAACCACTAGATACCAAAGTAAAACACACAGAAAGTATTTATGACTTAGGAGTGACAGAGTCAGAAAATAAAGATACGGGATGCTCAGTTCAATTTGAGCCTCAGAACCAGAGCTGTAATCCTAACACTTGGGAGGTGGAGGCTGGAGAGTCAGGAATTTGAGGTCATCTCCAGCTAGGTGAAAGCTTGTCTCAAAAGAAACAAACATAAATAAACAAACAAAATAATTTTAGAGCAGGACAGTAGATATAAATTGGGGAGAGGAGTGGTGACAGAGAATCCCAGGAAGCAAGCAAGCCACATGTTTCAACACTACACAAACACAACAGAAGAGGGCGCTCTGTGAAGGGTTTTCCTGATCCATGACCTCGGTTTGGGCTTTCAAGTTTTTTTGTTTTTATTTTGTTTTTGGTTTTTTTTTTTTTTGGTAGTTTTCTGTTTGTTTGTTTTTATTGTTGGTTTTTTGATTTTTGTTTTTGATTTGGTTTGGTTTAGTTTGGCATTTGTTTGTCTTTGTTTTGATTGATTGACATATAATAATCATACATGTTTATGGAGTAAAATCTTATGCTTTGACCCATGTAAAATTGTTTAAAGATTAGAACAAGTGGTATATCCGTCACCTTAAGCATTTTTAGATGATCATTTTATTTTATTTATGTGTGTGATTATTTTGCCTGCTTGAGTATATATGTGACTAGTGCCCTCAGAGATCAAAAAAAGGCATAGATTCCTAGAACCGGAGTTACACATCATTGTAAACAATCATGTAGATATTGGGAACCAAATCCAGGTCCTCTGCAAGAGCAACAAGTGCTCTTAACCACTGAGTCATCCCTCCAACCCTTCTACTACCTTAATGGCTTGTCATCTCTAGTGAGAATGTTCACAATCCCATCTTCTAACTCTTATAAAAGAGTGCCCTGTCATTGCGTGCACGCACCCTGCTGTGTAGCACTATTCCTTCCCATCTAACACAGGAAGACTGAACTGGAAAGAGAGCAGGAGTAGGTTAAAGGGGCAGCTGACTCCTGAGAGAAATTTCTGAACAGGAAAAAAATAATGAAGTAAAGAAGAAATATAAAATGACAGGAAGAGGGCCACCAGAATGGCTCAGCAGGAAGAGGGCTTGCTCTGCAAGCCTAGTGAGCTGAGTTCAGTTCCTGAGACGCACAGGCCAATCTTCATGCATCTCTTTACCCTATTCCTATCCTCCTCCAGGAACCACTGTGCAACTTGTGTAACTTCTACTTCTGTGGGGGAGGGGGAGGGGAGAGAGACAGAGAGACAGAGACAGAGTAGGTCAGAGAACTGCACTGGGTATTGGTCTTCAAGTGCCTTCTACCATTTGTTTGCTTGTTTGTTTTGGCCAATACTGGAGATCTAACTTAAGACCTAATACATGTGAAAACTCCACTACCAAACCCTAGTCCCAACTTTTTTTCTCTTCCTCTTCCTCCTCCTCTTCTTCCTCCTCTTTTTATTTTAGACAAATCTCTCATTGACCTGAAACTTCACTAATAGGCCAGGCTGTCTCTACTGATCATTGCAAAACACCTCACTATGACTGGGATTATATACACAGACCACAATCTTGGCTTTTTAGTGGGTTATGGGAATCTCAACCAAGATCCTATACTTGTGTCTAGTGCCTTACAGACTTGCCAACTGAATCTTCTCTCTAATCCTCCTTTTTAAGACTCTACATGTGGGGCTGGAGAGATGGCTCAGTGGTTAAGAGCACAGACTGCTCTTCCAGAGGTCCTGAGTTCAATTCCCAGCAACCACATGGTGGCTCACACCATCTGTAATGGGATCTGATGGCTTCTTCTGGTCTGAAGAGAGCAACGATGTACTCATATACATAAAGTAAATAAATAAATATTTTTAAAAAAAGACTCTACATGTGGGTGAAGTCTTTTAGCATTTGTCTGTAAGTGGCTGGCTTGTTTTGTTAACACAATGTTCTCCCAGTCCATCCACACTGTCACATTTTTGGAGGTCCAGAAAAACTAATTTCACCAAAAATTAAAAATAAAGAACAAAATCCTGCCAGAATCAAGTCCCACACAAAATTATTATAAGAAAAAAGAAAGATGGTAGCATTACATCCCCAAGCAACAAAAGCAAGCCAAATGAAAGAGTGCCCAGAAAATAGTTGAAAACTGTGCCCTGCTATTTCAAGATAAGCTAGAAGACACTAAGAGAATAAAATAACCAGAATAGAACTCAGAAACAGGGTGACAGAACTCAAGAAAGGATAAAAATCAAAAGGAAGAAGTCACTTTGCAAATAAAGATTGAAACAGAAAAAGACTGAAAGCAGGTACAAAGGGAAAGCTAATTCCTGAAGGAAATGTCTAGAAAGCAAAAATGAGGAAATTGAGAATCAGAAAAAGAGACCAGTGAAATGGCTCAACAGGGAAAGGCTTGTAGCAAACGCCTGACAACCTGAGTTCAATCCCCAGGACCCACAAAAGAGTGGAAAAGAAAGCAGCCCGCAAAATTGTCCTCTTACCTCCACACTTGTGCCGTGGAATATGTGTCTGTAACAACAACGGGTTTGTAAAAATTTCAACTGACCAAAGAGGAAAGTGGCCACACAAGTCAAAGCTGTAGAATAGATGTTAACTGCTGTCAGGTGAGCTGGTGTGGACCTCCCATCCTCTCAGGAGGCTGAGGCACAAAGATAATGAGAACTAAAGCCAGCCTGAGCTACACAATGAACTCTAAGTCATCTTGGGAAAGATAGCCATACTCTACATCAAACAAACAAACAGAAACTTATCTTTACTGAAAATTAGAAAAAAGATTTGGAAGTGTCTATGTGTGGTGGTTTGAATACATATGGTCCTGATACCTAATAGTGGCACTATTAGGAGGTATGGCCTTTTTAGAGTAGGTGTAACTTGTTGGAGGAAGTGTGTCACTGTGGGGGTGGGCTTTGAGGTCTCCTATGCTCAAGCTACACCCAGTGTGGAACACACTCTCCTTCTGTTGGTTTCAAATCAAGATGTAGAACTCTCAGCTCCTTCTCCAGTACCATAAATGTCTGCACAGTGCCATGTTTCTCTCCAGAACAATAATGGACTAAACCTCTCAAACTGTAAGCCAACCTCAAATTAAATTATATATATATATATATATATATATATATATATATATGAGTTGTATGGTCAAGTTGGGCAGTGGTGGCGCACGCCTTTAATCCCAGCACTTGGGAGGCAGAGACAAGCAGATTTCTGAGTTCGAGGCCAGCCTGGTCTACAGAGTGAGTTCCAGGACAGCCAGGGATACACAGAGAAATCCTGTCTCAAAAAAGCTGTATGGTCATAATGTCTCTTCACAGCAATAAAACTCTTAACTAAGACACTATGTAAAGAGAGAACTAAATACGTGAAGTTACTCACCCCAATATATCCTAATGTTATTGGACTTTAAGGAAAATAAAAAATAAATCCCTAGGCATCTAGAGGAAAATGTGTCTTTTAAAAAATTATATTTTATGTATGTGTGTATGTATTTTGCAGTGGTAGGGCACACATGCCATGGCATACATGGTGAGGCCAGAGGGCAACTTGCTGGAGTCAGTTCTCTTCTGCTCTGTTGGTCCCAGGAACCAAACTCTGGTCATCAGTCTTCGCAGAAGGTTCATTTACTCATGGAACCATTTATATGGCCCTCATTTGACTTTTTAAAAAGTTATTTATTTTATATATATTGTTGAGCTCTTATGAACGTGCACCACAGTTATGCAGTGCCCACAGAGGCCAGAAGAGGGCATCAGGAACTGGGGTTACTGACAGGTGTGAATTGTCCTGCAGGTGCAGGAAATCAAACCTAGTCCGGAAGAACAGCAAATGCTCTTAACTGCTGAGCCATCTCTCCATCCTCTCCCCGCTCCCTGTGTGACTTTTAAGAAACCTAAAACAAAGATATCAGGATGACCAAGTGTCTAAGGCAACAGACTCAAGAGTCTGCTCTCAGGTGTTTCCAAGAAATAACAGGGAAGCTTTGCCCACTATGCCTCAATAATATGGATGCCTAGACAGACCTGAACGAGTACAAAACCAACAGACATGCTACTGTGAAGCAGCAAATCGCATAGGGCCCATCCCTAGACAAAGAACCACAGACACCTGAGGGATACCAAGAATAGAGACTCCATCTACTCCAGGGACAAGTCTCCTGCTGGTTATCCAATACCAAGCAGTCAGCCCTGAAATCATATACACACAAGTAGCACTAATTTTATTTTTTTAAGTTTTAAAAAATAAAATCAGGTTTTCATCAGACATTTTTACAATACTTTAAGCTAGGAGGAAAAAAGGGAAGGAGGAGCGAACCTAAGGGAAAAGGCTAAAATACGGGTTTTACATCCAACAGGTTTCACTTTTAAGTATAAGGATAGTTTGTTGCCTGCATATAAGAAAGAAGTAATATTTTCATGAGCCTTTTCTAAGAAATCAACCCAAAATAAGAGCTTCATACCATAAAAATGGCTGCAGAGACTGACATATGAGGACAGGAGATGGTCACCCACTGCACATGTCCCTGAAAGTCACATCAAGGGCTAGGACATACTGTATGCACTATGGCTATGTGCTCTGACAATAGGTACTACAGTTTTTTCTTGGTTTGTTTTTTGAGGCAAGATTTCACTATACTGTACTGGCTGACCTGGAACTCACTATGAAATCCAGGATGACCCTGAACTCTCAAAGAAATCAGCCTCCAGTACTGGGTAAGGGACCTTATCACCAAGCCTAACTAACTGAGTTCAATCCCCAGAACCTACATGGTGGAAGGAGCTCCTGTGAATTATCCTTTGACACAGCACACCACAGCATGTGCCGCTCTACCCCCTCCCCGCCCCCTACACACAAATAAATGTTTTAAAAATAGTTTAATTGTTTTAGATCTTACCTTTTTGTCAGTCACTGGCCTGGAGTTCACAGGTCAGACTAGGCTCTCTGGTCAGGAAGTGCCAAAGGTCTCCTGTCTCTAACTCCTGGTGCTCACACCACAAGCCAGTTTTTATCCAGTGCTGGAGATGAAACCCGGGTCCTCATGCTTACAGGGCAAGCATGTCACCAATTCAGCTCGCTCCTCAGCCCCATAAGATATACACTTTAATGGGCAAGACTAAACTATAGGGTAAAGATGCACATTTAGGAAAAAAACTTATAAGAAAGATGTAAGAAAGCAAAATGTTAATAGGATGGCATTTATTTTTGGAAAGAGGGGAAGCTGGAGCTTGGTTACCCTGAGGGGCTTCCAGCCTGCCTGGTAGTTTCATTGTTTCAATCACACAGAATGCATCTTTAAATAATTCATTAAGGCGTGCATTTGCTTGTCTGCTGCGGTGCTATAGTATCTCACTGTACCATAATTGTTGTTCTTTGAGACAAGCCCTATCTTCTTAAATTTTTTTATTAGCGTTATTAATTTTATGTGTGACTGTTTTGCTGGCCTGTTTGTATGTGCACCATGGGCTTGGTGCCCATGGAAATCAGAGTTATGGATGGTCGTGAGCGTCTGGGGCTGGGAGTTGGACCTGGGTCCACTTCAAGAGCAGCAAGTGCTCTTGATACCTGAGCCATCTTTCTAGGCCCCAAAAGGGTCTATCTTGTCCAGGCTGTCCTTGAACTCCTGATCCTTTTGCCTCAGCCTTTCAGGTGTTGGAATTATAGCTGCAAGTCATCACACCTATCTAAAAATCCGCTGAGTCGGGCTGGAAAGATGGTTCAGCAGTTATAAGCACTGACTGCTCTTCCGAAGGTCCTGAGTTCAAGTCCCAGCAACCACATGGTGGCTCACAACAAGATCTGATGCCCTCTTCTGGAGTGTCTAAAGACAGCTACAGTGTACTTACATATAATAAATAAATAAATCTTTAAAAAAAAATCCACTGAATCTGCATCTAATTCATTTAGATAGAAATACCGTATTTACTATTAGTATGCTGTCTTGTTTAGGGTTTCATTGCTGTGAGGAGACACCATGCCTATGGCAACTCTTATAAAGTAAAACATTTAACTGGGTCTGGCTTATAGTTTCAGAGGTTTAGTCCATTAGCACCATTGTGGGAAGCATGGCAGCATCCAGGCAGACATGGTGTTGGAGAAGGAGCTGAGAGTTCTACATCTTAAGCCAAAGACATCCAAAAAGGAGACTTGCTTACACAGGCAGCCAGGAAGAGGCTTCCACACTGGGTGGAACTTGAGCACTAGGAACCCTCAAAGCCCGCCTACACAGTGGCACACTTTTTCCAACAAGACCACACCTATTCCAACAAGGACACACCTCCTAATAGTGCCAGTTTCCATGGGCCAAGCATATTCAATCCACCACATATGTAATATACTAATATATATTAATATATTATAGTCACTGTACATAGAATGCATGTGGTTCTAGATTCCATTTCTGGGACTTAAAAAGATACAGTGAGAACTAAAGCTTCCAGGTGATCGCAACATGCAGCCTGGACTGGAGAGCAGCATCTAAGTACAGCCTTTTACTGTTCCTGATATCTGCACATGACTACCGTGGATATCAGCGTAATGTGGCTGCCATGCAACTGCTGAAATGATTCACTTGCAAGGAGAAATGGTTTGCTCTGACTCAGTTTTGAAGATTCTCATCTAAGATCGGACAAATCTGCTCTGAGTCTAGGGATGTTGGATGGTGTCCTGGTTAGTTTAGCTGTCAACGTGACACACCCAGGAAGAAGGAATCTTGACTGAAAATTGCCTCCATCAGATTGGCCTGTGATGTAGGAGTCCCTATGGGTGGTGCCATCCCTAGATAAGTAGGCTTGGGCTATAAAAGAAAGATAGCTGACTTAGGAGCAAACCAGCAAGTGGCCTTCCTCTTTTTTTTTTCTTTTTCTCTTTTTCTTTTTTTGTTTTTTTTTTTTTGAGACAGGGTTTCTCTGTATAGCCCTGGCTGTCTTGAGTTGTAGACCAGGCTGGCCTCAAACTCAGAAGTCCGCCTAGCTCTGTCTCCCAAGTGCTGGGATCAAAGGCATGTGCCACCACTGCCTGGCTAAATAATTCTTTTTTAAGATTTATTTATTATTATGTGTGAGTATACTGTAGTTGTCTTCAGATGCACCAGAAGAGGGCATCAGATCTCATTACGGATGGTTGTGAGCTACCATGTGGGTGCTGGGATTTGAACTCAGGATCTTCGGAAGAGTAGTCAGTGCTCTTACCTACTGAGCCATCTCTCCAGTCAAGTAAGCTCTTTTAAGTTGCTTTTGGCCACTATTGTATCACGGTAACAGAAAGCAACTAGGGAAGGTGGTAAAGACAGGGAGCATGTCATAGAGAAAACCACTCAGCTCATAAAGTAGAGACCAAAAAAAGGAGAGACTGAGGTCTCACAATCCCTTTGAAGGCACATCCTAAAGTCACCCAAGGGCTCCCTCCAGGCTCAACTTTGCAGTTGTTTCACAGTGCCTGTCAATAGCACCACTCTAGGGACAATGCCCTTTACACAGAAACCTCTGGGGAGATTCAACATTTAAACTAAAGCAGCCACTAATCCATCTACAGACCTAGGATGTATATCTGTTACAAGTTTTTTCTACCCAACATTAAGACTGAACAGGTTGGTTTTCAAAGTCAGCGTTTCAGAGCCTGATCATCTGAATGAAAAGAAGCCGACTCCTGAACTGGCATTGTAGCTCAGACTCGAGTGCTTGCCTAGCATGTGTGAAGCCCTGGGTTTTCCCCAGCTCTGCATAAACGGAGCAGGCTGGCTCAAACCCATGATATCAGCACTTGACAGGAGAAGGCAGGAGGATCTGGAGTTAAGGGTCATCCTGGATTGCATCAAGAATTAGAGGCCAGTCTGGGCTACATGAGACCGGTTTCAAAAAAAAAAACAAAACCAAATTGTAGGGTTTCATCATACAAAACTTTTGAGCAGTTGCATATGTGGGCTCTCTACATCATATCTCCTCCCAAGGCTCAGGGATCACTGCAGAAGAGATGGTGGAAAGAGAAAAAGAGCCCAGAGATGGTGGATGAATAACGAGGAAATGGTATTTTCCAGACACATTGGGCAGTTGCACAAATGAACTCACAGCAGTTGTGACTTCATGCCCAAGACCTGTGCACACTCAAGCCAGGCAAATACCATCATGGAGGGGGGAGATGCATAAAGTCTCTCCTCCATCTGAGGAGCTATAAGCAGGTGACAGCTTCCAGGAGAGGAAGAGTCAGTTTTCTTTTTATTTAATTTAGAAATTATGTATATAGGTATTTTATCTTTGTATCTTGCCTGTTCTATATACCACATGCATGCCTGGTGCCCTCAGAGGCCAGAAGAGGGCACTGGATCCCCTGCAATTGGAGTTCCAGATGGTTGTGAGGCATCTTGTAGGTGTTAGGAACTGAACCCAGGTCCTCTGGAAGAGCAGCAAGTGCTCTTAAACACTGAGCTGTCTCTCTAGCCCTAAGAGTCAGTTTTCTTTAAGGGTGCAGCTTCTGGTGGGCTAATCATGCTCCAGGGGAGGGCAACACATCCAAGAGTATATGGGTACCACAAATTGAATATGAGGAGTTTGAAAAAAAAAAAGAGGACACAAAGTTGGGTTGGTAAGGAAGAAGAGTGGATCTAGGAGGAGTGGAGGCAGGGAGCAAAAATACATTGTATCAAATGTCTAATAAAAAACACATCAAAGAAAATGAACAAGAAGCTTTAAATAATTTCAGGGGCTAGAGAGATGGCTCAGTAGTAGTTAAGAACACTAGCTGTTCTTTCAGAGGACCTGGGTTCAATTCCCAGCATCCACATAGCAGCTCGAAACTGTCTCTTGCATTCTTCTGGCCTCTATGAGTACCAGGCACACACAGACATACATTAAGGCAAAACACTCATATGAATAAAATAAAAATAAAATAAGTTTAGAATTAAAAATAATTGCATATATAATATGGTAGCCTGCATGAATATGAAAAGTTTGCATGTGTACAGATGTCATCCAGGGTCATGTGAAACAGAACTCATCATCTATGGTTCCATAAGAAAGTGAAGGAATAGTCTGTACAGAGAGATGTGGGTAGATCATGACACTCAGACTCAACACAGAGAGAAGCTGTTACCACTGATAGGCCTGTCACATGAAAGACAGAAGTGTGGTACTAGCACCATGGGAGACCAGAAGTCATAAAGGAGCCCTTTAGAAGGATCTGCGGTTAAGAGAGGAAACTTTCACACTCCCACATGACCCATTTATTTCTACAGCTCTGTGGAAGAATGCACCACTGTACTCTGATCCATTCTATGGTTGATGGACATGGAGATATTTTCAGATTTTCTTTCTTTCTCCCTCTACCCTCTACTTGGTTTTGCTGTTGACAGGGCCTCACTATGTAGCTCAGGCTAGGCTGGAATTTGCTATGTAGAGCAGGTTAAACTCAACTTACAGAGGTCTGCCTGCCTCTGTCCCTTGAGATTGCTGGGATTAAAAGTGTCTTCCACACACAACTAGCTTCAGATTTATTTCTTAAAAATTAATGTTGATCCAGGCAGTGGTCACCCATGACTTTAATCCCAGCACTTGGGAGGAAGAGGCAGGTGGATCTCTGTAAGTTCAAGGCCAGCCTAGTCTATAGAACAAGTTCCAGTACAACCAAGCTATACAAAGAAACCCTGCCTCAAAAAGAATAATTTTGCTATGATTATAATTATTCATATAATTATGTATGAATGTTGACATATCTATGAAGAAATTTCTATTGGGTATATAGATAAGATTAGATTTCTGAGTCAAAGAGTATAGGAACCTTTAACATGTAGTAGCAAACTTTTTCTTTTTTCTTTTTTCTTTTTTTTTTAGATTTATTTATTTTATGTATGCGAGTACACTGTAGCTGTCTTCAGACACACCAGAAGAGGGCATCAGATCTCGTTACAGATGGTTGTGAGCCACCATGTGGTTGCTGGGAATTGAACTCAGGACCTCTGGAAGAGCAGCCAGTGCTCTTTACCGCTGAGCCGTCTCTCCAGCCTGCAAACTGTTTTTCAAAGTGTGTGTCAACCTTACATTCTGCTAACAGTGCTCAAGGATTCCCTTTCCTCTGCCTGAGTTACTATTCTATTACTATGAAGAGACACCATGACCAAGGCAACCTATAAAAGAAGGCATTAGGTATAGAGTAAGGGAGAAGAGGGAACAGATCTTCCTTCGTGAGGGAAATAGAATAGATAGTTATGGATAGGGGGTGGAACAGAAAAATAAAATGGGAAGGGGGAGGGGAGGGGGACAAAGGAAGGAACATGGGGAGACACAGCTAAAAGTAAGGGCCATTTGAGGGGTAGTATGAAAACCTAATGCAGTAGAAGCTTCCTAAAATATAAACATATATGAGATATCTAAGTGAAATCACCAAATAGAAGGGGAGTCAGAGCCCCAACTGGCCATTTCTTGTCATCAAATGAAGCTTCCAGTACCAGGATTGGATTGCATCTAATTGAGTTGTTGGCTAAAGGAGTCACGTTTATAGTTCAATTTTCCAAAGAACCCAGACTGTTGCCAAGACTATTGGTTGCTCTCCACAAATTGATGACAAATCCCCATTACTGAAGACAGTATCTATACAACTCGTTGATCATGGAGAAGTCAAGTCAGTGCCTACATAGAGTCTTCACCCCTACATGCTAGTATCTTTTGGTACAGGAAGGTATTCAGCAAGTTCAAAGAAGAAATATGAACACCAACCCAAATACTAACTCTTTGATCTGCAATGGTGTCCTGCCTGTAATATAAGCTAGTGCAATGGTGGCACAAATCTTGTGGGAGTGACTAACCAATATCTGATAATACCTAAGGTCCACCCCACAAGATGGAACCCATACCTGACACTGCTTGGGTGATCAAAAACCTGAAACTAGATTGCCCAGGGATCTAGGATAAAACCAAATAATACTATTCTTAAAAAAAAAAAAAAGCAGCAATAAAATGGTTCCTAATGGGCTGTCGTCTGAGTGGCCCCACCTGCCAACGGACTCAGACAGAAGCATACACCCACAGCCAAACAGTGGATGGAGCATGGGGACTCTTATGAAAGAATAGGAGGAAAGTCTTCAGCCCCCGATGAGAGAGGAACTCCACAGGAAGACCTTGGGACTCTCAGGGTCTAAACCACCAACCAAAGAACATACATGGGATGGGCCTAGCCCTTGCCACTCATATGTAACAGATGTGCAGCTTGGTCTTCATGTGGGTCCAGAACAACTGGAGCAGGGGCTGTCCTAAAAGCCGTTGCCTGCATGCGGGATATATTTCTTCTAGCCGGGCTGTCTGGTCTGGCTTCAGTGGGAAAGAAAGAGCCTAGCCTCGCAGAGACTAGAACTGCCAGGGTGGCGGGATACTCAGGAGGATCTCCACCCACTCAGAAGAAAAGGGAGGGGAAATGGGGAAAGGATTGTGAGAGGAAATGACCAAGAAGGGGGGCAGTATGCAGGATGTAAAATGAATAAGTAAAAATACTAATTAATTAAAAAATAATATCCTGTGAAAATGAGTTTTTCTTCTTTTCAAAATCTTGGTCTTATTTTTTCAGCTCCTATTGTTTTGGCTGAATTCACTTGCATTTCTGGTCAGTAATATTTTACTATTGATTTTAAACAAAATTCTTGAAAATAAAGTGATTAAAATATACTACAATATGAAAAAAGACCCCTAATGACATTCTATAATACCATAGACAAGGGCCTTGCTCAGTCACCATCAAAGAAGCATCCTTCTTCAGCAGAAGGAATAAATACAGAGACCCACAGCCAGATAATATGCATAGTGAGAGAGAGATATTGGAACACTCAGCCCTAAATAGGATGTCTCCATCAAATCCCTCCCCTCAGGGCTCAGGAAACCTTGAAGCAAAGGAGGCAGAAAGTGTAAGAGCCAGAGGGAATGGATGATACCAAGAAAACAAGGCCCCTAAATCATCATAGTCAGTGCTCATATGACCAAGGGCCCCACACTGAGCAGAATGTACAGTATGTGCACATTGCATGGGTCTTCCCCACAAGGGACCCTAGAGCCAAAAGAAGTGGGCATGTGTTCTCATCCCCAACCCAGAAGCAATCTCCAATTGATAACCACTTGCAATGAAGACTTAGTTTCCTCCAAGGGAGTTTTAATGGGGAGACAAAACTACTCTTAGGGTAGGCTGCATGCCTAGCGGAAGATGGCCAACAGAAAACTAACTCAGTGGCATCTTTGGAAATTCCTTGCCTGAGAATGTTATATCCAGGATTTCCCCTTCTTTTTTGTAGACCAGGCTGACCTCAAACACAAAGACCTACCTGCCTCTGCCTCCCAAGTGCTGGAATTAAAAGGCACTTGTCACTGGCCTTTAACTTTTATCTTGTTGTTTTTTTATTTGTATACTTAATCTTATGTATTTTTTCTCATCTCTTTTTACCCTACAGGTTCTTGTGTATATATTATGGCTTCTGGTTTAATGTTTTTATGGGATTCCTGGATGTGCAAATAAGCAAATCTCTCTTTCTTGTGCCTTCTCTTGGGTTCTTTCCCATTTGTTTGTTTGTTTGTGTCAATACAGATGTGCTATTTTCTGTTTTGTCTTATCATATTTTTATTTTTATTTTATTATTATCCCTTAGAAGTCTGCTTATTTCTGAATAGAGACTCAAAGGGAGTGGATCTTGATGGGAGGAGAGATGGGGAGGAACTGGGAGGAGTATAGGAAGGGATAAACCATGATTGAGATGTGTATGTGAAAAATCTATTTTTACTAAAAGAGGGGAAAAAGGCATTTAACTGGTGGCTTTCTGACAGTTTCGGAGGTTCAGTCATGATCTTCGTGGTGGGGAGCATGGCAGCAGGCAAGCAGGCACCAGAGTAGAGCAGTAGTGAAGAACTTATATCTGATCTTCAAGAGGCAGAGGTAGAAGCTGGGCCTGGAATGGACTTTTGAAACCTCAGTGCCCACCCATAGTGACACAACAACTTCAGTGAGGCCACACCTCTGAATCCTTCCTAAACTGTCCTAACACCCAAATGACTGAGCCTATGGGGCCATTGTCATTACAAAACCACAGCCTCCTTAGCCTTATCAGCACTTGCTGGTGAAGAAAAACAAGTTGGGGAGGCGATCACTAGAGAGATGGGTTAGCTTCCTGGTACCCATATGGCAGCTCACACCCTCTTTAACTCCAGTTAAGGTAGATCCAATACCATCTTCTGGACTCCATGGGCACTGCACATAAGTGGTGCATAGACATGCATTCAGGCAAAATACCCACACGCAAAATAATAAAGTTTAACAAAGTGGAAGAACTACACAATCATTACCTCTCGACATCCCTGGGTTGGGGAGATGGCTCAGTCGGCAAAGTGACATGCAGACATTAGTGTCAATGTCACTTTCCTTCTCCTGCAGGAATTATCGTCTCATAGGTTTACTGCCTCTGTTGACCTAGGCCTAGTTCCTGAAAGTTTTCAGCCTCAGTATAATCTGATCTAGGCCTAAAATGTTTTCAGCCTCTGAGACTTGCTGCTGAATAAGCTCACCCTTTCTTGTTCTTTCTGAACTTTAGCTGGTTGGTTCAATTCAGCTGTTCTGGCTCAGACTCCTCTCCAGGCTGACTGATTCAATACTGGCTTCTCTCAGCCTCTGAATTGCTCTGCTTGGCCTCGAACTAACTCTAGCAATCTGTTCTAATTTTCGGACTCCTTCTCATTCTCTGGCTCGTTCTGTTTTTACCTGTGTCTAGCTTGTTCTGTCTTCAATCTGTCTCTGTAAAACTCTCCTGGTAAAACTGCCTCCTCCCTCCCTCTGCTGCTCTACTCTCCCTCTCAACTCTACTGCACTGCTCTCCACGAACTCTATTGTATTCCTGTGGTGTACTCTCTTCTCCTGTAAGGACTGTCTCTCCCTTAGGTAGTTTCCCTTTCCTCTCTGTTCTTGTGAGAGTTGAACATATCCAAGTCTATTAGGTCTTACTCTGATTTGTTACTTTTTCTGCCACTCAATTAGACATCTCTTTCAAACATGGGTGCTTCCTTCTAAAAAATAACTTTACCTTCATTGTTTGGGATTAAAGGTGTATACTAAGGGCATGTGTGTATTCCAGCCAGAGGGATTAAATTCATGTGCTAAGGGCTGAGCCACACCCTAACTAGAAACAGATTCAAATATCCTGTAATACATTAGTACCTGAGTTCAACTCTCCAGGACACACATAAAAGCTGGGCATAGTGGTGTATATCTGTAATCCTAGGGGTTCACTGGCCAGTCAATCAAGTTGAATCAGTGAGTTCCAGGTTGAGGAAAAGACCCATCTTAGTTAGGTTTCTACTGCTATAATAAAACACCATGACCAAAAGCAACCTGGGGAAGAAAGGGTTCATTTCATCTTGCACGTCCAAGTTACAGTTCATTACTTAGTGGAGTTAGAGGGGAACTGAAGCAGCTCAGTCAGCTTTCTTATACAGGTCAGGACCACCTGTCCAGAGGTGGCACCATCACCTGTCCTCCATGGGCTAAGCCACCCACAAGAATCATTAACCATTGCCTACAGGCAATCCTAATGAGGCCTTGTCACAACCGAGGTTTGCCCTCCTAGGTGACTCTACTTTGTGTCAGATTAACATAACAAAACACAACAAAAAATCAGGGTAGAGCCTATTTCAAAAGAAGAAGATGGAGTGGGTCAAGGTGTTTGCTGCTGAGTCTGAAGACCTGAGTGCAGTCCCCAGGAACCACTTGATAGAAGCAGAAAACTAAAACCTGCCAGGTGTCCTCTGACCTCCGTATTGTGTGCTATGACACACAAATATTCACATGTGCACACACAAATATATACAAATAAATAAATACAATAAAAAGGTAAAATAAATTTTTTTAAAGTGAAAAGCAATTGAAAAAAACACTCAACATTGGTCTCTGGCCTCCACGTGCTAGCCCACGTACACACACAAAGATATCAATATCTTTTTTTTTTTATCAAAGTATAGTTATTGAGCTAAGTGTGGAAGTGCAATCTCATCACTTGGGAGTCTTAGGCATGAGGTTAAGGAGTTCAAGCTCTTGACTATATAGTGAGTTCAAGTACAACTTGGGCAGTATGAATCTGTCTCTCTCACTATAAAGATTGAGACAGCCAGGCAGTGGTGGCGCACACCTTTGATCCCAGCACTTGGGAGGCAGAGACAGGTGGATTTCTGAGTTCAAGACCAACCTGGTCTACAGAGTGAGTTCCAGGACAGCCAGGGCTGCACAGAGAAATCTTGTCTCAAAAATCCAAAACCAAAAAAAAAAAAAAAAAAAGATTGAGACAAAATATATGGGGTGAAGAAAGAAAAAAAAAATAATGAAGAAAAAGTCCAGAAGCAGCCTTATGCATAGATGGATAATTGGTGGCAAAGTCCCTACAATCTTCTCAGCAAACAGTTCTGAATGTACCTACCCCCAAATGAGACCTGACCCTACTTCATGTCTTACCTAATAGTCTAGATATGAAAGGTAAAAAAATAACAGGGTTGGAGTTATAATAGATGTGGTGGTTTGAATAAGTTTGGGCCCCATAGACTAGTGTGTTTGAATGCTTGGCCCATGAGTTGTGTGTGGGGGTGTGGTCTTGTTAGAAATGTGTCACTGTGAGCGTGGGCTTTGAGGTCCCTACGTTCAGGCTATGCCGAGTACAGATGACACCCTCCTCCTGGCTGCCTGTGGAAGACAGACTCCTCCAGGCTTCCTTTGGATCAAGGTGTAGAACTCTTGGCTACTCTGGCACAAAGTGTGCCTGCATGATACCATGCTTCCCCCTCCATGATGATAACAGACTGAACCTCTGAAACTGTAAGCCAGCCCCAATCAAATGTTGTCCTTTATAGGAGTTGCAATGGTCCTGGTGTTTCTTCACAGCAATAAAACCCAAACTAAGACAATACATAATATGGAGATATGTACATCATATAATAACAGAGTTCTGCTTGAGACCTTGCCTTCCATACAAAATCAGGTTAGGGACTGGACAGATAATTCTGAGATTCAGAACATACTGCTCTTCCAAAGGAACCTGAATTTGGTTCCCAACACCCATGTCAGTCAAGCAACAGTCTGTAACTCTAGTTCCAGAAGATCTGACAACCTCTTCTGGATTCACAGGGCACTGCACTCATGAGCAAATACCCACACACATGCATACATAAAAATAAATCTTAACCTTTTTAAAAATCAGGTTATAATACACTATATTCAATGCAAGTACATTTGTTAGAATAAATATATAGTATGTGTTCAGAGAGTTGAAATTAACTTAAAGGATTTGCTACAAAATATTAATAATGGTTGTCTCTGTGAAGTGTGAGTACAAGGCTCATGGGGTTTTTTTCTATTCTGAATTATTTGATTTTTTTTCTACAATAAACATGTTCTACTTGTTCTGAAAAAAATGTTTAAAAAAAGAAAATCTATTCAAGCCTTGTTGGTGCTCCATTAAATACTCTCTCTACATTCTCTAATTCTATCAAAGCAACCTTTTATTCTCCCCATGGTCCCTGAAGCAGACAGAACGGCAGAATCAATTCACCCTGTAAAAGCATTAGGCTAAATTCTAAAATGGCCCAGACCTCAGCTTGCCTGTGGTGTGATCTCCTTTCTCACATCTGATCTCTCTGTGCTCCATATTCCCTCCCAGTGACTCAACTAAGTTCAGATTTAATACCATTCTGTATCTCAGTAATTTTCTCCAGCATTCAGAGAAAGAGACTTAACCATAAATTCAGACATAAAGCACAAGTGATAACTTACTGTTCTGCTTTCATTTCCGTTGTAACAAATACCATGGAAAAAGGCATCGTAAGGGAAGAAAAGGCTTATCTGGCCAACAGTTACAGGCCATGACCCTTTTTTTCAAGGAAGTCGAGGCAAAAAGTCAAGTTGCTAGACATATCACATCCATAGTCAAGGGCAAAGAGAATGAGCATGTGGGTACTTGGCTTGCTTGCTGTCTCTCAGCTACTTTTCTCCTCTCTTACATTGTTCAGGTCTGTCTAGGGAATAGTACCACTTAAAATAAGCTGGGTCTTCCTATATCAATGAACAGTTATGACAATTCTCCCACAGACCTGCCCCAAGACCAATGTCATTTAGGTATTTCCTCATTAGGATTCTTTTCCCTAGCAGAGCATGGTGGCACATGCCTTTAACTTGGTGGGTTGAAGAAGATGGATCTGTCAGTTTAAGACAAATCTGATCTACAGAGAGTTCCATGCCAGCCAGGGACACAGAGTGAGACCCTGGAAAGAGAGAGAGAGAGAAAAAGAGAGAGAGAGAGAGAGAGAGAGAGAGAGAGAGAGAGAGAGAGAAGAAGAAGAAGAAGAAGGAGGAGGAGGAGGAGGAGGAGGAGGAGGAGGAGGAGGGGGGGAGGAGGAAAGAAGAATGGAAGGAAGGAACGAACAAACGAAAGAAAGAAGGAAAGAAAGAAAATCTTGTTCCGAGGCCAGCATCGGGGCAGGTGCACGATTCACCAGAGTGCAGCCTCCAGGTGCAAAATCCTGCACCCTGGCGACCCAGTGAGGGGTGGTTTAGATGTGGGGATGGATGAGGGAAGGTAACATTCTGTGGTCCCAAGAGAAATGTAGCAGAAAGAGGGGTTACCTTTCAAGACTAATGCCTCTCAGCCCCACTCCATCTAGAAGACTAGCCCTTTTCTTGCCAGAAGCAGGTGCTATGATGGACTGCACAGGGTCACAGAACTTCCTAGAGGCTTCAGCTGGGATCCACCAATCAGGGGCACCGTCCATGGGAGACTAACCTGAGCAATAGCTTGGGCTCCCTGCTGAGCCACTATGCATTGTGGGGTCAGAACTCCTGTCCCTCCTTGGTGACTAGAAATCCCTACTGTGGTTTTGTTGGACAGGCCCAGGTGACTGCTTCCCATCCAAAGTCATTGGTAGAACTTCTGTGGGATCCTTTGCCAAAATCCCAAGGCAAAATTCAAGAGTCCAAGGCCATTTCCACCAGGTTCCCAGTTTCCTTTTCCATAGGAACTTTTTTTTAAAACCTACCTCCCCACGTACTTCCAAAGGCCATGTTTCATCTTTCCTGAATCACTACAGTGAAGTATTACAGTTGTACAGTTTTCCAGTCCGGCCTTGGCTTGCTCAGACAAAACTTTGTTGTATATTTTGTAAGGCATAGATTCTATATTGTAATGTCCTATGCAAAAGAAAAAAATTAATGAAATTGTAAATATTATTGTTTTAACATGTATGCGTGTTCAGTGAGGTTTACATTTTGAAATAAAATTTATGATTCATAAAAAGAAAGAAAGAAAGAGAAGGAAGAAAGGAAGGAAAGAAGGAAGATGTTGTTCAAGGTTACATTCTGCTACTTGGCAAGATGGGTTATATTTCGCAGCCTGGGTTAAATAGTGAGTTCCAGGCCAATCTGGACTACATGAGACACTGTTAAAAACAAAAGACAAGCAGAAATGTAATTTGTTGAAACAGCCACGGTGTTTTTTTGGGAAGAAGTGCATAACTGCCCTTAGCTTCGAACTCTGACTTTGAAGAACAAGTGAAGTAGTCGTCCCATTTTTAGAAACCATATTGACAAAGAAAGGGCCCTGTAGATGTTATACTCGGACAGTAAGAGGTTCAAGAGCTCTGAGTCAGTGAAGGGGATGGTACCACCACGGTTCCCACCACATCCTCCCTCCCCACACACTCTGGAGATGAGCGGCAGTCAGGCAACTGCGCTATTTAAATTGCGCTTTCTTTCTCATTTTCATCGCCACCCCACCCCCACCCCCTGACTATACATCCAAATTTAAATTAGTTAAAAACATGAATTATGTGATTCCACTATTTTAGGAATGAGAGAATGAATGTTAAATAATTGGAGGCTGTGGTCTGTGTGAGTCATGAGCATTGAGGATTTCAAAGGTTTAGAAGGTCAATGAGGTCAAGGGGCACAGATCTGAATAGATGACATTATCTATCAATAGTCTGCCTCCAAAAATCTTCTCTGCCCACCACCCTTCCTCCCAGTTTCAATTCCAATGCTCTACTCTAGACATTTTTTTTTTGATTGAGATCCCTAATCTGCTGGCTCTATACCACTGACTTCTGTACCCACACTTCTTCCAAGTAGCAAACTCCTTCACGAGAAACATTCATTTTGTTGAGACAGGGTCTCCCATATAGCCCCAGGTACCTGGAATTCACTATGTAGACCAGGCTGGCCATACACTGACAGAGACCAGCCCCAGTCTGGTGTTAAAGGTTATGCTACTATGTGCAGCCATTACTTTCTTTTGAGACAGGATCTTGCCATGTAGTCCAGGGTGGCCTCAATTTTGTAGTCTTCCTGCCTTCACCTTCCAAATGCAAAACTTGTTTATTTATTCATTTATTTTTGAGATAGTATCTCACATAGGCTGGACTGGCCTTGAATTCCTGATCTCCCTACCTCCACTCCTGGAGTACTGAGATTACAGGTCATCATACTTGGTTTATGTAGTGCTGGGAATCAAACTCTGGACTTTGTACATGCTAGGCAAGTACTCTATCAACCCAACACATCCCCAGTCCCTCACCTTAATTTTCTGACCCTGTCTTCTTCTGCCGACAGCTGCCTGATCATGTTCAGATCTACCTCTGCAGCCAAGGTGTTGAAAACTATTGTTTAACCTGGTTCTTCCCAATGTTTCTTACCTTGCTACTTGGACTTGTTCATTTTAAATTCTAAGTACAAATCTGAACAAGACTGAAGAAGTGCCTGACAGTCCCATGGCTCTGTACTGAAATGGAGATGTCCTGGAAACATCTACTTTAAGGTGCTTCCTGTCTCCTCAAGCCTTCAGTGCCATTTCTACCCCCATCTCTTAGCTGAAGACCTTGTGTCATGTGTTGCTAATCACACAAGAAAGGTTGTCACCTTTCCATCATCTCTTCTGCCACCTCCTCCCATGTCTCTCCATCTATTGACATCTGTCCTCTAGCAATAGACAGATTCCCTAACCCTGACTCTCTCCCTGAGATTTAACTCCTTCCTTCTTTTACAGTATGGTCTTGTAGCTGCAACTATTGACTTGTTACCTTCTATCATCCATCTCCCATTCTATTGAAAAGCTTCCATTGGGGAAAAAAACATGTCTCATAATCATCCAAATCTCTCATCTTCAAAAAAAAAAAAAAAGAAAAATCTCACTGAGTGATGATGGTGGTGTGCTTCTGCATTCCCAGCACTCAGAAGGCAGAGGCAGGCAGATCTCTGTGAGTTCGAGGCCAGCCTAGTCTATAAAACAAGTTCCAGTATAGCCAAGGCTATACAGAGAAACCTTGTCTTGAAAAACCCACAAAAAGTGTTATTTTAAATCTGTATCTTCCTCTAGCTTCTGCTCTATCCTTCTGTCTTTCTTCAGAACAAAGAGTAAATAAAACTTCAGGTTGTTCTTGCTTATCCTTACTAGCCCTTCATTTTGCACTCTTCCTCATTCCTCCCAACTCTATTTCATCATAATAATCCTTTGAAACTAATTTTTATCTATGGCCTTCATTGATCTTCACCCGGCCAATAGTGGTGGCTTGTTCAACCTCATTCGACCTCTTAACAACTCTTAACACAGACACGATGGTGTTGAGTTTCTACGGTCAGCTGGACTTGATTTAGAACCAACCGCCTAGGACACGTACCTCTAGGCACATGAGTGAGTACATTCCCAGACAGGTTTAACTGAGAATAGAAGATCCATCCACAGGTGGAGGCATATCTCTCCAGGAGGCCTGAGATTCCTCAGAGTGTAATGGCAGACTTTCAAGGACAGAGGGAAAGATGGGGAGAGAAAGACAGACAGACACACAGACACACAGACAGACACACAGACACACAGACAGATGAGGAGATGCAAGCGAGGGAAGGGGAGGGAAAGGGAGAGAGGAAAGGAGAGGAGAGGATAATGAATGACAGAAAGGAAGAAGGAAGGCAGGAAGGAGAGAGAGTGAGAGAGAGTACACCTCTAGGTACATCTGTAAGGGCAACCCCAAAGACGTTTAACTGAGAATGGAAGACCCACCCCGAATTTAGGCCGAACTGTCCCATGAGCTAGAGTCCTGGACTGAACCAAAAAGGGTACAGTGAGCTGACGACCACCATCCATCTCTCCGAGTGCTTTCTGATCATGGACACAATGCGACTGGTCACCCTTCTTTCCCACTGCCGTGCCCTCCTCACCACGGTGGACTGGATCCCTCAAACTGCAAGCCAAAAAGATGCTTCTTTAAGCTGTTTAGTCCGGTACTCTATCATAACACCATTCCATCTTTTTTGCTTCCCAGGGTACTCCGGTCCCTCTGTCTCCCACATCTCTGGCTATGTCTCCTCGAACCTTCCAGTCAGTGTTGGTAGAATCTTCTTCCCAGCCCGAGTCCTCCATCTCCTTGTGTCTTATTCTCTGTAGGAACTCACTCAGTTCATACTTTAAATGCCATCCTCTGATGACTCCCTAGTGATATTATAGTTCTGTCTCTCCCTAAAGCTCCAGGGTTACATTTCTAATTGCCCATTTGACATCTTACTCAGATATTTAATAGGAAGCTAAAATTTACCATAACAAAACCAGAATTTTCATCCCATGCAATGTCTTTTACCTCTTTCTCCTGTTTTTTTATTTTTAATTTGTTTTTGGCTTTGGGTTTTTGTTGTTGTTGTTGTTGTTTTGTTTTTGTCACCCCAAAATGCTATGACATTCCAGGGTATATTGTTTTTATATTAGTATCTAACAAAATAAAACACTGTAGTAGCTTCAAATAATACACAGTTATTCCCGTGAGATTTCTGTAGCTCAAAAGTCCGGACGTTGCCTCACCAACTTCCAGTGCCCATGTGAGCTGAGGCTGAAGCCTTCTTAGAGCATGCTGGTAGAAGGATCAGCTGCCAGGCTCCCGTCTGAAGGGGACTACCCAGAATTCCTTACCACCTAGCTGCTTCTGTCATGGTGACTTCTATCTTCAAAATGAGTAAGGTGTGTGTGTGTGTGTGTGTGTGTGTGTGTGTGTGTGTGTGTGTGTGTGTGTGACAAAGAGATAGAGAGAAAGAGAAAGAGAAGAAATTTTTGTTGGTTTGTTTTTGAGACCGGGTTTCTTTTGTGTAGCCCTGGCTATCTTGGAATGGCTCTGAACTGTAGAGCAGGGTGGCCTTGAATTCAAAAGATCCATCTGCCTCGGCCTCTGAGTGCTGGGATTAAAGGCATGGGCTATATCACTGCCCAGTAAGGAGGAATTTCCTATCATGTAGAGTAACTTTGACTCTGATCCTCCTGCCTTAACTTCTCAAGCACTAGACCCTAGGTGTGAGCACCATGCCTGGCTCAGCCACCCACCCTCTATACCCATGGCTTAGTTACACAAAGAACACTTTTAAATTTGCCCTTTTTCTTTACCCTTGGCCTAATGAAACTCTTAGTCCAGGCTGACCCTCCCTCAACTCCCTGACAGAGAAAAAGAGTGAGAAAGGGTGATTCTTCTTCTAATTTCATAAGCAGTTCCCTCTTGACTGACATTTTAAATAATCTTGGATTCCTTTTCTAAATCTGTACTCCCTCTGTCATGAGTGTTTTGCTATTTCAATGCATCTCAAGCTAGTTTTAGAAGTAGGTAAATCGAAAGTAACCAAGTAAAATCAAATAAGCATCTCAATGTCAGTATCCCTAAGTCTTAGACATTCAAGCTGACAGAACAGGAGTGATAATGGCCCGGGGGCTGGAGCTGGGCTCAGTTGCTAGAATGCTTGCCTAACAGGATGCTCACATGGAGTGGGCATGGTGGTACACACCAGCAATCCCAGCACTAGGGAAGGAGAGGCACAGGTATCATCAGTTCAAAGGCATCCTCAGCTACATAGGAAGTTCAAAGTCATCCTGGGCTACCTGAGAGCCTGTGTTGAAAAACAAAAATCTATGAATTGAGACCTAAGGTAAATGAGGAATTGGTGGGGTATGTCATTAGAGGGAGTTTGCTGGCTAGTTTTAACAAAATCTAGAGTCATTTGGGAAGAGAGACTATCTTGAAAAAACACCCCACCAGACTGGCCTGTGGACAAAGACTCGGAA
Organism: Tokudaia tokunoshimensis; assembly: GCA_036184795.1. NCBI lineage: Eukaryota > Metazoa > Chordata > Mammalia > Rodentia > Muridae > Tokudaia > Tokudaia tokunoshimensis. The sequence continues at coordinate 106,779,050 of BTHU01000002.1, read as the reverse complement.
GTTTTCTTAATTAATGTCTAATGTAGGAGAGTCCAGCCCATTGTGGGTGGTGCCACCTTGGACTGGTGGTCATGGATTCTATAAAAAGAACAAACTGAGTAAACCATGAGGAGGAGCAAGTACTCGTCCAAGGCCTCTGCATCAGCTCCTGCCTCCGGGTTCCTGCCCTGCTTGAGTTCCTGCCTTGACTTCCCTCAATGATGGACCATTAGCTGGAAACACAAGATAAAACAAACTCTTTCCTCCCCAGGTTGCTTTAGATAATGGCGTTCTATCATAGCAATAGAGACCCTAGGACAGGGAACATGACAGAAAGATGTTAGAATACTCTAAAACAAGAGAGTTATAAAAAGTCCATGGTGGCCGGGCAGTGGTGGTGCATGCCTTTAATCCCAGCACTTGGGAGGCAGAGGCAGGCGGATATCTGAGTTCCAGGCCAGCCTGGTCTACAGAGTGAGTTCCAGGACAGCCAGAGCTATACAGAGAAACTGTGTCTTGAAAAAAACAAAAAACAAACAACAAAAAAGTCCATGGTGTCACATGCCCTTTGACCTTTGCCTTTTGATCACATAGGCTCCTACTTTGTTCTTGCTTCAATGGAAGTCACATAAAGCCTGTTCAGTTTACTTCTTGTTTCCTTTGTATTATTCTTATTTTATGTGTATGATGTTTTGCTAGCATATACGCCTTTGTGCCACACGTAAGCCATGAGTGCCCATGGAGTCCAGAAGAGGACATCAGAGTCCCTGGAATAGGACTGTGTGCTGGGAACTGATCCCTGATCCTCTGCAAGAACAGCAAGTGCTCTTAACCACTGAGCCATCTCTCCAGACCCTCGATTAGTGTTACCTTTATCCTATTCCAGATAATCTGGCAACCAAGACAGATGCTTTAAAGGAAAGGGTCTGTCTGCAAAGAAAGACCCTTCCAAGAGGCAGACATCTGTATGCAAACCTAAGAGTCATGTGGTTGCCTTTCTCCTAGAGCACTATGCAACTTCCTACCTCCCACACGCCTCAGTAGTATGCTGGCACTGAACAGGGTTAGGACCATTAGCATGGTGTTAGAGGCACCTCTCATCGGGTCCCTTGAACAATTCAAGAAAAAGTGCCTGGAAGAAAATTAGAACTCTAATTATGGATTGGCCTGCTGAGATAATGTCTGTAGGCAGACTTCACCATGATTAAATCAGAGGCACACGATAGAAAGGAGATATTCCTATTCTTGCTGCTTTGAAAGCGACTTTTCTGTCACTGAATTATCTGTCCTAAAAGATCTTGAGTTCAGTAAAATTGCATCCCAGGGAGTCTTTATTTGAAAATTACTCAGCTTAAGGGAACATAAAAATGAAGTTATTTTTCTTGTTGTAATACTGCTAATAAAGTTTTCGTTTTATTTCCTTTGCATATGTGCGTGTGGATGGGCGTGTACATGTGGACAGAGACCAATGTGAACAGTCACTCCTCATCCTTTATGTTTTTTTAAACAGGGTCTCTCCCTGAAGCTGGAGCTCACTGGCTGACAGGTGAGCGGCAGGGACCTTTGCATTTCTTTGAGCACAGGCTGGGGTTACCTTACACGACTCCTGGGGACCCACACTCATGCCTTCGTGCTTGGGCACCAGGCACTTTACCAACTGAGCCAGCTCCCCAAGCCCAAGTTTGTGTTTCTTTAAAAAGCACAGTGTCCATCCAGAAACAGCCCCTGTCGACAAGAGCTTTCTCTCAAAAGTCTCTTTCTTTTAACTACCAAACACCCACACATCTTCTTTTTAACTTTTGAGATCTGTACAGTCCAGAATCCCTGTCGGATTACCTCTCGAATTCATGTTCCTTGCTTTTAAAGCAAAGTGGAAGGGGGGCAGGGAAAGCCAGACGGAGCCAAGTGCGGTAGGGCTCACCTTTAACCCCAGCATTTAGGAGGCAGAGGCAGTTGGGTCTCTGTGAATTCAAGGCCAACTTGGTCTGTCCTAGCCTAGTCGAATTACAAACTGAGGTCCAGCCTCAAAGAATCAAATTATAACAATAACAACAACTATAAATTCAGGTAGATCTGGAGCTATGGCCCAGTGGTTAAGATGACTTTACGGCCAAAGTACCAGTGCAAGGTCACTCACAACTGCCTGTAACTCCAGCCTTAAGGCATTCATTATTCTCATCTGGCCTCTGAGGGCACTGCACCCATGTGTAATGTGTAACTACTCCTACACAGACACATACGCTTAACCCTTTAAAACTCCAAGTGCATCATAAAAGCAACAACTCATCCCACATGTCACCTGATTAATGAAGACCACTCTAAGAATGTTGTTGAGCTACAGAATGTCAGTCATCTTAAGCTGTGATTCACAAGATAGGCAGCTCGCCTGTCTGGAGTGTACATAAGTTAGTAATGCCCATCCCCACAGGACTGGACAACCATCACCACTATCTAACCACAGAACAATTTCATAGTCCCCCAAAAGAAACCCCCAGATGTTAGTGGTCATCCCCCATTCTCCATCCCCAGTCATCAACTGATAGACATTCAGGCTTTTTCTACTTTTGCATCATGCCCTTAAGAACCTTTGGGGTGGGGTTGGACACATGGCTCATATGTTAAGAACACTACCTGCTCTTCAATAGGATGTAGGTTCAGTTCCCAGCATCCACAGGGCAGCTCCCACCCATCTGTACATCAGTTCTTCTGGACTCTGTGTGCACCTAATACGCACATAATACACAGACAGACACACAGTAAAAACCCATATAAGTAAAATTTTAAAAAGAAGAACAGTTATGTACAGGAATTTGTGCGGAAATGTGGTTTTGCTGATTAAATAATTACAAGTGGGATAGCCAGGTCATACAATGTCCTAGTTTCATTTCCATTGCTGTGATAAAATATATTAATAAAAAGTAATTTAGGAAAGAAAGATGTTTATTTCAGCTCACAATTCCAGATTACAGTATATCATTGTAGGGAACTCAGGGCAAGAACTTTAAAGACCTAGTTACGTCGTATCTACAATCAAGAACAGAGAGAGACAAGTGAATTTATGTATGTTTACTTGGTTACTTGTTCTCAGTTCAGTCTCTCTGCTTGAACAGTTCAAGACCCGGTGCCTAGGGAATGGTGCCACTCACAGTGTACTAGCCTTCCCATACATTCAGTTTAATTAAGATAATTTCCCACAGACATGCTCCCAGGCTAACCCAATGTAGATAATCTTTCACTGAGAGGCTCTACCCAGGTGATTCTAGGTTGTGTCAAGTTAACAAGCTAACTATCACATAGTAATTCGGTGTTAATTTATTTTTACTTTTTATTGATTATTTGTGAATTTCATATCATGCACTCCAGTCCCACTCATCTCTCTGACCGTTCATATCTGTAACCTCCCCATGTTAATTTTTTTTTATTTTATTTTTTTTTAAAGATTTATTTATTTATTATATGTAAGCACACTGCAGCCGTCTCTAGACACCAGAAGAGGGCAACAGATCTCCCTATGGATGGCTATGAGCCACCATGTGGGTGCCGGGACCCGAACTCATGACCCCTGGAAGAGCAGTTGGTGCTCTTACCCGCTGAGCCATCTCTCCAGTCCCCCCATGTTAATTTTTTAATTGCTTAAAGTATACATAGCATAATAGTAACCATTTTAAATTCATTTTATGTGTACAGCTTAATGTCATTAAGTACATTCTCATTAGCATGCAGCCATCACCACTACTATCAACTTCCAGAATATACCATCCAAAAACCAAAATCTCAGTCCTCATTCTACCCTGACCTCCCCCACTACTCTATTGTCTCAATGAACTTGATTATGTTTAATTTTATAAAACATTTTTCATTTTAATTTATGTGCATGACCTTTTTGCCTGTATGCAGGCATGTGCACCATATGAGCAGAACAGGGCATTGATCTCCTGGAAATGGAGTTACAAATAATTGTGAGCTGCCATGAAGGTGATGGGAACTTGTAGCCAGTGCTCTTAATAGCTAAGCCATCTCTTGCTAAAAGAAGTTTAAATTTGCTCAATGTACATTATATTCCTGCACACAAATATCTTTATGTAACCCAGTACCTTGTACAAAGAATGCCTGTCAGTGAGGAAAAAAGTAAAGCTTTTGTTGTTGTCGTTGTTCTTATGAAAAGCAAAGAGTACTGATGTATACAGTGTTGCTCAGACTTACCCCATCAATCACATTGTTCTTCATGCCTAGTTCAGTGCTTGTGCTTGTCTTAGTTATTGTTCTACCTCTGTGACAAAACACTATGACAAAGATACCTTACAAAAGGCAGCATTTAATTTAGGGACTCATAGTTCCACAGGGTTAGAATCCATGACCAAGGTGGGGAGCATGGCATCAGGCAGACATGCATGTGATGAGAGTTTATAATCTAATCCACAAGCATGAGGCAGAGAGAGAGAGAGAGAGAGAGAGAGAGAGAGAGAGAGAGAGAGAGAGAGAGAGAGAGAGCACACTAACTAGGAATAGCATGGACTTTTGAAACCTCAAAGCTCACCACAAGTGACACACCTCCCCCAACAAAGCCACACCTCCTAATCCTTCCCAAACAGTTCCACTAAATAGGAACCAAGTATTCAACTATAAGATCCTGTGGAGGGTTGTTCTCATTTAAACCACCCAGGGCTTTGTGTGTATGAGGCAAGCACTCTACCAACTGAACGACATCCCCAGCCCCATGAAAGGACTCCTTAAACTGCTCTTCAGAGTGAGTCATTATGTAGACAGACTCTACCTTGCTGTTTACTCCAGCTAATGGTTCAGCTATTATGCTCAAACCTAATGTTCTCATTTTTTCATTGATGTAACTGATTTTCCTTTTATTCATCGTATTAAGTAATTTTTTGTCTGTCATTTTTTCTATTTTTCTTTACCTCTTTTCTTGAGAATAATGATTTTAAGGGGCTAGAGAGATGGCTCAGTGGATAAAGGCATGACCTACAAAGCCTGACAACCTGAGTTCAATCCTTGGAACCCTTGAGGTGAAAGTAGAGAACTGATTCCTAAAAGTTGTCCTAGGACCTTCACAAGCTCACCCCAGCAAGTGTACACGCAATAAATCAACAAAGTATTTTATTTACTTATGTGGTTTTTGAGACAAGATCTAACTATTTAGTCCTGACTGGCCTGGAACTTGCTATGTAGACCAGACTGGCCTCAAACTCAGAGACCCACCTGCCTCTGCCCCAAGTGAATTAAAGGTGGCTACTAAAACACATTAAAGGATAATAATTTTGTGCTGTGCTCTGGTAGTGCATGCCTTTAATCAAAGAATTTGGGAGACAGAGGCAGGCAGATCTCTCTGAGTTCAAGGCCAGCCTGGTCAACAGAGTGAGTTCTAGGAAAGCAGTGAGAACCATAGCAACACACATAATCCTGCTGTGACAAAAGACACACTACAGAAGATTGGAAATGATATTAGGACAGGTATGCTGACACATGCCTTAAATCTCGGCACTCTGTGAAGCAGGAGGATATCTTTGTGTTCCAAAATAGCCAGGGCTATATGTAACTAATTTCTTTAAAGCCCATTTTTAATGATGGTTCTTAAATGCCTTAACCTCCCTCCCTTTTAGCCCATCACCCACTAGAGGCAGTGGAAAAGAAAGGATACAGGGGAAGTGGACATGTTTAGAAATGGTCCTTTGGAGAAACTCCCATCTGTGTTGTCTGGAAATCAACAGTTTAGTTCACAGGTTAGCAGTGGCAGCTAGATCCACTCATAAACTCTTTATGGATATGGCAGTAGCCCAGTTTGGTAGAGTTGGGAAAGCAAATCTGTAGCAGTGGCACAACCTAGTAGAAATAGTCAGGCATGAGAGATTCAGACTAGTAGGGTTGTCAGGAGGAGCTCTTGGCTGTGCCTCTCTCTTGAGGGAGCGAAAACTTGAGACCAACAAGTGTTCAGCTATGTAAGCAAGCCAAGCTCAGTCCCAGCCCCCATAAGCAAGCCAAGCTTAGCCCACCCCTGGCCCCGGAAGTGTTCACTGAGTCCTTTTTATACTCCTCTAAACATCACGTGTCCTCTGTGGGTCTTGTCTCAGCATGTGTCTTGTCTCCACACATGAGTCTGCCTTAGCTGACATCACTCTGTCAATCAGCCGGAGTTCATGGAAGCAACAGGAAACTGCGGCACATCTCTAGAAGTTTTTTGGTGTATTTCTCTCTATGGAGTCCCAAGAAATGGAGTTCAACTACGCAATGTAAGGCAGACCAATACATGCATGTCATTAGCAAAGAATCCTTCATCACAGGTCCTTTCACATGTTTATTTTAGCAGAACATCCTCTCTCCTGTGTCTGCTTCAGTGAAATGTTCCCTCACGAGTCTGCCTTAGCCTGTCATCTGTGTCCACTCCAGCTAAACACTCCTTCATGTGTTTGCCCCAACAAAACACCATCCAAATGACTTTTCAAAGAACCCTTAAGTTTCCACTTCAGTTATACAGTGAGAAACTGACTTTAAAAAAGGAAAAAGTTACAGAGGACAAAAACTCAGATGGAAAAGGAGTACAAGTCATGTAACACATGAACATATATGAAACTGTTTCTTCGTCTTCAGTTTGTTTATTTGTTTGTTTATATTTTTGAGACAGAATTTATCTCAGAGACTGGGTGTTTTGCTTGCAAATATGTTTGCATATCATGTGTGTGCTTAGTACACAGGAGACCAGAAGAGGGCAACCAATCACCTGCAACTGGAGTTACAAATGTTATGAACAACCATGTGTGGGCTGGGAATTGAACAAGGATCCTCTGGAAGCTGCTAAGCCATCTCTCCAGCCCTACCCTTGAACTCTTGATCCTTTTACCCCCACCTTCCAAGTGCTGGGGTTACAGATGTATGCCATCATGCCCAGATCTTCGTCTTTAGTGTTTGAGCTATAGAGCATGTATCAGGCATGTCTTAGCTAGGGTTCCTATTGCTGTGACAAAACACCATGACCAAAAAGCAAGATGGGGAGGAAAGGGTTTATTGGACTTACACTTCCACATTGTAGTCCATCAATGAAGGAAGCCAAGACAGGGATCCAAACAGATCAGGAACCGTGAGGCAGGAGCTGATGCAGAGGCCATGGAGGAGTGCTGCAACTGGCTCGCTCCCCATGGCTTTCTAGCTTGCTTTCTTAGAGAACATAGGATCACCAACCCAGGGATAGTACTACCCATCATCATAAGCTGGGCCCTCCCCCATTGATCACTAATTAAGAAATCTTATGAAGGCATTTTCTCAATTGAGGACCCCTCCTTTCAGATAACTCTAGTTTGTGGGTCAAGTTGACATGACTAGCCAGCACAAAGCAAGAGACAGAAATATATTTAATAATACAAAGTTTAACTCTAAGGATGAGACTATCAATGGAAATTACATGGAGGAAGAAAGGACAGAGGAAAGAGGAAGGTGATAAAAATACTCTGATTTCACCATTCTTCTCAGAAGGAATTAACAAGCTGGAGAAGAAATGGAGGGTTAAGACAGTTACCAGAGGCTGGAGGTTGGAGAGATGGCTCAGTGGTTAAAAGCATTGACTACTGTCCTAGTCAGGGTTTCTATTCCTTCAAAAAACATCATGACCAAGAAGCAAGTTGGGGTGGAAAGTTTTGTTCAGCTTACACTTCCACACTGCTGTTCATCAGCAAAGGAAGTCAGGACAGGAACTCACACAGGGCAAGAACTTGGAGGCAGGAGCTGATGTAGAGGCAATGGAGGCGTGCTGCCTACTGGCTTGCTTCCCCTGGCTTGCTCAGCTTGCTTTCTTACAGAACCCAGGACTGCCAGCCCAGGAATGGCACCACCCACAATGGACTGGGCCCTCCTCCTTTGATCACTAATTGAGAAAATGTCTTACATCTGGATCTCATGGAGGCATTTCCTCAAGGGAGGCTCCTTTCTCTGTCATAACCCCAGCTTGTGTCAGGTTGACACACAAAGCCAGCCAATACAGCTACTCTACCCGTTGACCTGTGTTTAGTTCACAGCACCCATACAGCAGCTCATAACCAGTTCATAACTCCAGTTCCAGAGGACTCAGTGTCCTTTTCTGACGAGGCAAGTATGTGGTGCATAGACATACATGCAGGCAAATATACATACACATAAGATAAATGTAAAAATTTAAAAGATAGTTATCAGATGTGGTCACACATATCTATAATCCCAGCACTTGGAGGTTGAGATGGAAGATCAGGCATTTAAGGTCATCTCTGAGTACACATTGAGATCAAGGAGACTCAACTATATGGCACCCTGTCCTTAAACTTTTCAGGGTATTGGAGAGACAGCTCCGTGGTTAAGGGCTCTGCTACTCTTACAGAGGATCTTGTAAGATCCTCTTTCCAGCACCCACATGGCTCTTCACAAACCCCCTGCAACTCACAGCTCCAGAGGATCTGATACCCTCTTCAGGCCTCTAAGGATTCCTGCATGTGATGCACCCACACGCATAAGCAATATTGAGAGGACTGAACTAATCAGAGCCAGGTTAATCCCATGACAGGCTGCAAACTGGCAGTTTGGGAGACTAGGCCTAAGTTTCTGTTTTTCAGAACTGGAAACTTCCGAAAGGAGTTAATTCCAGGAAAAACCACCCCTCACAGGCAGCCAATCAGGAGCTGTCAGGAGCTGTCCCACCACCTACCCCGAGTCAAGTATAGTTAATAAGCAAAAGTTCCCAAATCCTCCAGAACTTTAACCAATCACAAAGTCACCCATACTCCTAGAGAGAGAGCCAACTAACAAGGGAAAGAAAGTCAGCCACTCCTACACTAAAAGGCTTTAAACTGAAAATGCAAAATCCACACCTCTGTCTTCCATCCTGATGGATGGTACACCCCTGCATGCATGCTCTTTGCTGGTGCATACTATTTGGGTCTGAGGTATCTTTCTTCAAGAATCACAGACCCTTACCATATTCTTCCTTATTCTATCCACTGTGTTCTACAGATACTCACACTTCCTCCTGCATCCTGAGCTTTAATGCCCACTGTTTCACTTCTCATTGTCAACATTTACAGCATGTACATTTCATTCTACAGCCTCGCATTCTATAGCATTTCTTTCTTTCTTTCTTTTTTCTTGCAAGTAACGCTTCTAAATATCATTTGTGATTCCTGCTTTGATCCTCTGCTCGAATCTATAATTAGCATGTTTTTAAAGCAAGCCTTCAACTTCAACAGCAAAAACCACTACAATGATAACAGAACAAACCGTCTTCACTTTGCTTCAGCTCCTAGGTGCTAACTGTGCCCAGACACTTCAAATTATCTCATTTAGCCCTCAAAGCAACCCTATGTCTTCAAACACTTATTACCCCTATTTTATAGTTTCTTATTCCTTAAACACAGTAATTTTGCTTTCTTCTAGCTTCTACATCTAAAATTGTATATTCCCTCCACACCCAGCATTAAATTGTACCCTCAAGACTATTACACTAAAGATGACTATTTAAACTTAGCACAAACCAAAGACCCTACCACCCTGAGAGGACAGTAGGAGTAAAAAAAATAATAGCCACATTTTGTTCCACCATGCTCCAGAGTGCACCCTGAAAATCTGACATTGAGAATTCTTCATTTACTTCTCCATGAAAGGAGAGGTTGAGAAGGAAGTTTATCTTAGGGAGCAGGGTATTTCTTTACTTGGACAGAAAGTATAAACAAAAGAAAGACCACACCATGACCTGTAAGCACTTAAGGCCATATAAGAAACAAGTAAAGATGGTTTATCAGAAATTATAATTCCGAAGAGAAAAAAAATGGAATGAGTCTTATTTTTGAAATTATTGGCTCAGGCTAGGGATGAGTAGAAGGCTTGCCCAATACGTACAAAGTCCTGAGTTAGATCCCAGTACCAAGTAAACAGAGTATGAGTACATACCTATACTACCAGGGCTTGGGAGTTCAAAGCAGGAGGATCAGAAATTCAAGGTCACAATTGGTTACATAAAGAGTTCAAGGCTAGGAGGCTGGAGAGATGGCTCAGCAGTTAAGAGCACTAACTGCTTTTCCAAAAGTCCTGAGTTCAAATCCCAGCAACCACATATTGACTCACAACCATCCTTAATGAGATCTGATGCCCTCTTCTGGGGTGTCTGAAGACAGCTACTGTGTACTTACATATAATAAATAAATAAATCTTAAAAAAAATTAGGCTGGGATACATAAGATCTTGTTTCAAAGGGGTGAGGGTAGGGCAGTAATATGGCTCCCTGGGTAAGGGCTCTCGCTTCCAAACCTAATAACCTAAATCACATGGTAGGAGAGAACCAACTCTTGTCCTCTGATCTTAACATAAGCCCTCCTCCCACGTAAATAAGTAAACATCCCAAATACTTTAAATTGTTGGTAGTTTGGATCATCCACAAGTGTTGAAGTCAGTGATATTCTCCCAGTTGAGGTCTTGATGATGAAAAGACCCAATTTACACGTGGGTTAGCATAGCCACAATCACGTGTGTACTTTCGTGTCACTTCTAACGTAGTCGACAATTGGATGATTACCTTCTACTTTTCCTTTCCATTAAAGCACTGGTTATGGTAAAGTTCCTGCTTTCACCATTGTAAGTGGGTAATGTAGGTGGTAGTTAAATTTATCATTTGTTCGTTCCATAGCGTGGGGAGCACTAGAATTATGATAGACTAGAGGAGGAACAGGCATCATCCAGAAATGGCAGTCTCTGAGGGCAGCTAATGATTCTGGTTGTGAGAAAGCAACAGGACAGGTAGTGAAACAGCACCTAGGCTCTCCCATGTTAACTCGATGTCCTTGGGAGGGTTGAAGGAGGTGGCACTAACAATAGGCTTCTGATTTTTCTGGCTCTGCTATATATGCTCAAGAAAAACAACTGGAGAGGTACCCACTAGTTGTGTATTCGTGCTCCAGTGGATAGACCCACAACCATGCACATAAAGACAAGATTAAGTTAAATACAGTAGGATATTAAAAGAGGACATGAGGTTGAAAAGGAGACATGGGGGAGGGAGAGATATGGGTGGAGTTGGAGGAGGAAATTTCAGTGTTGTGGCCACAATATAGTATATACATATGACAGTCTCAAAAATAATGTTTTAAAGGAAAGAAAGGAGCTGAAGAGAAGGCTCTGTGGTTAAGAGCACTTCTTGATATCACACAGGACCTGGATTCAATTCCCAGCACCCACATGGCAGCTCACAACCACCTGTAAATCCAGGGATCTGGTGCCCTTCTCTTGGCAGCATGGGAATAAGGCATGCATGTCGTTCACAGACATATTTGGAGGCAACACCCATACATTAAAAACAAACAAAAAATATTTAATGTGGGTGTGGCTCAATTTGTAACATCCTCGCCTAGCTTGCAGGAAGCCCTGGGTCCTATTATCTACGACACTGCATAAATAGCCATGGTAATACACACCTGTAATCCCAGCAGGGGGTAGTGGAGGCAGGAGGATAAGGATAAGGAGTTCAAAGTCATCCTTGGCTGTAGACCAAGTTCAAGGCTAGCCTAATGTAGGGGAGAGAGAGGAGGAGGCAAAGAGAGAGAGGCAAAGAGAGAGGCAAAGAGAGAGAGACAGAGAAAGTTTAGTTAAAGGTCTGTTTTCCTCTCTAAGTACTGAGCCTGATTTATCATTGACTCCCATGAGGAGAACAAGAGTTTGGAGCACACATTGAATATGTTATCATTCTGCCTCAATACCCAAGGGTGTCCTTGAACTATTAACCCCCTTCATGGAAGCATATAAACACCCAGCACCCCAGCCTCTGAACATGCCATCTACCTAAGAACTCTCAAGTGGGAGGCTCCCATCTTTATACAGAATTTATCCCTTTGACCTGCTCTCTCTCCACAAGCCTTAACTAAACACACAGGATGCGTACAGCTTTGGGTTCTCTAGGGCCTTTGGTACATTGTCCATCAAGTAGGAGACTGGTCAGGGTTGCTGCGGAGCTAAAGAGCCCCACCTGGGTATGGGATCTCCCAGCCTCCAACCCTACTGTCAGCTATCACTCACCAGCCTCAGGTCTGGATCTACTGTTCATGAAATACAGCAGAGTTAGTGTGTGAAATGAGGAAAAGAAAACTGGATGGGGGGCAGTGGTGGTGCACGCCTTTAATCCCAGCACTTGGGAGGCAGAGGCAGGTGGATTTCTGAGTTCGAGGCCGGTCTGGTCTACAGAGTGAGTTCTAAGACAGCCAGGGCTACATAGAGAAATTCTGTCTCGAAAAACCAAAAAGAAAAAAGGATGGGAAGATCTAGAAGATACGGAGAGGTACAATCCAATGGGATCCCCATGGCAGCACAAAGTGACAAATGCCTTGGATGGTGGCCGTGGCATTAACAGGGTCCTTGCTGTATTTCAGAGCTGGCATCCTCAGCAGACTAGGTCTGTTTTTGTTCTGTTTTAAAAAGTGGCAGTGGGGGTGGGGGTGGTAAGGAACAACCAAACAGACTGAAAAAGAAGCCATTTTATTCCCTCTTACGCAGCTGCTGGAACTCGCTCAAGTGGTAAGACATCCTATTTCAAGGAAGAGAAATGCAGTTTGTTACTTGACAATAATAAACTGGATTTGCTGTTCATCGGCATCTCTGCCCACACCCCAGGCACCTCCTGGAATGGTGGAGAAGCTGATTAACACTGATGGGGAAACATTTAGGAACTTTCATAAATTTGTGTTTCCTATGCAGAACATCGGCAAGCCGGAGATGTAATGACGATAGCAAAATCTGGGTTTAGGAATTCCTTTGAAAGCGGGCCAGGCTCCTCAGTGCCTCTCAGGAGCATATGGCTCCAAGCAGGGATGATATTAAGAACCCAGGGAGGCACCGCTCAATCGCTCCACTGTTGTACCCCTCCTTGCTTCTTTGCTACCTCATCAGATACTCTCCAGGCCATTGACAGGAAGTCTGTAAATGCCAAGGAGAAAAGGACCTGGTGTGTTATAATAGCTGGCAACACTAATTTATCCTCTCTCTCCCTCTCCTTTGAAAACAAACATCTTGGCAAGATATCTGAGACTCTGGAATGGGCCGCCAAAACTCAGCAGGATTCCAGATGGTTGAGATTCCGGCTCCTGATGCCCTGATGTCTCCCCTTCCTCCTCTCTGAGATATTTTCATTTCTGTTCTCATTGGAGATAAATATTTTTATGTGAACCAGCCTCGATAGAGGTCATTATTGAAAAACCTGAGGATGAAGTTGCTCAGCTGTAGATACCAGTGAACTTCTGGCCGATTCACACCAGCCTGCTGCCCCACCCCGAGTCCTCCTCCCTCCTGCTCCCACAGAGGCATCCTATGCAGACCTGACCTACTAATGCTCTCTCTTTCTTCCCCATGTATTTGGCTGCTCCCGAAGAGGTGCTGAAGCATTATCGGGGTGACCTATGAGTATCTACCATCTCCCCAAACCCTTCTCTGGGCTCCGTAGCACCAACACTGTCCTCTGTCACACAGACCTTGCAAGGACACTTGATATAAGCTCTGGCTCTGCCTTGTTTTTTCTTTTTTTCTTTTTTTTATTGGATTTTTTTTATTTCCATTTCAAATGTTTTCCCCGCTTCGGAAACCCCCTATCCATCCCCCCTCTCCCTGCCTCTATGAGGGCGCTCCCCCCATCCACCCCCTCCTGTCTTCCCTCCCTGGCATTCCCCTACACTGGGGCGTTGAACACCCTCAGGTCCAAGGACCTCTCCTCCCACTGATGTCCAACAAGTCCATCCTCTGCCACATATGCAGCTGGAGCCATGGGTCCCTCCATGTGTTCTCTTTGGTTGGTGGTCCAGTCCCCGGAAGCTCTGGGGGTGGGGGGTCTGGCCTGTTGACACTGTTGCTCCACGGGGCTGCAAACCCCCTCAGCTCCTTCAGTCCCTTCTCCAGCTCCTCCATTGGGGACCCCGTGCTCAGTCCAAAGGTTGGCTGCAAGCATCCGCCTCTCTATTTGTCAGGCTCTGGCAGAGCCTCTCAGGAGACAGCAGTAACAGGTTTCTGTCAGCAAGCACTTCCCAGCATCCACGATAGCGTCCGGGTTTGGTGGCTGTATATGGGATGGATCCCCATGTGGGGCAGTCTCTGGATGGCCTTTCCTTCAGTTTCTGCTCCACACTTTGATTACATATTTCTTCCTGTATTTTGTTCACCCTTCTAAGAAGCACTGAAGCATCTACATTTTGGTCTTCCTTCTTCTTGGGCTTCATATGGTCTGTGAATTGAATCTTGGGTATTCTGAGCTTTGGGGCTAATATCCACTTATCAGTGAGTACACACTATGTGTGTTCTTTTGTGATTGAATTACCTCACTCAGGATGATATTTTCAAGTTCCATCCCTTTGTCTGTGAATTTCATGAAGTCATTGTTTTTAATAGCTGAGTAGTATTCCATTGTGTAAATATACCACATTTTCTGTATCCATTCCTCCGTTGAGGGACATCTGGATTGTTTCCAGCTTCTGGCTATTATAAATATGACTTCTATAAACACAGTAGAGCATGTGTCCTTATTACATGTTGGAGCATCTTCTGGGAATATGCCCAGGAGTGGTATAGCTGGGTACTCAGGTAGTACTATGTCCAATTTTCTGAGGAACCACCAGACAGATTTCCAGAGTGGCTGTACCGGCTTGCAACCCCACCAGCAATGGAGGAGTGTTTCTCTTTCTCCACATCCTTGCCAGCATCTGCTGTCACCTGAGTTTTTGATCTTAGCCATTCTGACTGGAGTGAGGTGGAATCTCAGGGTTGTTTTGATTTGCATTTCCCTGATGATTAAGGATGTTGAACATTTCTTTGGGTGCTTCTCGGCCATTCAAGTTTCCTCAGTTGATAATTCTCTGTTTAGCTCTGTTCCCCATTTCTTAATAGGGTTTTTTGGTTTTCTGGAGTCTAACTTCTTGAGTTCTCTGTATAAATTGGATATTAGCCCTCTATCAGATGTAGGATTGTTAAAGATCTTTTCCCAATCTGTGGGTTCTGGCTCTGCCTCTAAAGAGCTCTGAGTCCTTGGACAAGCTAATTAACCTTTCTAAACCTCAGTCCCTCAAAAACTCAGTTCCCTCAGTCTCTGTGTGAAAGCTAAGCTCCAACAGTCATCTTTGTATCTTAGCTGCTTTTCTGTTACCGTGATAAAACACCCAGAAGATAAAATACTGTGATAAAATACCACAAGAAGTTAAAGGGATGAGGGGTTCTCTGGCTTACAGTTACAGAGTACAGTCCATGTTGGTGGGGAAGTTATGAACGTTTGCACTGCTTCAGGCCGCTGGTCACAAGTGTCCACAACCAGGAAGCTGAGAGCGATGAATACTGGGGCTCAGCTCACTTTCTCCTTTTTATACAGTCCAGCATCCTAGCCCAAAATATGGTGCCTAATTAAGATAATCCCTCATAGGCAAGCCCAGGGGCTCAAATCCTTGTGACTCTAGATCTCAACAAGTTGACAGCTGAGATTAATCATCAGTAGGCTTCCTATCAGGACTGCACAGAATAATACATGTGTGTGTTCAGTGGGGTATCTTTGTGTAGTAGGTATCCCATCAACACTGGAGGCAGGTTCTCTAGTTTCACTTCTGTGACTGTGATAAAACATTCTGATGAAAAGCAATTTAGGGGAGGAAGTGTCGACTTGGCTCAGTTTCAGGTTACAGGCCATCACTACAGGGAAGTCAAGCCAGGAACTTAAAGAATCACATCCACAGTTGAGAGCATGGGTACTTGCTTGTTTACTCTCTCAGTTAGCTTCCTCTTCTCTTATACAGCCTAAGGTACAGCCCATGAAATGGTGCCATCTACTCTAAAGGCATAGTTTCCTACCTCAATTAACACTCAAGACAACCTCCTATAGCCCTTAATTTCATCAAGAGTCAATTTCCCATCTGGAAAACACATAGGAATAATCACCTCTTTAGAGACAGTCTCAGAGCATGGCTAGAGAGTTGTCTCAGAGGTTAAGGGCACTTGCTGCTGTTTTAAAGGGTCCAGATTCAATTCTCAGTACCTACAACTGCAGTTCCAGGGGATCCAATGTTCACTTCTGGTGTCCTCAGGCACCAGGCACACACGTAGAACACAGACATATACATCTGCAAAAATACTCATACCTATAAAATAAACAAATGAAAAGGGATTTTTAGGGAGCTAGCAAGATGCCAGTAAGTGTAAAATGGTGCTTGCCACCTGAGTTCCTTCCCAAGACTACATGGTAAAAGGATAGAACCAACTTCCATAAGTTGTCCTCTGACCTCTACACATGCTATGGAGTGTGCATACACATAGATAGGTAGATAGATAGATAGATAGATAGATAGATAGATAGATAGATAGATAGATAGGTGAAATCTTTAGAAATTGATAGTTGAAGAAAAAATCTTTAAAACAGAGAGACGGCAAGTTCTTGGGATGTAGAAATAATTCAGTTCCCAAAGACCTTGCCATATGTCTCAGTCATTGTTCTATTGCTGTGAAGAGACACCATGAACATGGCAACTCTTACAAAAGAAAGTATTTAATTGGGGCTTGCTTATAGTTTCAGAGGTTTGGTCCATTATCATGACAGGGAGCATGGTGGCAGGCAGGCAAGCAAAGTACTGAAAAGCGAAGGGCTACATCCTGATCCACAGGCAGAGAGAGAGAGAGAGACAGACAGACAGACAGACAGACAGACAGACAGACACAGAGACAGAGACACAAGGAGACAAAGGGGGCAGGGCTGGGACTGGTGGTCTTTTGAAACTTCAAAACCCTCAGTGACACACTTCCTCCAATTAGGCCACACCTCCTAATCATTATAATCTTTTTAAATAGTGCCACCACTTCCTGGTGACTAAGCATTCAAATCTATGAGCTCATGGGACCATTCTTAATCAAACCACCACAGCATGCAAGCATGAAGACCTGGGTTCAATACTCAGAACACATCTAAAAAAGGTAGGAGTGATACTGCCCACTTGTGACGCCGATATTGCAAAAGTGGAGGCCTGCAGATGCCAGGGGCTCTCTGACCAGTCAGCCCAGCTTAACTGCAAGCTCCAGGCCAGTGGGAGACTGTCTCAATATACCAGGTGAGTGTTATCCTAACAGGAATCATCTCTGGCCTCCACAGGCACACACACACACACACACACATTCAAGTGTATGTGCCTCCTCAGAGACAGGCAGACAGGCAGGCAGGCAGACAGGCAGGCAGGCAGGCAGGCAGGCAGGCAGGCAGGCAGGCAGGCAGGCAGGCAGGCAGACAGACAGACAGACAGACAGACAGACAGAGACAGAGATTCAGATAGAAACAGAGTAGAAGAGACAGAGAGAGGGAGAGACAGAGAGACAGAGTCAAGTTGTGGCAAGAAAATGTATGCAAATATTCTATTTAAAGTACACATCGCTGAGCTCAGAATGGACTTCAGTTGGTAGCTTGCTTGCCTAGCACACACGAAGTCCTGGGTTTACTCCTCAGCACTTAGAACTTGGGTGGGGAAAAGTATAGAGAGCTATAAAATGGGTTTCTGAGGGTTTAGAAAACTTGGAAGTATACAAAGCCTCACAGTGCAGCCCCAAGAGACAAGAGGAGAAAAATATAGAGCCTAAGACAGACAGTCTCTACCACCAGGCCTCAGGAAGAGCTGAATCCAGCCCGGGAACTGGCATGGACAGATGAACAGCCAGCTTTATTTTATGCTGCAGCCCCAAGTCAGTGAGCTCCCCAGAATGGCAGAACCGAGGGAGAAGTCTTGAGGTTCCATTTATTTAGATATACAGAGACTCTGGCCCAGATGGTCTACCAAGGTCTTCCGTTCTCTATCCGAGCGCCCTCTGTGCTGCCCACACCTTTCAGTGACGTGAGCCTGGAGCCTCAGCTTCTGGGACTTAGGAAAACTAAGTGAATTTCCGAGGGCCAGAGGTCCTGGAGCTTTCGAAACAGAAGAGGCTGGTTTGCTTGGTAGAGTGCTTGCCTACCTACCCTATTGTTGAGACTAAATACCCTTATCACAAAAAACAAACAAACAAACAAAACCGCTTAGGGGCCAGATGAAGGTAGCACGGGCCTTTAATTCCAGTACTCCAGAGGCAGAGGCAGGTGGATCTCTATGAGTACAAGGCCAGCCTGGTTTACAGAGCAAGTTCCAGGACAGCCAAGACTAAACGGAGAAACTCTGTCTTGGAAAACAAAACAAAGCAAAGCAAACAAGCAAACAAAAACCCTTAGGGGAGGACAGAGTTTATCTGGTTTACACTTCTGTTTCACAGTCCATCACTGAGGGAAGTCAAGGCAGGAACCCAAACTATAAACCGTGGAGTAGTGATGCTGACGGGCTCTCGGGCTCACTCTGAAGCTCCCATGCTCACTAGTTGTCTTACACAGCCTAAAAGTGCCTGCCTAAGGACGCCTGTGGACTGAGCCCTCCTACCTTAATAATCCCCCCAAGGCACGCCCACAGACCGATCTGATCCAGGCAACTTCTCAGCTAAGGTTTTGATGACTGTAAGCTGTGTCCAGCTATGACAGCTAGCATGCATGAACCCCAGGGCTCTATCTCTAGCAATGAATTAAACGGCACAGTGATGCACATTTGCCTATAATCCTAGCACTCAGGGGTTCATCTACAGTGACATAGTGAGATGGCTGATCTTACCTGTCAACTCTTCTACATCTGGAATCAAATAAAACCCAAGCAGCTGGCACTCCTGTGAGCTATTTTTATTGATTGGATCATTTGAGTTTGGAAGACCTACCCTAAATCTGGGCCACACTAAATCCTGATGGCAGCCTATATAAAAGGACACGAAAGGAGAAAGATTCCCCTGTTTGCCTACTTGCCCTCACTCTCACTGGGCAGTTCATCTACCCTGTTGCTGAGGCATTCCTCCAGGGGTATTAGAACCTACTTTAGAATTCCAGCGTAGACAGAGGAACAGCTGAGACATCCAGACCAGACAACTAATTAAGTGGATGAAATAAAATTAAGAGGGCTGGAGAGATGACTTATCGGGCAAAGTGCTTACTATTCAAGCAAGACGACCTGAATGCAGACCACCAACACCCATGTAAAAGGTAGATGTGACAGCATGTATCTGTCTGTAGTCCAGCCCTGTAGGGGTGGGGTGAGGACAGATTCCTGAGACTCAATGGCCAGCCAGTCTGGCCAATCTATAAACTCCAGTTTCAGTGAAAACTCTGAGGTAGAGGTGCTACAGAGACGGCTCAGAGCATAAAGGTTCTTGCTGCTCTTGCAGAGGACCCTGTTCAGTACCCAGTACCCACCTCAAGCCACTTACAACTGCCTGTAACTGCAGCTCCAGGAAAACTGACTCTCTTTTGGACTCCACAGGAACCTTCACACACACATGCATTTGTTTGCGTGTGCAAGCGTGCACACACACACACACACACACACACACACACACACACACACACACAAATAAAAGCTAATCTTGTTCTCACAGTTGGGCATGCTGATGCACAGCACCTGGAAGGCAGAGGCAGAGGCATCTCTGTACCTTCAGGACAGTCAAGTCTACACAAGTTCCAACACAGCCAGGGCTACATGGAGAGACACTCTCATAATATCAAAAATAAAGAAATAAATGAATAATAAAAACTTAGGGACTCTATTTGAGGAAGACATTTGACCTTGGCCTCAGACTTCCTACAAACACCTACATGGCCTGTGCATATGTTCCTGCATGCACATGCATGCAACATACACACACAAACATGAACTAAACAAGCAGAGTGAGTAAACAGAAACAAATCATGACCACATTACTGATAAAATTGGTGTATAGCAACCAGTTTAGCATGGAAGCCTACTGGCTAGTATAGAACAGAAGCCAGTTCTCAGCCCATGGCACACATACACACTTTTGAAGATATTGCAGGACCATAGCCACAGAAGTCTCTGAAATAAACTAGACATTGTTAACTAAACCCAAAATCAAGCCAGTATCTCTAAGCTGAGAGTTTCTTTCTTTTATTTCCCATCCAAAATTATTGCTGGTCTATTTCCAGCAGTAGACTACATGAGAATATTGGGATTTAGGGGTGGAGAGATGGTTCAGAGGTTAAGAGCACTGGCTGCTCTTCCAGAGGATCAAGACTCAATTCCCAGCACCCACACAGTAGCTCTCAACCACCTATAACTCAGTTCCAAGGAACCCAGTGCACTCTTCTGGCCTTCACGGGCACCAGGCATGGATACAGTACACCTGCATGTAGGCAAAACACATACTCCTTGTGATGGTTTGTATATGCTTGGCCCAGGGACTGGCACTATTAGAGGGTATGGCCCTGTTGGAGTTAGTGTGTCACTGTGGGTGTGGGCTTTAAGACCCTCATCCAAGCTGTTTGGAATCCAGTATTCTGCTAGCAGCTTTCAGATGAAGATGTAGACTTCTCTGCTCCTACTGCACCATGCCTGCCTGGATGCTGCCATGTTCCTGCCTTGATGATAATGGACTGAATCTCTGAACCTGTAAGCCAGTCCTAATTATATGTTGTCCCTATAAAGAGTTGCCTTGGTCATGGTGTCTGTTCACAGCAGTGAAACCCTAAGAAACTCCTAAAAATTGGGAAAAAAATAAAAATAATTTTTAAAACTTACTTCTTAATAACTTTCAAAAATGCTCAGAGGCATGCTTAGTGGTAACGTGTGTCCCTAGCACTGTGAGAGGTGCTGGGTCCTATCCTTATGGCTGCAAAGAGCAAAGTAAAACCAAAACCAGAACTGTTATCAGCTGCAGTCACCGAGTTACACAATAGACCTCATGAATATACTCCTATCTAAATAAAAGTTTGTGTCCTTTGACCATCACCTGCCAAACCAACCCCACACCTCAGCTTCTGGTAACTAGCGTTCTATTCTCAGCCTCAATGTATCAGACTTTAAGATTCCAGGTATAATCAGATAATGCATTTATTTTTTGTGCTCAATTTATTTCACATAACACAATATCCTCCAGGTTCTTCCAAGCTATCACAAAATAGCGGATTTCTTTCTCTTTTAAAACTATATAATATTCCATATTTGTGTGTGCACCTCTGTGTGTGGCTGTGTGTGGCTGTATGCCTGTGCCTGGGTGTGCCTGTGCGTGTGTGCATGTGTGTGTGTGTGCCTGTATGCCTGTGTGTGTTTGTGCCTGTGTGTGTGTGTGCCTGTGTGCATGTGTGCCTCTGTGTGTATGTGCCTAGGTGTGCCCATGTGTATGTGTACCTGTGTGTGTGTACCTGTGTGTGTGTACCTGTGTGTGTGTACCTGTGTGTGTGTGCCTGTGTGTGTGTGTCTGTGTGTGTGCCTGTGTGGCTCTGTGTGTGCCTCTGTGTGTGTGTGTGTGTGTGTGTGTGTGTGTGTGTGTGTGTGTGTGTGCCCGTGTGTGCCCGTGTGTGTGTGTGTGTGCCTGTGTGTGACTGTGTGTATGTGTGCTTTTGTGCCCTGTTTCCCTTGCTCATTCACCTTTTGATATATGCTTAAGTTGACGCCTTATCTTGGCTAGTGATAACGACGCTGCAGGGAGCACAGTGGGGAGTACGCACACTCCTTCAAGATCCTGATTTCAGTTCTTTTGGATATATACTTAGTAATGAGACTGCCAGATCATATGGTGGTTCTATTTTTAATTTTTTGAGGAACATCCTTACTTGTTTCCATAATGGCTGAGCTAATTTACATTCCCATTAACAACACAGTTCACTTTCCCAAGCTTCCCGAGATGTAAAAGGACGTCTAAGAAAGGACAGCACTGGCCCCACAGTCACCAAGATTTGAAGAAGATGGCCCCTCCCATTCCCAGAGAGACCAGTTACTGTCATTCCCTAAACTCAGTATCCCCAAAAGACACTGGGGAGCAGGAGACCAACCTAGAAAGATGGAGAATGTCCCTTTTGTCCTGGCCTCACTGGAATGCGCATTGTGCAGTTAGCTACAAACCATTTAAGTCCCAAGAGTCTTGGAACCAACCAAGGGAAACTGCCCACTTAATTTGAGGGTCTTTTGTGTGTAAAATCTACTTACATATAACTCCTTTACTTCCATTCTCTGCCTTTAGTCCATGTTCCCTCCCAGAGAAAATGGAGGAAAATTTTGTGCCAGTGCTGTCATGAGAGGAGCCAGTCCCAAGGAGGAAAGAACAGGAAGAAGCATAGAGTGAAGCAAGCAGGGGAGAATCCATGTCAAAGAGACCTGTCTGTGTAGACGCTTGCTCTGAGCTGAAGGATTCCCAGAGGAAATCACCTCAGATTCTGGAAGTTCTCAAAGGAAGTTGGTTAAGGCTCAAGTCAGGCATGGTGGTCCAAAGGGAAGTTGGTGAGTGCAGGACTTCAATCTCCTCAGGAGGCAGAAGCAGGTGGATCTCTTTGAGTTCAAGGTCATCCTGGTCTACACAGTGAGTTCCAGGCCAAACAGGGCTACAGAGTGAGACCCCATCTAAAAACAAAAAGGTTCATACCATATGCTAGATCTTTTGCAAGGTTGATGGACTTGTTAAAACTTCAAGGATATGGAGCGTTTGGGATGTCACAAGCCTTAAGCCAAATCATTTCTTGCCTTCTTTGGCACTTTTAATAACCATTTATTGCCCCCTTGTATGTGGTCTAATGTCCTGTTACCATTAGATAAATCCTTTGAAAGTTACAAACAGAACCTCAGTTTCTGTCATCAGATTCCATCAATCTCCTTCTACCTTAGCCTGCGTATCTGAGGTCTCCACTACCACATCTTAAAAGTACCTTGATTTATGACTTTCTCCATGTGTTACTATGAAAAAATCACCAAATTGTTACTCTGTTGGATAATAGAATTTGGGGTCACCCTAGTCTATGTTTATGGACTAATAGCACTGATCTAGAATAAACTATGTTTTACTCCCTTTGAGATGAGAGTTCTGTTTTTGCTTTGATGTTGGCAAGATGGAACCTAAGAGGGATTACAATTAGGAGTATAAGAGACAGCCAGAAGGCAGATACCAAACCAAGGTTAGTGGTTAGTAGCTAGAAATAGGAGCGAATAAGTTTCAAGCAAAGGAAAGCAATCCCGTTACACCAAGAGCACACAATTCATTGTCAAAGATAGACAAGAGACTTAGAGAACTTTAAAGAAACAAAGAAAACAACAAAGTAATAAAGTTGAAATCTGATGAGCTTCATCAGTTAAGATTTTCCTGATGGGTCTAGAGAGACAGACAACTCAGGGGTTAAGCACACTTCCTGTTCTAGCAGATAGCAGAAGATCCAAGTTCTGTATTTCAGCACTCACCATTAGGCTACCTGAAACACCAGCTGTAGAGGATCTTGCAACCCCTTCTACCCTCCACAAGCACGGCATTCACATTGACATAACACACAGAAACCATACACTCAAGAATGACAACTGGGGGTACGGGGTGGGGGGGGAGTTCCTGATAATGTAAGACAACTTCACCACTTCAATGGGAGGGACAGATTCCCCCATAGCTGCAGTTATAGGCACTTATGAGCTATTTGACATAAGTGCTGGCAATCAAGCGCCTGTCCTTTAGAAGATCAAAGTGCTCCATGCTCTAACCACTAAGTCATCTCTGCAGCAACTCAGTCACCTCTTACAGAGCCTATGACCACTGAGAAACAAACTCGGAGGGATTCTGGGAGAGGTGGCTAACAGCAGCCTGTGTTTCTCCAACCAGCAACCTCTAAATTATTAGACTAGAAGGAAAACTCAGGAGCCATTACACCCCTCAGCAAAACCTCAGGAGAAAACACTGGCCAGTCCTGGAGAGGAGGCACCTGTCCTGGGAGAGGAGCTGGGCTGATTCCAGTGGAGGTTCTCTTTAGAGTTCTGTCCTGGTGGAATTTCCAGAATGTGTAGAAGGAAGTTATATCCAAGTTGGTGGATGATGGCTTCAAGATGAATAATATCTCAGCTATATTTGAACTCTTCTTAAACACAGAAAAAAATTGCTACAAGAAATAGCATTTAATCCGAGCGCTCCTCTCTGCCAAGTGAGGCCATTTAAGGATCTGCTAAATGTTAAACCCGCTGAGCTGATTTGCCCTATTGGTACAGAACAGAGTAGACGGGAGGGAGACACTACAGAACAGGCCTGACTAGAACATAGGAAAAGTCACTTTAAGTGAGGGACTGTGTTGGGTGAGACTTGGACCACATTAAGGTTATATGTGGGTTACTACCAAAAGACTTGTTTGAGTTATTTGCTTGGTAGAGCTTATTACATTATTAAAGTTAATTAAATAAAAGTTTTCTATGAGGATGAGATGTGGGATGAAAAACCAGGAAATCTTGTGCATCTTCACATTCCTTTTAAATGGGATGTCCATTTATTTTTAATTTACTGTGTGTCTGTGTGTCTATGTGTCTGTGGGTGTGTCTTGGTGTCAGAAGACACCATCTCTCCTTCCACCATGTGGGTTCTTGGAATTGAAATGATGTTATCAGACTTGACAACAAAGTACATTCACTCACTGAGACATCTTCCCAGCCCACATTTTTGGCTTTTTTAGATAGAGTATTGCGTAGCCCAGGCTGGTCTTAAACCTGCTGTGCAGCCAAGAATAACCCTGAACTTCTAGTCCTCCTGAATCCTCATGCCAAGTCTAGGACTATAGATGTGTACCAGCATGCCCAGAAAAGTTGGATATTTTTCAATTTAGAAAATATTAGCTATGCACAGAAAGAAACACACCTCTCCAAATCTGCCATGTTTCAGATGTGTACAGTAAATGACAAGTCTCAAAAGCGACATCAGAAAGCTGGGGGTGGACACCTCTTTGATGAACTGCTGCTGTAAGAGGAAGCCCCTGGGAGTGGAACATACGATATACACTTGTAGAAAAACACAAAATAAAGCATTTCTTTAAAAAAAAAAAAAGAGGACACTTGTTGGTTTTGTCTTCTCCCATTCTAGTCCACTTGGTAAAAATATCCCTTTAAGGGAGCTAGAAAGAGGGCCTTGTGGTTAAAAGCACTTTTATACTAATCCAGAAGACCTGGTTTTGATTCCCAGCACCCACATGGCCACTCACAATGGTCTGTGATTCTGGTCCTAAGGGATCCGATGCCCTCTTCTGGCCCTCACTGGCACTCTGTGCTTATGGTGCACAGACAGACATTCAGGCAAAATACTCATACATATAAAATAAACACAAAGGTTTCGGGCTGGAGAGATGGCTCAGCAGTTAAGAACACTGACTGCTCTTCCAGAGGTCCTGAGTTCAAATCCTGACAACTACATGGTGGCGTACAACCATCCGTAATGAGATCTGATACCCTCTTCTGGTGTGTCTGAAGACAGCTACAGTGTACTTACATATAATACACAAATAAATCTTTAAAAAATAAAAAAAAATAAAGGTTTCACAAATCCTTTAAAATATCTTCAAAAGTCCATCTATGACACGGGGCCATGCAGTGAACAGGGTGAGGTGGACAGGACCTGATTCTGGAATTTGCACAGACTTGTAACTTGTAAACGAGAAAGACAGGCTGTGTCCAGACCACCCTGAAAGCGCCAGATCTTGTTTGATCTCAGAGGCTAAGCAGAGCACTGCCCAATTAGTTCTTGAATGGAAAAACAATGGCTAAGAAAAGCTGAGAACCTGAGGGATTAGTCTGGGTTTCATTTTTGAGACAGGGTCTCACAATATGATTCGGGATGGCCTAGAACTCACAGTAATTCTCCTGCTGTAATACATGAATGCTGGAATTACAGACATTATCCACCTTGCCCACGTGTGTGTGTGTGTGTATTCATATGAGAGTGTATATGCAGAAAGTCATTTTATTTGTTTTTTTATTTTTTATTTTTATTTTTTAAGATTTATTTATTTTATGTATATGAGTACACTGTAGCTGTCTTCAGACACACCAGAAGAGGGCATCAGATCCGATTATAGATGGTTGTGAGCCACCATGTGATAGCTGAGAATTGAACTCAGAACCTTTGGAAGAGCAGTCAGTGCTCTTAACCACTGAGCCATCTCATTAGCCCAGTCATTTTATTTGTAATTGTGTGTGCGCGCGCATGCGCACATGTCTCTGTGTGGGTATGTAAGTATGTGGGCATGCCCTCAGAGGCCAGAAGAAGACGCTAATCGCCTGGATCTGGAGTTACAGATTATTTTGATCTTCTCTTTGTGGGTGCTGGAAAAGAGACTCAGGTCCTCTGCAAGTTCTCTTAACTTTTGAGCCATTTCTCCAGTGCAAGGGGATATATCTTTGTGTGTGTGTGTGTGTGTGTGTGTGTGTGTGTGTGTATGTGTGTGTGTGTGTGTGTGTGTGTGAGTGTGCGTGCGTGTGTGTGTGTGTGTGCATATGTGTGTGTGTGTGTGTGTGTGTGTGCGTGCGTGTGCGTGTGTGTGCGCGCGCGCGCGTGTGTGTGTGTGTGCGTGTGTGTGTGTGTGCGTGTGCGTGCGTGCGTGCGTGCGTGCGTGTGTGTGTGTGTGTGTGTGTGTGTGTGTGTGTGCGCGTGTGGAGGTCAGAGGATAGCTTCAGTTTTTTCCATCTTATTTCTTGTGACAAGGTCTCTTGATGGCCATATAGACTAAGCTGGACAGCCCTCAAGCCCCACATCAGTGGGATCTGAAGATTAAACTAGCTGATATATCTCCCCAGTCATGAGTTTTAATGCATAAATCTCAAAAAGGTAACTTTTACTTATAGAGGCAAAGCAGTCCAGACTAGGTAACAGTCCTTCATTGAAGGAAGTCAGGGCAGGAACTCAACAGGGCAGGAACCTGGAGGCAGGAGCTGGTGTAGATGCCATGGGAAGATGCTGCTTACTGGCTTGCTCCCCATGGATTTCTCAGCTTGCTTTCTTAGAGCACCCAGGACGACTAGCCCAGGGATGGCACCATGTACAATGGGCTGGACCCTCCCACATCAGTCACTAGTTAAGAAAATGCCTTGCAGGTCTGCTGTTGTGGATGCCACTGTTGATGGACTGTTACCTGGAAGTGTAAGCCTAATAAGCCCTCTCCTCCCCAACATGCTTTTGGTTATGGTGTTTCAACACAGCAATAGAAACCCTAACTAAGTCGGGCAGTGGTGCCTTTAATCCCAGTACTTGGGAGGCAGAGGCAGGTGGATTTCTGAGTTTGAGGCCAGCCTGGTCTACACAGTGAGTTCCAGGACAGCCAGGGCTACACAGAGAAACCCTGTCTCAAAAATACCAAAAAAAAAAAAAAGAAAGAAAAGAAAAGAAAGAAAGAAAGAAAGGAAAAAGAAACCCTAACTAAAACACTGCTCAGGACTTCTTTGGTTCTACAAGGTAACCACATCTTACAGAGGCATTTTCTTAATTGAGGCTCCTCTTAGATGATCCCAGCCTATGTCAAGTTGACATAAAACTATCCAGCACAAGCAAGAACAGAAATTGGAGAATTGAAGACTTCACATCTGCTGATCTTAAACATATCACAGCACAGGGATAGAGAGACATCTCACTCAGTCAAGTCCCTACCACACAAGCATGAAGACCTGAGTTTAGATCCCCAGAACCCACACAAAAAGGCAGGTATGATTTGTACCTCCAGGACGAGGAAAATGGATCCCTGGGGCTCCCTGACCAAAAGGTCTAGCCAAACAGTGAGTGCTGGGTTCACTGAGAGACCCTGTCTAAAAAGATAATGAGGAGAATGTCTTAGTTAGGGTTTTACTTCTTCAAACAGACACCATGACCAAGGCAACTCTTATAAAGACAACATTTAATTGGGGCTGGCTTACAGGTGTAGAGGTTCAGTCCATTATCATCAAGGCAGGAGCATGGCAGCATCCAGGCAGGCATGGCGCAGGAGGAGCTGAGAGTTCTACATCTTCATCTGAAGGCTGCTAGTGAAAGACTGATTTCCAGGCAGCTAGGACTAGGGTCTTAAAAGCCCACACCCACAATGACATATCTACTCTAACAAGGCCACATCTCCTAATCATGCCACTCCCTGGGCCAAGCATATTCAAACCCTCACAGACAGTAATTGCAGAAGACAGTTCTGTTGAGTATGCACTTCGCACATACTCATACCCTTGTACACACATGTATACATACATATGCACTATGCCCTCTCACACACACCGTAACAAAAAGCAGTAAGTTACTAGCATAAAAACAGACAAATGGAGTGACAGAACAGAATAGAGAGCTCACAGACAAACCCACACATCTCAGGTCAAATCATCTCCAACAAGGCTATCACAAGAGACACAATGAAGAAAGGTAATTTGTTCAGTAGCTACCACTGGGGAAACAGACCCTTGCAGTAAAGAATGCAACTGGACCCTTAGTTTACAATAGCACAAAAATACAAAACCCAACTCAAAACAAATGGAAGGCTCACTTTAAGACCTGAAACCTTCAAGCCCTAGAAGTCAATGTAAGTGAAGAACTTCTTGTCATAGTGACAGTTTTCATAGGGGAACCCATCAATGAGGACAGCACCCAGCCTGGGGATGTAACTCAGTGACAGGGCATTAACTGGGCACTCGAGAGGTCCTGGGTTCAATCTCCAGCATTGAAAACGAAGAAGGAAGGAAGGAAGAAAATGTGAAGGTCGGGGTAACAACAGAAAGGCAACTTTTGATGAAAAGATAACTTAAGATCATATATCTAACAAATGATTAAGCCCCCAAATACATTAGAAACTAATAATTTCACTAACAACAACGATAAAACTAACTGGGAACTGGAATGTATGACCTTTCAACACCACACTCCTCAGATTCCTCCCCTATAAATGTGTATTATAAAACCATCTGCCTCCCAGGTGCCTCCCAGAGAACTGAAAGGAAGTTTAAAAAGTTGGCGGGTCTTCTGCAGTTCTGTCCTTTAAATTGAAACATTCCTGTCTTCTGCAGTCCTGTCCTTTAAATTGAAACATTCCCTGTAAGGTTCAAGAAGAAAACAGAATTTACAAGTCTTAGAAAGATCCTGAAATTTACAACATTCAAATGTCTGGTGTCATGTCCTCTGCCCCTCCCCAAACACAAACACTCCCCAAAATTATACAAGTAGTAACAACTGTTGAGAAGACCAGATGTCTGCAAGTTTTGTAGGGAGCTCCAGGGGTGAGGGCTGCTGGGAGGATGGGCTTCTCTATGGCACAGCTGCCTCCAAGTAACATCTCCTACCTCCTGCCACTCTTGTGAATGACCCCTCATACTTGTGGAGCAAGAGCTGAGTTTGCATCTTGAGCCACAATCACAGGCAGAGAGAGCTAATGGAAATGGATTCAAAAGTCCTCAAAGCCCACTCCAGTGACACACCTCTCCCTCAAAGCAATACCTCCTAACTCTTCTCAAATAATCCCATCAGCTGGGAGATAGGGTACAGCTTAGACAGCGTCTGTTTAAATGAATGTTCATAGTGCATCTCTCTATTATCATTGATTCTTTTTTTCTTCTTTTTCTCCTCCTTTTAAGGCTGGCTACAGTGAACTGTACTGATGGTGTTTGAGAGAGTATGGCTCCTTCTGCCCATACAACACCAGGGGATGCAGGGATGCTGTTCTGGGCAGCTCCACAGCAATCACACCAGTTTCTCAGAGAGGCTATCCACAGTCTTCTGGGTGATGGCATGGACTGTGGTCATGAGTCCCTAGGCAATGTCAAAATTGTCATGAATGACCTTAACCGGGGGTGGGGGGGTGGCGGCAGGGGGTAAGCAGTTGGTGAAGCAGGAGGCATAGCTGTCAATCTTGAGTGAGTTGTCATAGGCATCATAGTTCATACCCATTACAAAAAGGGACTGTCTTAAGGTTTCAGAAGCCTCCCTACATTCACCATCCCCTGTGTACTCTCTATCAGGATGTTAGGCCTCAGCCACTGTTCCAGTGCCAGGCTAGCCTGCCGGCTACCAAGCTCCTTGCCATGATGGCGATGGATTCCTATCCTTCTGGAACTGTAAGCTCCAAATAAACCCTTCCCTCTGTAAATTGCCTATGCTCATATGCTCTATCACAGCAATAGAAAAGTATCTAAGGATGCCACCAAACATGATGACCTCAGCTCAATCTCCGGAACCCTCATCATGGAAGGAGAGAACCTATCCCACAAGTTATCCTCTGACCTCTACACATATTTCACTGAGTGCTTGTGTACACACACACACACACACACACACACACACACAAATAAAATAATGTAAAAAGGACAGAATGGCGAGAGGAAGGAATGAAGACCAAAGAAATGAAGGTGGAAAGGTTAGCAGGTATAGATGGAGTCCTTTGTACAGATGGTTCAAGAATATGCAAAGCAAGGGGAACTGAAGCTATGGTTCCATGGTTAAGAACACTTGCTGGGAGCTGGAGAGATGGCTCAGCAGTTAAGAGCTCTGATTGCTCTTCCAGAGGTCCTGAGTTCAATTCCCAGCAACCACATAGTAGCTCACAACCATCTGTAATGAGATCCGATCCCCGATCCGATCCCCAATTCTGGTGTGTCTGAAGACAGCGGCAGTGTACTCAATACATAAAATAAATAATTCTTTAAAAACAAAACCCAAAACACTTGCTGGTCTTGCAGAACACCCAGATTCCCCTTTCAGGTTCACATGGCAGAGCGCATGGCCTGTAACTGCAGCTCCGGGGATCAGGTGCTCTCTGCAGGTCTCCTCAGACACCGGCTCCCATGTGCATATATCCACGCACAATAAGTGTTTTTTAATATTTGAAACT
Organism: Tokudaia tokunoshimensis; assembly: GCA_036184795.1. NCBI lineage: Eukaryota > Metazoa > Chordata > Mammalia > Rodentia > Muridae > Tokudaia > Tokudaia tokunoshimensis. The sequence continues at coordinate 106,748,416 of BTHU01000002.1, read as the reverse complement.
AATCTTTGTTGTTAGAATTGAGGAAAGAGGTTACTTGAAGGTGTCTAATGGCTAGAAAGGGGACAGCGATGCTTCGTGTCTTGCTTTTGGAGAAAAGTCAACAAATACACGAAAGATTTGCTTATTGTCCTGTATGTGAAGTAGGGTTCCATAAATAAACCCAGTGCGTGGGTGGGAAGATCCTGCTGCTGCTAGTTCTCCACCTGAGTAAGTACCCAGCCCACTGTCAAGAGAACCCAGGAGCTCTGCTCCCTCTGCCCAAGTGAAGCTAATCAGCTCCATGTGCCCTTTATAGGATGGCTTCTGAGCTGGCATGCACTGGTAGAGCACCTAGCACCGGAGGACCTGGGTGGGGGAGGGAGATGCTAGGTGGGTGAGGCTGTGAACCTCCTCTTTCCTGCTGCCATCACCTGGTGCAAGGCTGGGTGGGGTCCTCAGAGCTGAACTTTGCCCTTGCTGACTTCCCTTTGGAACATTTTCCTTAGTCACACTGATGTTTCTAAGTTTAAAAACTGTCACCACCAGTGTATGATGGCACATGCCTTTACTCACAGCACTTGGGAGCCTGACACAGGCAGGTCTCATTGAGTTTGAAACCAGCCTGGTCTACATGGTGAGTTTCAGGTCAGCTGAGTCTGACCCTATCTCAAAACAAAAAGCAAAAAAAAAAAAAAAAAAAAAAAAACCCAAACCTGTCTTACCTGTATAGCTTGACCTTTCCCGGTGCCTCTGATTACTTAGTGAGTAGTAAGGTCCAGATGCCTTAGCAAGCTTTTTAAAAGATCCTGCACGGGGGATGGGCAGAAGAGCTTGCTGACAAACCTGATGGTGAGTTCAATCCCCAGGACCCACAAGGTAGAAAAAAAAGAATTGATTCTCCCACCTGTCCTCTGAGCTCCACACTGGTGCTCATGGTGTGGCACATGCATAATAGATGTAATAAAAATCATTTTTAAATTAAAAGTCCTTCGTGGCCCTAAACATGTGCAGCTCTGCAGCTGAAACCCGCTTCTCCTTTCTGGCCACGTCTTCTTTTCCAGCCTCGGAGGGCTTTCTTTTGCACCTTGAATTTCATCCCTTTGTTCTTTGTCTCTGACTTTGTACACATTGTATCTTTTGCTTCCCACATCCACTCTCTCAAAGTTTCTCCTTTCCTTGGGTCACTTCTACCAACCTTCTAATAGCAATTCTAGTAGCTGTCCCTTGGGGATTCATCCTGCAGGATCCTGACTGAATAACTACTTCCTGCCTCCCCCGTAGACTCTCATCCTCTTCCACCACTGTCATGGGCATCACACATTTTGTGTAATGAGTCAGTGAGCGGGCTGAAATTTAATCAGTAAATATTTAGATGGATGATCAATGAATGAAAGGGAGAAAAAAATTGCACACACCTATGTCCCCACACCGGGAGGCAGAGGCAGCTGGATCTCTGTGAATTTAAGGCCAACTTGATCTACATTTTTAGTCTCTAGGCTAGCTAGGGATACAAAATTATACCCGTTCTCAACAACAAAGGAGGTACCAGAAAGCACAGAACACAAGGCTAATATTCACTGTTTCTTCTTTTAAGAGATATATTTTATATGAGTGTTTTGTTTGCATGTATGTAGGTGCAGCGTCCATGAAGCCAGAAGAGGTGGATGGACAGACTGGAGCTGGAATTAAAGAGGGTTGTGGGTGGCCCCATGTTAGTCCTGGGAACTGAACTCCTGACCTCTTTAGAGAACGGCAAGCACTCTTATCTGCTGAGCCATCTTTCCAGCCCCAGCCCCCTTTCTTAGCTGGATATATTGTGTCTCACCTTGCCAATTGTTTTCTTATTTTCCCCCCTTGCTATAGCAAGTTCTTGAGCCTCAACTAGTTCTTTTGTGCACTCTAACTCCCTTTTGTTTGTTTTTGCTTTGCCTTACTTTTGTGGTCATTGTTTTGAGATAGTATCTCATGTAACCAAGGCTGGCCTGGAATTCCCAATGTAGCCAAGGCTGTCCTGGAACCAGTCTTCCTGTTTCCACCCGATATGTGCTGAAATTACAGATATGGCCCACCTCACCTGGGATGTGTGGTGCAGGGCATGAAACCCAGGGCTTTAAGCCTGTCAAGTACGCACTCTACAGACCTTGCTACATTATGTCCCCATCTGTGCTATGATTTGTACACAGGGTCGTCTCACTATGGAGTCCTGCCTGGGCTGGCTGAGTCTTGAGTGCTAGGATTAGACTTCTTTCACCATGCCTAGCCTTAATTCTAACTCTTTTCCAATTCTTACTCTTTATTGTGAGTATAAGTAGGTAGAACAAACCCCGAACCTGTACTTCATTGGTAAGGAAGCACAGGATAGGTTTGTCACACGTTCAAGGTCGGAGCAGGGCTAATTCACTTCCCATTACCCCCAGCTTGGTGTCTTTACTCCTTCATTTGTGTCTCTGTCTCCCTGCAGAACATGTGTCCCTAACAAACGTAGGGATCACTGGTTCAGCCTTTGTGGGAGCTGGTGTTTGAAGTCCTATTGGAGTTCTTTCTTCTCCCTAGCTACCCTGTTCCAGAAACCCACTGCAGAGCATTGAGCAAACCGGCCTTGTTCTCAGCCCCTGCTTGCTGTTGCCTGGGAGGTGACCACAGGCCCTCTTCTTGTGCCTTGACTAAGAGAAGTCCCTGCTGGTGCACGGCATGAATATGTGGAATCCACTGGTTGCCAAGCCAAATGTAGCTCCAGATTATTCTAGGAAACAAATAAGTTGTTTTGCTCTGGATTGCAGGGATTTCTAATTGGGGATTTTTATTTTGGGCAGTGTTCCTTGGAGCTGGCAGACAGATGGAGGAGGTGACTTGCTCCAGGGGCATGTTAAGCAGAGGGAACTACTGATTTGCCCTGGGGTGTGAGCAGGTACCAGGGACTGTGGTGGCCCAGCTCTTGTCTTCACTGGCTGAGGTCTCTTGGAAGGCTTCCTGGTTCACAGTGGTACCCTCTTCTCTTAGAATGGCCCTGAAAACAAGTGCAAGCCATTAATGATGCCCTTAGCTGTGTGCGAGCCTGCCCAGTAGCCAGAACACTGCCTAAAGGAACCGGCAGGCCTTTCCTGCCTGGGACACCCTGCCTGGGACTCTGAAGGAGCCTTCCTTCACCTCAGCAGTAGAGGGTAGCACAGGAATCTGCTAATGGCCAACCTTTCAGTCACCAGCGAGAGCACAAAGAAGATCCGAGAACACTCTAGAAACTCTTTGCTTCCTGACTCAGCTACAGCCCAGACTCCCTCATTTTGCTATTTTGTTAATCAAATAACAAGTTGATTAGTTATCTGTTCAAGGTCATGGAATAAGCAAATGGCAGACCTGGACTGAACCCATTATCTCTGACTCCTAAGCATAAGATCTTTGTTCCATCCTTGGGTCTTTGAATTCCTTAAATGAAGGCATCCCCTTTAGCTGATAAATTCCTCCACCACCACCACCCCAAACTCGCTCAGGTTGTATTTCTGTCCTTTCCAGCTAGAAGCCTAGCTTGGTGGTGGACAGGATTCAGGGATGCCGACAGAATACCCAGACTCCAGAATCATGGACCCATCTGTGGGTTGGTTATCTGGTGTTTTACAGTTATGTTGGGTTCTTATATTGTGACCAATCAATTTCAAAGAGGAAAACTAGCAAAAGCTGAGTCAGTTGGCAAAGTGCTAGTCATGCAAGCTTGAGACTCTCAGAGCTCACATGGAAATTCTGCATTTAGTGGCTTGCAATTGTAATCCCAGTGCTGGGGGGGGGGGCGGTAGGAGAGGGGAGGAAGGTACAAAATTCAAGGTCGTCCTCAACTACATCCTAAGTATGAGGGCAGCGGGGGCCACCTGAAACCTTAACTCAAACATTTAAAGAGAAAAAAAAAGATGAGGGAGGAGAGAAGGTGAGAAATAAAAAGATGCACTCAAGATGAGAGGAAGCATGGCTGGAGAGATGGCTCAGGGGTTACAGGCACTGACTGTTCTTCCAGAGGATGTGGGTTCAAACCCAGCACCCACATGGCAGCTCACAACTGTCTGTTACTCCAAGATTGGACACTCTGACACAGACACATATGCAGGCAAAACACCGGTACACACGAGAGAGAGAGAGAGAGAGAGAGACAGACAGAGACAAAAACAGAGAGACAGAGAGAGACACAGAGACAGAGACAGAGACAGAGAGAGATAGAGACAGAGACAGACAGACAGACAGGCAGGCAGGCAGGCAGGCAGAGACAGAGAGAGGAAGCTGGAGGACACCAGAAGAGAAATGATTGGTAGGGTGTAGTAGGCTTGACTCTAGCATCTCAGTACTGTTCTAGCATCCCGGACCCGCCAGGCCACTCCAGCAGCCTCCCATTCTCCTGTTCAACCCATGAACTAAAAATCAGTGTTTTTAACCTTATCCAGGGCTGGCAAGATAGCTTAGTGGATAAAAGCGCCTGGTGCCAAGCCTGACACCTAGAGTTCAAGCCCTAGAGAACCCAGATTTGATTCCCAGCATCCACATGGCAGCTCACAGCATCTGTAAATTGTCTTACAGATGTCTAGATCTGGGAAACCCGACACTGTCTTCTGTGTGAGACCCTCAGGAGACCACAGGCTCCCCAAGTGTTCCAAGTGACCTAGTGTTCCAGTTTCATTTCTGTTGCTGTGATAAAATATCTAATAAAAAACAAGGAAGAAAAAACGTTTATTTTAGCTCACTATTTGAGGTTTCATCCCATCACTGCAGGGAAGTCATGGCATCACGCACATCAATGCAATGAGCAGTTATATTGCAATGAGTCTAGTTTGAGGTCTCTGGCTTCTGTGACATGATCAGTATTGGATCCTCACTGGGACTCCAGGCTATCCTGTTGTTGCTCTGTGTTATGGAGATCCTGAAGCTTTGGATTTGTGGGACTGGCCCTTTTATACATCCCAGTGGTTTGCAGAGGATACAGATTTTGGAGTGGGCCAACTCAGAGTCCTGAATCTGAGCCTGGGTGGTAGCTGAGCTAGTCACCCGGTGCCTGCATCAGCAGGAGGCAGGGTTAGCTCTGCTCTTATCCCTTGGGAATGGCTCATCCACACGCACACCTCCAGAGCCAGTTCCAGTGTGCTGCCCAGTCAAGGCCAGAGGCCCCCTCTCCTCCAAGTGCTGCAGCCTTCAAGGGACTGAGTCAGCGCTTCTGCTCTCACACCCTCAGGACCAGGGTGCAGAGTGGGAGTCAAGAGAAAAGCTAACCTTCCTCACAGTGGGAGAGTAGCTTCTAGGAAGCCTTCTTGTTCTCCTCTCCACATCCTCCATCAGCAAAAACAGAACAGTGTAAGGAGGGTGCAGAACCGATCCCACATTCGAATCTAGTCCTTAGCCTAGCCACAGCAGGGAGCCTCACATTCAGAGTCCACCATGCGAGCATGAGGATGCTTCCATTCACATGCCCGGGAGATGGGAGAAGACATGCCAGCGGCCTGTGAAGGATACCCATCCCTAAGGATAATGTTTACGATGCATCTGGGAAGGCATGGGTCAGCTTGCCAGCTGGCTCCTCCTGCCTCTCCTTGACCTAGAAACTGAAGCCATTTTTTTTTCAAGGAAGGCTTGGCAGTATTTATGTTAAATGGTGCTACCTTTGACCTAGCTACCATGTTCGAATCTTGGAAGTCTGGGGAAGCAAACCACTTCATGCCTCAGCTCCCTTGCCTGTAAAATAAAAGTAATAATAGTACCCCATGAGCTTGTAGAAGTAAATGGTGTTGTGCCCGTAGTGAGTGGTACCTAAGCATTAGCTTCCATAATAATGTGTTAATACTCCACCAATACAGGCTGGAGAGATGTCTCAGGAGTTAGGGCGGAGGGGGGCTGTGGCGGACAGGCAATGGCTGTTCTTTCAGAGGACTGGGTTCAATTCTCAGCACCCACATGACAGCTCACAACTGTGTAACTCCAGTTTCTGGGGATCTGACACCCTCAAGCATACATACATACATACATACATACAGGCAAAACACTGACGCATGTAAAACAAGTAAATAAATCTTTTTAAAAAGTACCCCACCAATATACCAAGTATAAACAAAAGACTAGAGGCAGTTGAATTCCTTTTTATCAAATTTTCAGATAGGGTCTCACTATGTCGTTCAGGATGTCCTTGAACTTATGATCCTCCTGCCTTCACCTCCTGTGTGCTAAATAGACATAATCTGCTATGGCTGGCTTCTGTTTTGTTTAAGGTTATATTTTTTTATCTTTTTTTTTTTTTTTTTTTAGATTTTTCAATTTTGTGTATGTGTGTGTCTGCATGTGGGTTTGTGCACACATGAGTGCAGGTATCCAAGGAGTCTTAAAGAGAGCATCAGATCCCTGGGAACTAGAGTTACAGGTGGTTGTGAGCAATCCAGTGTGGGTGCTGAGAACCAAACTTGGGTCCTCTGCAAGAGCGAATTTGCATATTAACGATGGAGCCATCTCACCAGCCCTTTTTTATATTTATTTTACTTTAAGTGTATGAATGTTGTACCTTCAGCTGCATGGTTATAAGCCACCACGTGGGTACTAGGAATTGAACCTGGATCTTCTGGAAGAGCAAAATTGTGCTCTTAAATACTGAGCCACCTCTCTGGCCCCAGTTTTACTTTGTCTGGCACAGGGTCACACTGTGTAGCTGAGACTGGCCTTGAGTTCATTATGACATGCATGGTAGCTATGTAGCCCAGGTTGGCCAGTCCTACCTCATCTACTTTCTGAGTGCTGGGACTAATTCATACATGTCACTGTGCCCAATGATTTTTTTTCTTTTTTCTCTTTAGTTACCATACAAAATAAAATACCCAGATTTTTTTTTTTAATAATCAGCAAACTTTGGAGTTTAAAATATACAGATGGTGTTGGGAATGTCACTCGGTTGTTAGAGTGCTTGCTCGCAAAGCCCCGGGCTTGATCTCCAGCACTGTATAAACAAGGCATGGTCCTGCATGCCTGTAATCCCTGCTCTTTGGAGATAGGAGTAGAACTGGTTCAAGGTTATCCTCTGCTACACAGCAAATTCAAGGCTAGTCTTGGATGTGTGAGACCATCTTAACCAACAACTATAATAGCAAAAGCAGTATGTGTACATGACAGAAGAAGCACCTGTCCAACATATCATGAGGACCTGGATTTCAGCCCCATCATGAGATTGAGAAAAAGAAAGAAAAGGGAGAAGGGAAGAGAAGGAAAAATGAAAGGAAAAATAATAAAATGACTGCCTATTTTGCAGGGAAGAGAGAAGGGACAGAGGACCTGAGAGGGTCCCTTGCTCCATGGCCAGATGATTAGATTCCTGCCCTAGTGCTCATGGAAACCTGGGGTTCTGCATGAGTTGAGGGGAGGGTAGGCACACTGTGGACACGCCTTCCATCCCTGCAGAAGCCTCATTGGCCGTCCGACTTGTCAGTCTGGTAGCCCCATCCTGCTTCTGTCCGTTTTTTAAGCAAATCCTTCAGGAATTGGAGAAGGGAAGGGACAGACAAAGAGGGAAGGAGAGAAGAAAGAATGGAAGAGAGGCGAAGCAGAAAGGAAAGAGAGTCGCAAGCTAGGAATGCGGTGTCCCTGCATCCTCATGGCCCCAGGAAGTGGGGCAGGGAACTGCTCTTCAGCGCGCTGGCAGGGGTCGCCATGGCGACCGAGCACTGGTCTCTTCATGATTAATACTCCCAGGCAGCTGTCTTCTTGGAGTCTTTTAAAATACACACAGTATTATTTGAACACAATGATATTTAGAGCAGAAAGATCAAGGTGGGGTGTGGGGAAAGAGCGGTCCTGTTAGCTGAGCTGTGGAGGGGCTGGGTTTCTTCCCTTCCCGGAGAAGAAAGTAGGCTGCCTTCCCTGCCATCCCCTCCTGGCTCAGCTTGCTCTCTGAATGCAGAGCTTCTCCTGCCAGGTGCTGCAGCAGCATCACCATCTGAAGGGCCCTCACAGCACCTGGCATCGGGCTGTGTTCAATGAACACTTGGTGAATGAAATCATCCATTCATTCATTCATTCATTCGGCACCATTTTGTTCGATTATCTAAAAATAAACTCCATTTTGCTTCTACCATGGAAATATGAAATGTCCTTTTCTTTTCCTCAAGGACATGCGCACAGCACACACACACACACACACACCTTACTGCCACCGCCATCAGATCAGCTTCTACGATAGGCATCTGTATGACCCCTGTGGTCTTGTCCATGGTGGGTCTGACAGTCTTTCAGGGATCAGTGATGGCTGGTTGTGTTCCCTACTTGAAAAGCTAGAAGATCTTCCACTCACAAATATGTTTGTGTGAATCATTCTGCAAAGTAAACAATGTTTTAAGTAATCTTGTAGAGCCTAGCTTGAACTCACCACTCTGCCCCCACCATAGAACAAAAGTAGCCCTGGGCAATTCACACATCTCCAGTGTTTCCTCCTTGATCCCTGAAAACAGGAATCTACAGCTCCTTACTCCAAGGAGGTAAGAAAACGATACAATGTTTTCAAAGTCTAGGTAGATATTATTTCCCTTTTAAGCATGCATGGGGTTTTTTTTTGTTTTGTTTTGTTTTTTGGTTTTTCGAGACAGGGTTTCTGTGTAGCCCTGGCTATTCTGGACCTCACTCTGTTGACCAGGCTGGCCTTGAACTCAGAAATCCACCTGCCTCTGCCTACCAAGTGTTGGGACTAAAGGCGTGCGCCACCACTGCCCGACACTTTTTTAAAAAAAAAACTTTTTTTAAAGATTTATGTATATGAGTACACTGTTGTCTTCAGATCCCATTACAGATGGTTGTGAGCCACCATGTGGTTCCTGGGAATTGAACTCAGAACCTCTGGAAGAACAGTCAATGCTCTTAACCACTGAGCCATCTCTCCAGTCCCCAGAGTATGCATGTTTTTCTGTCTGAGATGTAACCCACCAGAGCTCAGAGAGCCTGGCTTCCTTATCTTCTAAGCCTTCCCAGAGACCTTTGAACCCAGAGTGTCTTTACACGCTGCTAAAAGTTCAGAGGGAAGGCAAGGGAGATGGTACAGTTGGTAAAGCACTTGCTCCACCAACATGAGGGTGTGAGTTTGACTCCCAGAACCCATGGTAAAAACAAACCAAACCAAACACCAGTCAGGTGTGGTGGAACCTGCCTGGAATCCTAGGTCAGGTCCTAGGAACCTGGGGGCCAGCTTGCCTTTCAGCTGTTTCAGAATCTATGTGTCCTAGGGTCAGTGAGGAATCCTGCCTCAAAATATGGTAGAGAGCTGTCTTAGCTAGGTTTCTACTGCTGTGATAAAACACCAGGACCAAAAGGAACTTGGAAAGGAATGGGTTTTTTTCAGTTTACAGTTGTAGTCTGTTATGAAGAGAAGTCAGGACAGGAACTCTCTGCAGGAACCTAGAGGCAGAAACTGAAGCAGAGTCTTGGAGGACCACTGCTTACTGGATTGCTTCCCAATGGCTTGCTAAGCCTGCTTCTTACACAACCTAGGACCACTTGCCCAAGAACAGCAGGGCCCAGAGTGAGCTGGGCCCTCCCCCACACCAGTCATTAATCCAGAAAATGCCCCAAAGGCATATCTACAGGACAACCTGATGCTTTTTTTTTTTCTCAGTTGAGGTTCCTTTTCCCCAAATGACCCTACCGTGTGTCAAGCTGACAGAAAATTAGTCAACACGAGAGTGACCGAAGACACTTGACATTGACCTCTGGCCTCCACATGAACTAGCACATATGTGCATGCACACGTGAACATGTATGCACAAAGTTGGAGGAAAAAGGAGCCACACTGGAAGGGGAATGCTCAGATGTCTCCCATTTAGTCTCTCCTTGTTCACAGGGAACCAAATACAGAGAGATGCTCTTTATCCTCCGGGAGCAGTAATTTTGTGTGAATGTGTCTCCTGATGGAATTACACAGAGATGAGGGACACCCGAACCCATCCACCCCACATCCATACACACACACACACACCTTACTGCCACCACCATGTCCAGTCGGGGTGTGCCAGCCCCAACTCAGAGCACAGTCTACCTGTCTCCTCCTAATCTCTCCTCCTTTCCAGCCCTGCCCCAGGTCTGGCCTCTAGTGAGAGCAAATTAAGGTGACTTGGATGCTTGTCCCTGCACAGACCTAGCCCAACAGACCTTGGCAGAGAGCTGCAGTGGCCTGGCACCTCACCACAGGACTAAGGGACTTATCTATGACTAAGAGGGAGGAGGGATGCTGTGGCGGAGGGAAGAACAGCAGAAGGAGTGGGCAACCTGGGGCTGGCCAATCTGGCCCGACGGGCCACCTAGGGAGTCCTGGACACCTGCCCAGCCAAGCTCCTCTATTCCCCTCCCCTTAGGCCACAAGATGCCAGAATATATGAGAGACACGTGTGCCCTTCCTGTCTAGTGTGGGCTCACCCGGCCTAGGCAATGCATTTGGATTAGAGTCAAGCTCTGGGTCTGAAATAAAGCGGAATAATTTTCTCTCTCTCTCTCTCTGTGTGTGTGTGTGTGCATTCCTTACAAACAGGTTTCTTTTTAAACAAAGTTTTATGTAGCATGAGTCTGGCTTTGAATTTCTAACCACCCTACCTTCACAGTGCTGGGATTACAAATGTGAATCATCGCACCTAGTTTCTGTAGGGATGTGTACGCTAAGCAAACACCTACAACTGAGCCGCATCAACACCCCCACTTCTGTATTTTCTATATGGACATCATGTGTGCAGATAACAGCATTGGAACTGTGGCCATCATGGGACCACATCTGTGCATGGCTGTAAAGAATCCTTCACCCAGCTTGTAGACTTGGGAAGATGCATGGAAGTGTATCAACGCATTCTGCAGATGAGTGTGTGATGGAGTTTATTCTGTGAACAGTTGGAAAGTCACTGTGGGGCAGAGGAGTGGCTAAGGATGGAAGTGGACCTCTCCAGTAGCTGCTGAAATCTACCATCTGGGCCCAGAGAGGAACCTAGGGGATGAACACTGAGAGGATGCTGAGGGTTCTGCGATACTGAGATTATACAGTAGGTAAAGCAGCACTGACTCTTGAAAAGGTATAAGCAGAGGGGATTCTCGGAGATGCACTGACAGCCTCTCTGGAGCCCACACCCTGCAAGGAATTTGTTTCCATTTCAGGGGGAGTGGAAATGAAGTGGGGGGACCTCAGACCTGCTACCCCTGCCCTCCAGTGCCCAGACTCATATAAATTGAAGCTCTTTTTCAATTTTATGTTAAACTTAATCATTTGATTAAATTATTTCAGGCTGGAGAGGTAGCCCAGCAGTTAAGAGAACTTACTGCTCTTGCAGAGGTCCCAGGTACTGTTCCCAGCATCCATACTGGGCCACTCATAACCACCTATAACTCTAGCTCCAGGGGATCGAGGATGTCGGAGCTCTGTGGGCATCTGCACTCATGCACATACCCACACACAGACATATAATTTACAATAAAAATAAATCTAACATGTAAGAAATGTTACTTCAAACTGGCATAATGGCCTTTAATCCCAGAAGCACCCAGTTCCCTGCAGGTAGCAGAAAAGGGTCTGCCACAATTTGTCAGCTGTCAAAAACTGAATATCCTGTAGATTAGACTTACACTCATAAGAATCCCAGATGTGTTCACATTGAAACAGTTAAGGCCAGACATCGACATTTTAAAAAAAAAAAAAGCAAAGATTTGGAAGTTACGCATGTGTTCGTGGATAACCAATACAAGGCTAATTCAGGATCTTCCTGTGCCATGGAGAACTAGTCAGCCTTAGAAAATACCTTAGAAAATAGGTCTTTGTCTTCAGACATAATGCAATCTCTCAGCTAGTTTAAGTGAAAAAAAAATTTCCAGAACAGTTTGAATGTGTGTATAGACAAAGACATTTTCCCCAAAACTACTCAATGCCAACATGGCTACCTCAAGAAAAAAAAAATGAAGGCAGGAGAAACCTTTAATTTTCAGAATGTACTCTCAACTTGGCATGATGACATACACCTTTACTCTCAGGACTCAGGAGACAGAGACAGAGGCTGGTGGACCTCTATAAGTTCCACACAGTGAGTTCCAGGTCATCCAGAGCTGCATGTGAGACCTTGTCTCAAAAAATAGGATATTCTTGTATACTACTTGATCCTGCCCACTTCCATCATCAAAATTTTCATCATGACGATTTTTACGTTTTTTCAAAGCACGAAGTAAAATGTTAAAACAGGAGCAAACACACAAACACACCTAAATAAAGGCAATCTCTAAGGACCTGCTTATCTCAGGCCCCCAATGCTTATCTCAGACCCCCAATCTGGCTTTTTCTGCGGATGCTTGGGTTTCAAACACAGATCCTCATACAACTTAATCCTGCTTTCAACTCAAGTGCTCTTATCCATTTCGGGGTTACTAAGTGTGCCCGAGACTTCATGTTATCTGGTTATTTCTCTCCTTAGCAAGCTCACAGGTGAAGAAACTGGTGTTAGGTGGGCGCAAAAGGTTTAAGTGGGAAACGGCGGGTTCGAACCAGTGATTCTACGGACAGGAGGGCAACGCACATCCCGGGCTCTCACACTGCGTTCAGCCCCTGCGGGGCGCACCCGTGGCCCAACGCGCACGAGGCTCCACGCTCTGGGGACTCGCGCGCACGCAGCGGCGCGAGCCCGGCGGCGGCAGCGACGTCACAGGCCGAGCTTTCCTTTTCGGGAGTCCCCGGCATACATCCTGTGTCCATGTTTGGTCATTTACGTCACGGCGCCAGGGCCGGGGCCTCCCGAAATGGCAGTAGCCCGGGGAGTCGGAAGCCCGGAGCCAGCGCCGCCGCAGCTATATAAGTGGGGGGACTGTAGGTTGGGGGAGCCCGCTTGCACTTTGGAGAAGCCAGGAGCCGCCGCCCGAGGCAGGTGCGGGCGAGCCAGGGCGCCGCGGCCCCCCAACCCTCGTCCCCGAGCCAAGCGCCGGGAGCCTGGAGCTGGGGAGCCCGGATTCCCTGCCAGCCGCGCGCGCCCCAGCCCAGCGAGGCCCCGGGCGCTCCGCCGCCACCGCGCCATGCTCCACCTGAGCGACTTCTCCGGCCCCGACGCGCTCCTCTCCAAGCCCACCGAAGGCTGCGCCCACGCCAGCCCCGAGCTGCCCCGGCTGCCTGCTAGGGACGCTGCCTCGGCCGCCTCGTATCCTGGAGGTAAGGAGCGGAGCTAGGAGCTCGAAGACGCCGAACGCGATGAGGGGTGATGGGAGAGGCGCGCGGGGTGTGTGTGTGGGGGGGGGGTCCCCCAAGCGCGCGGTACCATTCCCACCCCCACCAAGGCCACAGGCGCCTGTGCGGGAGCTCTGCGTGTGCGCGCCCCGGGGCGTCCGTGGGGGTCCCTCCGCTGCAAGCTCGGAAGTACACGAGGCGCTCTGCGGGTGGCTTGCGCCAGGAGGGCTTGGGTGGAGGGGGTCGCGGCTGCGGGCTGTGCGGGGCTGATGCGTGGTCCCTCCTTTGGCAGGCGACTTCTTGAGCTGGGCTCTGAGCAGCTGCGGCGCCGGGGGGGACTTAACAGACTCCTGCTTTCTGGAGGGCCCTGCACCCACGCCCCCTTCGGGCCTCAGCTACAGCGGCAGCTTCTTCATCCAGGCAGTTCCCGAACACCCGCACGACCCGGAGGCCCTCTTCAACCTCATGTCTGGCATCTTGGGCCTGGCACCCTTCCCCAGCCCCGAGGCGGCGGCGTCTCGGTCCCCGCTGGATGTCCCTTTCCCCGCGGGCCCCGATGCCTTGCTGCCGGACCTTTACTCCCCAGACCTGAGTTCGGCCGCCTTCCCGGAGGCGCTTTGGGAGACCGCGCCTTCGGCGGGCGCTCCCTCGCAGTGCCTTTTCGAGCCCCAGCTCTCCCCGCCCGACGTCAAGCCCGGGCTGCGGGCGCCTCCCGCTTCGCCAGCGCTGGACGCTGGTGCTTCGGCCTTCAAAGGGCCCTACGCCCCCTGGGAGCTGCTGGCGGCCGGGGCCCCGGGGAACTGTGGGTCGCAGGGCAGCTTCCAGACCACCCCGGAGGCCCGCTTCTCCGCCGTAGGGACCAAGGTCGAGGACCTGCTGTCCATCAGCTGCCCCGCCGAGCTGCCCGGCCCGGCTACCAGACTCTACCCGGCAGGGGCCTACGACGCCTTCTCGCTGGCCCCAGGTGACTTAGGGGAGGGGACCGAGGGCCTCCCGGCGCTGCTGACCCCTCCGGGCGGGGAGGGAGGGAGCGGCGGCGAAGGCGGGGAGTTCCTGGCCGCCCCTCAGGGGCAGCTGTCCCCTCTGGGCCTGCGCGGCGCCGCCACGGCAGACTTCTCCAAACCCCTGGTGGCCGACCTCCCGGGGGGCAGCGGCGCGGCCGCGCCGGCCACGGCCGCCGCCTCCTTCCCCGCGACCAAAGCCCGGCGCAAGGGACGCCGGGGCGGCAAGTGCAGCGCGCGCTGCTTCTGCCCGCGGCCGCACGTCAAGGCCTTCGCCTGCCCCGTGGAGAGCTGCGTGCGGAGCTTCGCGCGCTCCGACGAGCTCAACCGCCACCTGCGCATCCACACGGGCCACAAGCCCTTCCAGTGCCGCATCTGCCTGCGCAACTTCAGCCGCAGCGACCACCTCACCACGCACGTGCGCACCCACACGGGCGAGAAGCCCTTCGCCTGCGACGTGTGCGGCCGTCGCTTCGCGCGCAGCGACGAGAAGAAACGGCACAGCAAGGTGCACCTGAAGCAGAAGGCGCGCGCGGAGGAGCGCCTCAAGGGCTTGGGCTTCTACTCCCTAGGCCTCTCCTTCGCCGCGCTGTAGCCGGAGCTGGCCCCGTAGGTCGGGGGCGCCGGGTGCACGGCGCACGCGGCACGGTCCGGCCGGTCCCTCGTCCCCGCTGCCCTCCCTGCCTCTTCCACGCACGTCCGGGGCCACCCGCAGCCCAGCTCCAGCTCCCCGAAGCGCCCGCCGCTCACGCCCTTCAGCACGGGCTCCGCGGACAGCGCCCGCTGTTCTGGAGCCGCCTTCCTCTCGGTCCACCCACAGAGCAGGCACTTCCTTGGAACTGAAGAGGGTTTTTTTGTTTGTTTGTTTGTAACTGGCGTACGCTCCGCGCCTTCCTCTTTATCCCTCCCAGAGACAAACTGGGGAATGTACCGAGCCGGTCTCTCAAAAACTTTGTACAGCAAGTCCAGCAAGCCTTTGGATGTGATGTTTTTGCTTTGGGGTTATTTCCTTTTTGTTGTCGTTCATTTTTTGTAAAGCAGACCCTACTCTCAAGCATTTGACAAAACTGTTTATTTTTGCAATTAAAATATTGTGCTAAAAGCTTACAGAATCTGCCTTGTAAAAACTCATAACCCTGATCCCATAACTTCTTTTTCAGGACAGTATATACCCGGAGACAGGAAATACTCACATTGGTGAGATGCAGGCCGCTGACATTACTGACAAGCATTGTGACACACATTAGACATTTCATAAATATAAGAAAATAAATTGATATACTTCTTTTTTCACCACTGACTTAAGGATTAACAATGTTTCTGGAATCAAAAGTGAAAGGCAAAGAAAGGTAGTTAGTAATGTTGTGATGTTCTCTAGGCCTCAGTCTCTAGTACCATTTTCAAACCAGGAAGCAGTCAGTGTAAATTTCTCACTGTGCGATTCAACTGGAAACAACCAGGGTCAGTTATCCCTAACTCCAAAGACAGTAGCTTGCTTTCCAGCCCCGGAATGAAAGAAAGGATGAGCCTTTGGAAAAGGCTTCCAAACAGGAAAGATTTGGCACTAGAGGGCGCCCTGGGTGTCAAAGGCCGCTGCCGTTTAGTGAAATGTGACTACTCTGTCACTATTTGCTACCACACATACATCTGTTCAAGAATCACATGCTGTAAAGACCAAAAGGGTCTCTGGGTTCAAATAAGCCAAGCCTAATGCTGTGAAGAGCAAGCCAGAGGCTCCTGGAAGGGCCGTCTCCAGGAGATGACAGTCCCTTTACTACACAGCCCAACTCATGGCACAGAAAACCCTTTCCAAAACTTTACCTCCAGGTTAACCATTCATGGATTGAGGGTGCAGGCAGGCATAGGAAACCATGAATCTTTAATAGGAAAGGTGGGACATCTCTTTATTCTCTTGATTTGCTCCTCAAAGTCTTTTCCACCTTGGGCTGTATAAAAGACCTACCATTTCACCTCCTGAATGACAGCTCTATGCTAAAGCAAGGGTAGGCCAACTCAGCCGACCTCTCAGGGAGAGAGGGAGGGAGAGAGGGAGGGAGAGAGGGAGGGAGAGAGGGAGAGAGTATTTGGAGGTCAACAACGTAATGTTCTTCTGGAGCCATCAACTAGGGGTTTTGGTTGTTTCTATCTCTGTATGTGTGTACATGTATGTGCATGTGCGTTTGCAAGGGCATACCTTTGCAGAAGCCAAAGGAGGATGTCAGATGACCTCCGTCACACCTTACTGTATATTTTTTTTTTGTTTTATATACTTTGGATGCATACGTGTTTTTCCTGAATGTATGCATGTTTATTTGGTGCCTACAGAAGTCAGAAGAGAGTGTCAGATCCCCTGGAACTGGAGTTCCAGATGGCTACAGCACACCATGTGGGTTATGGGGATCAAACCTCACTCCCCTGTCAGAGTAACAAGTGTTCTTAACCACCAGGCCATCTTCCCCAATCCCCTTCCACTGTAGTTTTTTTCTCTTTTTCTGATATGGTCTCTCAGAACCTGAAGGTCAGGGTTTGGGCTAGACTAGCCAGCTGGTAAATTTCCTAGCTGCACCTGTCTCTAACCCTCAACCCTGGGGTTACATGTTTCTACAGGTTGTTAGTGGCCATACCAGCTTTTACTGTGTGAACTGGTTATTAAAATTCAGACCCTCCTGCTAGCACAGCAAATGAGCTTACCCACGGATCAACTCCGCAGCCATCTATCTTGTTTAGTTATTTTGTTTTACTGAAGAAATGTAGCTTTCTTAAAGGAAATGGGGTGGGGAAAAAATCCCCAGATTAGGAGATACCCTGAGAGAGAAATACTCTTGGTTTTTGAGTCACTGGACGGGGCTGACTGTTCTGCCACTGAAGCCCAAGGATCCTCCTATTCTGACTCTCCAGCTCAGGTTACAATCTGCCCAGATTTTCTTTTTTAACATAGGTTCTGGGGCTGGAATTGAAGTCAGGCTGGCAAGGCACGCACTGTACCAACTGATCTCTCTCCAGCGCCCAGCTGCTCTTGAACCAGGAAAGACCACAGACAGATGCTGTGTTCCTCCTCTCTCAGCCCCTGCTCTCTGATGTGCTTGCCCTCCAGGAACCTGAGATTAAAACATTCCACCCTGAAGGGGAGCTCCTGAAGCAAGAAGGTGAACAACAGAGCTTCAGGCTCTTCCTGAAACTAACAAGATTCACTAGGTCCCTCCCTTCCAGAGTAAACAGACTGCCCCCACTCCCCCATACCCCCACCCCCCATCCCACCCCTGCTGCAAATACTCCAACTAGGTGAGCTGGCAAGAGGACTGAGAAGGAGAAAAACTGCAGAGGACTTTGAGCTTGCCTGTGAAGCTGTGAACTTGCCTGAGACCAGCGGAAGCGCCTGGAAAAGACACTCGCCAGGCTGCCTGCAGGCCGTGGCACCCACGCTGCGATGGGCCTTGGCGATGTAGCTGTCTTTGAGTCATTTCTGCTCCTGTAAGTAACCTCAATAAAACTCATTAGTTCACCAACTTGGACTTTGGTGGTATCCGTACTTTGGTCTGTCATGGGTTTGCTACTAGGGGTAAATAGATGAATGTGTTTGGTCTCCTCAGGACAGGTTTTGTCACTCAAATGCAACCCCAACAGCTGACCAGAGACAAGATAACCCAGTCTGAGGCTTGAAGCCTTTTTTCTCCCTAAGTATTAATTGCCCTCTCAGGACTGAGGAGTCGTGTCTAATAAACTAATTGTGACAAACTGATGCTGTCTCTTCCAAAAGAATTGCTATTTAAGAACTATGGCCTGCAGAGGGCAATATTTAACCCTTTGGAGCTCAAGTGATGGATTGCCAAATGCTGAGGGGTAAGTGACAATAGATTCAGGAGACCTGAAATAAAAGGTGAACCTCATTATCATACTGATTATACCTTCATACATATACATTCATAGGCACGGACCTCAGACATCATTTCTATACAGAGTAGGCAAGGAAGAGCATGAAGGCCCAGCTCTTCTTTTTTTTTTTTTTTCCTTAAGGTTTTATTGATTTTTCGTGAGTTTCCCATCATGCACACTAGTCCCATGCATCTCCCCCTTCTCTTGTACTCTTGTATCCACTCTCTGCTTTTGCAACCTCCCCCCTAAAAATAAAAAACATACAACACAAAAAATAAACAAAGTGTAGAAAACATCTCGTCGTGGAAGCTGTAGTGTGTCACAGTGTGTCCCACAGGATATCCCTCTGTCCACACATAATCTCTTTTAAATGTTCATTGCAGTGAGTCATCGCCCAGGTTTGAGGTCTCTGGCTTCTGTGTCATGAAGATCCTGCATCTTTACATCTGCAGGACAGAAAAGGCCCATACCTTAAGCAGCACCAAACCACACCACCTGAACAAAAGGAGATCATATAGGCAGGTCGTTGGCGGTGGCTGGTCTCTGAACCAGAGCATCCTTGCCTGCTTCTGCTGGGTTCCATCACTGTGGTCCTCTCTGTCCTTTTCCAGATTGTCCTCATAGCCTACTATTAAGTTTAGTGGGATAAGAAAAGGGAACTCTAAGAAAGTGACTTCATAGTAATCCTGGTGACTAGCCACGAAGTCCTCTTCATCCCCATTTGGTGGAGATTCCCCAGGGACCTTGAAGGAAGAGAATGTTAGACCAGGGATGGAGAAAACTAAAGTCAACCAGAAAACCCAAACTGAACTTAAAAAGCATCAAGGGCTGTCCGTTTATTTTCATTTTGGCTTGATGTTTATTGTTTTAGAGTTTATTTTATGGTTTTACATTTTATTATTTATTTTGTTTAATAAAATTATTTATTTTTATTCTATGTGCTTTGGTGTCTTCTCTGCATGGACTAGGGTGTCGGCTCCTCTGGAACTGGAGTTACGGACAGTTGTGAGCTGCCATGTGGATGCTGGGAATTGAACACGGGTCCTTTGGAAGAACAGCCGGTGCCTTTAGCCACTGAGTAGTCTGGCATTCTTTGGCATCTTGTTCATTCTCCTTTGTAATCCATTGTTTTATGAGTTATTGCTTTTAGCTTGTAAACTCATCTGGCACTGGGCTCAACCTGGGCAGCTGGGCTCTGTGGCCCAGGCTGAAGGTATCTTTCCTTACCTGGCACTCTAAGAGTATGAGCCAGTAGTGAAGAGTGTTGTTGGTTGTTCTGAATGGAGTCAGGCAGCCCAGGCTCTCCTCAAGCTCACTGTGTAATCTCTGCTGCTATTACAGACATGCCACACCACACCCAGCTGAATCTTTTGGCAATTCCTTTACTTGGAGTTCCTGTTCCATACAGGTATAAGTAGTTATAATTTTTCAGAGGTAGCTCTCCAAAGAGAGCCTCCTTCTCCAAAGAGCTTACAGGCTAGTTGACCTCCTCCCCAGGCCCTTCAGGGACTGAACTCAACATACTTCATGCTTTTGTGCTGACATTTTTCTCTCTAAATTCCATTCCCTTCATAAAATTTTGCATCTGTCTATCTATCCATCCATCCTTCCGTCCATCCATTCATCCATCCACCTATCCACCCATCTATCCATCCATCTATCTGCCCATCCATCCATCCATCTGGCACTGTGGACCCAACCCAGGGCCTCTTGCATCTTATGCATGCCCTCTACCCACTGAGCTACATCCTCAAGCCCAGAAATAAGAATTTTGATAAGATAAGCTCTGGAAGCCTTGGACAAAGCAGCCTAGAACATGTGCTCAGTCTTTTCCTTTCACCCCAGCCAACCCCCATCCCCTGTTTGAAATGACACCAGTATAACCAGGTTAAACTACCCAACTGTTTCCTGACTCCTATCTCCTTCCATTCCATCACACAACACTAATGGTAGAAACGCTGTAAAACACCATTCGTAATATAATAGTGGTTTAACCCAAATTGACCAGGACATCTAGTCTTCTACCAAAATACTTAAACCTGGGCCAGGGAGATGGCTCTGGATGTAAAAGTGCTAATAGCCACACAAGCCTGATGACTTGAGTTTATTACCCCAAACCCACTTAAAAAGCCAGGCATAGTGGCATGAACCTGTAATCTCAGCATTCCTCTCATAAGATAGGAGAAGGAGACAAGAAAAGCAAAGGAGGATCACGTGGAAGTTCACAGGCAGCTAGCATGAAGTATGGAAGGCAGCTGCAGATAGATCAAGAAAGACCTTGCCTTAACAAAATGAAAGAAAAGTTGCCCTCTAATTTCCACACACAAGCCATGGCACACATGAGTCTATATTCATATATATGTATACACAGCAAATAAATATTTTAAAAACACATATACTTGGGGCATGGTGGCACCTGCCTCTAATCTTAGCACTCAGAAGGCAAAGTGGATCTCTGTGAGTTTGAGGCCAGCCTGGTCTGCATAATGAGAGTTCCAGGACAGTCAGGCTAGGGCTGCACAGAGAGCTCCTGTCTCACAAACAAAACAAAATCATTTACATAAAGATTGGAGAGATGGCCAAGAGCACTTGCTGCTATTGGACTGGACTGTACCTGAATTCAGTTCCTAGAACACACATGGCAGCCCATAGCCACTTGTACCTCCAGCTCCCGCTCACCTCCTGACCACTGTGGTACACACACACACACACACACACACACACACACACTTTGTGTGCTCAGACACACAAACATACATATTACAAAATAAAATCTTAAAAAGAAACACAACCACATATGGATAAAGCCTCCCATGTCCATCCTAAATTTGTCTTCCAGCCACCTCCATCTCTTTATATTCTCCCTTAGAATCTAATACCAAAACACCCCCACCTTTGAGCTTCCCTCTAGGGTGGAAACCTTGTCTGATCCATACCTGTGACCCCCCACCTCAGCAAGACAGCACAGTTCACTTTAGGATTTAATCACTGTTCTGAGTAGTTCAAAAAAGAAGGAAGAGAGAAGGAAGGTGGCCAGAGATCAAGAAGCTGCGAGAGGAGGGGAGATGAGAAAAGGCAGGATGGAGGCCTGAGAACAGGACTATACCTCTGACTAGCTAGGACCTGCCTGATTCTTAATTCATGATTCCCTGCTGTAGCCTTGGGAGCCCTAGATGTGTTTGTCACTGAGCACTCTCTCTTTTGGTTTCTCTGGACCACATGGAGTGGGGCTTACATTTTTAGAACAGTGGTTCCCATAACAACCAAGCAGGAACTGTTGTCTGTGAAATATAGCATGGTCACACATGCGCACATTCATTCATGCATCTGCACATACATATATGTGTGTGAGAATACAGGTGTGTACCTGTGTGCATAAGGACAACCAGCATACATACCTTACATATACATCCACAACCATATACACATGCACTCACAAGTACACACATGCATCTACATATACCTGCATAGCCACAGGTGTATGCCTTCATATCCATACAAATGCATGTATACACACGCACAAAAACACATACCCAGCACACTCCACTCCCCAAATTGTCTTCATATAAGTGCAACAAGCACAGAGTATGGGCAATTTCACAAGAAAGGTGGGGCTGAGATGATAAAGAGATACTTTTGGCTAGCTGCAGGAACTGGTGCATTTATCAAGTCTGCACTTTGACAGGCACAGAGGTGGCATGCAGATGCTGTGCTTTGATGGACTGAGTACCTGGCATTCAAATTGTGGTCTTGCTGTTTGTTGAACTTTGAATTTTAGCTTCTCAATCTGCAGAAGCGAGTTATTTTCTCACTTCTGTGACAAAATAAATAAGTAAATAAATCCTGACACAAGCAACCTAAGGCAGGAAGGGCTTACTTGGGCTCACTGTTTGATGAGATACAGTCCAGCATGTCGGGGAGGCATGGCAGCTGGTCACACTGTCCCCAGTCAGGAAGCAGACAGTAGTGTTTCCTTGTATTCAGTTTGGGACCTCAGTGCATGGGACGGTGCTGGCCACGAGGGCGGCTCTTCTCATTCAAACCTCTCTCTAACCCCCTTTAAAACCCAGTAGGTGATTGCAAACCCTCCTGAGCTTACAGAGAGGACGAACCATCACTGCAGGAATAGGAAGTGACACCATCCGATGCCTGCTGCTTAGCGGACAGGGACTTATTTAAATCTTAGGAGAAATGATCTCCCTTCTTAATCTACGAAGACTTCCTGGAGGTGGAAAGGCTTCAGAGATTCAGGAAGAAAAAGGGGGTGCTTCATTGGCTTGGTCACTGTACACTCACCGGTTCTTGCTAGGTCGTCCCCCTAAACCCCTGACCAGTCTACAGATTCCTTTCCTACATTCCATGTCCCTGGGGTTTCTGCCCTCTCATGTGTGGGACGGGGTCAGTGGAAGCTACCCAAAGCCTCCTGGGGAGTTCTGGAACAGTGCTGGCTGGATTTCTGCTCTGCTGCAAGCCCTGGGTGCAGCCCAGCAGAGGCGGCCGAGGTACCATGTGGTCGAAGTATCATCTCTCTTTTCTTCATTCAAGGCCTAGTTCAGCAGGGAACCCTAAGGGGTTGTTGTTTTGTTTCCTCAGCTCAGCTTCAGCCCTGCGAACTTCCTCTAGCACAGGACAGCCAGGCTGTGCCTACCTCAGCAGATAGATAGGCCTGCAGCCAAGGGTAAGGAGTCTTCTAGGTGCTTCCTTCTCAGGAATTCTGGAGCTATCCTATGGAAGTGATGGGTTTATCTGGAGCAAACCAATTCACAGTCTCTGCTCCTTTCCATTTGGAGGACCAGAAAAGGACCTAAGTGCAATATTAGGTCCGGGAACAGGACACAGTGTGACCCAACGCAGCCAAGTCTTCTCAAAGACAACGTGTCTGACCTGAAGTCACTGAGTGCAAAACCTGTACTTGGGCTCGCAGCCCAAGAGGACGCCGAAGAACTGTGGTGTATATCATAGCTCCCATGCCAGTCTCGTTTTGGTCTCCAGAACCACCCATCCCAAGATCTACTCCTCACTGGGTGCAGGCCAAGTCCGAGGGGTGGGTTAAGGTGGACAGGCCCTGATTAAAGGTGGGCAGCAGAGGACACAGCTGGAAGCTCCAAGGCACAGGATTGCCTTGGTGGTGGTGGCCGGTGTGGGGAAGGTTGCACCCCCATCCCCGTAGTGCCCATCCTCCACCCGAGCTTCTGCGGAAAACCTGGGGACCAGGCGCAGCCGCTCCTGGCTGCAACTGCCGCTCCCCTCTTGCTGGAGAGCCCGCCCCGGAGAAGGGGCCGGCTCCGCCCCACCTCCCGGCCGCCTCCCTCCCTGTCTCCTAGCTGCGCCGGGGCCGAGCGCCCCTTCCTATCTCCCCCTCCTCCGCCCTGCGTACCCCGCCCGTGACCGCATCGCGAGCCCCTCCTGCTGCGCGGGGTTGGGGTATTCGTCCGCCCCCGCCCCCGCCCCAACCGGGAGGCGGCGGCGGCCACCCAAGGCTGCAGTGGGTACCGAGATCTAAGGCCCGGCGGCGGCCCTGCTTCTGGACCGGGCACGCGGGTTCTGTGCCTCTGCACCCCCAGCCCAGGGCCGCGGTGCCTGGCCTCGCCACAGGCTGGAAGAGGTAAAGGCAAGTCTGGAGCGTGCTGCGGGACTGGTCCTGGAGAGGCTAGGCAGGGAAGACCTCAGCCGCTGCCCCCTCCTCCCCTGCCTTCTTCCCTGTTGCCCTCCTGAGGCCGCGAGGCCGTTAGAACTGGGAGGGATTCTTGGCAGGCCAGGCTTCCAGGCAGCCAAGGGGTTAATTTAAGGAATTAAAATCAGAACGGGTCTGAGACCAGGCTTCCCCTCCCCCCTCCCTCCTGTCGCTGCCTGAGCCTTGTTGGGGGGCGGGGGCGGGCTCCAGAAAAAAACCCACTGGGACTCTGGACCTTGGAGAGGGAGAAGGGGGAGTGCCCAGAAACCCCAGCCCTCTCCACCTGCTGGTGATGGAATGGGGGAGGGTCTTGGTAGGCCTGACTGGGCACCTGTGCGGTTATAGGTGCGTGCCGGTGTGCACGTGTGATCGTCTGGAGGCGTTCATATATGTGCACACATGTTTCTGCCTCCCCACACCCCAGTGCCTTTGCGGGTGACTGTGCCCACAGTGTCTCTGGAGGTGTGGGCTCCACTCCATCGCCTTGCATGTGTATGCGATACTGTGCCTGTGTACACTGCCTACAATCTTCCTAGAGTGAGGCCTGCCCCCTCCTTTTGGTTCAGCCTGCGGTGAGGGGCTCAGATGGTTTTCTGGGTGTGGGATCCAGGTGCTGGAGCCTGTGTGTGTGTGACCTTGGGAGGCGTGTGCATGTTTGCAGGATCACGAGAGGGGGTGCTTAGAACAGGAAGGCAGTGAGGAGGGTGGCCAGGGAGCAAAAGACTGGCTGCGATGGCCCCTTTGGGTTTTTATCAGGCTGGGTGACTCTTCTCTAGGCACCCAGTTTGTTGTTAAATAGCTGCAGGGCTCAGGTCCAGGCTTCTTGGAGAACTGGGCAGAGGGTTTGGACAGGCAGGGCATTCTTTTATTCTCTACCCACTGGGGCATAATGGGGGTATAATGTGGACACCTCGGGCTGCCTCTTCATCCTCAGAATGCCTCCACCTGCTGGTGGAGGCCTCCTGTAAACACCTAGTTTAGAGCTTCCTTTGGGGCTTCTAAATCCATCTAACTCCACCCAGATCTTCTCCCCTCTGTTGTCTGATTTCCGCCTCCTCTGCTTCTTTCCTGCAAGTGGATTTTACACGGGAAGGAGGAGGGAAGCACTCCTGGACCCCGAAGGCCACGTGGGTGGGAGAGAAGATAACCGTGGGTAGGTCAGGCAGGAAATTAGGAGCTAGAAAGGGAAATCACAAAAAACAAACTCTGCTAACTTTTCAGTTTTGTCTGAATTTAACTGGTGGGACAGGGGACGGAGATCTGTGACATATATACATTTGTTCCTACATTGAGGAGTACCTAGCTTTTAGGGAGGGTTAAGAGGTAGTGAAGGTTGTCAAAATGTAGTTACCTTGCCTCTGAGTTCCCTAGACCTTCCTCTGATAATGCTTTGTATAGCCAACACATATTCCCTTAGTGCTACTATGGGGTGTTTGTCCTATGAACAGTTCGGGATGGTACAGACATTCCACTCTCAGCCAGAAGGAATGTAGCATAGAATATGAGTTGGTCAAAAAATGTTGTGTTCAAATCCCAGTTTGTCACGGGTTTTATTTATTTACTACTGTATAACAGACACCCACAGAATTTAGAAACTTTGCATGGCATTTGTTTGCTTGCTTATTTCAGTGCTGGGAATTGAACCCCGGGACTTTGTACATACTAGGCATATGGTCTACTACTGGCCTTAAACTTGCAGTCTTCCTCTCTCCCAATTTGCTAGGACTTCAGGCACGTATCAACCACTAGCAACAACGCTATTTCTCATGGTCTATGAGTTGCCTGTGGCTATGGCTATGGGATCTGTGGATCTCACTTGGAATCACATACAGAGTCTCTCAAGGTGGCCTCTCAAGCCCCCTAGGGCCTCCTTCCAACAGTAGCCTCAGGTAATCCTACACATCTGGGATCCAGCCTCTGGGTCAGAAGGCTCCCTAAGGGGAAATGTTCCAAGATGACAAGTCCTGATCTGATGTACAACTACTTAGTGGCGTCTGCTTGCATGAAGCTTGCTGACACCCATTTGGCCAAGCTCTGAGTCCGTGTGGGAGGCACACCAGACACATAAGGGAAACACTAGAAAGCTTGAGACCTCAGAGGTCCTCATACAACCGCCATTTGTTACAGGTCTTTGGTGGCCACGGGTGAGTGATCTGACCAATCTGAGCCTTAGTTTCCTCATTCCAGAGCTGAAGCCTTCCACCTCCTTGGGAGCGTTGTAGTGAGCATGGTGATGTGCCAGGAATATTAGTAGATAGGCATCGGTCCACTTGACTTTGACATCTTGTGCTGAGCACATGACATAGAATAAAACAGGTGATCATGAAGCCTTAGAGCTCAGCTAGAGCAAACCGTGGGGACGGGAAGACACAGTGAGTTCTGACTCTTAGTAAGGGACTGGGGAGCCGTCATGCTCTACAAGGTCATTCGTGGATTTATTTAGTTAACCCGTTTATTTAGTTACATGATGGTAATTGTTGAAAATCGCTTTGGTTGGGCGCTGGAGACATAGCTCAGCAGTTGAGAGCACTTGTTACCCTTGCAGAGGACCTGGGTTCGGTTCCAAGCACCCACATGATGACTCAAAACTGTTTGAAACTCCAGTCTCGAGGGATTCAATACCCTCTTCTGATCAGATGTGTGCATGGTGCTTGTATATACATGCAGGCAAAACACACAACCAAAATAAAAATAAATCTCTTCTAAAAATTTGTTTTAGAAAACTACTTTGGCCGTGTGAAATTTAGTTTATCCATGATTTGGTGATTTCTCTAATAGTGCACTTCTGTGTACCGTGTGGATATGATCATTTGTAGGGTTCCTGCGTGTAGTGTGTAAATAATGGTGGGTCCGATTTATGTGTATATCCATGATCCCCAGCTTGTGTGACCTGCTGTCTGTCAGAATTTAGAGTAGGGGAGGACTTGTGCCGATGTGGGGCTCGAGGTGTCAGCCAAAGGTAACATTTGAGCTGAGTCTACAAAACTTACTAGTTGGAGAATAAAGTCCCAAGAAGGGAGACCAGTGTGTGCCTAGACTTGAAGATGTGACAGAGCCCAGTGCTTCCCAGTGGAGCAGAACTCTCACAGGGCTCAATGGCAATTTGTGTGGAAAAGGAGCAGAGACAAAAGTTGGTGCTGGCGAAGCTGAGAGCTGATCAGTTCAGCCACCCTGGAAGACAAGGATTACAGGTGTACTTCGCCGCTGAGCAGATGGGCTGGGGATATAGCTCAGTTTGATTGCTGGTACTATCCAAGCACTCGGGAGGTGGAAACAGAAGGGTCAGAGGTTCAAGACCATCCTTGGCTTCATAGCAAGTTTGAGACCAGCCTGGGCTACATAAGGACTTGTCTCAAAGGAGGAGGAGTAAGAGACCATTCTTCAGAGATTATTTTACTTGTTTGGGGTGTGTGTGAACATGTGTGTGTGTATGTACATGGGTTAGAAGCTTTCTTTACTTGTTCTTCACCTCATTCTTTAGCAACGGGGTCTCTGACTGAACCTGGCGTTCACTAGTTTGGCTGGACTGGCTATACCTCCCTGGTCACTTTACTGAGAGGTCAGAACTCACTGTGTCTTCTCGTCCCCATGGTTTGCTCTAGCTGAGCTCTGAGGCTTCATGATCACCTGCTTTATTCTATGTCATGTGCCCAGCACAAGATGTCAAAGTCAAGTGGACCGATGCCTATCTACTAATATTCCTGGCACATCACCATGCTCACTACAACGCTCCCAAGGAGGTGGAAGGCTTCAGCGCTGGAATGAGGAAGCTAACGCTCAGACTGGTCAGATCACTCACCCGTGGCCACCAAAGACCTGTAACAAATGGCGGCTGTATGAGGACCTCTGAAACATCAAGCCTTCTTGTCTCCGCCATCCCAGTTCTGGGATTATAAATGTACACTGAGTTTTTTGGGTGAGGATCTGAATTCAGGTCTTCATGCTCTTGCAGCAAGCGCTTTCCTTCCCACAGCCCCTGTTTTACATCATAAGCGACATGCATGGCTGGTATGCATGACAATACTTGCAAAAAGCTTCAGAAGTCATGAGGATTGTAGGATAGGTGAGTTTAAGTCCAAGTAGATGAGGATAGAATTCTGGCCTGTAACAGTTACGATAGGGAAAGCAAGAAGTCAACCATTCAGATAGTTGTGTGTGGTCAAGGCAGAGGATTGAACAAAACCTAGAGCCGTGTCGCTGTCCAGGGTGCTGAACAGATAACAAGGCTGTTGGTTAAGTTGGGACTGGTAAGAAAGGCAGGTTTTAGAATGTGTACAATGGTATTGAGAGTTTAGAATTAGCCACTTAAAGGTTTTGGTTGCCAATATTGAAATAGCCCATTTGATTCTTTGTTTGTTTTGAGACGGTGTTTCTCTGTGTAACCCTGGCTGTCCTGGAACTCATTCTGTAGAGCAGGTTAGCTTTGAACTGACAGAGATCCAAGATCCACCTGCCTGTGCCTCCTGAGTGCTGGGGTTAAAGGTATGCACCACCACTGCCCAGGGAACTCATTTCATCCTTTACTGATTTCTTTTAAAGTCACCTCGAGCTTTAAAAAAAAAAAAGAGGAGAGAAGGGGGTGGGAATGGGGGAAGGAGGAAGGAAGGGATTTTTAGCTCAGTTTCAAGCTCAAGGCATTAGCCGTATCTCTGACCCGTGGAAGCAGATTATCTCTAAGATGTTCATCCTCTCCTATCTTAAAAAATGCTCCTGGAGTCTCCCACACTGCCTACTTCCCAGCACAGGAAACTCATGTCCACTGGGTGTCTGGCCTTATACACACCTCATCCCATAGCAGCCAGACTTGCCCTCTTAGCAGTCCTCAGTGGGTCCTCCTCAGTTCCAGTCCTATGTGAGCTTGCCCACTCCTCCAGATTGCATCTACTCTTCCCTAAGTTTCCTGCCTAACTCCTGCCTCTGCTGTTGGTTCTTGAGAATTCTCTGGCTCTTCTCTCTCCTCCGTCGTTTGAAGGTTCCATCGTCCCCTCTACCTCCTTCTCTTCTCTCTCTGTTCCCACCCAAGCCTTGCTTGTCCAGTATAATTTTTTTAAGTATAAGTTTGGAGCTGGAGAGATCACTAAGTGGTTAAGAGTGCTTGCTGCTCTTGCAGAGGACCTGGGTAGGGTTCCCAGCACTTTCCCACAAGGTAGCTCACAACCATCTGTAACTCCAGTTCTAAGGGATCCAATTCTCTTCTGGCCTCCAAGGATACAGCATACAAGTGATGTACTCATACATATTCAGGTAAAACACTCATACACACAAAATAGAAATAAGTAAGTCTAATTTTTTTTTAAAAAAATGTTTAAGTTTTAAAAATTGATGTAGCTTCAGTTGGCTTCAAACTTGCTGTATAGTGACTTTTTGCTATATTATGAGTGACTTTAACTTCTCATCCTCCTGCTTCTGCCTTGAAGCTTCTGGGGTTATAAGCAATGTATTTAATTTTTTGAAATTGCACTCACTTGCTTTGCATGTGGGTGCATGGAATTGGATGTATTCATGGACAACTTGTGGGAGTCCATTTTCTCTTTCCACCATGTGGACTCCAGTTACCAGGAATGTGGCAAGTACCTGTACCCACTGGCCACCTTACTGTCCCCAATAATGTATTTTTGGCTGCATACTGCAAAGTAGGTACAAATAACCTTACTCCTGTTTTGTATTACTATTGTCATTATCATTATTATCATCATTTTAAGTATATGCATGTTTTCTTGCATGTTTGTGTGTATGTATGCATCACATGTGTGCCTGGTTCCTATGGAGGCTGAAAGCAGATCCTCTGGAACCAAAGTTACAGGTGGTTGTAAGCATCCATGTGGGTGCTGGGAATCAAACTCAGCTCCTCTAGAGAAGTAACAAGTGCTCTTAACTACTGAGCCATCCCTTTGGTACCCATTTGTTTGTTTGATTTTTCTCGTCTACCCCCCCCCACCCCCAGTTCCAAGACTGTGTCTCACTCTGTAGCCCTAGCTGGCCTGGACTTTGTAAACCTGTCTGACCTTGTTGTAGTCACAGAGATCCACATGCCTCTGTCTCCCAAATGCTGGGAGTAGCAGCATGTGCCACCACACCCAACTCTTTTAATTGTGTGGATGTCAGGGTTTGCATCTACTTTCATGTAATAGTGATCATCAGAGCCCCTGCAGCTACAGGGAAGTTTGGTTAGGGGCTGTTTGAAGTGGGTGCTGAGGTTTGAGCTTAGGTCCTCTTCAAGAACAGTATGTGTTCTTAACCACAGAGGCTCTGTTCATCTCCCATACTCTTTCTGACCTTATCATCTTGTACCCAAATGGGTGACCCATATATGCTGAGCACTATGTCTGTGTAGTATGTGTGGCACTGAGCAGTACTCAGTAAGTGTACAGAGAATGAATTTATGGTTAACTACAGCTTAGGCAAAAAGTATAGGCTTTGGTTGATAAGGTGAAAAGAGGGTTTTATTATAAGTGACAGAAATCCTATCTTATTTACTTTTAATTACATCATTTATTTGTGTGTGTGTGTGTGTGTGTGTGTGTGTGTGTGTGTGTGTGTGTTCTTGTGCTATGGGCTAGAATAGGGAGGTCAAAGGACAACTTAAAAGTCAGTTCCCTCCTTCGACGTATGGGCCCTGTGGTTTAAACTCATGTTCAGGTTTGATGACAAGAACCTTTGTTTGCTGTGCCCTCTCACCAGTCCCTGATTTTATTTTAACCAATATATATTTATACATACATATATATGCACACATATATATATATACACATATATATATACACACACACACACATATATATATAATGTATGTGAGTATATTGTCACTGTCTTCAGACACACCAGAAGAGGGCATCGAATCCCATTACAGACGGTTGTGAGCCACCATGTGGCTGCTGGGAATTGAACTCAGGACCTCTGGAAGAGCAGCCTGTGCTCTTAACCACTGAACCATCTCTCCAGCCCCCAATAAAAGATCTTAACACTTCCTGTATCTGTGAAGAGGGGAGATGGAGGAGTCGGGCATAACTGCATTCAGGTTCTCAGAGAAGTGGGTGACTCTCGCTCCTGGCTCTGCTTCCTTGGTTATTCGCATGTTTTTCCCTCTGTGCATGGACTCTGCGAGGTGGTCAATCTGTGCACTGATGGCCCTTTTCTCCTCCATAGTTCAGTAGAGACTGCACAAGGTCTCAGAAAGATTCATCCTAGCATGTGATCCCCAAAGGAAAAGAGGACTACCCCCTAACTCCCCACCCCCGCAAACCTCCCAGTAAAAAATTCCACTGGCTTAGTTTGAGGAATGCACCCATCCTGGGTCAGTCATTCTGACCAGGGAAGTGGGACTAGATCCTGTGTCTACTTACTAGGAATAAGGTAGGCCTGCCAGAACCACATGGCGTGGAAGGGGGCAGCTCACCAAAGAAAGGCTGGATGCTGCATGACCAAAAGGTGAAGTTGAAAATAATGTCCCTACAGGACTTACCAGGGCCCACATGGTAGTGGAAGCCATAGAGTAATATCCCCTGTATTTCTGGCAGTAGTAACAGGTAAGATTGTGACAGGACGCACGGGGATTTATGTCTTGTTTGGAGTAGTGAGATGGGCCTGAAAGGCTAAACATAATAATAAATAATAAATGAATAAAGTTACTCCAGTAAGTTAAGCCTGTAGAATCCTTGCCAGAGAAATCTGAAAGCTGGGCTTGGAAAGAAAGGAGCCCTGAGATGGATCTACTGAGAAGCAGGGCCAGAGGGTGGGGCTAGGCACAAATGGGGCGAGTCTCAGTTGCAGGAGTTGTTAAGTTGGGAGAAGCAAAACACATATGAGCATCTCTGACTGTTCCGCCCCCATGCTCAGAACACAGGCAGGAATCTAAACAGATGATGATAGTGTGCTTGTCTTTTTTATCCTACTGTCTATCTTCCATCATTGCCCTCCTTTTTTCTTGTGTGTGTGGGAGTGCGCATGTGTGTATATGTGTATTCATGTAGCATTCATACCTGTGTAAGGATGCCAACATGTTTTGGTCCAAGGTTGACATTAAGAGTCATTCCCTCTTGTCACTGAGGCAGAGGCTATCAGACGAACCTGGAGCTCTCTGGTATGTCTGGTTTTGTAGTCCAACTTGTTCTGGGAATCTCCTGTATTCGCTTTCAGATGCTGGGATTACAGGCCGGCAGCCATGCCCGCCAGGCATTTATGTGGGTTTCTGGGGATCTGACCTCTGTCTTCATACTTGCCTAGCTAGCTCTTAACCACTGAGCCATCTCCCCCCCCACCCACACACACACCCATCACCTCCTGGGTTGCATCTAGGGAAAGCTTTATGCCCACTAGGAGGTGTGCGAGCCTAGACAGGAACATTCCCAAGAACACAGTCACCTCTCAGGTGCAGTGGGTGGAGGGCAGCTCGGGATGTGCTGGGGTAAGGAGCTTCCGGGATATCAGTAGCCACTCTCCCCATCTGCGTTGGTGCTCACCCACAGGCCTGTTTCTCCTTCTTGATTTCCTGGAGCCTGATTATTAGGGTACCACGGAAGCTATAAAGTGTTCTTCAAGGATGGGAAGGGACAGGGAGGGACTTGGAAGCACACTTAGGACACTGCTGCGCCTAGCTGGAGCAGACAGGTACGCGGGTCACAACAGCCCTGCTCCCCACCAGCTGTGTACGTGGACTGGGGATCTCCAGGCCCACTGTTGTGTGGCAAAACACTTGTCATCTCACCCCAGATACGGAGCCAGCAACAGATCAAAGTATGGATATACTTTGAGTATTGGCTCACCAACTTGGTGGTGAGCCAATGAGTTTTATTGGGGTAACTTATCAGAATATGGATGAGAGGTGACTTACAGGAACAGAAATGACGCAGAGTCAGCTGCATTACCTAGGCCCACCCCCGCCTGGGTGACAGCTCATAAAGGCTGGGAAATGGGAGCTCACTGCACAGCCTGAGGAAGCTCAACAGGTTGGAGAGTGGTCTTCCCCAGACACCCAGCTAGTCTAGACTCAGGCTTGGTTTTGCTACTTCCACGCAGTTGGTCAGCACAGCTGGTCTGAGGATGATTCAGCTATCTTTATTGTCTACTCTGGGGAGGGAGGGGCCTACTGTGTCTGCTCAGTTTCAGGGACTTGGAGCTATTTTGAGTTTGTTTACCTTCAGTTTAAGGCCTCCCCAGGATAGAATGTTTCAATCTCAGAGGAAACTGCTCCACAAGTCTGGCCTCCTCACTCTTGCTTGTTGTAATGAATCTATTTGGTGTTCTCTTCCTGTTCTGTTCTGTTTTTGGTTTGTTTTTTTTTTTTCCTTTTTGGTTTTTCAAGACAGGGTTTCTCTGTGGAACAGCTCTGAGTGTCCTGGAACTCACTCTGTAGACTAAGGTGGTCTCTGACGGCACAGAGATCCACCTGCCTCTGCCTCCTGAGTGCAGGGATTTAAAGTGCATGGCACTGTTCCCACCTCAAGCTCTTCCATTTCTTCTTGAGTCAGTTTGGTGTTTTATGTTTTCCTAGAAAAGCATTCAGCTCATTCAGATTTTCAGGATTTGGGGCCAAGATTTGTGCCTAGTGGTATTTTCATAATTGAAAAAAAAATCTGCATGCCAGTCATGTACCTCATCTCATTATATGGTTGTATAAGCGCTATCTCTCTCTCCCTCCCTCCCTCTCTCTCCCTCCCTCTCTCTGTCTCTCTCTCTCTCTCTCTCTCCATATATATGGTGTTTTCTAGGAAGTCATTTTTAAAACTTATTTCTATTGGCTACCTTTTAGAATTTAGAATACCTAAAGGACAATGATCTTGGCACACTTACTAAGAATTTAGTGACCTTAGTCTTTTTTGTGTGGTGCTGGGAATTGAATCTAGGGCTCGTGGATGCAAGACATGTGCTTTACCAACTGAGCTGTTCTTCAAAATTAATTACCAGATATTTGTTTAAAATGAAGGGAGAAAGGAGGTTAAGTTGAGTGTGGCATAGAAGTCCTGTAATCTTAGCACTTCAGAAATGGAGGCAGGGAAGTCAGGAATTGAAGGCCAGCCTTGGATACTTGAAACCCTGTCTAAAGAGAAAAGGAGGGGCTGCAGAGACGGCACATCAGTTGGGAGTACTTGCTGGCACCTCATAACCACAACTCCAGCTCTGAGGCTTTCTCCTGGTCTCCTCCAGCACCTGCCTGCACATACTTACACCTACACGGACACAAACACATGAGTTAAAATGATGTAAATCTTTTATTTATTCATTTAGAAGGGAGACAAAAAAAATCCTCTTTATGGTTCTAAATGTGAATCCAAGCACATAGCCCGCCATACTTACACATTTTCCTGTTGTCATCAGCGTGGAGGCCGGGTCGTTTGTTTAAAATGCTTATTTTAAAATATCCTGGGGGCTAGCAAGATGGTGCAGAAATAAAGAGCACTAACTGTTTTTCCAAAGGACCTGGGTTTTAGTGCCAGCACCTACATGATGACCCACATCTGGTTCCAGTTCTAGATTGAATGCCCTCTTCTGGCCTCTGGCACCCAGCACACAGGCAGTTCAGAGAAATAAATGCAGACAAGCCACTCATACACATAAAGTCAATTTTAAAAATTTAAAAATACTCTAGAAAAAAAATAAAGTCTTAAGCACTAAAGAACCACACGTGTCATTGGTAACAGCCTTTGGGTGGGAACAGGACTTCCTCAGCATAACAACAAAATCAGAAATCATTAAAGTTTTGCTGAGGTGTACTTTCAACATATCAATAAAAAACATAAAGTAAAAGCCAATCAACATACTTGAGAATGTATTTGCAGTACATAAAGGACAAGAGATCAATATTACAAAAAGCCTTTGCAGGTCAGTAAGGAAATAGGAATGTTCGGTGTAAAAATGAGCAAAATTGGGCCAAGTGTGGCAGCTTGTGCCTATAAATCCAGCATTTATAAGGCTGAGGCAAGAGGACTGTGGGTAGTTTGAGACCAGCTATATGGCTATATAGTGAGATACAGCCAGCTTGGGCTATATGGTGAGATCCTGTCTCACAGGACTAGATCTGGCCAGATAGCTCAGTAGGTCATAGCCTTTGCTCCTGCTGGCCCTAATAATCAGGGTTCAGTCCCAGGACTCACATGGTAGAAGGTGAGAACTGTCTCCCACAAACTATCCTCTGATCTCCATGTGTACGCGTAACGTGGCAGTTGTGCACCCTACCCAGCACACACACACACACACACACACACACACACACACACACACACACACACACACACACAAAAGCATAATATATAGTGAAATCACTAAGAGACATGGATGACTGAAAAATGGCGGGGAAGTGTCCAAACATGGCAATCAAAGAAACTCAGGAGAAGAAACCGGGTCAGTTTTCACTTTTTCACTTTCAAGTCGGTAAGAGCACACAGAGACCAGACAGGAATCGGGAATCTGGCAGTGGTGGGTAGGCAGTGGGGGAGCCGTGAAAGGAGTCTTGAACGGAAATCCTGTACTGAAAGACGGGTCTGGATAGGGGCATGGAGGCAAATGCCTGCACTGCAGACAGTGGTGCAGGAAGGGCACAAGTAGCAGGCCAGCTCAGCCCAGGGTTCAGAATGAGACCATGTCTTAAAAATAGTAAAAAAAAATGGGGGCTGGAAAGATGGCTCATCGGTTAAGAGCACTGACTGCTCTTCCAGAGGTCCTGAGTTCAAATCCCACCAACCACATGGCGGCTCACAGCCATCTGTAATGATATCTGACGCCCTCTTCTGGTGTGTCTGAAGACAGCTACAGTGTACTTACATATAATAAATAAATCTTTAAAAAAAATAGCAAAAAATGGTAATTAATTTAAAAGTGGGGATGTATCCTTATCTGGGATGAAAGAGGGTTGTGAGACTGAAGGCTAGCCTGGGTGTGAGGAGGGCCTTGGCCTGAAAGAGCCCAAAACATGGAAGGATGTTTGGGCTGAAAGCATCTGAAAGAGAAGAAAGCAAGCTGGCCAGTGGTTAGCTGGGAGGTAACATGGAAGGAGACCAGGCTGTGGGAGTGGGCGCGAGTTTGGAATCTGTTTGACATTGTGGGTCACTGAGTTCATCTAGAGTCTCGTGACCAGAGACGGGCAACACGTTCAAATGAGTCATTTGGAAAATTAAAAACAACAGAAAAACAAAATACGTAAGCTGGAGATGGCTTAGTGGGTTAAAGCCCTTTCCATGCAAGTCTGAGAAATCTGGGTTTCATCCCAGAATCCATATCAAAGCCGGATGGCATTGTATGCAGCTGTAATCCCAGCATTCCTACTACCAAGTGGGAGGTGGAGACAGGAGAGCTGTCCAGAAGCTGTCAGACCAGCTAGCCTGACCTCTACAGTCTCTAAAACAGGGACCAAACCTGCCTTAAAAATAAAGTGGAATGTGGGGAGATGGTATGGGCTTAAAGTGCTTGCCCCACAGAAGTTTGGATCCCCCATATAAATGCCAAGTGGCCATGGTGGCCTGCCTGTGTGACTCTAGTCACAGAATGCAGAAATAGAGGATTCCCCAGAGCAGGCTGGCCGGTAGGATTTTAGGTATAATCAATGAGCTCTGGGTTTGATTAAGAAACCCTGCGTCAGTGAATAAGGTAGGAGGGTAATCAAGGATAGTCTCAATATTAACTTAGGGCCTCCATGTGCACACAAAATAGAAAAAGAAACTGGAAAGGTGGGGACCAACTCCTGAAAGTTGTCCTCTGACCTCCACACACATACTGCAGTCAAACACACTTCAGCTCCTGAGAGCCTGCAAAAGTTGTATGCATCATGTTGCCAGCAAAATCTGTGTTAAGCAAAGTTTTGGGCACATTGGGGTGTCACTGTTCAAGTGACATCACAAGCCCTTTTCTTCTGTCCTACAGAGAAGACAGGCCATCAGAAGCTCCAGGTTCCTGTCCCGCTAGCCACACAGAGGCCCTGGGGTGCCTGTCTTAACCAGGAGTGGGAGACCTGTTCATCTTACTCCAGACAGCCAAACCACGTGCTTCCCTGGAGCCAAGGGCTGGGTCAGCTCCGCCCATTCAGAGTTGACCTGGAAACAGTTCTCTAAGAGAAAACCGGGAGTGTAACAAAGAAGTAAAGCTGGGTAACAGGACTCTAGGACACTTCAATAGACACGTGGATTCCCACTTAACTGTTCAGTAATGTAGGATGTTTTCCAGGTTCAGCCAATGTAGCCAGCCATCGCAAACTTAAACTATGGTTTTCCTGTGCCCAGAAGATGCAAGCCCACATTCTCACCCCAACACAGCCAGTCCGAGTAGAACATTGTGCTATGTTTGATTACGCAGTAATCTAGTCTTCAGGGTCTTGCAGTTTGGGACCAGAATCGAGTGATGGAAAGAAAACTGTATAGCTGGGGGGTGGGGTGGGAGAGTACCCAGCCGAAGAGGAAAAGGGAGAGAAAACACCTAGTCCACAGCCCACAGCTTTTACTAGTAGCAAGGCCTCTCTGACCTCCCAAGCCAACACCAATGCTACAGTCTCCAGCCTTAGTGTTCTGAGGCCCCTTGTAAGAGGACGGAGGGGAGCCTGTTTGGGGACAGAAAGACACAATCCTAGTGGTAACTTTCATTTTCTAGGTTTTCTAGAAACTTGCTGGTCTTGATCTTCAGGAGGGCTTTCCATCACCCTGCCTTCTTTATCCCCAGAGTGTTTATCCAAAGCCAGAGACTTCATTGAAAGTTATGATTCTAGGATCGATTCTGTGATGGTGGTGGGGATGAGGAATCAGCGTTATCTCTTAGCAACAGACCCCCTGTGCGGCCCATTGCCAGCGGCCTGGGCTTGAGAGGAGGGCTCTAGTTCCTTGGTCCCTTCTTACTCAAGCCGAACTCCCCCTCACCCAGGCTGCTTATAATGGACGTTTCCATGGAGAGGACACAGGAGGGTCAGAGGAGTCAAGAGAAGGCAGGCCCCAGACTGCCCTCCCTCTAAGTTTCCTGCCTCCTCTCTTTGCTTGAGTTCACTTTAGTTTAAAGCTAAGAAGTGGCTCTTCATTATCTCTTAGTCATATTAGATTACTGGCCCCGGGCAGAAGGGCCCTCTCCAGGCAAGTGATCTTCTCCTTCTGTCTTCAGGTTGACTGAAGTAGGTCTTGTTGGACTTTACTGAAGCAGTCATAGCATCCTAACAATTTTATGCCAATGTGGCAGTCTTTTTGGGGGACATAGCCTCAGTTCCCGGGGCTGATTTGCTCTTGTGACAGGGTCCACCAATTTTTTATTTATTTTTATTTTTTTATCTTATTTTACTTTTTTTTTATTTTGAAGCAAGGTCTTTCTGTGTAGCCTTAGTTGGCCTCCAACTCACAAAGATCCACCTGCCTCTGCTTTCTGAGTGCTGGGATGAAAGGCAGGCATCCATCACCTTTTCAGTTGGGAGTGCAGGGAGTGGGACTGTTTTAAACTCCCTTATCTTCATATTTTTTTATTTGTTTTGTTTTTTTTCCTTGCACATGGTGGGGGGGGGTGGTGAGAAGGCATTCAAGACAGGGTTTCTTTGTATAGCCCTAGCTGTCCTGGAAGTCACTATGTAGACCAAGCTGGCCTTGATCTTAGAGAAATTCACCAGCCTCTGCCTCCCAGTGCTGGGATCAATGGCATACACCACCCCCTAGCTGTTCTGACTTGAATGCCAATTTTCAACAGCTTGGTCAAAAGCAGTCTTCATAACAAAAACAACGCAAGGAAGAAGGGGTTTACTATAGCTCGGAGCTCATGGCACCGTCCATCATGGCAGGGATGTCAAGGCAGCAGGAACTTGCAGCGACTGGTTGCATTGCAGAATCAGGAAACAGGGCATTGACGGCGAGCTGCTGCTCAGTTCTTAATCCATGCATACAGTCCAGGGTCCCAGTCAGAGAATGATGCCACCTACAGTGGGAAGTCTTTTCTACCTCGACAACTGAAATCAAAATTCCCCGGTGGCCCATTTCCCAGATGATTCTAGATTCTGTGAAGGAGACAATTAACACCATCACAGGGTGAGGGAGATGGCTCAGTAGTGTAAAGATTCATAAAGAACATTACCACCAAGCCTGACAATCCAAGTTCCAACCTGGATCCCATGTGGTGGGAGGAAGAGACTGCCTCTCGGGTTGACCTCTGACCTCTACACATGCGCCAAGCCATGATCACCCACCCCCACCCCACACAAAATAAATAGACTAAATGTAAAGGGAGAAAAAGTCACTAACTACCACAGGGCCTAGCCTATTATCTGAAAAAGGAATCTGTCTGTAATTTCTCAGTTAAGATGCTTTCCCCTAGTACAGGGAACACAGACCCAGTGTAAGAAAAAAAAAAAAAGGAGTTGATCATTTGCCCCAGGCCACACGAATGGACTGAAAAACGTGGGAAAGGCGGACTCCCCAAGATCCAAGCAGAGTGCTGATCTGAGGAGGAGGAGGCTAGGTGCTGGGTGGCCATGGGATGTCCCTATATCGGGGAGGAAATGGCAGAAGGCAGGCAGAAGTCTAGAACCCATCAGGAGGGAGGGGTGGAGCTGAGAGCAGCTTCAAGGTGAGAATCAGTGGGGGTAGAGAGAAGCCGTGGGGCTACCACACAGAGCCTGGAATCCATTAAGCACAGAAAGTCACAAAACCAGAAGAAAATCACCGTCGTAGTTGGGCCTTTATTGCTGTGAAGTGACACCATGACCACTTCAAGGGCTGGCTTACAGTTCAGAGGTTTAGTGCTTTATCATCAACGGTGGGAAATGTGGCAGCTCTTGTTGGCAGGTGTGCTGGAGATGGAACCGAGTCTTCTACCTCTTGGTCCATACACTGGTCACAGCTTGAGCATATAAGACCTCAAAACCTACCCCAACAAGGTCATATGTCTTAATGGTGCCATTCTCTAGGCCATGAGTCTATGGGGACCGTTCCTATTCAAAGTACCACATCCACCCTGGGCAATATCATGGCAGCCTCGATGTCAACAGATAGATAAAGTGGACAAAGAACTTGATGACAACTGCACTGTCCTCAGAGGGAGCATGAAGCCTGAATTCAGGCAGGTAAGAAAGGAAGTCAGTGAGAACGTGAGAATGGAGTGGAAAAGCCACAAGATGGGGAAGGGTGTGAAGCCGCAGGCGGAAGATGGGTGGCTCACTGCCAGGAATGATGGGAAGGAGAATGGGGCCCTTGGAAGGAAGGGCAGGTGTGCTCCCTGAAAGGCAACTTATCCAAGCTTGAGGAAAGGACATCGGTGCCTGGAATGGCGGCATGGAGCAGTGCCACCTAGAGCATCAGAGCGGGCAAGTATCTTGGTCTCTACAACTTAGTTCTAGTGGTTCAGCCTACATGACGGATGTGGTCTTAATAAGATGAAAATTAAGTATCTGTTTGAGGACCTTCTTAGGTGTTACGTACATGAGCTAGGGCACATGGAATACCCCAGGGTTCATGTACATTTCTTGATGATTTTATCTACATAGGCATACATACACACAGCCCTGGTCAAGCTACAGAACATTCTCAGTAGCACACAAGGTTCCTTCTTGTCCTGCCCCTTCCCACTTCATGAAGCCCTCGGGAAGCCTCTTACTCTGACCTGTGCCTGGTCTTGCCTTCCATCTCTGGAATCCTGCAGTGTATTCAGTTTGGCTTCTTTCCTGTAAGTAATACTAAAAAGATTCATCTGTTGTTATGGATACTGGATCCTTTGTCGCTACAGAGTAGCAGTACATTGTGAATAGACCAAAATCAATCCATTCTGTTTTCTTTCTTGGGATCTTATTAATTCTGTAACATTTGGCAATCCACCTGCCTTGGCCTACTAAGTGCTGGGATTAAAAGACATAAGACGCCATGACTGGGTCCCATTCTCCTGTTGAAGAGGGCTTGGCATTTTTTTTTTGTTTAGGTTGGAAATCCTTACAATTATAATTATTTCTTCAAGCCAGGCAGAGTGACTCATGCCTATAATCTTAGCACTTGAAAGGTTAAGAAAAGTGAATTCCTGAAAGTTTGAGGCCAGCCTGTGCTACATTGTAAGTTCCAGGCCAGCAAGTCTAGGGAGTAAGACACTGTCTTAAACAAAAAACTTGGTAAAAACAACAATAATAATTTATTCCTGTTTCTATGAGGCAGCATCTCATGTAGATCTGGGTAGCTGTACCTCTGCATGCGGTCGAGAACAATCGTGAATGTCTTGGCTTGCCCTCCCAACTGCTGGAATTACAAGCACCTGCCCCATTGGCAAACCAGTTTTTTAAAAGTCAAACGTTTCCTAAATTTTTAAAAACTTATTTTACTTTTTGTGTATGAGTGTTTCGCCTGCGTCTATGTATGTTTGTCGTGTGCTTGCCTACTGCCGCGAAGGTCTGAAAAAGGAAACAGATTCCCTAGAACTGGAATTGGAATGGTTGGGAATCATTTGTGTGCATCCGGGAACCAAACCCAGGTACCCTGCAAGAGCAACAAGTCCTTTTTACTGCTGAGCGGTCTTCTCCAGCCTCCAAAAACAAATATTAAAAACAAACCCAAACACCTAGACCTAGTAATCTTAGCACTTGGAAGTCAGGAGGCCAGTGGCTATTGGCCTCCTCTGCCTCCTCCATCCTGGGCATGTGGGTTTCCCGCGGAATGGGGTACAGGGTTGCTGGACTTGGGAGCAGCGAGTGGGAGCAGGGTTAGCAAGCCACTGAGCTTCACTTTCTCTCTTCTAGCTTCTGGGGCCCTGGCTGTTGGTGAACTGAGCCTCCTTGATCTCACAAGCCAGGCCCACCCGCGGGCCCCCATGAGCGCACCCGGCTGACGGTGGAGGCGGCCGCGGTGGAGCCGGTGCGCCCCGAGGGCGGCGGGGCCATGGCCTCGCTGGACCTACCGTACCGCTGCCCGCGCTGCGGGGAGCATAAGCGCTTCCGGAGCCTGTCGTCGCTGCGCGCGCACCTGGAATACAGCCACACTTATGAGACTCTCTATATCCTCTCCAAGACCAACAGCATCTGCGACGGCGCGGCCGCCGCAGCAGCCGCCGCTGCTGCAGCCTCTGGCTTCCCGTTGGCTCCTGAGCCCGCCGCCCTGCTGGCTGTCCCCGGGGCCCGGCGCGAGGTCTTCGAGAGCACGTCCTTCCAGGGCAAGGAGCAAGCAGCGGGGCCGGCGCCCACGGGGCCGCACCTGCTGCACCATCATCACCACCACGCGCCACTGGCGCACTTCCCCGGTGACCTGGTGCCCGCCAGCCTGCCTTGCGAGGAGCTGGCCGAGCCGGGGCTCGTGCCCGCTGCGCGCTATGCGCTACGTGAAATCGAAATCCCACTCGGCGAGCTGTTCGCGCGCAAGTCCGTGGCATCCTCGGCCTGCTCGACTCCGCCACCCGGACCTGGCCCTGGTCCTTGTTCTGGGCCCGCTTCTGCATCGCCAGCGTCTCCCTCACCTGCGGACGTCGCCTACGAAGAGGGTTTGGCACGTCTCAAGATCCGCGCCCTGGAGAAGCTGGAGGTGGACCGGAGACTAGAGCGGCTGAGCGAGGAGGTGGAGCAGAAGATCGCGGGCCAGGTGGGTCGGCTACAGGCCGAGCTGGAGCGCAAGGCAGCAGAGTTGGAGACTGCACGACAGGAGAGCGCGCGCCTAGGACGTGAGAAGGAGGAGCTGGAGGAGCGCGCATCTGAGCTCTCGCGCCAAGTGGACGTGAGCGTGGAACTGCTGGCTTCACTTAAGCAGGACCTGGTGCATAAGGAACAGGAACTGAGCCGCAAGCAGCAGTGAGTAGGCCCTGGAGGAACAGCGGGTGGGTGTCCATGGATGTCACACACTTATCCCCACATATGCCTGGGGTGTCTCCATGTGGAACATAAGTTCTAAGATGAGTATGCGATGGTAATATCAGTGGGTTCAAGAGTGTCGTGGTGGTGATTTGGGACTTTGTGCTTACCCTTGAAAAGTGTTTCTCTGCCTTTGATATCCAGGCCAGGCAGTGCTTGCCTTTTTGTACCAGATCTTTCCCATTAGCCTACTAAAAGAAACGGCCCAGTTCTCCATGCCTTGTACTTCATAAAAGCATGCAGACACAATTGCATCCCTTCCCTAAAGACGGAAGAGGTACCATAAACCTGTTTCCTCTTGATCTTCTTCTACCTCTGAGTTCTTGCTTTCTTGAAGGCCTTTCTTGTCTTTCTAGTTCTTTCTTGAACCTACCCACAGGGGTCAGGTTGCCACTTCCACGATCAGCCACTGTGTCGTCAGCAAACTTCGTGTTCCTCACCCTCCTGGATCCATCTGCAGCACCTGACACAGACTCCCTCCCTCTGTAGCTCAGGCTGCCTTCGAACTCGTGATCCTCCTGCCTCTGCCTCACGAGTACTGGTATTATTGCCATGCGCTACCACACTTAGCTTTTCCTCTATCTTTGTCCCCTTTCACCATCTTTTCTGGCTTCCCTTTCACTTCTCTAGTCTCAAAGGGAGTCTTAGGAATTGCATTGGGTCAGACATTGTGCTTGTCGCTTGTCCCCATTGTTACATAAGCTCAGCCCAGTCAGGGATTTCCTTTTTTTTTTTTTTTTAAGAGGAAAGGATTTTTGTTTATACTTTATACTCCATGATAAAGAGAAATCAGAGCAGGAACTCAAGGCAGGAACTGGAACAGAAACCATGGAGGAGCATTTACATAGTGGTTTGTTCTCCATGGTGCTCAGTTTGCTTTTTTACATACAACCCAGCACCACATGCCGAGGGACAGCACCATCCACCATCCACCAGTTGTTTAGTAATGCTTTCCAGGTATCTCAAACAGTGCCTGGCACCTGGATGAAGTGTTGAATGGATGCATGAGCAGCTGGATGCGGGTGGGGATATACACATTTGGGCAGCTGAGAGTGCTGTCCTTGTATGTGCCCCTTGATGGTGTAGGAGTTCTTTCTGCATGT
Organism: Tokudaia tokunoshimensis; assembly: GCA_036184795.1. Taxonomy (NCBI): domain Eukaryota; kingdom Metazoa; phylum Chordata; class Mammalia; order Rodentia; family Muridae; genus Tokudaia; species Tokudaia tokunoshimensis. The sequence goes on along the minus strand of BTHU01000002.1, from coordinate 106,704,858 downwards.
GTTGATGGGACTCTCTTCATTTTGATGCTTCTAGAGCATTTGCAAGTTGGTGGGCCTGAGCCTCCATGGTTCTTGGTGCATTTCAGAGCTTAAGTGTGCCTGAGAATGAATATATATGATTGCACACATAGGAACATGTTGGAGGTTGTGTATTGAGTCAAGTTAAGAAATGTGTTCTTCGCTATGAGGTTTCAATGTGGCTGGACCTGTTCCTTTGTGATGAGGCAGTGTATCGAGGCCGCAGGGGACTGAGAAAGTCTGCTTTTTGTTTATGGGGCTCTTGTGTCTGGAGGTGACAGTGTGTAGGAATGACCTGTGACTGTGTCAGGGAAGACTAGGTGTATTTAGTTACTTTGCATGTTGCCCTGACATAGTTTAAAGTGCTGGCAGTTTGTCCCTGGGTCTCCTGGTGGGAGGAGAGAACCAGCTCCTTCGTGTTGCCCTCCAGCCTCTGATGGTGTGGGAGCACAGATTTGCTTAAGTTTTTGTTTTACATTTGTCTTTGCTATTTTTTTTTGTGTGTGAATGAGTATTATGTGTGCATATATGACCTCTGGTGCCCGAGGAGGTCAGAAGAGGGCATCAGATCTGAAATGGGAGTTACAGGCGGTTTTGAGCCAGTATGCGGGTGCTGCGAACCAAACTCGGGTCTTCTGCAAGAGTAACAAGTGGCTAAGTGATCCCTCCAACCATATGTAATAAAATGTTGTATTTTGAAAGCAACTTGAAAGGGGAAAGGTGTGTTTTGGCTTGTGGTTTGGGGAAGCACTCTATCACTGTAGGAAGGGGATGGTCTTGACCGTGTGGGGTCACTGTCCCATCGTGTCCACCAGGAAACAGAGAGCTGGAGGTTGCTGCTCAGCTTGCTTTCAACGTTCTGCTTGGGCTGGGATGCCAGCCCATGGGACGGTGTCACCCAAATTTAGGGTGGCTCTTCCTACCTCAGTTAACACAATCCACAAACTTCCTCACAGGTTTGTCCAGAGGTTTGTCTCTTACGTGATTCTAGATTCTGTCAGGCTGACAGCATTAACAGAGGTGTCCTGCACTGACTGTGTGGCTTGTGTGTCTGCCTGTTTGTGTTGTGTGTGTGTTGCGGGGGGGTGGGGGAGGATGTGGTGCGTCTTAGCCATGGGACCATGAACAAACACTTTGGACCACTTTTCCAACGGGAGGTTTGAGGGCAGTCAGGCTGGGGGGACCTGGGGTAAGAGACTGCTCCCGGCCCAGGGAGGTGGTGCAGATCGACCAGTTCCTGAAGGAGACGGCGGCTCGGGAGGCCAGTGCCAAGCTGCGGCTGCAACAGTTCATCGAGGAGCTCCTGGAGCGTGCAGACAGGGCCGAGCGCCAGTTGCAGGTCATCAGCAGCAGCTGTGGCAGCACACCCAGCGCCAGCCTGGGCAGAGGCGGTGGGGGCAGTGCCTCGGGGCCTGGGGTGAGAGGCCCAGGCAGAATGGTGAGTGCGTACCTGCCCTGGCTTCTCACTCGCTCGGGTGACCCCCCACAGCCTTCCCGCACACCACCCCAACTTGCCTCCTGTGCCTATACCCCTAGAGGCGACCCCAGGTCTAAAGTGGGAGGGAGGGGTGACAGGGCAGCAGTGTTAGATCTGAGACTGTGGCAAAGCAGCTTCAGTAGCCTCGGCCTTCAGAAGCCCTTCTCTGCATTTCAGACGGGAGCCTAGGAGTCTCAGCTGGGCCCTGGGATGCTGGGTGGGTGGCATGGGAGGGAATTTGGGAGCCTGCCTGTCTGGACTGTCTGTCTGTCCATTCGTCCATCTTTCCCAACTGTTTTCTTCTCTCTCCTTTCTGTCTTCTCTCCATCTTCCTCTCTCTCCCACAATTGCCTTCTTCTCTGGCCTCCTCTGCCCATCCTTTCTTTCCCTTCCACTCTGGGGGCTGCAGCGAGAACACCATGCAGGCCCAGCTGTGCCAAGCACATACGCCGTGTCACGGCATGGCTCCTCTCCCAGCACAGGGTAAGCCTTGGGCTTGGCCCACCCCTAACAGCCTACCCTCACCCTGGAAAGTCTGCCGGCCCTTCAGAGGCTTGTCTCCTTCTGTGCCCATCCCCCTGTTGTCACCAGTCTGGCTTTCCATGCTCAGGGAACTTTTGGAAAGCAAGATACTGGGCTCCCCATGGCTGGTGGTAAGAATAGTGTTGACGTGGGACAGTCTGGTGCCCCTCAGCCTTCAGTATGCACTCCCCCACCTACCCAGGGCCTCCAGCCGTGTGCCAGCTGCATCCCAGAGCTCAGGCTGCTATGACAGTGACAGTCTGGAGCTGCCCCGGCCAGAGGAAGGGCCCTCGGAGGACAGTGGCCCTGGGGGCTTGGGTTCACGGGCCCAGGCTACCAACGGTGGTTCAGAGCGGTCCCAGCCCCCTCGTAGCTCAGGCCTAAGACGACAGGCCATCCAGAACTGGCAGCGCCGACCGCGCCGTCACAGCACCGAGGGGGAGGAGGGTGACGTCTCAGATGTGGGCTCCCGAACTACTGAGTCAGAGGCTGAAGGACCCTCTGATGTCCCACGCCCTGGACCTGCTGTGGCTGGCCCCTTGAACAGCTGCCGGCTCTCAGGTAAGTCCTGAGAGAGTGATTAGACAACTCAGCCTCTCATAGGGAACACAGGGTAGAGGCCCCTTCCTCTTGCTTACCCATCAAGGGTTCTTCAAGCTTAGAACAAAGGCTTATGTGACAGGGCAGGCCTGCAGTGACCTAAGGGTGCCCCATTTAAGGAGTCTGTGTACATAGCAGGCTCTATCTATCACAGGTAGGAAAAGGAGCTGAGTGTCTAGGCTCTGAAGCACTTGGCACAGAGCAGGGCTTTGGGAGAATAGCTCTGTACTTACATGGAAGGCTTAGGGGGTTAGAGCCAGGGTGACTCTCAAGTAGAACGTGTAGGACTTTGGGGTGAGGGGGTGTGTGGTTCAGTTAGTGAAGCACTTATCTAGATCCGTGTGGCCCTAAGTTCAAGCTCCAACACCTAACAGTGGACCCGATGGTGCATGCCTGTAATCCTAGTACTTTGGGCAGCAAATGCAGGAGAATCAGAAATGCAAGGCCAGCCTGGGCTTGAGTTCAAAGCTAGGCTGGGATACATGAGACACTGTCTGCAAAGGTTTTGGCATGTGACAAAGCAAGAGACAGCTCCCCTCTCCAATTAGTAAAATTGGGGGTTCTTGTAAAGAAAGGGAAAGCAGAGGCCTTGTTGTCTTCCCAGGGAGCTAGTGCCCAGTGGGGTGGCAGCTCCTGCCCTTCCCCAGTTCCTCACCCACGACCCTGACTGGTCTTTTCCTTTCCACTGTCTCCTTTGACTCTGCTCTTCTCCAGCCCGCCCTGAAGGAGGCAGCGGGCGAGGCCGCCGGGTGGAGAGAGGTAGCCCCTCACGCTCCAATGAGGTCATCAGCCCAGAAATCCTCAAGATGCGTGCTGCCCTCTTCTGTATCTTCACCTACCTGGATACCCGGACACTGCTACACGCTGCAGAAGTCTGCCGGGACTGGCGCTTTGTGGCCCGCCATCCCGCTGTCTGGACGAGAGTGCTGCTTGAGAATGCCCGAGTCTGTTCCAAGGTGCCTGCCCCCCGCCCTCCTGGGAGCCCAACTTTGCGCAGCAGAACTGGCCCAAGACTAGTAACCCCTACAGCCCTGGTTCCCCAAGATGCTCTCATGGTGCCTCCTCCTCAGGGCTAACCCCTCACCAGCCAGTCAAGTTCAGACTTCTGTTCATATCACTTGATCTTTCCCAGTTCCTGGCGATGTTGGCTCAATGGTGCACCCAGGCTCACTCATTAACATTACAGAACCTGAAGCCCCGGCAGCGGGGAAAGAAGGAAAGCAAGGAGGAGTATGCCCGCAGCACCCGGTGAGGCCTGCGGTCGGTGGGTCGGTGGGTGAGTGGGTGGCCCGCCCAAGAGTTAAGTGAGGATGCTTCCCAGGTGAGAAAGTGACCACCAGCAATTCCCTGACCGTATTGGTCGTCCCCAGGGGCTGCCTTGAAGCAGGGCTGGAGTCCCTGCTGAAGGCGGCTGGTGGGAACCTGCTGATCCTGCGTATCTCCCACTGCCCCAACATCCTCACTGACCGGTCACTCTGGCTGGCCAGCTGCTACTGCCGTGCCCTGCAGGCTGTCACCTACAGGTGGGTCCTCTCTTCCGGAAGCGCAGCTCACCCCTTGTTTACCTCGGGCTCCAGAGGGCCTTAGGTACCACGTGGTCTTGCCTCTTAGTGGGAACAGAGGCTACTTGAGCTTCGGCTTTTCCACAGGAGTGCCACGGATCCCGTCGGCCATGAGGTGATCTGGGCCCTGGGTGCAGGCTGCAGAGACATTGTCTCCCTCCAGGTGGCGCCACTTCACCCCTGGTAAGCCTAGGCAAGGGACTGGGTAAGGAGAGAACAGCAGGGTGCCTGGCCTGGGGCTGAGGACGGAGCTGGTCCGCCTTTACTGATCAGTGTGTTGCTAATTGGGAGCAGGGCTGTAATGGGGAACTCGGAGTCTCGCTCTGACTTGCTAGCAGTGCCACTTAAAAATTTTTTATTACACATTTTGGCGCCGGGAACTGGGTATGTGTGTGGAGCTCAGGGAACAACTCTAGGAGTCTGTCCTTCCTTCCACCATGTGAGTCTCTGAGATCAAATTCATGTCATCAGGCTTGGTGGTAAGTGTCTTTACCCACTGAGCCATCCCAACAGCCTGGCATCGCCACTCAACACTGTGATCCACAGTGTGAATTTGAGAGCTGTTGTTACTGGCTCAGTGGCATCCTGTCCACAGAGACTGTGAAGCCTATAATATGCTTTTAGTCAACACTGTCCTGACATAGAATGGGCAGGTCAGGGAAGTCAGTAATAACATACAGAAGAAGCTGGGGACGGCAGCATACACCTGTCGTCTCAGCTGCTCCAGAGCTCAAATTGTGAGTTCGAGACCTCTGTGAGCAACTTAGTAGCAAGATTCCATCTCAAAACGAGAATAAGTCTATTGTCGTGGGAGAACCCAGGGTGTGAATCGTCCCTTGCTCTACTCGGGACTTCGTCACATTACCAGGCTTCTCTGTGTGCTGCTCCTTACCCTCCCAGTGATCTCCCCGATGTGCTAGCTCCTCCCACACTGTGACTGTTGGAGTCTGTCATTGTGGTCCCTGCTTGGCTCCCAATGCCCCCCATCCTGATCTTTGATAGCATCTATTCTGTAGTAATTTCTACGTCAAGCTCCTCTGTTAGACTCTGTGAACGTCCGTTTCTGTGTCCTTGCTACCGTGGGCATGTCAGGTGACAGAGACACTAATGCCTGAGTGGATGTTGAGATTTGCAGTGAGCTGGGCAGGCCAGCTGACAGTGTGATATGGGAAGGCGAGCGGGGAAATGCCATGAAGGCCTTGGTAAACTATGCAGAGCTGCTGGGTTGTGTGACATACAGCTTTACTTCCCACACGTGGGAAGCAGAGGGGGAGGTGGGTCTCTGAGTTCGAGGCCAGCCTGGCCTACAGAGTTGAGTACCCTATCAACCAGAGCTACACAGAGAACCTCTGTCTCGGGGTGGGGATTGGGGGAGATGCAGACCTGTGTATCTCATCTAGAAAATACTAAGTGGCTATTGGGGAGATTGTCAGTTTTAGGAAATGTATTGAGCCAGACATGGTGGTACACACTTGTCATCCCAGCTCTTGGGGAGTTGAAGTAAGAGGGTCCCTCAGCTACATGAGTTTGAAGTCACTCAGCCTGGGCTGCACGAGACACTTCTTAAAAAAAAATCTAAACAACAATAAAATAAAAAGTAATAAAGTTACCAAAAGCGAGGTGTGGTCTGTAATCTTATCATTTGAGGCTGAGGCAGGAGGATTGCTGCTAAATCAAGGATAGAAGTTGGAGATCCCAGGGTGTGAATCGCCCTGTGCTCTTGAGGGTGGAGCTGCGTCTTCATTGTCACCCTGCATTCCACAGCGTGGCTCCTCTTGGCTCTGACACACACTTGATAACTACCTGGAGCCGGGTGAGGACTTGGTCACCAGGTGAGGACTTGGTCACCAGGTGCAGGGTGAATGGAGACCAGGGTCATCTACAGCTCTGGGTGGCTCTGGAATCGGAAACTGCCAGATGTAGCAAGAGGGGAGAGTCAGAGATGAGCTACTTCCTGACTTCAGAAGCCAGCTGGGTTGTTGGCAAGGCGCTTGCCCAAGGCATGAAAAGAATCCTCGGCGGGCTATCACACGTGGGAGCGCAGTGCCTCCCTGACCACTTGCCGCTTTCCGTTCTTCAGCCAGCAGCCCACCCGGTTCAGCAACCGCTGCCTGCAGATGATTGGACGCTGCTGGCCCCACCTCCGGGCCCTGGGTGTAGGTGGTGCCGGCTGTGGGGTACAGGGCCTGGCATCACTTGGTGAGTCTTTCCTTGGGGTTGGAGTGTGTAAGTAAGAAACAGGCCAGGGTGAGATGCTGCCCGTGAGATCCCACAAGCGTTAGAGGCTGCAGCCTGGTTGATGGCAAAACTGAGTGCTGGGTGGGGGGTGGGGGGGATTTGTCACCAGGCCTGTCTTCTTTCTCTCCTAGCAAGAAACTGTATGCGGCTGCAAGTCCTGGAACTGGACCACGTGTCAGAGATTACCCAGGAGGTGGCGGCCGAGGTCTGCCGGGAAGGCCTGAAGGGACTGGAGATGTTGGTGCTTACAGCCACCCCGGTCACCCCTAAGGCCCTGCTACATTTTAACAGTGAGCAATGGGGGTTTGGGGTTGCAGGGTATGGCTACAGCCTGTCCTCCGACAGTTGGCAGCACAGAATGAACTCTTCCTGGGGTGATGCAGACAGATGCTACTCCTCCCAGAAGGGGCATCTCTGGTGTACCAAGTAGTGCTGCCAGAATTCAGCTTGCTGAACCATGATGTTTATTGGGCTTACTTGTAGAACACGGGTGAGGATTACTTAGAGTGTGGGTCACCCCGAAGACACCATTCCAACAAAAAGTCTCAATACGGAAGACAGCCCCCTCATGGCTATTTGGGTAGAGTGCTCTCCCTGCCCTGGTACCTCCAAAAACCATGCAGCTGGGGAAGGATTGCACACACCTGGGAGAGACAGGGGAGGGACTGATAGCCCAGGTGAGGGTTGCTCTGAGACTCTCCAATTCAGAAAAATCAACAAGACCAATTCTTGGGGCGGGGAGGGTCTCTTGGGATAGTTTGTAGCTTCTAGCAGGCAATGTAACCATTTCCTGTTCCTCTAGCCAGCACATGCCCATGTGGGGCAGACAGTTTTTGCTTTGGCTCACTGAGTGTCTCTGAAGTATAGCATTCAGTATCAACTGTTCAGCTGCACAGGATGCCTACTGTTCTGTGCTGGCCCACAATATCACCAAGAGTGTGTGTGTGGAGCCACTGGTTTGTGTGTGAGTCTCCCGCTGGGGTCGAGGCAGAGAGCAAATAGGGTTGCGGTACCACTCTTCACTCTTGTACAGGCAGCTTCGCTTCCTGAATTTTGTAGTCTCGGCTTCTGACTTTGTAGATGGTAGAGTAAAATACATGTGAGTCCTCAGGGACGTTTCTCGGAGACAAGGACTTCACTCTGACTCTCTGCTGCCCACGTCATCCCACAGCCTTCACTGTAGACCACCACTCAGGACCAAGTGGCCTCTGGGAGGTCGCCACGGTTTTTCCCCTAGTACTGGGGATTAAGCCATGTGCTTTGAAGTGCTATGCTCCCAACCCCACCTTTATGAGACAGGATTTGTCTGTGTAGCCCTGACTGTGCTGGAACTTAGATCAGACTGGCCTCAAACTCACAGAGACCCATCCGCCTCTGCCTCCCCTCCCCGTGCAGGCAGTAAAGGCGTGCAACACCATGCCTGGCCTTTTTGCATTATTACTTTGTGACAGTCTCACTAAGCTGTCCCCGAAGGCCTTCAACTTGATGATCCTCCTGCCTTGACCTCTTGAGTAGCTAGGGTGACAGCCCTGGACCATCACACCTGTTTCCTTGACTTTACTCCCTCCTGTTACCTTCCGCCTCATGTCTACCTAAATAGTCACCCAGAACTCACCACCCAGTCCCCCAAGTCATGTTGTCCAGGCCCCTCCAGCTCCTGACCTCACTCTGCCTCTCCCTGGCATCATGGCTGCTAGTTATTGAAACCATTGCCTCATTGTCCAATTGCCTCCCACTCACCCCAGTCAACACTCAGCCTCAGGACAACAGCTCTGCCCCTCTTAAGTCACTTTCAAGTGCCCAGGCCATGGCATAGCTGTCCCCCCTGCCAGGGAGTTGCTGGGGCAGTGAGCAGCTTGGTGTCACACACTGGTCCTTCCAGGGTATCTTTACCTGTCTTAAGATGTTTCATTATGAGCTGCAGCCAACACAGGCCTGGTCCTCTTGTTCCTGTGGCTGGCCCAGGTGTGTTCTCAGTGGGGCTGAGGAGAAGATGCAGCCCACCGTCCTTGCCCAGCACCATCTCCCTTCCTTGCTTCCCAGGCATCTGCCGGAACCTCAAGTCCATTGTGGTGCAGATTGGGATTGCAGATTACTTCAAAGAGCCCAGCAGTCCCGAGGCCCAGAAGCTGTTTGAGGATATGGTGACAAAACTCCAGGTGAGAGGTGCCTTTTAAGGCCACCCAAGACCCCTTGGCTGGGGCTGTTGAGGATGGCAGTAGTTTACCTGCCCAACCTAAGGAGAGCTAACCTAAGGGCCCTTGTCTACAGGCCCTGCGACGGAGGCCTGGCTTCTCGAAGATTCTGCACATCAAGGTAGAAGGTGGTTGCTAACACGGGTGAGGGGTGGCAGGGCACCTGCCAGCCCCACACCAAGTGCTCTTTGGACCTCTGGAGGGGCCCTGGCTTGGACTAGACCTTTGGAGGCCTAGTGTTACCCCAGGTTCCAGACAGTGGTTGAATGTCCTGTCCAGTTGGGACAGCAGAGTGACAGGTGACCCAGAGCACTGCCTCCCTCAGACAGGGGCTTGGAAAGAAGCTGGCCTGAGACACCTCCCCGTCACATCCCCGGCTGGAACAGCCTTCTGGTCCAGCCAGCAAGGAGCCGACACACCAGCAGCTGGCTGTCACTGCTCAGAGGGTCTGCAGTAGCCACCCAGGGGCTCCTCAGCTGCGCAGACAGGCCATCTCCTGGTCAGGAGCCTGTCGAGCTACAGGCCAGAAGGGCTTAAAGCAGCTCAGATATGGCAAGGAGGACTCTTCTCCCCTTTCCCCCACCAAGCTCTCTGGAAGGCACTCCCCTGTAGACAGAGGGCCTTTCTTCCAGGTCCACATTCTCCAGTGATAATCTAGGCAAGCCTAGGAACCCAGGTACAAGGTTAGCTGAAAGTTGGGGCAGGGCCATAGGGATGAATTGCAAAAGGTAAAATAAAATGTCTAGAATACACCAGGATGAGGCCTACACCTCCCAAGCAGGTAAAGTACTGGCCAGTTGGAGGAGGCTACTTGTAAGACAAAGACTTCTCGTTACCATACTACAGAGCTAAGCTCAAAGCAGTCTCTATACTCTCCTTGCTGAGGGATCAGAGAGAGCAGGTGTGCCAGCAAAGCCCTACAGTGAGGAGGAACCTCTTAACCCTGGCATTTCGGCCAGATTCCCAAAGCCTTTCAGGCCCCAAGGCCATTGGGAGGGGGGACCCTGGGCTAACTGCTGTGCTGGGGTTTAGGGGAGAGGGAGCTTGCTTTACCTAACTACTGGCTTGAGGAGGCTTTGGCAAGGAACCAGATCCTCTTGCCAAGGTAGAGGAATAATTTCCATAGCCCATCTTTCTGAGTCTTTACAGTCCTGGGCTGAAACTATAATAGAATACTTGTGACGGGGTGTCGCTGGCCCTTGCATTGTACCCAAGAAGTCTGGTCACCACAGCCCCATGGACTGAGCACCCCTAACTGAATTCCTCTGCTCAGGACTTCGAGTGGCTGAGGCCATGAGTCTTGGCAACCCTCATTTAGGCAGATCCTTAAAACGCCTGGTTTGTCAGCCACACATTAGAGTTTTCTTTGCTCCTTTATAAGGTGGGACCTCTTGCCAGTTTTCTCCAGCTGTGCCACAACCTGGACCGGGCACAAACCCATCTGTAGGTGGCTGCCAAACAAGTCCCTTCCATTGCTGCCCAGCCTCTAGCTCAATGCTCCCCGGTCCTATAGCTCTGTCCCAGTTCATCGTCACTGCTGTGTGGCTTGTTCTGTACCTGCTCGTTACAGACTGAAATGCCAAGGCTGTCATGCTGGATACTCCATGCCTAGTCCTGCATGAAACCTTGGCTGTGTGGTATCGATGCCCCTACCTCTCACAGCTGCCTCCATGCGGTTACTCGCACCTCCCTAGCCTTGTCCCCAGGAGTCACAGGCAACAGCACAACTTTCCTCTCCTTCAGTGACCCAGAAGGGAGGTGGGGGTGTGCTTGGGCCCCAGCTGCCTTCAGTAGGTCAGTTGTTTTGCCTGCTGAACCCATGTAGCTCCTGCTCCCTGTGACTCTTAAGACCAGAGGTGCTGCCCCTCCTGTCTCTTGGATAAAGCACAAAGTAATGTAGTTGGCCAAGCCTGCCCCCAGGGGCTTCCGTTTTACTACCCCAGGATTTAGACATCTCCCTGGGCAGGGGAGGCACTAGAATGCCTGGTGTTGGGGGAAATAGATCAGGGTGCACAGCCATCAGGGCAGGAAGCAAGGCCAAGATGCTACCCCAGGCATTCTGATCCACAGAGAGGGAAACCCACCCCTAAGAGGTCTCACCTGTGTTCTTGCTCTGAGTAAAGGTGAGTAAAGTGAAAATTGCAGACCTAAGCCTTTACCCACCTAAGTGACAGGTCACTGTGTCCTGGCTGCGTCTTGGGCATCTTACTTGCAAGGCATGCCGAGAGTCAGCAGCTCTGTCTCCAAGTTGTGGTCCCTTTGCTTTCTCTGAAGGGGGGCCATCCCTGCTTCTGGGTGCTGTGCTCTTTAGCAGTCAGAGCCAATTGGGGATGAGGCGGGTGCCTGGCTTCCTTAGAAGCACCTCAGCCTTTCTTCAGCCACTCAAAGGGAAGAGGGGAGCCCCCTGCGTCTCATACTTTACGATGGCACAGAAAACTCGCGTGGGTATGCCCTGTTCCAGAAGCACTGGGTCAATGGAGAAGGCTCACAGGTGGCAGCCACTTGGCATCTCTTCCACTTCCATCCCCTGCCAAACAGCCTGGCCCTAGCACGTGTAAGTTGTGGTGCGGTTTGGCTTATGTACTTCATGCTTATGCAGGCTGCTTTCCCCCAAAGTTATGGCAAAAATGTATGCACCCTGCCCAGAACCCCAGCTTTCCACCCATCGGGAGTACCCTAATTAGGCTTTTCTTTTTTTTTAAATCCCATTGACAACAGAGGCTAAGTCAGCCTCAGGAATGGCATCAGAAACCTATCAGGCCTTCTTCCCAAGGCCTACTGCTCTGTTACCAGCCCTGATCTTGAATGCAGAACACAGGCAATAAGCTGTCAACCCCAGTCTCTGTAAGGCACAATGTTGAAGGAAAATTTCCCACAGTTGACAGCTGGTGCCAAAGACATAGTTCCTGGTGAACTTGGAGAGGTGAGACTTCAGTGGGATATGGTCTAGTGCCCCGTGGAGTTAAGCACTGATGGGGTCTACCCTAGCCACCAGCCTGATGACCTGGCAGTCTCTCTGCCCGTGGTGGCCATGCTTTCTCGTCCAGCCTTGGCCCAGGCCAGCATCTCTGTATATATTACTGTGTAGTGTGTATTTACTCCTGGACAAGTGAGCTCAGCTGTAGTCCTTGCCCAAGGACAAGGCTTGAGGTTGGGTGAAGAGCAGACTGTTAGGCTTCCCTCAACCCTTTGGGACCTTCGTCCTAAGACTGCCAGACAATCAAGCAGGTACCCCACCAGGAGGCCAGCTCTGGGCCTCTGCCATTATCACAGCCCTGGCAAGGACCTCAGGCGGGGACCTGAGGTGGCTCAAGAGAGCACAGCTGGCCCCTAGGCCCTTGCTCCCTGCACAGCCAGGCTGCAGCCTGCCCCCATGCACACTAGGCAGAGGGGTAGACAGGAACTTTTGGTTTTAGTTTTGTTTCTAAAGTGGTGCCTGTACCTCCAGCCCCCAGGGGGCCTTCCCTGGCCCCACTTTTCTGCCCCACCCAGGCATCGCCATCCCAGCACTTTGCTCCATGTCATCCAGATGCCCTCTGTCGAATGTATCTGAGCATATGTATTTAAAAGGACTCATGGGCATCAGAATTTATGGTTCTGTATCCAATAAAAGATGGTGAAACTGAAGATGGTGTGTGGCCAAAGGAAATCTGTAGCCAAATCTGTGAGACACCAAACCTACCCTTTGCTTCTGAGTCTAATGTAGCCTGGCTTCAAATTCAATATGGAAGATAGCCTTCAGCTTCTGATCCAGCTCTCTGGTGCCAGGGAATACATGTACGTATCAGTCTATGGATCATGGGAATTGAGTCCAGGATTTTACACATGCTAGGTAATAAGCACCCCAACAGACAGCCTCAGGTCGTACAGCTTTACCACAGCTAAGGACACTGAGGTAGGAGGAAGCCAGGCTTTGCATGTTGATTTGATTGCACTCACATACCAGGTGTCTGGCTTAAACTATTGTACAGGTAATCCTTGAGAGCCACATGCTTCGAGCTGGTTCCAAACCCCATCCTGCCTCCACACGGTCTGAACATGAGTGCTAAGCCCATGAGGTTCTCTCATCACTTCCAGATGTTTCAGGGAACAAGAACTTCAATTACTCAAAATTACCCTCCCAGCTCTAACAAAGCAAGCTACAGCTCTAGTTTGGGGCAGCTCGCAGAACTGAGGCACTGGTAAATCCTGCCAGTCTTCTGTGCCGACAGCTAACTGCCCCTGGTCAGAAGAAAGCAGGAGCTGGGATGGGGGCAGGCACAAGCCAGTTGTCCCAGCTTACTCAGGAGACAACGTATCAAGGCCAACTTGGGCAATTTAGTGAAACCCTAAGCAGAAAGACTGATCAACCCAAAGTAGATATAGGGCTGGGAATGTGGCAAGTGGTTGCCTAGCAAACCTCACAGGGTCCATCCACAGTAGCAATTTAAACAAAAAGGGACTTTGAACATCAAGTCTAGAGATTATGTAACACCCTGACACATTCCAGAACTTTCACTTAAAATACTGCAAGAGGAAATACACCTGAGCTCAAGTGTGGGCAGAGCAGACAGGGAAGGCACTTAACTATGATCACAGTGATGTGTGATGGTGATACTGCCACCACCTAGCCACTGAGACTTATAGACAAGGGCCACCACAGCAGAACAAGCAGCAGGCCAACACAATACTTCTATTTCCATGTATACAACTCAAATTCCAACACAGGAAAATGTTTATGAAAAAAAAAAACTGACCAAATAACCTTAAGTTTTATTTAAATAACCTCCAGTGAGAACACAGCAGACAATCAACATTTTCTCACCCCCCCATTCACCTCACAAGGAAGTGTGCAGACTGCCTCTCAATGGAAGCGGCCTTGGCCTCTGCCCCGGCCAGCTGCTGGAGCTGGAGGATCTACAGTGGAGCGGGGGTTCTTGATAGTCTCATCCACCGACACAATAAGGCATGCAGCCTCAGAAGCCGCTGTCAGAGCATTGATGCGCACCATGGCTGGCTCCCACACAAATGCCTGGAAGTTGTCAGCGATGTCCTCATTGTTGATGTCCACCCCATACCACATGCCCCCCTGAAAGAGAGGAGAGCCACCATGGCACGTTGGTTCCTGCACTTTTCACAGCACTTTCTCAAGGGACATGCAGTGCTCCTTTCCCTGCTTGAGCCCAGCCAATACTTGCTTCCAACTCTGAGCATGCTGACCACAAGTACCCAAGCCCTCCCAGGAAGCTGCTGTTTCTGGGCCTGGCATTGGCAGGAGGCAGTTGACCATTGTACCTGGTAATAACTATATTTCCAGTAGGCTCAGCACACACCTAATAGCCTACCTTGCCCACCCAATCCCTGAATCCCAGAGAGCATAACCACCTGTGCATGTCGAGCCCGTAGCTTGTTGAGGATGTTTGTGGCATCAAAGCCAGCGTTGTCACATAGCTGTCGTGGAATAATCTCCAGGGCCTTGGCATATGCCCCAATCAACAGCTGCTGTTTCCCTGGAATGGTCCTCGAGTAATCCCGCAGGTATTTGGAAAGCTCCATCTCAATGGCTCCACCACCAGCCACCACAGAGTCATTCTACAGAAACCAAACATGCAGGGGCCCAGCTAAGGCTTCAAGCAGGGCCACAAAGCAAATCTTCCAGCCCAGAAAAGTGAATATTGACTTGTTCTGTCTCTTTCCCTTCCAAGCCCCAGGAACCTAGACACCGAGAGCATGAAGCACATCCCAGCTTCAACCCTAGGTTTTTAAGGTCACCATCAAGGTTAGCCATAGGGGGCAGTGACCTCAGGAGGACAGCTAAACAGATCAGCTCAGTCTGTTGCCTATGTGAGGCTGAAATGTAGACCTCCTCTCTGGTTTATAAGAGGAAATCAAAGCCCAACATGCCACCAAGGAAAGGACAGTTTACATGAAATCCAATCTTATCAGCTCCAGGATTAGAGCTGACTAGGGACTGTAAAGGCAAGAGTCTGTCACCGCAGTACCTTGATGGCCCGCCTCACAATCATGATGGCATCATGCAGGGACCTCTCTGTCTCCTCCATAAACTGCTCAGCGCCTCCACGGAGGATGATGGTACACGTCTTGGCCTTAGGGCAACCAGTGAAGAAATTGTACCTGTGTCCAGGACACAATGGTGTACACATGAATTACTGCCCATCTTGACATCTGAGCTCCCTGCCAAGCCTTCCCAAGAGGGAGACGTTCTTGTCCACTCAGGCTGTCAATCCTAACTTTAAAAGGTAGTTTTTCAGGCAGGTCTGCTGTGGTATCACTGGAGCATCAAAGCTTGTGGAATTAGAGCCAAGATCCTACTAGAACTTTTCCCCTTCTGTTAACACTGTACTTGACCTCTTTATCCACCACACCCCAACAATACCACCTTGAAAAAGGAACAGTACAAGCTATATGCCACACCCAAAACATGTCCAAAAATGGGTTTGGAAGACCCAACAGTTCTTGGGAACTGAAGCCATTGGCTCACCTCTCTCCTCCAATTTGGGTTTCTTCAAACACCTGGCAGCAGCCTAACACATCTGGATTCAGAGCATTCACACTGGTCTGTATTGAGCCTCCACAAGCCTGAGGAGCAAGGAAAACATCACTTAGCCTCCTTCCAGCCACCCACCCACTCGGTCAGTTTCCAAGCTGAATCTGCCACAGAACCGAAGCCCCCTTGCACAGGATAGCCCCATGACCTCAGATAATCCCTCTTACCCCTCAAAGATTAAAATCAAAACAGAACGAATACACAAGGGGTTCAAAGGAGATAGGGACCTGATGTCTAGTGCTCTGGGTCCAGCAACTCTACTCAGGAACAGTTCTGTAGACTACAGGTTCAAACCCAGAAGGAAAGCCCTGGCTGGAAGCAATACTCACTAAGCCTAATCTGTTGACCACAGTGCCGGTGGCTGTGCATTACCCACTTCCTGACCTGTCTTCGTCAGTGAATTCAAAGGAGTTTCTATTACTGGGCATATAGACACTGGGTTGGAGCATTTCTTGACAGCGTTAACATAGGACAACTTGATAGTCTATTCCATTACATCAGGGACAGAGGAAAAAGTTCAGGGCCATGAAGGATAGGCAGCAGTCCATGAAGCTCTCTTACCATCATTGTCCTCTTCAGATCCTCCTCTGGCACTCGGCCAGCACAGAACATGTCTCTATCAGCAAAGTACTGGGTGGCCACATCCCCAATAGGGAGTTTAGACAAGATGACTTTGGCTCCAGACTGATGGATCTTCTCTAACTTGTCATAGAGAATGTTCCATTCGGCATCAACAATTGCCTGGTAATCCTAGAGACCCCCCAAAAAGATGAGGGTGGTTGGAATGGAGGTAGGTATATTTGACAGGCTAACCCAACCCCTCCCCCTCAAACAAAAACATGCTGATTTATCTGGGAATGGGCCAACAATCCAAATACACAAGGACTGTTAACAGCAGCCACTTAACACTTTCAAACACAAACATACAAAGTAACCTCAAGGAAGGAGCTTTGCCAGAATTTGTGGCACGCTGAGGTATGGAGAATAGTTTAACCTCTTCTGAAAGCTGTGCCTAGGGATTTCCCTGTAAGATCTCTATCAAAAGCCATTCCGTGCTGGGAGACACTGCTACCTAGAGGCAGCCTTGGGAACCACAATGGTAGGAACAGAGTCTATGATGAGACTAAGTCATCCCAGATACTCCAGACTGAGGTAGGAAAATTACGGGTTCAAGGCCAGCTTGAGCAACTTAATAAAACTTCATCTCAAAATAAACATTTTTAAAAGGCCTGGCAAGCCAGGCATAGTGGCCATGCCTTTAATCCCAGCATTCAGGAGGGAGAGGCAGGCAGATCACTATGAGGCCAGCCAGGAACTAGCAAGTTCCGGGAAAGATAGACCCTGTCTCAAAAAAAAAAAAAATTCCACAACAGCAGCCAGGCAGTGGTGGCGCACGCCTTTAATCCCAGCACTTGGGAGGCAGAGGCAGGCAGATTTCTGAGTTCGAGGCCAGCCTGGTCTACAGAGTGAGTTCCAGGACAGCCAGGGCTATACAGAGAAACCCCGTCTGGAAAAACAAAGAAACAAAACAAAATACAACAACAACAACAACAACAAAAGGAATCCACAACAGCCAAGGCCACACAGAGAAACCTTGTATCAAAAAAAAAAGGGGGGGGAGGGTTAGGGTATATAGCTCAGTGGCAGAACCCTACTTGATGTGAGTTTTATGTTCAATTATCATTACCATGGAGAAAACAAAACAATACAAAACTTCTGGTGTTATAGTGCCCATCCCCAAGAGGCAGAAAGAACCGTCACTCAGTAACTTTTCACATTCAAATTACCCCAGATGGAAGTCATTTAAGGATAAGAAAGAGAAAAAATTAGTGGACTGAGACAGCAGACATGGGGTGTCCAGAGGAACCTGAGAAACAGCTTAGCGGCTAGAGACCAGAGCCCTCACCCAGAAAGCAACCCACCTCCCCATTCCTGCTGGGGGAGCCTACCTCCACTGTGTGGACTCTGATTTCAGCATTATCTTTCTCTGCTTTCAGCTCAAGCTCAACATTTAAGAGGGCAATCTTAGGGTTCTTATACTTCTTGGGCTGCATTTCAAACCCAGCATAAGAGAAAGTCTTCTTGAATGCAACACCAGCCACCAGCTGAGACTCCTGGTTAAAGCAGACAGATCAAAGGTTTGGTTACAGTCAGAAATCCAATTAGTCCATGAACTCAAAAGAATGAACCTCACTGTGATAGTCTTATCATCACCATCACAAAATCTGGAACAAACCCATCTTTCTCGTGCTAAGTGACATAGAATGTATTTTACTTTCCCTTTAAGGTGTAGAGACAAGCACGGTACAGGGTACCTGGGCTATCCCCTATAGTCCCCTATAGTTGGCCTCTGATGGAGCCGCCAGAGGACAACTACCTATGCATAGCAGTGTCAACAAAGAACAGGCAGGTAAGGGAAAGGCAGACACAATGTGCAACATTTCTGCCTCACCCTCAAGTCTCCTTATTGCTTGTATACATACAGCACAGCCACTGGAGCCTGATGTTTTGTTGGCATCCATCAACCCCCCCCCCACTTGTTCAAACTGTACATAACTTCCAGCAGCCAGATTTAATTACAAGGCACAAGGGAAAATATGTTGCATGTGGGACTGACTTCACTATCATGTGACTTAAGTTCTCTCAGCAACCTTTCTTAGCAAATCATTTCCCATTCCATGAGAAAGCCTGCCAGTTTACTAGTTGCCACAGCAGATCAACGAGCAGTACGTGTCCCCAAACTTGTACCACTCACATCCATAACCTCAAGTGGCACCGACTCATAATGGTGAGCAGAAATTTGCTAACCAGTAAAAAAGAGGTAGTCCAAAGAAGTGGAAAGAAAATAGTAGGTGCACGCACGCACGGACTGTTGTCTTGCAGACAACACAACAGTGTACACGCATACAGACTCGGGACGAAAGACTTTTTGAATTGCTGGAATACAAAATAGAGGGCAGGGATCAGAGAGGGAGAATACTGAAGCAAAAAAGAGGGAAAGGTAGCAGTGATCAGTATAGAAGGATCTTATAGGCCCTGCTAAAGCTTTGGTCTAGGTGTGCAAGAGTCACAGAGATATAGGAACGTCACCCTGCAACACACAGAATGGATCTGAAGGAATCAAGCAAGACAGGAGGTGACACTGGTCTGACCACCACGCCCACCAGGCTCTTACAGGGCTCTGGAGATCTGGACTCCAGTCCTCAAGCTTAGGCCGCAAGTGCTTTACCCACCGAGCCACCTCTCTGTTCTCTACACTGAGTTCTTTGAGACAGGAACCTGAAGCTCAGGACTTGGGCTAGGTGCTGGCCAGGAGGTTCTGGGTCTCTTCTGTATGGAAGTTAGGATACTAAACTAAGGCTCCTGTGCTCGCATCCACCGAGCCATCTCATCAAGGGGTACTGTCAAACTATTAACTTTTTTTTTGACCTTTGTAAAAATTATTTTACAAAAGGCCAAGCACAGTGGTATAAGTCTGTAATCCCAACATTCAGGAAAAAGATCGGAAAATCTTAAGTCTGAGCCAGCCTGAAATAGAAGTGAGACAAAACCAGAGTTTTTCGCGAATTTAATGAAATATTGAGCACTCTGGGGAAAATTGAAGTGTGCCAGTTAAAACTATTAGTTCTAAGACCTTAGAGCACCTATGTGGCACACGTACAATCTTGCTCACTCCCCTCCACCCACAAGATATGATGAGTTTTCCTATACAAATGACTCCCACTGTGAGAAGTCTGAGAGTAAAGCAGTAGTGGAGGCAGAGTACTGCCAAAGGGCAAGAGAGACAAGAGTAAGAGAGTAAGGGGGTCTTGTTTCTTTACATCAGTGTCAGGGTCTATAGAAGGATCAGCTGAGATAATTACTTGTGAATTCTCCAAAGATATGTAGTGGAGGTATCTTGCCCTTTTGGGCTCTTCCCCTCCCGCCCTCTCCACGTGGTCATGGCCGGCCTCTGCTTCTCTACTCTCTCCTTCTCTCTTCCTTTCTTTGCCTCTACTACTGTCTTAACTCACATCCCATGCCCTAAATAAACTCTATTCTATGCTTAAAAAGAAAAAAGAAACAAGATTATGAATTGGCATGGGCCCACTCTCCCATGCTGATGATAAGCAAACAGATCCAAAGAATACAGGCAGCATGGGCAGAGGGGGGACATCTACTTTCCTGCCTTAGCCGCATTCTCCCTTCACCCATACTGTGAACCTCTCCCTCATGAGGCTGTCTGTGGTCCAGGGACACCATAAGAGGCTCACCTCTAGGGCGCCACCCTGCACCTTCTTGATGCCAATCATTTTAAGCTGTAGTAACTCGTCAAGCATCATCACAGCATCAACCACCATCTTGGCGAAGAAGGCCTTCTGCTGGGAGATCAGCTTGGAGCTCAGGGCTGTCATTGCACACTTCTCTAGCATCTTCCTCTGCTCTCTGCAGCACAGGGAAGAACTGGCATTGAGCTTCTTACCTGATTCTACCACACTGTGGGATTGGTGCATCCCATCCAATACTCTTTACACAGTAACCATTACACTGGGTGGCAG
Source organism: Tokudaia tokunoshimensis (assembly GCA_036184795.1). Taxonomy (NCBI): domain Eukaryota; kingdom Metazoa; phylum Chordata; class Mammalia; order Rodentia; family Muridae; genus Tokudaia; species Tokudaia tokunoshimensis. The sequence continues at coordinate 106,685,161 of BTHU01000002.1, read as the reverse complement.
ACAATTCACCTTTGATACAAGCAGTATCAACCCATCATTTAAATAAAAATCTACCTTAGCAGCTATACACATCACCCCATTACTCTTCCTTTAACCAAAATTTACCACCCACCCCTCTTCACCCTTCACCTTCTGCAGCATTAGGATAGATCATCAGTGAGAGACAGCAGATAGTCATCCCCCACCCCCACCCCAGTGCCAGCTCTTAACGACAGTCTATAGCTTCTTTCACGTTTTACAGCAAAGGGTCAGGAACCAAAGAGCCTCCTGCCTATACAAGGTCTGCAACATACTTATTTGGCCACAATACCCTATCTGGCCTCACAATATGAAGGCTCCGACACAGCCCACTGGACACTTACACTTTATCTTGCTTCTTCACAGTCACAGCTATCTCTTTGATTTTGTTAACAGCCTGCCAAAAACACAAGTTGAATGAGTCTCACGCTGCACATGGAACAGTGAGGTTGACCTAACTACTGCTAAGATCTTAAGCACATCTCCTGGGCCTGTAGCTGCTTAAGAAAATGTAAAGGTCTGCCGCTTGGGAAACTCTCAGTGTTCTGAAGAATCATCAGGCACTTCCAGGACTCATCTGGAATCATCAGTCCACATCTGGACTGCCAAATCAGGACACAGAGCAACGCTTAACAGCTACTGAAGGATAGAACAGGGAGATGGCTGGAAATGCCCACATACTCTCTCTGTCTCCTCCATAACCCAGGAAAGACATTTTCCTCTCTAACAGAAATGTTAAGGTCCCTAGGGGTAGATCAAACGAAATGATGTGGCCATACCAACTGGGTGGCTGTGCGGAAAGCTCGGATGATGATCTGAGGGTGTAAACCTTCTTCCACATAGGGCTTCACCTGCTTCAGAAACTCCGCAGCCAGCAGGGTCACTGAGGTGGTGCCATCACCAACCTGGAAGAGGATGGCAAGAATACATACATGTTTTCTGGTATTCAGAGAATGAAGCACTGAAAATAATTTTTAGGCAACCTACCAATTTAAAGTGGACACTGAGCTGGGCAGTGGTGGCGCCACGCCTTTAATCCCAGCACTTGGGAGACAGAGGCAGGTGGATTTCTGAGTTCAAGGATAGCCTGGTCTACAGAGTGAGTTCCAGGACAGCCAGGGCTACAAAGAGAAACCCTGTCTCGGGGGCGGGGGGAGTGGACATTGCTTAAATGCATGTCAAGTTCCTTTTCCAGAAACCCACAAATTTTCCAACAAATGGAAAGTTGAAAGCACTCAGAGCTTTCTCAGATGGCTTGAGGTCCAGACAGCACCATTCTCCAGAGGGCCTAGGGAAAATCACTCTCAGGATACAAACTTAGGGTTTCATGAAATACCATGACCAAAGAAACTGGGAGGAATGACTTTAATTGGCTTTTACTTCCACATCATAGCACATCATCAAAGGAAGTCAGGACAGGGACCTGGAAGCAGGAACTGATGCAGATGCCACAGAGCCGTGCTGCTTACTGGCTTGCTCAGCCTGCTTTCTTACAGAACCCAGGACCATATGCCCACAGGGGACACCACCCACATCACACAGGCTGGCCCTCCCACATCAATCACTAAGAAAATGCCCTACAGGCCCGCTTGAACCTGGTCTTATTGAGGCATTTTCTCAATTAAAGCTTCTCTCCAATGACTCTAGCTTGTGTAAAGTACTATATACAATGCTGGTAAGGAATAGTTTCACTCTCATATGACAAGTAACTATACAATACCAAGAAGAAAAGTAAACATCCCTTAGAAAGTTATTAATTTTAAAAAGCTTTGATCCCAGCACTTGGGAGGCAGGGGGCAGGCAGATCTCTGTAAATACAAGACCAGCATGGTCTACATAGCCAACTTTAGGATAGCTGAACTACAGAGGGACCCCACCTCCACCCTCCAAAAAATTTGTAACTATATTTATAAGGATGAAATACTTACACAATTATAATTTTAGACCTAAATAAAAAAAAATCTTCAGTGAGAAGAAGAGAGAGGCAGTAAAGTAAGCATGTGTTCCAGCCTTCACTTAAGTTTCTGTGTCCGACTTTCTTACCTCAGCATCTTGGGATTTGGCAATGTCCACTAAAGTCTTTGCTGCAGGATGGACAACATCGAGGAGTTTCAGAATTGTGGCCCCATCATTAGAAATTGTTGCTTTGCCTTAAGAGAAAAAGACAGTAACATTTAAAGCCTCTCTCTCTTTCTTAAAGGTTTATATATAAGTACTCTCTGTTGCTGTCACACTGTCTTCAGACACACAAGAAGAGGGCATCAGATTCCAATTCAGATGGTTGTGAGCCACCATGTAGTTGCTGGGAACTGAACTGAGAACTTCTGGAAGAGCAGCCAGTGCTCTTAATTGATGAGTTATCTCTCTAGCCCCAATCACCTTACTTAATTCTGTTTACGGGACCTGACTCCATATACATTTTTTCTTGGGATTGGGTAACACACAAGCTTTTAAGTATTGTGGGCTCCTGACCTTCTTTTGAGTACAGGTTAACTGAACACAGAGAAATGTTTTAAATAGCCAACAGGATTGTTATTGCACAACAGCAATCCTGCCACCCAGGAGGCTAAACAAGAACATCTCCAGTTTAAGGCTAGCCAGGCTACACTAGCTCAAAGTAAGAGTAACTAGTTAAGATACTTTGAATAACTGACATCCTAGTGTCTCTGCCTGACACAGGGACAAGGAACTGATCTTGGTCACATGAAAGAGCAGCAAGCTTCCCTAAACACTGAGACATCTACCTCTCTAGCTTGTTTGTTCTATTTATGTCTGGGTTCTCCCACAGATCCAAACAGGGTTCTGCATTCAAGGCTTCTCCAAAGCTTCAGAGTGATTAATCCCTTAGGAGAGATCCTGTAAGCAATGGGATTTGATGGCAACCTTGAGCCCCACACACTCCCTAGGTACCTATTCTCTTGTACAAAGTCCTGAGGAACCATGAAGACTTACCTCGGCCATCCACAATAAGTTTGTCCATGCCACGGGGGCCCAGGGTGGTTCTTACAGCCTCGGCAATCACTTGGCAGGCACTGATGTTACTCACCAGCTGAGGGATGCCTTGGGAGCTGTCAGTACCCTCTTTCAACAGGATAACTGGTGTGGGCTGGAGAAGAGAGAGCAATTGATGGCTTTTAATCATCTGCTACTTGAGACTCAGGACAGTGGGTGGGGATGCTCCCAATACCACTGAGTTATCACACTCTTAAAGCACATTCCCCCTGCGACCCAGAATGACTCCCCAACCATGCCAAATTCTGAGACACTGCTGATAATAAAATCTAAACAATAAACTATGATTTCTCTCATATGGTCTGTTCAACTTTTGACATTTTGTCTTGTACTGCACAATCGGGTTTTTTTCCACACAGCACAAAAAAACCAGGCCCTGCTTTACACTTCCACCCCCCAATAAAATATCTACTGGTTTGTATTAGAGAAGCAGAGGGGAAGTGGTATGGAAACTGAGACACTGTCCTAGAGATGCCCAGGAAGGCAGCTTTACCAGAGACCTTAGATGGAATGTAGCAATACACAAAATCTGTAATGGGATCTGATACCCTCTTCTGGTGTGTCTGAAGACAGCTACAGTGTACTCATATACATAAAATAAATAAATCTTTAAAAAAAAGAAAAATGAAATGCCTCCCGTTTAAAGGCCTGCATGGAGACTGCACTGGTTAGTTCTCTGTTAACCTATCCTGCAAGCCAGGATAATCTGGGAAGAGGAACAGTTACTGAAAAATGCTTCCATCAAAGTGGCCTATGGACACGAATATGAGATATTTTCTTGATTAATGATTGATGTTGGAGGGCCCAGCCCTCTGGGGATGGTACCAGGTGATCCTGCATTGTTTAAGAAGGGGGGGGGGGGGCTGGAGAGATGGCTCAGTGGTTAAGACCACTGGTGGCTCTTCTAGGTCAAGGGTTCAATTCATAGCTCCCACATGGGGGCTCACAACTATCTCTACTTGTATGGGATCTAATTCCCTCTTCTGGTATGAAGACAGACATGCAGACAAAACATCCACACATGAGATATAAATAAATCTTAAAAAAAAAAAAAAGAGGCTGAGCCAGGTTGTGGTGTGAGGCAGAGGCATGGGGTCTACAGAGTGAGTTCCAGGACAGAGAAACCCTCCAAAAAGAAAAACAAACAAGAAAGGAAGGTAGGTAGATAAGACAGTCTGGAGTGTTCCTCCATGCCCTCTGTTTCAGTTCCTGTAATGTACACTACCCTTCATGGTGGACTGTAAGCTGGGAGAATAAACCCTGCTCTTGCCAAGTTGTTTTGGTCATTGTGGTGGTTTGAATGAGAACGGCCCCCCCCATGCACTCATGTTTGAATGCTTTGTCCTTAGTTAGTGGAACTGTCTGGGAAGGGTTAAGAGGTGTCACTGGCTTTAAGGTTTCAAAAGTCCACACCCGGCCCAGTATCTGTATGTCTGTGTCTCTGCCTGTGGGTCTGGATGTAGCTCTTAGCTACTTCCCCAGCGCCATGCCTGCCTGCTGCCACTCCTCACCATGATGATAATGAACTAACCCTCAAAAACTATAAGCAAGCTCCCAGTTAAATGCTTTCTTCCATAAGTTACCTTTGTCATTGTGTCTTTTCACAGCAACAGAACAACACCTAAGACAAACCCAGTGTTTAATCACAGCAACAGAAACTTAACCAGGATAGGTATCTTTCCTCCAGTGTTCAGGAACTGGCAGACAGCAGCTGGCAAACCAGAGCTTCCTATATATCGAAAACTGAGCCTTCAGGATTAAAGTCATCTCAGTATTGGACTAACTCTGCACGTCAAACAGAAGTAGTTAGGGGGACATCATCTTAGCATATTTATGGTCACTTTACTTTTTATTATGCAGTACAATAAAGACATTGAAAGTCATTGCCTGTTCCCTTGCTCACTCCTCTCAAATGCCTCTAGCTAGTGTCAAGCTGATATAAAACTAGCCAGGACAACTGTAGATGCTAACTGCATATTACAGCACTCTAAGCTAGCAAGGGCAAAACCTCTCAGCAGAGCTGCAAGTGGGCAGTAAGTTCCCCAGCACCAATAAGAAAAGCCAAGTCAAGTGTGAAAACATCACAAAAGATTATGCCTTTGTACACAGGCAGCAGACATCCCAAGGAGCCTAGATAAGCTTCCAGGCAAAAAGATATCATGTCTACCAACTGGCTCAGGGTAGTTCCCAAGATGGGAAACTGAAGCAACTGAAACTGGTCAGAAAAATATCCTACAGATGTCTGGGCAGCATGGCGGACTTGAGCATGCAATATAGTGAGCACTATTGAAAAGTGCACACACTTTTTATCATGGGCTATGGAAAGTCACTGTATTAAAACATGCTCAGACTGAGTGCTCCAAGTCCAATACAATCACTGTCATGAGACAGTGGTAGCTGCCTTTGCTTAGAATTACACCAAATAGACCCTGCTCCACTGCAAGTCCCCAACACACCCACGGCCAGCCAACTTACTCTACCTCTCTGATACCTACAATAATTTGTTGCTCATGACAAGAAATGGCTTCTCTATACTCTCAGCATTCTTGGGGGTTCCATCTAGAAGGAAAATGCTTCCCCAAAGGTTCCACAGTCTCACGGTCCTTCTGAATCATTCCTTAGGACAGTCAAGAGCAGTGGTTCTCAGCCTGTGTGCTGTGACACTTTTAGGGTCAAATGACCCTTTCACAGGTAGAAACACTAGTATTTATGTTACAACTAATAACAAAATTAGTTACAAAGTAACAATGCAATGATTTTATGGTTCAGAGTCACAACACAAGGAACTATATTAAAGGGTTGCAGCATTAGGAAGGTTGAGAACCACCGATCTGATACCAAGCCAGGCATGGCTGTGCACAGGTACCATTCCAGTGCTTACTTGGGAGGTGGAGGCAGGAGGACTGCTGTGATATCTAGACCAGTCGAAGGGGAAAAAAGGCTGGCAGCAGTAAAGTAAGCAAAGCTATGGTAAACAAGGCAGGTGGTCCTCTGCTGTTCCCTGGCAATAGTGTGCCTAGCACCATTCCTTACTTTCCATCTCACTCTTCTTATCCCTTCACTACAAGGGGACCACAAAAGGCTTTAATGTTTCATCTTAATCTTCCTTTCCATTTTCCTTAAGATTATTTATTAAGGGATTGGAAGAATATCTTACAACAAAGACCATTGGCTGCTCTTCCAGGACTGGGATTCCATCCACACGGTGGCTCACCACATCTGTAACTCTAGTTCCTGGGATCTGATACCTTGTGGGCATTACATGTACATAGTAACCAGGCACACATGTACCCACATACACTAAATAAAATAAAAGTCAAAACCATTAAACAATTAGTTGGAGGAGGCCGACTAATGGCTCAGAGGTAAAGGTGCTAGATGCACAAGCCAAACCACCAGAACTCATAAAAAGCCAGTCATTGTGGTATATATCTGTAATCCCAGCACTCTTACAGCAAAAGGGGAGGAAACAAGAATCACCAGGAAGCTCATGGGCTAGCTAGCCTCAAGTATGCACAACAGCAGAAACAAGAGCTCCGGCTCTTCAACGAGGTTGAACAAAGAGCAAGGTAAGAAACATCCCTGGACAACTGTCCCCTGCCCTCTCCACTGGTGTGGTGGTATGCACAAGGCCCACACTCTCACACACAAAACAAATAAAGTAAGCAAAGCAATGTAAGCCTGAACGGAGCACAGTAGTCCACAACTGTAATTCCAGGTACCCACAAGGCTGGGGCAGAACTGTCGTTAAGTTCAACACCATTCCAGACATTTTAGTTTCCTTTGTCCCTGAGATAAAATACCCTGACCAGGAAAAACAAAAAACAAAAACAAAAAAAGTAAAAGGGTTTATTTTCGCTTACAAATCTGGGATACTCCTACTTGGTGGGGAGGAGGGGTGTCAAGTAACCTGGGGGGGGGTGGTCATGTCATCTACTGCCAAGGGCAGAGAAAGAGGGACGCCTGCTGCTGTTCACTAGCTGCTGCTGCTCACTAGCTGGTGCTCAGCTGGTTTCCTCCTCTTATACAGTCCAGGCTCAGGGAAAGGTGTCAGCCATAACGGCGGGGTCTTCCACATCAACCAAAGCGACCCAGTTAATTCTGGGTTAATTAAGGCTGGGTCAGGTTAAGCCCGCTCTTAAAAAAAAAAAAAGGGAAAGACATGCATGCTACAGCTAAGTAGATCAGATGAGGCCTTGGAGTCAATATCTAGTACCTGAAAAAAGCCACCACGTTAACATTAGACTTGATGTTCTGTAGAACAAGAACAGCACTGTATCTGTATCTATGAATGAAGGCATACAAATGTAATGACAAAAAGGAAAAGACACTTTCTGCTACAGATGTACCAAAGCCAAAAAAAAAAAAATCAAGATTTCAGGGGACCCTTCTAACTCTCTTTACAAAAGGCTTATGAACCACCTGATACCAGCCAGTTGATAGCATGGTGAAAAGATTTACATTTTAAAAATACCCAGGAGACCAACAAGTCAACTGTACAGAACAAGAATCATCAATTCAGGTAAAATTCAAACGTGTTGGACGGAGGCCCTTTGACAAAAGGTTTGCTACTTGTTAGGAGTCTTAGATTTACTCCTCAGCTCTGGTCTTTGCCAACCAAATCAATTTCAAGTGCTAGGGGTCAGGGAGCACGGACATGCTTCTGTAGGGGTTCCTTCTGAGTAGGAGCTGTAATCTGGTAGCAGAGGGAGGGCCTTACAGGTTTTCAAGTCAGTCTGGAATCTATGGAGATAGGAAGAAGTTGCAAAAGGTAGACAAAGGACTGACACTAAAAAGCAAAAATTAATGAGTGTGCCGGTGCCAAAGGCACAGGATTCTATCTTAGAAGCTGACATTGCTCACTAACAACTCAGGCTTATCACAGGGAGCAGGGGATGTATCTTATGCTGTCAGGGATAAAGGGGTGATGAAGGGGGACTACAAGCAGACCTTTAAGAGACTCTCCTGCCTAAGGTACTCAGGTCTTCCCATCTCTGGTGCTGTGTACATCAACTGCCCTTTTCCAGCACCAAGAGGCGCCTGTACATTCAGGTGAACTAAAAAGTGCCCCAACGAAAAGGTTCCAGCAGGAATGAAGGATTCTGTCTTTCCGCATGCGGGAACGTAAAGGACCGCAGTGCCAGGCGGGGTGTAACTGGGCCCAACCTAAACATCCTCACTGCCTCTGTGTGCCCTAGAAGCTCGCGTCTTCAACTCCGCACCTCCCAGGGCGATGTAACCCGGCCCTATAGTAGAGGTACGTAGCTCAACACACTCGGTTCCAAAAACCCAAAACGCCATTAAGGGGAACGAGCTGAATAAGGGGTTCGTGGTTCCAAAGCACCATGAGATCCATGGTTTCCAGGCCCAGTGGCATCGCGAATTCCATTCGGCTCTCGCCAACCGCTCCAGCTTTGGGTCGAGGCCGCCCCTAGGCAGGGGATCGGGACGAGCCACTGTAGACCGTCCGCGTGGCGGGCCAGGGCCGCAGGGTCGTGGATGGCAGCGGATACGCGGGGAACCACTCACCATCATCTTGGAAGCGGCTTTCAGGTACCCGCAACTCTTCAGTTCTCCGCCTAGGGGCCGCCCACCCAAGCCCACAATGCTCCGCGACGGAGAAATCCCCAGAAGCTTCTAGCGAGACGTTAGCCCGGGAGAGGAAGAGGACAGACCACTTCCGCCACTCTATGGTTAGCTACTGAGATGGCTGGCTAGAAGAGTCAGAGGTCCAGGGACGCTCTAGGAACTCGCATTAGCTTTGGCGGGGTCATCGAGTTCCAACATGCTTTTGGTCTGTGAGGGTGTTGTCAGGTCCTGCTTCAGCACGCGTACCCAGACACCATGGTAGGCATGCAATGAAGTGTCAACTCTGAACACCGGCTGTGAGAAGCACCTTAGGTGAATGATCTCACTGCACCCACACGGACCGTGGCGTTGGAGCTCTGTGCGTTTCACAGATAGCCTGGGAAGTTGAGAACATTGTCCCGGGTCACAGGTGCGCAGCCCGCTCGGGCGCAGGACACTTGCTCAGGGCGGCTTCTAGCTCGGCAGCGCCCCTTGTCGGCTGAGGCGCCGCCTGCAGAGGGTGAGGTAGCGCGCTGCCTCAGCGCGAGGCCAGCCTCTGACTGGGAGGAGACCCGCGGATGCCGCGCATCCATCCCCGCGAGCCGCCCACCCCAGGATCGAGGAGGTGCGTCTATAATGAGGAGTGCGGGGGCGGGGCTGCGAACTGCAGTTGCTATTAAGAGTTTTGGCAAATCAGCTCTCGGTTCCACTTCTCCTGGCCAATAGGAAGTGGCCTAGGGCGCAGAGGCGGAAAGTGCGGCCACACGAACAGGCGTGGCGGCCAATCAGCCGCCGGCCTCCGTTCCGCGCTCCAACCAGCGCGGAGAGCGGGCCTGAGGGAGGCCGTGGCAGCTGTCAGGCTAAAGTCGGGCGAGCGATCCCGGCGGGACGGCGGCGGCGGGACGGGCCCTGGAGATGAGCCGTGGCGCCGCGGGCTGGTGCTGTCTCGTGCTCTGGCTGCCCACGTGCGTCGCGGCCCACGGTGAGTGGCGACGGACGGGCAGGCGGGTGGGCGGGCGGGGCAAGCATCCAGCCTGCGCGCTGCTCGGGCCGGGGGCCACGGGTCACCTTGGGGACCCCGCGAGTTTGGGCCGGCCAGATCCAGGGGACAGGCGGCTGCAGCGGGTGGATGCTGGTTTCCGGGTCTGTGAGTATGCACAACCCCTCCCCGTCGAAGCAAGAGCCTTCAGCTTTCCTCCCACTGAGGGCGACCCTGGTGACAGCTAGAGATTCAGAACGGAGAACGTGAGCGTTCATATAGGCAGGAACACACACATGGGCTTACACGCACAGGCACCCACTTACACAAATCGAACATAAATGTACACACCTACGCGTTAAGTGAACACATGCATATACCCGAAGCTTATTAGATAAGCACATCAAATGCCAGATAGGAGTGCGCTTGTGGAAAGGGTTGCCTCGTGTTAATCCAGAAGGCTTCCTGTGTGTATGTATGTGTGTGTGTGTCCATCTTTTGAAGTGTACCCACACTCAGGACAAAAAGCTGCAAGCCCCCTTAGCTCTGTAATTGGATTGACAAACAGACCTGAGCTTCCATCCATCAACATTTACTTGCCTTTCTGGGTTTAAAGAATCCAGGGACTCAAATCCCAGGAAAACATTAAACTTTGATGCTGAGAAAAGTTTCAATACCCTAGCAAAACTCTGGTTGTTATGGCCGTTCTCTTGTTCAGGACAGCAGAGTTGGGCAGAGTTCTTTGTTTAGTAACCTTTACAGAGCAGCCACTGTGTTCTAGGCACTGGGGATTCATCTCTGTATAAAGCCACATACTTAGAATCATTGCTGTAATGAAAGAAGCGGACATAGAATATTATGAATCCACCATGATTACAGAGGAAGTATTAACTGGAAGAAAGTATATTTTGAACGGGTGTAGGAAGGGATAAGGCAGCATCTTTCTGAGAAATAGCAGGTAAACTTTTAGGAAGACTCAAAAAGATGAAGACACTGAAAAGCCAGTACAGCTTGAACATGGGAAAGAGGAGACAAGATTGGAGTGGGTATAGGAGTCAAATCAGGCAGGGCTTTCTACACCACAGCCAACAGCAGCATACACTTTAGTCAGTGAAGGGAACACTGAAGCTCTTGCATTGGGGTGGGTGACAGGTAGGCTTTAGGGAGCAAGAACAGAGACAGAGAGCTGGAGAGACAGCTCAGCAGTTAGGAATACTAGTTGTTCTTCCAGAGGGCCCAGCTCACAACTGTTTGTCCCTCCAGTTCTGGGGAGTTGATACCCTCTTCTAGATTCTGCCAGCACTGGGAACAGACATGGTGCATGAACATTCATGCAGCCAAAGCACACATATACATAAAATAAAATTTAAATTAAAAATACAAAAATGATGAAGGCAGATGGGAAGCTGAGGCAGGAGGATTGCTTGAGCTTAAAATGTTGAAAACCAGCCTGGGCCACATAGCAAAACCCCCATCTGAAAAAGAAGACATGGAAGCAAGATGAGTTAAGTTACAACAGTCATGTTAGTGAGAGCTAATGTGTAAGTTTTGGTTAGAAACTTGGGGGCTTCCCTGTCCACTCTGAAATTCTTAGGACTTCTTCAGATAAGGGGTGGATGTTGACCCAAAAGCTCCGGGTTTTTGTGGCTCACCTGCTGTGGCAGCAGCAGCAGCAAATACAAATCTGATCATCCAGTCTGTCTTCCAGTACAGAAACCAGCTCTCCAGCTGGGCATGGTGATGCATGACTGAAACCATGATGCTTGGGAGGCAGTCAGGAGGAAGGATCCAAGGCCCACCAAGGAAACAAAACTAGTACAAAGCCAGTCTGGGCAGTATGAGGCCGTTAAAATAAAGATTCCTGGGTATGATGGCACACAACTTTAATTCCAGCACTAAGGTATTGGGAGGGGATATCAAAGGCAAGTGGAGCTCTGAGTTTGAGGCTAGTCAGGGCTACATAGTGAGACACTGTTAAAAAAGTAAAAGTTTAAAAAAAATCACTTCCTAAGGATCCAGTCAGCTGATGCCAGGGTCTATGGACCCAGACCGTAGCCCACCCAGTTGAAGACATAAAGAAGTCCATAATCCAAACCTGAATCAGCCTGCTCAGAGAGGCCTTCATCTACACTCTTTCCTTTAGGCTTACGCATCCATGACTACTTATACTTCCAAGTGCTGAGTCCTGGGGATATTCGATACATCTTCACAGCCACACCTGCCAAGGACTTTGGTGGTATATTTGTAAGTTCAAAGATGCCCAGATCTCTGATCTTCAGTCACCTTCTTGCCATCATTTAGTATGATGGCCCTCATCCCACTTTTATGCTGGGACAGGGCAAGAAATAGAACCTAGCTATGTCCTCCAGGAGCTGCTGCATACTATAAAAACCAGGGAGGGACTGGACTGGTTTATTCATGGAAACAACCTGAAAAACCAAGGGTGCCAGCTGCCTGTCAGTTCTGCCTACATCCCTGTCCCTGGGTTATAACCAGCTCCCCTCTCACAGAAAGGCAGGGTGAGGTTGAGTAGTCAGACAGGACTTTGCGAGAATAGATGGAAATGTTCAGGTGCTCAGCCACAGAGAAACCACTCCATTTCCTTCCTTCACTCGTTAGGAGGCACCAGTAAGATGGAATTATTAGCTCATTCCAAAAAGTGTCACTCTTATTTGTCCAAATGTCTAAACATTTTTCAGCACACACGGTATGAGCAGATTCACCTCGTCCCTGCTGAACCTCCAGAGGCCTGTGGGGAACTCAGCAACGGCTTCTTCATCCAGGACCAGATCGCTCTGGTGGAAAGGGGGTAAGGAGTGGGCAGGCGTGACACGTGGGAAGGGCAGATTCTGACCACAGCTTATGGTACTTTGAAATGTAGATTTTTATTTTGTTTTTTTTTTTTTTGTTTTTTTTGTTTTTTTTGTTTTTGTTTTTTTCGAGACAGGGTTTCTCTGTGTAGCCCTGGCTGTCCTGGAACTCACTTTGTAGACCAGGCTAGCCTCGAACTCAGAAATCCTGCCTCTGCCTCCCAAGTGCTGGGATTAAAGGCGTGTGCCACCACCGCCCGGCGAAATGTAAATTTTTAAATAATTCATCCTTTACAAATCTTTAAGAAATGTCTACTTTCAGCTGTGTACTGATGAACCTCAATACAAGTTCTCTATGGTCCTTTCATCCTCCCAGAGAGGATGTAAGGGAGGGGCAGCTAGCACTTGCCTTTTTTTTTTAAATCTCATCACCACCTCTTCCAGGGGCTGCTCCTTCCTTTCTAAGACCAGGGTGGTGCAGGAGCATGGTGGGCGGGCTGTGATCATCTCGGACAATGCAGTTGACAATGACAGTTTCTACGTGGAGATGATCCAGGATAGCACTCAACGCACAGCTGACATTCCTGCCCTCTTCCTGCTCGGCCGAGATGGGTGAGGGCTCTTTGCTTCTGGCTGACCACACTACACTGGGTATTGTGACTTGGTGGGGGTCAAAAACAATCACCAGTACCATCTCATAGGCCCGATCCTGAATATCCCAGTCAGAGGGCAAATGAGTTCCGAGTTTCTGGAACTCCCAGAGTAACTGGGGCAGAGGGAGTGTTGGGTGCTGAGAAAGTGACATCGCTACTGCTCTTCATGCCCTCTCAGCTACATGATCCGCCGTTCTCTGGAACAGCATGGGCTCCCATGGGCCATCATCTCTATCCCAGTCAATGTCACCAGTATCCCTACCTTTGAGCTGCTGCAACCTCCGTGGACTTTCTGGTAGAAAAGCTGACTCCAGGTTCCAGTGACAAGTGACTTGTGGGAAGAGGAAACCCAAGATTCTGCTATTTGGAGTTTAGAGAGATTCTGAGGACAAGTGGAGCCAGGGAGGCCATACTCCTGGCTTTCCCTTCCCTAGGGCCTGCAAGGACATCTCTCATGCCTCAGGAAGAGGCTTCTGGCTAGAATCTGGAACAAAAGGTGCTGGAGGCAGGTGGCCCTGACACATACCACCTGTTTCAGCTCCCAGCAGCCAGGACCTCCTCACAATGAGCCTTGTAGCTGTTGCTGAAGTGGTTTAAAGTGATATTTGGAGACTAATAAGCCCCTACTTTTAGCAATAAAGCCAAATAAAGCTCACCAGGTTTGTGCCTGTGTCCTAAACTAAGAATGCATGGGTGTGGGGGAGCTCATTTATTTAGTCCCATATCATTCTGTTAATTTTAGGGGAGGCTCAAAGACGACCATGGCTTCTCAAGACTGCCAGTTTTAGTCCAGCCCTCTGGGAAGACGACTCTTACAGCCTAGAGTCAGCAACTGAAACCAAACCTCTGAGACCCTGTTCTGGCTTTAGGGACATTTACACACCACTGTGGGGACAGTATGAGCACTGCTGAGGAACCTGGGACATTCTGCCACCACCCACGAGTCTAACATGTGCCCTCTGCATCCACCTTGACTACTGCAGGCCCAGGGCAGTCCACCCAGCCCACACCCCACAAGGCATTGTTGCAGAGGCCTATCACCACTCACATTTTATTGAGACCAGTGGGCAGACCAGAGGGAGGGATGCTGGCTGGTGTGAAGGAGTGTGCCCAATGGGAAAGGGGGCCAGTCAGGCATGTTCCATCTGGTTCCACCTTGAGAAGGGCCTGTAGCATAGGCACTGGTCCTCCCTGGGAGCTCCTAGGAGAGCCACATGTAGGCCTCTCAGGAACAACTGGGAAGTGGTAGCTGTAATTCCCACAGTGCCCACTCCAAGAGTGAGATGGTCATCTGTGGCAATGAGGGACAAGTCCTGGCTCATCTTCAAGTGTCCTGCCCAGCCCTTCAGGTTTCTGGAAGACTTTGGTGTTCCTCTATAGAGTTCCTAAAGGAAGATGTCAGAGATCCAGAGACCATTGCAGCTGGTCTCAGGGAAGCTTGGGCATCCTAAATTACAGAGCACAATCTGTAATCTGCCATACCGTTGGTCTGGGAAAGGGTGGTAGTCTTTATCCTGATAAAGATAGGTCTCTTCTACACCTTATCAAACTAGCCCCCTTGCCTGAGCCTAAGAGGCAAGACACAGGCAGAACAATTTGGAGTTTGGCGAACAGGTTAATCTCTACCTCCCGTGTCCAGTGGGAACAGCCCAGGAACCCTGGCAGAGTCTTTTTGCAGTGTTGTTCTAAAGGCTTAGGCCCATGTTCCTGCCTGTTATGGCAAGTGGCGGGCCATTACTTCAGCTGCAGCTGTGGTGGGTGAGCAGTAAGGAAGAGGTAAGGCTTCACATCACTTCTTTCTGTCAAGGAAACCAGTCTGCTCTGATTGGTCATTTTGTTGCCACCCTGAAATTAATAGCCAGTCAATAGGAGCCAAGCCTCTAGATGCATGAGTGGAGTATGGGCTAAGGGGCCCAGAGAAAGAACACTATGAGGCCTGAAACTTGATTCCAGTCTCACAGCTACAGTGGAGCATGGCAGGGGAAGGCCAGTTCTGGAAGGCTTGGTGATGGCACAGGGCCGGTGCAGCTCAGCAGCAGTGCTCAGGGCATGAGGTCTGGTGAGGGGTGGGCTCCGGTCCAGCCTCTGTCCTACCCTCCAGCAGAATGCCAGAAGGGAGAAAGCAGGCAGTGGGTGCGAGGGGGAGGGGATGCTCCTTCCAACCACTTTTGTGGAGGTCAGGCCCCCTTTTCCAGCAGGGTCTGGGCAGGGCCTTCCAGGCAAGGTAACATCACACGTCAGTCATCTCATCCCCTAGCTCTGCATCTTCTGGCTCTCCTTCCTCATCTTCCTCTTCCTCCTCTTCTGAGGTCACATTGGGGTCGTCAGCCTCTGCCAGGCATTTGGGACAGGAACAGACGAACAAGTAGTTCTCCCTTCAAAGTAGAGAGGTGACAAGTCAGGCAGTTGCTGGGACAGAAGAGCCCAGAGCCCAACCATGTCCCCAGTTGGCACCTGAGGATCTTGTGTCGGCTGTGTCGGCTGCGCTCCCGCTGACAGCAGTCTAAGTAGCTGATACATATTTCCTGTAGGGTAGAGGAGGGTCTGATTGCCTGTGCCCTCCATCAGAAAGGAAAAGAGCTTCCCCAACAACCACCTTATCGGTTGCCTGTTCCCTGCCAGAGAGCTAGGCCTCCCATGTCTTTCAGCACTGATCCATCCCCACGCCTCCCATGTCTTTCAGCACTGATCCATCCCCACGCCTCCCGTGTCAGCACTGATCCATCCCCACGCCTCCCGTGTCTTTCAGCACTGATCCATCCCCACGCCTCCCGTGTCTTTCAGCACTGATCCATCCCCACGCCTCCCGTGTCTTTCAGCACTGATCCATCCCCACGCCTCCCGTGTCTTTCAGCACTGATCCATCCCCACGCCTCCAGCTGGCAAGACTCCCATCTGGGTCTAGGACAGACAAGGGATGGAGGTTGGCCTCAAGCTCTGGGGAAAACTAGCCAGTAGCCAAGTCTGTAGATGGGCTCAGAGGTTGATCGTGGTGTGATAACTTGTTTAAGAGAAACTGTCAGGCTATGGTCATCAACCAGAACTTCCAATCCACACAAGCTCCTGTGGCCCAAGCCTCAAAGAAATCAAAAGATAGGTGGGGCCAGGGACTGAGCACGTAGCTCTACCTCAATCTGAGACTTTCTGAAGATGTTTGAAGAACTGGGAAGGATTAAAGCATGCTCATGGCCAAAAAGACTCAGGCCCTGGGGCCTGTAGTGACTCACCACCAGTCCAACAAGGGGCTCCAGCTAGTTACTGCTGCTTCGTAAAGAGAACCTGCGAGGCCCTTATGCCCACCCCTGCTGCCCAGCCTCTCACCTCGCCTGGCTTAATATCCTCCAGAGCGGTAACATGTAAAAGGAAGTTGTTTTCTGGGAAGGAGGTCTCCGCATTGGGGACACAGCTGTGGTTGCCTAGGTCACAAAAGACAGAGAACTAGTAGAGTGTGTGTGCGTGTATAGCCCAAGACCTTGCACATGCTAGGCAAGCATTCCATAACTGGTCTGCACTCCCAGCCCCAGTTTTGAATCAGGGTCTTGCTATGTACCCCAGGCTACCCTTGAACTTGTGACACTTGCCTCTGACTCATAAGTGCATCATTAGGCCCACAAAGAGAATCAGCTTTAAAAATGGTAATCCTGGGGGCAGGCAGATGGCTCAGCAGGTGCTTACTTCCAGCCTGACGACCTGAGTGTAATCCCTAGAACTGACTTAGCAGAGAGAGGACTGAGTCTGACCGCCACATGCACACCATAGCCTAACGTGTAAATAAATAAATGTTAGAAACAAAACAGCCACACATGGTGACACTGGCCTTTAATCATAGTACTCGGAAGTGATGCAAGGGGATTTCACACCAAGTTTTAGGCCATCCAGGGCTACACAGTGAGTGAGTGAGACCTTCTCTCAAAAACTATAACAAATATATATATATAAAGCAAATGAAACCAAACTAAAATTCTCAAGCCAAGCATAGTGATTCACACAAGTAAGCGCTACTCCCTTTAGCCAGATAAGATTTGCTACGAGTTTGAAGTCCAACTGGACTACACAATGAGTTCCAGTCTAGTCAGGACACCTTGTCTAAAAACAAAACAAAACATACTGGGCATGGTATACCTATAGTATCAGTACTTAGGAGGAAGAGCCAGGGATCAAGGGTCCAAAAGAATGCATGCATGGATGGATGGATGGATATATATATATATATATATATATATATATGTGTGCATTGGTGTTTTCCCTGCATGTATGATTGTGTGAACGTGTCAGATCTTGGAGTTACAGCCAGTTGTGAGCTGCCACGTGGGGAACCAAACTCAAGTCCTCCGGAAGAGAATCAGTGCTCTCGACTGCTGAGCTATCTCTCCACCCTGTGTCAAAACTCTTTTAAAAAAAATTAATTCAACAGATCTCTGGGTCACTTTCTTTGTTGTTAAACACTTCAGGGAAGGGAGGTCTGAGAGCCCATTTCCTGTCTCCCTGCCCAGTGTTCTTTCCTGAAGATCACAGTGAAAATACAATGTACCTTGTATCACTGTGGCTTCCATACACACCCCAGATTGACCACTGTTCTCAGTTGTGTCCCTTTGTCTCACTGAGGGAGGCAGGGGCTCTGAGGGCACGTACAACAGACCATTTGTTTCTGTCTGCTGATTTGGATCCCTAACCACATAACCTGGGAGATGTTAGTTAGTAGTGGGGAAATTGGGAAGTGGGATGCTGGGATCTGGAAAAGTCTTGGTTGGAGGTGGCCTTGGCCTTCCCAGAAGGTGCTAAAGGAGACTTCCAGGCCTCAATGATTCCTGACCATACTCCACAGGACAGTGGTGGTGCCCTGCCTATGATTCCCTTTGCAAGATGCAGGGCTCTGTGCCTCTCCTGTAGGTGGACATGGCCCACTGTAAATATCTACTAAAACACAAGCAAGAGGCTGGGGATGATTGGATTTGACTCACAGTAACACCACAAACAAGAAAATGAATGAATGAATGAATGAATGAGAATGGAAGAAACTGATAGAGCAATAATTTCCAAGAAAATCTCCAAAGAAACAGAGACCTAACCACACTTCTAGACTGGCCCTGATCACCCTAGAAGGGGCAAACTGGCAAAGATGGCCTGGTAGGGAAGAAGCATGTAGGCCCATTCCTCCCTAGTCCAAGACTCACAGCAGCTTTGAAGCACGAAGAGGCCAGATCCTTCACAGTTAAGGAACTCTCCGGTTGCTGTAAGAAAGTAATGTGCAGATACAGTGGAAAAGGGAAGTTAAACTCACGAGATCAGAGCTCAGACATCGGCTCTGCTCTCCTGCCACCCCTCCAAATTAAGACAACCAGGTTCTACCATTTTGCCTAAATTCGAGTCTCCACGAAGCCTTGCTCTTGTCTGCACCTCTACCTATTTACCTGGCGCTCTCCTCCCCACAGCATGGAGCCTCTGGATGGGTCTCAGGACCCCTTCTCACCTCCAAGTTCTGTGGATAGTCCTGAGGCTTCCATGGGCACATAGACTCCCTTCCCCTCATAAGCTCAGAGCTCCCTGGCAAGAACACATCCACTGTCTGACTAGGGAAGCTCCAAGGGTAGGGGAAGCCACAGTCCCGTCTCACCAACCTGCCTCGATGTCCTTGTACAACTGGTCAATGAAGGTGTCTAGCTGTTCCCGGTCCTGAGGCTTCAGCTCCAGTGCATCGCAGGCATGTACCCACTGGCTGAGGGAACTAAACAGCCCATGGGGGAAGCACCCCAAGTCACAGGGCTCTCTGTGTCTAGGCATGTGAAGCCCAGGCAGAGGAGTCTCCCACCCTACAGATCTAGATCTATTCTTTTTCTAGAGTAAGGATCCCACCCTCCCAAAAGAGCAAGATTCCCAGCAGCAGATTCCCCTGCCTCACTCCTCCCATCCAGGTCATGGCAACACCCAATCCCACCATCTTCAAAGAATTTGTGGCTACCTTCCTCCATTAATCTTCTATCTGAGCCTGGAGGATTACCTAATAGGTCAAGAACATTCTCTTCTAACCTGGTTCCAATCCCTTGACCGTTGGTCCCGACAAGGGCAAAGAGAGAGCGGAATCCATCTGGTGTGAACCACTGTGGGGAGAGAGAGGTGAGTCTGGTGCTGCATCTCCTAATCCCACTGCACTGGGAGGCTTCTGAGAGTTGTCCTCACTTCAACTCCAGGCCTGGAGCAGCAGGAAGAAAGGCTTTGTGGGCCCGCCTTCCCACACTCACCTGACTGAGGGTCTCCTCATAAAGGGCCTCTGTGAAGAGCCTACGCAGAAGTTCCAGCTGGCCCTAGTTTAGGGGAAACAGAGGGACATTGCAGCCCTGGAGAATTCCCATTAGCACTAGGTAAGTGGGGAAATCAGGTAATAGAAGGAAAAGGAGCCAACTGTGTGGCCTGAGCTGTCCCTGGGGACAGAGGCAGGACTTATCTCCAAGTCTGCAGGCTCCAAGTGAGGTGTAAACTCAAACCTTTTTCCTGTTTCCAGTACTTGTTCCAGCAAGGCTGAGGCAGCATGGCTTAGAACACCTATCCTCACCCTCCCTCAGAGCGTCCCTGAGATCTGCTTGGCTCTGGGCAGCTTGGCTTTCCCCTTCTTTCTTCTAGATCCAGTACAGCAATAACTCTCCCTGCGAGAGCCACCTCTCCCACAGCTGCGTTCCCACCTCTTCCTCCGTCCCTCAGACAGCCTCTGTCTCTGGCAGCCTCCCTACCTGGGCAGCTCTAAAGGAAGGCTGAGGGACCTTAGTGTCTTATTCTCACACAACTCAGGCCTGTGGACCCCCAGCCCTCCACTCTCCAGAAAACCTGATGTGTCTGCTTCTGCCTTCCTCAGAGTCTTGCCTTCCCACATGGAGTAATAAGCACTCTTGGGTAGGACATACGGTCCCTTGTCCCTACTTCCAATTTTAGATCTATATTATTAGGTCATGAAGGTAAATGGCACCAGGAATGCATATTCTTTGAAGGGATTTTTAGGACCAGATTTTAAACCCTGCTGTAGTTGAGAAGAGACCAAATGTGGAGTTTCCCCCTAAAGGTAGTCACAGATAACCCCAGGCTACTTGAGGGGTTTGGGGGAGAGGCCATGGGAGAAAACCAACCTTGAATTTGTCCCCCAGGAGTTTGTGAACGATCTCCTCCTCTTCATTGGCTGTCTTACTGCAGAAATGGGAGAAGAGCCTGACCCAGTGGTCCTTGTCCTTGGCCTGCACAGCAAATACATGTGTCCATGTGAAAGAAAGGGATTATGTTTTCAAGTCCCTTCTATCAGGAAATGACCAGCACCCAAGAGCTTGGGCCCAGGCCTCCCTTCCCACTCTGCCCACACTCAGTCATTTCCCAGCTGGGGCAGGCAGGGCTTGCCAACTCAAAACACCTTGAAAACAAAAGGCCATGGAGGAAGAACAGTAAAGACAGAACGGGTCCACAAGACCTCTATGTAAGAGACACTATCCTGGGAGAGTGACACCTGTAGATCAAATTCAGGAACTGCTGCTACCTAAGACAGACATCTCAGAAAAAAACAGGCAAAACCAGGGCCCATGGCCTACAACTGACTTCTGGCTAGCATGCTCTGGAGGTTCTACATAGCAAGCAGCTGTCCTTCAGGAAACCCAGACGCAAGAGCATCCAAGCAAGGTCAGGGGTCTGAGACTCGGGGCTAACTAAGGCCAGCTTCTCTGGCTTACCTGTTTCACTGTGGCTACCATCCGGGCCATCAGCATTATACTTGCAGTCTCGGGAGGATAGTGAACACTCCTAGGCAAAGAGAAAAAAAACACGTAACATACAAGTCCGCTCCCTAGCAGCAGAGCCAGGCAAACCCAGTATGAAGGTTACAGAGACACTTCCTGCCTAGTCATCAGTTATCAAAGGCTGGACTTAGGCATCTTTGTATCCCTTAGGGTTTGGTAGACTCTCTGGCAGCGTGTAAAGTACTGAAGATGGTAGGCCTGGCTGTTCAGATTAAAGGCAGGCTGCTGAAACTGTGACTGCTGAGTAAGCCTAACAATAGAGAACACAACTTAGGGATATAACTCACCAAAGCTCCCCACAGCTGCTGAGCTGAGGCAGGAACGGAGAGAAGGGTAAGGAGAGGGAGAGACTTACCTCCATGCCTCCTGCAGCTTATTGAGGGGGTGCCGGGGGTCATCCTGGGATGGGCCTGGGCACAGGATCTGGTGGTACTGCTCTGCAGCTGCTAGCCGACATTCTGCACTGCAGTACATCACCTGTTAGGTGTGGTGGAGGTGAGCACACAGGACCTGGGGCTCTCACCTCATCTAACTGCATTCTTTCCATAACAGCCCTAGAGCAAGAGCTCAGTGAGGATAAAATAGGGTTTTCTAGAGGCATGCACCTAACCTAAGCTTGTTATATTACATGAAGGGAAGAGAGCTTTTTCAGCTTCTTGCAGACTCACCCCAAGAAAGGATTTCCCACTGTGATGATTTAATAATGGCCCTCACAGACACATGTGTTTGAATGCTTGGCCATAGGAAGTGGCACTATTAGGAGGTGTGGCCTTGTTGGAGGAAGTATGTCTCTGTGTGTATAGGCTTTGAGGTCATATATGCTCAAGCAACGCCTAGTGTGGACAGTCTCCTGCTGCTTGCAGATCAAGATGTAGATCTCTCAGCTCCTCTAGCACCATGTCTGCCTGCACACTGCCATGCTTCCCACCATGATGATAATGGACTAAATTTTTCAAACTGTAAGCCAGCCCTAATTAAATGGTTTCCTTTATAAGAGTTGTGTGGTCATGGTGTCTTTTCACAGCAATGGAAACCCTAAGACCCACCATACCCATTTTCTTAACAGTGGACACTGGCAGCAAAGAAGAAGCTGAACAATTGCTGGGCCCTTTCACTGTCACCCACTACACCATGAGCCTTGAGGAATGGATCAGTTCTGTCAGACTTTGTCTCACCAGTGAAGACAGAACTAAAGCCTCCTTGGCATGCCTCCCTTCCTGCGCATTCCCCGGGGTGCTCACCTGGCAGCGGGGGCAGTTCTGGTGGAGGTCCTTGCGCACACTGCATAGCTCTGGGTGTGGTAGAACCTGGCCTGGTTTCCCAGTCAGCCTCTGGGCATTCTCCTCTGCCTTCTCCAGTGCCCGAAGACAGTGGTCACAGGCTGCAGGGAAGCAAGACACAGTACGTCCTCTTTCAAGAACCTTCTAGCTCCTACTAGACTGCTTCTCCTTCAGACTCAGTCTGTGGGGTCTACTCCCACGGACATGAAATATGAAAAGGCTGGCCAAGTTAAAGGCATCCTGCTGTGGCACCTAACTCTGTCTTCACTAAGCAGGGGTTATGCACAATGTCTCCGTCGGGATGTCTAAGGTACAGAGCCCTTCAGCATGATGTCCATGGGAGTAGACTCTAAGTTCTGTCTAAGAGAGAATCGTTCCCAAGGAGCATTTTGGAGGCACCTCCCATTGCAGGTACATAAAGGTACCAACACAAAGGTAGCCAGAACCATGGTTCTCAGGCCCTATTCTCCAAGGCAAGACAGCATTTCCTTCCAACACCCAGAAGGTGAACCAGGAGATGTGTGAGGCTCTGTTCCATGCACAAAATGGACATTTCAGCAGCCACCTGAAGCAGGCAAGATGTGCTCACCCCGGTACCGATAAAGTGCATTCCAGAGAAACTGCGAAGCTACCAGAGGTCTTTCAATGAAGATGGTCTCTCCCTTCCGAATCAGCTGTGTGGCAAACAGTCCCTTTCCCTAACGGCAAAGAATAGACAGGGTAAGACATTGCTCCAAACCTGCCAATAGGACGCATGCCTATTATCCTAGCACATGGAAATAGGGGGATAAGTAGTTCAAGGCTAGCCTGGGCTATATAAGACCTTGTTTTAAAAAAAAAAAAAAAAAAAACAGGCTTGAAAGATGGGTCAGTAGTTAAGTGTGCTTGTTCCATAATCATGAGGTCCAAAATTTGGATCCCAATACCCATATAATAATCCAGGTGTCTCTACAAATGCCTGAAACCCCAATTCCAAAGAGGGCAAAAACAGGAAGATCACTGGGGCCTGCTGACTTTCAGTCAAGCCAAGTCATGAGGCCCAGATTCAGGAAGAGACCCTACCTCAGGCGAATTAAGTGGAATATAATGGAAGAGGAAACCCAGCACTGATATCAGGCAGCTTACATACACCTGTAACTACAATTCTAGGTGATCCAAGGCCACCGCTGGTATCAAACCCATGTGGGACACACAAATATACAAATAAAGATAAATCTGTAAACAAAGAAAGCTCCAAGAGCTCACGAGAGGCTAACCAGCTGCTCCTCCCTCCGTCTACACTACCTGGCCAAGGAGGGAGCCACCTCAGCAGCCATCTGAATACCTGGACATTCTAGAATGACCAGGGCAAGGCCATGGTTCATAGTTGGCTGAGGCCTCTTACACCAGCAGTGGCTACTAGGATGGCACTATCCTCAATGAGACCTTGTTCAGGGTTTCATAAACATCCTATATCCCAGCAGAAAATAGCCTAGTTTGGGGGAGAACTGACCTCTTCCTTGGTCAGTGTTCAAAGGATACACAAAGAACTGAACTTGTCCTAGAACCAGCTCCCAACACCTCCTGGGAACCTCCTAGACAATTGCTTTCCATTGGAGAAGTGGGTGTTCAGTAACTCTGCCAGGCAGTTTCCAAGGTGTGGTGACATAGTGAAAGTGAGTACCCTCGTGAATTCTACCTCTTCACCACCCGGTGTTTAACAGGAAAACGCCCAGGCTCTGCCCAGACCTGCTAAATCAGAATGTCCATCCTCCTCTGCGTGTGTGTGTGTGTGTGTGTGTGTGTGTGTGTGTGTGTGTGTGTGTGTGTGTGTGTGTGTGTATGTGTGTGTGAGAGAGAGAGAGAGAGAGAGAGGGAGGGAGGGAGGGAGAGAGAGGCACGCGTGCATGCATGGGTGCGGGTGCTGTGTAGCACTCAGATGACAACCTTCAACAGTCAGCTCTCTCTACTATGGGTTCTGGGAAATGAGCTCAAGCTGTCAGGCCTCCATGGCAAGCACTTTTCCCTCGTGAGCCATCTCACAGGCCAAAAAAATTGCATTTTAACAGGATGCTAAAGGTTAAGAAGCCTAGCCTGAGCTAGGTAATGGCGGAGCACTAGGGAGGTGGAGGTAGGCAGATTCCTTGAGTTCAAGGCCTGCCTAGAGTCTACAGAACATAATTCGGACAGTCAGGACTATCCAGAAAAACTCTGTCTAAAAAATAAATAAATAAACAAACAATTAATTAAATAAATTAAATAATCAAATAACAATAAAAACAAAACAAACCTAGCCTGGCACACTTTGCACACCAAGAGCCTAGGCAGTTAATGATTCTGCTGACACTGCTTTAGCAAGTGATGGTACCGCTTCCAAAGAGGAGCTGCCATCACAAAGTGGCAAAGAAAATGCACCATCACTGTTGATGCCACAGCAGCTCCTGTTGCCCCTCAGCACTGGCACTGGGTGCAGATGGGCCTTTGCCACACTCAGAGCAAATCTCAGCCTATACATAACCCAGAAAGCTTCTTTCCTTTTTGGACAGTGTCTCCCTACATAGCCCAGGCTGCCCCTGAACTTACAATAGTTCTTCCTAGGCCAGGATAACGGGGATGTGTCCCTACCCAGTTCTAGAAGCTAACAATAGAACAGGACAAGTGAAATGAGAGGCAAAGCCCAGAACACACCCTTGGTTCCCTTCCTGGAAACCCCATCTCTATATTTTATTGCCCCTGAGAGCGACCAAGCAATATGAAAACTCGGCCTTCCTGGATGGGACAAGGCAGCAAGAAGTGAAACCCATGTGCTCTTCTGACAATTTCAATCCTGAAATTGGGTAACTAGCCAGATGTAGAGGTGCATGTCTTTAACCCCAGCACTAAAGGTTAAGTCTAGCCTAGCACACTTTGAACATCAGGATGAAGAGTAGGGAAACAACCCTTGAACGTTCTCTCTCTCTCTCTCTCTCTCTCTCTCTCTCACACACACACACACACACACACACATACACACACACGCGCGCGCGCGCGCACGTGTGTGCCTAGGCTTACTTCCAATCTGCTTCGTCCTCCAGAATACAAAAGCAAGCAGATCTCTGAGGTTAAGGCTGAGGCCAAGGCCCGCCTAGACTGCAGAGTTCCAGAGTGAGTTCCAGGACAGCCAGAGCTGCACAGAGAAACCCTAGAGCAGAGGTGGGGCAACCGTGGACAGGGAGGATAACTATGGAGATCCCCTCCCTTAGGTACTGGAAGACCAAATGCAGAAAAGATTTAGTTACTATAGCAAAAGAGAACCAGAAGAATGGTGGTTGGTGTCTGTAACTCCAGCATTTAGGGTGAAGGAAAGTCAGGAGTTCAAGACCACTCATAAATAACATTGTACTTGTTCCTCTAACATATAAAAGTATGAAAACTCAAGAAAATCTCCCCATGCATAGAATCAAGAAGCATGCAGGGTTAGGCTTTGTGGCCCATACCTGTTGTCTCAGAACCCGGGAGGCTAATGCAAGAGGACTACCTTAAGTTCAAGGCTAACCTGAGTTACATAATGCAGTGGTTATCAATCCTCCTAATGCTGTGAGCCTTTAATACAGTTCTTAACGTTGTAGGGACCCCCAGCCATAAAATTATTTTTGTTGCTACTTCTTAACTGTAATTTTGCTACTGTTATATTGTAAAGTAAGTATCTGGGTTTTCTCATGATCTTAGGTGACCGCGGTGAAAAAGTCATTTGACCCCAAAAGGTCACAACCCATAGGTTGAGAACTGCTGATACAATGGGTTTCACATCAGAAGAAAGAAAAGGACAGAAGGGAGAGAGGGAGGGAGGGAAGACAAACTTCAGGAGAGAATTATACAAAACTCTTGGACCAGATAGTATAGTTAACAGCCTTTATTAGGCCAGCTGTGGCCCAACGGGTGAAATGCTTCTGCATCAAACCTGATGACTGAGTCCCATCTCCAGGCCTCACTTTGAAAACAGAGAACCAGCCCCTGGAAGTTGTCTTCTGAGCTCTACATGTATGATGTGGCACACACACCCATGTCCAGAGACACACAGATCACACACACAAGTAATAATACTTTAACGTGCACAAGGTTCCATTAATAACTGAATGTTTTGACAAATACAATTATCAGAATAATTTAAAAGGAAGCAGGCCCAAATGAATGAGTCATGCCGGGCTTCAGCTGGTGTCCAGCAGTGTAGCGTTCCACTTGGCACCGCCCAGACTGCCTTAGGTTTCAGTCTCCACTGACTGGTTCCTGGCATAACAGTTCACAGATATCTAAAAATCATTCCTACTAACATCCACAGAAGCAGAACGGAGTGCCAGAAGTTACCCTCACTCTTGCCTCACATCGTGCTTCAGGAGATAGTTCTCTAAAACATTCAAAGAATAAGTAATTCTCTTTTCACTCTAAGCCAGGCATGCGTGTTCTATGGTAACCTGAGGAAGACAGCACAAAAGGAAGAAAAATTACAAACCAATCACAAGAGATGACTACAGCTGCCCAAGCCCTCAATATGCTACCTGGCCTAAGTCCACATGGGAAGTGATTCTCCCCAGCAGAAGATTAGGGATAGGCAGGGGACTGTGATCAGCTGGAGTTTTTTGTTTGTTTGTTTTTGAGACAGGATTTTACTCTGTACCCCAGGCTGGCCTGGAACTCACAAGAGTCCTCTTGCCTCAGTCTCCTGAGTTCCTGGAATACAGGTCAGGGCCACTAGGCCTAGTCACTAGCTGGGGTCTTGAGAGAAGACTAGGACAGACAGAACTGGACAAGGAGACTGGTGGAAGTAAAAACAAAAACAAGAAAACAAAACAAAACCGAGAAGGAAGAGAAGAAAAGAGGGGCCGAGGTAGGGGAAGAGTATGGTGGCAAAAAAAGGTGATGAAAGGGATTACTGGTCTGAGACACCTCAAACATGGCCCCCGGGAGGACCAGCTCTGGGTGGTAATGGGATGTGAGCAGCTGAGGATACAAAGGATGCCAGGAAGCTAACTCCCTACCCACAGACGGATGAGGCACTCGCTCCCAATGCCTACAGAACAGAAAGACAAACTCAGGATAGGAACCTGGGCAGATATGGAGATGCTGACAGCAAATGACTACAGAGCACACATCTTGGGCCAAGGACCAAGGATATATGCACATCATCCTCATCCTCATCACTCCAACCTGACTTTTGACAGAGGAATGCAAATGAAGACAAAACCATACCATTTTGCATATATCAACTGGCAACGGCATAGAGTGAAAAAACAGTGCTGGAGAGAACAAAAGTCTGTATTCACTGAAAGCCATCAGCAATACCTTTGCTCTCAGGATTGATAAGATATAACATAAATGAGCCATAAATAAGGATTTGGTTGAGTGAAGTGTGCCCCCCCTGCCCCACCCGAAATTCTTTAACCAAGTAGAAATGGGAGCACTGATACTAAAGATGTACTGAAATCATGTATTAAAAGAAACCGTGGGGGTGGGGTGAGGTGTTTCAGCCACAAGGCCCATTACCCAGCACTTGGGAGTTGATAGCGAGATGAGTTCAAGTCCAGCCTCAAGTACAATTTGGAGTGATTTTTTTTACCTTAACCTATGTGCATTTTCTGTTCTACAGGGAATAAACACGATTAATAGGGCCGAGCATATTGGTCTTTAAGCTCAGTACTGGTGAGTACTGGTTTACATAGTGAGTTCCAGGACAGCCAGAGTTACATGAGACCCTGTCTCAAAAGAAAAAAACAAAACCAAAACAAAAAGCATAACAACAGAAGCAACAAAAAGAACCATAATACAAATCACGAAATCATGTCATTCTCTTGCTTAAAACCCTTCAGGATGAGTGCTCCCCGTGTAGGTTCCAAGTTCCCTAGCTCTCCAAGTCTCCACCCATACCTTAGTCAGAAGGGTCGCTGGGGAACCCAGACTGCTTTATACCTCAGTTCCCTCGGCTAAGTACTCCCCACCGACTGCCTCCAGAACAGTAGCTAAGCTCCAGCCTAGCCAAGATAGCCTTGGCTTTAGTCTGGCCCAGGATATCCCTCAACCCCAGGACCTCCCAGAGCCTCAACTCCACCCAGGACAGCGGCAGCACGGCACCCCCCGCCAGTGGACCGGGTTCCTCCGGGAAGAGTGCGCATGCTGGGCTTCCCCCGCGCGATATCGCCACGAGCCTGGGCACGAGGGCAGACCCTGCACCCCGGGCCCAAACAGAAACCAGACTGGCGCCGACGGACCCGGACTCCAGAATGTAAGCATGGGTCCCCGGCGTGGCTCTCCGGGCCGGGTCCGACCTGGCCTCACCTTGGCGCTGCTCACAAAACGGACTTCCACGGATCCCCGGGCACCGCCCGCCACGCCCACGCAGAAGGAGAACACGTCGCACATGGAGGCCGCCATCTTGGGCACGCCTCCGCCTTCTGACCCTTGACCCCGCCCGGAAGGCCCCGCCCACCGAGCCGCCAAGCACTCACTTCCCCACCTTACCCCGCCCCGGGACGTGGCTAGCAATGCCGACTACTTGCTCTGCAGCAACTCAAGGCTTGAGTGCCTTGGTTGCTTGATTGGGTGGAACCTGACCTGACTGTGTGCTTGGACTTCTGGTGACCTGTGTCTGACTCGGTGGCCTTTGTCGGAGTCCATGAATGATGGCCGATGGAGTAGCTCAGGGGAGACCCCCTAGCCTATCCCAACTGTGTTCTTAAGTGTCCATAAGACTTCCCACTGTCTGGTTTTTGAGACAGGGTCTCACTATGTATCCCAAGCTGGCCAAGAGTTTGCCAGCCATCTTCCTGCTTAAGCAGCCCTTCACCATACCCCCAACACCAAACAAAGCCGTTTTTAGACCCAGAGAAGGCTGACTTAATTAGTTTTGCTCTGACCCTCATCCTGAAAAAGCAGTTTGTTTGCTGGGCTCACTAGGTTTAAAATTTCCCCCTCCCTCTGGTGCTAATATTTCTATTCTACATTTAGGAGAGGTTTGCTTTGAACGCATGAGCGCAGAACTTTGAGCCCCAACACTGCTTAAAACCAACATGACGACTGTGCCAAAACCTCTGCATTCAGGAGGTGAGGGCAGGGAGGACCAGAAGTTCAAGGTCATCCCTCAACTACACAGTGAATACATGAAACCTGTCTGAAATAGAAATGTACTTGCTCTAGCTGAGGTTTGGTTTCCAACACTGGTTTACAACTATCTGTATGTAACTCCAGTTCCAGGGGCTCTAATAGCCTCTGTTCAGGCACCAGGCAGGCACATGAAGGCAAAGCAATCATATGCATAAATGAATTTAAACAAAAAAAATTATTTCCTTTTTCTATAAATATCAACGATGTTAGATCAGTGCCTCAGAGGGTAGTTGGGGACTTTTGCAGAGTGCGGTTATAAAGCAGTAATAAGTGGACGTCGCATGTGAGGACTCCTAAGATAGACACAAAAATGAATGTATACAAGGCTGGAAGAGGGGACAGGTCTTCCTGTTTCTGCAGCTAGACCTCACTACCATACCTTTTGTAGTTTTGTGTCCCAGTTGACTATTTCTTGACAAGGGACCCATGTCTGTTCCACTATGGTTTCATAGTGATTTTGGGGGATAACAACCTAGTAATTATCTTTTTTTTTTTCAGACAAGGTCTCTCTCTCTCTGGGGGGTGGGGGGGGCATGATGTTTGAGTCAGGGTTTCTTGGTATAGCCTTGGCAATCCTGAAACTCACTCTGAAGACCAGGCTGACCTCAAACTCAATAGAAATCTGCCTGCCTCTGCCTTCCTAGTGCTGGGATCAAAGGCATGCACCACCACTGCCCTGCTGAGACAAGCTCTCACTATATTAGACTAGGCTGGCCTCAAACTCAGAGATCCACCTGCCTCGGACTCCTAAATTTTATTTTTATTTTATTTTTTTTAAACATTTATTTATGTATATGAGTATACTGTAGCTGTACTGATGGTTGTGAGCCATCATATGGTTGCTGGGGATTGAATTCAGGACCTTAATTCACTCTGGCCTAAAGATTTATTATTATATCTAAGTACACTGTAGCTGTCTTCAGACACACCAGAAGAGGGCATCAGATCTCATTATGGATGGTTGTGAGCCACCATGTAGTTGCTGGGATTTGAACTCAGGACCTTCGAAGAGCAGTCAGTGCTCTTAACTGCTGAGCTGTCTCTCCAGCCCTGATGTTTATTTTAAAGTGAGCCAATTGGGGCTGTGCTCACCACATAAGCATGAGGAACCGAGTTTGATCCCCAGCGCCCACATAACAAGCAATCAGTCCTAGGATTGAGGAGATAGAGACAGTGACACCGTGGGCTACTCAGCCAACTAGCCTAGTCAGATGGGCTAGCTCTATGTTCAACAGGAGAACCTGACTCAAAAGAAAAAAAGCAATTAAGACACTCAGCGATGACCTCTGGCTCTGATGAACACGACTGGGTATGCACACACGCAAATGGACCGGTTGATCCTGAAGCAGACAGACAGCTGTGGCTGGATCCCTTTGGTGAACAGGACTTCTGAGCCCAGGATTTCCCCGAGAATATGAACAAAGAAATTTTTAGGGTTTCCCCTCTTTTTGTTATTGTCTTTGTAAAATTTTTAATTTTAATATTTTTTACCTATGTGAATGTTTGGCTGCATGTGCCTAGTGTCTGCATAAGTCAGAAAAGGAATTTGGATCCCCTGAACTGGAGTTATGGATGGTTATAAGCCACCACGTAGATACTGGGAATCAAACCAAGGTCCTCTGCCAGACCAACGAGTGCTCTTAACTGCTGAGCCATCTCTCCAGTTTTTATACGTGCTTTTTTCGTATAGTTATTGTGTCTGTGAGTGGGTGTGTGCACTGGGGGAGGCCATTCTCTGTCCATCATGGAGGTTCCAGGGATCAAATTCATATCTTCGGTTTGGCAGCAAGAATCTGTACCTGCTGAGCCTTCTCCCAGCTCTTGTTTTTGAGACAGCATCCAGCTAGTTCCTCTAGGTTTACCTCCCACTCACTATGGGAGTTCTGGCCGACTCCATCCTCCTGCCGTAGCCTCCCTGGTGCTAAGACTACAGATGTGTACTGCCCTGCCCAGGTCCAAAAGATGGCTGTTGCTGTTGTTGCTGTTGCTGTTGTTGCTGTTGTTGTTGTTTTGGTTTTTTATTGAGACGGGGTGGTTTCTCTGTGTAGCCCTGGCTGTTCTGGAACTCACTCTGTAGACCAAGCTGACCTTGAACTCAGAAATCCACCTGCCTCCACCTCCCAAGTGCTGGGATTAAAGGCGTGTGCCACCACTGCCCAGCTCAAAAGATGGCTTCTTGAAGCCAAACCTTGGATTCCCTCAAACCTGCCACTTAATAACTACAAGTCCACTGTTTTTTAAGTTTTTCATGACAGGGCTTCTCTGTATATCCCTGGCTGTCCTGGAACTCACTCTATTGACCAGGCGCACCTCTGCCTCCATAGTGCTGGTATTAAAGGTGTGTACCACCATACCTGGCTAAGTCTACTGTCTTGTATGTCCGGTACTTTCCAGGCTCATCTCCCACTACCTACCTTCCTTCCTCTTTCCCAGGACACTGATCCCTGAGAACAACCTCACAGAGGAAGATCGGCCCTTCCTTTACCCCATAACCCCACATCAGCCCATGAACTAACTTCAGATAAGCAACCTTCAGTACAAAACCAGCTCTTAAAGGGTGGAAGCTGATTTCACATGAATAAGTTCTCAGCAGACTTCCCAGAAAGAAACCAAGCAAGGTCAGAGGGTCATTTGGGGAGGAAGAACTGTATTGCCAATACTGGGTGAGAAATGACAAAATTAGGTAAAAATTAGCATAAGTTCATGGGGGAAAAGGTAGGGGCTTCAGAGAAAAAGTAGCTTGTTGCTCCAAGGAACCAATTACCATAAACCTGAGCTCACTGTGACATGGACTCCTATTGAAAGTGGTATCAGACAAGACAAGAAAACTTTGGACAAAGCATGGTGTCTCTCACCTGCTAGCTCAGCACTAGAGAGGCTGAGACAGGAGAATTTCCATGAGTTTGAAGCCAGTCTGTGCCACATAATGAGAGTCTGTAATCTGTGTCAAAAAAAAAAAAAAAGAAAGAAAGAAAAGAAAAAGAAAAAGAAAAAGAAAGCAGTAATCCCAGCATGTGGGAAATAGAGGGTCAGATTCAAAGTCATCCTCAGATACAAAGGAGGGTGACAAGAGGAAAAGAAATAGGGTTGAAATGCAGGAAACTGAAGTGAGCTAAGAAGTCTCCTTCCCTCTAGACTCTGGGGAGACTCTTCCACACCGTGATGCTGATTCAAGGATGCCCCTTCTCCACAGCGAGGCCAGGAAAGAGCTGGTGAAACCATCCTCAGCACAGAGCTGGGAAAGCTTCTATCCCATAAACCCCACCAGGTGTATTCTGTAAGTGCTTTACAGACCTTAACTCACCCTGGGAGAGATGTGTAAGCTATCAATATACCTCTATCCACAAGAAGTAAAACCTGGCCAAGGACATAGATTAATCCATTATTCTGCTGCCACAGTTTCCCTGTTTGATTGTTCAAGTACAGTTGGTGTCCTTTGGCATTAAGGAAGCTCTTCATTGAGATGTGGGACAGGGAGGGCCAGCAGGTACCACAGGAAGAACTAGCCCATATAATGTGACTAGGGTCTCTTGCTGGGTCCTTAACTGACAACTCCTGACTCAGCATCTTCTCTCTGGATGTTGTCATCTGAGCTGCTGGAGGGCTCCTCCATGGCAGAGGAGGAAGGCAATTTCAGTTTTTGCTGCTTCTGATACTTCACCCTGCGATTTTGGAACCAGATCCTCACCTATAATTGGAGGCAATGAACAGGCATCAGAATTTGGCCAGCAGGCCCCTTTACTCGTCCCTGTCACTCCTCACAAATGTCATTCCTGAATTCTCAGTCACTGCACATCCATCCCTGTCTGTATCTTTGTTGTTATTTTTTGATTGAGTCTCATCCCAGGCTAGCCTCAAACTCACTATGTAGCTCAAGATATTCTTGAACCCCTGGTCACCCTGCCTCCACTTGGGTTTAAGTGTGAGGGGTTTCAGGTGTGAGCCACTGTGCCCGTTGTATGTGGTACTGGAATCTGAATCCAGGACTTCAAACATTTGAGGCAAGCACTCTACCAATTGAGCTATGTCTCTAGCCTCGGTGAGTACTTTATGATTACATTGTGCTGGTGCTGTACCAGGTGACTGTGATGGTGACCGTGACAGCAGAGAGGCATGGCCCCTGTCTTCTACAGCTCACCATCCAGTGAGAGAAGGCCCAGTATAAATAAGGAGATATAACAGATATAAGAGGGGTTACAAGCAAAGGTTTGGGTTGGGGGAGCGCTTTGAAGATGAGGTCGGTCCTGTAGGGGCAGAGAGCAGCTGACTGGGTGGAGCAAGAGGCAGCCTATGGGATGGTTTTCAGTCAACATCAAACTCAAGGTGAGGACCAGAAAGAGGAGTATGGCTGCAAAGGAGAAAGGGAGAGGTCAGCAAGAGCCAGGACACCCAAGACCTTGAAGGCCACAGGGAGGGAAAGTTCCTTGCAAGTGGGATGTGACATAATCCTGAAGTGACTGCACAACTAGCTGGTGTGGGGCGGTGTATGAAGGCAGAGGCAAGAAGACAGCTGGGAGACTGGTGCAGGGGGAGCTGGGGAATCTAGACATGTAAAGCAGGGACCGTGGGAAAACTGAAGCAACCCCATCTAGGATGACTTCGCTTTTTTTGAGTAACTGGGTGGGTGATGTGACCGTGGACGAGGAGAGAAACTGATAGAGAGGAGACAATTAAGAATTGAGGTTTTGTAAAGTTTGCGGTGCCTTCCTAGAGATGTCTGGGTGGAGATTTTAAGAGTTGGTGGCTGAGGATGTAGTTTAGTGGTAGGGACTTGCCTAAGATGACGTTCAATTCCTAGCAGAGAAGGTTGGACTGGGACTATAAATCTTAGAGGCCAGTTTAGAGATGATATTTTAAACCATGGCTACAGGTGACGTTGAGGAGTCAGCGGAAGGGGGAACATGTTTGCTGACCTTGACAACAAGGATCTCTTGATGAAACATTGAGGGTAAATCATCAAGTTGGGATGACAAATGGAGGGCTGGGATGTAGATCAGTCGGCAGAGCACTGGCCTAGCACACATAAAGCTCTAGGCTTAACACTTGGCGCCTTGGTGAACGTGCGTCATCTTAGCACTTGGGAGATGGAGGCAGGAGAACTAGAGGTTCAAGAGTATCTTCAGCTATGTAGCAAGTTCAAGACCAGCCTGGGATACATGACAACCTATTTTAAAACAGATAAGTGGCTGGAGAGATGGCTCATCAGTTACACCGTCTGCTCTTCCAGAGGTTCTGAGTTCAATTCCCAGCAACCACATGGTGGCTCACAACCATCTGTAATGGGATCTGATGTCCTCTTCTGGTGTGTCTGGAAACACCAACAGTGTACTCATTAAAAAAAAAAATCTTAAAAAAAAAACTACAGATAAGTACAACACACATAGAGATACAAAGAGTTGGGGTGGGGTGGGGGTAGGAGTGGGGCAAGATGAGAGTGAGCACAGCAAAGCTCTGAGGAGTTTTCCTGCACATGGGAAGGAGCAACGGCCCCTTTAGGAACAACCACTCCTTACAAATGGAGTCTCAACAATATCTGCTTGGTTTGGTTAACAGACCCTTATTTAGCATGGAAACAATCAGAAAGTGATAGAGAGGGCTGGGGAGATGATGAGATGCTCAAGTCTCAGACTTGCTAAGAAAGCCTAACGACCAGAGTTCAGATGCCCAAAAACTCACATAAATGCCAAGCGGTCTGTCTGTAACTCCGGCTTAAACCAGTGTTATTAACAGCTGAGCCATCTCTCTGGTCCCCCAAATGATTATTGACATCAACGTCAGGCCCCCACATGTACACACATACTCACACATGTGTGTGCCTGCACACATGCAAAAACATGCATACACATATGCAAACTACATACACAATAAACAAAAAGGAGGATGAACTAGAAGAACCTTTGGTTATGATTATAATGTGACTCCTGACAGGAATATTACACAGGGAATGTGTTAAAAAAAAATAGGGCCTCTCTCCCCATCATCCTTGCCCAGAGGAAAAAGGTCATGTCTTCTTCCTATCCCTTACTACAAGTGTACCAGGTATCTCCTACACAGCCTGAGCCTCAGGTCCCTGTTCTCACCTGGTTCTCCGTCAAGTGCAGCCTGGCAGCCAGCTGGGCTCTCTCCTTCCCCACCAAGTTGTGCTGCTTTGCAAAGACCTTCTCCAACTCCTGCAGCTGCTGCAAGTTAAATATTGTGCGAACCCTCTTTTGGTGTCTCTCGGTACCGTGGTCCACGGTGGGTGCCCATTTCAGAGAGTCAGGACAGTAAGGTAGCTCTGACCCTAAAGAACAAGCAAGAGCAGAAGTCAGCCAGCAGCCACCTGCCCACACATGGTAGGAGAGAAAGAAAACTCACAGGCCGTTCTCCTTGGCCCGTAATATAGGATAGAGTGGTAGAGGCTGTGTAGAAATAACCCCAGAAGAGCTAGGGAGATGACTCGGCCAGTACATGGTTCAAGACTGAGGACCTAATTCTGATCCCCAGCACCGAGCTTGTTTTTTGTTTGTTTGTTTGTTTGTTTTTAAAAGGCTTTGAGGAGGGCTGGTGAGATGGCTCAGAGGGTAAGGGCACTGATTCCTCCTCCGAAGGTCCTGAGTTCAAATCCCAGCAATCACATGGTGGCTCACAACCATCCATAATAAAATCTGACGCCCTCTTCTGGTGTGGCTAAAGACAGCTACAGTGTACTCACATATAATAAAAGGCTTTGAGGAGGCTGGAGAGATGACTCAACCATTAAGAGCAATGACTGCTCTTCCATAGGACCTGAGTTTAGTTCCCAGCAACCACATGGTGGCTCACAACCATCTGCAATGGGGTTTGATACCCTCTTCTGGTGTGTCTGAAGAGAGCAACAGTGTATTCATATACATTAAATAAATAAATAAATAAATAAATAAATAAATAAGGCTTTGAGGAAGTAGAGACAGGAGACTCCTTGGGGAGGTGTTTGGCCAGCCAGCCTAGACAATTGGAGAGCTCCAGGTTAGGTGAGAGGCCCTATCTCAAAATTAAGATGGAAAAGGGCTAAAGAGATAGCTTGGCAATTAAGAGTAATTGCTCTTCTTCCAGAGGACCTGGTTTTGGTTCCCAGAGTCCATGTCCATAGCTTACAGCCCCTTGTACTTAAGTGTAAATAGCTCTCAGGGAGCTGAAAGGTATTGAAGACAGTTGATGTTGACCTCTGAGGTCCACATCCGTGTGCACTCACCTGCACACATATGCATACAAATTAAAAACACACGCACAGACGTGTGAAAAAGTCAGGGGGATGTGAAGGAGCGCTGGGAGAAGCTGTCTTCTGGATTTGACATGGTTATTACAGCTATGAACTCACAGCAGTGATTACAGGCATACACCGTCACCCCTGGCTCACCCTAGGAGTTCCCTTTCATGCCATCTGCCACCACTTCCATACTGATACCTGTGAGCCTGCGGCCCTGCTGGCAGAGGAGGTGAGTCACATTCAGTCCGGGCACGCAGGACGTGGAGCACAGCGGGTAGATGCCCACGCTCAGGTAGGCGGGCAGCCAAGTCCCTGTGGAGCACACCCAGGGCAGGACCCCGTACTGCGACACAGAGCCGAGGTTCAGACTGGCGCAGGTAGAGAACTGCAGAGAGGTGGCAGCCAGCTCTCGAGTTTTGGGTCTTGCCAGGATGGCCTCGACAGAGAAGGAGGACTCCAGGCGTCCCCGAGCTAGGCGGCGCGGGACTACTGGGGAAACAGCCCCCGGACAGGGGCCCAAGCCTCCGGGCTGGACCTGAGTGCCTGAGGAAGCAGCCAGGGGCACTGTGCTGGACATGGCGCTACCCTGAGGGGACCTACACCGCAGAGGAGTGGTAGGACCTCCCGGGTTGTGCAAGGAGCTCATTGGGAGAGCGAGACCACTTTACTAAAGGAGCAGGAGACTTGTGAATCAGGATCCCTAGGGCCAGCTGTTTGCAAGGACTCTTAAACTTAGCGGGTGGGAGGAGGCGGGGCGAAGGCCTGACTTAATCAACTCTGACTGAAGCCAGGCCTCTCAAGTCCTCACAGTAGCTGCAAGTTGCACCCCACCAGGACAGGGAGGTGGAGAAAAGGGGTCTCCTCCACTCTGGTGCTTTAAGGGAAGTACCTTGAATTTACTACAGCCCACTGTAGTGTCCCCCCCCTCCCCCAAGGTCTTACTCTGTAACTCTGGCTAACCTGGACCTTGTAGATAAGGCTGGCCTTGAATTCACAGACATCCACCTGCTTCTGCCTTGTGATTGCTGGGATTAAAGGCATGCAGAATCATGGCAATCCTGCCTCAGCCTCCCAAGTACTAGGATGGCAGACATGTGATACTGTGCTTGGCTTCAAATGTAGCTCTCTGATGATCCTGGATGTAGGTCCTTTGCCACTGCTCATGACATCTGTGATGCCAGTCTCCCCTGCTGGTGTGGGGAACAGTGATCTCCGGAGGGTGGGGCAGTGCCTGCTGTCCTGAGTTTCCTAATCTTCACCCTCTTCCCAATTAAATGTGTGTACTTCCTCAGTGCAGCTGGGACACCTGCTAAGTAAGCTCTCTACCACCTGAGCTCCTGGGAGAGTCCTCTTAAAGCAGAAGCCCTGGCTACACCCACTTAAGGACTGGAATTTTAAAATATGCAAGCATCTTATCCGTAGTGAAAAGTAAACCTCTAGATTCCCAAAGCTGCTGCTGTTAACGCTTTCTCTGAGGTCTGTTTGGGAATACCCTTGCCCTCAACGCAGGGTCTTGCTAGAAAGGTCCTTCTTGCTGGGCATGCTGGTACTTGGGAAGTTGAAGGAGGAAGATCTACAGATCAAGGCTAAACCTGCTTTACAAAGCAAAACTCTGTCAGAGAAAGAAAGAAGAATAAACAAGGGGTCATACTGACACTCCCCAGTGACCCTAGCACTTGGGAGGGGGCACAACAGGACCGGGAGTTCAAGGTCATCCTCAGTTATGCAGTGAGTTTGAGGCCAGCCTGGGCTACAATAGACATTGTCTCAAAAACTCAGAGGCCTGGAGAGATGGTTCAGGGTTTAAAAGTTCTTGCTACTCTTGCACAGGACCTAGATTGGAGTAAAGGCACACAAGGAAGGTAGAAGCAGATGGATCTCTGAGTTTGAGACCAGGCTGGTCTATATTGTGGATTCCATGTGAGCCAGGTCTATATAGTAAGACTCTGTCTTTGAGAGAGAGAGAGAGAGAGAGAGAGAGAGAGAGAGAGAGAAGGAGAGAAGGGCCTGGGGAAATGGCACAGTGTAGGTGCTTGCCATGCAAGTGTGGAGGGCCTGAGTTCAAGTTTCCAGAATCTCATAAAATCAGATGTGTCAGCAAGTATCTGCCATCCTCAGAGCTCCTACGAGGTGACAGGAAACAAAGAGGGTGAAGTCTCCAGGAGCTCCAGGGCCAGCTAGCTTAGGAGAGAGACAGAGAGACAGAGGGGGAGACAGAGAGGGAGAGAGACAGAAAGAGACAGACAGACAGACAGAGACAGTCAGAGACAGAGACCCTGTTTCAGACAAGGTGGAAGGGAAAGACAGGCACAGCTAGGTTTGTCCTCTGACCTCCATACATGTACCAAGGCATTTATGTATGCAGGTACTTGTGCATGCACACATGTGCACACACACAAACATACACATTTAAAAAGAGATGTAGAAAAGGGGAAGGGAAGGATGAGAGGAAGAGAAAAAAGAAAGGAAGTAGGCAGGAGTTAGTTCTCTGTAGGCAGCAAAGAGATAATGGCCTAGGCAAACGGTGGTGGTGCATGCCTTTAATCCCAGCACTTGGGAGGCAGAGACAGGCAGATTTCTGAGTTTAAGGCCAACCTGGTCTACAGAGTGAGTTCCAGAACAGCCAGGGCTACACAGAGAAACCCTGTCTTGAAAAACAAACAAACAAACAAACAAACTAACTAACTAACAAAACAAAGACAATGTATAGAGTTCAACTAACACCAGGCCAGGGAGACTCTAGCCAAGGTCAGAGACTGACAACACCTTCAAGGTCAGCTCAGTCTAGCGGCCAGCAGAGGAGCCAATCATAGATGGATAGCAGATGCACATCATAGATGGACAGAGGGCTTGAACACGTGGACTACCCAGAACTGAACGAGCAGTGCATAAATAGCTCCTGGCAGTCTGCCTGATCAGCCCAGGAACATGCCAAGAGCATGTGGCCCCCCTCCATTGGCTTGGCCTGTGATAAGCCTAGAGAATTAACCAGTTTCTGCTGGGTGCCATATACAAAGCCCCTACTGAGCACCTCTGTAGTTTCCCCTCTCTTGGAACCCCGCCCACTCTTAGGAGTTTCTCTCTTCCTCCTGCTCCCTACAGTTCTCATTTTCCTTAGTTTCCCCAGTAAATGTTGCTTGCTTTGTTTTGCTCACTCACCTGTTCCCCAGTATTTAATCATCATTCAAGAGACCAGGACAAGGAGTGCAAGAGCCTGTCTCAGGGCAGGGCATGGTGACACCCACCTTTAATCCCATCACTAGGAAGGCAGAGGCAGGTGGGTTTCTGTGAGTTTGAGGAAGGAAGGATCTTTCCCATGTCCAGCACTCTGCATTATATGTGTGTAGGGCAGGCACTTGTGTCCCAACTTTGCCGGTGGCTACCCAGTACTTTCTGAGTTACAAGTTACCATTTGTATTTACCATCTGTGAAGTGGAGAATGATGGGGGTTACCTTGGCTTTGAGGTGGAGCTTGAGTGAGGTAAAGCACACAGTGCTTTGGAACCGTTTGGAGGTGGAGCCTTGGAACTCCCAATTCCCGGGCTCTCCTGGCATCCTGCCTTCCCAAACCGCCTCCTAGCACTAAGCCGTACCACCGTGTTGCAGCTGGTTCTGTGTTACCCCCATGGTCCTTGACTATTTGGGACCACAATGTGTCGCCCTGCCTTGCCAAGCAGAGGTAGAAAGAATCTTGCTCCCTCTTGAATACACACCTGCTGTCCCAGTTTGCCGAAACCAAAGCAAATTTGGATGGAAAGGGTTTATTTCTGCCTACAGGTTACAGTCTGTTACTGAGGAAAGTTATGAGAGGAACTGAAGCAGAAACCTTGAGGGAAAAAAAGAACACTGCTTATGCTCTGCAGGAATGGTACCTCCCAGAGTAGGTTGGATCCTCCTATATCAATTCGCAATCAAGAAAATTCCCTACAGACATGCCTGAAGGCCAAATGACAGAGGCGATTCTTCAACTGAGTCCGTCTTCCCAGGTGACTCTAGTTTGTGTTGAGTTGACAATAAAAATTAACCAGTACACCTGTCCTGACGCCCGAGGAGCCAGCCCTGCAAGAGACCTGACAAGGGGAGGTCTAGGGGTGTGGCTCAGTTGGCGGAGTGTCTGGCTAGTGCACATGAAACCCTGGGCTTAGTACTCAGCACCCATCAAACTGGGCATGGTGGTGCGTGCTTGCAACCCCAGCAGAATGGGAGGAAGAGGCAGGCAGAGCAGCAGTTCAAAGTCATCCCTGGCTACATAGGTGTTTGAGGCCAGCCTGGTCTACACGAGACCCTTTCTCAAAAGAGAAAAAGTGCAAGTCTGGAGAGATAGTTTAGCAGTTAAGTGGTGTGAGGGTGGGGATATAATTTGTCCCACGGGATATCCTTGACAATTTCAGGGCCTTTCTTTAGTTTCTTGAAATGGATTTTTTTTTTTTTTTTGAAACATAAGACTCAAGTAGCTGGCCTCAAACTTGCCTTTTAGCTGGAATGACCTTGCATTCCTGACACTCCTGCCTCTACCTCTCAAGTGCTGAGATAACAGGGTATGCCACCACTCTCAGTTGTATTCAGTGCTGGAAATTGAACCTAGGTCCTGTGGGTGCTGACTAGGGCTGT
The DNA here is from genome assembly GCA_036184795.1 of Tokudaia tokunoshimensis. Classification (NCBI taxonomy): domain Eukaryota; kingdom Metazoa; phylum Chordata; class Mammalia; order Rodentia; family Muridae; genus Tokudaia; species Tokudaia tokunoshimensis. The sequence continues at coordinate 106,644,120 of BTHU01000002.1, read as the reverse complement.
TCCCGCTACTTCCTGCCTGGGGCTCTGGATGTTAATACCAGGGCCTCTGATATACTTGGCAAATGATCCACCGAGCTACATCTCTAGGCACTTCCAATTTTTTAGAAAATAATTTGCATAACTACTAAAATATTTCAAACATCCCTTTAAGGAATTTAGCTGTTCGTCGTAGCACATTTTATAACACCAAACCAGAAGGCAGCTGGTGACAGAGCTGAGTGGTAAAGCACTTGGCCCTGGGCTCAATCTGCAGAACCACAGACAAAAACCTAGACAGACAGTGACAAGTTCCGACATTAAACACAGGCTTCCGCATGTATGTGCACCTATACCCAAGTGTGCCTACATGCATGCAAACAAGCATACACATGTGTAACACACATAAACATGACAATGGAAAAAAGGAAAAGCACTTGGAGACGACATAAATTTCCCAGGTGTGTGTAATGTTTAGAAGGATTCTGCTGCCCAGAATTTTCTGAAGACATTAATTTTTGCTATTCACCCTGGAGCAATCAATTTTATTTTTCTCATTTGACTGTGAATGCCCCTCCCGTCAAAGTCATCGTGTTTCGAACTTTTATTTTGGTGAGTGTGCAGCACACTACCATGAAGCTACATCACCAGCACTAATTAGTTAATTTACTAATTAATTTTTTTAAAGAATTATTTACTTGTTTCATGTATGTGAGTACACTGTAGCTGTCTTCAGACACACCAGAAGAGGGCATCAGATCCCATTACAGATGACTGTGAGGCACCATGTGGTTTCTAGGAACTGAACTCAGAACCTCTGGAAGAGCAGCCAGTGCTCTTAACTGTTGAGCCATCTCTACAGCCCTAATTTTATCTTTTTAAGATAGGGCCTCACTATGTAGACCAGGTCAGCCTGAAACTCAGAGATTTTACCTGGCTCTGCCCCTCACCCAAGTGTTTTACTTAAAGGAGTGTGCCACCACCATGCCCACACCCTCTCTTTCATTTATTGAGTCTGGGTCTCACTAAGTTTTATAGGCCTTGAGCTGACAATCCTCCTGCCTCAGTCACTCAAGTAGTTGTACTTACCAGCTTGCATCCAAGTTGTGGCTATAACTTGTTCTTTGTAATGGCTGCATTAGATTCCATGGTGTAAGTAAACCACAATTACTCAACTGTTCCTTTGCTGAAGAATGTTCAGTAGCTTCCTAGCTTCTGCCTCTACAAACAGAACAGGTAATAGACACTATTTTTAATATTTAATGCACAACTGGTAATCTTATTTCTGTATAAATTCTGAAAATAGGATGAATGGACATACATTTATATGAATTTATATTTTATGCCACATTGATCTCCAAAATTGTCTTTAATAATTCAGCCCTAGCTATTTGCTATATCCAAGGATCCAGCACAATGCCAAGGACTCAGCTGACCACATAAAAATATATAAAGCATGGTGTGATGGTGCATGTCTGTATTCAGGAGGAAAGGGCAGGATGATCAGGAGTTCAAGGTCAGCCTCAGCTACATAGCAAATTTGAGCAAACTCTGCTTATATTAGAACTTGTTTCAAACCACCCCCCCACACACACTGAGAGAGAGAGAGAGAGAGAGAGAGAGAGAGAGAGAGAGAGAACTAAGCTGGTAGAATATTTGTATAGCATACATAAGACACTGGGTTCGATCCCTAGTACGCCATAAAACTGGGCATGGGGGCAGAGGCCTATAATCCTAACCTGGAGACATGGATGTAAGAAGATCAGGAAACCAAGAAGATCAAGATCATCTTCAACCATCTTCAACTGCATAGCAAGTTCAAGGCCAAAATGGGCAATATGAGCAACAAACACAGGCTGGCAAGATGGTCCAGTGGGTAAAAGCACTCGCCATCAAGACTGCCAACCTGAATTTAATGCCCCAGGGCCTACAGAATGGGAGGAGAGAACTGGCTTCTGGAAGTTGTCCTCTGGGCTCTGCACGTGTGCTGTGATGACCAGCACATGTTTGTACAGGAGCACAGCTGCACCTAATGTGCATAAATAAATACAAGTAAGTGTGAAATGTTGACTTTAAAAACAAAACAAAGCAAAATGGCCAGGCATGGTGGGGTACAACTTTAATTCTAGCACGTGGGAGGCAGAAGTAGGTGTATATCTGTGAGTTTGAGGCTAGCCTAGTCTGAGTTTTTAATGGTCAGTAGCTTACATCTATAACCTGAACACCTGGGAAGTGGGCGCAAGTCAGTGTGGGCTACACAGGGAGACCCTATTCTGTTTTCAAACACAGTAACTAAAGGAGACATGGCTAAGATCTATCCAACTGTTCTCACCCCAATTCCTCCTCATCCCCTGCCCGCTCTGTACAGGGGGGCTCACTCCTCTCTGGACTCGCCGAGCACTGAGAAGTGATTGTGGTGTGTGGCAGGAAGCATGGGTGACAACAGAAACTGCCCATGAAGCGTCAGTGTGCGTGGCTGTCCTTCTTAAGTCAAGAGCAGGTTGCCTCCACTGGATGGAGGGGTGAGGTCTTAGAGTCGCAGGGAAGCCGAGAGTTGGGGACCCCCTTGCTGCCTTCTCTCTCACAGCATCCCTGTTTCCTGTTTTCTTTCTTCACTGTCCCTTTTACAATGGTCCCATCTGCCCAGACCACCCCAAAGGGGAGTTGTTGCCATTCTGAAGCCACATGCTTGGCGATAACCATCACGCTCTATGGAACTAAGGTCTACAGCCTACAGCCCATGGCCCACATCATGGACTTCAAGTGGGGCACAGCCTGCAGAGAGAGAGGGCCTGAAGGTCCGCTGGAGAAGCCCCCCACATTGTCCCCTGCCCAGGCTGCCTCAGCTCCAGCCCACACCTGCCCCTCTTTCTCTGCCCCTCCTCCCATACTGCACCTGACAAGAGGAAAGAACAAACAAAGTTGTTTGTTCCTCCTCCCTGGAATGCTTGCTAGAGGAGGTGCTGTGTGTTGACACACAGGCACTTAGGCAGTTTCCAAGGGTTTCCTAACTTTTTCTTATGTATGTCGCTTTTAAGACCCTCTGAAGTCCAATGCACTTTAATTAGAGTGAAGTTAACAAACACGTATTTGTTTGAGCTCCTTTCTATGAGTTGGGTTTTATGAGGGGTACAAAGAGCTATGGGGTGTGTGTTGCCGTTTCTGCCTTGGGAACTACCGGTGTCATGGTGGGGTGGGAGATGAAACAGAGAGACCCATCTACAACTTGCTAATGCAGCTGCCAAGCCAGGGGACAAGTCTACAGGAGTGTGAAAGTCAGAGAGGTTAGGGATAATTCATTTTACTAGCAGTATCTTTTTGTAGTGCTAGAGAATGAAACAGGGCCTCGTGTAGGCTAGGCTAGCTCTCTGTCATTGAACAGTATCCCAGCACACTTTTTACTTGGAGACAGGGTCTTCCTAAAGTGTTCAGGCTGGCCCTGAACTTACTTTATACAGGCCTTGAGCTTTTGGTGTTTCTGCCTTAGTCTTCCGAGTAGCTCTGTATGTCCAGAGGTGTAAGAAGGCTGCCCAGAGACCTGCCTCTGTAGTTAAGTCCAAAGCAAGCCAGGCCTACCAAAGTCCGAGTCTTGTTGAACTCTGTAGAAGGAAGGAGAGCTGGTCTGTACCTTGGTGACTTTAAGAGTGAATAAGATAAAGGAGGATAGGCCAGAGAGGAGGGGCAAGGATGTAGCCCAGGCTGCCCTTGCCCTTGCTTATGTAGCTGAGGATGACTTCGAACTCCTGAGCCTCCTGCCTCAGCCTCCCAAATGCTGGGCTTATAAGCACATGCCACAATGCCCGGTTTGAAGCAGCCCATGCTGTATCCATTTGGAACCCCTGGTATTGGCAGCAAATCAGTTGAAGCCCTTTCCTGTGTTGAAAAGAACACCGAGGACCCACTGAAGGAGGAGCCTACCCCAAAGGCAAAACTTGGTGCAAGCTCTGCACATCCAGGGGGCTCTGCACTTCCCGGCGACCATAGGGTAGCTCAAGGTAGGGTCAGCACCTTACTCAGCCTTTACCCACTGACCACACCTACTGTAGAGCTCAGGTCAAATATGCTGAGTTTGGATTCTTTCTCCCCCTTTTCCTCCAGCCAGTTTCTGAAGAAAGAGTAGAAAGAGGAATGCCTCCAGCCTATTAGCATTGCACACATCACAAGGTGCTCAGGCATCCCTGTGACCACCCTCCCCCCACCCCCGTTGTAACTTTATTCTCATTTCACACATGTAGAAAAGAGATCCTAGACAACTAAATGTTGTCTTTCATACTTCTTTCATAGCTAGTAATGTCTAAATTCAGTATGGATTTGTCCAACTCTAACTTCCAGAATAGGTGCTGGGGGTGTGGCTCCATTATAGAATACTTGATTCATATTCTGAGACCCTGGATTTGATCCCAGCACTAAAAAAGATCAGGAAAAGAAGATCATAGTGGCTTACACATGTAATCTCAATCTTAGGAACACCAAGGCAAGAGGATGACCATGAGGATTGAAAAGATGACTCAGTGGGTAAAGGTACTTGCCACTAAACCTGGCGACCTGAGTTAACTCTCCAAGGGCCAGCATCGTGGAAGGAGAGAACTGACTCTCACAAGTAGAACTCTGACCTCCACACATGTGCTGTGACCCATACATGCCCATACATAAACACATCCACTTACTAAAAATAAATAAAATGTAATTAAAAGTTAAAAATAAAGACATAATGGCACATGCCTTTAATCCCAGCACTCAGGAGGCAAATCTCTGTGAGTTTGAGGCCAGCCTGGTCTCTGAAGCAAGTTCCAGTCCAGTTGGTGCTACACAGTGGGATCCTGTCTACAGTCAACCAACCAACCAACCAACCAACCAACCAACCAACTAACCAACCAACAAAGAACAATAGTAACAACAACAGAAATAAAAACACATTTTTTTTGAAACATCAGACTTGGTAGTACTTTTCTTCAATCCCAGGAGCTAGAGACACGGCTCAGTGGTGAAGAGGGAGTGCTGCTCTTACAACAGGTACATCAGATGGCTCCAGGTCATTCAGTGCCCAGGCCTCCCCAAGACATTCATATGTTCATATTTTTCTCAAGATAAAATCTTAAACAACAACAGACAAATAACAGCAACAAAACTAAAACTAAAGGTTGAGCTTGAACTGAGCTGATTTCTCTGTACTCACGGCCCTGAGAGGGGAAGGTGAACTTTTTTTTTTGGCGATCTGGAGATGGGGTGGGGAGTTCATCTCCTTCAGGACTATGTTGGTTTTTTGTTTGTTTGTTTTTTGAACAGGGTCCATGTAGTCCAGGCTGACCTCTAACTCTCAGCAATCCTCTTGCCTTGGCCTCTGGAGAGCTGGGATACCAGGTATGTGCTACCAGACCTCCTAACTCTCCTCTCTCTCTCTCTTTCTTTTCTTTCTTTCTTTCTTTCTTTCTTTCTTTCTTTCTTTCTTTCTTTCTTTCTTTCTTTCTTTCTTTCTTTCTTTCTTTCCTCTCTTCCTCCTTTCCTTCCCAAATCTCACAGTGGAGCCCGGATTGACCTGGAACTGCATGTAGACCAGGCATACCAATGTGGAGCTTACACAGTTCTGTCCACCTCTGTCTCCCAAGTTAGAGGACTATAAGAATGTGCCACCATGCTCAGTTCTAATAGCTCTTTTAAAAAAGTTCTTGCTGGGTGTGACTGAGTCAGCCTTGAATTCTAGCACTTGGAGGAAGAGAGGCAGGGACATCTGATCTCTGTGAGTTTCAGGCCAGGCAGAGACCCTTCTCTTTTTTGTTTGTTTTTTGGTTCTCTGTTGTTTTGGTTTTTGGAGGCACAGTTTCTCTGTGTAGCCCTGGTTGTCCTGGAACTCACCTTGTAGACCAGACTGGCCTTGAACTCAGAGATTCATCAGTCTTTGCCTCCCTAGTGCTGGAATTAAAGGAATGTGCCACCACTGCCCAGCCCCTTCTCTGTCTTCAAACAAACAGAATGAATAAAAGTTTCCATCCTATTCAGATGTGTTTGCTGTATACCTGTAATCTCTGCACTCCAGAGGTAGAGGCAGGAGAGTTGCTTCTAGTTCAGGGCTGAAACAGGTTACATAATGAGACCTTATCTCAACACTGCCTTTTGCCACTGGTGCCTGCTGTGAGGGTGAGGAGCACCACTGAAATGACTGAGTTGGTTAGGATGCTTTGTAAGCAGATGGAATCAGAGAGGAGAGAGTACGATTGAACCACCACCTAGGATGTGTCTATTCTCAAAGGAAAGAAAGAGAGAAACTACCAACTGTGTGCTCTGCAGATGGATGCCAGGTGGTGCTGCACCAGGGGACAAAGACAGCCGCTGACCAACCTCGCAAGCCTATGGATCAGCAACACAGACCTTCTTTCATCCCTTGTAACCTTTCAAGCTCTTCTACAGGCGGACTTTCTGGTTGATCTTTTAAGCAAGCCTTTGCCGCTGGTCCCAAGGCTGGGGTGCTGAGCCCAAGGGGAGCAGTCTGGGCGGGCTCTGGAGGGAGGAGTGATGGATATCCCGGGAGAGCTCACTTTGCAAGCCAGGTGCAGAGCCTGGGGGTCCCCTAGTGGGATGGAGGCCTGACTGTTTGCTCTGCGGACCTTGAGAGTCCTGTGAGGAAGTTTGTGTCCTGACTAATTTGTTTGCTATTCACACTTGCACCAAGAGCTACCCCTTGGGGTGACCTAGGAAGGGATATAGTTAGTCTCCAGAATCCAGAGAATAGCCTAGAAAAGCCACCATCTCCACATTCCTGGAGGGAGAGGAGAGGGTTGAGCCCCATCAGAAGCTATAAGAGATGAGAGGCACACAGCCTGCCCCCTTCTTTCCTGGAAGGAACCAAGTGGTGAGAATCCCCCAGTAGAAGAGCTCGGGCTTTGCAGGGACTACCTAGAGAGGAGCAAATGATCTTACTCTGATGTCCCACCTGATAGGTTCTGACTTGGTTGGTCTAACCTGAGGTTGGAGGTGGAGGTGGGGGAGGCTAGCTGTTTCTCAAGCCTTAATTGGAACATGAACCAGTGTGGCTATGTCCCTTACCCATTCAACAGGGCCCTTATGCTTCTTAATTATTTAAGTACTTAGAGTGTGCACGAATATGTGTGCATGTCCCTACGGAAGCCAAAGGTGTCTTCTCCACTGGTTCACTTTGTTTTGCTTTTTGAGACTGGAATTTACTATGTAGCCCTAGCTGGCCTAGAACTTGTTATATAGAAAAGGCTACTCTTCATGGAAATCCACCCGCCTCTGCCTTCCAACTGCTTTCCCCCTGGTTTTTTGAGGTGGGTTCTCTCACCGAGCTGTATTTCATCCCCAGTGCCAGGAGTACTTGTGCAGAGCAGGGCACCAGGCCTTTTCACGTGGGTGCTGGGCAAGCGAACTCAGGCGACTTGCTTTCATCAATAGAGAGTGGGTCAGTGGTCTATTGTAACTTCTGAGTCTGGGCCTTATGATCTGGAGTTTTCCTTGAACTCACAATATTTATTCTTTGGTTCCAGTGGCTATGTGGAGGAGCTCAAGGAGAGAGAGGGAGAGAGGGAGGGACAGAGACATCCAGTTAAGATAATTTTCTATGTGTATGAATATTTTGCTTAAATGCATGGCTGGGCACATATGTGTGTGCCTGGTGCCTACTGAGGCCAGAAGAGGGCGTCTGATTTCCTGGAATTGGAGTTACAGACAGTTATAAGCAACCTTGTAAGTACTGGGAACTGAACTTAGGTTTCTGAAAGAGTAGCTAGTGCTCTTTACCACTGAGCCATCTCTCCAACCCCAGTTGGGTTATTTTTCCTGGAAAAAAATGTCTATTTGTGGGTGGTGGCTTTGAGAGGTCAAACCTACTCCATATTGGAACCTGCCTCCATCTTAAAAGAAAAAAAGAAAGAAAGAAAGAAAGAAAGAAAGAAAGAAAAAAAAAGCCTGAGAATTTGACCTGCCGCAGAACCCAAGCTGCACACACGTACCAAGAAGGACCCCATGGCTTGGTCAGAGTTAGTAACAGTTAATCAAAGATTAGTCTGATGTACTTTCAGACTGTTCCTGGTTGTATACCGTCTTGCTTCAGAGCACCCTCCTGTTGGCATACAATAGTATCGGTTAGATACTTGCCAGGCTAAACTCCCCTCGCTTACTCACCATTTCCCATAAAGCCTTGTCTCCCTAAGAGCTCGGGACTGCACCCTCCCATTCTGCCGTCAGAGATGTCAGTGTGGCCCAAGCTCCAGCTTGTAAAGAAAGACCCTAATGTGATTACATCAGGATCGGCTCCTTGGTGGTCTTTTGGGGTTCACAAACGCTTCGTGACACAACAGTTTGGATAGGTTTGGCCCCCATAGACTCATGTGTTTGAATGCTTGGCTCACAGGGAATTGGCACTATTAGGAGGTGTGGCCTTGGGGCTGGAGAGATGGCTCAGCGGTTAAGAACACTGACTGTTCTTCCAAAGGTCCTGAGTTCAAATACCAGCAACCACATGGTGGCTCACAACCATCCGTAACAAGATCCAACACACTCTTCTGGAGTGTCTGAAGACAGGTACAGTGTACTTACATATAATTAATAAATAAATCTTTAAAAAAAGGAGGTGTGGCCTTGTTGGAGGAAGTGTGTCACTGTGTATATAGGCTTTGAGGACTCCTAGTACTCAAGCTCTGCCCAGTCTGGAAGAGAGTCTCCTCCTGGCTGTCTTCAGAAGAAGCCAGTCTCTCACTTCCTAACTGCTATTGGATCAAGATGTAGAACTCGCAGCTCCTTCTCCAGTACCATGTCTGCCTGGACGGTGCCTTGCTTCCCACCATGATGATAGTGAACTGAACCTCTGAAACTGTAAGCCAGTCCCAATAAATATTTTTTAGAAGAGTTACCTTGGGGCTGAAGAAATGGCTCAGCGGTTAAGAGCACTGACTTCCAGAGGTCCTGAGTTCAAATCCCACCAACCACATGATGGCTCACAACCATCTGTAATGGTCATCCGATGTCATCTTCTGGTGTGTCTGAAGATAGCGAGAGTGTACTCATATATATATATAAATAAATCTTAAAAAGAATAAAAAAGAAAGAAGAGTTACCTTGGTCATGATGTCTCAACTTCACAGCAATGGAAACCCTAAGACATCATCCTAGATGAGCCACCAATGATGGACCAAAGTAACAATTCTATCCAAGTCCAGCTTGGTGGACCAATGAGATTTTTAGGTTTATTCAAGGTGTGTGAGGGTTACTTACAGAGCATGGGTGACCCCAGACACTGTATCACACTAGTGTAAGCAAATAACCTCCCCCAAACTGTGTAGATGTGGTCCCCTCTGCAGTCAGCCTCCCTTCTCCTGTATACACAGCAGCTCCGGAGACCACATGCAGCTGTGATAGATTGCTTCTGTCACTGGGAGCCAGGAAGGGATGAGTGGCTGGAGTCTCAGGTGGGAGTTTAAGGACCCCTGAGGGCTCTGCCGCCCAGGGAGGGTATATTAATGGGCTTGATCTTGGGTGGGTCTCAAGCTGCTGGTCACAGCTGCTCTGCTTTCAAGCCTATAATAGTCATGTTCTGCGTGGACAACAGCACGGCCACCCACCCTCTAGGACCCTAGATTTGTGAGTGCAGTTATTGCTCTAGACAGTCTAGTTCCAGCTGCTGTGCGTCTATAGCCAAGATTATAGCCAGCTATGTAATATGTGGGGCCATTGCATAGTGAAAGTGGAGGACTAAGGTTCACAAAATCATTTAGGGTTCAAGATAACAGCTGCAGAACTTTGACTGAACCTCATCAACTAAATCTCTCTGAGCCTGGACCCGAGCACACACCTTGTAAGATCTAAGGTCGACCTTGGACTAGGGTCCTGTTCAGCTGGTATAGTGCTTGCCTTAGTATTCCCCAAGCCTGGGTTTGAGCCCCAGCAGTGATTGACTAACTGTTGTGGTGACACTGACTTGTAATCTCAGCACTCAGGAGGAAGAAGCAGGAGGATCAGTAATTCAGCAGGGCAGTGGCCGTGCATACCCTTAATCCCAGCACTCCGGAGGCATAGGCAGGCATCTCTGTGAGTTCAAGGCTAGCCTGGGCTACAGAGCAAGTTTCACCACAGCCAGGGCTACACAGAGAAACCCTGTCTTAAATCCCCCTTCCCCCCCCCCCGTCCCACAAAAAAATGAAAGGATCAGTAATTCAAGGCCACCCTTAGCTACATAGTTTGTAGCCAGTGATGGATACATGAAATCCTGTCTCAAAAAAAAAAAATCAAAACAAACAGACATGGCAGTCTACACCTTTAACCCCTAGGGATTAGTTACACCTTAGAAGGTAGAGGTAGGCATGCCTCTGTGAGTTCAAGGCCAGCCTGGTTTACATAGTAGGTTCCAGGACAGTTGGGGCTTCATAGAGAGATTACTCTGTCTTAAAAACCAACCAAAAAATTTATTTTTTTATTCATTCCTCTGTTCTCTTTCTCCCTCCCCCTCCCTCCCTTCCTCCTTCCTCTCTCTCTCTCTCTCTCTCTCTCTCTCTGTTGTGCTATGGTATGTGTGGAAGTCAGAGGGACAATTTGTGGAATTTTGTTTTCTGCTTCTATCATGTGAGCCCCAAGGATCTATCTCAGGTCATCAGGTTTGGCAGCAAATGCATTTATCTGGGGAGCTCTAGTGTGACCCTTAACCTCAAAGAAAACATAACAAAGATTAAAAACCAAAACAACAGACAAACAAAAACCCAAGTAGGTGCCATTAAAGCCATAAGGTTTAGGCGTAGCTTGTTATATAACCACAGAAACCAACCGTCATCCGGTCCTGGGTGGTTCAACTCTCTTATAACACAGGAGCTGTTTGAGACTATGTTGTCACAGCATAATATGTAATATGCCATGACAGTTCATTGTCTGACATACTTCTGGATCTTTGAAGGTGCTCCAGGACATAGCTAAGGGAGTGACTGGGGGCCAGACAGAACGGTTGCTAGTACAGGCTTTCCCTCTCCCTCTCCCTTCTCTTTCCTGTCTCCGTTCCATTACACATTTCCACCATGAGACGTCCTCCCCACAGGCCCACGCGGCCATGGACAGCACCCTCTGACACCGCCAGCCCGATTCCTTCACCCTTCTTAGCTGTTGACGCCACCAACTTCGTCACGTGAATGAAAAGCTAGCCATCACACAGGTCGCGGAGTTGGGAAGCTCTTGGGTTAAGACCACTGCCAGGTTTCTAAGGGAGGGAAGATTCCTGTACCCCTAAGCCCCACTTCAGATGCTTTTCAGACTGTGAGTCAAGAACTAAGCTGGGGGTGGAGACATGCCTCAGTGGTTAAGGACACTTGCCGCGCATCAAGTGGATGTGAGTGTGGTCCCTTATTGGGTGGTCCAACTGTAACTCCAAGTTTTTGTTATCTGATATCCACTTCTGGCCTCCTCGGATTCATCACCGCCGCGCCGCGCCCCCCCCCCCCGGGATTCCCCTTCCCCCCACATACACACCTTCTCTTCTTCTCTACAGTACCACCAGGTGGTACTGAGTCCTTTAAACGGACACACTATTTTGTTTTGGAAATATCTGTGCTCTCAGGTTTTGTTCCAGGCAGAACTCAAGAAAGCACCCAATAAGGCCAGGCCTATGAAGAATGTCATCTCTCACAGCGGGCGGCAGAGGGCGCGCGCAGACCGCTTGATGGGGGCGCCTAATTTCTGCAGCAGCGGGACCTTGCAGCAACAATGACCTAGAAAGGGAATTCGACTGGAGGGACAGGCCCTCACACAGAGGCCTGGGAGTTGGGACCGTTTTGGCCTACAGGTCAAAGCTACGGCAGATGAAGCCCTCATGGGGTAGGAGAAGCAGGCCCCTGTGCCCAGAGAGTAGCAGAGAATGAGGGAGCTGAGAACCATTCAAGTGCAGCAGTAAGGAATTTAGACCCGTGTGAAGAGTTCAGAGCTGGGGACAGACTTATTTGAGCAGTTCTCACTTCTGAATAGCAAGAAAAAAGACTTTGGAACTCCAAGAATAGGGGACTGATTGCCACGATGTGGTGTTTCCCAAAGGTGGGGGTCAGAGTGAGGCAAGGTCTCGGAGAGTCCCTGTGTGATTCCTGAGAAAAACCTAACATATGGCCTGAAGGGAAAGCTTAAGACACATCATTGCTGGACAGCTGAGATGGGGACAGATGCTGTTTCTTCCTTTGATCTCTGAGGTGAAGACAACCTGGAGGGCTTCCTGCAGGAATAGGTTGGGAGTCAACAGAACCAAGACAGGGAAGGAATTATCAGCCTACACCTGGAAGGTGCAGTGAGGAGGGGGGGGCAGAGAGCAGGGGCTAGGATCTAGTGGGGACACGGCTTCTGTGTGACTCTCAAAGTCCCCGGAGTGTGTGACCATCCTTTCCACCTCTGAGAAATTCGATTTAAGATTAAGAAACACACCTCTGACCGGGACCAAAGGAAACTGAAGGCTTCAGGGCACCAAGGATCAGAACTCTACTGGGGACCAGCCAGGTGTTTCTGACACCACGGATGCCTGTGCTGGGGTCTACCCTGGCAGCCTGGGGACTGAGTGTGAGAAGGGGGAAGAGTCACTAGGCCTAGAGGCAGCAAACTAGGGGCTGGAGGTGAGATTAGAGAAAGGGGACGCCTTATTGCTCCCCTTTCCTTGTGTCTTTTCTTGTTCTCCCAGCCTACTCTCTCTTCCTCCTCTTCCTCCTCCTCCTCCTCCTTCTCCTCCCCCCCTGGCCTTTTGAAAAAGGATAGCAAGTAGCTCAGGCTAGCCCTGAATAGACTGATACAGGCTGATCTTGACTCTGAGCCTCCCGCTTGACTCTCCCTACTGCAGTGGCGATCTCCTTCCCTTGTCTTCCTCCCCGCCTTCCTGCCCCCCATTCCCCGGGTCCCTCCCATTCCCTTATCTTAGTGTTTGAATCAACCCCATTTATTCATTTTTTAAAAAAAAAATTTTTTTTAAACAGTAGTTGGCCTTCCACGTGCCCGAATTTCAGAGGATAAACAAGTTGCAAATATCGTGGCATTGGAAGAAGAGAAGCCTCCATGATTCTCAGCGGGCGCCCCTCGGCGTCTCCCCTGGGTGTCCCCCTCCCCCGGACCAGTGGTTACAGCGGCCCGCACCCGCGGGCGGAATCCTGGCTGGGGGATTGAAGCAGACCCCTAATCTCTGATACACTTGCAAGTCGGCTTCCCGCCCCGGGCCAGCTCCGCGAGCAAACAGGCGGGCGCGTGCCGCATCGCAAATGCAGCATTTGAGTCGCGGCGGACGCGGGTGCCGCAGGCTGGTCAGCGCCCTTTGTGGCCTAATCCCCCGCCAGGCCCAGCCGGCTGCGGCCGGAGGATTAGTGCGCTGGGCCGCTTTGTTGGCTCCCTAGGGCCGCAGGCTGGTGGGAGCTCCCATCCTTTTCAGTTGAGGTGCTCTGTCCCTGGAAAGGACAGCAAGGTTGCCAGCAGGGAGGTGGCAGAAGAGTTGAGACACCCTCAGACTTGACTTGCTGATGGCAGCTCCTCCCAGGCTGAGGAGGACATGCCCGACCACATTGTCCATCGAGGAGTTCGGGGTACAGGGATTCATGGGTGCCAGTGGGTTCCACACGCTGTGAGCTCACTATGGAGCTGGGGAGATGCTCAAACCCCCAACAAGACTTCAGCGCACCTTCAATGACCTGGCCTGCTACCTCAGGTAGACCACAAGACCTCACTCTGCCTTATGGTGGAAGGCAGGGGGTTCAGGGGCTCCAAGCCAGACAGACACAGATAGCTCCACAAGAAGTTAATGAGAAAGGTCATGGCAGGAAGAGAGAGATGGGCACTGTGGGAGTCTCTGAGGACAGGATGGGCTTGCAAGGCTAGACCCGGTCCTGTGTTTGCCCTAGGTTTACTTCCCACCTTTGACTGCCTGAGCCAGGCCAAGAGTCATGTCTGTGTCACCCCCAGCCCAGGTCAGGAACCTTAGCGCAGCCCCTCTGGCCCACACTGGTAGCTTAGCTTTTCTAGACAGAGCAAGCCTGGCACTTTGGGCTCCTTCTTGTCCTCTGCATGGGTAATTGAGACCCAGATTCCCACCATAGCCCTCACAGCCTGAGGAGTTGTCCTGGAGTTTTAGGAACCTCAGCTCAGGCTGAAACAGGATTAGTCATTTTGACACAGAAAAGAATTTCAGGACTAGCCAGTTTTATGAAGGAGAGTGGGAGATTTTATTGAAGAGATTTTAATATAGGCTTAAGCAAGAGGATTAGGAGGAAAGGGGGCATGCGAAAGAGAGGCACATCCAAGAGCCAGATGACAACCTTGTGAGCTTCATTGTTTTTACAATATCACTGAGTAGTTCCCAAGGGGCAAATGACAGGATTACCACAGTTAAGGTGAAAGTCTAGCCCACAGGAATGCAGAAAGGTAGCTAGCTGCTATCTTTACTGTCAACAGTTTTGTTTGAGAATCTTAGCCGACGGTTGGGCAAAGCAAGGAGCCCTTTCCCAAGGTCATAAACTGTTACTTAAATATGAACAATCTATCTATGAAAGGAATAGTAACCTCATGCTGGCAGCCTTTATAGCAATGATCCTTTAGAGTTCTGGGTCTTAGCTGGCTGGAGGCTTTCATCAGATTCCTGGACCAGGATTCCTCATCTTCTCATGCCCCTGCTTTCCTGAACTCCTGGAAGGGAAAGCTCTGACTGGAGGCAGAGGCTGTGCTGGGACAGAAACACAGAGACAGAGATGGAGAATTGCACCGCAAGCAGTCTGCCCTCAAGTTCCAGTTAAAGAGGTGTGCTCTCTCACCATGGTACAAGACAGAGCGAGCCCTTGAGAGTGAGTGCCCCTTCGAATCAGCTCCAAGAAACCCTTTCCCTGTCTCAGGTGACTGCCATCACGGCTCATCCCACACTGACTTATATGACCGGGGGACTATGTCTCAGTGACACAGCCCGAGGCAGGGACTTCCTCTCTTGCAGTCATTGCCAAGAGCAGTGCTTAGCAAACATTGAGGGCCTAATAAATGACTCAGGAACTAATAACTCTCCTGAAGCTACCACTCTCCTTCAGTCTACCAAATACAGCCAGCTGCATGGCCACATCTGGGTTGCTTCTTCTTTACACCTGGGTTTCTTTTCTGTGACACTAAATTCTGCATCTGTCTGCAGACCCTGAGGGCAGGGACCAAGCTCAACTTCAAATTCCTGGAGTAGTTAATAGAACGGTTCTCTTTCAGATACTGATCTGGTGCCCTAACCAACCCCCTCTTTTTGTGGGTGTGAGGTGATACAGTATCTTTTTTAAAAAAATAATTATTATTTTACATCCCAAATGCTGCCCCCTTCCTGGTTTTCCCCTCACAGAGTCCCTCCCCTTCTGCCCTCCCCATCTCCTCCGACAGCATGGGACCTCCCCTGGGTATCCCCCCAACCCTGGCACATCAAGTCTCTCAGGGTTAGGCGCATCCTCTTCCTCTGAAGCCAGACAAGGTAGCCCTGTTGGGGAACAGATTCCAC
The DNA here is from genome assembly GCA_036184795.1 of Tokudaia tokunoshimensis. Taxonomy (NCBI): domain Eukaryota; kingdom Metazoa; phylum Chordata; class Mammalia; order Rodentia; family Muridae; genus Tokudaia; species Tokudaia tokunoshimensis. Next base: position 106,628,681 of record BTHU01000002.1, on the reverse strand, counting down.
AGTCAGGTAATAGCTTTAGGGACAGCCCACACTCTAGTTGTTGGGGGACCCACATGGAGTCTGAGCTGCACATCTGCTACATATGTACTGGGGGATTTGGTCCAGCCCATGTATGCTCTTTAGTTGGTGGCTCAGTCTTTGAGAGCTCCAGATTAGTTGACTCTGTTGATCTTCCTGTGGAGAAGGAACTGTGGAGAAGTTCACGAGTTCCTATTTCCTGTCCGGGCCTTAAATCCTTCCTCCAACTATTCCATAAGAGTCTGTGACTTCTGTCCAATGTTTATCTGCATCTGTTTCAAACAGCTGCTAGACAGAACTCCTTAAAGAACAGTTATGCTAGCATAACAGAGTATCATTAATAGTGTCAGGGATTAGTGCTTGCCCATGGGGTGAGTCTCAAGTTGGGCCAGTTATTGGTTGACCATTCCTTCAGTCTCTACTCCATTTGTCCCTGCATTTCTTTTAGACAGGACAAATTTTGGGTCAAAAGTTTTGTGAGTGGGTTGATGTCCTTATCCCCTCCCTGGGGGTCCTGCCTAACTATAGAAGGTGGCCTCTTCAGGTTCCATTTCCCCACTGTCTCAGCTAAGGTCACCCTCATTGACTCCTGGGAGCCACCCCTGTCCCATCTGTATGCTTCTCCATCCCTTGGAGCTAGTGGCTCTGGGACTGCCTAGAGATTGCCCCCACACCCCCAGTTCCGGCAACTACAGGTTTCCATTTATTCTCCTGGCCCCTGGCCCTCTCCTGAGGGGGGACCTCTTTATATAGCCTTGAATGTCCTGGAATTCACCATGTAGATCAGACAGGCCTTGAACTCACAGAGATCTACCTGTCTCTGCTGGGATTAAAGACTTGTGCCACCATGTCCAGCCCCAACTTCTTCTTGAAGACTTTAGCTGGTCAAGGTCCCTAATGCCTTATTTCTGATGGAAAAGGAGATCTGGGTCCTGAGTCTCTGTGGAGGTAGAACAGGGGCAGAAGCCAGGGCTCTGCCTCCCAGAAGCACCTCTGTCTGCCCTTGGGCTGCAGGAGTTCACCACAGTCAGTGGTCATGTGGGATGAGTTCAGGGAGATGCAATGTCTGGGTCTCACGATCTTCTCATAGCCACTGGCTCCGAGGAATGGAGCTGCATACAGATGAGAGGCCATGTGTGTGCAGTGTCTCCTGAATGTGTTAGGGCTGTTTGTGTCTTCAGCTGGTAGCCTGTATGGATTCTGTTAGGTGAGTGTAGGCTTCCAAGAGTGCTGCCTTGGGGACATACATATGGGGACTTTGGTGTGCCTGGAGCATGTCCTGAGTTGTCTAACTTCGTCATGTTTGTGGAAGGTGAGAGGAATCCATGTCTGTGGACTGTGCGTGCAGTGTGCAGGGCTAGGAATATACTCATGTCTCAAGACTTTGTGTGAGTAGATGAGGGTGCCTGCTGGCTGCCTCAGGATGCTAAGTATCTGCTCAGATTTCCCTGCCGCTGGCCCTGGCTCTTCTAGGCAAGCAGACAGGACCTTTGAAGCTGGTGTCTGAAGAGACCAGGGACTGAGGGAAAGCAGGGACTGCCATAACCAGGGTTTGGGGACTTAGGGACAGGTGATAGCTGCAAAAGTAGGCAGAGGCCATACTCAGGGGTTTCAAATCCTATTAAAACTAGATGCTTTTAGGTATCTAGTCTAGACTATGTCTATGACCTCAGTGCTCAGGAGGCAGAGATAGGAGGTCAGCCTGAGCTAAATAAATAGTAAGACCCTGTCTGAAAAACAAAAGCAACACCCAAAAAGAAAACAAACAACAACAACAACTAATAACTAGCTAGGCATGGTAGTAGATGCACATAAATTCAGTCCTCAGGAGGTAGAGACAGGAGGATCAGAAGTTCAAGGCTATCTTCAGCTACACGGTGAGACAAGCCTGGGCTAGGAGAGACTGTCTCAAACAACAACAAAAAGATAACAAGGCCTTGCATATCATAGACCCTGGAGATCTCAGGCAGGAGGCGATGGTAAATAATGAAGTTTGTGTCACAATCCAGGCAGCACTGAGACTCAGGGCTGAGCTCAGGTGGTTAGAGAAGGTGAGAGAGGGAAGTGAGTGGGCTCTGCAGGCCCAGGCTTGTCATACATTATCCTCTGGGCCAAGGCACAGGACCCCGAGGAGGGAGCAGGACTTGGAGCCCAGCCCTTCACTCTTCTGGCCAAGGGGCTCCTATGAGACATACAGCCTGCCTGGTCAACTGGAGGGCTGAAGCAGATGGCTCACGCTGCGGGGCAGAGGAAGGTCTGGGGAGGACTAAAGGTGGGAATAGGGGAGTAGAGGCCTAGGAGCTGAGGATGTGTTTCCCGAGGCCTAGGAAGAGGACACGGTAACCCAGGGACATGCTGATTAAGACGATCAGAATGGTCATTCCTTGGTTACAGAACTATGACATCAGAGGAGGACCCATCACTGACTATAACCTGTGGCTGTGCCTGCTGGCTCTCCTCGGCACTGCCACGGCAGAGAAAGGGCTGTGATAAGAATTCCCACTTCCAGATCTATTCCTAAGAGGAGCTGGGAGGGCGTCCTCTCTCCAGGCTGAAACCCAGCCGTGGCTAGTCTCTGGCTGGCTAAAACCTGAGGCTCCCGTGTGAAGAAAAACATGTGGCCCTTGCAAAACTTCAGCTCCAAGAAGAACCCTCTCCTCTCCTCCTCCTTCCTTCCCTCTTTCCAATAGTATGTCACTACATCCCCCAGGTTGGTCTCAAACTATAAATCTCCTGAGCAGTAGGAGTAAAGGCCACCTCACCTAGTTAGGCCTCTGCCTGCCTGCCTGACTGCCTGCCTGCCTTCTTTCCTTCCTCCTTCCTTCCTTCCTTCCTCCCTCCCTCCTCCTCCTCTTCCTCCTCCTCTTTCTTCTTCCTTTCTTTCTTTCTTTCTTTCTTCCTTCCTTCCTTTCTTTCTTTCTTTCTTTCTTCCAGACAAGGTCTCACTGTGTTGCCCTGGCTGTCCTGGAACTCACTCTGTAGACCAGGCTGGCCTCAAACTCAGAGATCTACCTGCCTCTACCTTCTGAATGCTGGGACTAAAGGTGTGTAACTTCATGCCTGCCTTTTCCATCTTTCCTAACCCTAAATAAAATTTAGAGCTGGACGTGGTGGTGAGCAGCTGTGGTCCCAGCACTCAGGAGGTGGAGGCAGGGAGGCTGGAAGTTTGAGATCATCCTCCAGGACAGGCCTCCTTGGCCATCCTGGGCTACATTCCTACAACAGGGTTATTTATCTGCCCTCCAGGACTTAGAGGACTCAGGAGGACTCCAGGCCTTTGGAGGTCACAGAGAAAACGAAAGAGGAGGGAGTTGCTGCCTCTGCTGCTTTAAGGAGGAGGGAGGGGAGGAGGGAGGGGAGGAGGGAGGGGAGTGATGGGAAAAGATTTTTTTTCACTCCTCAGTGAAACAAACAAAAAAATTTATTTCTCCCATTTCCTTCTCTGAGATTAACGATAAACTGTCTGTCCCCTAAAAGAAAATGATAACGACTTTAATTTTACTTCCAGGCTTAGAAATGCCATTTCCACGCAAAACAGGGAGCCGTAATCAGAGCTGAGCCCGGCATCGCTTTGATAGAAAATGGTTTCCTTTCTCTCTACTGCGTCCCTCCTTCCCTCGCAAACCGAGATGCCCGACAGCTAAGAACAATGCTCAATAAAGTGAAATCATATTTTAGTCAAAATAGGCCGGGACTGCTCCCAGCCAACTGTAAATTAGCATTTTGAGGGCAAATATGCAGACAATTTGAGATAATGAAGGCTGATTATTCAATCCAATGAATGTTAACTAGGAAGCAGGGCCTCGGCAGCCTTATCTCGCTCCCTTCGATTTATTTTTTAATCGTTTCACATTTGAACTCTTTATTTGTTTCTGTTTTCTGTGGCTGCATGTGCGCGTGCATACACACACACACACACACACACACACACACACAGAGCCTGCACACATCCCTCCTTCCTCATTTTGCCCTGGCCATTCAGGCGGTTGTCAATTTGTCTATACTGGCCTTAGGAAAGATCAACAGGCCCCACTGAGTCCTGCAGTGTCCTGGGTCCTTTGGGGACAGAGGAACTGGGAACTGGAGAAGTTGTGATGTCAGAGCGGCCTTTGTGCAGGACCTGGAAACTCTATTGTTGTTTCTGAAGGAGGATGCTGGGCGTGTGAGGCTTAAGGGAGTCTGTGTGTACTTGAAATCCAAAACAAAGAGAGGAATACAATCCTCCAACACACCTTCCTCAAGGCTTGGAGGAATCTCCTGTTTCCCCAGGGACCATAACAAACTTTAAAAATAAAATTGTGCTAGCTCTAGGCAGCAGGGCAGACTTCATGCTCTGTGGGCCCAAGATACAAAGCAAAAGTTCATAGGGCCTTGTTAAAAACGGTTGAGAATTGCAGAGTAGTATTCCATTGTGTAAATACACCACATCTTCTGAATCCATTCCTCCATTGAGAGACATCTGGGTTCTTTCCAGCTTCTGGTTATTATAAATAAGGCTGCTATGAACATAGTGGAGCATGTGTCCTTATTGCATGCAGGTAAAGCCTCTGGGTATATGCCCAGGACTTTCGGGGAGGGAGGAAACGGGAAAGGGGAAATGATTTTGAATGTAAATAAAAAAAAACTTAGAAAAAAAAATGGTTGAGAAACTGTCTGTGGGTGATACATGTCTTTAATCCCAACACTAGAGGGCAGAAGCAGGTGGATCTCTGTGAGTTTGAGGCCAGTTTGGTCTACATATCAAGTCCCAGGCCAGCCAGGCTACATACAGAGTTCCTGTCTCAAAACAAAACCAGAATATAGGGCCTGCCCCTAAGCAACTGAGCATGTCTCTTATAGTCAAAAAGGCACCAAAGTGGAGGTTCAGGGTGTGCTGTTGTATACCTGTATTCTTTTTTTTAATATTATTCTTTTTTATATTATTGATCTATTTTTATTTATATGAGTCCACTATAGCTGTCTTCAGACACACCAAAAGAGGGCATCCGATCCCATTACAGATGGTTGTGAGCCACTATGTGGTTACTGGGAATTGAACTCAGGACCTCTGGAAGAGCAGTCAGTGCTCTTAATCAATGAGCCATCTCTCCAGCCCCATACCTGTATTCTTGATGTTCTGGAAGTTAAGGCAAGGGGACCTGGAGTTAAAGATCATTATCAGTTAGTTACTGTAGTGGTTTTGATATGTTTGGCCCAGAGGGTGCCACTACTTGGATGTGTGGCCTTGGGGTGGGTGTGTCACTGTGGGCATGGACTTAAAGACCCTCCTCCTAGATGCCTGGAAGTCAGAATTCTCCTGGCAGCCTTCAGATGAAGATGTAAAACTCTCAGCTCCTCCTGCATCATGCCTGCCTGGATGCTGCCATGCTCCCAACTTGATGATAATGGACTGAACCTCTGAACCTGTAAGTAAGCCCCAATTAATTGCTGTCCTTATAAGAGTTCCTTGGTCATGGTGACTGTTCACAGCAGTAAAATCCTAACTAAGACAATTACATAGCCAGTCTGAAAGGAAGTGCTAGGTTTGGAGGCATATACCTGCAGTCCCAGCACTTAGGAGTCAGAGGCAGGAGGATTGTCATACATTTGAGTCAAGTTTTGTCTACAAAGTGAGACCTTGTTCAAAACAAGCATGGCTAGTTCTCCTTCTCAATGGGTAAGAGCAAGAGGACCTGAATTCAGACCCCTATCACCCACCTAAATAGCCTGGTGTGGCCACAATGGCATGCCTGTACCCCAATGCTGAGGGTGTGCAGATAGGAGGTCACTGGGGCTGGCAGGTCACTAGCCTAGCTGGAAAACAGCAAGCTCCAGGCTCACTGAGAGACTCTGTGAAGAAAATACAGTGGATCCATAGAGGAAAGTCCCTGAGTCCTCCTCTGGCCTCAACACGCATGTGCACACATGCAGACACCACGCATATCCATCACTGTACACACAAAAGGGAACAAAGCCAGGTATGCAGAAGGTCTCCTCACCCCACCTGCCTCTGTGTCCTGTGTGCCACCAACATCCTTCTATGTCTCCATTCATTCTAGGTCCTCAGTGCCCTGCTGTACCACGCCCAGCCCACAGCTCTGTAGGTAGCACCACCTATCCCAGCCTCAGTTGCTCCACCTATAAATGGGATGGTAGCAGATGGGGGTAGGGGTGGGGCCTGCTTGATGGGGTCATGGGACAATGGATTGGTGGGTACAGGTAAAGAAGTCCAATCTGGACTAGGCTCAGGAAAGTGCCCACAGAAGCTCACTGTTCCAGGAAGTTTCTCACACTGCAGCTCACAGGACCAGCTGCCCTCTCGTCTTTGGTTTCTACATATTTAGACTCCCCTTCCATTAGCCTAAAGTGATAACATTTTCTGGAACTCCTAAATGTCTGAACCTCAGGCTGACAGTCTCTGTTCTGACCTCCTGCAGCCTGCATGTATGTCTATGTACATGTATGTCTATGTACCGCATGCATTCCTGGTGCCCTCAGAGGCCAGAAGAGAGTGCCCACTCCCCTGGAACTAGAGTTAGAAATGGTTGTGAGCCGCCATGTGGGTGCTGAAAATTGAACAGGCTCCTCCCCTGGAAGAGTGGCCAGTACTCTTAACCCTGGTCCACCTCTCCCGTCCTCAAGCTAGTCTTTGTTTAATTTACCTGTGTCTATGAATGAACTTGGATGTTTGGAGCCAACATGCTCTAGGGATTTGGCCTCCAACTTCTGAACTCCTGAGTGCTGGGATTATAGGCAAGAAGCCATGTTTACATGGCTTTTTAAAATTTTCATATTTTAATGTGAATGCTAGGACTTCTGAACTCCAGTTTTTATGCTTATGGTCAAGCCCTTTATCCATGAAGCCCTCTTCCTAGTGCCTTTAAAAAACAAACAAACAAAACAAAAACAAAAACAAACAAACAAAAAAAAACCAAGGCCTTGAACTCACTATATAGCTTAGGCTAGCCTCAAACTGATGATAATCCTACTTCAATTTCCCAAGTGTTGGGATTTCAGTGTGAGTCGCTATGCCTGGCTACACTTCTAGAAGTTGTATCTTTTCCCATTGCATTTTCCTCGGAGGCTAGAGAGATAGCTCAGCCATTGAAAACACTTACTGCTTTGGTAGAGGTTCTATAGGGTTCTCAGCACCCACTTTGGGCCACTTACAACTGCCTTTAATCCCAGTTCCAGTGGGTTCAATGCCTCTTGTCCCTTCAAACACCTTCACTCAAATGCAAACACCCACACACATGCATACTTTTAAAAGATAAAAATAAGACTGAGTGGTAGTGGAGGCACAGTCCTTTAAATTCCAGTACTTAGGAGGCAGAGACAGTTGGATCTCTGTGAGTTCAAGATCACCCTGGTCTGCAGAGTGAGTTCTAGAATAGCCAGAGCTACAAAGAAACCCTATCTCAAAAAATCAAATAAAAAACAAAAAAAGATAAAAATTAATATTATAAGTAAACTGAATGTAGTAGTATATGAGAGTTTTGTTTGTTTTGTTTTTTGAGACAGGGTTTCTGTGTGTATCCTGGCTGTCTGGAACTCTGTAGATCAGGCTGGCCTCAAACTCAGAGATCCACCTGCCTCTGTCTCCTGAGTGCCGGGAGTAGAGGTGTATGCTCTACCAGTCTGTCTGGCATCTGACTTAAATCCCAGTACTCAGGAGGCCGAGGTGGATCTCTGGAAATTTGAGGTCAGCCTGGTCTATACAGCAAGTTCCAGACCAGGGAGGTATACTGTGAGACCCTGTTTCAAAAACCAAAAATAAAATAAAATAAAATAAATCTTTGCCTGGTAAAAATTCACAATGGAGTTTTCCATGTTGAATCCCGACGGGCAAAGTGCAGAGGGAGTCACAGATATCTTCTGCGATCTCTAACATAGCACCCAGATGGATGCTTCTCTCCCACAGAAGCCTTGCCCCGTCACAGATTTCATGGCTCTGCACTGGCTCGATTCCTCCACCTCCTGCTGTCCTACAGGACTCTGTGCTCCACAGCTGGTCCTCTAGCATCAGGGAAGCTCCTGGACCCCTTGGAGTGTACATGTGGAGTACTCGTTCACACATGCACTTGCAAGCGACGAGGATATGTGTGCCTTTAGAGGTCAGAGGTTGGTGTCCTGTTTTCCTCAATTATATATGTTTGTATATATAATTGTTTGTATATATATATATATATATATATATATATATATATATATATATATAGTATATGTTTTCCACCTTATATTTTGAGACAGGGTCTCACTGAACCCAGACTTCATCAAATCAGCTAGACTAGCTGGACAGCAGATCCCGGGCACCCGCCTGTCTCTGCCTCCCACAGCGCTAAGGTGGAGGGAAGGGCAGCAACTTTTCTTGACGTTTTGTTTTTTTGTTTCTGTTTTGCTTTGCTTGAGACAAGCTATGTAACTCTGTAACAGAACTCACAGAAATCTGCTGCTTTTGTATGCCAAGTGCTGGGACTAAAGGTGTGTGCCATTATGCCTGGTTTAGCTTTGGGGGGGGGGTCTGCCTTTGTGTGTATGTGTACTATGTTCCTGGATCTGATGGAACTGAAGAGGCAGCGTGATCTGGCATGTGACTGCTAGACTTCAAATCCAGGTCCTCTGCTAGACTTCAAATCCAGGTCCTCTGCAAGAGCAGTAAATACTTTTTTTTTTAAAGATTTAATGTATATGAGTACACTATAGCCATCTTCAGACACACCAGAAGAGGGCATGAGATTCCATTACAGATGGTTGTGAGCCACCATGTGGTTGCTGGGAATTGAACTCAGGTCGTCTGGAAGAGCAGTCGGTGCTCTTAACCACTGAGCCATCTCTCCAGCCCTGCAGTAAGCACTCTTAACCACTGAGTTATCATTCCAGTCCTGACTTACATATTTAGAAGCAGGGTCTCACTTTGTAACCATGGCTGATCTGCAACTCATTCTGTAGATGAGGCTGGCCTGGGTACTCACAGAGATCTTCTTGCCTCTGCCTCCTGAGTGTTGAAATGAAAGGCGTGCACCTCCAGCCTGAGCTCATGTTCAGATCTTACTTGGATGCTGGGGATTGAGCCAATGTTCTCATGTTTACATAGCCCTCACTTTACCATTGAGCCATCTCCCCAACCCTAAAAACTCACCTTTGAGGGGCCACAAAATCCTGCGTCTGGTTCTCTGAACACACAGTTTCTGGCTCCAAACTCATTCTCTTCATCCCAGCGACCTGATGGAAGTGGCATTCTTGAGAGCTCCTTACCTCCTGTTACAAGGCTGGCTGCAGGTCCCTTGCTATAGCCTCCCACCTCTAGAGGCCACAGTTTGTCTGTCTCAGAGGTCTCTCTGGCCAGCCTAGCCTGGTCCTGCCTGAAGAAACATCTGGGCAGAATCCTCCAGGGTCTCCTCCTCAGCTGGAGAATGGGGGGCGGGGGAGGAGCCCGGGTGAGTGACAGCTTTCACGGACACCTCACTCTTCTTGACATGTTTACTCACAGGCTGTCTGGGAAGTGAGAATCCTCCCTAATGGGTGTTTCACCCAATTAAATAATTAACTCAGAGTGTTGCTAAGCATTCTGGGCTCAGGCTCCCCTTCCTGGAGGGCCCTCCTGCCAGGCAGAGACTGCTGCCAGCCCAGGGCCTGGCCTAGGCCAGGAGGAGAAGCTGCTGGGAGGAGCTGGGAGGGTGCCCAGCTCCTGGGAGCGCAGTGGGCAAAGAACGGATGGTGGGGCATTTAGATAAGGAGCTGAGAGTCACCAAGAGGTGATGGAATCTTCTAGAGCTTTTCCATTGGCTTCTGTTTCACCCTCCCTACCTTCATCCTTCTTATACCCCACTGCAGGGAAAGGAACTTCTCTCTACATGTGATGTAGGAGCAGAGGCACCCTCCCTGCCAGGCAAATCAGGCAAGGAGTCTGCAGGGATAGGCTAAATGATTTGGATCATCCATCCTGTGGAGTATCACTCAGCCCTCAAAAAGAATGGATTGCTGACCATTTGTGGCACAAGGCTATAGCCCCAGTACTTTGGAAGGGGAAATGGAAGCAGGAGACTTAGGGGTTCAAGCTTTTCCTTGGCTAAATATGAAGTTTGAAGTCAGCCTGAGCTACATGAGGCCCTGCTTCAAAACAAAAACAAAACAAAGAATGAGACCATTTATGTGTGGACAAGAAAAAACATCCCTAAGAGACTGTAAAGTAGAGGAGGAAAAAAGACTGGGTCGCAGAGATGCCTGGCAGGTAAAGTACCTGCTGCTCTGTGACCCGAGTTCAATCCCTGGGACCTTCATGATGGAAGGAGAGACTTGACTCCTGAGAGCTGTGGTCTGGCTTCCACACACACACTGTGGCAGGCATGCATTCATGCACATACCCAGATAAATCAACGTAGAAAAAAGTAAAAGCACGCAATACTCACTAACCTTTAAAAAACAGAATGGGAGATGGCAACTTAGAAACATGGGGTCCTGGACTGGAGAGATAGCTCACGGGCTGCTCCTGCAAGGACCCGGGTTCAGTTCCCAGAGCCACAGGACAACTCACAACCCTAGCACAAGTTCCAGGGGATCTGACAGCCTCTTTTGGCTTCCATGGGCACTGCATGCACACAGTGCACACAATACTAATCATACACACAAAATAAATAAATAAAGAATAAGTAAATAAGTAAATAAATAAATAGATCCGTAACCTGGGGGAGTTAAGGTTTTTGAATCTGCATTTTTCAATCATATTTACTTCAATTCAAAATAAGATCCCAGCATACACCTGCACACTGCAGCCTAGTGTCCGATGACCCACAAAAGAATGTTTTCATCTAGTACAGACAGACTGTGACCCTGGCATTTCCTTTTCTTTTTTCCTGTGTTTTGAGACAGGGTTTCCTGTATCCCAGGCTGGCCTGTCTCTAGCTTCTAAATTCTGGGATTACAGGTGTGTGCCACTGTGGTAGTTTCTATCATTTCTTTCTTTAGACATATTTTTGAGTTGTTTACTTTTTTATGTGTTTGAGGGCTTTGCCTGAATGTGTGTCTGTGAACCACATGCTTGCTTGGTGCTTGTGGAAGGCAGAGGAGGATGTCAGATCCCCTGGAACTGGACTTGTGGGTGGTTGTGAACGTGGGTGCTGGGGTCCTCCACAAGAGCTGTAATAAGTACACTTAACCCCTGAGCTATGGCTCCAGCTCCCCAGTTTCTCCCATTTGTAATTTCCCCTTTGAAAACAGGTTTTTGCTGGCATGACGAATATCTGTGAAACAAAGTCAGGAGAACAGAAGTTCAAGGTCAGCCTTGGCTGGGCAATGGCGTGGTGTTAACTGGCAGGAGCCAGAGCAGCTGGTCCTGTGGGTTGAGATCCCTTGGTGGGGGTAAAAGAGTCCTTTCCCAGGGGTCCCCTAAGACCCCTGGAAAGCACAGATATTTAGATTATGATTCATAACAGTAACAAAATTACTGCTATGAAGTAGCAACAAAATTTTGTGGTTGGAAGTCACTACAACATAGTGAATTGTATTAAAGGGTCTCAGTGTTAGGAAGGTTGAGAACCACTGACATAGAGTCACTTAGAGGATGGGCTTCTGGGTATTCTAGTGTGTGTGTGTGTGTGTGTGTGTGTGTGTGTGTGTGTGTGTGTGTGTAGACCTTGATTATACTTCTCAATGTGGGAAGATCCATCTTAATTGTGGGAAGGACTGTTGCCTGGGCAGGGAATCCTGGTCTGTACAAAATGGAGAAAGCCAGTTGAGCAGTAGCATGCGTTGTTCTGTCTCTGACTCAGCTTCCATGTTGTGACTCCTCACTCTGATGGACCGTAGACTGAACTGGGAACCAACATGAAGCTGTTCTCCTTTGAGTTGCTTTTGCTGTGGAATTGCCACAGCAACAGAAAAGAAGCTCAGACAGATACATAGAGGTTTGATGCCTCTCTGGGCCACGTGTTGCAACCTTGTCTCAAAAGACCTAAATAAATACAGACCTGGTTGTGACCTTCTAAATAGATCCATCTCTTCTATCCAAGTCTCCAAGGGAGCAGGAAGCTGTCCTTCCGGACTTGACCACTGGGTGGCAGCCTTGACACACTTGCCACTATTGCAGAGTCAGCTCAGATGCCGGATGGGTGTGGGATGAGGAAGTGGGGGTAGGGGGTGATGATGGTGGAGGGGAGTGGGGAAGTGGGAGGGGTGATGATGATAATTGTGACTTAAGGTGGGGTATTGCTTGGAAGCCCAGACTGGCTCAGCCTCTCTAGTCTGGGATTACAGTTTACAATATGTCTCACAGTACCCTGGTAAATTTTTAAACCATTTAGGAACCAAAATTTAACTGCTGTTGACCTCTCCACTCTACAAGTCCAATGGACTCTTGAAACAAGAGGCTTTATTGTATCCAAATAGAATGGGGATGGGGTTGAGGTAAAGAGAACTCGGTAATTCCAAGAAGGTCTGGATCTCCCGCTGGTGTAGAGGGATGAAACGGAGGCAGAGGGTACCTGGTTTCAAAACTGTGTGGCCTTAGGCAAGTTCCTTAACCACACAGTGTCTGATTCCTCAATTACAAATGGATTTAGGTAATGATAGCTCTTTCCCTTAAGGAAGTGTTTTAAAAAGAAAAACAAACAAACAAAACAAAGACCGAGGTTAATCCAGAGCTAAACCCAACAGATAGACCGCACTCGGAGCAGAGCGAGCGAGCGGTTACTACCTTGCTCGCTCTCCCCCCTGGAAGGACAGAGGAGTGTGGGACAAGTCCCTTAACTGCAGAGTAAGTGAAGATGGGTTCCATTCTCACACTCCCTGGGGGCAGGCAACTGGCTGGTGCTGGACCTGAGAAGGTGGGAGTGAGATAAGCCACCCCACTGCCCCTGTGTCCCAACTGCTGCTCCCAGACCTGCCCTCCCCACCCCCAAACCTAGCCAGACTTTTCATCCCTGGTCCCTAAACCAGCCCTGGTCTCTGTGACTCTGGGGTCCCCATGTATGCTTTATGCTGTGTGCTGTAGGCCTCTGTATTGGCTCCTTGCACCCTCCAGACTCCATCCTAACTGCCACACCTGCACCAAAGCTACCTCCCCCTCCTGGAAGCCCTCAGCTTCTCTCCTCTGTCAGATCTGACTGAAGGCCTTCTCTGTGCACCTGCTCCTAGAAGTCCTTGGCTAATGAGGGTTTCTGCCACACATCAGCACCCTAGGCATATTAAGACAATGATGGTATCAGCTTAGATGCCTGACTGAAAACTGCCTCCTAAGCATTAACAGTACAGCTTTATAAGGGCCTCAGGACTTTTGAAATTGTTCCAGTGGACAGAAACACAATGCTGGGAAGCTGACTCTGAGAAGTAGGTCTTTGTTTATATGTGAACTCTGCTTGTCTTGATTTAAAAAAAAATTACCAAGATTGGAGAGTTGGCTCTTCTAGAGAACCAGGGTTCAAATCCCAGCACCCACATGACAGCGCACAGGGGATCTGGTGCCCTCTTCTGGCTTCTTCAGGCACTGCACACACATAGTAAGAATATATTCAGGCAAACACTCATACACATGATGACACAAATCTCAGCAACAACCAAAAGCCAGGCATGATGGTACAGGAAAGAACTGTGCAGAGGTTCCTCCATCCTGTATTCTTGCTGAGGACACATCAGCTTTAACTAGAATTGGATCTCCTTCATGGAGAATCCCTTGAAAAAATTACCCAACTCTATTTTAGGATCTGAGGCCAAGATGTCCCAATTCTTAGCTTCTGTTAAACTGCCTGCTTGTGCAAATCTCCCCCTGAAGTTGCAAAGACATCAGGATGTGGTTTTTGCCTTTAAAATCCCTTGGTCTACATGCTTAGGACAACAGTATGTCCTGAATACGTGAGTGTAGTCCCATCCGACTGGAATGAAAGACTTTCAGTTGGCTATAAACTGTCTGAGGAGTCATCTCTGGTGGGCTCCCTGGGAACTTGCTCTGTAGACCAGGATGACCTCAGACTCTCAGAGATCTGCCTGCCTATTCTGAGTGCTGGGATTAAAGGCATGCACCACCCTGCTTGTTTTTTAATTTGTTTTAAGACAGGGTCTCATGGAGGCCAGGTTGGTTTTGAACTATCTGTATAATCAAAGTTGACCTTGAACTCTTGATCCTCCTGCCCTCACTTCCAAGGTTCTGGGGTTACCAGTGTGCTCTGCTACACCTAGTTTACATGGAGATGGAATCCAGGGCTTCAGCATGCTGGGTAAGCCCTCTACTAACTAAACTATATTCCCAGCCCACACAGCTTGGGTGTATAAGTGTTCCTGTTTAGACATACCTTCTTTAACATATAGAGTAGATTTTTTTCGTTAGTTTATTTATATGTATGTGTATACCCGTCCGAGTGGTACCACAGCATGTGGAGGTCAGACTAGAGGAAGTTAGCTCTTCTTTCTACTATGTGGATCTCTGGGATTGAACTGAGGTCATCACGCTTGGTGGCAGTCACCTTTGCCTGTTAGCCATCTCATCTATCCTGTGTGGCAGAATCTTGACATTAAACTCCTTGCTGACAGTGGGTGAAACAGGAGGCTGTGCTGTTACTGACAGACTTCTGTGCAGTGGTAGGCTTATAAGATTATATATTCTATGGGTCGTGCCAACACAAGCCTGTAATTCCAGCACCTAGGAGGCTGAAGTCGGAAGATTCTTTGAAACTCGAGGTCAGTTTAGGCTACATAATGAGTTCCAGGTCACCCAGGGCTACACAACAAGACCCTGTGGCAATAATTTTGAAAACCTATAGCTTAGCCCAGTGTTGTTGTGGCCTTCTTGGTTTGTGTCAGTGTACTCTGAGATGTTCACAGAATCAAAAACTTCACCTAAATCACATTTTTCTTATGTAACTGTTTTCTCTGTAAGACAATGGCAGCCTCCTGCTTAGGAACAGTATATAGTGTGTTAGCGAGGCACTTGCAGGCTTTAAACAACCAAGGCAAGCCCGGGATGACAGCACACACCTTTAATCCCAGTACTCAGGAGGCAAAGGCAGGCAGATCCCTGGGAGTTCTATGCCAGCAGAGCTACATAGAGCAGTGGTTCTTAACCCGTGGGTCTTGACCCCTGTGGGAAGGGTTGAATGAACCTTTCACAGAGGTTGCATATCAGATCTCTACTTTATGATTCGTAACAGTAGCAAAGTTACAGTTATGAAGTAGCAACAAAATATTTTTATGGTTGGAGGCCGCCACAATATGAGGAACTGTATTAAAGGGCTGCAACATTAGGAAGGTTGAGAACCACTGACATGTAGGGACCCTGTCTCAAAAACAAACAAACAAACCAAAAAGATGCTACAGGAAAGCGTGGTCCCCAGCTCCTAATTTCAGGGCCCTGTCACAGGGCTGTGGCTTGTCAGGATCTCTCCTGACACTCAGAAGGAGGGATGCCTCTTGGTGGACATTTGCTGTGGTCTCATCAGAAGGGCCTTGTCTTTCCTTTTCGTTTTGAAAGCATTGTATTGTGTTTATTTGCTCTTCCTCTCCCTCACCCCTCTCTGTGTGGTATGTACAACTTTCTGGAGTTGACGCTCGCCTTACATCACGTGGGTTCCAGACATCTGGCTTGGTCACTGGGAATCGCCTTATCCATCCCAGAAAGGCAATCTCCGTCTAAATCCTGAATGGCCAGCTCTCACTTTGTGACTCCAGTAGGTTGAGATCAAGGGAAGGAGGTTCCTGTGAGCCAGAAGCGGGGAGGACAGCGAGGGAAGAGGGCGACTCTGCTCTGCGTGAAGAATTTGGGGCAGAGGAGACGACCAGGGGCCGAGGAAGAGGGATGGTCGTCTGAGAGTACAGACTCAGGTTAGCGAAGACTTGCAGGCCAAGGCAAAGAGTTTTAGTCTCCTGGAGAGACAGAGTGGGCGTAAGGTCGGGTCCCAAACCCTGAAAATGCGGGCAGTTGCCTGAGTCCATAGACTTTATAGTTTTGAGTTCTGCACGTGGGCAGCAGAGGGCGCACGCAGTTAAATGTAGAGAGAACTTGGGCTTTAAAAGGCCTGGAGGCCTCGAGGAGCTAAGATGCTGAGCCCAACAGGTACTTTGGAGGCAGAGTTCAAAGTTGGGAATAACCACAGGATAAGAAGCTGGCCTTGGAGATGCTCATCCCATCCATACTCCCAGAACTTGGAGAAGGAAGCAGGAGGATCAGGAGTTCAAGGTCATCCTTACCCAGCCTGGGTTACATGAAATTTTGTCTCAAGAAAAAAAATAATAAACGTTCGGGAAAGCTACATATCAGCCTCACACATCTATAATCTCAACACGTGCAGGTGAGGGCAGGAGGGTCTCAAACTCAAGGTGAAGCTGGGTGTGGTAGTGCTCAGGGACAGTCTGGTCTACATAGTGAATTCCAGGACAATAGCTTACACAGTGAGGGCCTATCTCAAAACCAACCAACCAACCAGACAAACAAGCAAACAAAAATCAAGGTCAATTTGGTCTAGCTAGTGTAACCTTGTCTTAAAAAAAAAGAAAAGTTGGGTACACTCCTTTAATCCCAGCAGGCAGAGGAGAGAATTTCCGAGTTTAAGGCCAGTCTGCTCTACAGCGTGAGTTCCAGGACAGCCAGGGCTTCACAGAAAAAAAATCTGTCTTGCAAAAAAACAAAAACCAACCAACCAACCAAGCAAAACAACGACAACAAAAGTGTGTGTGTGTGTGTATGTGTGTGTATGTGTATGTGTGTAATCTTTCCTCCGTCTGGAACAAGACTCTTCTCTCCAACTTGAAAGGCAGTAGGGACCTTTGGTTTTCACTTCCCTCCATTCAGGGAGGACAACTGGCTCCCACACAGGCACATCCCAGTCTAGTTTGTTTCCAGAGCTTGCTACGTGTGCATCTCTGGCCATCCTGAACTCACATCTTGAGCTCCCAGCAATCCTTCTAACTCAGTGTCCAGAGAATGGTGGTTACAGGGCATGCCACCATGTACACGGCGTAGTTTTGGGCTTGTGCATAATAGTTTATGTCATTGGGACCTGGGGCTTTTGCTCAGTTGATAGAGAGCTTGCTTAGCATGACAAAGACCTAGGTTTTGTACACTAGGCATGGCAGTACTTGTCTGCAGTCTTAGCACTTGGTAAAGAAAGACACAAGGATCAGTAATACGGGGCCAAGCTGGGCAGTGATGGCACACACCTTTGGTCCCAGTACTTTGGACCTTTGTGAGTTCTAGGACAGCCAGGAAACAGAGAAGCCCTGACTCAAAAAACAAAAACAAACAAACAAACAAACAAACAAAACAGACAAAAAAAAAGGAAGAAAGAAATACAGGGTCATCCCCAATTACATATGGGGTTTAAGGCTAGCCTGGGCTATTTGAAACCCTCCCTCAGAAGAAAAAAGCCTTTGAGGAGGTGGGCAGAATAGAGATAAATGTTGACAACTTTTGAAACTAAATACTGGAAATGAAAACATTCATTATATTCTTCTGTCTACTTTAGGGTACTTGAAAATTTCTACAACAAAAAGGATTTTTTTCCAGGCAATTAGAAAGCAAAGTCATATCATCCTCAAAGAAACAACTGTGGAGCTGACAGGTTTCTCACCAGCAAGGGTAAACAGACCATAGCAGAATAATATCCTCAACGGATGTAAAGAAAATACCTACCATGTTAGAACTATTCAGCGAAATTAGCGTTGACAAGTAAGGTGAATTGAGGACACAGCCAGAATAAATAAAAGCTGTGCTTAGCCCAATAAACAGGTGCAAAAACCCTGCTAAGGAGGAGTCTTCAGGAAGACAGGAAAGTTCTAGAAAATTAGCAAATAAGTGGATACACATATAGCTAAACTGTGCCTCCTCTATTAAATCACTATATAATTTGACTTCTATGTTTTGTTTGTGAGTGAAGGGTTTTCTCCCTATAGTTTACCAGCCTCTCTGCCATGTTTTTGGTTCGGTTTGGCTTGGTTTTTCGGTAAAAACATTGGTGAATTTAGCTTCTCAGGTAAGGGTCCCATCTTCCATCCAACTTCCTTCTCCCAAGACATCATGTACACATACGCTTATTTATATTTTCCTCTTCATCTTCCTCTTCCCTCCTCTCCTCCCTCTCTCCTTTAAATATGGTTTCACTATGTAGCCCTGGCTGGCCTAGAACTCACAATGGAGATTTGGCTAACCTTGAACTTAACACAGATTTGCCTGCCTCTTCCTTCCAAATGCTGGGGTTAAAGGTGTGCTCTATCATACCACATAGCTTTAAAAATATTTTTAAAGAGTATAATGTATTTTTTCTAGCAGTAAGGCTTGGGGAACTTTATAAATGTCATAAGCTACAGTATAACACCTTTCTCTAAGAATTTCAAAATAATTATGAAAAAGTTCAAGCATATCTCGAAAACAGAACATTGACTGAGTCAGTTTATCATCACCATGACAAAATACTTGAGAAAATCAGCTGAAAGGAGGAAACTGCTCTGAGGTTGACAGGTTTGAAGGTTTCAGTCCATGGCTACTTGTTTCTGCCATGTCTAAGTCAGAAGGGGAGTATGTGGTAGACAAAGCTGGTCACCTTGGTGCCCAGAATCAGAAAGAGACAGAAAGGCCCAGGATGAGGTAGAGTCCTTCCAAGGTCAACACCCCTTTGCTGGGTACAACTTCCTAAGTCTGCATCTCTATTGTGAGGTGATAGCCTATCGAATTATGAGGCTGTCCAATGCTCTGTTCCCAGACCCTTTATGATCTGACCACTTTCCAAAGCCCTATTCCTGAACCCTGCTGTCATAGAAATTGAGTCTTCAATACTTGGGATTCAATTGTAACTAGAGACAGATTGTGTTTTATTCCCTAGGGAAGATATCCCCCCAAAAGTCTACTCACCCCTGAGTAGACTCACAAACAGCAGACCAAGTATTTAACGATTCCAAAGTCCCACTTGGTGAACTAATGAATTTATTGAGCTGACTTGCAGAGCATGGGTCACTTACAGAATCATGGGTGATCCCCATCCCCCACTCACCAAACAAGCAAGCCACTAGGGAATGTCACCCCAGCCCGGGTGATGATTCCCTCTCCACAGATATGATCATTGCCCCTCCACTAAGTAAACCTCCACACTCTATGAGCTCTTCTTTTTGTGTGTTGCTTTTACTGATCCTGAAGTATTCTGAAACAGAGTCAAGACTTAGTGTCTCTCCAGTGGGTGGCCATTTTCTTCCACAGATACTGCCCCTACTACACTGAACAAAACTAATAGCACTTCCTTCACACTGTCTGCTACTAGATCACGTCCAAATTTCCCGAATTGTCTCAAAAATGTCCTTTTATTCCCAGCCTGTTGGCACCAGGTACACAAATTGCATTCAGTAATTACAGCTCTTAAATTTCTTTTAATCTAGAGTAGTCTTTCCCTTTCTTTAATTTCTCCTGATAATGATAGGTTGAAAAACTGGATCAGTCATTCTGTGGACTGCCCTAATTTCTGGTTTTGTCTCTCAACTTCCTCATGGTGCCTCTTAACCTGCTTTTCTCTCCCCTCTGTTGCTGCTCAGTTCTCAGGGTTGATTAGATGAGAGATCTCTTGGGAAACCATTTTGGATCTTGACAGTATAAGTTTTTTTTTTAAGGCTCATTATTATTTTATGTGTTTAAGAGTTTGCCTATACACATATATGTATATGTGTATATGTATAATATATATGTGTATATATATATTACACATATACACATATATATAGTCATAATGTGTGTGTCTGGTGAGAGAGGGGGTCAGAAGGTGTCAGATCTTCAGGAACTGGAGTTACAGGTTATTGTGGGACACTATAAGGGCACTTGGAACTGAACTTGGGTCTTTTTCACTAGCAACAGTGCTTTTAATTAAGGAGCCGGCAGGGTAGGTTTTTTTGTTTTTGTTTTTTTTCTTGTTTCTATGGTTTGTTTTGAGTCAGAATCGTGCTACATTGTCGGCTTAGTTTCTTTCCATGTTTTTGTGATAAAATGCTGTGACAAAAGCAACTGGAAGGAGAAAAGGGTTTCTTCTGGCTCACACCGCAGGGGTACAGCTCATGGTGGGAAGTGGAGAATGCCCAAAGTTAAGCAGTTGGTCACTGTCCTGACTGACCCAGGCTGGGGTCAAGCTAGGAAGGAACCTCAGTTGAGGGACATCTCCGTGACATCCAGCTGTAAGGCATTTCTCAGTTAGTGATCCATTGGGTAAGGCCCAGCTTATGTAGGCTAGTGGTCCTGGGTGCTATAAGAAAGCAGGCTGAGCAAGCCAGGGTGAGCAAACCCATAAGCAGCATCCCTCCACTGCCTCCGCATCAGCTCCTGCTTCCAGGTTCCTGCTCCTTGTGAGCTCCAGTCCTGACTTCCTTTAGTGATAAACAGCATTGTGGAAGTGTAAGCTGAGTAAATCCTTTCTTCCCCAACTTGCTATTTGCTCGTAGTGTTTCTTTGAAGCAATATAAACCCTAACAAAGACATCAAGTAGCATCCATCATTAGGAAGCAGAGGTCTTGGAATGCATGCAGCTGCTCATCAGGCTGTCTCTATATAGACCAGGATCCCAACCAAGGATGATGCATCCACAGTGACTGGATCCCACTTCGATTAACTTAGGCAAGCTAATTCTCCACCAACAAGGGCAGAAGCCCACTCCCAGGTCATTCTAGACTGCATCAGACTGACAGTGAAGGTTAACCACATGGAGAGGTTGCTAGAGGGAGGGCAGAGCAGAGGTACAGATACTTGCCCTGAAAGCCCGGCAACCTGAGTTCAATCCCTGGACCCTACATGTTTTAGTCAGGATTTCTATTCCTGCACAAACATCATGACCAAGAAGCAAGTTGGGGAGAAAAGGGTTTATTCAGCTTACACTTCCACATTGCTGTTCATCACTAAAGGAAGTCAGTACTGGAACTCAAGCAGGTCAGAAAGCAGGAGCTGATGCAGAGGCCACGGAGGGATGTTACTTACTGGCTTGCTTACCCTGGCTTGCTCAGCTTGCTTTCTTATAAAACCCAAGACTACCAGCCCAGGGAAGGTGCCACCCACAAGGGACCCTCTCCCCTTGATCACTAATTGAGAAAATGCCTTACAGCTGGATCTCATGGAGGCATTTCCTCAAGGGAGGTTCCTTTCTCTGTGATAACTCCAGTTTGTGTCAAGTTGACACAAAACCAACCAGTACACTACATAAAGGTAGAAAGAGGGAACCAACTCTGGAAAACTGTCCCCTGACTTCCACAGTGTGTCGTGATATGCACACCCCTCCCTTTCCCTTGTAATAACGAAATTAAGCATTTTAAAGGAAAAAGGAGATTTCTGAGTTCGAGGCCAGCCTGACTTGTCAGTCAGCTTGGAGAGGAATTTGAGCCAGAACAGCGGAGTTGAATCAGCCAGCCAGAGATCAGAAAGAACTAGGAAGGGTGATGGAGAGGCTGAAAAGATTCTAGGCCTAGATTAGATTGTACGGAGGCTAGATAGAGGCTTCTGGGACTAGGTGTAGGTTAGCAGACTAAGGCAGTAAGCACTGGAGATACAATTGCTTCAGGCTTAAATAAAAGCTACTTTTACAATTAAATATTCCAACGTGTTTTATTTAGCTGGTTGCTGTAGCACATTCATGTCATCCTAGCATTAGGAGCCTGGGGCAGGAGAATCACAGGTTTGAGGCCAGTCTGGGCTACATACTGGAACCTTATCTCAAAAGGGGGGGAGGGGGAACCCTATAGGACATTGGTACTCTGTCTCAAAAATCAAACAAAAAGACAAGAAAAGGAAAACCTAAATAAATTCTTACCAACACCTCATGCTTTACTTATATTTTATTTTCCTTTAGGAAATAGAACCCTGGGTTTTGTGGATACAGGGCAGACATCTTAGCAGGGAGTATACTTTAACCCTGATGTATTTTAAATTTTTCTTTGAGATTATAATTTAATTGCAGCATCTTCCCTCCCTATCCTCTCTCTAAGTTCTTCTGTGTACCCTTCCCTGCTCTCCATCAAATTCATCGCCCATTTTTAAATTAACTGTTATGGTCAATATATTTTTTGAAATAATAGCAACTACATAAACTTTTTTTGAATTTCCCATAAGGAATGAACTTATGACTTCTAGGTGGCCCTGAACATTGCTGCCTATTGCCCTTCCCTGAGTGCCTGCTGCACTCTGTGGTGTCTGTGGCACCCCTGGGTATCTCATCCTCCTGACTGGCATTAGATGTCCTCTGCAGTCATGTTTGCCTCTGTGTGGGAGGGTGTGACTCGGGCACTTGGCATGGCTGTGACACTGCCCTTACCAGCACAGATGATAACTGTCTGCTTTTTGAGAAGTCCTTTTGCAGTTTTATTTCTTGTACTGAGGATTGAACCCATGACTTCGTGGATGCCAGGCAAGCATTCTACCACAGAGCTATTGCAGGCCTCTCTGCAACCTCCACACCAGCAGAGTGACTGTGGAGGGAGTCAAGAAGGCTGTTTGGTAGTCAGTATTGGTTCAAACTCCAGGAGTCTGACCCTGAGTGGTTTCTTTTAGGCGTATTTAAGCACAGCACAATTTGGTGAAGACTTCCCTGGTGATGATTAGTTCAGTCCATTGTGCAAGTTAAATAGAGATGTGATGTGACAACATTGAGACTCTTTGTAAAGTCCATAAGGATAGGTTCTATAGACTGAGAAAAACTGTGTCTCTGTCCATACAGATATCGCAGAGGTCACCAGGCTAGCATGCTCCCAACCTTCCAGGTATTGTATTCATTCCCTTGAAGGAAAGAAAAAAAACTGTTTGTTAACATTGTAGGTTCTCCTACTGCTTATCTGTGAGCACAAAGATCTCTGTCCCTTCTTTTAGAGGTCCTAATGTGGGGACAGAATGGTTATGTCTTTGTCTTGATGACATTGATGCTGATGCTAATGATTTGGACTGGGCCTCATGGAGCCCAAGCTGGTCTCAAAGTCACTATGTAGCTGAGGATATAGTTGAATTTCAAATCCACCTGCTTCCTCACCCAGTGTGTTGGGATTACAGGCATGCACTGATGCTACTTATTTATACAGGGCATTGAATCCAGGACTACTTGCATGCTGGGCAAGTGCTCTTCCAACCAAGCTACATAACCCGGCCTCTGCCTGATTATTCTATCCTGTCAGTTGCACATCTGGCTGAACAGCCCCCAATGCTATAACCAGGAGGTTCATTCCTTATGTTTCTGGCCTTTCTAGGGTATTGGGAGTCAGGAGTCTCTCGTGTGTGGACCTTGCTGTGGTTTCGCATGGTACTTACTGATAACCCTCTGGGAGCCCAGGGCCACCATCCATTCCAGCATCCCAGTCATTATAGGGGTGGGGAAAGCTGCTCTGCCTTTGGGACTAGAGCTCACACCTATCCAGGCATGCACGTCAGCACAGGTGGGAAATGATCTACTTAACTGATGAAGTAAACCCTCAGTAAACATACCTTAAAAGTCTATGTTAGAGCTGGATTTGTGACCGGTGCCTGAAATCCCAGCACTCCATGGGATTTTGCTAGGAAGTTACTTAGAGACCAGCCTGTTTTCACAGTAAGTCCGTGAGCCCCAGGCCAGCAAGGGTTACAAGGTGAGATGCCTGCACCCCGCTCCCAGGGGATGTCTAAAGTCCTGTGCTAAAGTCATATTGTTGCTGTAACATGCCTGCCAGTCACTGACACAGAGACGTGTATGTGACTTGACTCAAGGACATGCTGACCACGCACATCTTTCATCCCAGCAGTTGGGAGGTGGAAGGAGAAGTTGAAGGTCATCCTTGGGGCCTCTGTTTGAGGCCTGACTGAGCTATATAACTTAGGGAGGAGAAGGAAAAGGGGGAGGGGAAGGAAGAGAAGGAGGGTTTCTCTCTCAAAGGCTAAGCCCTGCCCCTCAGGACTTCTCCTATTGTACCTTGAGAAGTGAAACCTATTGCAAGGCCTTCTGCTGCTTTGGATTTCCTGCAGCCCTTGTCTCTGTCAGGTTTCTGAGGTTGGCCTTTCACACTCTGCCCTGTCCTTATCCCAGGACCAATAGTTTTGTATAATCTTACCCATTGTCTGCGTCCCTACCCTTGCCAAAGAATCCTACCAGTGAACCTTGCCTGGAGGAGATTCTGTTTGGTTTCTGACTTTGGGACAAGGGACTGAGGTGCATATTTTACTTATCAAAACAGGCCTGGCCTCCAGGTTCTCCTAGCATCCCTCAGTCCCTACCCAGCACTCCCTGCCCCATTCTCTTCTCTCTCTGCACTCCCCGCCCCACCCCTGCCCCACGGACTTCCCTGGCCTCAATTTTTGGAGCCAGTGAACTCGCAGGAGAACAGCTTCTATAATTCTTCCTTTAATATATGCTAATCTGCCTCATTTCACCAGCGGAGAAATCAGATTCTGCTCTTCCAGCTGAGACCCCCCCCCTTACCACAGGGGGTGATGCGGAGTCCTGTGCTGTTTTCTGGCCTTTGTCCCATTCCCTTTGGGTAATTGCTTCTACCAGAACACAAACACTTCCTTGCCCAGAGCACAACTGCAGAGACTCTCAGATCTGAATATTTTTACGAAGTTTTTTTTCTAACTGGGTGGTGGTGGAGCACACCTTTAATCCCAGCATCCTTGAGGCAGAGGCCAGCGGATCCCTTGAGTTCGAGGCTAGCCTGGTCAATGCCCCCAGAATAGCTGAAGTCACTTCGTTTTATGTTTGCCAGCTATTTCATATTGTTGCTGTAACATGCCTGCCAGTCACTGACACGGAGATGTATGTGATTTGACTCAAGGACATGCTGACCACATGCCCTGTTTTGTTCTGTATATTTTGAATGTTCTATGTGAGGTTTGCTAATCTTAAGAAATTCCACTGGGGCTGGAGAGATGGCTCAGTGGTTAAGAGCACTGACTGTTCTTCCAGAGGTCCTGAGTTCAATTCCCAGCAACCAGCTGTAATGGGATCAGATGCCCTCTTCTGGTGTATCTGGAGACAGCAACAGTGTGCTCACATAAAATAAACAAATCTTAAAAAGAAAGAAAGAAAGAAAGAAAGAAATTCCACAAACCTTTATATAGGACCCATCAAATCAAATGTCAATATGAATGTCTAAAATATATTGGGTCAGAGCTAACCACCAGGCAGCACTTCTGTACCTGTATATGAACTCATTGTAGTTTTTGTGTTTTTTTTTTCTTCTGTAAGCTGACAGAGAAAGATATCCGCTGTCTTGAGTTCGAGGACAGCTGGGGCTACACAGAGAAACCCTTTCTCAATAAACCAAAAAAGGACAGAATAAAGAAAAGAAAACCCTAAATCCTGTTGAGTATAGTGGCACACACCTGTGCATTCAGAAGGCAGAGGCAGGAAGATTAAGATCCAGGCCAGCCTGGGTAAAACTGTTTGGAAAAAAAAAACCAACAAAACAACCAATCAACCAACAAAGAAAGCAACCACCCAGTGTGAATGTGCAGATCCCAGGAACACTTGGATGCCGTAGTTTGTTCTTATTTATTTATTCTTCCAAGCATTTACTGATAACTTTATAGACACATAGACTTTTTTAATAGTCCAGTTCTGTTGAGATATGCTTCTATCTCCACTGCCCCTGCCCGAAGCACCTAGAGCTCTTCCCGGTTGGTTCCTTTGTTTCTCTGGCATCGCTCAGACCTTTGCTCCTGAGGACATCCTTATTTTCCACTATTGCAAAATAATCCAGGCTCATCCTGTTTTCACTCTTCTAGGATGGGTGCTTCCTCTATGCCCGCCCGGGGTGTGCTGCGTGGTCTCAACCTCTAATCTAGAGGAAGAGGCACCGGGCCTCGCTCCATATCTGGAGGGCCACCTCTTGCCAGCCACAGAGAACAAGTTGGCAGACTCTTTCCTCGTAGGGCCAAGGGCCTCACCAGCCGAGCAGGCCAGGCTTCATTGCTCTCCTGGGCCAGCAGGAAGCCTCAACTTGCCAACTGCTTAGGTCAGGGCAGGGGAAGGAGGGCAGGGAGTAGGGGTAGTACATCTGGGTTCTCTTTGCCCTTTCCTGGAGTCTTCCTGCAACTGTGGGGCCGGGGAGGAAGAGGGCAAGAGTCGGGGCAGGTCACCTAGAGAGCCAGCCAACATGAGACAGATTCTTAATGGAGCGTGGCAAACTCATGGTAGTTGAAGGTTAATAAAGAAGCTTTCATTTAAAACAGAATCAACTGTTAAAATGGGAACTTCAACAAGAGAGAGGGGGAGGGGAGGGGAAGGAAGAAGGGAGGAGGAGGGAGAGGGAAGGGGAGGAGAGGGGAAGGGAAAGGGGAGGGGGAAGGGGAGGCAGAGGGAGAGAGGAGAGGGGGAGAAGGAGTGGAGGGGGAGGGGGAGGGAGAAAAAGGGGGAGGGAGAGGAAGAGGGAGAGGGAGAGGGAGAGAGTGCAAGCTGGTCAGTGCGGGAGACCCTGGGTCCAGCTGGGGGAGTGCAATGGAGACTTCTGAGTCTCTAACGGTGAGCATGTCTACTAACCTTTTTAGTTCTCAGCTCCTCTCCAGCACCGTGTTCACCTGCATGCTGCCATGCTCCCTTCCATGATGATAAAAGATAACCCTCGGCTACTATAGCAAGCCCCAGGTAAACACTTTCTTTTGTTAGAGTTGCCTTGGACATGGTGTTTCTTCTGCAATAGGACATGGAATAAAATGCCTGGGATACTGGACCTTATTCAAACAATGAAAACACAACAACTAAAGCCTACAAAGTTTGTAACATTTAGATGGCCAACAAGCCAGCGTGAGAGCAGAGTGCCTTGGGCAATAACATTACTGAAACTCTTATTTAATTTCAGTTTGCATTTTTCCAGTTGGTGACTTTAGAGAAATGGCCTGGGTTCTCTGCTTGGGTTTCCTCATCAGTAGCCGGCAGGGAGCAGAAGCACCTACCTCACTAGCGTGGTTGTCTTGAGGGGTGGGCAAAGGAGCTAACACAGACTATAAGCAGTAGAGTCCAAACCCCACAGGTTTAACCTTTACTCTCTGGGGCCCTCACATTACGTGCAGATATAGTGTACAGCTTAGAAAGACGAATTGCTGGCTGGGTTGATTTCTCGGTGGTGCTTTTCTTTTTCTTGTATTTTCTGTATTTTCCAAATAACAATTTTTTTTTGAGACAAAGTCTCATGTAGCTTCGGGAGTTGAACTTAAATTCAATGTGTAGACAAGGATGATCTCTTCTGATCCTCTGGCTTCTATCTTTGAAGTGCCAGGAATAAAGGAGTGTTCTCCCACACCTAGCTTATGTGATGTTGGAGATGGAATCCAGAGCCTTAGGCATGACAGGAAGCTTCTACATCATCTCCAACAGTGGAGATGACCCTAAGTTTGAATCCCCACACCCCACATAAAGCCCGGTGTGGTACAAAGCACATATTTGTACTTCCAGTGTTCTTACTGCGAGATGAAAGGTGGAGAAAGAATTCCGGGAAGCTCAAGGGCCAGCGCACTTGGTGTAGTCAGTCTACGAGAAAACAACAAAGAGGCCTTATCTAAAATGTGATGGAGATCACACACCCTACTGGGGGAGACTGACCAGATGGGCTGTGGTGGAGTGCTCTCAGGAGTCTCCTTTCCCTGGTGTGCTGATTTCCCCCTTTTGAGTTCCTGAGTTCCCGGTGGAGGATGTGGCCTAGTGAGCAGAAGATTTGGGTGCAACATAAGAAAGACTAGCCCTGTGAACCCCCCAGTAAAGGAAGGCCAACAGCAGTAGAACTAATAAGACCTCCGATGGAGAGTGGGTCTGAGCCAGATAAAGTCTGTATCTATCTTAACAGGAAGGCAGTAGATAATGGCCAGTGCCAAATTTAGGTATAGCCACAGAGCAATTTATATAGCTAGGTGGAGTCAACCCCAAGGCCTGGAAACACCAATAGCTTTAGGAGGTGTATCCTCAGAGGTGTATGGCTCAGTTATAGAGCCTGAGTGAGATGCTGGGGCTTCTCTCAAGAATACGACTGGAAGTGCTGGCAAGAAACAAAAATAAGCTGGGCAGTGGTGGCGCATGCCTTTAATCCCAGCACTTGGGAGGCAGAGGCAGGCAGATTTCTGAGTTCGAGGCCAGCCTGGTCTACAGAGTGAGTTCCAGGGCAGCCACTGTCTTAAAATATATATATATATCTAAAGGAAGAAACAAAAATAAGCATGTCTAGACTGAAGATAGGCGTCGTGGTGGTGCTGAACTGGAATCTCAGAACTCTGGAGGGAAAGACTGGAGGATCTGGGAGTTCAAGGCCAGTCTAGGGTGATTTCAAGGCCAGCCTGTGCTACACAGATGCTGTCTCAAAAATAAGGTGATAAAGGGCCCAGAATAGTGGAGAATACCTTTAATATCGGCACTTGGGAGGCAGAGGCAGGCTGATTCCTGTGAGTTTGAAGCCAGCCAGGTAAGACCCTGTCTCAAATAGAAATGTAAAAGTAAGTATGATCAGATAGGAAAGGTCAGCAGGTAAAGCAGGTGTTTGCCACAGAGCTTAATGACCTGAGGTGATCCTGTGAGAACTGAGGCCCAAAGATTGTTCTCTGACACCTCACCCCCACAGAAAGAGACAGAGACAGACAGACAGAATAAAGTAAAAGATATATCCCAGGATCTAGGAAGGGAGGACTTTTGAAGTCTCTTTCTTCTCCCCTTCCGATGCTTTTTAAATTTTATTATTATTGTTGGCGGGAGAGAGTGTGCTACAGTGTACATGTGGAGGTTTGAGAATAACTTGCTGGATTAGCTCTCTCCTATCATGTGAATCCTGAGGATCAAACTCAAGTCATCAGGTTTGGTGGCAACGAAGTCACCTTGTTGCCTACTGAGTATATATGCATACATTATTGAAAAATATTCTAAGCCAGGCAGTGGTGGTGCACAGTTTTAATCCCAGCCCTTTGGAAGCAGAGGCAGGCAGATCTCTGTGAATTCAATGCCAGCCTGGTCTACAAAGAGAGTTCCACAACATCCAAGGTTACACAGAGAGGCCCTGTCTTGAAAAACGAAAAAAGTAAAAACAAAAAACAAAAAACAACAAAAAAAAAAAACAAAAAAAAAATCTAATTTAAGGGTAGGCTCTGAAAGTTAACAGAAAAAAGTAAAGGCTCACCATGTAGTCCAGGCTGGCCTTGAATTTGCCTTCAGAGTTCTGGGATTACAGGCTGTGCTACCCTGGCTTCTTTGTTATGCATTTCAGGTAAATTTATCTAACC
Organism: Tokudaia tokunoshimensis; assembly: GCA_036184795.1. Classification (NCBI taxonomy): domain Eukaryota; kingdom Metazoa; phylum Chordata; class Mammalia; order Rodentia; family Muridae; genus Tokudaia; species Tokudaia tokunoshimensis. Next base: position 106,599,535 of record BTHU01000002.1, on the reverse strand, counting down.
TATAATTCTGCCTTCTGGGAAACGAAATTCCCATACAAGGGTGGCTCTGAAGAATATGTGTGAGGTCATGCACAGACATGAGTCAGTTGTTGGCCGACTCCTGCTAAAATTCAGCATCCATAATTATTAACCATTATCTTTATAATGAACCAAGAGTGCTGGCAGTTCTCAGAACACAATGCACAGTAGGCACATATGAGTGGATTTAGAGGCTGAAGATTAGCCCGGGGGTAGAATGCTTGTGTACTACAAACAAGGCCCTGTTTACCTTGTTTATATATAAGCCCAATGTTTTGTTTTTGCCTTTTTTGTTTTGTTTTTGAAAAAGTGTCACCATTCAGCTTTGGCTGGCCTGGAACTCACTATGTAGACCAGACTGGCCTCAAACTCAAAAAGATCTCCCCACTCTGCGTCCCAAGTGCAAGTGCTGGGATTAAAAGTGTGCACTACCACACCCGACCACACAAAGTTTTTTGCTTTTTTTTTTTTTAATTTTTTGGGATAAATTATTTATTTATGTTTTTGTTTTTTTGAGACAGGGTTTCTCTGTGTAGCCCTGGCTGTCCTGGAACCCACTTTGTAGACCAGGCTGGCCTCGAACTCAGAAATCCTCCTGCCTCTGCCTCCCAAGTGCTGGGATTAAAGGCGTGGGCCACCACCGCCCGGCAAATTATTTATTTATATTTCAAATGTTATCTCCTTTCCCGGTTCCCCCCTCCTAGAAACCCCCTATCCCATCCTCCCTCCCCCTGCTTCTATGAGGGTGTTCCTCTACACACCCCACTCTCCCACCCCCCATTCCCCTACACTGGGGCATCTATAAAGCCCTCACAGGACCAAGGACCTCTCCTTCCATTGATGTCTGACAAGGCCATCCTCTGCTACATATGTAGCTGGAGACACGTGTACTCCTTGGTTGATTGATGGCTTAGTCCCTGGGAGCTCTGGGGGGTCTGTTTGGCTGATGTTGTTCTTCCTATGAGGTTGCAAATCCTTTCAGTCCTTTCTCTAACTCCTCCATTGGGGACCCCGTGCTCAGTCCAATGATTGGCTGCGAGCATCTGTCTCTGTATTTCTAAGGCTCTGGCAGGACCTCTCCGGAGACAGCCATATCAGGCTCCTTTCAGCAAGCATTTCTTGGCATCCACAATAGTGTCTGGGTTTGGTGACTGTATATGGGATGAATCTCCAGGTGGGGCAGTCTCTGGATGTCCTTTCCTTTACACAAAGTTTTAAAGCCAGTGGGCGTGAGTTAGAGGACGCGCAAAGCTAACTTGTGAGCCCTTGATCTTAAAAAAAAAAAAAATCAAAACAGTATGGTGGCTCAAAAAGAAAAAAAACTTCTGTCCTGGTGGAGCCTGCTTTTAATCCCAGCACTCAGTAGTAGAGGCAGGAATCTTTATAAATTCGAGCCCTAATCTACATAGCAAATTCCAGGAGAGCCAGAACTACGCTAGACCCCGTTTCAAAAAGGTGGGAGGGGATCAAAACAGAAAAAGAATGGTTGTTTGAAGTCCCACTTCAGTGACTTCTCAGCACCTAGGCGACTGCTCCAGGTCATCACATATATGGAGCCGAGAGTTGAAAATGGGAACGCATGTGCGATTTAGGAGGTCTCTAGAGTAGGCATCTATCTACCCTCAAACCCACTCTGAGCGGCGTGGTAGAGCGCGGCGGATAGTAATGCAAAAGGTCGGGCTCTCTAACTTGGAGTGGCTGCCTAAACGGGGCGGGGCCATGGTGGTAACCACGCCCACCTCTCTGCAGAGGCTGCTAGCAGCCTTCGCCCTTAGCCCCCTCCATTTCTTCCTTTGCAGCTCCGCACTGTTCACAAGCGATTAAGGCGTAGCCATATCTCAATCCTCTCCTCCAACATTTGTAGAGGCCGCGCCTCTTCTGCACCGGTCACTTTTAGTACAGAAGCGGGAGCTTGAGGCTCCCCCTAGAGGGGCTGGGCCAGTGAAGAAGCCCCGCCCAGATCTTTGCGGAGGCCGCGCCCCTCTCTGGGTTTCTTTAGCTCTTAGGCTCTTGTACGCTGGAGGAATTGGGGGCGGGGCCTGGCTTGTACCTAGGCGGGGCGTGACGTCGCGGGGCGGCCGGCCGCCCGGGAGGCGGGGCGGTGGGGAGGCGGCGGCCCGCTCGGCCCAGGCCAGCCCGCTGCTGCGGCGGTCGGTACGCTGCAGGCGGCGCGGGAAGCTGGCTCCTGACAGCATCCCGCAGCTGCCACGTCTGTCACTCTGTCCCAGGGTCCGCCATGGCCCTGGTGCGGGACGCCGAACCGGCGGCCGGATCCTCCCGCTGGCTGCCCACGCACGTCCAGGTGACCGTGCTGCGGGCCAGCGGGTTGAGGGGCAAGAGCTCGGGCGCCGGCAGCACCAGCGACGCGTACACGGTGATCCAGGTGGGCCGAGAGAAGTACAGCACCTCGGTAGTGGAGAAGACGCAAGGCTGCCCGGAATGGTGCGAAGAGTGTTCGTTCGAGCTGCCGCCCGGCGCCCTGGACGGCCTGCTGCGGGCACAGGAGGCAGATGCGGGCCCTGCGCCCTGGGCCTCCGGCCCCAACGCCGCCTGCGAGCTGGTACTTACCACCATGCACCGCTCGCTCATCGGCGTGGACAAGTTTCTGGGCCGGGCAACCGTACCTCTGGACGAGGTCTTCCGCGCAGGCCGCGCCCAGCACACGCAGTGAGTCTGGGGCGCTGGGAGCGGGACAGAACGGTTGAAGGCCTAACCGGGCGGGGTTGGTTGGGACGTCGGGACCCGGTCCTCCCACTCAAGGACACAAACCAGCATACTAGTTGTTACTTCTCTCATTCAGCCCTCCGGCCCCCCGACTGTCTCCCAAGCAGCCTGGTGGGTCTGGAAGGCCTGATGGAGTTGGTGTAGTGACCAAGCGTTAGTAGTAAGTACATGGCCAAGGAAAGTTCGGAATGGGATTCTGAGGCTGTGGGAAATCAAGAAGGGAAATTTCAAGACTTCAAGGCCTGCCTTCCTTTCCTCAAAGAGGTGCCTGGCTTGTAGGCAAGTGGAGAGGAAGTCTCACCTTGTAGAAGCAGCAAGGTGAGGTGTTATCGTCCAAGGCAAGATTGAAGGGACACATCCCAGCGTTCCCAGGGGTTACACAGGACACCTGCCTTTTGAACGTTCAGGGATACCCATCACCATGTAGATATACTCCCTGACTCTGTGTCTAGGTTACCAGAACTGAGAGCCTTGGACCACCCAGAGTAAAGGAAGGGACCATTTGAATCAGCTTGGGTCAGTGAGACAGTGGCATAGTTATAATGCCCTCCAGTTCTCCAGATTATTTTCCCTAGAAGGGATAGGAGGGGTTCTTGTTGCTTTGTTTTGTTTTGAGACAGGGTCTTTCTGCCCTGGAATGTGCTCTGTAGACCTGGCTGCCTTTGAACTCAGAGATTCTAATGTCTCTGCTTCCCCAATGCTGGATTCAAAGGCCAGAGACACCAAGACCTGGTAAGAGTAGGAGGTTAAACATTTATTTTGTCAGAGTTTGTCCTTTGTAGGGTTAAGATCAAGACCTAAGATTTGCCTTTGCAGTGGTGGCACACACCTTTAATGCCAGCATTTGAGAGCAGAGCTGTGTGGATCTCTGAGTTCCAGGACAGCCAGGCTACACAGAGAAATCCTGCCTTGAAAAACAAACCAAATAAACAAATCAAAGACCTAAGAGTTGGAGCACCTTTTCCTGTTTGGACCAGGGACTGTCTAGAATAGAAGTCAGTCCCCAGGGCTGACTACCTGCTGTGACTTGCTTGGGCCAGTTAATATCTAAGCCTTCTTGGTGGGGTCTCAGAGAATGGGCGCAGAATGGTGTCCCTGCATAGAACTGCTAGACTAGGTTTGTTGGTTTTGAGTAAATCAAGGAAGGCTTTCTGGAGAGGGATGAGCCTTCAGCCTGGTGCAGATTAAGAGGAAAGCAGGCTTTGAATAGAAAGGGTCTGACCTTGAGCATTTTTTTTTCCAAAACATGACTAGGGAAGGGCTTTCCTGGCCGGCCCGATGTGGCTGGGGTGGGATAGACCTGGGCACATTCCAGGCAGGGCTGTGACCTGACTTCATCCTCCCTCCCCTGGCTTCTCTCCTTCCCTCATGACTTGCTGTTTAGTTGCTGGGTGTGGAGTCATGAGGTACAACTTGGCCCTCGTTTTCTTCTTTTCCCTCTCTCTTTTGTGTCCTCACCCTCCTTCCTGGTCCAGGCCAGTCGGGGGCTGGGTGTGGGATGGAATGCTCTCTCTGGATCTTTTAGCTCCTTCCTTTCCCCGTTCCCATAACCCCATCACCCTTCAGCTACTCCGACCAGGCTGGTACATTATACGTGGGGTATGCATTAGGGGGCGGGGTATGCATTAGGGGGCGGGTGGACTAAGGGTCAGGGTGGGGGAAAGGAGCTTGTAGGAGAAGCTTCTTTGATTTATTTATTTATTTATTTATTTTTTGTTGTTGTTCGTGCCCTTGCTTCCCTCTTGGCCCTGAATCTTTCTTAGTGGAGCTGGCCTGGCCTGCAAGTCCAGGTGGGCCTGTTTTCAGCCAAGAGCAGTGCTCCCGGGAGACTCTGACGTGCTCTCCCTTCATCTGAATGGGAGCCTTAATTTATTTTGAGAAGTCATCTTTTCCGCAAGCTTTGCTTCACACCCACCTGGCTGCCTTTCTGCTGATGCCCTGACCAGGATTATTTATAGAGTTGGAGAGGGCAGGAAGTGGGGCACTTAGGGTGGGCAGAGGAAAAGTCCACATAGTTGGCCCGCTCTGTTCCCTAGTCACTGGACCTCACAGCATGCTCACTGACAGAGACCCAAGGCTGCCATTTCCAGTCTACGGCCCTCAGGCTCTAATGGCCGCTCCTAGAGGTGTTTCCTGGATCACCCTGGCCTGAGCCACTGAGGCAGAGAAGATCAGGGGTAGCATCCTCAGTGTTGGAGTCTGGTGGAAAAGTACTGTATTCACGTTCACTCTAGGAGGCAGGAACAGAGGGAGCAGCCGGTGGGACACTGACACCCAGAGAATCCGACTTGGGAAGGGCAGGCTGAGGAGTTGCATGGTACAGATCCTTTTCTCTCTCGTGTGCTACTTTATGGCAAGGCAGGTAAACTCGTGAGTCTCAGTTTACTAGTCTTTAAAATGGGGATAACTCATATCTTCCCAGGGTTGATGTGGGAGATGAAGTGATAATACAGAGGAAGATCTAGTGCAGTTCCCAGGCACTGAGGATGTGTGTGGTGGTGGGGTGGGAGTAGTGAAGAGCCTTGATGGTGGAAGGATATGTTGGCAACAGCATCTGGTAGCCCACATCTGGAAGAGGTCCTCTGTCTTAGAAGAACTGCTCAAGAACCTTAAGTCTGGGGAAGCCTCGTGTCCGTGGTTGGTGACAGAAGGAGTCTCAGAATCCCCAGCTGCCTTCTGCAGCCCTTGGGGGGGGGGGGCAAGAACTTGAGCTGCACCTGGGATCCTAAAGCCAGGCTCAGGTCACCTGATGGCTCTGCAGCTCTCCCTGGCAGCCTTGCTTGGCACTGCCCATGCCCTGGAGGAAGGCATGCTGGCACAGTGCTGGTTCCTTAACCATTTCATCCCATCCCTGCAGTGGTCACAATGATAGAGCTTGGCTGTATAGATTGGTAAGATGCCATCTGTGAAGCCATGGTGTAATACAGATGGCTGCTTTCACAAGGGTAGGTTTGGAGTTGCTGTGGGACCTGGCTTCTGTGCTGAGACTCTAGCTACCCCAGGGACCCCTGAAAGTCACTTCTCTGTGAGGTACTCTTCTGCGTGAGAGGTTTTACTGGAGGCTTTCGAAATATCCAAAGAGGAAATCCACACTCTGCGCTCCCCACCCACCCCATACCAGGGATGGAACAATGTGGCCAGCATGTGCTAGGCAAGCACACACTATTGCTGAGCTACACTTCCAGTCCTCAGAGAGGAAGCTCTCGACACAAAAAACACGGTGCACATGACACCACTTCCCCTCTGGAGCATAGCTGCCTTCATGACACCAGTGTTGGTGTTATGGCTGGGACCAATTCCAAGGTGATACTCCCTTCTAGCTCCCACCTCCGGTCCTGGAACTCCCAGTGGGAGCCAAGTTTGTCACTCTGGCTCCTAGGACCTAGAGGGGGTGGTAGCAGTTAGTGTTCTTTGATATCTGAGGGATCAGATGGGGACACTTGGACTCTTCTGGGCTTACTGCTGTGGACATATGTGGCTTGTGCCACAGGGGAATGACCCTGAATAATTTGGAAGATGGGAGAAAAAGCAAGACTTTTGGAATAAGAGGCTAGGGAGTCTGCTCCAAAGCTTTTTGGGTGGAAAGACCCCGCCTTTGGCCCCTGAGAGCTGGTTGGTCTGTACTGGGGAAGGGGGAGTCATAGCACCATCTTGTATGGAGCCCCACAGTTTCCTTCTCCCCAACCTTGAAGCCTATGGTACAGAAATAGATTGTGCTGGTCCTCTGGAAAAGCCATGGTTGTGGTTTGTCAGCTGGGACCAGTTGTCCTTTCTCATCATAGTCTAAAACTGTGACCATGGTCAGGCTGCTAACCATGCCCCTCCAGTGGCCTCGTCAGATCCTGCCCAGCCTGTGCCCCTGGTTTATCTCCTCCTCCTCCTTCTCATCCTCCTCCTCCTCCTCTTCCTCCTCTTCCTCTTCCTCCTTATTTTTAGAGAGGGCCCAGGGAAGCCCATGGGTATGGAGGTCTGAGGACAGAGGTTCTTCCTAGCTGGTCATGATCACTTTAATTTCTGATTCTCCTGCCTCTCCACCCTAAGAGCTGGGATGACTGGCATGAGTCATTGTGCTTAGTGTTGTGAGGGTCTCTTGGCTTCTTTTCATTCCTACAACCTTCTTTCCACTGGCTTCTAGGTATGACCTTGTTTTCAAAAAGCAGTGGAGGCCTCCTCAGGCCTCTGGTTTAGGCCCTTGCTTGAACCTCCAGGTCTGGAGAATGGAACTTGTGGATGCTGGGGAGGGGTGTGGCCACACTCAGACGCTGTCATTAGGATGAACAGGCCTCATCTCTTGATTGTGGCTTGGTGGCTTACCCCTATTTGGGGTTGTTTGAGCAGCAGCACAGGGGTGGAGGCGAGGAGGGAGGAAGTGTGACTCCTTCTCCCTGGCACAGTGGCTTCCCTTTTCCTTTGAATCTGCCCCTGCCCCTGGCCCTGAGCCCTGGGACAGAACCAGGCAGTTACCAGGGGTCTATGACCAATCCCACTGCCTCCAGCCCCATTCCACTAGGCAGATGAGACAAGAGACCAGCTAGGAGAACCACAGTCCTGGTTGACCTTGAGACCTGGCTTTCTTTTAACTTTTTTTCTTCTTTGCAACAGAGTTTCATTGCATATTTAAGGCCTACCTGGAACTTGCTATGCAGTCCAGGCTGCAGCTGGCCGCCCCTTGTTATTGTAGTCACCCTGGCGCTGTGCCACTTTCCTTGCTGCTAAACTGCTAGTCTGGCCCTCTCCAGATGTTTCCCTTGCCCTTCCCACCCTGTTTGGGACAGATGACTAACACAATGACAGGAGCTGCTGTGCTCTGTGGAAATCACCCCCGCACTTTATTTCTCCCTATAGAGTGTGTCCTCGGGCTGGATCCTGGAAGCACAGTACTGAAACGCCGATGACGTTGTCCATTTTGAGTTGGCTTCCCTATGGATGAGAGGGGTCTTACTATGTGGTGATTAGGCCCAGTGTCTTTCCAGCCAGCAGTGAGCACGGTTATCAGAGAGAGGCTGTGGGGAGAGGCTCTAGCAGGCCACCTAGCCTAACCTTTGGTTCACCCCCTATCCAGTGGGTCTTCACTCTGGGAATTTCAATCTCAAAGCTCGAGGAGAGCTGTAATATGTGGATACTGGCTGGGGTAGGGAGAAGAGAGCCCAGAAGCTACTCAGTAGGCAGGGAGGGCATGGCTCTGTGGCTTCTGTTCAACCTGGGCAGCCTGAAGAGTTATGGGTGAGCAAGAGCTGGTATTTGGGTCCTGTGTGCGTCGAGGGGTTTCTGTGTAGCTCATGGGCAGCAGAAGGGGATCTGTGGGCTCTCTACAGGCCTGGAAGTGTAGTTTCTTCTAGAGGCGTCCCTGGAGCACATGGCAACAAGATCAGTCTGAATGGGGGATTCCAGAGGCAGAGACATGGGCATCTTTTTAAAATGGGTGAAAACACTCATGTTTTTGAGCTCAGAAGAAACCCTGGTTATATTCAGAGCAGATGGGCCACTGGGTTTGCTGTAGTCAAGGCCATCCTCCCTGAGGTGGTGACATACCTAGAGACCTGTTGGGTAGCCATCAGAGAACCTAACTGCCTCCGGGCCCCAGGATCGGCAGGTTCTTTTTTTTTTTTTTGGTTTTTCGAGACAGGGTTTCTCTGTGTAGCCCTGGCTGTCCTGGAACTCACTTTGTAGACCAGGCTGGCCTTGAACTCAGAAATCCTCCTGCCTCTGCCTCCCAAGTGCTGGGATTAAAGGCGTGCGCCATCACCGCCCGGCTCGGCAGGTTCTTTCTTGTTGTGGGTTTTTTTTGTTTTGTTTTGATATGATTTTTTTTCGAGGCAGGGTTTCTCTGTGTATTCCTGGCTGTCCTGGAGCTCACTCTGTAGACCAGGCTGGCCTCGAACTCAGAAATCTGCCTGCCCTGCGGCAGGTTCTTTCTGCCTTGTCCTTTCTAGGACTTTTTCCCTCACCCCAGAGCAAGCCTATGAGCTGTCATCGCTGTTACTGTGCTTCATGGCTGAGTAGTTCTTGGCACAGAGAGGTGAACTGACTTTGACACAACACATGACAGAATTAGGACTTGAACCTGACCACACCACCATAGGAACATTGGTAACCGCCCCCCCCCCCCCCCCCCCGTGCTCTGTGTGTGCGTGGGTGTCTTGCTGAGGCTTCCTCTCCCTTTTCAGTACAGATCTCCAGACTTGGGGTTGGCCTTTGGGAACTGCTCTCCCTCAGTTTGAGAATTAAGCAGTTTACAGGTGTCTATGGTTCTAGCTGGTCTTGTTCTTCCTAGGGGATAAGTATTGTGGCTCCTGGTATATCACAAGGGTAGGGTGAGGCCTGGGACACTCCTCAGACTTGGATGGGCCCATCCAAATCTCAGCTTCTCAGTGTTCCCCATGTTTGTTGGACTTGACAGAAGGCTGCTAGCCCTCCTGTTCTTCCTCTACAGAGATGCAGCCACCTGCTCTCTGTTACCCTTTAATTTTTTCAATATCTGGGAAGCCTTTGCTGAGGTCCCACTGTCACCATTGTGCCTAGGCAAGTGCTGGGGAGGATATGAGAGGGAAATGGGTCACGCCTTCATGAGAGGGACAGCAGTGTGTTTGAGAAGAGACTTAGCAGGAACTGTTATCCCACTGAGTCAGCAGACAGACACTCACAGAGGGAGTCAGGAGAGTGTGTTCAGGGCTGGAGGAACCAGGCTGGGCCTCTTGGGGGATGCAGAAGAGACCTGATGTGGCCTAGTGATTAGGAAAGGGATCCCTTCAGAAGTATGGGGAGAGGCAGAGAGAGGAATTGAGCTGAGTTTGGGTACATCTTGCTCCCACCCCAGTCTTGGGTCACCCCGCTCCCCTTCTCAGAGGCAGCCAGTATTTCCAGCTCTGGGGTAAGCTTGCAAATGTAGTTCCTGCATTGCAAGCAAGTGAACTGCATATTTTCTTCTCCCTCCCTATTTGTTTGCCCAAGTGTAACATTCTCAAATGCAGCTCTGTACCCGTGACCCACCTGCTTCACTTTCCCACCCAGGGGAAATTATCAATGGTCTCTATCTATCCTGGGGTTCAAATAGAAGCTCCGGGGAAGGATAATCACCGCTTGGCTCTAGCCTGCTCTGACCCAAGGTTCCCAAGGAAAGAAGGTTAGGAGCGTCTTGGAGGCCTATGGGTCAACTAGAGGGCCTTCCTTCTTCCCTTGTCACTGAAGTTCCCCATGAAAGGTCATCTTACCAGCTCCTTCCTCCCTCCTGGATAGAGTCATCGCTGCTTGGTCCTGGCCACCTCATTCCTTGAGGCAAGTGACAGCCTGTAAAAGGCCTTCCATAGACAATAAACCCAAAGCGTGTATATGTAGCTGGCCTACTTCTCAGCATGCTTTTCCAGAATTATCTCATTTACACTCCTCTGAGGGCAGCAGTGTGACCCTCATTTCCACAGACATGGAAGACGAGGGTCTCAGGAAATAGACTGACCTGTCCAAGGTCTCAGGGCTTGTTAGTGGTGGATAGGTTCCCAACCTCGAGCCCAGTGCACTTTCCCCTGCCTGTGCTCTTGGTCCTGTACTCTGAATACCTGCCCTTGCTGCTTGGTGGTTAGACTTGTCTCCTGGCATTTTTATAGCATGGGGCTCCCAGCCCCTTCTGAGGCCAGCTGACAGGCAGACCTTTGGAGCTTAAGGCAGTGGGACAAGTATTAGAGGAGATATTTATGTGACGGAAGTAGGGGTGGGGGCTGAGTCTGGCTGGGGTGTGGAGTGGCAGCTGCAGAGGTAACTAGTGAATGCCAGTCTGGGCCCTCTCCAAGGGCTGTGGCTGCCAGACCTGGTGTGATGCCAGAGCAGGTGATAAGTCTTTGGGCCTGATAAAAGGCTCTATCATGTCCTGGGATTGTGTCTGACTTGTAGTTTAAGTATAGAGACCAAGTCAAAGAGTAGATTTTAGGTTGTAGGTGTCAGCAGACACGACTGGCCTGAGAACCCCCCTTCCTGTCCACTGCTATGTGAGACAGACTGCTTCCATGGGAATTTTGAGAGGAGACAGAAGATGGAGGGAAGTGGCAGAGGAGATAGGGGTGTGTGTGTGTGTCTCCTGGTTGTCCCCAGACTCCCAACTGTGGGTTTTAGCTGGTACTTTCTTTCCCATTTTAAAATCTACTTTATCACTCTGTTTTACAGAGGCAAATAGTTTTAAAAATCTACCCAAGGAGCACTGGTAGTATAATATGCTCAGTAGTAGAGCTCTTGTTTACCATGTGTCAAGTCCTGGGCTCAATTTCCCCTACTGTATAAAAAACAAAACCAAATCAAACCCTGAAATGCACTCAAAGGGCTGCAGATGCAGCTCAGTTAGTAGAGGGCTTGCCCAGTGTGCCACAAGTACTGGGTCCTGTCTCCAGCATCACATATACTGGGTGTGGTGGCACATTCCTGTATTCCAGTGCGAGAGAGAGAGAGAGAGAGAGAGAGAGAGAGAGAGAGAGAGAGAGAGAGAGAGAGAGAGACAGACAGACACGGCAAGAGCTAGGGTTCAAAGTTATTCTCCGTTACAAAGTTCAAAGCCAGTTGGGCTATATGAGACCCTGACTCAAAATAAAGACAAAACTCATTCAGTAGGTCAGAGGCAGGACAGGAATCAGACCTCTGTCTTTCAGCCACCGAGGATCTCCCACAATGCCCTTAAAGTCCCCCTGGCCCAGTTTTTTTCTCCGAGTAAGTAAATCTGAGTGCTGCTAGTACCATGTCTCTATCTGGTGGGTGGCAGAAGGGGGTTGGTTTGTTTAACTTGTTTTGTTTTGTTTCAAGACATGGTTTCCCAATGTTCAGGCTTTCCTGGACATCTTGAGCCCAGGTGATTCTCCTGCCTCCGCCTCTAGAACCACAGGAATGTCACACTCAGCTGGGTGTGTGTCCCTTAGGTCCTGTTTTCACTCTTCTTTCAGTCACACTGACAAAATATCTGAGGAAATAAGGAAGAATTGATTTTGGTTTAAACTTTAAGAGATTTCAGCCTGAGGTTGTTGGGTTATTTGGTCCTGGGGTGAGACAGAATATTCTGGTGTCTGGAGCCTGTGGTAGAAGTGGCTGCTTTACTTCATGGTCACCTGGAAGAGAATTGAGACCCCTACCTGTGACCTGCTTCTTTCCAAGTTGGCTTTACCCCCTGCCATTTGTGACATCGAGTTGTGACTATATCAGTGACTCAGCCCGTGGATGAAGACAGCTCTGATCCAGTCACCCACAGTGAGGAACAAGCCTGCATGCAGCACATTAGCTTTTGGGCAATACTTCCTATCTAAACCCATACAGGCAGTGCCTTGGGCTGTGGAGTATAAAGGTGACCGAATATTGGTTTCTGCTGTCAAACACTGAGAGAGTCAGGACTGAGTGACCCCATGACAGTGCTGCCATCAGGGCACCCTGCCCCTCCTGCCTTCCCCATTGCTCCTGGGTCAGGATTTCCTGCCTGAGACAAGGCCTCTCTCTGTGTTGCTCACGCTGGCCTTGAATTTACCATGTTGCCAAGGAGGCCTTTACAATCTCAATCCCCTAACCTCCTCCAGTCCATAAATGCTAGGACAACAGGGATGCACTACAGTGCTCAGCTTCCCAGGGTTGTTTTTATGGTTTTTATTTTATTTATCATTGTGTGGTGATGTCCCCTATAAGCAGGTACATGTGTGCTCCAGTGTGTGTGTGTAGAGGTCAAAGAACAGCTTCCTGCAGTCACTTCTGTTCTGGGGGTTCCAGGGATTGAACTCGGGTCACCAGACCAGTGTTACAAGTAGTTTTACCTGTTGAGTCATCTCACTGGCCCAGGGCTTTTGTTGTTGTTTTGTTTTTCAAGATGGGTTTCTCTGTATAGCCTTGGCTGTCTTGGACTTTGCTCTGTAGTCCTTGAATTCACAGAGATTAATTTCCCTTTTTCTCCAATCACTGGGATTAAAAGTGTGGCCCGGCATGGATTTTCCTTTCTTTCTTTTCTTCGGGCTTAGTGACAAGTACTTTGGCCTTCAGAGCCAGCTTTCCGGCCCAGGATTATGTTTTTAAACTTCTGTTTTAGACTGTTAACTGCTGCTACTTAAAAAATAAAGTCTGTTTATTAATTTATGATCAGAATTACTGTTAAAGTATAAGGAGTTTGGGAACCAGCCTTGCTGGGACCTGCCCCAGTTGTGCCAGCTCCATACTGGCCTCCCTGTCTCCTCTCTCTGTTGCCCTTCCATCGGATCCTCTCTCTTGATACATCAATGTCCATCAGTTCTGCCCTTGAGTCATCCATATAATGCATTGCATTTCAGGGTTCACAGTAAAGCCACTGTCTCCAGACAGGAATGGTGGTTCACACCTGTAATTCAGCACTTTAAGAGGCTTGAGGGAGGAGGATTGCTGAGAGGTCCAGGCCAGCCTGTGCTACAAAGCAAGACTGTTTCAAAAACCAAATCACAGGACTAGAGTAGTGGCTCAGTGATTAAGAATGCATGTTTCTCTTCCGGAGGACCAGAGTTTAGTCCCAAGCACTCATGTAGTGGCTCACAGCCATCTATAATTCCAGTATCAGAGGATCTAATACCCTCTCTTGGCTTCCAAGGGCACTTGTATTCATGTGCACAAATTCATACACAGATTCATGCACCTACATATAGATAATAAAATCTTCCAGAAAATAAAAGAAAGTCCTAGTTCCTTTGTATTGTAGAGACTGTCTCCAGTCTGCCCCAGTCTGCCCCAGCCTGTCTGCTATTTGCAGCCCTCCCAGAGCCTGTACTTTTGTTTTTTGCATCTGGAATGTCTTCTACCCTCCCCTTCCCTTTCACACCCACTGTAAGTAGCCAGTCCTATGGTCCCTCCAAAGTCCCCTGGTTGTTCCTTTTCAGTGTGCATGCCATCTGTGCTTTCCTAGGATGGCTGCCATCTTGCTTTATTTATGTTTTCTAATTTCCCCACCTGGGTGTGAGTTCCACAGGACACTCTGTTCTTGTCCCTGGAATATTTGAGTGGTGGCCTGGATCCGGAACCCTTGGCGGGGTATGGTGGTGTTGCTGGCAGGACCACTGTGCCTCTGGGAGGGATAGTACTGTGTGCCTGCAGTGAACAAATGTCTTTCCTTAAGAACAGTCAGTTGGGCAGAGCCAATGGTGGAGAACCCACTGCTGAGTCTGGGCTTCCCTGAGTTCATGCAGGAAGCCCGCACCCACACGGAGAGGACCCATACCAAGATGTCTAGTGTCGGGATGGAGGAATAGAATGGATGGTAACCTGGGGAAATCTACTTCCAGGGCCATGGATAGGCATTATAGCTCTTCTACCAGATGATGTATGGAACACAGAGAGAGGAGACAGCCAGCTAGTAGCTGTGAGGAGATTTTTGGCTTGGGGGCATTGTCACAGAGGTGCTGAAGTGTGAGGATGGCACCATTCCTGTGTTTTCACACAGCACCTGAATCTGAAGATAGCTCAGAATATTCTGGAATATTTAGATGGTCCTGACTCATTCACTCTTCTTCTGTTTCACTAGGGACCTATGGTGGGGTTACCTTAGACCCTTGAAGAAGTTGGGGGTTAGCCTCCTGTTTTATGAATGGCCCCAACTCCTGAGCCTTGTACTCACCTGTGAACACCTCAGTCCCAGCCACTCATCAGCCCAGCAGATGGTGAGCCAGTGGGGCATTAGGCTTACTATGGGAGCATGGTATGAGCACAGTGTGGGGTAACATACAGGGGTGTGGCTGGCCCCAGAATTGCATCCCCCCAACCAGTATGAGTAATGACCTTGCCAAAGCTGTACAGATGGAGTCTCCTGTTCAGTCAACCCGCTGCTTAGATCCTCTAGAGCCTTCTAAGGCCAAAAGCAGCTGGGCAGTATTCTGTGCAGCCAGGGGTGTGGCAGACAGGATGGAGGCCAAATCTGTTCCTTTTGTAATTATATATCTCTGTCTTGGAACTATGTAGACCAGGTTGGCCTCAAGCTCACAGAGATCCCCCTGCCTCTGCCAAAGTGCTGAGGAAGTGCACCACCATGTCCAGTAAAGCTAGTGGACTATCTAGCAGTAACTTTCCTGCTGACCTGGACTGAGAAGCAGAAATGTGTGATACTGGTCACATGGTCAATAGCTTCTGTTCCCTAGGAACCTAGGAACCTGTTCCCTGGTTCTCCTGTCCCTCTCCCCACCTTCATTGGCCTTCAGGGTATTCAGAGAGCAGACTGATCACCATGGCCTGGTGTGATGCTGGGAACTCAAGGGGCTTTGTTGGTCCCTTGCTGATTGCCAGGTTTTGTGTGCCCCTGGGTGGGAATTGACAGAGATATCTGCCTTCTGTTGGGATCTTGGCCCGTAAGCGATGCAGGATGGGAGGTCTGGCCCTTGCTGAGCTCCTGTCTTGGGCATTCACAGCCTTCCTTGTGCCCTCACCCATTTGGCCTCTGAAGCCTCCAGGCCTCTTCTCAGAGGGTCTCTAAGTAGACAGGTTATACACCCTGCACACCAGCGGTAGTCAACATAGGAAAAGACATACATGATACAGAGGCTTTAGATCTGTACCAAATCTAGTGATTTGGTTCTGTGTTCTTTGTTATGTAGATCAGAGCAGTGGTGGCTATGCTTTTAACAGCTGTCAATCAATGTGAAACAACTGCACATGTGCACACTTGCACGTGTGTGCATGTGTGTGTGTGTGTGTGCATGTGTGTGTGTGTGTGCATGTGTGTGTGTGAGTGTGTGCGTGTGAGTGTGTATGTGAGTGTGTGTGCATGTGTGTGTGAGTGTGAGTGTGTGTACATGTGTGTGTGAGAGTGTGTGTGTGTGCGTGTGTGTGTGTGTGCATGTGTGTGTGTGTGCGTGTGTGTGTGTGTGAGAGAGAGAGACAAACTTCTATGTATTGCTGCTATGCTGTGCTGTTACTGTCACAAAGGAACAAACAAAACAGTTTTGGATGCTGTTTCAGTTAGAGGGGCTAAAGAGATGGCTCCGTGGTTAAGATCACATACTTCATTCCTACCATGTTTTTACCACTCAGGTTCTCCATCCTACCCTGGTCTCACAGGGTCATGAAGGGATCCAGACATTTGAGTGTAGCAGAGCGGTCATAAGCTCTGTGGCTTTTCAAGGTTAAGTGGTAGACTAGAGGTCAGCACCCAACCTCTTCCCTTCCTGATCCTGAGTACTTCCTAAGTCTGTCTGGGCATCTTCTCTCAGTGGGTGGGTATCCAAACCAGGCCCTTTCACAGAGGTCACATGATCCCAGGACCTGGACCCCCAACCATGGCTGCTCTAAATCTTGCTGAAGCTGGGGTTATATGTAGCTAGTTGGTAGAGTGCCTGTATAGCATGCAAAAGGCCCAGGGTTCAATTCCCAGCACTGCAAAAAGCCAGGAGTAGCCCACATATGCAGGCAGTCCCAGTTTTCAGGAGGTAGAAGCAAGATGATCAGAAGTTCAAGGCCATCCTCAACTACTTAACGAGGTGGAGACCAGCCTGCTTTATGTGATCCCTTGTCTCAAAACAGATCGAAACAAACGTGTGGAGAGCTGCCTCTGCACACAGGCATGGAGGCCAGGCCTAGGCCACTGGGAAGTTTTGTGAGAACCTCCTCAGCTGAGCCCCTCCCCAAGCTCATCTCCTTGACAAAGCCCAGTGGTCACGTGTGGACTTGGGACTCAGTTCTCAAAGTCTTCCCCAAGGTCTCAGGAGCAGAGAGCAGCAGGATGGGGGTGGGTCATCAGTGCAGTGACCAGATTAGGACTCTAGTTAGCTGTACTGGTGAACTTCCCAGGCTTCACTCCCACCATCTACCACATAGTGTAACCTGGGAACCCCAATACTTGGAGAACTAACGTGGTAGTGACCACCGACACCTGTCTAAGCAACAGAACCCTGCCAGACAGGCTTGTGGGAAGCTGCATCTGCAGGGCAAATACACTTGACTTACTCCTAGTCCTATTCAGGAGTCTATGAAATAGGCCAGGTTCTCTCCATCCTTTGCCTCATGGGGTATCCCCTGAAGAGATACTGAACCTCAAAATGGAAGGACCTGAACTTGGAGCCAGGCAGCTTCATGTTCAGATCGACTCCACTTAGTAATTGTGTGACCATGGGCAAATTACAAAACTCAGTTCCTCATCAAGAGTGGAAACAGTGAAAAAAGTAATAAAACAATAAAAAATCATGCAGGACCCTGTGTAGCGAGCTCCCTGTAAGTCAGCTCTGGTTATGTCTTGCCCTCGTGTCTACACCCCTCACACCGTGTGACTACAGGAGCCTGATCAGCTCTGGGAGCTGAGCAGACATGGGGCTTCTGGGAAATACTGGAGGCATCCAGAATATGTGCGTGTTGCGAATGCACACATGTACCTTAGCACGTGTGCAGGTCAGGGGACACCCTCAGGTGTCACTTCTTACCTTCCATCTTGATTGAGTCAAGGTCTCTTAACTGTTTGCCGCTGTGTAAGCCAGGCCAGATGGCCTAGGGGCTTCTGAGGGTCTCCTGTGCTTGCCTCCTGTCTCCTTATAGGAGCTCTGGGGGTACAGATGTGTGCTAGTGTGCCCAGATTTATGTGGGTTGTGGGGATTTGAATTCTTGTCCTTATACTTGCATGGCAAATGCTTTATTGATTGAGCTAGCCTAAGACCCAGCCCAAAACCAGGGGCTCTTTTGTAGTAAGAAAAGTACTACCTTGTCTGTTTTGAGGTACAGTGTGCATAGCATTTTTGGGGTGCTGGTATGTGGGTAATACCAAGCTGCAAGAACTGAGGAACTTATACTTTGAGGTCCATATATGTATTGGGGTCACAGGTCGAGCAGGGTCACTGTTTTTGCTGTGGCATTTCAGAAGTGGTTTTGGGGAAAAGAGGCCACATCCACCTTAGCACACTCAGTCTGTAGGAAGTGCTTGATGAGGCTGGTGGTCCTTACCCAGGCGTGCTATCTCTTGGCAGGTTGCCTCCTTCTAGGGAGGGATGGGCACACCCAGGGCCAGTCATCTCATAAGAAATATGTCTTGGCTAGGCTAGGTGGCACAAGCCTACTTAGAAAATTGGATGAGTGTTTAAGGCCTCCCTGGGTTACATACAGGGCAAGTTCAAGGTCAGCCAGGTTAACTTAGTGAAACTTTGTTTCAAAAATAATTTAGGGAACTGGAGAAATGGCTCCTTGGTAAAGAGCCTTGCTTGCTCTTCCAGAGGTGTAACAGCCAGCAGTCACATTCGAACTGGTTATCTGGAAAAGAAGCTGGGGATGGATGGGGAGGTGGTGACAAGAGACAGAGACCTTCCCCCAACCCTTCCCCCAAGGTTGAGAGTCTGCTTAGCGGGCGTTGGCCCCACCAGGTGGGGGTGGGTCCCATGGCTCCACTGTGCTGCAGGATAGCCTGCTTAATTCAGGAAGGTGGAGATCTGAAGAACAATGGACTTCACCTTGGTCCCAGCGCTCTGCTCCACCCTATGTAGGCGAGACTTGTGCCTAACAGTGAGGTCTGGAAATTCCCACTCAGAAAACTGAGTGGGGGGAAGGCACACAGAGGGGTGTCAGGTTCACTTCCCAGTACCCCCATGATGGTTCACAACCATCTGATTCCAGCTACAAAAGGCAGTGCTCTGCTCTGGCCTCTAAGGGCACTTGGCATGCATGTGGGACACATGCAGATAAAACACCCATACACAAAATAGTAAAAATAAATAAGTAAATAAATAAAGGCTGAGATTTAATATAGTTTGGTGGTAAAACACTTGCTTAGAATGTATGAGGGCCTACATCCAAGCAATAGTATCCCAAACAAACAAACAAAAAAAAAACCCCTGTCCTGTTGGCAGTTATAGCCCCACATGCCGAGGCAGGAGGATTGAGAATTTGAGGCCAGTCTGGGCAATATCACTGGACTCTTGTCTAAAAAACGAACAAAAAAAACTAGAGATAGAAAAGTAAGTCATGACTTGGCTGGGCTCAGAGCAACAAAGGATTCTTTTGGTTTCACCTGAATGCCTTGGAGGCTGAAACCATTGGAAGGAAATTCGGTCTCTGACTTGATAATTTTATGGAGATAAAGCAGGGACCATCCATCCTGTTCTCACCCAGGACTGAGAGTAGTCATCTGAGGTGCCCCCACCAATATGTCTGTCGTATCTATATTTCCAGTCCGGACTTTATAGTTCCGTATGTTTTAGTTAGGCTTGGTGTCTCTAGGGGGATAACGGACAAAATGATCCTGCACTGGTGATGCCCAGCTGGGTGTGGTCTTAGCTAATGATGGCCAACTGGATGGGGCCTTGGCTGTTGAACTCTGGCCTTGTATGCGACACAGTCCAAGCTTTGTTGAGACTTTGGCCAAATCCTAATGGATTTTGGGTAGGTCTCAACCCTGAATGGGAGTAGTGGACCAAGCATCAGCATGGGCCCTGAGGTTCCCGGGGCTGGGACAAGCCCACCCAGGTGGACTTGGAGGAGCAGAGAGATGAAGAGTGAGGGAGGGTACTTGGGAGCTCCTAAGTCAGGTCCTACCTTCCCTTGTCCATTCCTGGAGACAGGAGAGGGCTCATGGCTAGTAATGGCTGTTTCTGTCTGCCTTCTCATGGACAGAGATGTGGGGAACCTCAGGCTGCAGGAAGTTGCTGCTCATAGCCTGATTGCCTTTGGTTCTTTGGTGTGCCCCTGTGTCAGCCTACTAGGCAGTGCCTGTGGCTGCCGTTCCCCTAGGAGCCCAGTATCTTGGTGCCCGGCAGATCTGGGTAGGGTATAGTTGAGGACTTGTCTAGGAATGAGGATGCAAGAATTTCAGAGGGTCCTTGTCATCTCAGCAAGAGCAGGGTCACCATTCTGGAGGAAGGCTGAGCTCTGGCCAAGTAAGTCTTCAGAGTGTTCAAGGTGCCTGATCTGGTAGCTAGAGAGGGGCTGAGTGAACTCGTCGAAGGACAGGAGTGACAGTGTTCTGTGTCCCAAGGCGTTTGTAGCCCTTGTCTTCTCTGGACAAGAGAATCTGAGAGATGCTGAGTGTCTTAACCATTTACTTTCCCTGTGGCTCTGATAAAATACCTTCACAAAAGCAATTTAAGGGAGGAAGGGTTCGTTTTAGGTCACTGTTTGGAGGTACTGTGGTAAATGGAGCCACTGAGGTCACCCCGGCTAGAATGGGAGGCAGCTGCTTACATTGTATCTGCAGTCAGGAAGTAGAGAACATGCTTAGTTCCCCTTCCTTTTATTCAGTCCAGGGTCCCAGCAGTGGGTCAGGTGCCTGCAGTTAAGGTGTGTCTTCCCATATCAATGAATCTAATAGATAATCCCTCAAAGATAGTGCTTACTCACTGCGTAACTTTCCATGATTCAGATAAACAGTTAATATTAACCATCACCCTGAGCAAAGCCCTTCTCCTGGCCTCACAGAGAGAGACTCAAGTTTCCTGGGAGAAGCATCAGGTGAGGTAGTGACCTCAAGGGAGAAGGGGTCAGTCTTCAGCCTGGGCTGCTGCCGCCCCTTGCCTTTACCTGGGGAAGTCCCAAGAGTACTCGCTTTGGTGGGCCCAGAAGCTGTAGAGGAAGACAGGAACTCAGGCCTGGTATTTCTCCTTTGTATTACTGTGGTGATAGATGCTCCTTATAAAAGATTCAAGCTGTACAAAAATAGCCACAGAGAAGAGAGTTCACTGCAGCCTCTCATCCCATGATATCTCTCTCTCTCTCTCTCTCTCTCTCTCTCTCTCTCTCTCTCTCTCTCTCTCTCTCTCTCTCTGTGTGTGTGTGTGTGTGTCTGTTTGTCTGTCTGTCTGTCTCTGTCTCTTCCTCTTCTATGTCTTAGGTTTTGGTGACACTTTGTCTGAATTTAAGGAAAGTGATCAGGACCTTGGTTCTTAAAGACCTGAAGACTAAGAAGCCAGCTATTGTGTGTGACACATGCCTTAATCTCAGTACTCAGAAGGCTGAGGCTAGCAGATCCTAAATTAGTGACCAGCCTAGGCTATATAACAAGACCTGCCTCAAGGCATTAAGAGCCCCCCCCCTCAATTAAACAAGCCCACTGCCACCAGCCTTATGGTAAATTTATTCTGTATATTTGGATGAGAAACCTAAGCACACTCGCCCCCTCACTATGTAACCCAGGCTGGACTTGAGCTGGTCATTCTCCTGCCACAGCCTCCCAAGAGCTAGGATTACACTTGTGCACCCACCAAGTCTAGCTACGTAG
Organism: Tokudaia tokunoshimensis; assembly: GCA_036184795.1. NCBI lineage: Eukaryota > Metazoa > Chordata > Mammalia > Rodentia > Muridae > Tokudaia > Tokudaia tokunoshimensis. The sequence continues at coordinate 106,578,645 of BTHU01000002.1, read as the reverse complement.
CAGGTTTTAATAAAAGGGCCCGCTCCCATTCCCAACCTCCTCTGCCTGCCAGGACCTCCGAGTTGCCAGTGTTTTGGGGAAGGGGTTCCCAGTGAGGAGTGATTGCCTTGTGTTCCTTCTGCATGCCCACTGTGTGTGTGGATCGTGGGCTCTGAGTCTGTTGGAAGCAATGCTCATGGCCGTGACCTGCTGTTCTCCTGCCTTCGCCCTTGCTTGAGTGCTGGTCTGGAACTCTAGACTAGTGAGAAGCATTTCCCTCAGACACTTGGAGATACTCATTGCCCTACTTTGGCTACTTTTGGCTTTGGGGGTTTTCTTTATATGCTTGTTGTTTGCAAGTCTCATAGCAGCATCGGTGGGCATGGGCTGGCTTTGTTCATACTCTGGGGCCTTCTGTGTGGTGCTGGTAGCTTTCAGTTCAAGGAAACCTGTGTTGTGTCTTTCATAGTTTCTTGCTCTGTTCCCTCCCTCCCTTTCCTTGTCCCTCTCTTTCTCCTCTCTCTCTCTCTCTCTTTCTCTCTCCTCTCTCTCTCTCTCTCTCTCTCACTCACATGTGCACACGGACCCATTGTGTACATGTGCAGAGACTGGATGAAGGCATCAGGCATCCTGCTTTATAACTCTCTGCCATTATTCCTTTGAGACAGGGTCTGTCACTGAACCTGGAGCTAGACTGATGGACAATAAGTCCCAGGAATCCCATCTCTGCCTCTGACACACAGGCTCTGTGCTGACACACAGTCCACACCCGTCTTTTCACGTGAGCTCTGGAAATCCAGACCCGTGTCCTCATGCTTGTCCAGTAAGCACTCTTACACAGTGAGCCATCTTCCCAGCTTCTTGGGCATTTAGAATGCAAATCCCATTACAGGGCCAGTGCGGTGGCCCAGCAGGGAAAGGCAGTTACTGCCAAGCCTGACAGCTGAGTCATTCCCCAGGCCCCACGTGGTGGGACAGAACTGAGTCCATCAGTTGTTCTCTGACCTCACATTTGCACTGCAGCATATAAGCACAATCTCCCTCTCCCTCCCTCCACCCACCTCCACACATGATAAATTAAAATATAATTTAATTTTTTAAAAACCCGAAACCATCTGAAAGGCCAATAGTAAAAAAAATGATTTAAAATTTTATAGCATGACGATATGATGTTGTTACGTAGCGACTGAGCATGTCTTCCTTCCTTTTAATAGGATGCTTCACAAATGGCATATTATATTTGTGTAGGAGTCAGGATAATCTCTGTAAAGTTCCATTTCTAGCATATGTGCTACTAAAGTGAACACTTGCCACTCAGCCCCATAGAATAAATCTAAAAAGAAGTAAAAGCTGTGAAGAACTGGAGAGATGGCTCGGGGTTAAGAGGCTCCCTTCCAGAGGACACAGGTTTGGTTCCCAGAACCCACATGGTGACTCACAACTGTGACCTAACTCCAGTCCTAGGAGATCCAGCGCCCTCTTCTGGTCTTGGACGCACCTGCACACATGTGGTACACAGACATACATGCAGGCAAAACACCAATATACATATAACAAACATAAAATAAAATGTGTTTAATGTTAAGTTAAAAAATAAATGTAGGGCTGGAGAGATGGCTCAGCGGTTAAGAGCACTGACTGCTCTTCTGAAGGTCCTGAGTTCAAATCCCGGCAACCACATGGTGGCTCACAACCATCTGTAATGAGATCCGACGCCCTCTTCTGTTGTGTCTAAAGACAGCTCCAGTGTACTTAGATATAATAATAAATAAATCTTTAAAAAAATAAATAAATGTATTTTAAAACAATGTTGTATACATATAATTTTTTCATGTTTTAAAAATGAAAACAAATTTGCATGTTAATGAGATAAAGGTGATTCTTTTTGCATAAAGAATTAAATCTCCAGCTGGAGAGATGGTTCAGTGGTTAAGAGCACTGACTACTCTTCCTAAGGTCCTGAGTTCAAATCCCAGCAACCACATGGTGCCTCACAACCATTCTTAACGAGATCTGACGCTCTTTTCTGGAGTGTCTGAAGACAGCTACAGTGTACTTACATATAATAAATAAATAAATCTTTTTTTAAAAAAAGAATTAAATCTCAGTGAGGCACAGCATGCACACCTGTGATGCCAACACTCAGGAGGATTGCTGCAAGTTCCAGCCCAGCCTGGTCTACAGAGTGAGTTCTAGGCCCGACTAGTCTATATAAATGAATTCCAGGTCAGCCAAAGCTACTTAGTAAAACTTTCTCCAAAGAACAAAACTAATAATACCAATTCTAAATCTTGGCTGGATATCTGGTATTGCAGAGTGTAGAGCATCTGTAACAGTTTCCAGAGCTGACAGATATTTTGACTTTATAAGCAATGCTGAGATCATCACTAAACATAAATATGTACTGCAAAATGGCAAAAGTATGTTTTAGGGCCATTTAAAAAATTTCTAGAAAGTATTCTAATTCCACCAAGATTCATTTAATGATTTTTTTTTTTTTTTGGTTTTTCGAGACAGGGTTTCTCTGTGTAGCCCTGGCTGTCCTGGAACTCACTCTGTAGACCAGGCTGGCCTCGAACTCAGAAATCCTCCTGCCTCTGCCTCCCAAGTGCTGGGATTAAAGGCGTGCGCCACCACCGCCCGGCCATTTAATGATTTTTAATTTTTTAATTTTAAGCTTTTATTCATGCATAGATTGCATGTCCTTTTTCATAAATTTAATGTTTGTTTTTAAATGAAACTCAAGTCAATTCTAGGAAATTTTGCATGTATAAATGTTTGTGTGTGAATGCATGTGTGTAAGACCTTTGTGTGTGTGTATATGTGTGTGTGTGTAGAGGCCAGAGGATCACATTGTGAGTGTCATCACTAAGGAGCCTTCCACCTTGTTTTTTGACAGTCTCTCACTGATCTGAATGATAGGCTAAGCTGCTTGGCCAGTGAGCCTCAGGGATCTCCTGTCTCTGCCTCCACACTGCCACCTTTACACGTACATGTCAGTGAACTGGCTGCTATTCACATGGGTGCTGAGGCTCAAACTCAGTCTTCACGCTTGTGTGGAGAGCACTTTACTAAGTATGCCATCCTCCCAGCCCTCGGACAGCAACTTATAATCATACCTTCTAATGCAACCCAGAGCCATGCTGTAACAAAGAAAATACAAAGACTTTGTGCTGTGATTAAACTATGATTCGGTAAAAACAGAACACTTTGTGTATAAAGTAAAAATATGGTGATTCATGATATACAGTAGTCTTGAACCCTAACTCAGGTGTTGGGCAGTGTTTGCTGGGGCTGTGTGGTGTAAAGGGTATGAACAGTGCAAAGTGTGCCTGTTGGATGTTCAGACCTGAGCTGTGACACTCACACCTTGGACTCATGGCAGGTTTGATTTTGAAGTAAGTTGTGGTTTTTCTATTGTTCGCAGACCTTTTGGTTGACAAATTTTTCACACCCTCCACACTCATTTCCCTGTGTGTGGGTGTGTCACAACCCTCAGTTTAAAAAGCTAAGACTTGGTTAAAGGATGTGCTCCAATCTCTTCATAAAGGTATCTTTTCCTCTTTGCAACTACTAAATAAGCAGAGGTGTGTGTGCATGTTTGCATGCATGTGCCCATGAACTCAAGTGTATAAATGTGGTGGGTGGTGGGTGTGTCTGTGGAGGTCAGAGGTCATTTCTGCTGTCTTTCTCAACTGCTCTGCTCCTTACTCTCCACAACAGAGTCTCACTTTGAACCTGGAGCCCATGGACTAGCTACAGGGGCTGAACAGCAAACCCCAGGGATCCCTTCTTCTCCATTGCTGGGCTTACAGACACAGAAACACCACAACCAGCTTCTTAAGTGTGTGCTGGGGACCCAAATTCAGGTCCTCATTCCAACTAAGCCATACCTTCAGCCCCAGCAGGTGATATTGAGAGGAGATTAATGTCCTGCTTCTGAGAACCTCCACTCCACAGTACTAGTGTCCACCAATGAACCTGACCCAGATCTGCTGTTAAACGGAGGTGTACCAGGGTGCGCCATGACAGTATTGGACCCAGAAGGACCTGGGAGACAGTGAAGCACTCAGGCATTTCTGGGAAGACTCTGTTCGGAAGATTCCCAAAGCCAGGGACCACTGTCCTAATGTGAGAGGCACCAGCCATCATGCTGGGACCCAGAGGAGTTGCCCCTGGACAGGCATCTGTCCCTGGTGGGCAACCTCCACCATGAGCTCCTGCAGCCTCACCAGGGATGCAGAATGGAGGGTGGCATGGACCATGAAGGGAAGCCTCTGACACCATGAGCTAAAGCAACTCTTTCCCCTTGAAGCTGTTTATTCTGGGTAAGATAGCCTCACAGCGACTGCCATGGAACCACTAAGCCTGCCTTTTTGGGTGTGGGCATGTGAGTGCAGTGCTGGTGGGGGCCAGAAGAGGGCTTCACTTACGGCTGGAGTTACAGGGGTTAGTGAACTACTTACTGTGGATAGATGGTCTCCAAAAGCAGCGTATGATCTTCACAGCTGAGCTGTCTCCCTAGCCCCAATGCTTTGCTTTTTAAAAGACCAGTTTTACTTTTAGATTTAGAGAGTCAGTTAAAGTTTGAATTCTGTCCACCGCCCCGCACACCTCCCCCAATCACCAGTGTCTTGTGTTGCTAACATCTGGCAACAGTGTGGTCCATTTGTTAAGGATGGGAGGCTGATTACCAAAGCACCAGAGGTCTTCATTGTTTAGTTCTTGAGACAGGGCCTTAGTGTGTCTTCTCTGGCTGGCCTGTAGATCTCTGTGTAGCCCAGGCTGCTCCTAAATTTGTTGCCATCTTGCTGTTTCCATGTCTGATTATACATCAGGGTTCTTTATGTATGTTCCATATTCTTCAGGTGTTGAAGCGAAATGACACCTATTTACCGCAATGCCATCATCTGGATGGTCTCACTCCATAATGCCCTCCTCATCCACAGATGCTCTGCCTGTTCCCTTCCTTTTCCTCCCCTCAGTCCCCTGCCAACCACTGATCTCTTTCTTTGTTTCATTTGATTTTTTAAGGGGGAGGCTGTTTCGAATAGTCTAGGTTGACTTCAAGCTTTCAGTGATCCTCCTGCCTCAGCATCCCCAGTAGTAAGATACAGGTGTGCACTGCCTACCATGCTCTGTCCGGATCTTTCTTGCCTTGATAGTTTTGTCTTTTCTTGAATGTCATACAGTGGAGTCTATGAATTCTTATCGAATGGGCTTCTTTCTCTTGCGTGTTTACAAATCATCCTACATCTTTTTATGTCTCTGTAGCTTGTTCTTGTTTATCATTGCATACAATTCACTGTCTATACCGGAGTGTTTATGTACTCACTTACTGAAGGGCACCTTGGCAACTTCCAAGTCTGGGCTGTTGCAAATAGAGGTGCTAATAACTTCTGAGAGACTTTTTTCGGTGGACACAAGTTTGCACCTAGGCAGGTAAAATCTAAGAAGTTCACTTGCTCCTTGCGTGACAAAAGTATATTGAGTTTTCTGAGTGGTAAGTGGGCATGGTGGTGCATGCCTGTAATCCCAGCACCTGGGTGGTGGAGTTCACAGGAGACTGCAGTCAGATAGTGATTTCAAGGCCAGTCTGGGGTCTTCAAAGCTGAAACCATTATAGCCAGAGTAGGGGTTGTCTCTGTGACTCCCTGGGGAGGGTGTAGCTAAGGAAAATGGGCTTGGGAGTGATGGGACAAGGATGTCCTCATCCTTGCCTGCCTGTTGTTCTGATTCTAAGCCTTACCTCCCAATCTGTAGAGCAAGGGGCTGAGCCCCTTGGGAGACCCTGGCAGGCTGGGGTGGGGAGGAGCGTGGATGAAGGCATTCCTCCCTGGCTCTCTCGCTTCAGGTTTCAGTCATGCCATCTGCCCCTCTGCCTCAGTATTCTTGGCGGGACTTGGGGCGGGTGGGTCAGCGCATCCGTGAGAACTGTGTACATTCACTAGTGTCCTGGGCCTCTGTGGGCTCTTTTGCGGTGGCTCAGAGTTGACCTGCTGGGACCGGACAGAGCAGATAATGTGAGTCATGGATAGGGCCTGGAAACAGGGCTGTTCTCAACAGAGCTGACCTCACCCCTCTGGGCTTCAGAGTTACAGGTAGGGGATGATGAGTTATTGTGGGGTCTCTGAGCTCTAGGAAAAGCACTGGTGGTGTGTGTGGGGGGGGGGGGACTGCATCCTGGTCAGTGCTGCCTGCTCAGGGGCACCTGAGGAGCGTGCCTAACTCTGGATGTGGTTCTCCCTTGTAGCTAAGCGTAGGGGCTTCTCAGCTATACTGGTATTCCCGAAACCCGCGCAAGTGTGCCAGAGCAGGAGCTGCTGCAGCTGCGTGTGGCTGTGGCTGTCCTGGGAAGGAAAGGGGTTCTGAGGTGCCTGTGACCAGAGCTCTGCCCTGCTTCTTCTCTCAGGTGGTACAAGCTACACTCCAAGCCAGGCAAGAAGGAGAAGGAGCGTGGTGAGATCCAGGTGACCATCCAATTCACACGAAACAACCTGAGCGCCAGTATGTTTGATCTCTCCATGAAGGACAAGCCCCGGTCTCCCTTCAGCAAGCTCAAGGACAAAGTGAAGGGCAAGAAGAAGTATGATCTCGAGTCTGCCTCAGCGATTCTTCCAAGCAGTGCCCTGGAGGACCCTGAGTTAGGCAGCCTGGGCAAGATGGGCAAAGCCAAAGGTTTTTTCCTCCGCAACAAGCTACGCAAGTCCTCGCTCACACAGTCCAACACCTCTCTGGGCTCCGACAGCACGCTGTCCTCCACTAGTGGTAGCCTGGTCTACCAGGGCCCTGGGGCGGAGCTTCTCACCCGCTCACCAAGCCACAGCAGCTGGCTCTCCACTGAAGGAGGTGAGCGAAGGCGGGGTGGCTCTTCCTGGGGGTGGGTGGGTAAGGAGGGAGGGAAACAGGGCACCTCTCCTAAGAGCTGATGGTCACGTTTCCTTTCCAGGTAGGGACTCTATACAGTCCCCCAAGCTGCTCACCCACAAGAGGACATACAGTGATGAGGCTAGCCAGCTTCGAGCGGCTCCTCCCCGGGCCATTCTTGAGCTCCAAGGCCACCTTGATGGTGCCTCCCGTTCTTCTCTCTGCGTCAACGGGAGCCATGTGTACAATGAGGAACCTCAGCCCTCCTTACGGCACCGCAGCTCCATCTCAGGCCCCTTTCCTCCCTCAAGCTCCTTACACAGTGTCCCACCTCGGTCCTCGGAGGACTCTTGGGGCAGAGGCAGCCACAGCACCAGCAGCTCAGAGGCCGGGCCTGGACAGGAGGAGCTGAGCAAGCAGGCCGAAGGGCCGGCTCCACGGGCCGGTTGCTCTGGAGAGGAGGAGGGGGTGCGACCACCCGAGGGAAAGCCAGTCCAGGTTGCCACACCCATGGTGGCATCCTCTGAAGCTGTAGCAGCAGAAAAGGAGCGGAAGCCCCGGATGGGGCTCTTCCATCACCACCACCACCAAGGGCTGAGTCGGAATGAGCCAGGGCGCCGGGGCTCAGTCGGGGAGAAAGGGAGTCCTTCCCTGGGAGCCTCCCCCCACCATTCATCCACCGGGGAGGAAAAGGCCAAGAGTAGCTGGTTTGGCCTGAGAGAATCCAAGGAACCAACTCAGAAGCCCAGGTACTTGTTTAGCAAGGCTGCTTTTTTTGCTCTGTGTGAAGGAGGTTGGGTGTTTGGCCCCTGGGGCCTGGGGCTGGGAGGAGCAGGGAGCAGGCTGCCTGAGCTCTAGCTTTGCATGGTTAAGTGGGGGAATCTTGTCTTCCTGAGCCGAGGCTTGTACGGTGTCTACTGACACAGGTGAGTAGCAAGGGCACAGTTCCACGGGGGTTCTGGGGACCAAGGTGGGCCCAGGCCCTGATGCTTGCCTTGGTTACAAAGGAAGGGAGAGGTGTTCGTGTGGTGTGTTGCTTTTCTGACCTCAAGGTAAGGAAGCCTTGAGACTGGGGACTGTACCCTCAGGCACTTTCCCTGAAGTTAGATGGATGACTGCCTTTGGGTACCCACCTGGCTCTGGGGTCTTGTCCCCTGGAGGCATAGGAGTTACATATTGCTGCTGCACTCTCCCTCCTGCCTGGTTGTTTCCTAGCCTGGAAAGAGACCATGGTACCTCCCTTGAAATAAGTCCCCTCCCCCACCAAGGCCCAGTGTTTCCTGACCTTGGGGTGTATTCTCCTGGGGGTGCTGGTCACTGCTCTTGGCACCATGCCTAGACCTCTCCTTTGTTTCCGGTCTCTGAGGCAGAGTAGCTGCTGTATTGTTTGTCAGGGCCCTAAGGAGGGTCTCCATGGGCAGGTCCCAGAAATCTGTCTTGCTGCCTTGCTTGGTGACTGTCCCAGCTAGCGCCTTGAAGCCAGTTGTTCCTCCCCTCAGCAAGTCTGCCTCTCCCATTCAGCGGGTATAGAGAAGGCTAGGCCCAGCTAAGAAGGTGCTATGCCCATTTCCCAGCAGAGGGGAGGTGCAGGGCCTCGAAACTCTAGTTTTACCTCTAGTTTCCTTTTCCTTGTGCTCCTCTGACTCCTTAACTCGGGTCAGTAGTGGACAGAAGAGGGGATTTCTGTCCTGCCCTCCTTTGGTTTAGATTCTGTCATAGGCTGGGGTACCTAAGCACCCTGGTTTCCTGCCCTGGGCCCATTTATAGGTGTCAACTTGACAGCAGGCCCTGGGCCAAGCATCCAGGTAGGGCCAGAGGAGCCACCCTCAGGGACTGTGAGCCCCAGGAGCAGGAGGGAAAGCTGACCCCGGCCGGAGTTGTTGGTTGCAATGCTTGCTTTCTAGGGAGAGCCGAGAGCCGAGGCAGCTCAGGGCAGCACCTGCAGGTTAGAATCGGAACTAGTTACAACTAGAAGGGGATCTCTACCTGGGACTGGGAGAGCCAGGGATCCCTGTGCCCGGGCTACTGTCACAAAAAGCCTGGAAGGTTGTTTTGAGCAAGAGCAGCAGCGCCCCCTAGTGACTCTGTGGCACTTGTGCTCTGTGGAGAGGCTTATGGTGTAGAATTCAGTAGCTAGCAAGATGATTCTACTGACCCTCTTGACATAGTATGCCTCTGACATGTGGCTCTTAACCTTGATCGCTACATATATGAGGCTGAGAGGAGTTGGAACTGAACCTTACCTGGGCCACAGGACCTGCTGAACCCTTGGGGTTGGACTGTGGCATGACTGTGTCCTGTGCTTGAGTTAACACAGGCCACACATGTTAAGCCTTCTAGTGTCTCCAGTTAGGGCCTTTGTTTTTGCTCTTTCCCCCCACAGCAACCTTTGAACACAGAAGGGGATCAAATATGAGTGTGAAAATACATTTAACTGGAGTGTGTGTGTGTGTGTGTGGGGGGTCAGGAGTCAGATGCCACAGTGAGCCAGGAATGTTATTAAATGGCCTTTAGCACTTCTGACCCTCCTGAAGTATGAGAGACAGATATTATTGTGGTTGCAGAAAGGGTGGGTCATCTCAGCTGCTCTCCGGCTAGCTTTAAGTATATTTCCTGTTCCCATCTGTGAGTGTTTTCCTAGAGTAGTTACTCTGTTAGCAGTTATCTGGTTTTGGAAGATGGATGCTAGGGTCTCTGCCTAAGCTTAGAAGGCTCCTCATTGCATCCTGCTAATAAGAGGGCACACACCTCCTGGACATGCTTTCTGGGACTTGGAGCACATCTTAGGAGGTGGCAGGAGCTTCCAAGCTCAGGAGGGAGGGCTGGCCAGAGGGCACAGTGTATGTAGGTGGTGTCCTGAAGGCTGGCTTTAACCTTTGAGGACTGATAGGTAGCTTTCATAGAGCCACTTGTCACCTCCGTGACTAGTGTTTGGAACACAGTTCATCTCATCCCAAGGAAACCCCAGCTAGTAGTGAATCCTGCTTTCTACAGAGATGGCCCCAGGGTATGGTTTTTAAGTGCAGCTGGGAATGTTGGCACATGCCTGTGATCCCAGCACTCAGGAGGTCCTGGCAAGAGGACTGGTGTGAGTTTGAGGTCAGCCTGGGCTCCACAGAGAGACTCTATCTCAGAAAACGTTAATGAGTAGGGAGAAACATTGCAGTGAATTGGTGTTTCATATTAAGTGGCAACTTCAACCAATTGTCCTACGGTTCCTGTAGGTCATGAAGCTTATTCCCATGGGTTGAAGGGACAGAGTTGCTCTTCCCAGAATTTGGCCTCGAGAGAGACAAATCAGCATATGTTGTTCCCTACTGCTTGGGAGGGGGAGGCTGTGCCAGACTGGCTGGGTAGGCTCCAGGGCACAGTGGCATTCTCTGGGCACAACCTGCACAGAAGACCATGTGTGCTGGTGGGGAGGGAGTGTTCCACCGATGACCTGCAGAATGTGTGCTTGGTTGCTGGAGGGATGGCTCAGGTGTTAAAGGCCATGCTCACAACCAAAAGAATGTGCTAGGTGTGGAGCAGGGAGAGTGAAGATGGAGGGGTTCTGGAGGTGAGAACAGGTAAGCTGTTAGCAAGCCCTGCTGACTCTAGGAAACCTATTGGGCCTGCTGCCTAGAACTCTGGCCTCAAGAGAGAGAGCCCTTTGCTGATTCCATACCAACCAGCTTCTGTGCATCTCTGGGGAATCATGGTGGGGAGGAGCCTGCTGAGAGAGCCTGGGGCTCCTACTCTGCTTCCCTGGTGCCCTTCTCCCTGAAGTCTGACTGGCAGCAGATTGCTGCAAGCCGGAGGGTGAATGTGAGTGTGCGGGTGGGTGGCTGGGGTGTCAAGTAGGGCCCAGCAATGCTGACTGAGCCTCTAGGGATATTCCTGGGATGCAGCTTGGGAGATATGGATGCTCCAGGCAGGGCTTTGACCCCAGTGGTACTTAGTGTGTGACTTCTTGTTCCCCTAACTCGGGGTCAACCTGGGCCTCTGCCCTGGGACATACCTAGGCTGAAGGGAGAGAAGTCTGTGGGGGTGGGGGCACCTGTGGGGGTGCGGCATCTGTGAGGTGACTCTCTAGGCAGAGTTTTTCCCTTTTCAGTGTCTTTCCCCTGTTTTGTTTGTAGAGGCAGAGCCTGGAGGTGGGTCTTGGGAACTTTGCCTCCCTTCTTCTTCATCATTGTCTAGAGGCGGGGATTAGTCTTGAGAATGAGAATCTGTCCTCTAGCTTGGTTGGAGCTATTCTAGGGGAGAAATAAGGTCACAGGAATCTTTGAAAGCTGGATTTTAAAAAAACTACCTTTCAAAAAAATTGAGATAGGGTCTCTCACCATGTAGCTCTGGCTGCCCCTGAGGCTTGTTATGTAGACCGGGCTGCCCTCAACTCAAGAGAGATCCTCTTGCCTCCGCCTCCCAAGTGGTGCATTTAAAGGTATGCCACCACACCTAGCCTTTATTTATTTATTTACTCAGTATCACAGGCTGCCTTTGAACTTGCTATGCATTGGAAGATTACCTTGAACTTCTGGTCTTCTTGACCAGTCTTTGTGCTGGCACTGCTGGTTAACGCATGCTGGGAATGGAACCCAGAGCTTCATGCATGTTGGGCAAACATGACACCAACTAAAGCCCCAGCCTCCTTTAAATTTTTTGGTTGGCAGCATGTGATGTAGTCCAGGATGGCACTGAGGTGAGGACGGCACTGTGCTTCTGCTCCTCCTGCTGCCACCGTGTTTAGCTTGGAAGCTGAATCCTTATGAGACTCTGGCTGTGTCCTGCTGGGGAAGCTGACCTCTGTCCCCAAGTTTGCTTTTGGAGCCTCCTCGGCCTCTGACTGACCTGGACTCTTTCCTGTTGCCTGCGAGGCACCATGTACAACCTGTCTAGTTTAGAACTTGAGTTCCTGGGGAGAATGTGGCAAGCTCCAGACTCCTGCTTTCCTGCCGCAGTCCACCTTTCATTAGGATGGGCTAGCAGAGTCCAGCCTCAGCTGCCTTGGCTCACCACCGGTGCTTTCTGTGAAGCCGCTGGTTAGGTGGGAGAGGTGGATAAGAGGCGGTTCCTCAGATGCTCTCATTTAGGCGGGAAGGCGGGGGAGATAGAAGTAAAGGGACCCCAGGAGCTTAGAGAACCGAAAAGCTGCCTGTGAGGAGGGACCCTGCTGGAGAGCAGGTGTAAGGCCACCAAAGTTGGGGTCTGACAGCAAGCTCAGCCACGGGCCACTGCCAGTCTGCACACGCTGAAGTATTTGGTCTCCTTTTCTCTCTTAGTGTGTCCTGGGGAATAACTCCTTAGCCAGTTATTCTGCTCCCTCCTCATGTGCTGAGGGAGCTCTCTTGGACATCTGCCTGATGACAGTCTCATCCTTATCCCTCCCTGCAAGAGCTCAGTAAAGTATAGTCTGTTTCAGTTTGCAGCCCCGGCCCTCTGCTTGGTTCTCTTACTGTCTTTGTCCATTAGCTCTCCCAGCATCCTCCCTTGTGGTGCCTCACAATTCATTTGGTGCCCTGGGGTCATGTAGCAGCTACATATAGCCCATGTGGTGGTGTGGCCCCTGGCCTGGTAGAAGTGGGGGTAGGGATGGTACTTGATCGGGATATTTCCAGTCTCAGCATTAACCAGGAGGCTCACGGTTTTGTCTTCTCCACAGCCTGGACGTGTCTCCTCAGGTAGAATCTGACCCAGCTGCTCCTCACCCCTGCTCCCCCCAGGCTCTGGCCCCCCCTCCTGCTCCCACTGTTGCTCCCATGCTAAGCACTAACCTTTTTGCAGCCGCCTCCCCTGCTGCTGCCACTGCTGCTGCCACCACCATTGTCCTTGAAGCCACCCCATCTGGATTCTTGGGGGTCACCAACCCGTTCCTCAACTCCTTGCAGAGCAACCCCTTCTTCGAGGATCTCAAAGCCGACATAGCACTAAATTCTCCTTCACCTGCTCCCTCTCTCCCCAGTGCCTCGAGGGCCAGCCTGGCCCCCCTGGCCTCCCCTGGGAAAGCCCTGCCTGAGTGGGACGACACCTTCGACATCTTTGCTGCTGGCAGACTGCAGCCAGAGGCCAGGAGTGGGATCCTGGCCCCTGCAGGAATGGGGCTGGAGGAGGATGGGCTGCAAGACCCAGGCCCTAAGACCATGGCAGCAAAAGCAACAGAGCCCCAGGGAGAGCCTGGGGGAGGAAGAGGAGAAAGCAGCACATGGCCAGAGCCCCAGGCTCCTGTGGACTCAGAACTGGACCAGCCAAGCACAAGTCTGTCTGACCCAGGACCCCTTGGGTCGTCAGGGACTGGTCCATCCTCCAGAGCAGCCCAGTTGCACCCACAAGCCTCAGCCTCAACACCAGACCGGGAGCTTCCTGCCTCAGAAGGGGGAGCGGGGCAGAGTCCAGCAGATAGTGGGGCATCTCTGTTCAGCTCCCCAGAAGTTCTCAGTGTGTGGGAGAAATTTTCTGGTTCAGATGACACTCCTGGAGGTCGGGGTGAGGAGGCCCCCCAAGACGGAAGCCAACTTTTCCAGGAGCTGAGCACAGCGGAGGACTCCTGGCCTTGGGATGTGCTCAGCATTTCTCCTACAGCAGAGGCCGCTTCACCTGCCACAGAGGGAGAACCCGAGGGGGTCCTTTCTCCCCAGGTGCAGCCTGAATCTCCAGATACTGTGCCCCACAAGGGGAGCGAAGGGTTCCCAGTATTGCAGCTGGGGCCAGAGCCTGAGCAGGGATTGGATGAGGGGCCATGGCTTGGCCCACCGCCTCCCAAGCCACCACGCCTCTTCTCGCCCACGAATTCTCAGATGGAGGAGGAGGACCAAGAGGAGGAAGAGAATGCTACAGGGGGGCTCAGTAGCAGGGGGCTAGGGGTAGAAGATGACAGCACCCCAAGTGCATTGGTTGTGGTTTCCCAGGAGTCTAAGGAGGAGGGGGTAAATCCAGAGTCGGAGGAACTGCATAGACTGCACTCTGGAACCCTCATAGGTGAGCCAGAACTTGAAGACCCAGTAGGAGAAATTAGTGGCCCTGTGTTTGGGGACTGTCCATCTAGGTCCACCAGCTGCCCTGAGGGGTCTGTCTCCAGATCCCATAACTCAACCAGCTCAACTCTGTATAGTCAGAAGGTCTCAGGGACCTCAGAGACAGGTGAGAGCTTTGAAGCCCAGAGCCAGGAGCTAGCCAAAGAGGGGTTTAGGCCTCTCTCAGTCTACTCCCAGCAGACCGAGGAGGAGGAGGAGGAGGAGGAAGAGGAGGCCTCCAATCCCTTCTTATATCAGGAAAGCCAAGATCCCCCCAGCCTCCCATCCATATCACCACCAGGGTCAAGGGGATCCTCTACCCACTCTGGTCCAGAAGAGTTGCCCACTCCCCCAGAACCTGCCTTCCCACCTCCCCCTCTCCCACCCTGGGCCAGCCACCGCCATGGTGTGCCAGGCCCTCCATGCCCTCCCCTGCCTATAGCCTGGCCCTTGACCTCTTCTTCCTCACTTCCCGAGGAGTCAGCTTCACCCCTTGGTTCCCTTGAGCTCTCCCCCACTGGGGGCTCCCCTACACCATATGGGGAAGACCACGCTGCAGCCACCCCAGCCTCCCCGCTTGTGCTTCTGCCCCTGGAGACACGGCCAGCTGAGGAGCCCCACCCCAGTGGCAGGTGAGCATCTGCCCAGAGCCCTTCCCAGGAGGAAAGTGGGTGGGGAAGTGACACGGGAGCAGAGGTATTCCCCTGTCTAGCTTCATGTTTGCCGAGGGCACGTGGTAAGGGTCTCCTCTATTTGGAGGCAGGTGGTGATAGCTTTGACGCCATGCACTTTTGTAGGACCAGCTCTGACTTTATACATGGGACATCTGTGTGGCTCTATAAGCTCGGGGTTGGGAAGTAGCACCTGATAAGGGTAGGAGTTGAGGAATGAGGTTGAAGAGAGTCAGCGTGCCCTGGCAGGAGAGGGGGAGGAGAGCTGCATCAGCTGGACAGAGATGCCATGGTTGGGGGAATGGGGTTCCACAAAGTGTGATACTTCTTCAGGTAACAGGTGGTAGTGGGACCCACAGCAGTTTTCTGTCCAGGTAGGATGAGTTAGCAGAGAGCTGGCAGAAGGTCTGGGACTTAGAGAGGAAACTGAAGGCAGGCTCAGAGGAGAGGAAAGGAAGCTGTCCTCAAGTGCTTCCCACACCCACAGCCCTGAGGAAAGGCTCTCCGGCTGCAACAGGCACCTCACTGGCTGGCTTGGTCATTGGTTTTCTGGGCTGGGCTCCCATCTGTTCAGGGCATCTGAGTGGACAGTGGATGCCTCTGTGGCTGTGGTCTCTACAGCATGAGGCCCCAGGCAGAACAGAGGGTGACGAGGGTAATGAGACAGTATCAGGGCTCAGTGAGAGTGACGCAGCAGGAGCAGTGGGTCAGGATCTAGCGCTGGCCTGGGAGGTCCCCAGCCTGCTCTGTGTCCAGGTTGCTGAGCAAGCATCTGTTTTGGGCCTAGTCCAGGTGGATGGACCACTAGGGAGCTTTCAGTGAGGGAGCAGTAGGGTCTGCTGGTGACACCCAGAGGTGGGTGTGACTGTGCCCCCTGGTGGGGAGAAGGAGCTGGTGGCTATGGTTTCCTCATTTCCTGGTGACTGTGTCCATCTGGCCACATCTAGCAGTATAACGTTGATTTATATTCACACTTACAGGGTTTCTTTTCAGAATTGGTTTAATTTCATATGTATATGGCGTATGGCCTTACCCTGTGAAGTGATGGTCATATAGGACTGTCCCTATTTCTCAGATGAGTGTGAGGGTTCAGGCTGAGAGCCTAGCACTCTAGCTGCTTGCTGAGAGGTTGCCTTCATGCACTGAGGGTGGCTCTTGAGACAGGCAGCCCTGGACCTGCTTTCATACGTCTCCAGTGCAGTCTCCCGGGTGAGAGGACTAGGTGAAGGCCTAGTGAAGGGACTCCTAGGTGAAGCCCCCTGTGTAGGGGTTGATTGTGCTTTTATGTCTGGGAGACTAAACACCAGCCCTATCCTGAGGAGCAGGGCTATTTCTTGGGGTCATCTTGAGCCTGTGTCAGAGGTCCTGGGGGCTTAAGACTAAGTGGCTTTGCTTTTTATCCTTTGCCCGAAGGCCTGGAGTCTCTACAGGGTGAGTGGATTTATGAGGTTCCCCCAGGACAGGTTAGCGATTTATGGGCCTGATGCTTCCAGCTCATATAGCTGTTGTAGGTGCCAGGGGCTAAAGCGTTCCAGGAGAGGGTTATCTTAGCTAAGGGAATCACTCGGCTTCCTGGAGGAGGTGAGCTTGCATAGCTTTGACACAGTAGTAGGAACTAGGTTGGTGGGAGGAAGAGAAGTATCCTGGGTAGAGCAATATCTTTTAAGGGGAGTGGGCATTGATGAGGCACAGTTTCATCTAGCAGAGGCTGGCCTTGAATTCCTGGTGCTTCTGCGTCTGCTGCGCTGTTATTACAGGTGTGTATCACTATGTCTAGCTAGAAATAGTTTTGTAAAGGTCGAAAGATCGTTGTTGTTTATGACTGAGGAGGGGGTAGTTGTGGGCCAGGAGGCACAGGCAGAGCCCTTGTTGTCCTAGAATCTGTGATCTTCCCTAGAAAGGAGTCACTAAAGGAATTTTCAGAAGTGAAAAGCCACTAACTGTCTAGTAGAATAGGGAGTGGGTGGCCAGAGGGCAGGTGCAGCTAGGAGAGGAGAGGCTGAGGCTGAGGGGGACGAGTTGGAGGGCCTTGCAGGGGTGTGAGGGGAACTAGGTACATCCAGGAGGAGCCCAGGGAAGCAGTCGGCCTACAGGTAACAGCTGGACTGCAGCTGGCCATACAGGGTGTCCAGGAGAAGGAGAAGCCAGGGAGCTAGAAGTTAGACTGAGAGGAGGCTAGTAGAGGTCGGACACTAGCTGCAGGTCTTTGAAGAAGGGGAGAGGTGAGTAGCTGTCGGCTCAGAGAAGTGAAGGAGGGGATCCAGCCATTGAGGCCTTGGCCTGAGTACTCAAGGAAAGCGAGAGTTTAGAAAAGAAAAGAAACCCCCGGACAGGGCTGTGGAGGAGGCAGGGTCAAGGTCAAGGGGTTTTGCAGGCCTGTCCCAAAGCTCCTGGTAAGCCATTAGCAGAGAGAGGTGAAGCTGGGGGAGCACCGTAGTCTGTGTGGATCTCTCGCTCTTAACCCTGAAGTCCTCACACCCAGTCTTGACTGTGACACTAGATGTGTAGAAGACAAGGAAAGGGAAATAAATGGCTGGCTAAGACTGGTCACAGGTATGGTTTGTAGGCCAGTTTTCCGTGCTGGATTGAGGCTGGTGGGTTGAGGAGGGCAGGATGCTGTGTCCTGAGACATCATAGAGACAGTCGTGTAACCTCTGTGCTGCTTTTCGTCCCTGCAGCTCACCTCCTGTTTGTCTTTGCAGTCCCCACCCTGTGAAACCCCTCACTGCTGCCCCCGTGGAGGCTAGCCCCGACAGGAAACAGCCCCGCACCAGCCTGAGCACAGCCCTGAGCAGCGGGCTGGAGAAGCTCAAAACTGTCACATCTGGTGGCATCCAGTCTGTGCTTCCAGCATCCCAGCTTGGCTCAACTGTGGACACCAAGAGGCCGAAGGTGAGGTGCAGCAAGGTGTTAGGGGGCAGCTGAGAGAACAGGCCCCCTCTGTATGATGGACAGAGGCCAAGTGATGCAGGGAGTGGCGGGGGGAAGAGCAGGTTGTTGGTAGTTCCCCATGCCACAGTTCTTAAGTAGAGAGGACATCTCCAGCCATAGAGATGGGCTGCTGCCGGGTCTGGGGTTCTACAGTGGGTGGGCTAGCTGGTGGAAGGTCTGGGACTTCCCTGCTTAGTTGCATTCTGTCTGGCCACAGGATTCTGCTGTGCTGGACCAGTCGGCCAAGTACTATCACCTGACTCATGATGAGCTCATTGGCCTGCTCCTGCAGCGTGAGCGTGAGCTGAGCCAGAGAGACGAGCATGTGCAAGAACTGGAGAGCTACATTGACCGGCTGCTGGTGCGGATCATGGAGACCTCGCCCACACTGCTGCAGATCTCCCCTGGCCCCCCCAAGTAACCCTCATTCATCCCTGGAGGGATGGGGAGGACCTGTGTAGTGCCCTCTACTGACTGCTCTCGTGGTCACTGTCTGCTCCCCTTCCCATCCTGCCTCTGCTCTGGCTGCTGGAAGGGGCCTTTGAACTCCTACTGGAGCCTTGGGTCTTTCCTACCTGCCCATTTTCACACTGGAGGTTATGGGCGCCCCCCACCCCCCCCAGAGAATTGGAACAAAGTTGTTAGCTGTCAGGATGGAGCAGGAGTGAGCTCTGGGTTCTGGGGTGAGCTGTAGTATCTAGGGCAACACTGCTGACAGCACAGACTTAGTCGCCCCATGAGGCTGGTCAGTTGTTTCTTCTCTTGGCCGACTCTTCATCTCCATTTCCCTCTGGCACCTGGAGGGCCTCCTAGGCCACTGGGAACTCGTCTGTGCGCTGTAGACAACCAGGGCACCTACACTTCGGCCTCGTGCCTGTACCCTACGAGCAAGGAGCCTGTGTGCTTTAGTCTTATCTCTCTGTCTAGAGCTGTGTGCGAGCATGTTTACAGGGTGTGGTGGTAGTGGTGGTATGTGTCTGTGTGTTCCTCAGCTGCTCCCTGCCTCTCTTCAGACCCTCCCACTCCCTCTCCCAGTAGTGGTGGGAGGTGGGGCTGGGCGCAGAGAGAATGACTTCTTGCTCCTGAGCTCCTCCTTACCTCCCTAACGTGAGACCCTCCAGGTTGGGGTTTTGGGCTGCCCATGTTTTGTGGACCAGGCCTCCTTGTCTGTTGTTACCATTTGTCAGATGCCAAAACTGTGCTGCTGTGGGCTCAGAACATTTGGAAACCAATTAAAACGTGCCTTTTGTGGGTGAGGACAAGAGCCTCTGGATATAGGCGGCTCTCTGGCCATGGCGTCCCCTCCCTCCTGTTGAATACATGACAATGGCTGTTAGGGTCCTGAAAGGGGATATGGACCAGGCTTTTTACTACCCCAAGAAGTACCTCAGCTAAGGCTCTGGCCAACCTGCTGCCACCTCCTAAGCTTTCTTCCCACTTCCTGTTCCTTCCTTGACTCTTATTTGGAACATCCTGGGATAAAAATCTAGTCTGGGGCTAGCCTGCACCTTATTGTGTCTAGCCTTGGGTCCCAGTTGTGCTGGACCAGTGGGCTTGTCTGGAAGTAGGAGGCTTCACTCTGCCTTAGGAGACACCTGTATTTAGGAAAATGCCTTGTGGCTCTCCAGCTGTTCTGCCCTGCTGTACAGTCCCTCCTGCTCACCAAGCCCTCCTGCCTTGCCTGCTTGGCTGAAGTGCATTTTGAAGTCAAGTATCTGTGGTCCAGCTTCTAGTTTGCTTGTGAATACAGCCGGGCTCCCCATGGTGTCTGCGGGGTCCTGGGTGGCTGTGCATTACAAAAGGCATGTGTGAAGGAGGGGGATGCTGACAAAAGATGCTTTGGGCCCAGTGGAGAGGCAGCTACTTCTTTCCAGCTGTCTCTTAACAACAGGGTTATGGTTCATTCAGAACACCTCAGGAGAATATTCTCTGTGAACATGGGGTCTACCCAATGAGGTCTACGCCCGTGCAGTTACCAACTACAGATCAACTCAGGTGAGGAAAGTAGCCACCAGCCCCCAGAGTTTTGGGGGTGGGGGCAGTCCTGGGGTGTTGGAGGTGTCTCTTGAGGAACTGAGTCCCTCTGCTAGGTAGCCCTCTGGGCGTTAATTGGTCCCAGCTCTGTCTCTCATCTTTCATCCATTCCTGCTGTTTGACTTCCCTACATGGCCAGGGCAGGGGTGTCTTCCAGAGAGGTCCTGAACTGAGGCCAGGATTTTGCTCATTATGTCTGCTCCTTACCACACACTGCAGCGTGCAGCCGGACAGGCGGCGAGCAGGCACAGCTCTGCTCTGCCCTTCGTCTTCCTAGTTGAAACTCCTGTCTATAAAGAGCTTGTTCTTCATGTTTTGAGCACTTTATGAAGAATAAAAAGATCGCGTACTGCAGCCAGCTTGTGTGTTTGTTTTGAAATGAGTGGGCGAAGGAGACTGCCTGAGGGAGGGGGCAGTGTGGTTCTCAGGTGACGACTCTACTGTCCTGACATCACAGACAACACTGCCTCATGGCATTTTCGCTTAGGATGCCTGTGTTCAGTGGGCACTGATCATAGGCATAGTTAGTTGAGTGCTGGGGCTGGCAGGGTGGGTGTTGGGGTGGGGTGGGGTGGACAAAGAGGGCAAGTTTTGTGATTTCTGTCCTGAAGCCACTGAGTTCAGTAAGGAAAGGTAAGATACAAACCAAAAATAAGAACTGTTCTTTGGTTCATTTGTGAGTTCTGTTCCATGTGGCTCAACTATCAGTGAGTGGATGAGCACTTGGGCCAACAATGGCTTATGCAGTGTCCAGAAGGACAGAGGGCAACCCCAGGTTACCACCATGAGACAGAGGCTTCCCTAGAGTGGAGTTATGTCCTGGGTGAAACCAGCATCTCCCCACCCTCCATGCCCAGTGTGACTCATACCCACACCACTGAGCTGGGGCTGAGGTTGCCATTTGCTGCCATTCTGCAGGTGTGCGTGTTGATTACCCTGATGTTCTCTGCAGCTCCTGGTGCACCCCTGTTGCTGGTCCTCGGTAATTAGGCTTAGAGGGATCCTCCTTAGATCAAAAGAAGTAGGGTCTTAGGATGCTTACGCTCTGGATATTTAACTCACCCAATACATTTGAGTGCCTAGTTTGAGCCTTCCTATATCTGCACTGAAGATTTATCCAACATCCCTCTCCCCTACAGTAGGAAACATATTTAAGCCCATAATTTAGTCTGCTAGCTGGCACCTGTAATCCTGGAACTTGGGAGGCAGAGGAAGAAGGATCACAAATTTGAGGCCAGCCTGTGCTACATAGTTCCAGGCTAGCCTGAGCTACATGCAACGAGGTAAAAAAGAGTGCCGCGTGGTACAGAATCCGGAAGTAGATTTTTGTGGAAGTAGGATGATAGAATTGATGAACTCTTATGTGGAACCTAGAAAAAGAATCGCCTCGGGCCATGATAAAAATGAGTAGAATGTTAAAGGGTCACAGCAGCTTGAGCATGGCTTGTTTCAGAGAGTGGCAGAATGGCTGGAGGCAGGGTTTTGATAGAAGAAACTAGAAAAATCCCGCAGTGCGACTCCTTGATGAAGGCCATCCGAATTAACCCCACTCTGCCTGGAGTCCTTGCTTGTCTGATCCCGGGTCGTGTCCGCGTTTGTAGGGGTTCCTCGTCCTAAGACTCAGGCCTGCACGTACACCCGCACATGCATTTGCATACATTCCCAGGACTGCGGACGCCTGCTGCTTTGGCGGCGAGAACCGAGACCAGGTCTGCGTGGGTGCAACTCTCCGCAGTCTGGGGTTGTCAGGCTCAGAGCAGGGGAAAACTACACTCCCCAGAAGGCCCTGCGCGCCCGGTTCGCTGCGGTTGCTCACGGCCAATCGGGAGAGGCAACTGTGGCGGGGGCCGAGGAGGGACATTTTAAAAGGGCTGGAGATTGCGGGCGTCAGTGGCCATGGCGGATACAGCGACCACAGCCTCGGCGGCGTCCGCGGCGGCCAGTGCCTCGAACGCCTCCACCGATGCGCCCCCTTTCCAGCTGGGCAAGCCTCGCTTCCAGCAGGTGAGGCTCGGGATGCGGCTTGCGGGTGGAAGGGAGACACAGGGGAAGGCACCGAGCCAAATCTCTTGCAAAGTCACTTCAGCCCGAGGGTCTCCAACCCGCGGCCACCAGAGCCTACAGCTAGTGCGGGGACCTTGGCTGTAGCCGCTCCTTTCCTATTGGGCAACCGGATGGGCGAGGTCTCCCTCCCTGGTTTCCTATTGGCGGGTGGCACAGTCATTCCGCGGATGCCCGCGCCCTGGCACAGCCCCCATCCGAGTCGCTCGGTGATTGGCCGGCCACGCGGGTCGCGGTCCCGGGTCCGAGCGGTTCTGGAGGGTCGCTCTGGCAAATATGCCGTAGGCGCAAAGTTCCAGTCCTGTGCTGCATGGGCCGGCGGTGTGGCCGGTACGCTTCTCAACTTCTCCCCGAGTGGGACTGACCTTCCTTGTGAGCTGCGGGACAGTCTCGGGGCAAAACTCCCTGGTCACGCCCCATGGTCATGCTCCGGTTCCTCAACCTCCAGCAAGGTGCTGCGTGTGCCCTAGGATGGGACCGCGTGCACTGGTACAGCGACCTGATCTCTATCTGGGGGCCGGGGCTTCAGTGATGAGACCAGCCGGCCAGCTAGTGCGCTCTGCAGGGATGCGGCTGGGACAACGGGGAGATAGTCGGGTGCGGGGAAACGCTGTGTCATTCTCCGGAGCTGCCGCGCTCCTCCCAAGGGTCCCAAGCGCGCCCCAGTCCTACACGCGCTGCTCTCCGGCGCTGCGCAGCGCTGGTCCCCATCCACACCGGCTTGGGCTCTTCAGGGTGCACCGTGACTATGATTAACCTTACCCGGGGACACCCAAACCCAAGAACCCCGCAGGGCATCACTAACTCGGCCCTGGAACCGGAGGTCCAGGTCTGTGAGTCAGGAGGCTGGGGGCTTAGTCTGCGCCACCGCAGACCCTCTTTGACTGCCTCCAGAGCTAAAGTGACCCTGGGCTTGCCAGGAGTGGGGGCAGCAGATATGCTAGAGAAAACTTTGAAGGAAGAAAGGAAATGCTACAAAGGTGGGATGTGGCTGGGCGTCGAGGTGAGAATGGGTCCGGATTCAGCCCCCCAACTTCGTCGAGCTGAGCTTTCTGAGGATATGTCCCTAGAGTTTTTAAATGGGACTTGGTTTCTTTAAAAAAAAAAATGTCTCAGCATGGAATCGGGAGAGACTTAATGTCCCATCTAGTGTAAATGCCACCTATTGAGACACTGTGAGGGGTGTTTGTGCCTAACCTTGAGTGACCCTCCATTTGTTCCCAACCCTATTCCACTCATCCTTTAAGTAAGCCTGCACTCCCGACTGGGAAACACTTGCTGTCTTTGGAACCACCACTCCAGTGGTCCTCTCAGAATGCCAAACTCCTCTGCAACCCCCAGTGGGAACCTCGCAGATGCGGATTACTCTTCTAAAGTATTCCCTTGGTCCTTTTCCTGATAAAAGGGGTTGTTGATCTTACCGCGAGGCAATTGGGCTTTTAATAACACGAACTGAGTAAGGGCTTTCTCTGGTGTCTAGTGTTTGGTATCTGGATGGCGCTTGGGTCACCCATCTACCCAACATTTACTGAGTACCTTGTATTGGCTTCCTGCCCCGGGCAGGATTAGTTCCTGCAGCTGTTCACATCTGTGGAGTATGCTGTATCCTCTACTGAGGCTTCCACTGCTGGCAGCCTAGTGGCCTGATAAGAAAGGGTGCTGAGCGGGTCTGATTCACCCATGCTGAGAACTTCTGTTTCTTCCACACCTGCTCCTCCCTCTGCAAACAGCCCAGCCTGCCACCCAAGAACTAGAGTCTTAAGCCTAGATTCTGCTCTGTAATTCCCAGCTCTCCTCCCGCTCCCAGCCCAGCCAGAGCCTGTGATCTCTTCTCCCCAACAGCTGTCCTAGCCCCACTCTCTCCAAGGCTAACCCGGTCCACAATGTTTATTCTTTGGCCAACTGGGAACCTCCTACAGGTTCCTGGGTTTCCAGTCCTGCTCTGGCCCTCTTCCAACTCCTCCCTTTGCTCTATGGCAGAGTCCCAGCAATGCAGGTCTGATCAGGTGACTCCCATACATGCAGCATCTTTTACCGACCTGTAGTGGCTTCCTCTACTTTTGAGATATAGAACTCACATCTGAAGGGACCCAAAGTTTTGCAGGGTCCACTCCTTGACATTTGACTCTCCACTCGCCCCTTTCTATCTACCATTCTGGTGTCTTTTTTTGTTTTAACCCTCAGGCTTATCCTGTTCTCTCCCATGCCTGGGTTACCCACTGAGACATCTCTTGTCTCCTGCTCTCAACTCTTTTTGAGCTCCTCCTCATCCCTACATTATCCACAAATCATCATTTCCCCAAAGGAGCCTCATGCCCTTGACTTCTTTATTACCATGTTTCTTCCCTTCCATCATATGGGATCAGGGACTGTGCCTGCCTTGTCACTCTGTTGTCAGGTTAGGTTATCACGTTAGCACAATGTCTGGATGGATGAGGTGTGTCACAGAACTTTGCGAATGAGTGGGGCTGTCCAATGGGGTTTGTGAAATTGAATGAAATTCAGTTACAAGTCTTTGATTGTGGCAGTTGGCCAAATTGTATCTAAATTGTTCCTTGGGAATTTTGGAAGATGGCAACATTGTTCCAGTCTTTAAGAGGAAATTCTAAAGGCAGTAGTTTGCCACATATTCTCAGTGGACAAGTTCCTTCCTGGGCTGGTCTCAAAATTCTCCATGTAGCCAAGGATGACATTGAATATCTGACCCTCCTGTTTCTACCTCCAGACATGAGCAGCCATGACATTTATGTGGTACTGGAGATAGAATACGGCTTTGCACATGCTAAGCCAGTCCTCTATCAATGAAATTACATCCCCTGCCTGGGCCCAATTATCTTCCTCTGGATCCTCGTCCTGTTCTCAATGTTTGGCACAGAGTAGGTGTTTAATGATTGCTGATAGTGGACTGTTCTGGCCTGGCAGATTCTGTTGACAGTGGGTCCTAAACCATCACCCATTCCCAGAGCCCTACCCTACCCCTCAGAGTCTCATGTCGCCTCTTTTGGCCTCAAGCTTCCCATGTAGTCACAAATGACCCTGAACTTCTAGCTCTCTTGCCTCTACCTCTGAAGTGCAGGGATGATAGGTGTTCCAACAGCACTCCTAGTTTTATGGAGTGCTGGACCAAAGGCTTTGTGCATGCTAGGCAAACACTCACCAATTGACTACAGCCCCAGTCCTAGTGCTTTTCGTAGAATTGGGAACTGAGGTCTCGCTTGGCTCTGGAAGCCCTTCCTCCCTTTCCTGATCAAAGGTCCCTCTATAAAGGAGGGCAGGGGGAGAGGCAGCAACTGAGCAAGATCAGAGGATAGGGAAAGGGTGATGGATTGGTTTTGTCTATGGCTGCCTTTCTCCCCATAAGATGTTGATGGTGGTCAACCATTGCCTACCCCGTTTTGAATATTGGCTTATGAAAATTTTATGGCCTTTTCTGACAGGTACAATGACCTCTAGTTTTTAGGTAATAAAGTTGCAGTTCACAAACAGATTCAGTGACTTCCCAGGCAGCCTAGTTCCAGAGTCCAGGCTTAGTTATTTACTGACTTTTTTTTTTTTTTTTGGAGACAGGGCTTCTCTTTGTAGCCCTGGCTTTCCTGGAACTCACTTTATAGACCAGGGTGGCCTTGAATACAGAGATCCACTTGCCTGTGCCTTCTGAGTGCTGGGATCATAGGTGTGCACTTGGCTGCTGAGTTAATGTTTTAAAGCCTTCTAAAGCAAACCAGGAGGTCCAATGAGGCAGGCCAGTGCTGCACATGACCCTGTGGGTAGGCTAGAGGTATAAAGACCCAGGAGAGATCTCTTTATGACAGTGTTCCTTATTCTGGAGGTTTTCAACCCCCAAATTCGAGCCTTTCCTCTTCTAACCCTGGCTGCTCATCGTTCAACTGCAGCCTTGCCCGGTTAAGATCAACATTATTTTACCTGTGCTCTTCCCTATTCTCAGCCAGCGAATTGCTTTGAGGCAAACCTGAACATTCTGACATTTCACTTACTAGCTAGTGAGTGGGTATGTCTAAAACTAAGGATGTGTGTATGGTGTGCATGCGTGTGTGTGTGTGTGTGCATGAGTGTGCTACATTTGTGTACTCCTTGTGTGTGGAGGCCAGAGGACGACTTCAGCTGTAGTTCCTCAGGTACCACACCCAGCCTGGTTTGTTTTGCAAACTTAAAAAAAAAAAAGGTGAGGGTGCAAAATCCTTTTAGATTTACATCAGTTAAAAGCTAGAATTCCTGCACAACTCTCCCACAAGGGCCTTTGATATCTCACAGGGTCAATGGACATTTGTCAAAAATAAGAAATCAAAATTGGTGACTGGAGAGATGGCGCGGTAGTTAAGAGTTCTTGCTTGGTAACAGTTCAGTTCCCAAGACCCATGTTAGGCGGACAGCTCATGTGGCCTGTGACTTCCACTCCAGGGGATCTGACACCCTCTTCTGGTCCCTATGGGTACCCACACATGTGTGGCACACAAAACTTTATCTTTAACATTTTAATTTTTTTAAAAGATTTAATTTTTAAGAGAAAGCATGTGTGTGTTAGGAGGGTCTTGGGGTATGTGCAGGTGAGTGCAGATGCCTCTGGAGGCCAGAAGAGGGCATCAAATTCCCAAGAGCTACAGCTATAGGCAGTTGAGTCCCCTGAGGTGGGTGCAGGTTAACAACTGAGCAATCTGGACTCAGGACTCTGGAAGAGCATTTGTATGTCTTATCGGCTGAGCATCTTTCCAGCCTCTGGGTTTCAAATCTCTGTAACAAGCTGCAATGTAGATGACATATCACTTCTGAAGCATGCTTCCCTCAAAGCCTGCAGCTCTGTCTATCCATGGGGAGTACACTAGACACACCCAAACTGAAGATGTGCTATAAAATATCCACCAGTTCTTTCCAACACTGTCAAAGTCAAAAAGTGAAAAAAGTCTGAGAAACTCAAAGACTAATGGATGCAGGCTTGTTTATTGGTTCTCCCTCCCATTCACCCCTCATCTATGTTGAAGAAACTGGGCGTTTGCTTTGTAGAACTCGCCTCATTCAGATGTGGCTGGCTGCATCTCTGTGGTACTGTTGGGCCTGTTCTTTTGTCCCGAGTTTCTGCTTTTTATTTATTTATTTATTTTTAAAGACATTTATTTATCTTATGTATATGAGTACACTGTTGCTGTCTTCAGACACACCAGAAGAGGGTATCAGATCTCAGTACAGATGGTTGTGAGCCACCATGTGGTTGCTGGGATTTGAACTCAGGACCTCTGGAAGAGCAGCAGTCAATGCTCTTAACCGCTGAGCCATCTCTCCAGCCCTCTGCTTTGTTTTTTAAACACTACTCCATATTCCTAGTGGAAGAGGACAGCTTGCCTCTTAAGAGCCTCTGAGATCTGCCTTTCTTTCTTCTCCCCTCCTCTTCTGTAATCAGTTTCTTTTAAAAAGTAGTTTGAAGCTGGGCATAGTAGCACACACCTTTGATCCCAGCTCTCAGGAGGCAGAAACAGGCGAATTTCTGTGAATTCAAAGCCAGCCCCATCTACATAGCGAGTTCCAGGACAGCTGGAGACACATAGTAAGACCCTGGGCCTCTGAGGGGGAAAATTATATGTATATATACATATACACTCACACAGATATGAACCAGAGACAGACAGACAGACAGACAGACAGACAGACGCACACACGGACTGGAGAGATGCCTCAGTTGTTAAGAGTGGGAGGCATTTAAGTTCTATTCTTTACTTTTTTCACTTTTTGACCTGGACAGTGTTTGGAAGAACCAGTGGGGTATTTTGTAGCACCCATTGTCAGGAGACTTAAAACTGCTTGTAGCTCCTGCTCCAGGGGATCTGACATCTCTGGCCCCTCAGGCACCTAGACTCATGTGCACATATCCTCACACAGACACAGAATTAAAAATAAAATCTTATATATAAATAACTGAGTCCAGTTAGTGTTGCCAGCATGCACATGGGGGTGCAGCATTTTTCTGAGGACCTACCAGCAGCCACGCCCTTAAAGAGCCAAATTGATTGACTCCCTTTCCCCAGCAGTCATCAGTTGTTAAGGGAGAGACTTTGGGACCCCTCCTCCATCCACTCTGGAATGTTGACTGGCTTGGTCACAGCTGCCTTGTGCAACAGCCATGTGTCCCAGAAGACAGCACGCCATACCATCCCAGCCCATCTGTGGGGCTCCTTCATTCTTCCTCTGGTCAGTCCCCTTCCGCAATGTCTCCTCATTTTCTTCACATTACACCCTCTCCTTCCATTCTTTTCTTCCCTTCAGGCTCAGATACTGATTTGGCAAGTTGGGCCCCAGAACAGGAAACCACCACACAGGTCTCTTTCTGTTTGTCCTTCTTTCTATGCAGAATCACAGTTGTTTGTTTACCTTTTTTCTCCATGTCTTTTATTTTGTCTTTTTTTTTTTTTTTGATGTGAATGGATGCTTTGATCGCATGTGTGTCTGTGGACCATGTCTGTATGTGGGGACATCAGACCCCTTGGAACTGGAGTTACAGACAGTTGTGGCTTGCCATCTGGATGCTGGGCATCACACCCAGGTCCTCTCTGGAAGAATGGTCAGTGCTCTAATTACCGAGCTATCTCTCCAGCCTAGTTAGCTCACTTCTTTAGTGTTTTTGTTTGTTTGTTTTTGTTTTTTGAGACAGGGTCTCTCTTTGTAGCCCTGGCCTTCCTGGAACTCACTCTGTAGACCAGGCTGGCCTCAAACTCACAGATATCTGCCTTCCTCTGCCTCCTAAGTGCTGGGATTAGAGGCATGTGTTACCATGGCCTGGCCTCTTTAGTATTCTCACTCCTTCAGAAATCTCTCTCACCTGATCAGATGGCTGGGGTCAGAGTGTGTTATATGTATGTGTGCTGGTCTCTAAGATGGACCTGAACTGATGGCCTGAGCAGGCTCAGTCTGCCTGTGGGATTCAGAGAGACTCTGGGTGGCAGAGTACAGCCCCCCCTCATCACAGTGGAGAGATTGGTGTTGACTGAATCATGTGGCTGTGAGTCTATTTCTCAGACAATTTGCTTGGAATAAACTTCTAGAATACTAGTCCCCTGTAGCCAGGTCTGTCTTTTAATGTTTTATTTTGTGCCAACTGACTATTGCCAAAATAGCCTTTGGGGTTTGTGCTGTGGAGGAGACTCAACAACTCCCCAGGACACTGGGCAGGTCTCTTCTTAAAATTTTACCTTTTACTTAAGCACTTGCATGTGCTTGCACATATGAGTATATGGGCCCCAAACGGCCTGAAAAGGGCATCGATTCCCTGCATCTTGAGTTATTGATAGTTTTGAGCCACCTGGTGTGGATGCTAGGAACTGATCTCAGGTTCTTTGCAAGAGCAGGATTCTCTCTCAGCCTCTGCGCCGTCTCCCCAGCCCCTGGGTAGGCATCTAACTAGATACTGGTTTCTGAAGCCTACCCCAGACCAATGGAATCAGCATCCTGGAGATATGGCCTGCCTGGGAAGTCCCAAGTGATGAGGTGTGGTGCTGATGCAGTGAGGATGTCTGGGCTGCTCACCGATTGAGTGAAGAGTCAGGCTGAATGTTCACTAGCTCGATCCTGTGCAAATAATTCCCGAAGAAGGGTGATTTAGAGGCTGGGTCTGGGACTAGAAGGTCTTCTCTGGCTTTGCTGGGCTGTACCTGGGAAGGGGTCAACTTGGGGTTGCTGGGGGAAGGGTACGACCCACAGTGAGCTGACTCACCTTGCTTGCAAAGCGAAAGGGAAGGAATCATTTCGTTGACTCATTCTTCCAGTGAAGAAAAAGGGAAAGAGGAAAAAAAAATGCACTGGGTGATTAAGCAAAGATATAACTGAAGGGGTGGAGGAGGGGCAGCTCTACATCTTAGAGTCCTGAGCAAGTCAATGAAACCAGGAAAGCAAAACCTCCGAGCTCTTCAACAGGCCTACGAGGACAGACACTGATGAAATAGCTTTTCAGCAAGGAAACAATGTTTTTTGACAGAATTTGGAAACACTGTTTCTAATAAGAACCTACCGCAGCAATTAAGTATTGAAGCTACTTAGTCCTGCTCCTCCTCTTCTTTCCCCCATTTTTCGTGTGTGTGTGTGTGTGTGTGTGTGTGTGTGTGTGTGTGTGTGTGTGTTTGGTTGGTTTACATGTATGTATAAGTATGTTTCTGTATGCATGTGGGTATGCGTACACATGTGTACACCTACAGTGGAGGCATGAGGTGGATGTCAATCATTCCCCATCATCCGCATCATTCTTCCATCTTACTCATCGAGGTAGGGTCTCCATCAAACCCAGAGCTTGCCATCTGCCTAATCTTGCTAGCCAGCTTGCTTTGAGAACCCCTATCTCGGCTTTATAAGGTTGTCCTTACATGTGGACCACCACGCCTACCTAGCATACGTGCTTGAAGGCAGATGTCCTACTTCTGATCCATCTTCCCCAACCCCTAGAAACTCTTAAGATTATGATGGTTGGAAGTTTGCTGTTTTAATACTGTGTGCAAGAATGACACTCGGGCCTGGGGGGATGGCTCAGCAGTTAAGCGTGTCTCTGCTCTTGCGGAGGACCCGGCTTCAGTTCCAGAACCCACATGGCAGCTCACAACCACATCTAACTCTGGTTCCAGGGCATCTGACGCCCTCTGGACTTCTTGATAATCTGCACACATGTGCATATAAATTCATGCAAGCACACAAATACATAGATAGGCAAGCATACACACATATGTATATATATATATATATATATATATATATATATATATACTTAAAAAAGAATGAAACATGCACATTTTCCTTTTGTGATGCCTCTCCTGTGGTAGGTAAGCTCTACCACTGAGCCACGTCCTTAGATCAAACTTATTCTGATTTTTTTTGCAGCACTGGGAATGGAGTTCTGGGGCTTATACAT
This sequence comes from Tokudaia tokunoshimensis, assembly GCA_036184795.1. Classification (NCBI taxonomy): domain Eukaryota; kingdom Metazoa; phylum Chordata; class Mammalia; order Rodentia; family Muridae; genus Tokudaia; species Tokudaia tokunoshimensis. Next base: position 106,548,211 of record BTHU01000002.1, on the reverse strand, counting down.
GCTAGGCAAGTGCTCCACACCGGCCAGCTACATCCCTAGCTCCCTTGTATACCTTTCCATTGGCAGATAAATGCCACTTTGCTTCTCAATCAACCCCAGCATTTAGTGTCAAGGAGTTTCTGGTCCCAACACTGCACCCTGATCTTAGCTTTGTAGTTTCCATAGAAACAAGACCCCGTGACCTGTCTCAGTCTGGACCTAGGTCAACTCTTGTCCTGGCAACCTGGCTTTACTGGGAGTGGTTCATGAGTGGCTAAAGCAGACCTTTAGCGGACACTCTGTGTCGGGTGTTCTAGATGTTTCCTAGCAGATGCCCTACAGTTCCCGTGCTGTACAGCCTCCCTTCTACAGTGAGTCAGCGAGACTTGACTACCAGACCCAAGGGCAGTCCCCTAGGTATCTTGGGCCGACACACCCTATGTGCTTAGCATTCCGACTCGGCCCCTTTTTTGAGTTTCCAGCCTATATTTCTAAGTACTTACTGAAAAGATCTGGAAAGGCCTTTACATATTTCATATGTAACAGATCAATATAGACTTTTTCTCTTTTCAATGAAAATATTGTGCTTCTTGCTTTCCTTACTCTGACCATTAACCTTAGACTTCGATTAAAACACTAGGCATCCCACGAGTCTTCTTCCTCAATCTCTTGTGGTCAGTGAGTCTGGCTTTCCTCTCATCGCTAGCACAGTATGGAGCACACAGTAGGTTTTCAGAAGGTAGTTTAACAGGTGAATGAGAATCTAGGCATCTGGTGCACTTTCTGACCTTTACCTTGAACTCGGTCAACTCTGCCACCTCTGGGCCCTAGCTTCCTGGACATGCTCAGGAAGAACCAGGGAGAGATCTGGGGGTCTCCAGTGTACTCTGTGACACCTTCTTTGAGCCTGGATCATGGCATTTTTAGCTCTTTGTTGGTCTATTTCTCTAGTCAGTTGTTGGCTCTGAGCAACTGCTAAGCATGTACAGCGTGCCTTTTCTCCAGCCTGGCTCACAGCCATTTGCAGAGGTCTGTGGAGCAAATGCTTTATCTGGTGCTCACCCCCAGCAGTGGCTGTGGTGGAGAGGAACAGAGGACCTTTGGAGGTTTGGGACAGGATCACCTCAGGGTGAGTCAGGAGGTGTAAGCCATCTGGGGGCATCTTCCAGAAATCACTTCCCTTGGGCCATTCCCTTGAAGATTCTCACCTGCACCCTGCTCTTCCTCCCCCTTGAACAGCTTGCTTTCTAATCCTGCCTTCATTTTGAAGCTATACTCCCCCCCACCCCCAGTCTCTTCAGGAAGCCCCAAGGCCGTGGGCTGCTTATCAGTCTGCATTTATTGCGTGTCAGGTCTGTCTGTGAGTAGAAACCAGGAGCCAAAGAAGGGGGGGGGGGTCATCTAAGCACCCCTAGTCTCTGAAAGCTTATTATCAAGTGTATCACTCAGGGTCTGGAGGGATGGTTGGTGGGTAAGAGCATTTGTTACTCTTGTCAAGGCCTGGGGTTCTGTTCCCAGCACCACAAGGTGACTTACAAACTGTCTGTAACTCCAGTTCCATGAGATCTGACACCCTCTCTTCTAGCCTCGGGCACCAAGCATGCACAGGGTACATGTACATACACTTGGGCAAAGTCTTCATACATGTACAGTAAAATAAATAATTAAAAGTATATTACAATAACCACTAAAAATAGATTTTTTTTTTTGAGGCAGAGTCTTACTATGTATCTCTGGTTGGCCTAAAACTTCTTATGTAGACCAGGCTAGCCTCAAACTGAAAGAGATCTGTCCTTCTCCTAGATTCCCAGTGCTGGGATTAAAGATTTATGCTCCCATGCCCACCTCATGTGTAGTCTATTTAAGTCACCTTGCTGTTCTTGTCTCTGGAGGGCAAGGGGCACTGGCAGCCACCAAGAGGTGACCGGAAAGCCTGGAAACAGAGAGGAGATACACGTCACTACTAAGGACATCTTTAGTCTGGAAGAAAATAAAATGACAGCACCTGCTTGTCGGGTTTTGCTGCTGCCCTGTGCATTCATTCAGGCATTTGCTTTTTACCTCAGCTACTTGAGAGTAGGTTACATTCATTCACCCATAATGCTTCAGTGCACAGACTCCATAACTCATATGGCCACTGTGCTCAGGAAATTTAACATGGATACAGTATTTCTCATTATTTCCATGTGTATGGGTGTTTTCCCTGCATGCATGTATGTATGCACTGTTGGAGCTCCTGGAACTAGAGTCATGGCTAGCTGTGAACCACTGTGTGGGCGCTGAGAACTGAATCCATGTGGGCGCTGAGAACTGAATCCATGTGAGTGCTGAGAACTGAATCTATGTGTGTGCTGAGAACTGAATCCATGTGAGTGCTGAGAACTGAATCCATGTGAGTGCTGAGAACTGAATCCATGTGAGAGCTGAGAACTGAATCCATGTGAGTGCTGAGAACTGAATCCATGTGAGTGCTGATAACTGAATCCATGTGTGTGTTGAGAACTGAATCCATGTGTGTGCTGAGAACTGAATCCATGTGAGTGCTGAGAACTGAATCCATGTGGGTGCTGAGAACTGAATCCATGTGGGTGCTGAGAACTGAATCCATGTGAGTGCTGAGAACTGAATCCATGTGAGTGCTGAGAACTGAATTCATGTGAGTGCTGAGAACTGAATCCATGTGAGTGCTGAGAACTGAATCCAGGTCCTCTGCAGGAGCAGCAAGTGCTCTTAACCTCTGGGGCATCTTTACAGCTCCAAGTTCCCACTTTCTAAAAACCACACAGTATATTAGTTTCATCTCATCCCTGTCCCAGTCCTGGAACCAGCCATTTCTTGGGGGAAAAACCCAAGTTCTCTATGGACTGGATGTCATCTGGGTTTATTGTTCATCCTTTAGTGTCCACATGTCTTGGGGCTGTAGTGTAGTTGATAAGAGTACTTGCTTAGCATGCATGATGCCCTGATTCAATCCCTGGTAACACACACACACACACACACACACACACACACACACACACACACACATACACTCTCCATCCTCTCTCTATCTCCTTGCTTATCAAGTTGGACTCTTGCTGATGGCATGCATTTTGTGAAATCATAATAATTTTTTATATCGTAATTGTTGCTTGAAAGCACAAGTTGACTTGGTGTTCATTCATGAACAGTGCAGTGGAGGCTCTCCTTTGTATTCTTAGGGATGAAATTTTGCTGGGACAGTATATATGAGTGTGCAGTGTGTGTGTGTGTGTGTGTGTCTTAAGTGGAGACTACTTCCAGCCATTTGGGCCATAGAGGTTAGGAAAGAATGTATTTGGTTTAGGATTAAGTCTGAGGCTTAATCTTGCCCCTGCTTTGGAGTGGAGAGGCTGCCCCATGCAGCATGGCTGGTGGGCAAGAGCTGGAAGTAAAGAATAGGCTTGGCGTGCCTGGAAACCTTAAGATCCCTCAGGGGAACCATCAGGACAGGAGTTGACTGCAGCATGTGCTGTCCTGGTAGCAGTGAGGGAGGGGGAATGAGTGGGTCAGGCCTTCAGTTTCCTTCACTGTGCAGAGGGTGGTACTCAGAGAGATGTGGGATTCTGGGGAGGATTTTGGGGCCAAGCCCAGAGTGCAGTGAGGCATGAACACCCCCACCCCCACCCTACCCACCCCCGCCATTTGCATCTTGCCCCTTCTTCCTTTAGCCAACACCTTCTCCTTTCCCTCTCAGCTCAGTCTTGCCCTATTGGTTTTGTCCTCAGGCAGAAGGCCCAGCGGCCCTGTTGCTTGGTTCCCTTTCAGTGTGCTTGAATGCCTGTGGCCTGCTTAGCACAAAGCCCTCCTTTTCCAGGGCCCCTGCTCCTGGGCAAGGCTAGGGGAGCTGGCCCTGTGTTCTGTGCTTCACTGTGGCAACAGGGCAGTGAGTCGAAGGAGGGTCTAGGCTGTGAGCTGAGGCTGCCATACGTGGGCTCTGCTTGGGGGGAGCTGCCCTCTGAAGGCAGAGCAGAGAGGGGCCCCGTGAAGGGTGGGCAAGCTCTCTCTCTGGAGTTCCTGAGCAAGGAAGGTGCCCATGTACCTAGGGACCCTTGGGTACTTCTGAAGGGCCTGGACTAGATCTCAGGACAGTGGGTCAGGGGGAGAGAAAACATGGGAGACACTGGAGGAAGGGTTCACGAATTATATATAAATATTAAAGGTGTGTGTGTGTGTGTGTGTGTGTGTGTGTGTGTATACACATGTGAATGCAGGTACCCACAGAGGCCAGAAGAGGGCATTGGATCCCTGGAACTTAAGCGACAGGTAGTTGTAAGCTACCTGCTGTGGATGCTAGGAATCAAACTTAAGTCCTTTGCAAGAGCAGCAAGTGCTCCTAATGGTTGAGTCGTCTCTTCAGCTCCAGTCATGATGTATCGTTTCTGTTTGTGTTTGTTTGTTTTGAGACAGGGTCTTTCTACATAGCCCAGGATATCCTGAAACTTACTCTGTAGACCAGGTTTGCCTCCAACTCACAGAGATCCACCTGCCTCTGCCCCCTGAGTGCTGAGATTAACAGGTATGGTGGCTCACACAAAGGTTATGATGTATCTTAATTCTCTCTGCGTTGATTTTAAGAAGCTCCAGCCCTGAGATGCAGACTGAGGTCTGACTGACTCTCCTTTCCCCTCCCCAGACATCCTTCTACGGTCGCTTCAGGCACTTCTTGGACATCATCGATCCTCGAACACTCTTTGTCACTGAGGTGAGTTACAGCCAGCACAAAGGCCTTTGTAACTCCTTGTCACTTTGGAATGTGTGGGTCATCATAAAGGAAGAGGAGGTGAAGAAATTAAGAAAGGTTCAGGTGAGAGGACGGTCATACATCTCTGTGTTTGTCTAGCTTAATTAACCAAGAAGGCATCCCTACATGTGCTGTGAGCTTTCTCCCACAATTCTGTTGGCTCTCACTCGACGCTTTTGAGAGAAACAGTGTTTCTATTATTGAAACCTCAATGTCATTGTTACCAATTATGTAAATTATATACTCAGCATAAAAGCTCAAACAGGGCCCAAGGTAGGGCTCGGTAATGTAGCACTCACAGGTGCTAGACCCTGGATAGATGTCCAGTGTGGTGGGGTCGGGGGTGGGGATCCAGCAATCTGGATGTGGTCAGCAGAGCAAAGGATACCTTTCATTATGTTCCTTGCTCAGTTCCCCACTCTCCTGAGTGACCATTGTCCATAGCTTTTAATGTCTGGTTTGTTAAGGCATTATTTGCCTCTAAAATTGAACAGCTCTATATATTTTGACAAACATATTCAGCCACATATTCATGGCCATAATCATGTGAGAGATGGCTCAGCCAGTAAATGGCTTTCCTCATAAGCATGGGGATCTGAAGTTAATCACCAGCACCCATGTGAAGAACCAAGTGTTCCAGCCCACACTGCTAACCTCAGTGCTGGGCAGTCAGAAACAAAGGGACCCCGGGCCTCCCTGGTGAGCTAGTGTATTCCTGTCAGTGAGCTCCAGACCAATGAAAGACCCTGTTTCAAAGGAGGTGGATGGCAAACCCAAGGATGACACTGAGGTTGTCCTCTCTTGTCTCCACATGCACACATGCAAGCACACGTGCAACCGTACACACAGGAACACCATAGACACATGAACTTAAAAAAAAAAAAAGCCAGGTCCAGTAGCCTTCCTGAGTAAGCTGGGGAGGTGGAGGCAGGAGGATCACTGTGCTCAATCAGACTAGTCACACGATGAGCTCCAGGTTCATTGAAATACCCTGCCTCAAAAAAATAAGGCATACAGTGATTGAGGCAAGCACCCAGTGCTAGCTAACCTCTGGTCTCCACATGCGCACTGCACACACAGGCACATGCACCTGCATGTGCGTATGTGCACAAGCAAATGTGTTCACACACACAGGGTGTAAGGCATTTGTATCGTTCTCGATGGCCTATGCTTGTGGAGCCAATCCTGTCTGACCCCAGCTCCCATCACTTTCTCGTTATGCTGTTAGACTGCAGTGCTCATTGAATTCCACAGCCACCTCTTCCCTCTAGTGCCCTGCTTTGACATCCACCTGTGTTGCTGCATCTGTCAGTCAGGAGTCTCTTAATGCTGGGAAATGTTCCATTGAAAACATGCTCAAGAATTTGTTTGTCCATTGACTTGTTAGCGGACATCTGGACCTTTTCCAGTGTGTGACTATTATGAATAAAGCTGCTACAAATGTCCTTTGTGTGGATGTATGTTTTCTTCTTTCTCTTTCTGTTTTGTTTTGGAGAAAGGATTTCACGAGGTAGCCCTGGCTATGTTGGAACTTGTTTTGTAGACCAGGTTGGCCTTGGGAACAAGATGGCTAGCTTGTCAAGCAAATGTGGAAAATATATGTTTAACTTTTTGGGAAATTATCATACTGCTTTTCAAAGTGGCTCTCCATGTGACACTCCCATCAATGATGTTGACACTCCTGACGGTTCTGCCTCCTCATGTGACACTTGCTGTTATCTCTTGACCTTAACCAAAAGGCTGAGAAGCAATCAGTATTATTAAACTGATGAAATAATTCTTTTCAGGGACAACTTAAGAAATGTGTCTTTTCCTATGAATTTGAAGAATGAATGTGGGGACTCACCTTCATATGAATAGCACACAGTTATTAGCACATGCTGGGCAAGACCGTTTGTGTTTTTAGTTTTATTTATTTAAAACATGTATTTTTATTACTTTTTATTTACATGTGTGTGTGCATGTGCATGTGTGTGTTCATGAAGTTCACCATGTGTGTTCTGGTGGCCGAGGAGGCCAGAAGAAGATGTCAGAGCCCTAAGTTACAAGCAGTTGCTAGTTGCCGAATACAGGTGTGCTGGGAATTGAACTTGGGTCCTCTGGAAGAGAAGCGAGTGCTCTTCAGTGCTGAGCCATCTCTGAAGCCCCCTTATTTTTATTTTGTGTAGGTATATTTATTTAATGTGTAGGTATATTACGGGAACTGGTTCTTTCCTTTTACCACGTGGGTTCTGGGGATCGCACTCAGCTCGTCAGGCTTGTTAGTGCCTTTACTCACTGAGCTCCCTCGCCAGCCCTGTCTTTATAAATTGATACACAACACACATATCTTTGCAGTTCCATGTCATGATTCTATCTATACCCATAGACCTCTGCCATGTTCATAGCGGAGTAAATGACATTGGTCCGTCCCTCTCAAACATTTGCCAGACCTTTGTGGTGACTGAAACATTCCACATCCATTAGCTTATCAGAATCACAAAGATCTGTCCCACTAGAGGCTGCTATTACACATCCCATTCTACAGATGAAGAATGGAAAGTCGAGGCTCATTGTGCACACAGAGCTGCCCTGGGAGGGGAATAGGAGCAGGTACACTTGCCTGCAGACTGGGTGCTTGATGGGTTTGCATTCCTGTTAAAAAACAAATCTGAGTTTCAGAACTTGGCCAAGATCATTCAGCCAGCAGCAGAATTGAGCTCCATCCCCTAATGCCCTGCTCCCTGAGGCTCCTTACCGAGCCTCAGAGGTGGCCTCCTGCCTGCCAGAAGGGCCCTGTACCTGTCTGTCTGGCAGGGATCCACAGGCCTCAGGGTGGACTTACTCTCAAGTCATGTCTTCAAATCTTGCCTTTGTTGCTGGGGTTTGTTTGTGTGTGGGTTTGGATTTTTGGAACAGAGTCTTGCTGTGGAGCTCTGGCTAGCCTGGAACTCATTAGCCCAAGCTAAGCCTCAAACGCACAATCTTCCTGCCCGGGTTCAGCGCTTATATTTTGAAAGGCCCCCAACACATTTGTTTATCACTAACCCAAAGGCATGTTGGGAGAAAGCACAAGGCTTTCTGGGTACATGGACATTAAACCACCCGGTAGTGTACCTGTGTAGCATCCCAGAACATTAAGTGTGGGGATTACTCTGATATGTGGTTTCCTACTACACCTCAGCAAGAACATAAGGCCTGGACATTTTGCTATCTGGCTTTATTGACCCTAGTGGCCTACCATCCCTAAAAGGCCAAGTCTGCTGAATACTTTATCTGGATTCTCTTATAATGGAGGTAACTACATAAAATTTGGAAGAGCACCAAACTTGAAAGACTACTTTTTGAGCCCAGTAATATTTCATCCCAGAAAGTTCTAGAACTGTTTAAAACCAGATACAATTCTAATTCTGAAATCCGGACAGAAATTCCGCTTGCTTGTGAGGAGTAAATGGAATTCAGTGCTTAACTTAAGGCTGGGGGTGTTGATGGTGGCCTTGGAGGTATTGTGGGGGGATGAATGGACTTGGGAGACCCTCAGTGCTCCTCAGACCTCCATGAGCAGGGAGGCACTGGGGACAGAGGAGGTGCTGCAGGGCTGGATCCCATCTGTGCTAGGAACCCACCCCCCTCCTCCAAGGACGCCCTCCTCCCTCCCACACTCAGCATCACCTTTGTTGCTGACTCCCACCGTCTACATCTTGCTTCAAATCTTTGCTTTTTTGTTGTTGTTGCTCATTTTGATTTTTTTTAAATTTAATTTTTTTTTATAAAATGGTGTCTTGCTGTTTAGTCTAGGCTGACCTGGAACTCACTAGGTAGCTCAGGCTGGTCTTGAACTCACTGTAATCCTTCTGCCTCAGGTTGGCAAGTGCAGGGATTATAGGTATGTACTACCATGCCTAGCGAAACTCTTGCGTTTGAAAGACCACAACTTCTTTTTTTATTTTTTTTTTCTCGAGACAGGGTTTCTCTGTGCAGCCCTGGCTGTCCTGGAACTCACTCTCTAGACCAGGCTGGCCTCGAACTCAGAAATCCACCTGCCTCTGCCTCCCGAGTGTTGGGATTAAAGGTGTGCACCACCACTGCCCGGCAACTTCTTTGTATAATACTAACCCATTTTGGGCTGGTTACTTAGTACTAATTAATAATAATCAAACCTCAGGCCTCCCTTTCCCATTCACAGTTAAAATGTCCAAGCAACGTCGATGTTTACTAATTAGAAATTAATCCAGGCAACAGTGACTTTCAGATATCGTTCAGATCACACACGTTCCTTTCCTTCATAGATGTATGGTAGTCTTCTAGGCCTTTCCCTTCACTGCCCACAGGAGTTGAGGATTGTTTCTAGTAGCACGTGTGGGCCTCTTGGGAATTTTGTATTCTCAGAAAATCTTGAATCCCTCAAAGTCTTCCAGGGCCCCACATGAACCTCCAGGCCAGCAAGGCAGCAGACTCAGCCCTCACCAGAAACAAAGGCAGTGAGAGGAGAGAGTCTCTGACCTTAGTGAGTCCTGCTGGACTGGGGGATGCATGACATACCAGCCCTCACCCCCCACCCTTATACTGGAACTCATGTCTTCAGGACCCTTCTTTACTCTCAGGCCTGTGGCTGGTGTCCTGGAAGGCAGTGTGGAGTGGTGACTGCTTGGTTGGAGGTCTGAGGACAGAGAGGACAGTAAAGGACATGAGAAGGTGGCTGTGTAAGCTGGAGGTCCCCAGAGAGGAATGATCCCGGGCAGCTTGGGCCACCTGCAGCCCCAGATCTGAGGCAATCTCGGAGTCTGCGGATAGAATCGTCTTCAGAAGGTTTTGCAGCTGTTGGCTTGCAATTTATAACTGGCCAAGCTTTAAAAAGATTCCAACCCTTGTATGTGTAATGAGGCAGAGGCAATTTTATCCACCGTAATTTCTCTTAGGAAGAAGGCTGTCTTTGTTCTCGGATGCCTTGAACGAGCTTCAGAGGAGGAGGAGGTGTCTCTGCTTGACAGCGGGGAAAGAATTGTGCTTTTTGATTCTAAAAGGAGAGGGGGGAGGGGAGAAGAAGAGGAGCAAACAGTGAGAAGGAGCAGGAAGACAGGTGAGCTGGAAGATTGGCACATGAGGTGCACTCGAGATGAGGCTGGGCTCTGCTGAGCGCATTCCTGGCTAGAGAAAGTTATAACTGTGTACCAGGGCCCCCTCCATGACTGTTCCAAGGAATCCTTGGCACAGTCAGTATGGGTCATGAAACTGCTGCTAGTAGATGATTTGGGAGCTTGGAGGACTGAGTCTCTTGTCCAGGGTCCAGTGTGCAGCATCCAGCTCACCAAAGGAGGCTTGCAGAGACCCATGGGAGATGTCACACCCTCCCAGGGAGGCCATGGAACGCAGTCTAGAGCTCTGAAGGCGAGGCTGGACTATATGGCACCTTTTTTTTGGTTTGTTTATTTGTTGTTTTGTTTTTGAGGGGAAAGGAGAGGCAGTCAGGGGTCTCACATTCTAGGCCAGGTTAGCTTGGAGCTCGCTATATTGCCCAGGCTGTTCTCAAAGCTCACAATGTGGTTGACATCACCCCTAAATTCCTGCATCCACTCCCAGAGTTCTAGGGCTACAGATAGGTGTCTTCCCTGATCCATGATGGATTTTGTCCTTATTGTTATCTTGTTGTTTTGAGGCAGTATCTTACAATGTCACCTTAGCTGGCTTGGAACTCACCATGATGACCAGGATGGCCTTGAACTCAGAGATCTACCTGCTTCTGCCTCCTGAGTGTTAATATTAAAGTTCTGTACCATCATGCCTGGGTTTTCTTTTTTCTTCTTAAAGACAGACTCTCACCTTGTAGCATAGGCTTTCTTTGAACTCATTATGTAGCCAAGGCTAGCCTTGAAAACATTATGATTCTCTTGCCTTTGCCTCCCAACATGAGTCAATATACCTAGGTCTAAATTTATCCTAATTTTATCTAAAAGTACCATGAATTGGTTATTTAAAGGTTAACATGAGATCATCTTGAAAACAGAGAGTATAAACTGAAATAGTAGTGTGTGTGTTTGTGTGTGTGTTTGTGTGCACATGGGTGTTTTGCCTGCATGTATGTCTATGTATAATATGTCTGCTTGACCAGAAATGGAAATCAGATTCTATGGGACTGGATATATAGATAGTTGTAAGCCACCATGTAGGTGCTGAGAATTGAACCGGGGTCCTCTAGAAGAGAAGCTAGTGCTCTTAACTGCTGAGCCATTTCTCAGCCTCAGAAATATAATAACCCACACTCAGTACTAATATCAATGTAGTAATTCAGAACTATGTTGAGTGTATTGTAGGTTAGAATAAATAACAATAGTTGGGGGGGGGGCTGGTAGCTCAAGCCTTCAGTCCCAGCACTTGGGAGGGGGCAGGAGAAGGATCAGGAATCCAATGTAGTCTCAAGTACATGGAATCCTATTAAAAACAAACACTGGTGCTGGAAAAGTGGCTCAATGCTTTTCCAGGAGTCCCAAATTCAGTTGAACAGTTTACAATTGCCTGTAATTCCAGTTCCAGGGGGTCCAGTCCTCTCTTCCAATCTCCGTGGCACCAACACACATTTGCACACACATATGTGCATGTACACAAATAAGAATAAAAATTTAAACAGAAAACAAACAACCCCAAGTAACTACTGGTGTTGGGACCTGGGGCTGTCACCGTGGGAGCAGGGGGATTAGAGAAAGAGCTTGAGGTATTGCATTTGAACCAGGGACATCAGTGTGAAGTCAGGACTTCACACCATGTGTGCACGCATACACGTCTCGTACATTTCCCAGTTTTCTGGGTTTGCTCACTGAAAAGGCTGAGTGAGATGTGATGCTCTAGTATCTTTGAGCACACCAGCTTTCAGGCCCTGGGTCCTAAATGACATTGCACAAAAAGATATAGGGCTCATTGAGAGTTTGAGGCAGGGAAAGTCACTATGGGAAGTGAGAGACTGCCGTGGAACTGAGGGATTCGCACGTAGAACCTGGCTTGGAGAAACACCACTGGCTGTGTTTGGACATTTGACATTGAGAGGATAGATGGATGGATTCTAATACCTTGAACAAGGAGAAAGCAAGTTCACAGACTGGCCAGGTGCTTCCGCAGCCAGTGCTTGCCCCGCAAGCCTGGTAAAACTGAGTACAATCCCTGGATGCCAAGGAAAAGTGAGAGACGTGGGCCAAGTCACACAGCTGCCCTATGACATCCGAACAGGCATCGTAGCATATACAAACAATGATAATAAATAAAATTTATAAACAGTCTGCTAGTCTAGTTATTCTGAAATGCGGGCCTAGTGGTTCCATGGCAGTCGCTGTGAGGCTATCTTACCCAGTATAAATATCTTCAAGGGGAAAGAGTTGCTTTAGCTCATGGTGTCAGAGGTTTCCCTTCATAGTCCAAACCACCCTCCATTCTGCAGCCCTGGTGAAGCTGCAGGAGCTCATGGTGGAGGTCGCCCATCAGGGACAGATGCCTGTCCAGGGGCAACTCCTCTGGGTCCCAGCATGATGGCTGGTGCCTCTCACATTAGGACAGTGGTCCCTGGCTTTGGGAATCTTCCGAACAGAGTCTTCCCAGAAATGCCTGAGTGCTTCACTGTCTCCCAGGTTCTTCTGGGTCTAATACTGTCATGGCGCACCCTGGTACACCTCCATTTAACAGCAGATCTGGGTCAGGTTCATTGGTGGACACTAGTACTGTGGAGTGGAGGTTCTCAGAAACAGGACATTAATCTCCTCTCAGTATCACCTACTGGGGCTGAAGGTATGGCTTAGCTGGAATGAGGACCTGAGTTTGGGTCCCCAGCACACACGTAAGAAGCTGGTTGTGGTGTTCTGTGTCTGTAAGCCCAGCAATGGAGAAGAAGGGATCCCTGGGGTTTGCTGTTCAGCCCCTGTAGCTAGTCCATGGGCTCCAGGTTCAAAGTGAGACTCTGTTGTGGAGAGTTAGGAGCAGAGCAGTAGAGAAAGACACCAGAAATGACCTCTGACCTCCACAGACACACCCACCACCCACCACCCACCACATTTACACACTTGAGTTCATGGGCACATGCATGCAAACATGCACACACACCTCTGCTTATTTAGTAGTTGCAAAGAGGAAAAGATACCTTTATGAAGAGATTGGAGCACATCCTTTAACTGAGTCCCATCTTTTTTTTTTTAGATATATTTATTTATTTCATATATGTGAGTACACTGTCACTGTCTACAGACACACCATAAGAGGGCATCAGATCCTCATTACAGATAGTTGTGAACCACCATGTGGTTGCTGGGAATTGAACTCAAGACCTCTGGAAGAGCAGTCAGTGCTCTTAACCGCTGAGCCATCTTTCCAGCCCAAGTCCCAGCTTTTTAAACTGGGAGTTGTGACCCCCCCGCCCCCATACAGGGAAATGAGAGTAGAAGTTGTGAAAAATTTGGCAACCCAAAAGGTCTGTGAACAATATAAAAACCAAAACTTAGTTAAAAATCAAACCTGCAATGAGTCCAAGGTGTAATTGCCACAGGCACCTTTGCTGCAGCTCAGGTCTGAACACCCAACAGGCACACTTTGCACTGTTCACACTCTTCACACTACACAGCCCCAGCAAACACTGCCCAACACCTCAGCACAATTCAACATGGCTCTGGGTTGCATTAGAAGTTTTGATTAAAAGTTGCTGTCCGAGGGCTGGGAGGATGGCATACTTAGTAAAGTGCTCTCCACACAAGTGTGAAGACTGAGTTTGAGCCTCAGCACCCGTGTGAATAGCAGCCAGTTCACTGACATGTACGTGTAAAGGTGGCAGTGTGGAGGCAGAGACAGGAGATCCCTGAGGCTCACTGGCCAAGCAGCTTAGCCTATCATTCAGATCAGTGAGAGACTGTCAAAAAACAAGGTGGATGGTTCCTGTGGTGTTTTGAATATGTTTGGCCCAGGGAGTGGCACTGTTAGAAGGTGTGGCCTTGTTGGAGTGGGGGTGTCACTGTGGGCGTGGCTTTAAGACCCTTCTCCTAGCTGCCTAGAAGATAGTCTTCTCCTAGAGGCCTTAGAGGCCTTCAGATGAAGATGTAGAACTCTCAGCTCCTCCTGAACCATTCCTGCTTGGATGCTGCCATGCTCCCACCTTCATGATATTGGACTTAACCTCTGAACCTGTAAGCCATCCCCAATTAAATGTTGTCCTTAGAAGAGTTGCCTTGGTCATGGCGTCTCTTTACAGCAGTAAAACCCTAACTAAAATAGCTCCTCACCTCTGGACTACACACACACACACACACACACACACACACACACACACACACATACACAAAGGTTTTATACCCTCCACTCACATGCATCCACACACATACATACACATGTGCAAAAAGTCCTAGAGTTTCTTTTAAAAATAAACATTAAATTTCTAAGAAAGCCGGGCGGTGGTGGCGCACGCCTTTAATCCCAGCACTTGGGAGGCAGAGGCAGGAGGATTTCTGAGTTCGAGGCCAGCCTGGTCTACACAGTGAGTTCCAGGACAGCCAGGGCTACACAGAGAAACCCTGTCTCAAAAAAAAACAAAACAAAACAAAAAAAAAATTTCTAAGAAAAAAACCATGCAATCTATGCATGAACAAATCTTAAAAATTAAAAATCATTAAATGAAGTTTGGTGGAATTAGAATACTTTCTAGAAATTTTTTAAATGGCCCTAAAACATACTTTTGCCATTTTGCAGTACATATTTATGTTTAGTGATGATCTCAGCATTGCTTATAAAGTCAAAATGTCTGTCAGCTCTGGAAACTGTTACAGATGCTCTACACTCTGCAATACCAGATATCCAGCCGAGATTTAGAATTGGTATTATTAGTTTTGTTCTTTGGAAAGAGTTTCACTAAGTAGCTTTGGCTGACCTGGAATTCATTTTTGTAGAGTAGGCTGACCTAGAACTCACTCTGTAGAACAGACTGGGCTGGAACTTGCAGCAATCCTCCTGCCTCTGCCTCCTAAATGTTGGCATCGCAGGTGTGCATGCTGTACCCTACTGAGATTTAATTCTTTTGTAAAAATATAAACACCTTCATGGAGTGGTGAATTGTTTAAACCGTTTTGGCTATAGGGGATGATGATGTGTGTGGGGGTCACTTGTTCACTGCACCTGCCCAAGAGCTCCCTGGATTTGCGAATGAAACACACACACACTCACACACACACACACACACACACACACACACACACACACACACACACACGCGCGCGCGCGCACACCAGCTAATTTTGATATGCCTTGACTAGCTCAATGGTTTGGCACTTCTAAAGCTCCCCACTGCTAGCACACACTTCCCTCGGGTATTTCTGTCTTAACACCTTTTAAATCTGTATTTTACCTTTGCTGCCCTGTTACCTTCTGGGCAGCCCCTCACCCCATAGGGCCACACTCACTTTCCACCTCCATTGTTGGATGCTTTCTCTCCTGCAGTTCTTAAATCTGATCTTTTCCCTCTGAGTTGTGATTATTCCCTCTTTGTCCCTTCCCTCTCAGTCCCTTGCCCACACAATCTAAAAGTCCTACTTCCATCTCTCTGCCCAGCCATTGGCTCTATGGCAAATCTTTATTACCAATCAAAACCATCTGGGGGCAGCGACCCTCAGATCCAGAAACGTGGCTTTGGTAGCCGAATTAAGACAAAGCATTAGAACCAATTCCCAACACCTTCATCTCACTGTTATGTAAATGTCTTTATTTTTTAATACATGAAAAATTATATGTATCCAAAATTGTTATAATTTTTTAACTTAACATTAAACACATTTTATTTTATGTTTGTTATATCTATCAGTGTTTTGCCTGCATGTATGTCTGTGTACCACATGTGTGCAGGTGCGTCTAACACCAGAAGAGGGCGCTGGATCTCCTAGGACTGGAGTTAGGTCCCAGTTGTGAGTCACCATGTGGGTTCTGGGAACCAAACTTGTGTCCTCTGGAAGGGAGCCTCTTAACCCCGAGCCATCTCTCCAGTTCTTCATAGCTTTTACTTCTTTTTAGATTTATTCTATGGCGCTGAGTGGCAAGTGTTCACTTTAGTAGCACATATGCTAGAAATGGAACTTTACAGAGATTATCCTGACTCCTGCACAAATATAATATGCCATTTGTGAAGCATCCTATTAAAAGGAAGGAAGACATGCTCAGTCGCTACGTAACAACATCATATCGTCATGCTATAAAATTTTAAATCATTTTTTTTACTATTGGCCTTTCAGTTGGTTTCGGGTTTTTAAAAAATTAAATTATATTTTAATTTATTGTGTGTGGAGGTGGGTGGAGGGAGGGAGAGGGAGATTGTGCTTATATGCTGCAGTGCAAATGTGAGGTCAGAGAACAACTGATGGACTCAGTTCTGTCCCACCACGTGGGGCCTGGGGAATGACTCAGCTGTCAGGCTTGGCAGTAACTGCCTTTCCCTGCTGGGCCACCGCACTGGCCCTGTAATGGGATTTGCATTCTAAATGCCCAAGAAGCTGGGAA
Organism: Tokudaia tokunoshimensis; assembly: GCA_036184795.1. Lineage (NCBI taxonomy): Eukaryota > Metazoa > Chordata > Mammalia > Rodentia > Muridae > Tokudaia > Tokudaia tokunoshimensis. Next base: position 106,531,986 of record BTHU01000002.1, on the reverse strand, counting down.
GATGGCTCACTGTGTAAGAGTGCTTACTGGACAAGCATGAGGACATGGGTCTGGATTTCCAGAGCTCATGTGAGAAGACGGGTGTGGACTGTGTGTCAGAGGCAGAGATGGGATTCCTGGGACTTATTGTCCATCAGTCTAGCTCCAGGTTCAGTGACAGACCCTGTCTCAAAGGAATAATGGCAGAGAGTTATAAAGCAGGACGCCTGATGCCTTCATCCGGTCTCTGCACATGTACATAATGGGTCTGTGTGCGCATGTGCATGCACACACACACACACACACACACACACAAATCCACATGCACACACACACCTATCAAATTGCATGTCAAGTTTTTGTCTATTTGCATGCATTTTTGTGATACCTACCACACTGGAAATAATAGGTTGTGGGAACTGAACTCAGGACTTCTGTAAGAGCAACACATGCTCTTAACTACTGAGCCAGTTCAGCCGGTCATACTCTCATCTCCCTTAATATAATTTAGGTCATAGTTGGTTTTTTAAGTCTCTTAGGCATATGGCCACTAGTTTCCTACAGGACATACCACCAATCTCCCACCAAAATGGACCAGTTTATTTCCTTGGCTCTAAGATGACTGGAAGTCAGCTTTGGGGAAACTGCATGTCCCTGGTTCTTCCTCTCTCTGGGCTTGCAGAACATGGTTCATAGCCAGTGGGAGACAAGGACTTACTCAACCAGGTTTAGCCTGCTCTCCTGAGAAGGTAGAAGAAAGGGTTTAGGATGGTGACCAAGTTACCTTTAATTATTAACCTGACACAGCCCAGAGCAATTGTTCTCAACCTGTGGGTCACAACCCCCATGGGGGCTGCATATCAAATATCCTGCTTATAAGGTATTTACATTATTCCTCACATCAGCAACATTAGAGTTATGAAGTAGCAATGAAATAATTTTATGGTTGGTGTTATCACACCATGAGCTGTATTAAAGTGTTACAGCATTAAGAAGGTTGAGAGCCGCCATCCTAGAGTCATGTGAGAGAGAAAAGCCTTGTTTGTAGAATTGCCTAGATCATGTTGGCGTATGGGCATATCTGTGAGGACCTGTCTTGATTGGTGTAGGAGGGCTGGGTCCACTGTGGGTGGCACTATCCCTAGGTTCATGAGCTGTATATTAAAGCTAGCTAAGCATGGGCCTGTTAGTGAGTAAACCAGAGATTGCACCAACAAGCAGTATCTCTCCATGGTTCCTGCCGTGACTTCCCTCTGTGATGAACTGTGATATGGAAATGAAGCCAAATAAATCTTTCATCTCTATTTAGTCTTTGTTCAGAGCAGTTGTGACAGCAACATAAAGGAAACTAGGACATGACAAGGGAAGGTCTGCAGACTGCTTACAGCACTGTGACCCTGAGTTCCTCTGCTTGGAACTCTTAGCAGACACAAGGCCAGCCCTGAGACAAGCATCAGCTGTGGAATGGTCAAGGCAGGAAGTGGAGTGGCTTCTCCGGCGGCTGTGCACCTTCCTGCCTATTAGTTGCCCCATCCCAATCTCTCCTGTCTACCCCTCTCAGTCTACCTGGCACAGCCTATGTACCCATTGTTTGGGCTATTTTTTCTTTTTAGTTTATTGTATATGAATGTATGTTTGAGTAGAGGTCAGAGGACTTTTGGGACTCAGTTCTCTTCATCCACCATGTGGATTCTGAGGGTTAAACTGAGGTTACCAGACCTAGTTTCAAGTACCTTTACCTAATGAACCATCCCACAGGCCCTGGGTTCAGTTTTAGATGGTAGTAAAAAGGACCTTACCTTTCCCTCTCTCTCTTCCTCTTCCTCTCTTCTCCCTTCCTTTCCATTTTCTCTTTTTTCTCCTCCCCTGCTTATATCCACTTGTGTTTCTCCCTCCCCTCCCTCCACTCTCCCTCCCTCCCCCTTTTTCTCTCTTATTCCCCTCCTCCCTCGCTCCCCCTTCCTCTCCCTCACCCTTCCTCTCTTTCCTCCCTTTCTCTCTCCTCAGCTCATGACCAGATGCTCCTGCTACCATCTTGTGTTATCTATACTGAACAGTTGATAGTAAATTATATATTTGGTTCCTTCTGGCACTCCTGCTTAGCTGCCCAGGGTGTATTAATCCAGGTTCTCTGGAGAAACAGAACTATAGGAAGAATATGTATTATATAAGTGGGATTTACTCCAGTGTCTTACAGTCAGGCAGTGATCTGACTATTCTAACAATGGCCATCACCCAATAGAAAGTCTGAGAATCCAATAGTTGTTTGGTCCACAAAGCTGGATGTCTCAGCTGGTGTCCAGTATACACTGCATACCTGAAGAAGAAGAAGGAGGAGGAGGAGGAGGAGGAGGAGGAGGTTCTAATGTCAGTGAAGGAATGAACTTGCCAGAAGAGCTTCTGTGTCCTGTATACAGATTGCCAACGGAAGGTGTGGTCCAGGTTTAAGGTGGGCCTTCCTCCTCAGAGGATCTGGATTCAGGGTGGGTCTCCTCGACTCGAATGATCTAGTCAAGAAAAATCCCTCACAGGGACACCCTGTAGGTCAGGTTAAGTCCACATGTGGTCAAGTTGACAAGAATGCCATCACTGAGCTTTTTGAGGAATTTGCACTTTATTTGGAGGTGGGTTGTAGTATCAGGAAAGATTATTTTGGATCTCTGCGGGTTTGAAGCCAGCCTGGTCTACATAGTGAGTTCAGGACTGCCAGGGTTATGCAGAGAGACCCTGTTAAAAGAAACAAAAATTAAAAAATACAATATTTTTATTCTCTGAGAATTTCATACAGGCAGCCAGTTTTATGGTATCTCCCCTCCCCCCCAACTCCTCCACCTAACTCCTCTCAGGTCTACTCCCTCCCCCCCCAACTCCTCCACCTAACTCCTCTCAGGTCTACTCCCTCCCCCCCCAACTCCTCCACCTAACTCCTCTCAGGTCTACTCCCTCCCCCCCAACTCCTCCACCTAACTCCTCTCAGGTCTACTCCCTCCCCCCCCAACTCCTCCACCTAACTCCTCTCAGGTCTACTCCCTCCCCCCCCAACTCCTCCACCTAACTCCTCTCAGGTCTACTCCCTCCCCCCCCAACTCCTCCACCTAACTCCTCTCAGGTCTACTCCCTCCCCCCCCAACTCCTCCACCTAACTCCTCTCAGGTCTACTCCCTCCCCCCCCAACTCCTCCACCTAACTCCTCTCAGGTCTACTCCCTCCCCCCCCAACTCCTCCACCTAACTCCTCTCAGGTCTACTCCCTCCCCCCCCAACTCCTCCACCTAACTCCTCTCAGGTCTACTCCCTCCCCCCCCAACTCCTCCACCTAACTCCTCTCAGGTCTACTCCCTCCCCCCCCAACTCCTCCACCTAACTCCTCTCAGGTCTACTCCCTCCCCCCCAACTCCTCCACCTAACTCCTCTCAGGTCTACTCCCTCCCCCCCCAACTCCTCCACCTAACTCCTCTCAGGTCTACTCCCTCCCCCCCAACTCCTCCACCTAACTCCTCTCAGGTCTACTCCCTCCCCCCCCAACTCCTCCACCTAACTCCTCTCAGGTCTACTCCCTCCCCCCCAACTCCTCCACCTAACTCCTCTCAGGTCTACTCCCTCCCCCCCCAACTCCTCCACCTAACTCCTCTCAGGTCTACTCCCTCCCCCCCCAACTCCTCCACCTAACTCCTCTCAGGTCTACTCCCTCCCCCCCCAACTCCTCCACCTAACTCCTCTCAGGTCTACTCCCTCCCCCCCCAACTCCTCCACCTAACTCCTCTCAGGTCTACTCCCTCCCCCCCCAACTCCTCCACCTAACTCCTCTCAGGTCTACTCCCTCCCCCCCAACTCCTCCACCTAACTCCTCTCAGGTCTACTCCCTCCCCCCCCAACTCCTCCACCTAACTCCTCTCAGGTCTACTCCCACACCTTCCCCGCTTCATGCTCTGTCTTAGTCACTGTTCTATTCCTGGGACGAGATCTCATGACCAAGGCAACTCTTACACGGAAAGCGTTTAATTGCGCTGGCCCACAGTTTCAGAGGGTCAGTCCATCGTCATATGGTGGGAGCATGGTGGCAGGCAGGCAGGCGTGATGTTGGGACAATAGCTGAGAGCTTTACCTCCTGATCTATAGGCAAAGAGAAAGACACTAGGTCTGATGTGGGCTCTTGAAACCTCAAAGCCTACTCCCCAGGATACACCTTCTCCAAAAAGCTAAAGCTCCTAATCTTTACAAAGTGTTCACCAGTATGGCACTAAGCATGCAAATATACAAGTCTCATTCATTCAAACTACCCCACTATATATCATTTTAAAAATATAACCCACCGATTATGATCTGTGCTGGTTTGATACTCACAGGTGTTCGGTCAGCTACTGGAGCATGATCAAGTTACAGAGACTACACCCTTAAAGAAAATGGATTTTTCCTTTACCAGAAGCCATCAACTATCAACAACTCCTTGGCTAGGGGGTGGGACTCATCAGTCCACGAGCCACCTCTATGCTGGAATGTTAATTGGCTTGATCTTGTACAGGTCCCGCAAGCAATTGGAACTGCTGTGAGCTCACGAGTACAGCAGCCTGTCATGTCAAGAAGATGCTATTTGTCCTCTCCTTCCTGCCTCTTCTTCAGTGATAGTCCCTGAGTCTTAGGGCTGGGGGTTGATATAGATGCCCCAGTTATGGCTGAGAAGGCACGTATCCTTTGCCCTTACACCAGTTGTGAGTTTCCAAGTTACCATCGATGCAGAAAGCAACTTCTCTGATGAAGTCTGAGAGCTGCGCTGATCTACAGGTAGAGATAGGAATTTAGAAAATGGCTCGATACTGTGTCTATTTAGCAAAATGGTAGCAGATTCAGCCATGAAGCCTATAAGCTCCCCAGCCATCTGATCTTGACCAAGGTTACAGTACCAGACGTGGGTTTCCTCCTGTAGAATGGGTCTTCAATCTAAACCAGAAAGCAGGTGGCTACCCTCACAACACCCACACTACTCCTGCATCCACAGACAAATCTTGCCATGTAGGTTGCTATTGTAGTTCACAACCAAGTAAAACTGTTGATGCCTTTTCTTTCCCAGCAGCCTGTGCGTCACCGTCTGGTACTGTGAGAGCTAGCCAGCAGGGAGGGAGCTTTGTACATAGTTGATTTCTTCCTGTCCTGTGACCTGTGTGGCTTCTTCAGAATACTGTCTCACTTACCATCAAGTTCCAGTGGTTAACCAAGAGCAACGACAGTATCCTGAGTTGTTTTTTTTTTGGGGGGGGGTGTCTCTGGGACACCTCTTGTTTATTTTTTTGATACAGAGTCTCGTGTAGCACAGGATGGCTTCCAATTCACTATGTAGCTGAGCTTAGCCTTGGAGTCCCAATTCTCATGCTTTCACCTCTGGAGTAATAGGGTTACAGATATGCACCACCTACGCGACTCCCACTTCCCTTTTTATATCCTTGTTTCCTGTGACTCTCTGCCTCTGAGCCCCCCCCCCCCCCAATCTCCGAGCCTGTACTTTTGCTTCCTACTCCTCTCTGCCTAGGGCTTTCCAGCAGGTCCAGAGGGGCGAGATGCTGTTCTCGCCAATAGTCTGCTGCTAAAGCATGCCTCCCACTACATGTGTTTGCAGAGAGCCTCTAGAGACCATACCCCTGTGGAATAGAGAGAGAAGCTCATAGTACCTCTCTAGACATGCTAGCTATAGGCAGGTGGGCCAGTGAGTTGGGAAGCAACATGGCGGTTGGCCAGTCTGCTCCTAGCCTGGGGCTTCAGGCAGGGGCCACAGGCTAGCAGCCTCCCCAGAGCCAACTGGGCCCCTCAGAGCTTTTACATTCAGGGGCTGTCTGTCTGTCTGTTTGTTCCTGGTTGAAAAGACTTCCTGCCAAGCTCACCCAGCACTGACCTCCCAGTACTCCCCCCTCCTCAAGGGCCTTCTGCCAAGCACCATAATATAGTGGCTAGAGAGGAGGCCATAGCAGGGAGACATTTCTTCTGAGCCCCAAACCTCCCTGAACAGCCCCTAGAGCAACTAACTCCTATGCCCTCTCCACACAGGTGACTGGGGCCTTGTCCATCCCACAGAACCTTTGAGCAAGACTTAGGTCAACTCCAGCATAGAGGCCCAGAGTTAAAACATTCCTTCTAGCTTTCTCCGCGCTGGGCCCCCAGGCCTGTCTGCAGGAACTTTGGCTCTCCTTCCTCCTCACCCTCTTTGCCAAGCTCAGGGCTTTATTGGAACTGATTCTTTTGGCTTGAGGCTGCCTTTGATGACTGTGTCAAATGAGATGGAACCTGGCCAGGTTGTTATAGGAACTCAGGAGAATCCCTGGGGTGGGAGAAATAATGAGAATCCAGGGCCTTTTACTGCATTTCTCTAGAAAGTAGAGCATGCATTGTCCAGGTCTTTAGAGGCTCAGGCAGCAGGAGGAGGCTCAGCCACTCAGCCTTGGGGGACCTGAGCACCCCTAGGAGTTTTTGGGATGCTTGTGGTCCGGGGAACCCGGCAAAGGTAATGAAACTAGTTCAAGTGCTAAATCCTGAACTTACTCTTTATGTAGCCTAAGTGAATTGGAACAGTGTAGTCCAGTTTGACTGAGACACAAGGCCAGTTGTGTGCACCTGCTGTCCCAGCCCTTGGAAAGTGGAGGCAGGATTGCCCACAAGTTAGAGCTACATGGAGCTAGGGTAGCCTGGGCTACAAAGTGAAGTCCTACCCCCCGAAACAAACAAACAAACAAAACCCCAAAACAAAGGAAGGAAAGAAAAATATCCAAAATCTAGAAGAAAAATCAAGCTTTTGCTGTGTTCGGTGTCAGGGAACGAATTTTATGTTTTCCTGCTTCTTTTGTGAGTTGTGATGTGGATGCCGGGAAGTGAACCCAGGTCCTCAGGAAGAAGCAGTCAATGCTCTTAATCACTGAGCTATCTTTCCAGCCTCCTTTCCTGTTTCTTTTGATGTCTTCATTTCTCCTTTTTTTTTCTTCTTCTTTCAGCCTCAAACTTGAGAGCCTCCTGCTTCAGCCTCCTGAGCGCCCTGATTCCAAGCATCTACCACGGCACTCAGTTTCTTTGTTGTTAGTTTTTAAACAGTTTATGTGTGGGAGTTTGTGCCTGTGGGTGCAGTGCCCATGGAGGCCAGAAGAGGTCCTTAGATCCTCTGGAATTGGAATTACAGACGTTTGTGAGCCCTCTGACCCGGCTGCTGGGCATCAAACTTGGGTCCTCTGTAAGATTAACCATCTCTCGAGCTCCCATTCTGTTTTGTGAAGCAGGGCCTTACTCTGTAGCCCACTATGTGGCCCGGGCTGGCCTTGAACTCCTGATCCTCTTTCCTCCACCTCCCACGTGCTACGATTGCAAGTGTGTCCACCATGTGTTGCTCTGGCTGATGTTCTTTAAATATCATAAATTGTTGATATGTTTGGAGAAGAGGGGAGCAGGCAGGTGGGGAGGAAAGCCAAGTATCCACTTTGAAGATGGACAGATTGAGGAAGAGATGTAGTAGGGGAGTGTGTGCTACCATCGAGGAGAGGCTCAGCTGGAGCAGTGCCCTAAGGCTTGCTGCTCCTGCATGAGTCTTTCCTGAGCTTACAGTATGGTGACTGTTTCTAAGACAGGGACCATGAGAGCAAGGTGAAAGTGCAAGACTTTATGGTCTAGCCTCAGGTCAGACCTCCTCATATCTACCATCCTGTTTGTCGAGACAGTCATAAAATGTGTCCGGCGATTTCTACATGGCGAGGGCACTGTAGTGCTTTGAATACTTATGGCCCCCATAGACTCACTCAAGTGTTTCAGTGCTTGGCTCATGGGGAATGGTACTATTAGGAGGTGTGGCCTTGTTGGAGTAGGTGTGGCCTTGCAGGAGTAGGTGCGGCCTTGTTGGAGTAGGTGTGGCCTTGTTGGAGTAGGTGTGGCCTTGTTGGAGTAGGTGTGGCCTTGTTGGAGTAGGTGTGGCCTTGCTGGAGTAGGTGTGGCCTTGTTGGAGTAGGTGTGGCCTTGTTGGAGGAAGTGTCTCACTACAGTGGTGGGCTTTTAGACTGAAGCTCTATCTAGTATGGAATGCCAGTCTCCTGGCTGCCTTTGGATCAAGAGGTCTTGGCTCCACCAGCACCATGTCTTCCTGCATGCTGCCATGCTTCCGGCCATGATGATGATGGACTAAACTTCTGAAAATGTAAACCAGCCCTGATTAAATGTCTTCTTTTATAAGAGTTGCCTTGGTCATGGTGCTTCTTCACAACAATGAAACCCTAACTCAGCCACATAGACTTGGATATGGAAGGATATGGAAACATTCTAGAAGACTCTGGGAGATTTGGATAAGGGGGTAACTATCTTTAGAAGGTCCATTATGCCAGTGAGAGTCATCTGTGTTGTAGTCATGGTTTTCTAGACTCACCCCCCCCCATGCCATCAATCTTGTATAGCACGGGCTGCACTTCAACTTCCTGTATAACCAAGGCTGTGTAACTGGGATCTTCTGGTGTTCCCGCCTCCACCTCTGCAGGGCTAGGATTATGAACGTATTCCACCATTCTTTCAGTTTACTCTTTAAACTGCTATATATTCTCCTTCCTTCCTTCCTTCCTTCCTTTTTGCCTTTCCTCTCTCTGTTTGGTTTCTTGTGTAGCCCAGGCTGCCTTCAGGTCCACTATGCCATCAAAGCTAGTTTGAACCTGATCCTTTTGGTTCCACCTCACAAATGCTGGTATTGGGTGTACAGTACCTCCTAGGGAGTAAATTATCATCCTCTGTCTCCATCCTGTTCTCCCACCCTCCCCTGTCCTCCTCCAAGGAGCTGTGTAGCCTTCACTGGCCAGAACTCACTATACAGACCAGCTAGCTACAAAGTCACAGAGATCTGCCTGCCTCCTCCTCCTGAATGCTGGGATTTAAAAATATGTGTCATGGCACCTGGCTTATTTGCTTCTTTTTTGAGACAGAGTCTTAGTGTTTAGTGTACACAGGCTTGGAACGTAGTCTGTGACCCAAACTGGGCTGGAAGTCAGGGCTCCCCTGCCTCTGTCTCTAATGGTGGTATTAGACTGGTATTGCAGGCAGACACCACCACTCCTGGCAAGTTATTGTGTGGTGTTTTATTGAGCACGTATAGTCCAGTTTACTTATTTATACTTCCATTAGTTATCTGTAGTCTTGGCCATGTTTGAGAGCTGTCGAGAACATCTTTATTCAAGTCTCTTGGTGAATGAAGGCTGCCTTCTATACCCACCGTTCTTTCTTAAAAAATGAAATTCAACCCTCTTTCCCTCCTCCTTCTCTATCAGGCATTGTAGCCATAAGTACTTGAGTAGGTAAATCTCTTGGTATTTTTTTTAATTTATTTACTCTCTCTGTGTGTGTGTGTGTGTGTGTGTGTGTGTGTGTGTGTGTGTGTAGGCCAGAGGTCAACCTCAGATGTGGTTCCCCAAGTGCCGTTGACCTTTTTTTTTTGAGAGAAGTTCTCTCACTGACCTGGAGCTCACTAAGCAGGTTATGCAATCTATATAGCAAGCCCCAGGAATCCTTGTTTCAACCCCTATAGCTCTGGGATTCCAAGTATGCACAACCTCACTTTCGTGTTTTAGTGCATTCTAGGGATTTGAACCCATGTCCTTGTGTTTGCATGCAAGCTCTTTACTGACTAAACCACCTCCTGAATTTTGTTCAGTTTCTGGTTGGGCTAGCCTGATCTGCTGTCTATCATACCATTGCTGCCGAGCCAGGTCCCTGTGGAAGGACATGTAGGCAGGGCCCTTCCTACTGTTTCACGCATATTCTGAGGGATGTGACCATGTGCCCTGAACACTGTCACTCTGGCTGAGGCTGAGGTAGGGTCATGAAGGAAGAACCTTCGGGAGTACTGGTCTGACGCCACACTGTGTCTCTTTTCTTTCCTCCACAGAAACGTCTCAGAGAGGCTGTGCAGCTGCTGGAGGATTACAAGCGTGGCACCCTACGCCCAGGAGTTACCAATGAACAGGTACCTCTGCCAGGGGGAGGGCAGAGGCGGGGGAGATGATCCCAGAATCTTGTGGCTATTATGCCAAAGTTTTTCACCTATTATGCCAAAGTTTTTCTTTTTGTTCAGAAACTTTATTACAAAACTTTATTCCATATTTTTCAAAGAAACGTTTACACATAGTTCAAAAAGGCGCTTGTAATCATCGTCATCATCGTGTTGTCCCTCCCCAGGCCTATTCCTGGTCACCAGAAGCAGCTCCTTTGAGTGGACTCTCAGCTGTAAATCTGAATTTACATGTGTAAATCTGCACTCACTCACCTGAACTCCCATTTCTCAGTTATTTGGCTCTGTAGGTGATGTGATTCTCTTATCCTCCATGTCGGTATCTTCCGTCTAGCCCACCCCTCCTCAAATATTTAATCACGGTCCTGAGCCCTGTGTTTCAGCTGCTCACATCATTCCAGTTATTAAATAACAGCCACCGAGCCGTCAGTTGTTTGTACCATGGCTGCTTTTTGGTTTTTGTTTTCAACTCTATGTTTTATCAGGAGTTAATCATCGCTATGTTTTTCACTAATAAGCCTTGTCCCACTTCTCGCTCTCGCCGCATCTTCTGCATTCTGTATTTCAGCGCCTCCTTTTACTTTGGAGCCCCTGCCTTCCTTCCATTACCAGTTTCTCTTTACTTCAGCCAGTCAGTCTCAGGTCTTTCTTTAATTTGTATGTCCTGTAGTTCTGGTGAAATATTTTTTGTGGCTCCCTGAAAGGGGTGGATAAGAAGAGTGTTCACATGTTTGGAGTGCTTTTGTAATTGTTGTTTTTGAGATAGGGTCTCACTCCCCATGTGAACAAGGCTAGCTTCAAACACAGAGACCCACCTTAAAGGCATGTGCTACGACTCAAACTTACCAGACCACTGGGTGAGAAAGTCCTAGGTCAGCAATTATCTTTCTCCTCATAATTTTGAAGACTACTGCTTATTTTCTCCTGACCTATAGTATGGCTTTTGGAAAATCTGATGCCTTTAATTTCTGATTGTTTTGAAGGTTGTCTATGTTCTCTCTCTGGGGTTATTTATGATCCTCTATCCCTTCTTCTCCTCTGTATCCTCTCCACTCTGCACTTTCTCTCCTCCTCCTCTTCCTTCCTTTTTGTTGTTGAAAGGGTCTTATGTAGCCCAGGATGGCTTTCAATCTTGCTGTATAGACAAAGATGACCCTGAACTCTTATTTTTTATTGAAAGATTTATTTATTATATATAAGTACATGTAGCTCTTTTCAGACACACCAGAAAAGGGCATCAGATCTCAGTACAGATGGTTGTGAACCACCATGTGGTTGCTGGGATTTGAACTCAGGACCTCTGGAAGAGCAGTCAGTGGCACTTAACCTCTGAGCCATCTCTCCAGCCTGACCTTGAACTCTTGATACTCTTGATTTCAAATTCTCTCCATTTCGAAAGTGCTTAGAGCCTGGATTATAGCTCCCCGCTTTTCTTTTTCTTTTTCTTTTTTTTTTTAAGCCGGCGTCTCACTCTTTAGCTCAGCCTAGCTGCAGACTCATGGCAGTCCTCGTGCCTCAGCCTCTTGCAGACCGGGATTACAGGCATGCGTTTCCATGCCTAGCATATCCCGAGTCTTTTAAACATCATCATGGTGACTTCCTTAAGTCTGAAAGTTCTTAGCAGTCCTGGCAAATATGTTCATACGTTATTGTTGTTGTTGTTGAGACAGGGTTTCACTATGGAGCTGGCTAGCCTTGAACTCAAGGTAATCCTCCTGCCTCTGGGATTGGAAGAGTGAGCCATCGTATTCAGCTATACTGTTTTTTAAATTTCTTATCGTTCTGCAGCTCCAAGACTTAAGATATTAGATGTGTTCTGTGTGACCATATGTCCACTGTATGCACTTGTTAGTGTGTGTGCGCGCACACAGCCTGGTCTACAGAGTGAGTTCCAGGACAGCCAGGGCTACACAGAGAAACCCTGTCTCTCAAAAAAAAAAAAAAAAAAAAAAAAACGACAGGGTCTTTCTGTGTAGTCATGGCTGTCCTAGAATGTGTTATGTAGTCCAGGCTAGCCCCAAACTCATAAAACTCATCCTGCTTCTGTGACTTGAGTACTGAGATTAAAGGTGTATACTAAAAACCCAGCCTAGAAGGGTTTTTTAACTTGAGGTTGGATGATGGGAAGCCTGCTAATGAGGAGGGGCTGGTGTGTGTGTGTGTGTGTGTGTATGTGTGTGTGTGTGTGTGTATGTGTGTGTGTCCCAGACAAGGAAGATAAAGGAGTGGGCAAGTTTTTGGTGGGACTGGGGCAGACAAAGATACACATTGTGCTGAAAGTCCAGAGAGGAGGCACCTCAGGGTGAATGTGCTAGAGTCAGGCAGGCTAAAGTGATCTTAGTACCTTGGCCTAGTGCCCATACAGGGCCCTGAGGGCGTGATGAGACAGGAAGCCCAGGCAGTCAAGCAGGCCCTGTCTGTCTTGAGTTATTTGCCCTGCAGGCCCGGGCAGAGAGTCAGGCCTCAGCCTCACTCCCCAGTGGTACCATTTCTGTCTGGCCTTGGGTCTGCAGGATGGACCTGAACCTTCAGCACTGTAGCCTGAAGGAGTCCACACACCTTCCAGCACCCGTGTACCCGTCAGAAGGAAGTCCACTTTCTGACTCTGGCCTGCTACCCACCTAAGCTCTTTCATGCCCCACCGCCACTGAGCTGGGCCTCTTGGGACCTGCCAGAGTTTGAGGATAGAGGCCACATTATTCTCTTTGCTCCCTCAGATAGCTGAGCGTTGCTGTCCTGTTTTTCAGCTTTGTTTGTTGTCCCCAAAGCCCCTGCAGGCCTCCTGGGAGTGGGGGAAGGGCCCGGAGCTTGGCATTTAGCTATTTCCTGTGATGCTGAGTTCTGGCTGGCCGTGGCAGAGCCTGGTGGGTCCATCTGGTGGCTAGGTGGCACAGTACTCTAGGTGTGAGCCTGTCACTCTGGTCCCCCCAGAGCAGGGTCTCCCTCTGCTGAGCCTGAAGAATTGGACTATGTGTGGTGGCTGTCAGTGCCTCCTCCCTTGGGCCACAGTCATCAGTGTCACATATGCCTGGCCTTCACAGACTGGGGGACAGAGGGGACAGAGATGGCAGGCATATCAGCTTTACCACGGAAGTGTGAAATTAAGGAGATTCCCAGGTCCTAACTCAGGGACGGCTCTGCTCAAGCATCGTGTCTGGGGCATCTGAAGAGTCCCACAGACCTGGAGTACACAGCAGTCTTGTTCTCTCTGCACCTGCGCTCGTCTGCTCTATGGTTAGCCGTCTTGGTCTCTCTGCACCTGCGCTCTGTCTGCTCTATGGTTCTTTGGCGGGTATGTGAATCAAAATCCGGAAGCTGGTCCTGATAATTGCAGCCATCACTGATGTCACGAACTGCCTGGATATCTTGTGTGCCCTTCCTTATCTAAGCCATCTGAGGTGGTGTGCTCCGGCGGCCTCTATTGCTCTTCTGTTCATGGACGGCTGATAGCTTCTCCACAAACGGTTGCCTTCTTAAATGGCTGCCACACCAATGAATGGTGTGTGAGTTGCAGGAGCTCTACAGTCTAAGGTCTCTCTCAGCTTGGTCGGTCAGTCTCCACCCTCAGCAGTTAGAGTTTGCTTTGATACCATTGGGAAACACCTTCCAGAATCTTCCAAATTTCTGCTTTCCCAGATATGTGGCTTTTTGTCTACCTCCTCACGATCTTTTCTCCCTTCTGGAGGGAATATTTTAGTTTGGAGGAAACTGCTATACTGCATGGCTCATGTGTTCCAGGCTGGCTTCAAACTCATTGTGTAGCTAAGGATGACTTTGAACTCCTGACCCTCGTGCCTCCACCTCCAGAGTGCTGGGATTATAGGCATGTACCACCATGAATGGTTTATGTGATGCTGACATGGAACCCAGGATTTGAGACATTCTAAAACAGCGTTCTACCAACTGAACTACCTAATTGTTTTGCATTGAGGTATCGTTCGTACCTAATACAAAGTAGGTGCTTAATAAACATTTGCTCACTAAGTGAATTCTTTTATAATAAACTTGAAAGCAAATATCCCTATCTTCACATTACAAAAGAGATATTGGAGGCTCAGAAAGACTAAGTAAATCGTCTCCCATCTCCTGGTGAGCTAATGGGGGATTTTGAATTCAAACCTGGGCTTCTCTGCAGGGCCTGACCTCTACCTAGAGAGAAGCTTCTTGCATAAAGAAGCCACAGCTGCCACCACAATACTGCAGAAGCAGACAGGACATCCCTCTTCTTTCCCGTGTCTGTAGAGTTGGGGGCTCCCTGCACCCCACATAGGCTTGTATATAGGTACATGGTACCTGGAGTTACCATGGCAACACAATTAATGGTGTGCTCTAATGCAATGGGCTCAACTGATCAATTAGGAAGTGTTTTGTTTGTTGAATGGAGGCGTCCTTCCCGTACAGAAGGGTACCCTTCAGGCTCTGTTTAATTACCTTCTGGAGGTTGTTTTAAATAGGCTCTGTCTTTGCTGCCTTAGGAGGTTTAAAGAAGCAGCTTGCTAGGAGACAGAGGGGAAGTAAGTGAGCCAGACTGGGGGTGGGGCTGTTGTTCTCCCTCTGGGTGCTGGGGTGTGTCCTGCCTCCTAGCAGCATGCAGGACCCCAGCCTACCCCTCTCTTAGGCTCCGTGGAGGCAGGTTCAGCTGCCACAATGGCCACTTCTTAAATCAGTGAAATGTGTGTGTTCTAACAGCCACCCAGATGGCTTCCCCACACTGCCCTTTGTCCCTGTTCTCCAAGTGAGCCAAACAGAGTCTCAGCTCCCAGATCCACGCAGGGCCATTACTAAAGCCAGCCATTCCCACCGGGTCAGGTCCAGCCAGAGGTGCCCTGTATGCTGGGCAGGGCAGCACAGAGAGGTCAGCTCTAAACCTGGAGCTGCAGTTCAGAGCGGAGATGCCTCTGTGTGCTGGTGACGATGCCAGGATCCTGGCCTGCACTCTACATATGGTGGCCAGTCGCTGTGGCTCAGCTGGTCTCCCATGCACGGCTGTAGGTCCCAGGGTGACTCTCTGTGACCTGCTTGCACGAGTGGCTTGTGGAATTTCAGCTTTTTCACTGTGGGCAGTACTTCTCTTTTCTAAACCCAACAATTAACTCATCCGTCCAGCAGGTCAGAGGGCAAAGCTTAGCCAGACACTGTAAACTCAGTGTCTCTGACCTGTTCTTTTGAGTAGGGCCTGGTGTGGTAGACTTATCAGGAACAGAGCATGGGTTCCACCTCCTTCCTCTTCTGACTGATTGTTGTTGTTTGAGACAGGATTTCTCGAAGCCCAGGATAGCCTCAAATTCACTGTGTAGCTGGGAACGACTTGAATGATGATTCTTTTTCCTCTAACTCTCTGTTTTAGAGTTATGTAGGTAAATGCCACCACGCCCTGCTCAGGTTAATTTTTTGTTTACTTGGTTTTGATTTGTTGAGACAGTTTCTCTCCCTGCAGCCCAGTCTGGCCCAGAACTTGCTACATGTCTTAGGTTGGCCTGAAATCCAAGCCTCTCCTGCCTCAGCCTCCTAAGGCTGGGGTTACAGGTTTAACATAAGGGGGAAAAGTACAAGTTAAAGGCACATGGGAATTTAACCAGGAGGACAAGGAAAGATGGCGGCTGCCCCAGGGCCACAGGGTCTACCCCTGTGCCTGCCCCTGTGTGTGATCACTTGGCTTTCAGTAGAGATGAAGTCCCTGCTGAGGAGGGGGGACGTTTGTTTGGCTGGCTCTTCTCTGCCTTCCCTGGGGTGTCCTGTTAGCATCAGCAAGGCTGTGGTGCAGCCCCACCTGGTTCTGACACAGGAAGAAACAGACGGCACACGGATGGGGGAGCGCTGGCCTGGGAAAGGTGCAAGTCACTTGTCCCCTGCCACAGGAACTCAGTCACACAGACCCTCACAGCCAGCCGCCCACCAGCTACTGCTCTCTAGCTATGGATCTTATTGGCCATTTCATCCTCCACACGCCAAGGAGCTAATGGAGGACTTGGATGCTGTGTGTCTATCCCATTAAAAACCAAAATACAAAAGAAAAAAAAATTTTTGAGACAGGTTCTTACTATTCACTATGTAGCCCTGGCTGTCCTAGAATTCACTATGACCAGGCTGGCCACGAACACACAGTTGTACCTGCCTCTACCTCCTGAGTGCTGGGATTAAAGGTGTGTGCCACTAAGCCCAGCTCATCAAGTTTTAAGTACACACTGTTTCTTTTTCTAGTGGTTGCCTTTATTATTATCAATCAACTAATAAACTATAGCAGTGGTTCTCAACCTGTGGATCGAGACCCCATTAAATGACCCTTTTACAGGGGGCATATATCAGATATTTACATTACAATTCATAATAGTAGCAAAATTACAGTTATGAAGTAGCAATGGCATGATTTTATGGTTGGGGGGGGTCACCACAATATGAGGAGCTCTATTAAAGGGTCGCAGCATTAGGAAGACTGAGAACCACTGGTCTACAGTGTGTGCCCAGGGTCTCGAGCAAGCTGGGCAAGTGGTGTTGTCCTTTACAGTCTGCCCTACCTTTGAGATATATATACATATGCAATTAATTCTGAAATGGCAATATGTGAACAAGATACAGAATTCTAGAAGCATAAAAAGAGCAAAGAATAAAAAAAGTTTTGGGAGACGGCTCACTCAGTAAAGTGCTTGCCATGCAAACATGAGCCTCTGAGTTTGATCCCTGGCACCTACATACCAGTCAGGCATAGAGGGTGGCATGCATCCTGAATCCCTGCATTCCCCCGGGATACAGAGAGAGAAAAGCATCCTTGGAGCTCACTGGCCAGTCTAGCTGAATCAGAACAATAAGGTGTAAAGTGATTGAACACACCTGAGATTGGCCTCTGGCCTCCTGTGTACAGAAGCATTGTTTGGAGACGCAGCTCAGTTGGAATGTAGCTTCTGTGCAGGAAGCACAGCCTAAAATGTGATTGGCATTCCGGAGGTGGAGCCAGGAGGGTCAGGATTTCAAGGCCATCCTCAGCTCTGTAGAGAATTTGAGGCAGCCTGGGATACATAGGACTGTCTTGAAAAGCAAAATAAAGCATGGGTTTGGGATAGTGACTCAGCAGTGAACAGTACACCCGGCTCTTGCAGAGGACCAGAGTCTGTTTCTCAGCACCCATTCTGGAAAGCTCACATTGGCTTATAGCGCCCTCTTCTGGCCTCTATTGAGACCTGTACACTTGTGAACAACGCCTGCCCCCTGCAAATGTATGTGTAGTATACCCATATATAAAAATAAATAAAATCTTTGTTTTTTAAAAGGAAGGTTGAAAGGAAAAAAAGTAAAAGAAAAAGGAAGGACGAAATGGGAAAAGGAAGAAAGGCAGGTAGGCAGGTAGCCAGCTTCCCATCCAGGAAGTGGTAGAGCTGGTCTGTCCCTCCCCTTTTTTTTGTAGCACCTTCTGTCTCTCTGAAGACACTGTAAAGTTTTCAAAGTTCTTCTTAGTTCCTGAGTTGTCCTGTTTCCTCGGAATTCTTTCTGTCTCTGTGTGTATCCAGGTTCACCGAGAAAGGAAATACCATTTAGGTATTTCAAACATCAGTGTGTTTAGTGTTTTGAAATAGGGCCTCAAGTATCCCAGGCTGGTCTCAAACTCCTGATCCTCCTGAGTGGCTGGGATCACAGGACACTGGTTTCTCCAGGGTTGATGCTCACTTTGTCATGTGTTCTGTATTTGAAAAGCACGAGCTATCAAGGCGTCCCCCTGTGCCTCCAGCCCTTGGGAAGTAGAGACAGGAAGATCAGGAGTTTGAGGACACACTATGCTACAGAAGACAGTGTCTCAAAATTCCCTTGGTTAGAGAACACCGGTACCCACCAGGTGCAATGATTACACATATAAAAATGTCATAATGAAGAAGTGCTAGTTAAAAAATTGAATTTAGCAAAAAGAAGGAAAACAAAGCAAAAACAAAACAAAACAAAAAAAAAAGTGGGCTGGAGCTGCAGCCTTATCGGTGGTAGGGGACATGCTCAGAACCCTGGTTCCAGTCCAGGGTCCCGTGAATGGAGCACGGTGGACCATTCCAGCTACATATTAAGTTTAGTGCTAGGCTGGGCTACAGGATATTCTGTAAAATAAATTAATTGGGGGTTGGAGAGGTGGTTCAGTGGTTAGAACACTGGCTGCCCTCCCAGAGGACTTGATTGGTTTCCCAGCTCCCACATGGGGTAGCTCACATCTGCCCATTACCTCCAACTCTAGGGGATCTGACATCTTCTGACCTCCACAGGCATGCACACATGTGGCATTTACTCACACATGTAATATGCCTCTGTATTAATAAGTAAAAATAAATCTTAAAAAAATGTAAAATTAAAATAAAACATGGCTCATAGAGTTTAAACTACAAGAGCTTTTAATTCTTTTTTTCCTCTCTCTCTTTTTCAGCTCTGGAGTGCACAGAAAATCAAACAGGTAATTTAGTTCTCTGTTTTTTCCTTCTTCTCTGTACTTTCCTGGACTCCTTTTCTCACTGTCCCAAGCATCTAGCAGAAGCCCTCGTCCCATGACTACTGGGTGTCCAGCCTCTCCCCACCCTAGCCTTGCTCCTAGCACCCCAGGGCCTGAACATCCGAAGGCTGCGGTTCTGGCCTGACTGGCCTCATTTTGGAAACTCTGGAGATTCCAAGGAAAGACTGGGTTCTGTCCACCAGGTCTGGTTCTGTGCCTGTTGTGTGGCAGGCAAGGGCATGAAGACTTCAGTGTGGGCACAGTCTTGGCTCCCATTGGGTAGGAGGCTGTGAGGAGGAGGATGCTGACCTTGGCCAAATGTCCAGAGACAATGTGGAGCCCCAGGAGGGTGGGTCTTCTTGGGGCGGCTGTCCTTGCCCTTATCCCTCACCCTTAATACTTCTGCTTGTTCTCTCTGCTTTCCTCTCCTTCGACCAGGCTATCCTGCACCCGGACACCAATGAGAAGATCTTCATGCCTTTCAGAATGTCAGGTGAGCTCCCAAGATCCTCCTGGCTTGGCTCAGCCAGAGATGCTGGCTGTGACAGAGCTAGGGGTGGCCATGTTTCAGACATTCTATGAAGTTTCCTGGGAAGACATGTACTCACCCCAGAAAGGGTGCTGATGGCATCCCAAAGAAACAGTCTGCTCAAATCTCTTGGTAAGCCATCAGGTTTATTAGGGTCACTTAAAGGAGCATCCCAGCATAGGAGGCAACTCATGACAGTTGTGTCCCTGGCACTTCCTGCCAGCCTTGCAGGCAGTGCCACCTGAAGAGTCTCAGTGAGTGCCTACTGCTTCTGTAGCCTTGGAGAGGGCCTGTCTTAGTCAGGGTTTCTATTCCTGCACACACATCATGACCAAGAAGCAAGTCGGGGAGGAAAGAGTTTATTGAGCTTACACTTCCACATTGTTGTTCATCACCAAAGGAAGTCAGGACTGGAACTCAAGCAGGTCAGGAAGTAGGAGCTGATGCAGAAGCCATGAAGGGATGTTACTTACTGTCTTGCTTCCCCTGGCTTGCTCAGCCTGCTCTCTTATAGAACCCAAGACTACCAGCCCAGGGATGGTACCACCCACAAGGTCCTCCCGCCTTGATCACTAATTGAGAAAATGCCACACAGCTGGATCTCATGGAGGCACTTTCCCAACTAAAGCTCCTTTCTCAGTGATAACTCCAGCCTGTGTCAAGTTGACACACAAAACCAGCCAGTGCAGCCTTGGGTAACTTTCTGAGCATCTTGATCCTTGTTTCAAATACCTCCATACTTCCTCCAGAAGTGAGTATTTTAATTTGGAGGCAGTAGTCACAGCCCAGCACCAGAGAAGGACATGGCCTCTCACACGTACAGCCATACTCCTACTCACATGTTTACGTTAGCTCGATCGTGTTAGATCAGGCACACACCTGTCTCTCTTTTCCACCTGTGGTTGGGGTAGAGCCGTGGCCTCTGCATTGGGTCTTGGCCTCCACCAGCTCACAACCCCTCCCTAATAGCAGCCTCATGTCTCTCACTGAGTGGAAGCCCTGGCTTCTGTAAGTCCCGTCTGACCCCTTGCAACACACTCTTTCTCCCTGTCCTAGGCCATAGCATCTAGTCTGAATCACTGTCCTCTGACCTTGTTAACTAGCCTTCCTTTCTGGACAGACATGTGCAGTGTGTGCTCACAACCCTTGTGTGTCTAGACAAGGCAATGCTCCTGTTCTGTGAAGCCCATGTGCACAGGGGTCAGGAGAAATCCCTATCTGGTAGCCCCTAGAGGACTGCTTTGTGTATTTCACACTTGGGGCTCAAAGTAATCTGTTCAGGCTGAGATGGGGGCCCTTTCCCTGTCTCTGAGAGGATATGGATTTTGCCCCAACTCACTGAAGAGGGCTATATTCACACCAGCACACTGCCATCTCCTAGACATTTTTACCCACTCGGTTCAGGAGAATGATGTGAATGGCTACGGTTTGCTGCCTTGGAAAGGCCTCCACCTGGCTGGGAAAGGAGACCTCAGTCAGCTGAGAACGCCCTGCCTCAGGAAGCCTGACCTCCTAGAGACTCAGCCGGGCTGTGGCTGTGTGTTATCATTTTGTGAACTGGGCACTGGCTTCCAGGAGCCCTGGCTCTGCTGTGAAGGGCTTAGGTAGCAAAGGCTCTGAAAACATAGGACCTGAAGTTGGAGCTGTTCTCATCCCTCTCCTGGCAGAGCAGGCTCACACCCCAGCTTGCCTTCTTTGTTAATTCTGGACCTTTCTGAGGCGGGCATTCCTCTCAGCCCCCTCATTCCAACCCCCAAACTTGGCCCTGTCCCCAGAGGGAGGCGCAGGAGAGCTGTGGCGTCAGCTCAAAGAGCTGTGTTTGCTCAGGATGTGAACCTGGGTTCTCCATACAGCTCAGATCAGTATGACTCCTGGTACCTACCCGTCAGCTGACTGTCTAGCATCTGTCAGAGGCTAAGGGACAGGAGGCTGCCCACTGATAGCACACAGGCCAGGACCTGGCTGAACCTCACCCAGTGCTCTCTGAGGCTGGCCAGCGAGAACACTAGAGCTTTTAAACGCTCTGTTATCTAACATACATCCATCTCAGGTGGACAGGGAATTCCTGTCCCAGGAATGGCTGTAAGGTGGAAGTTTGTTGTTGTTGTTGTTATAAAAAGGCTAAGGAAGGAAGACACTCAGGGTTCCTTGGGAGAGAAACCATAGAAATGTGTGTGTGTGTGTGTGTGTGTGTGTGTGTATTGTGCCTCAGAGAGGGAGTGGTTCAGAGGATCACTGGTGACCAGCAGCAGGCCAGCCTCTGGATTCTGGAGGGAGCTGGAGCTGTCTGGCAGCTGGGGAACAGAGAGGGTCGGGGAGTCGGGGGACAGTGAGTCCTCTGCCTTGGGGAGAGCTGAGTCAGGGGAGGCTGTGGTGTCTCTCTGTGATTGTGTTGGGCTTCTTCACCAGAGCAAGCCCCAGAATCTTCTGGGTATCTTATGAGACCCAGAAGGTTCACAGGACCTGACTTTTTCTCTCCCCACCCACAGGTTACATTCCTTTCGGGACGCCAATTGTAAGTCTTACCTGCAAAGGGTTTTCTTTTCCAAAATGAAACTTCAAATGTCTAAGAGCATTGTTGTTCATAAACACTGGGCTAGTTCCTGTCCTGGTGGGACACTACTGGGAGAAAGGGTGTGCGCATCCTTGCAGCGAAGGAGTCTGACTCCCTCCCCCCTCCCCCCGAGGCAGGGAAGCTCCTCAGACCCTCATCTCAGAGACTGGGAGCTTTCTGACAAAGCCGAAGAAGTGGGAAGACAAGGGCACCTTGTGGAAATTGAAGTTGCAAATTAATTCAGACAGGGTTTCTGTGTTCTTTTTGTTTGGTTTTGGAGTCGGGTTTAGCCCTGCTCATGATTTCTTTCCTGTGTTAAGTATTCTATGTTATGAATATGGATTAAGTCTGAAAAACAGTGTTGAATGAGAAAATAGTAGCACAGTAGTAATACTTGCTGATGTCATTTATATCATGTTTTAAAATGTGCAAAGTGGTAGTATATATAGTGTCCGGGTGTGTGCTCTGGGTATCTGTGCGAGCAGCCCTGGGAGTGACAAGCAGGACTCACCCATTGTACCTTCCGCTTCGGGTGCAGAAGGGGAGGAACCTGCAGGAAGTTGGTACCCACAGTTCCTGCTGGTTCTTACACAGAAGGCAACATTCCCACAATCCTTTGAGGAAGTGAAAAGCACAAACAATGGAGTGCGTGTTGAGTTCTGTGTGTGCTTGAAAGACTTCATCTTATGCATTTAACTTTGAAAGTTGTTTGTCCCTCCCCCAACCCCCTAGATTTCCTTTTTCAAATTCAACCCTTCCCATCATGCTCATGATGAAACTCCCGCTCCGTGTACACAGCTTCTTTACTGTTAAGCTGCATCCAGAGTCCTTGGGGGGCTTTTGCTTTGTTTTGGTTTGATTTTTTTGAGACACTTTCTCCATGAGGTCCTGATCCTCCTTTCTGATCCTCCTGCCTTAGCCTCCCAAGTGCAGAGAGTACAGGTGTATACCATTACACTTGGCTTAAAATAAATGATCTGTGTATCTATTGGTTTTTGAGACAAGGTCGTATGTAGCCCAGGCTAACCTTGATATGTAGTTGAGGTCAGCTTTGAACCTGTGATGTTTTCTGCCTCCACCTCCTGAGTCCTGGGATTACAAATGTGCACCATTGTATTTGCCTTATGTGACCCTGTGGATGACCCCTGCGTGCCAGCACTCAACCACCCAGGCTGCGTTCCCTCACTCTTTGAGCCTGGCTATCGATTCCCCCCCCCCCCAGATTGTTAATTTATACTTCGTTGTTGTTTTTCCATGGCTTATATTAGAGCGACTGTTTTCGCTGGTTCTTAGTTGGTCCTTTGGAAGGGAACCCTCCTAATTCTGGTGATGACCACACACTCACAATTTTATACCACAGATATGTTGCGTTCTCCGTATAAGCATCGTCAATATCAAGAATCAAATAGTAAGTATGAGCCCCACCCCAGGAAGGGGTTTGCTTGCCATTTGTTTGCCCCAGTCTTTGTTTTCAACTGAGTATTATTACAGGAGCTCAGAGGCTCATCAGCAGAGACTCCCAGGAAAGTGAGGTTTTTAAGATTTCATTCCCTTAACAGTTGTTTCACAAAGGACACTGAATAAGGTTGGGGACACAAAGATGAAAAAGACAAACTGTGTCATTGAGACTTTTGTCGGATGGGATGAACTAAGGAGCCTGGGTTCAGGATGTGTCTACTTGAACAGAGAGAGAGAGAGAGAGACCAAGAATTCCATCCACATTTTGGGGCATTGTCTTTTCATTGAGATGATTTGACTACATAGCTCAGGCTGGCCTCAAACTCCTAGTCTTCCTGTGTAAGCCTCCCAAGGACTGAGGTCATGGCCTGTGTCACCAAGGCTGGTTCTTCCTCTCACCTTTACCTCTACACCTGCCAATTTATTTGGAATTGATTTGAACTCTTATTTGTCTCAAATGCCCCGACTGTTTGGCTAATGCACTTTTGAGTAGCATTTGGACCAAACCCGGTCTGCATCTTTGCTGTGCAGGCGATGTCTTTTTCCCTTCCAGGCATAAACAATGTATTTGGCTAAAATGTGTTTTCTTTTGTAAGTAAATTTTTTTCATTTCTTTGGGAATCATTTGATATGTTTTTTTCTTATCTTTGGAGTTCAAAAATATCTCTAGGATTAAAGGGAAAAAGATGTATATTTTATACAAGAAATATATGAATATGTTCTTTGGGATTCAAAAATACCACCAAGAGTTTTTTTTTTTATAAAGAATATTTTAATGCTGGGCATGGTAGCACATGCCTGTAATCCCAGCATTTTGGAGATGGGGATGGGAGAATCAGAAGTTTAGGGCCAGCTTCAGCTACACAGAGTTCACATGAGACTTTGACTAAGAATTATTAAAATTTAAAAATAAAATATTTATATAATCAATAATGAAAGTCTTCTTAGCTTTGAATTCAAACAATACAAACAGAAGCGCAGGTCCTGAGGGCACACTCCAGGTCAACACAATGAGACCACGTCTCAAAAAGAAAATGAAATAGAAGGGAAAAGCAAAGAAGAAAAGAAAAGTTTCAGTTGGTAGAGTGCACATCAGAGTAGCCCAGGTTGGCCAGGTAGCTGAAGATGACCTTGAACTTCTGACCTTCCTGCCTTTAACTGAAATCAGAGGCTTGCATTGCCACACCTGGTTCCTGTGTTTCTGGGGATGGAATCAGGGTTTTGTGTATGCTAGTCAAATAATCTACTAACTGAGTTACATTTCTGGCCTGGTATTCTTTAAGCAAGTATTTTTATTACTGGGTGTTTGTGTGTGTGTATGTGTGTGGGGGTATGTGTGTTCACACCATGGTACACAGATGGAGTAGTTTCTCTCCTTCTATCAGGTGGGCTCCAAAGCTCACCTCAGGCCCTGGGTCTTGGTGGCAAGCGCATTTACCCACAGAGCCATGCTTCTAAGGCCCCAATCTGCATTTTTTACTATTTATTTTGGTTGCTCATTCTTTCCTTCTAATGAAAGTATTTAAGCTGTGATTTGCCTTTAGAAGATACCAGTATTGTGTGTTTTCTTGTATATAGATACATAATGTAACCCTATATTATTGCTTTCCAAATAAGTTGGAAATTATAATTTTGCATACTCCTTAGTTGAGATTTTAAAAAAAAAAGAGATTTCTTTTTAAGTGTGTGTGTGTGTGTGTGTGTGCGCACATGCATCTGGGTGGCCACAGAGGCCTAAGGTGTCAAAGATGTCAGACTTCCCAGTAGCTGGGGTCACAGGTGATTGTTAGCCACCTAGTATGATGCTGGGTATTAAATTTGGCTTCTCTGCAAGAGCAGCGTATGTTCTTAACCGCTGAACCATATCTCCAGCACCAGGGTTTATTTTATTTTTAATTGTGTTTTTGTGTATGGGTTTGCACATGTATGTGCAGATGCCAGAAGAAGGCGTGGGATCCCCTGGAGCAGGAGTTACAGGAGTCTGTGAGTGACCTGGTGTGGGTGCTGGGAACCAAACTTAGGTCTCAGCTGAGCAGCGCCGCTCTTAACTGCTGAGCCCTCCAAAGCCCCTTATTGTGATGAAGTCACTCCTTTTAAGACACTGTTAATTTATTATTATTATTATTATTATTATTATTATTATTATAGCTTAATCTTATTTTCAGAGAGCATGACCTCTGTAATTCTTTCATTTAAAATTGATCGTGCCTGGGTCTGTTGTTGTGGCATAACTGTTATCAGTTATGTGTGGGGTCATCTGCATATAGTATAGAAAATTCAGAGTAATCACAGCTTAAACAACGGTATTTCTCTTGAATGTCAAAGAAGCTTAGATGTAGTTAGAACTGCCCAAGGCCATCAGGAACCTGGTCGTTGTCAGTGATTGTTTCTATTGTCCAGGTCACCTCACAGCTCACGTGCTAGCTGCTGGAGCTGTCTTATCAAATGTACATTTCAGAGAGGAGAAAGAGGGAAGAGTGAAATATCTCCCAACTGAGTCATCTGTTTCCAAGGAGTCTTCTTGGGAGTCCTATACAACAGTGGCATTTCATGGGGAATTAAGTTGTTATAGAGTTGACTCTCAATCATACAGAGGTTTTTATGAATGAGAAAGAAGAGTAGAATAGTTATTAGGTAGGCATATCAGAGTCTGTCGGAGTCGTTTGCACATGTGTCTCAGTGTGTGTGTATATGAGTGTGTATTTGCGGGTCAGAAGACAACCTCAATGTTGATCCTCGGGTGCAATCCATCTCATTTTTGACACAGAGTTCCTCAATGGCCGGGCACTCACCAAGCAGGCTAGGCTGGCTAATGAGTCCCAAGAATCCTCTTGTTTCCAATCCCCTATGCTGAGATAAGCATGTGTCACACCACACCCCAGACCCCACTTCTTTTTAAAGTGGGCTCTGGTGGGATTGAACCCAGGTCCTCATGCTTGTAAGGCAAGCACCTCACTGACTGAGCCACCTCTTCAGCTCTCACATAATAATTTTTATAAACATTTACAACATTATATCATTTGGCAATATTCTCTAACCAGAGACCTGGGCGGCTGAGCTGGTCACTCACAGGTGAATACAGGCTCGTGAGTGAGTGACTAGATGGATTTTTTAGCAGAGTCAGTGACTGCTCTCACCCGGAACAAATCAACAAAGCTAAGAGTGTAGCTCTGTTTTGTTGTAGTGGTTTTGTATATTTTGGGACAGGGTTTAACCATAGAGTGCTACTGAGGTACTCCGCTCACACCCCAGGACAAACCCATTGTTGCAGGAAGCTGCGGCCCTGTTGGTGTCCAGGCTTGGTATGCTATTCTCCTTTGCTGTGACCTGCGCACTGTGAAAGCAGATGTGCTGAATAGCCCAGTCCTCAGAGCCCATGAACAAGAATCTCTGAGTTAGCACACACAGTGTGAGACAGCACACCTCAGAGCAGCAGCGTGGGCTCTCCACGGAGGCAAAACAGGCAGCATGTTGAGACATGACGTCCCAGTGGACGGCTCAGTAGCTGATCTGCTTCTGAGTCCCAGAGAGCCATGTCCCAAGATTCAGAGCAGTGGGTTAGAGGTGAGTCTCCAGTCGAGCCTGTGGATATGGCAAAACAGAGGCCGGACATGGCGAGCAACGTGGCGGTTTACAGGTCCCACTCTTGACTCTGGCCACCACCAGATTAAAACCTCACCTTGTACGGAAGGAACATGACTGCCCTCCAACACTCACAGCCTGGCTCCCCTCAGCCACAGTAGCCCCTCTAATGTCCTGCTGTTGCCTGACATCCCTGAACATTACTTCATTACTGGTCCTAAAGGGGCTGGAAGGTTCCAGTCCACACCTTCATGAAGCCCCTGGTCAGAGTGAGTAAGAAATATACTCGCGTAGAAGCCACTGAAAAACGCTTACCGAAATAGAAACGAGGGTGCCAGCGAATGTGCTAGGAACTGGGCCCCTGAGTGATGAAGGGAAGGGACGAGGAAGGCTGGCAGGTGCCTCAACTGAGAAGTTTCTGGATGTCACACCCAAGCAGCCTCCTGCCTACATGAGCATCCCCGCTCGACCCCATACCCTCCGGTTTACCCTGCGAGTAACCTCACTCCTACCCCAGGGCTCACAGGGACGAGCTGGTTCTCTCACAGGCACTGGTGCCAGTTTAGTCAGCAGATTTCACAGATCCACTGGCACCCGTGTCGGGGCTTATTTTAAGCTTAACATTTAAAGATGGGAACTTTCCCCCACTTTCGTGTGTGGCAAAAAGATCCCAATTTATACAGAAGCGCGGATGCTAAGCCAGTGTGTCCAGGCCACTTCTGCGGCTGCTGTGGCCTGGTCTCCATCTTTTCAGGGTCCTTCAAGAAGCCCCCACCATGGTGGTGCTTCCTACAGTCAATACCTCTTTCCTTTGCTTCCCACTGTAGTATGGAACACTGTCCTTCCCCTGAGCCCATGGTAGAAGGGGCAGGACTCCCTACCCTGGGTCTGTTCAACTCTTCTGCCTGTGCTCTGCATGCCTCACATGCTGGGAGCTCAGTGCCTCACAGACCTGTGTTCCCTGAGTACATCTGTGCCTCCCTTCTTGGCTCTGCACTTCTGTCCAGTCTGGAAGTTTTAAATCTCAGAAGGGTGAAGGACGCAGACCATGAGCCCCTAGTCAGCGGGTCTGATGCCCTGTTTTTGTTTGTTTGAAGAATCTCAGATGTAACTAAGCCTGTTCTAAGCTCACTAAGTAACTGAGGATCCTTGAACTTCTGATTCTCCTGCACCATCTCCCAAGTGCTTGGATTACAGGTGTGCATTGACTTACAGGGTTCATACAGTGCTGTACACGGAACCCAGAGCTTTGTGCGTATTAAACAAGCACTGTACCAACTAAACTACCTTCCTGGCCACAGATTCTAACTTTCTTGTGACAGTATAAGCATGGGTCACACAATCTCAACTTTCATTTATCTCCCTGGATGTTCCCATGGATATAGAAACCCCAAGACTCAAAAGGTACTCATAAGGTCCCGGAATCTCTATTGTCATGGAGAGGTAAAGGGTTTACTTTCTGTCAGGGTTTGTCCATGTCCCAGGGCTTTACTGATGTGCTGAGTTCTTAATGCAAGCTGTTTTCTCCTGTCTCCTAATCCTCATTCTAGCTCTTCACTGCCCACCTCCAGTGTCACCAAATAACGACCCCACCAACCAGGATTAGTCTTGACAAAAGCTGCTTCTGGACATGCCTGCAGCCTTTAAACCCATAGGGTGTGACACCTTGGGGATCAAACGACTCTTTCACAGGGGTCACCTAAGTGCATCAGAAAACACAGATATTTACATTACAGTTCATAACAGTAGTAAAATTGCAGCAGTTAGAAAGTAGCAATGAAAATAATTTTATGGTTGGGGGGGTCACTGCAACCTGAGGAACTATATGAAAGGGTCGCAACATAAGGAAGGTTGAGAACCACTGCCTTATAAAGTAGTGACGCCCTGACACACTAAAGTGTTACTCTTCAGATCATTAGCCATCTGAGTCAGAAGGTGGAGGCAAAGCACAAGAAAAAAAAAACCTAGCACACTGTTGTTGGATGCCCAACTATGGCGGGACTGTGAGAGGCCGCTGTTGTTGAAAATGTGGTAAGGAAGGGAAGGTATCCAAAGACAGGTACACCACTTGTGAGGATTGTTAATACCCTCTGGTGCTCACCTCCAAGGCTGAGGGCAGTTCTGGGGAACCAGTCTGCAAATGTGGAGTGAGCTGAGGTGACGTGAGGAGGAAGGAGAGGGTGATGGAAACCTGCAAAGGAGCTGAACCTTGACCTGATTAGAGAGCTGAGTAATGGGCTAGGTGCTGCGCTTAGTGGCGGTGGGGTAGAGGGAGGGTCAAGGATAGTTATTCCTATCATTTCTCCTCAGTTGGGTGGTGGTACCCTGTGGTGAAGCTCAGAAATGTTTCATCCCCCAATAGTTAGATCGTGTGTGTGTGTGTGTGTGTGTGTGTGTGTGTGTACATACGTGCTAGTGTATAGACATGTGTCCAGAGGTCGACATCAGCTGTCTTCCTTGTTTTCCACCTTACTCTGAGACAGTGAGACCGATGTTTAGACTGACTGGCCATGGAGCCCCTAGATTCCTCCTGTCTATTCCTCAGCAATGGGAAGAGAAGCACAAGCTAATGCAGCCAACATTCATTTAGTGCTGGGGGTCAAACTCAGGTCCTCATGCTTGTACAGTGAGCCATTTACTAACAGAGCCATCTCCCTAGTGCCCCCCTTAGATATGTTTATTCCTATTTTATGTGTGTGTTTTACCTGCGTGCATATGCATGCACTGCCTATGGAAGTCCAAAGAGAGCATCAGATCCCTTATACCTGGAGCTGCAGGCAGTTGTGAGCCACCATGTAGGTTCTGGGAACTGAAGGCAAGTCTTTTGCAAGAACAAGTATGCTTAACCCCTGAGACATCTCTCCAGCCCCCTATACACACACACACACACACACACACACACACACACACACACACACACACGTGCACGCGCATGTGTGTATATAGTATATATGTACATATATATACATATATAAGTATGTATGTATGTATATGTTATGAGCACTATACAAAACCCTCATCTGAGCGTAACGTGGGAAAGAGCAAGGCTTAGGAGCTGCTCAGGTCGCTCTGGGGCCAGTTACTGGGGCCTTGCTTGACCTGTGCTCTCCGCCACCCCCAACTTCAGCAGCTTAGGTAACAGTGTCAGCCAGAAGACTGGATGTTCAAGGTGCTGTTTTCCCAGATTAGGGCTGTTTGGGCTCAGGAGATGGCTCACTGGCTAACAGCCGGGACTGGCTGCTTGTCCAGGGAACCTGAGTTCAGTTCCCATCACCCACACTGGTCAGCTCACAACTGCCTTTAACTCAGTCTCCAGGGGATCCAAAGCCTTTATATCTGGCCTCTGTGGGCACCTGCACTCATGTGCACATACCCACACATATACATAAATACAAATGCAAATAAGTCTTAAAAAAAATAACTTACCAGCCAGCTGGTGGTGGCGCATGCCTTTAATCCCAGCACTTGGGAGGCAGAAGGCAGGTGGATCTTTCTAAGTTCAAGGCCAACTTGGTCTATAGAGTGAGTTCCAAGATAGCTAGGGCTACACAGAAAAACCCTATCTTGAAAAACCAAACCAAACCAAAGAAAAGCAACCGACCAGATGAAAAACCCAGAAAAACGTATCTGTCTACAGCAGCTAGGACACCGAAGGAGAGATGGAATGAAGGTGTGAGTTCTCCTTTGAACCATCTTCCGGGTGGGAGCTACTGACCCATTCTCTGCTCTGTCCTTAGAGCAGCACAAATGGCCCCTCTTCAGCCCAGATCCCAGGTGGGTGGGGTGTTGAGCAGAGTTGCTTGGGAGCCAACAGCATGTGTGAAGATGGAGATGCAGGGGTGCTCATCACAGTACCAGCATCAGCATAGCTCTGTACGCCATGTCCCTAGAGCCCCTCGTGAAGGCTGCAGCGGCGCCGTGGCCCAGACACCAAGACTCCATACACATTCTTAGGGACTCAGTTAACTGGGGTCAACCTCGGGAGGAACTTCTGATTCTCGTTGTGTATCTATGGTCTGCTAAGTCTGGCTGACCCCTGCTTCTCTCAGCCTCCAGAGGCTTGTACATGCATGTGCACACACATGAACACATATGTGAACACATACATACTCACACAAAGATTTATGCTTGTAAGGTACAGGCTGTGAGACTCAAAGAAAGTATGTGTGTCTGTGTGTTTGTATGTGTGCGTGTGTAGGCAAGACTAAGAGAAACCAGATGGGAGTAGGGACGACACCACTACCTGACATCCAGGGACGTGTGCTAGACACTGAGCTCGATTCTGTCTGTGCCTCTTTGAGAGACGTGGCCCCTGAGAGATGCCAGGGTGGGGGGCAGGAACTGAAGGAGTTTAACCTGGGTCAGTTTTGGCCACAGAGTCTCATGATCACTAGGTCCACAGCAGGACACATGATGGGAGGTACAGAGAGATGTGCAGAGAGGACAGCCACTGGAGGGCTGGAGCTGCAGAGGGGACTCCAGCCACTGCCTGAACTATAAATGCAAAGATGGGATGTGTGATTTGGCCAAGGCCCTGCGGCGCGGGAGGGTGGGGGCGGGAATCGAGCCTGGCTGTCGGCTCCCATTTCCTCCCTTCCATTTCCCTGGTCCCCATGCATTCTGGGCACCCTCCACCATGTGTGGCCATGCCTGCCGCGCTTCCCTCTGAGAAGAGGTGTGATCCACTGGCATCAGCCGGGTGGACTGGCTCCCTCTCTCCATCTCTTCCTTCCCTTCCCCTGCCATGTTCTGGAAAGGGCAGCAGGAGGGAATGTGGGCAGGTTGCACTAGAGATATACATCTGAGAGCTGAAGGGAACATTTATTTTTAATGTAGACTGAAAAAGAAAAGGAAGTTATAAAACGCCTGCTCCTGCTCCTGGGACTATACAGATGGTGCAGTGCTTTGCCTAATAGGGAACGAGGCTGGCGCCATGTGCTCTGGGCCCCGCCTGGCCGTAGGGACCCAGTGGGCTCTTTGGTGTCCCTGGTTTCCTATCCTTACCCTCTCTAGATTGTCTTTTGTCAATTTTTGGGACATTCTTCTCAGTCAGGCCAGTGGCTCTGTGGTCCCACTGCCTCAGCTGCCTGGCTCCTGTCACACACACACAAACACACGCAGACATGCATGCATTCACACACACACATCTCCCTTAGCAGAAGCCGACTTCTGTTTGCCAATAGTCAAGCCTGGCTTTCCTAAAGTCCTGTTTGAATGTTAGAGTCCATCAGCCTTGTTCACTCCTGAGAACCCTTTTGACCTGTCTAGCTTTCCCTGTCTTATCTGGTTTTTGTGTTTTGTGGGTGTTTTTGGTTAATTTTCTCTTCACTGTGCCAAAACTTCTGTATAGACATAATTTAAGTAAAGAAGAATTTGTTTTGGCTTGTAGTTTGAGGACACTGTCCCTCGCGGTGAGAGGTCATGGCAGCTGGAATGGAGGTAGCCACATTACACCCACTTCTCAGGAAGCATACACGAATGCAGGTGCTCAGCTAACTCCCTACTTTTTCTTCAGTTCAGGACTCCAGCTCATGGGATAGGGCTGCTTGCATTCAGGGTGGGTCTTCCCACTTCCCACCTCAGTTAAATCTTTGTGGAATCTATCATGAAGCACCCTGAGGTATGTGTCATCCTAAATCCAAGTCAAGTTGACAATGAAGATTAACCATCACAGGCACCACTTAAGCCCACTCCCCACCCCTGCTGTGCCAGAAGCCTTAGAGCACACTACATATTCTCTGCTCCACCAACCAGCTAGAGTGGTAACTGAAGCCCCTCGTCTTGTGTGCTCACTGAGACAAGCTGGAGGAATACCCTAACATCAGAACCAGAGTGCCAAGCTGGAGATTGTAAGACCTGAGTCTTCAATTTACTATAAAGGCTTGAGATTCCCTGCACATCTCAAAGCCTTAGCAAAATAGGAAGGCCATCTCTACTTTATGGGGTCCTCATTATTGTAAGGGTTATGGTAAGTGACACATGCTTGCCAAGATCACCCAGCAAGATGATGAAAAGCAAGGAGAAGCTTCAGTGGTTTGAGGCACTGCTGTGGACACCAGGTCTGTGCTACGGCAGGCAGCAAGTTGTCCAGCACAGTCAGACTGTTGCTAGTCAGAGTCCTATGCATTGGGAGTATGCCTGACATAGCCTAGGTTTATTTAGGGCTCTGGATTGTTCTAGAAAGATTATGTGTCATTTTTTAAAAAGGCACACTACAGGATAAAATGATAAGCAAAGAAGGTTAGCAAAGGGAAGATGGTGAGGCTGGAATGGGCATAGACCATGGGCAGTGTGGTTCTGTACCTATGAGAGCTGTGGCCAGAGGGAGCTGGACAGAGCTTCTTTTTATTTTATTTTATTTTATTTATTTACTTATTTATTCTTCTTGTTAGTGTGTCTCTCTCTCTCTCTCTCTCTCTCTCTGTGTGTGTGTGTGTGTGTGTGTGTGTGTGTGTGTGTGTGTAGGTCTGAGGACAACTTTAAGGAGTCAGAGAGTGGCTTCTAGTGATGGAAGTCAGGTTGTCAGGCTTGGATGGCCACCACTTTACCCACTGAGCCATCTTATTGACCCTGGCCTAGGCCTCTTAATGGTCAGACACAGGTAAATGGCCCAAGGTCAGCAAGACAATGCAGACCCGTTGCTCGGACATGCAATCTCTGACTTAGAAACCAGAAAGTGTTTCTGAGGTAATTCAGTGAAGGGACACCGCAATTCAAAGTGCAGTGACCATCCTGGACAGCAGGAGCCTGGTGATACACAGAGTCCCAGGTAATGATGTCTGAGGACATTCTTGGTGGCTTAAGCACCATCCAGGAAGTTGGGATTTGGAAGTGGGGATATATTGCATAGTTTATAATATGATGTAAAAACCAAATGGTCAGTATGAATTCCCCCAGTTTTTAAGAGGCAGCCATGCATGTGCTTGTGTGTAAACATGTGACACCCCACCCTTCCCCAGTCACTCTAGGTTCGGCTTCTCTTTGCTCTGACCAAAGAAAGCTTCAAGAAGAAGTGATTGGGTCCCTCGGGAGCCTCTGCTATATAGGTACCTCATAGAGGTTGCCTTTCCAGACAATTGGAACCTGAGAATAGACTTTTAAACTGGGCTGGGGAAGTGTGTGGATGGCTAAATCTTCAAATGATTGCTACACAAACTTGAGGACCAGAGTTTGAATTCCCCAGAACCCATGAAAAACATCCAGGCACAGTGGTGTGTGTGCTTGTCACCCTGGCATGGTGGAAGAGGAGTGTGGAGACAGGTGGATCCCAAACGCATGTTGGCCAGAGCTCCTGTCTCAGTGAGAGGCTGCCTCAAAGCATAGAGGTGGCGGGGCTGGAGAGATGGCCCAGGGATTAAGCACTTTGGCTGCTTTTACAGTGGAGTTGGGTTAGATTCCTGTCACATGGCAACTCACAACCATCTGTAACTCCAGTCCCAGAGATCCAACAACCAACCTTTTCTGGTATCCCTAGACACTGAACATAAGTAATGCACAGACATACATATAGGCAAAACACCCATACATGCACATTAAGAATAAGTAATGAAAGCCGGGCGGTGGTGGTGCACGCCTTTAATCCCAGCACTTGGGAGGCAGAGGCAGGAGGATTTCTGAGTTCGAGGCCAGCCTGGTCTACAAAGTGAGTTCCAGGACAGCCAAGGCTACACAGAGAAACCCTGTCTTGAAAATCAAACAAACAAAAAAGAATAAGTAATGAATGCAGATGGAGGGTGATTGAGGAATACATCCTAAAATCCCCATCTACCCTCCACATGCATACATACACATGTATACACAAATATATATATACCATACACACACCCAGACACAACACACACTGGGGGGTATGTGTGGAAATGAGCTTGTTTTGAGGTGAGGTCTCTCTTGTCTCTGTCCCTGCATTGCATACTCCAGGCCAACTAGCCCATGAGCTCTGGGTTATCTCCTGCCTCCACTTCCCATCACACTATGGAAATGGTTAGGTTATAGATGCACACACGGTCTCCAGCTTTTTACATGGGTTCCGTGGACCCAGACGTGAGGAGCTGAACACGGGTCATCAGGCCTGTGTGGCATGTGCTTTCCCCACTGACTCATCTCCCTGGCCCTTCTGCTCTGTTTTGAGACAGAATCTAATACAGCACAGGCTGGCTATGAAAAGGGTCAATCCTTTTCCTTATAGGATAGAAAAGAAAACTCCATCTCCAGAAGGAATCAAGAATTCAAGAGCACAAGGCTAGAGCTGCAGTTGAGGCCCAAGGTCTCCTGATTGGATTTCAGTTCATTGTCCTAAGTGGCCACTGCACAAAAGAATGAAGTAGAGATTTCATTCTGGAAGAAAAATAAATCTGTTGCGTAGCTCCTGTTGGAGCTGAGGAATGGCTTTACATTCTATAATTTTATTCAAACTGATATGGGCCAATAAATATAAATGTGCGTGTGTGTTCGCTGTTTTAAAACATTTTAATGTTTAAAACATGATTTACTAATGCTGCTAAGGATGTCTAGAATTTGATTTACTGCATAGTATTGAATGTTTATACTTATTCCTTGCGGAAATTCTTGCCAAAGAGCCATTTTATCTACAGGAATAATAAATAAGTCAATATGTGGATGGCTGTGCACATTTTCCCCATATGTAGCTGTACTTGGTAGATGTTGTTTTGCACACAAACACTCTAAAGGTAAACTTAAGAGACTCACACAAGCCCTTGATGTCCAAGTGTCAAGATCAGCCCAGCATGGTGGTGTATGCCAGTAAGCCCGGAATGTGTGAAGTAGAGGCAGGGGGATTACGAATTCAAGATCATCCTCAACTGCATAGGAAGGTCATAGCCAGCCTGTGCCTTAAAGGTGCTGTCCCTGAGACCTACCTCCTCCATCGGGGCTGTAGCCCCTAAGAACTCAGGGACGGGCTTCACAGTGCCCTCCACAACTAAGCCATTAGCACATGACCCCAGGGGACAGTCTGTCTCCCATGGAAACCACTGCTTATTAAACTCCCGTGTCCCAGTCCTTCGGTTAACCATAACTGTCAATTTTCTTCTGATGAAGGCTTCATGAAGACACATTTCCAGAAATTCTATATGTGAATTCCTTGGAGGACTTTGAGATTATTTAATTCTCACAAATATCCTATAGGGAAAGTGTTCTGTCTACCCAAGGAAAAGGGGCAGGATTCCGTTTGTTTGCTTGCTTGTTTTTATTGCTCCCTCCAATTATGGAAATAAAGAAAATCCACTGTTAAGAAGAAGGCAGGAAGGCAGGAAGCCAGGCAGTGGTAACACACACCTTTAATCCCAGCACTTGGGAGGCAGAGGCAGGTGGATTTCTGAGTTCGAGGCCATCCTGGTCTACAGAGTGAGTTCCAGGACAGCTGGGGGCTATACAGAGAAATCCTGTCTTGAAAAACCAAAAGCAGAGAAGAAGGTGGAGGAGGAGGAGGAGACAGAAGACTATGAGAAGGTAGTCTGGAATTACTTTCATAAAAATCTACAGTCAATCCTGCTAACTATAGATGTTTCATGCATGCGTGTGTACATGTGTGTGCGTGTTGGGGAGACAGATATATTTTTTCTTTTATATAAACAGAATTACATGACAATGTAATTCTGCACTTTAATTATTTTTCTTACTTTTTACTGTGTCTCAGCATACTGGACTACCCCAGTGTCTGTAAGGTTCCAGTTCCCCTTGTCCATGGCTATATGCTTTTGCTTTGCAAACTCATAGGGTGGTACTACACAGCTGTAATCCCAGCACTCAACAGGTGGAGGCAGGAGGTTCACTATGATTTCAAATCCAGCCTGGGCTACATAGTGCATTGCAGGTCAGCCTGGATATAGTGAGTCTCAAAAAACCAAAACAAAAGTATTGGGCATTTCTCTTGCCTTCCTCAACCTACCCCTCTTGCTTTCCTAGGTGGTGGGACTTCTCTTGCCTAACCAGACGCTGGCATCCACTGTCTTCTGGCAGGTAAGAGTCTGTGCAGAGGGCTCCTGAAGGAAGAGATGTGCGTGTGTGTGTGTGTGTGTGTGTGTGTGTGTGTGTGTGTGTGTGTGTCACACACACACACACACACACACACACACAGGTATGGAACTTTGCCCCCTCATTGTCTCCTGCTGCATTCAGGCCCCTGGGTCAAGTGCTCCTATCCCCTAGTATTTACCCATAAACTACCAAAACCTTGATTCTGTTGAAAGGCCTCAAACACGTCAGTGTGATGCCATCCATTCTGTGTCCCTTTAGCCTTCAGAGGGAGGTGAGGAGGGGGCAGGTACCTCCACCTGGAACATGATGGCCTGTGGTTCTGACAGAGTTTCTGGTCAGTGACGACGAGGGGTCAAATCAAGGAGGCTGTGTAGGAGGTGAATTCTTCTACCTTCTAGATTCTTCTGGGACAGTTCACATATTCAGATCTTGCATCCAAGTGATATCAGCATCTTGAGTATTGTATCTCCCCACCACAAGCTCACCTCACCTCAGTGTCCCCATCTCTGTAGACATATAGACCAGTTTCCCATGACCTCTGTTAGGAGTGGAGGCGGGGTCTTCCATGGAGGTGACTCTTCCTCCCTCATTTCTCTCCTTTCGCCCTCAGTGGCTGAACCAGAGCCATAACGCCTGTGTCAACTATGCAAACCGCAATGCTACCAAGGTGAGTGCCGCTGCCCTCTCTGCTCATGGTGGGCTCAGGTGGGAGTGACCTGGCCATCCTCTCTGACATGACACGCCAAGCACTCTGACATTGATGCCAAGCACTGCAGTCTTGGGGTGCTTGCTCATGCTTCCATCCCCATAGGAAGGCAGCACCCAGCTTGCTTGGCATGGGTCAGCAGAAGCCTCTGGGAAGGGCCCTGCAAGGGTCGGTAGGAGTGAATTCTGCCGGCTTCCAGGCTCATCTAGAGAAGCTGGTGCACTCAGATATGGGATCTGGAAGGTCTCAGCATCCTGAGGACTGAGCTCCCCCAAGATTACCCGGAAGCCAGCTCAGTGTCGCCAGCTCCTAGGTTACTGATCTCTCAAGCTGATCTGTGACAAGGTTACCTTTCTTTTTGGTCCATTCTCACATCCAGAGGTTCCCCTCTGAGGGATTGTTCTTAATATCTTCCAGCAGTGGCAAAGAGAGCAGAGTTAGAAGCTGGCCTTTGCAGTAGGAACTTGAAGGACCAGAGACCCTGAGGATGGCCCTTCATATACCTCTGCATATCTAGACTCTCTGGCAGGTTTCCCCTATATGGCTCCACTCAGTTGTTTCCTGTAACCTTAAGCCAGCTCTCTCCAAACCGCAACTGTTGCAGAGATAGGTTCTTCAGTTTTTCTTTCATTTTTTTTTTAATGTTGGGACTTGAGATCTTTTGTTCTGTGGAACTACTAGGTCACAGTAACATACTGACAGTGAAGCCCCCTGAGTCCTGGGCTGAGGGGGCTGTAAGAGCCAGCTAGACTGTAGCTGGTGAGACAATGCTATCCCACATAGACAGTGTGTCACCTGCTCACAACACAGCCCTCCTGGATGATACCCTGAAGAGCCCGGACATAAAGACCCTATGTGGGGCCCTCCTGTTCCCCACCACCAGCCAGCAGTGTCCGCTCAGATCTTTTTAGAACAGGATAGAAGTAAAGGGGCCCAGCTCTACCAGCGGCTGCCTGTATAGTCTGCTTTTAAAGGTTGCTGAGGGAGGCCTGCCCCTTTGGCTTCCCAAGGGACTGCTTCTTGCTGGCCAGAGCAGAACATGGAAGCTTTGGACACCAGTATGTCTACCTTTCTGCCTGTCTTCCAGCCTTCACCTGCATCCAAGTTCATCCAGGGCTACCTGGGAGCTGTCATCAGTGCTGTCTCCATCGCTGTGAGTAACTCATACACTGCTCCAGGATAGGCTAGCGTGTGGGCAATGGGGTCTGCAAGGGGATGCCCAGATGTTGTTCTAGGCAGAGAAGAGGCTCTGATAGGAAGAACATAAATTGGTACTACAGGGTGTTGGGGAGGATGGGGGTGTGGAGTTCAGGGCAGGGAGGGCAGACCATCTATCCCTGTCTGTCCCTGCACCCAGCACTCTTTAGAGCAGCTCTGCTGTCTGTCTCCCCGGTGCCGAATTTTCCTCAGAGCAGGCTCTGATGCACAGTCAGTGCCTGTCTGTGGTTCCAGTTCACCGTTTCTAAACTTCCTGGATTGAATTTGCTCTCCCTGACTGATCTAGGGGTCCCTGGACAGCAACCATCTGCAGCTTCGTGTTCCATGAGTAAAGACTGTGTGTGTGGTTTTCTTGGTCTTGGCTCTTAGAGAAGGCTGTTGGCTTCCAGTGGAACTGGGGACAGAGCCGCCTCTATGCAGTCTCTGCAGGCTTGGTTGGAGCCTCCCTGGAAGACTTATAACGCTCTTCAAGTCGAGCCTTTGCGGTCCTGCAAGAATAAACCTGGAGTTCCTTATAGGACTTTGCAAATTGCCTGAATAAAAGTGGGACCGCTGGTTCTCAGGTGGGGGCAGCAAGCAGACAGCAGGGAGGGCGTGGGCCATGGCCAGAGTCAAGACAGGCCTCTGAGCCCTTGTCTAACTTCCATCCTAACCTTATGTATGGCACTTTCGGGATCTCTGAAGGAGTAGCTTCCTACAACCGACGCCTGAGGGAAAAGTGCCTTTCCCACCTGCCATCTCTGTCACTAGTAACACAACAAATGCATTAATTGTTAGGAAAAGGAGGCGTACACATCAGGGCTGGGAACGCAGCTCAGCTGGTAGAGGCCTTGCCTACCATGCCCAGAGCTCTGCTTTTAATCCCCAGCACTACATAAAATAGGCCGTGGTGGTCCATACCTGTACCCAGCACTTATGGTGGAGGCAGGAGGATCAGAAGCTCAAAGTCATCCTCAGGTATATAGTGAGTTTGAGACCAGCCTGGGCTACATTGCACCCTGTCTTAACAAAAAATGATGGCTTGATAGTCAAAAGCACTGGCTGCTCTCCCAGAGGACCTGGGTTTGGTTCCCAGTGCCCATGTGGTGGCTCACAATTATCACATACATGGCACACATATATGCAGGCAACACACACACACACACACACACACACACACACGCACCATTTTTTTTTTAAAAATTGAAAAGAAAGAAAACACAACTCAACACAATGAAAGAATTCTCACACACAAATCTTTTGATAACACCCCTTTCCTTGTCTTTTCTGTTGCTCACTGTAATTGTACACACTGATGAGCCATCATCCTACCCAGTCATTGCTACTGCGGCTCTCTAAAGTAGAGCTTTGGGGCTGTCCTCAAGCAGCCTCTTTTATTTTACACCCACGTAGACCAAGCCACCTCCAAGTGAAAGTGGGGCATCCCTTTTTGTGCCTGGGATCTTGTTCATTCCCCGAATGCCAGTTAGAAGCAATATGCAGCCAGACCTGTGTAGACGGCTCGCTGTGGAGAAACTGCCAATCTGCCCGGTAGACTTGCAACTCTGAATGGATCTTGGTTTGAGAGTCAGATAAAGTGGGACAGCCTGACCCTGCTGCGCTGAGGCCTGGGCTCCTGAGAGGGGAGAGGGCTCCCTCACCACACTGGTGTCTGTAATGTAAGAGACGATGTAATCCTGGCTCAGCTGTTTCAGCAGCATTTCCCTTCCTAGAGATGCTCTGATGAAGCAGAAGGACCTGGGGGGGGGGGGCAGCACAGGGAAGGCTTGAGTGAAAAGGTCCTTGCCCCGGTCCCTTCCCACTGAGCATGTGGCTCAGAAATTCAACTTATGAAAACTCTGGCCTCTCTGAGTTCCAGCCCTTAGGATCCTGCCAATGGTGGGGTCCCGTTCATTCCATCCCAACCCTTTCCAGGCCTGTACCTCACTCAGATTGGTTGGTGAGGAACACAGAAGTCAGCAGTTACTTGGAACGTGGGGCTTGCACTGTGGAGACACCCTCTGCTTTGCTTAGTTCTCATTCCCCCCACCCCCAGAGGAGATTTTCCTTGACCTAAGTCCCAGAAAATTCCCATCCTTCCCACACTCAGTCACACCCTGTCCTCTCATTGTCCCCAGTTGGATTACAAGTTAGCTAGGGACAGGCATCTGTCTCATACCCCACAGAGGGAACCATAGAGCCCTGTGCCATAAATACCTATTAATTAGGCTGCTGATTGATCGCTGGCCTTGAGAGGCCCCTCCTCTCCTCCCCAGGAGCCCGAGCCTTAGCTGTGGCATGCCCCTCTGCCTGACGACTTCATACAGCGAGGGGCTCACTCGGGCAGATGGAGTGGAGTTCCTGACTTGGAAAATCGGCAGCTTGCTTTCTTTTCTTTTGTGTGTATAAATCACAAAACTGCCAAAGACAGAGGCTTGATTTTATTTTCCTCTCCCTTGTTCTCTGGAACCCCAGGCCCCGCAGCCTCATTAACTGATTTCGGCTTCAATTAGAGACAAATCCCCTCCCAGGGCGAGCCTGTTAGGAGCAGATGACCTGCAAACAAGTGTCACGGCCCCAGTGGTTGGCCCAGTTCTGGCATTAATTAAAACGAGTCCCTACAAGCAGGTGGCTGGATGGCGCCTGACGGGCTGAGAGCAGGGCCCAGAGCTGAAGCTGAGCTGAGGTGCGGCCTCCTCTGTGGGGTCTGCAGAGTCCTGCCTCTCTTTCAGAAGAACCCTTGGCCTTGGCAACCAGCACCCCCTCACCAGTCAGGCATTCCCCCAAATGAAGCCTCATGCTGGGCCCAGGATTGTTGGGGTGAGAAGCTTCTCTGGGGCCCCCCCTAAATAGATTTGGCAGTGTCTGGGTCTCTTGCTTTAGAATAAAAAAGAAATCCCGTCTTAAGTTATTTTTGAAAACCTAACAGTTTGCTGTCTTTTAACAAAGGAAACCTCTCTCTGTCTTCTTTGTGTTTTTGTTCTGGAGTTCGTGTGGAAGCTTCTGGGCTGGCCATCACTATCTGTGAAGGGAGAGATCAGGCAGGCTCCTGACTCCTTCTGCAAGGTCTGTGATGGGCCAGACACTCTGCAGGAGCCTGGCTGTAGCCCTGGATATAGCTTTCAGGATGCTGGGAAGGCGAGTGGAGAACATTGAGGCAGGCAGAGCCATGGCGGCGCTGACCCTGAGGTGTCTAACTCTGTCACAGGGCTGACACATGGGACAGATGGAGAAAGCCAACACAAGGCAGGGCTGGATGTCCCAGAGAGAGGGCACAGCAGATACAGAGGCATGCAGAAAGATGGGAACCGATTGTGGACACTGTCAGAAGTGTGTCTGCCATATAGAGAGTAATGCTGATGGTAACAGTGGTGGACAGCAGTGGTCATCAGGAATCCCAGACTGGTCATTACAGGGTCTTAGGCAGAAATTGCAGGTGGCAGATGCAATCCACTGACCACTTGTTCCTGGGTGGTGATGGACCTGGGGTTGGGGAGGAAGGCTCAGGGCTGACTTGTGTGACTGGTCAGGGGTAGGTTGGTGGATCCTGATAATAAGAGATACTTTCATGTCCTGCCCCCGATTCCTTCCTCTTCAGCTAAGTCTTAGCTGCAGTGGCTTTTCCTCCAGGAATAATGCATACCTCCTTTCCCCCAGTGGTCCTTTCTATGTTGGATGCAGCATTTGTCTGCAGGGAGAGGCCCAGGGAGCCTTCTGGTTCTCATTGCTTGCTGGCAACTCCACATGCCCCTGATGGTCAGCCATTCAAGTAGTAACGATGGCCAACCCTTACAGAGGGCTGGCTCTATGCTAGTTCAGCCCCATTTACAGATGGGGAAACTGAGCACAGACTGAAGCCAAGGGTTGAGCCTGTGCACCGCAGCCCAGGCTTGCTTACATACTTCTGTTAACAAAGGTCCTTTTGTCATCATGCTCCCATAGGAACTTACTGAGATAGGAAAAACTAAGCAGTGTTTTAGCTTCTAGGTGGGAGAAAATGTTACTGTTCCTTTGTAGGTAGGTTCCCCCACAGGCACCCCAAGAATAATGGAGATTAGTGGTAACTCTTAGATCTACCACCAACCTTCATACTTGGTTTGGGACCTCTATCTTCTGGCCAACATTAAATCAGTATTGTGATCCAGAGTTTGCCCTGCCTCCTGTAAGACAAGATCTGGTTGGCTGGCTGTTCAGCAAGGGCATAGCCAGGCCCTTCTGTTCTCCTTGGGAGTCCCAGGAAAGCTGGGACACAGGGGCACCCATGAATCCTGGTCCAGGCGATTGTCAGGCTACTTTCCCTTCAAATGACTTCTGGGTCGGAGGGGCCATGGTAGAGACCCAGCAGCCGAATTTGAAGTGTTCCAGAAGCCTGAACATGATAGTGCAGTGGCCAATCAGACCCAAATAGCAGCCCTGGATCCCCTCTTGAGAGAAAGAGAGTCTAATGTTCCTTGCAGCCAGCACACTGGTCCCTATCACACACAGTTCAGGCATTAGGCCTGACCCCTGGCCTAGCCGATGAGCCCCTCAGTCTCAGCTGGAGCTGAAAGGCGTAGTGGCCATTGACTAACTATCCCATTCACCTTTGATCTTTTACCCCTGAGCTCCTGCCAAGCAACAGGCTGGCTGAGGCCAGAAGACATTTGACCTCCCCTTGGTAGCCAGGTTTAGTTTACAAAGCTGTGCCCTCTGGTGGGTATTTGTGGTACTTCAGTGATTTCCTGACCCACCCTTTGCCTTCCCCGACCCACACAAATGCAGGACCATTTGGGCACAGTATTGTTCAGTCACCCAAGAGAAGTCTAAGGTCTGGTCTCGTCCATCTCTCCTGCCAGTATGTCTCCTTCTCCATTGTTCTTTGGAGACTTAGACTCCACTGGCAGGTGCCGCAGAGTTCACAGAACCTTGCAGACAACCTAGCGTCGTGGCTGTGTCTCTGCAGAGCCCTCTTCTTTCCTCCCGCCTCTCTCCCTACCCAGCTCCCTCCTACTCACCCCCATGGTTCAGTCATGTGTGTTTTGATACTCTGGTGACCTTTGGGGCCTCCTCTAGTTGAGCAAAATGAGCAGCTCGGGTAGCCCACAGACCTGGGTATGTGTAGGGTTTGCAAAGGCAGATGAAGTCGTTTGCAAGGCTTTTGCTTGCCTTTATACCTCGGACAGCATTCACTTTGATTGATTCTAGAAGCATCACTAAGTCCACACTGAGAATTCAGTGGGCCGGTAAGAGAGGCAAGCCCAGGGCCCTGGTACTACTCAGTGTCTGCTGGGAGAGATGGGTTTCTTTTTCTTTCTTTCTTTTTTTTTTCAGTTATCAGATACATGTATTATTTTAATTCAGAGATGTGTAAAAGGGCAAATGCATATGTCCCTAGAGACTGATAGATGCATGGAAGAAAGCTCTGACCATGGGCTGTAGGCTACCTCAGTTGGTGGAAGTGCTTGCTTTGCCTTCTTGCAAGCTTGCACTTGATTTTATTGCCCACATAAAAAGGTAAAAAGCGTGAGGCTCATTGGCTCAGAGCACCCTGCTGCTCCTGCGGAGACCAGAGTTTGATTCTCACATTGGAGCCCGTTCACCACTTTCTGTAACTTTAACTCCGAGGCCCTCTTCTGGCTTCCATAGACACTCACACATAAGTGCACCT
Organism: Tokudaia tokunoshimensis; assembly: GCA_036184795.1. Lineage (NCBI taxonomy): Eukaryota > Metazoa > Chordata > Mammalia > Rodentia > Muridae > Tokudaia > Tokudaia tokunoshimensis. Next base: position 106,487,872 of record BTHU01000002.1, on the reverse strand, counting down.
GCATGTGTGTGCTCCCTCACGCGGGTGCGCGCGCGCGCGCGCACACACACACACACACACACACACACAAATAAAAGTTAAATTACAATTTAGAATCCGCACATGGTGGCTTATAGAGAATTCCCGAGAAGACAGGCAGATTCCTGGGACTCACTGTCCAGCCAACCCAATGTAATTGGTGAACTTCGGACCGGTGAGAGACCTTGTCTCAAACAAACACAAAAACGAAGCATGAATAGCGTCTGAAGAATGAAGTCTGAGGTGGTCCTCTCGTCTACACACAGATACACTCATGCACGCAGCACACACACACACCATGTAAAGTTTCTGTTCCAGACTCTTCCATAGACAGTTAGGGGAGCACCTTGAGGCACAGAGGTGGTTGAAAGATAGGCCTGCCGGAACAGTGCTCGGAGGCCCTGGGGTGGGGGTGGGCAGAAATGGTTCATGGGAGGCGCCTACAAGTCAGTAGGGAGTGAGGTGACAGGGGTGAGTGCAAGCAGAGACAGAAGAGCTGCAGTCAAGATGCCTGGGAACAGGATAAGCAGCTGAGGCTTGGGTGGCTTCCCTGTGGGCCTTGAGAAGCTCCTGTCTGTAGTGGGTAATAATTAATAAAGAGTACCGCCCCGCCAGGCCTCTGCACCACTCCTTCCAAGTATCCGGTAAAGCATGACTCTTAAACTTGAAGAGTTAACCAAATATATTTGTGTATATAAAACTCCCAATTACACAATGCCAATTTATAATGATAAAGTATTATCCCAATATTTCTAACCTCTCCAAAACACCAGAAATACATCTGAAGCCATCTGGATATCCATGGCTCCTGCTCTGCTCTACTCATTTGGCTCTCCCACTTCTTCCCCCCCCCCTTCCCTTAGCTCCTCCTCTTCTCTCCCCTCCAGTCACTGGCCTCTCACTGCCTCAATGTGAATGGATGGGAAATATCTTGCAACACCTGTCCAGGAAGAAGTCTCTTCAGGATCTTTTGTTTTTTACACTTTATTGATTTTGTTGTTTCAAGACATGCATTCACGAAGCCCAAGATTGTCTCAAAGCAGCTGAGTGTCCAGCCTCTGCCTCCTAAGGGCTGGGATTACAGGTGTGTGCTGCCACACCTGATTTAGTCACTGCTGGGGATTGAACCCAGATCTTTGAGCATGTTAGGAAAAGTCCTCTACCAACTGAGCCACAGCGCTGGTCAAAAGGCCTGCTAGGGCCCCACTCTACCTTAAAAAAAAAAAAACAAAAAAAACCCCCTCACATTAAAAATGTTTAATTTCACTTCATTTTTATTTATTCATTTATGCTTTTAGACATGATCTCACCAAGTAGCCCCTGGCTGGCCTAGAATTCACTATGTAGACCAGACTGGAGTCAAATTTACAAAGATAGGAAGGAACCTTCCAGCTGGTAGCAGACGAGGATGCCTGGGTGAAGGTGAGGCAGAGTTAGACAACCTTCCCTGGGGTGGGGTGGAAGCTGTAGAGATGCTGTGCTAAGGCCCATCCCAACTGAGGTGTCTCCAGGTGCTTGTGTGTCCAACTTTTGGAAGGACATAGCAAGATAAGAGGAGAGATGGCTTTGGCATCAACCCACCTGGTATCGCTCTGAAGGCCTTGCCAAGGTTGCTGTTGGCCATGTAGCTAATGACACTAAAGGTTTGGTGTCACGGAGCTCTTGTCAAACGCTGTTCCTGTGTGCAGCATGAAGTTCAGAAGAAAGCTTTAGGGGCTGGAGAGGTGGCTCAGCAGGGAAGATACACACATACTGCTCTGACAGAGGCCTAAAGTTCAGTTCCTAGCACCCAAATCGGGCTCCTCACAACCGCCTCTACCACCATCTTCCAAGGATCTGATGCTCTCTTCTGGCCTCCACAGTCATCTGAACTCGTGTGTGTGTGTGTGTGTGTGTGTGTGTGTGTGTGTGTGAAACACACACACACACACACACACGGTTAAAGATTAAAAACAAAATTCACCAGGCATGGTGGCACAAACCTTTAATCCCAGCATTCTAGAACAGAGATAGGCAGATCTTTGTGAATTTGATTCCATTTTTTTTAATGCAATTCTTTTTTTTTAAAGGTGGATCTGTGCCCTAGCAGGCCTTTTGACCAGGGCTGTGGCTCAGTTAGTTGAGGACATGCTTGAAGATCTAGGTTCAATCCCAGCACTGACTAAACCAGGCATGGTGGCACACACCTGTAATCCTAGCCCTTAGGAGGTAGAGGCTGGACGATCAGGAGTTCAAAGTCATCTTCAGCTGCTTTGAGGCCATCTTGGGCTACATGAAAGCATGTCTTGAAACAACAAAAAACAATAAAGTGTAAAAAACAAAAACAAAAGCAAAAAAGCTAGCATGCCCCACATGTCTGGAATGAAATTTAGCACAAAACACAAATCTATCTGAAAGTAAGCTAACATACTCCAGAGGGATCTGGGGACCACAGCTTGGAGAGAAGGTCCATGCAGAGTTGAGAGTTCACAAGGAGGCAATATGGCTGCCTTACACACCCACTAGCAATGGGCCTGGGGTATGTGCCAAAGACATAGAGGAGGCAAACGGCCACTTACTGTCACCCACTCAACACCCAGCCATCGTGCCCCCAGAGCCTTGGACAAGGACAGCCTGGGAAGGATCCCAGGGAGGACTGCAGTTTGGGGGACTGAAGCCCGTCTGTTCTTGTTTCTCGGGGTCCTTTGGCCTGGAACATTTGGTGGAGCCCATTAAAATTAAAAAGCCAAGTGGCTGGAGGCTCGGAATGCCAGCTCATTTTCTCTGGCATGGCAGGTCCTGTTTAAGGGAACCAGCTGGCATTAATGGCACACAACGCATCGCGAACAGCAGCTAGCGATCAGAAGAATCAGAGCTAATAATCAGGTTCAGGGAAGATAATGAGATATGAACAGCCATTGCCGAGAGTCCCCCGGGGTCTGCCTTAACAGCCTCCAAATAAGCTACAAAACAGAAATTAACCAAACAGGGGCTCCATTTGGGCAGAGGGGGAAAACAAACAAGGTAGAAATTTGTACACGAATTCCTAATATGGCCACGCTCAAGCTCAGGACCTGTGGGACAGCAGCCACTGTCTGAAGAAGGCAAGGGGCCTTCTGTGTCCACTTGCCTCCCAGGTGACTGTCAGGTCAGAGCTGCTGCTGAGAGGCCTGAGGAAAGAGAAGACTAACTTCCTGTGGCTCACTGGAGACTCGGGCCAGCCTTCTTTCCTACCCTAGGTTCTCACTTGGCATGCAGCAAACTAGCTAGGTCACCCCTTCATGACAGTGGCCAGTGGGGAGAATGGCCAACCAGGGAGGGGTCAGCCTCAGGCTGGCACAGAAAGTCTCAGTATTGGCTACAAGCAATTGTCTCTAGCCTCTCCCCAACCCCCAACCCCCTGCATTCCCGCTCTGTCCAGTCCCAGGAGGCTGCCAGCCTTGGAGAAGCCTGGGCCTCCTTGTTCCCTTCCCCCACTCCTGCTTCCTATGCCTTCAGAACTTCATCATCTTTCTGTGTGTGTGTAAGATGTAAGATGTGTTCAGCATCTATCTGTGTCTAGGCCTGCCACCTGCCAGGTCAGCTGCTGTCTCCCATTTACACATCATCTGGACCCCAACCCCTTTGTCAGGAGTCCCATGTTATGCACATGGTCTGTGGTTAAGGGGCACCAAGTCATTGCTTCTTGAGGAGGAGGCTGTGCTAGTTGCTTTCCTATTGCTGTGATCCAAGACCTACAAGGAGCAACCTAAGGAAGCTCACAGTGAGGATACTGTGTATCACAGCAGGGAAGGCATGGTAACATGGAGATGACTTGTCACATTGTATCCACAATAGGAAGACAAGCAAGATGAAGGCTGGTGCTCAGGCTGCTTTCTCCTTTTCACATGGTCCAGCATCCTGGCGCATGTTTAGGACAGCTCGTCCTACTTCAGTTAACACAATCTAGAAACTCCCTTACAGACATACATACCCAGAGGATTATTTCCTAGGTCATTTTAGATTCTGTCAAGTTAACAGTATTAACTACCACAGAAGCCAGTTGCAAAGTGGGGATGAAGTTTTAGAATCAGCAGGCCCTAGGTTCAATCCTAGCTTTAGCTGCCCTTACATAACTGTCTGTCCTCGGCAAAGTCACTGGTCCTCTCTGAGTCTGCTTCTTCTTGCTGGAAAGGGACTTTTGTTAAGATATTGCATGGGGCAGCTGAGATGTAGCTCATAGAGCACTTGCATAGGTGTCCTAGGATGCCGAGCATCCCCCAGCACTGCAGAATATAGAAAGCTCTAGCAAGCAAAAGTGTCGGTAGCACATGTGAGATCTCTAGAGAGTCCACTCTCTTCCTCCACGGTGTATTCTGTGAACGATATGCCTTCCCTCGATATTTACATTATGGTGCTCAAGAGGCCATTTCTGAGTCACTCATTGCAGAGAGCTGGGGACACATGACTCTGTAAGCTCCGTCTGATTGGTACCCAGGATGGCCAGTGGCCTTCAGAAAGGCCCTGGTGTATCACTGAAATGAGGGGAAGCTGTCATTCAGTTCCTGGGACAAGGACAAGGGCTCTGAACATCAGCATGACAATTAGGATATACATACAGCACTGACAACCCAGGCTGAAAGTGGCTGGCTGCCTAGGGGATCATTAGCTGGCACACCCTCATCCCATATCCCTTCACTGGAGCCTGGGCCCTGCCAGTCCTGCTTGACTGCAGGCGTTCTATCTCCCTGAGGCCTCCCAAAGCTCCAACAACCCAAAAGGCCAAGTCTAGAGCCAGTCTAGGAACACAGAGTAGCCTGATTAGCCACCAGGAGTCCAGAGCTGAATGCAGGCCAGATCTGGCCATGGCCCTCACTGCCTCCTCTTCCCGGAATGGGCCATCAGGGAAGGGCTGGCAAGGCCTCAATCTGGGAATACCAAGATTTCTGGGTTGTGTCTGCTTTCTCTCCAAGTCTGCTGCTCCTCTAGCTTCTAGGTTGTTCTCTGATAGCATAAGTCACCTTCAGGTCCCCAGAAACACCCTCTCTCACCTGTGTTGAGCGCTCCATCCAGTTGTCTGCTTGTACCTGTTCTTCAACACAAGCTCACTGGGCACAGCATTTAGTGCCTGGCACACACAGAAAAGGCCTGCAGTCCTTCCCTCCCAGAGGCCCAGGGTCAGAGACGCCAAGGATTAGTGCTTGGAGAGACGCACCAGAGAAACAAGATCAATGGTCTGCTTCCCTGAGAGAGGTGACATTGTCACGTGACTGCACTTTCTGAGTCCTTTTGTGTGCCAAACTCATGCCTTTTTTATACGTTCTTATCACAAGCCCTGAATGTGGTAGAAATAACTATCCTTTTTCTACCACCAGACAGTGACATAGAGAAAGGATAATGAGTCACCTGCCTGGGGTCCCACTGCTAGTAAGTGACAGAGGTTGTAGACTTCAGAGCTGGTCCCGAGGGAACAGGTGTGTGGCCTGAGGTGGGTGGGGCACCCCAGTCCTAGGGAATGGGTCAGCAAAGGCTAGAAGCCAAAAGGCCCAGTTGGTCTCAGAAGAGCTGCACCTGGGTGTGGGGTGTGAGGGAAATTGGAGGGATCCCCTCCCGCTGTCCCTCCAGTTCTATTCCTCCCTCCCATGAGCCCTTGCAGCATCATGTACCTTCTGTTTTCTTTCCCTCCTAAGGTGGGCCTTAATGTACTGGTTCAGAAAGCAAACAAGTTCACTCCAGCCACTCGCCTTCTGGTGCAGAGATTTGTACCCTTCCCTGCAGTAGGTAAGATCTGTCTGCACACATGTGTGCATATGTGTGTGTGTGTGTGTGTGTGTGTGTGTGTGTGTGTGCATGCTGCATGGTGGGGGTTTGGGGAACTTCCAAGCACCTGGGTGAATGGTGGCCTTCCACTTCATATCCCCCTGATGCTTGCAGACTCCTGGCTGGGAGATCTAGAATAAAACTCACACAAGTAGAAGAAAGGATGCAGGCCCCACCCACCAGCTCAGTGAATGAGATGCAGCTTCAGCACAAATTCTTAGGTGTTTGTTGTGGTCTGTGGTGCTGGGGATGGAATCCGGGGCTTTATGCACATCAGGGGAACATCCTACCAGTTGGGCTCCACTCTCAGCCCTTTGTCTGTTTGAGACAAAATATCAATCTGTAGCTTAGGCTGGCTTGGCACTCACTATGTAGCCAAGGCTAGCCTCAGACTTCCAGGACATTTAGCACAGAGGTAGTTTGTTTGTCTCTTTGTTTTGAGATGAGATCTCCTGTATCCCAGGGTGGCCTCAAACTTGCTGTGTAATAGAGCGTGACCTTGAACTTCTGGCCCTCTGCCTCCGACTCCCCAGTGCTGGGATTAGAAGTGTGCAGCACTCTTGGTTCGTTAGGTACTGTTGATCTAATCCAGGGCACCCTGCCTACCAGGGAAGCACTCTTATCAATTAAACCCAGCCTTTAGCTCAGCACAGGGAGAGTCTGAACCTGGATCTCCAGACTCATAAGGATTAGCAGACAGAACACAATGCATGCTGTGGACTGTGAAAAGTATTCACAATAAACCTTAACCAAAAAATGCACATTTAACTGTATTTATTTACTTTCTTATAGAGAGGCATGTGTGGATGTCAGACAACTTTCGGGAATCAGTTCCCTCCTTCCATCATGGTGTGCCTTAGGAATTGAACTCAGGTTGTAACCTGTAGCCCAGGCTGGACTCAAGCTTACTATATTGCTAAGGATGGCATCTGACACTTCAATGGCTATGTCTTACTTTTTTTTCTTTTAAAAATCAGGCAAAAGGCATATTGATTAGCTAACCTTGGGAGTCCACACACCAACATGTGGGAGGTGGAGATAGGAAGATGAGAAGTAGCTATATAGTGACCTTGAGTCCAGCTACAGGTAACAACCTGAGTTCAATTCCTAAGACACATATGGTGGAAGGAGAATTCCCAAAACTGATTCCAGAAAGTTTTGTGTGTCTGACATCCACACATGCTCCCTATAAGTAACTAAATAAATACATTTAAATGTGCATCTATTAATAAGGCATAATAAAAGTTTTTGATAACACACTTTAATCTCTTTATAAATCCTTTGAGTTTTGTTTATACATATAGAAACATTAATCTGAGAGGAATGTTTAGTCTTCACATGACTGTCAGAGGGGCCTCAGGCTGCAGGACAACTCAGAGGTTTTTTATTTTTGCTTTGGATGGTTGGGGGTTGGGTTTTTTTTTTTTTTAAGATATGTTTCTCTGTGTAGCCCCGTCCTGGAACTCACTCTGGAATCCAGGCTGGCCTTGAACTCAGAGATCTGCCTGTCTCTGCCTCCTGAGTGCTGGCATTAAAGGCGTGCGCCACCACTGCCCGGCTGACTCAGTTTATGTTGGACCCTTAGGATGTCGCATGGCTTTGCCTGGCTTTCAGAAGTGGCACCCAGTTTCAGAAAAGGAGACGACTGTGCAGTTTATTTATTTTTAAAGAACTAACTGCAGCACAAAGCACTTCAGCTATAGTTGTTCAAAGAGGGGTACATGAGTACTAAGAGCCCTAAGTCAGAGTCCCCTCTCGCCATCTGTGCCAGAGGACAAAGGTGGGGGGCTAGCCCAGGGCCTGAGGTCCTGGGACCTTCCTGATGTCACTGCCCCGTCTAAGGAGCTGAGTCGGAGCCAGGCTCATGGCCGTGACCTGACCTTCTCCTCCTGTGTGTATATGTAGGCTTTGTACTATCCATCTATGGCCCACAGCTGCACGTGAGAGACCAGACTCTATTGACAGGAACGTGCTGTGGAGGACGTCCTGAATGGGGCAGCCTCACCCCCTCCATGCCTAGTGGCTAATAAACTCCCAGAACCAAACACCCGGTGGAGCCTAGCCAACTCAGATAATTGCTATAGCAACTCCACAGTTGTAATGAACTCTTAGCTATTTCTGCCGTGGGCCATTAATGAAATAACTCTTTAAAGCTGACTTCGTCATGGGGTCTAATTGAGCAACAAACGTGGCTACTCAGTGGCTGGGCTGTCTATGCCACCAGGGCCGAAGGGTCAGAGGCAGCCTAGACTGGCTCTGAGGCTCCGCTGAAATGTAATTGGGACTTGGGGGGTGGGGGGTGGGCCTCAGATAAGAACTTTGCCAGTGGCTTGTTCCAGCCCTCACAGTGCTGAGTGACCTTGGGCTGGTCTTAACCTCTCTGGGACTCCCTCTGGAGGGAGGCCTTTCCTCTGTTCTGAGACTCTCTCTTACCTGCTCCTTTCAGCGTTAGCCTGATTCCCCTCCCATCTTCTTCTTGGGACTGAGCCTTCAGCCCAACCACCCTAGTCCAGTCATTCCAAGCAGGCTTGAGCCCCATAGCTGTATGTATACAATCTGTAGCTTATATACAATCCTATCTGCTCCCTGCACTTGGTTTCTCTGCACCAGGTCCCTCCATCCCCTGGCCGGGACAGAAGATCTGTAAGTCACCTGCCTCTTGCTTTCTGGGGCAGGATGGCTAATCCCCATCAGGGACCTCTGAGAACTTTGCTCTGCCCTGGCTTCACCACGTGACAGGCTCACTTTCCCTATAGGGAACAAGCGTGACGGGAGGACTCTGTCGTAGGGTAAAAGAGAGTCTGTGATAGGGGTCCCAAGAAGACCACAACCACCTCTCTCTTCTAGGCAAGCAAGGAGCAAGGAAACTCCCTTGCCTTGTGTTCCCTACGTTTCTGGCTGACTCCTCTGCCTGCCTGTCCAGGTGGAGGCCTGGGAGGCAGGGTAGGTTGTGTCTTCTCTGGGCTCTGCACTGTCCGGAGCCCAAATGACTCCCTTAACCCACCCAGCTTGGAATGCTTGGTCTCTGACTAACTCTGCTTCTCCAACCTGGGACCAAAAATTATCACATGCTTGCACTAGGTTTGCAGAGCCCAGAACTCCCAGGGGCTACCTAGTCCTTCCACCCGTCCTTGGTGTACCTCATTCAGTGCTGAGAGGGACCTAAGGCAGAGCTTACTACCACCTCCGTCTACAAAAGAACACACAAACTCCAAGCTATACCTTGTGCCCAAAGCTGAGGTCTCCCTGCCTCCACCCAGAAGGACTCTTGTGGAGAAACCGGCCTTTGGAGCTGAGAGACTGAGGTGTGTTCTGGGGGTGGCCAGGCTGTGCAGTCTTAAGTGAGCATTGCATCTCCATGTTTGCCCTGACTTTTCCTTTAGGATTGTGTGAGCACTGGTGTGCATGTGTGCCGAGTGCACAGAAAGTGAGGCCCAGATGATCCCTGCAGCCACCCCTCTCTCTCGGGGAGGTGTTCTGCACCCACAATACCCTGCCCTGGTCTAGAGCAGCAGTCATGTGGGAGATGGTGGTTTCTATTTATACATGGAGACGGTAGGAAGGAAGGTGAGCCCGAGAGCATGTGTGCTGGCATCGGAATCGATTGGGGACTGGTAATTAATTTGTTTAGACCTTAATTAATTCTCCAGTTCTTTCTTATTTGTGGACTGTCACGCTTAATTGTGTTCAGGAGCTCGAGCTTGGAGCAGGCCCTCCGTTAATTGCTGTGTGGCTGCTGGGAGGTGGAAGTTAATGGTTTGGGAAGCTGGGCAAACAGCGCCATTAAAGGTCAACAGAGGAGACGCTGGAAAAATACACACCTCTGGGTCCAGCCACTGGGCCGCGGAGCTGAGCCTGCTCTACAGGAGGCGGGTCCCATAGAGAGCCTTTCTGCGAGGCCTTGGGGGAAATGTGCCAGGAGACAACACTAGGTGTGGGTCTCACAATAGACACTGAGAAAATGGGCAGACCTGTGGTCAGAGGCGGATGGAGCCTGGCCTCCAGAGATATGGAAATACCGGCAGTCACCTACTTCGTGTCTCTTGTTGGAGTTAGTCTCCCTGGCTCCATGTGCGCATGCGTAGGCTGGAAGCCCAGCTTCACTCTAGCAGCGAAGAGGAAACAGCAGCAAGTGCTTTTGGGTAATGAAAACCTTACTGAACCCTGCACGCCCCTGAGCTCGGGCCTCTGTATTAGTTACTGTTCTCATGCTGTAACAAAAGCCACTGGAGGAAGGCAGGGGTTATTTTTGTGTAGTTTGTAAGACTGGCAGTATAGTCCATTGTGGCGAGATGTCCACGACCGGAGGAAACTTGGGTCACTTTGTTAATGCATGGGCGAGCGGAGGGCGGTGAGTGCTGGTACTCAGTTCTCCGGCTCCCTTTCATTGGGCCCCAGGCCCCAGCCCTTGGCATAGGACTGCCCACACTCAGGGTCAGTCTTCCCACTCACGTAACCCGCTGTAGAAATTCCCTCACACACAGATCTGTCTTCTACGTGATTCCAGATCCTGTTAAATTGAGAATCAGTGTGAACTGTGTCAGCCTTCCTTAGGATAATGATCTGTCATAGGCCAGAAATTCCATCCTCGACTAGGAAGTCTTCTGGGGTCATTCCTAGGGGGTCTCTTTTATGAGTGGTCAAAAATTTATTCACTGCCATAAAAAATTTTTTTTGTACTTCCCAGGGAGCTGTTGCTCAGGACTTCTAGAAAGTCTTGGGAAGGGCTCTCCTGTTTCTTCATACCTGGGGAGCCTAAGACCAGTCCTTTTGTGCCCTTTCTATGCCCTAGGCCACCGAGGTCTCCATGACATTGACTGGCGATTTGCTTCACTCCAGGAGGTAGCTGGCAGTGCTGCCCGAGCTTCAGCCCCTCCCCCATCAAAGTCCCCTGTGAGCCAGGAGGCAGCGCTGTGACCCTGTGGCAGCCATAGGCCCTGGGACAGGTGTCCCCCATGAAGGCCAGCGGTTCTTCATGAGGCACCCGTGTCCTTTTGAGGCTCCTCTGGAGGCTGGAAGAAGCTGCCTGGACTTTTGTTGTGCTTGCTTCTGAAGCCACTGCAGCTGTGGCTGCCGTCTTCCTCCTTCCCTCGCTGGGCTTCAGGCACGTGACCCTGATGCCCAGATGCCTTCTCTTCCCCACACCTCAGGCCTACACTTGGCTGCCAAGTACTCTGTATCCCCATGCTGTCCAGGGCAGGCTGTACAAGTTCAAGTGTGCCCCCCTCATCAGACTGTGTGGGCGTTCCAGGATCTTGGGGTTACCATTCCTCAGTCCCCTCAGCCCAGCAAATAGTCAAGGGTATGTATTCATTAATTTCTCACTACTGTGGCCGAATATCTGAAAGAGAAAGAATTTATTTATTTTGGCTCACAGTTCAAGAAGGAATACATCATGGTGGAGAAGTCATAGCAGCAAGAACTTGGGGTGGCTGGTGACATTGAGCTGACAGGAAGGAGAGAGAGAGAGAGAGAGAGAGAGAGAGAGAGAGAGGAATGTTAGACCTCGGCTTGACACCTTCCCCCCATTTTTCATGTGTGTATATGCATGTTTTTTTATGTGTGGGCCCACATGGATGTGCATGCATACATGTATGATGCATGTGTGTGCGTGTGGAGACCTGAGGTTGATGGTGGGAATCCATTCCTCCCACCTTATTCGTCCAGGCTGCATCTCTCAGTCAAACCCAGAGCTTGTTGATGTAGCTTGCTGGCTAGCTTCCTCTAGGGATCCCGTCTCTACCTTCCGAGGCTGGAGTTACACGTGGGTCACTACACTCACCCAGAATTTACATGGGTTTCTGGGGATCCAGACCCCTCAGTACTTGCACAGCAAGCACTCTTAACTGTTGGACCATTCCATCAACCCTTTACTCTCCTTTTGTTCAGCACAGAGCTGCAGCCCAGGCAGGATGCTGCCCACCTCAGAGCGGGTCTTCCCTCCTTGGTGGATCCTCTCTGGAAACACCCTCATAGACACCTCCAGAGGTGTGTTTCTATGGTGATTCTAAATCAGGTTGACAATGAAGATTAGCCTGGTAGGGTCTCACGTGGGGTTTGTTAATGCTTGAACAAGTGTGTTAGCACAGAAGGCTCAGGCTCAGTTGCTCAGAGAGGAACTCTAGCCAGTGACATTGATGACTAGAGTCTGTGTTAAGTGTTCTGGCCTTTTGTATTCTGGTCCATTCTTTGAGTCAGTAGGCTCCAGGTAAATGATCAGTAGGCCATCCCTCATAAACATCCAGGCATATGCTCAAGTCTTTCTGGTCTGTGGGCACTACATCTTTGAAATGGTATCCTAGGATCATCCTGTAAGTTTTCCCAGGGATCATACCAGCCGCCAGGGCCTCATGAACCCCCAGTGCAGGTTAGCCCTCCATCTGCACCTTATTGCCCTGACCACAGTGACAAAAACCAACTATGATGGCACATTCTTATAATCCTAGCATGTGGGAGGGGAAGGATCAGAGTTTAAGATTATCCTTGGCTACACAGTGAGTTCAAGGTCATCTTGGATGGCGGGAAATGCTATATCAAAATATCAAAGCATGGGACTGGAGTTAAGAAGTATGTACTGCTCTTATGGAGGACCTCACTTTGGCTCCCAGAATCCACAATCAGTGACTTGCTGCCATCTGTCACTCCAGCTTCAAGGGGGATCTGATACCCCTAGCCTCTGCAGGCACCCGCTCATGTGTACACTCATGTACAATCTGCACAGAGACATATACGCACTCTGGCATTGTGGAACGTTAATTTGGAGACAAGCGTTGGTCAGATGCTCAAAATGGCACAAAAACAAATGTTCTTGTGACAAATGCTGTAACATTTCATAGAGGCTGGGGCTTGGGCTTGCTGCTGCAGTGCTCATCTAGCATGCCTGGGGTTTGGTTGCAGTACCACAAGGGTGTGTGTGTGTGTGTGTGTGTGTGTGTGTGTGTGTGTGTGTAGACAGTTAGACATTGTTTCTAGACAATCCCCCAAAACTTCCTAGGTTTTAGGAATTTAACCTAAGCCAATGTTTTGGGAGGTGTGAGTTCCATTTGAAGAGGATCATCCTCTGACTTCTCCATCAGAGGAATGTGTGGCCGAGTGACAGGGATTCAGAGCATCCCAACCTATGTGAAAACTCCAGGCATGGCAGCATGTGCCTGCAATCCCAGGACTAGGGAGGCAGACAGGAAGCTGGCCAGGCAGCCTAGCCTAATTGGTGAGTGATTTCTTGTCTCAAGGGAGGTGGATGGAATGTCTGAGGATGACACTTGAAGTTGTCCTATAGACTCCTCAAGCACACAGATACATGCATATCCACACATATGAACACACATCATGTGGTCACACAAACATTAAGGGGCCACCACCTGACTTAACTGAGACTTGCGGTGAAATACTGGAAATCAGAGAGGTCGCTTTCGCTCTGTTCAGAGCAGGTCCGTCCCAAACAGGCCCACCCTGCGGTGTGTGGCTCCTGCTAGTTTCAGTTGTGTCACTGAAGACAGAACATCCAGAATGAAGGACTTGGTGTCCAGAGTGGTTCTGATACCGTATGAGCCTGGCAAGGATAGCAGGCCCTTCTGACAAAGCCATCGTCAATGAGATGAGATGAGTGACCCTGGAGTTGAGGATGTGTCTCCTTAGCAGCCTGACCCAGAAAGCAGTAACGGATATTCATATGTGACAAAGTCACCACTTTCTGGGCAACTTCCTAAGTCCCGGCATCCTATAGGTGCTCAATAAATATTACTGAACAAACAGCTTTCTAACTCGAGATTTGACCATTCCTAAAATTCAGTAGGTAGAGAGACCCAGAGACAGAGAAGGCAGAGAGGCAGGCAGTAGGCTTGGAGAGAAGGGCAATGAAGGCAGGAGGGGCAGGGCAGCTACAGGGCAAGGAGCCGGCACCTTGGAGCCCTGGATAGGAGCTTAGGGTTTAAGCCTCACTCATCCTGTCATCAGGGAAGCCACTGCAGCCTCTAGCATGGGAACTGGTAGGCTGAGGAAGCTTCTAGAAGATGTGTTAGTGCCCCACTTCTAGTATACTCAGAAGACGGGTGTCTTAGCAGGAATCTTGTGTTACTGTATGTGTGCACACTCACTGCATATGGATGTGTGTGTGTGTGTGTGTGTGTGTGTGAAGGCCAGAAAACTACTCTCACTGGCCCAGGACTCTCTAGGTAGAGCTAGACAGCTCTAGGGATCCTCCCATCTCTATCTGTCTGGCACTAGGATTGTCAGTGCACCCCATCACACCCAGCTTTTCCCATGAACACTAGTGATTGAGTTTCGGCCTTTGCCTATACAGCAAGGTCTTTACTGAACTGTCTCTCCCAGCTTCCTCAGCAGGCATTTTATGGATAGAGACTCCAAACTTCAGAGTTAGCTACACCTAGCATATACAAACTCATTTTTTTTTCAGTTTAGAAATTTCTAGTTCTGAGTCGGTGACACATCAGTATGAAACCTTCCTCTGATTCTCAAGCTATTTAAAAGAAAATCTGGGCCATTTAGAGCTGCCTCTCAGATGTAGTATTTGGACATGCTGTGAAATTAAGCAAATATCAAGGTCAATGTGCTTGTTTGCTGAGCATTGCTCCTCCAAAGACAGAGGGATTGTGTTCTGAGAGGGACTGTGTTCTGAGAGGGACTGTGTTCTGAGAGGGTCTGTGTTCTGAGAGGGGCTGTGTTCTGAGAGGGACTGTGTTCTGAGAGGGACTGTGTTCTGAGAGGGACTGTGTTCTGAGAGGGGCTGTGTTCTGAGAGGGACTGTGTTCTGAGAGGGGCTGTGTTCTGAGAGGGACTGTCTTCTGAGAGGGACTGTGTTCTGAGAGAGACTGTTCTGAGAGGGACTGTTCTGAGAGGGACTGTGTTCTGAGAGGGGCTGTGTTCTGAGAGGGACTGTGTTCTGAGAGGGGCCTGTGTTCTGAGAGGGGCTGTGTTCTGAGAGGGGCTGTGTTCTGAGAGGGGCTGTGTTCTGAGAGGGACTGTGTTCTGAGAGGCACTGTGTTCTGAGAGGGACTGTCTTCTGAGAGGGACTGTGTTCTGAGAGAGACTGTTCTGAGAGGGACTGTTCTGAGAGGGACTGTGTTCTGAGAGGGGCTGTGTTCTGAGAGGGACTGTGTTCTGAGAGGGGCCTGTGTTCTGAGAGGGACTGTGTTCTGAGAGGGACTGTGTTCTGAGAGGGACTGTGTTCTGAGAGGGGCTGTGTTCTGAGAGGGACTGTGTTCTGAGAGGCACTGTGTTCTGAGAGGGACTGTCTTCTGAGAGGGACTGTGTTCTAAGAAGGACTGTGTCTTGAGATTGACAAGAGAGAGCATATGAGTTGGTCAATATGGTATTGTTTATATGTGTGTGCCTGCAAATGTGCAGGCCTGAGAGCCTGGCTATGGTAGCTGCCTCTGAAGGGAGGGTGAAGTTAAAGGCCAGGGGTCAGAGGAGACTACAGTTTGATTATCCAACTTTTTATGCAGTTTGAACTGTTTACCACACTGTGGTGGTTAATATTGATTGTCAGCCTAACAGGACCTAGAATCACCAGGGACACACCTCTGGGCATGCTTGGGAGGGATTATCCAGATTAAGTTAATTGAGGTGGGAAAATTCAATACAATACCATGGACTGTGAAAAATGAGAAAGAGAATAGAGTACCCGGTATTCAGTGATATTTGGTTTCTGACTGTGGATATAAAGTGATCTCTTGCTGTAACTGCCATGATGGACTGTATTCCTTAGAACTGTAAGACAGAATAAACCCTTTGCTCCTTAAGTTGTTTCATGGGGTATTTTGTCACAGCAAAATGGGTAACTCGTATACATGACACATGTACACCATGTGTGCTGCATGATTCCGAGAAGTGATGGAGGAGGGAAGAGGGCATGGAGCAAGTTTACCTGACCCTACTTGGAGGTGATGAAGTGGGGTTTGGGGGAACTTTAACCAAGTCTGTCTGGAGCTACAAGTGGTTGCTGCTTTCTGTTGCTACTACAGTAGTTGATTTGTTTATATGAAAAAGACTTTATTTTTTCCTGATTATATATAATTGACATATAATATCAACCCTGTTTCCAGACACAAGCTTGTCTATATCCTTCCAAAGTTAAGTAAGCAGCTAAAAGTTTACAAATCAAAGTAGGTGTGGAAGTGTCTGTTTATATTCCCAGGAACAGGAAGGTGGAGGCAGGAGGATCAGAGGTTTATGGGCATCCTTGGCTACAGAGCAAGGTAGACTGGGCTAGCTCTCTCTCAAAGCAAAAACAACAGCAGAAGTATATGAATCTATGCTAATTTTTTGTATACATTTAAATGTAATCAAGTACAATGAGATCAAATAAACATAAACAAAATAGGTTTGTTTGTTTGAGACAGTGTCTGTTGCAATCCATACTGGCCTTGAACTCACCATTAAACTGGGAAGAACCTAGTTGACTTCCAAGACATATATACCACTACACCGAGCAAATTTTGGAACTCTTTCAATGAAAGTCATAAAATTCTAACTTGCCCCCTTTCAATAGGATCTAGCCACAGTTAACCTTCCATGACAACTGTTTTTCATCTTTGAAATACTGTAGCCAGGCATCATAGCCTTCACCTATGATCCTAGCTTGGGGAGGCAATACCAGGAGGATCATGAATCTGAGGCTAGCCTGGATTACAGTTCAAGTTTGGGGCATTCTGGGATATATAGCAAGATCCTCTCTCAAGAAGTTAAAGTAAGTGAATTAATAATACTCTTTGATTTGGTAAGAGTTAATCCTTGTTTTTAAGTGTGTGTGTGTGTGTGTGTGTGCATGCACACACATGTGCACATGTGTCTGTAGGTATCTGCAGAGCCCAGAGGGTTAGAGTTTCAGGTATCTGATATAGATGCAGAAGCAGCAAGTGCTCTTAACCTCTGAGCCATCTCCCCAGTCCACCATTTGTTTTTTCTCTTAAGCTATGTAGCCTAGGCTGGGCTTATGGTGATCTTCCTGCCTCTGTCTCAAAAGCTAAGATTACAGTCTCAGGCACAGTTGCTGTCTCTCGCTTTCATTGACTTATTTTTCCTTTCAAATCCTAGAATAGTTGAGTATATTAACTCAACTATTAAGTATATTAGACATTTGGGTCTTCAGATAGGATAAATGGGGTGATCTGAATATCATATACAAAAATAAATTCCAAGGCAGATTACAGACCTAACTATGAAAATAAACATTTTAAATTTTTTGAAGAAAATATAGATGAACAATGGCAATTTCTTAATGACAATAGAAAGTACTGGAAGAAGGGAAGAATTGCTTATTTGAGGACATACTAAACTGTGTGCCAGACGATACCATCCACAAAGTGGGAGGGCCAGGCCACAGTCCAGCAACAGTCACTTGCAAACCATTTGACCAATGAGGATTAGTTTCCAAAATATAAAGAGCTCTTGCAAATTGATTTTTTTTCTTAGATGCAGAAGTCTGTCTTTGACTATTCATAAGACTGAGTTCATGCTTATCAAGTTTTTTATATTTCATTTCATAAAACTGTTAGTCTTACATTTTTCTGTGATTTTGACCACTGGATCTTTTTCTTAATGTGTGAGCATGTGGTGTGTGTGTGTGTGGTGGTGGTGGTGGTGGTGATTTGATTTAGAATGCTCCTGTAAGGTCATGTATTTGCATGTTTGGTCCCCAGTTCATGGACTGTTTGGAAGGATTAGAAGGTGTGTCCTTGTTAGGGTGGGTGGTTTCAAAAGTCCAAGCCAGGCCCGGCGTCACTCTCTTTCTTCCTCTCTGCCTGTGGGTCAGGATTGACAGCTCTCAGCGACTGCTCCAGCACCCGTGTGCGTGCAGCCATGCTTCCCGCAATGATGATAATGAACTAACCCTCTGAAACCATAAGCCAGCCCCCAGCTAAATGCTTTCCTTTATAAGAGTTGTTTTGGTCATGATGTCTCTTTATAGCAATAGACAGTGACTAAGACAGTGTGTACACACACACACACACACACGTGTGTACACTGCACATGAGTGCAGTGCTGCTGAGGGGTGGGTGTCAGATCTGCTGGAGCTAGAGTTACAGGTGGTTTTGTGATAACCAAATGTGGTTGCTGGGAACTGAACTCAGGTCTTCTGCAAGAGCAGTAAGTGCTCTTAACCACTGAGCCAAGTCTGTGGCAACCCTCCCCTCCATTTTTTTCCTCTTTGGAGACAGTATCTCACAGTCTGGAATTGACTAAGTGGGCTACTTGGCCAGCTGAGCGGCAAGCCCCAGGGATCCACCTGCTTCTGAGATCTCAGGTTCACACTTGTGCTCGACTTTTTGCATGCGTTCTGGGCTCGACCTCAGGTCCTACGTGGCAAGCACTTGGTCCACTGAATATTTCCCCAGCTCCTTTTCTTAATACATTTTAAAACTCTCTATTCTGTTTGGAGCTGGATGGGTGTGGATGACTGAGGCTGACGTCAGAGTGACTTAAGTAACACAAGAACTTGCTGCTTTCCTCAGAGTGCGTCTCAGATGAGGCGCCCCGGCACTGCTGCCTTTCCACCTCATCTCTGCCCGCTGCCCTGTGAGCTTCCTCAGACTAGACCACTAGTCATCAGTGTGGCAGCTGTATCTCCAGGCGTCACATCTCAGTCTTCCTGTGCCCAGAGGACTAGAGGCTCTGACTCTTGTCTGTTACCTTTCGGATGGGAGGAGACCTTTCATACTATCCCCAAAGACATTCCTTACTAGCTAGGGTTTGGGTCTCGTGTCTTTTTCTAATCACTGACATAGGATGTCTACTGGGCAAATTTTTGGTGTGAAATAGCTTCTGTCACTTTCACCCTCCCCCAGTTTCATATAAGCAGACTTTTGTTTTATCATATTTAATCAATATATTTCTCTGGCTTCTCACTCACAATATGGATTAAAATTAGATTTTAACTTCCATCTTTC
Organism: Tokudaia tokunoshimensis; assembly: GCA_036184795.1. NCBI lineage: Eukaryota > Metazoa > Chordata > Mammalia > Rodentia > Muridae > Tokudaia > Tokudaia tokunoshimensis. The sequence goes on along the minus strand of BTHU01000002.1, from coordinate 106,469,165 downwards.
TTTTTTTTAATTATTTTTTTTTATTTTTAAAAAAGTTTTTTTTAATGTTTTTCTTTGTGAGACAGGGTTTTACTATGTAGCCTGGCTGGCCTGGAACTCATTATATAGACCAGGCTAGCCTCAAGTTCACAGAGATCCTCCTGTCTCTGCCTCCCGAGCGCTGGGAGTTAAAGCATCACCAGTACACCTGGAGACTTCCATATTTCTAAAATTGCTTCTTAGGTAAATAAAACATAATTGCATTCTCATTGTAAAATTTGAATAATATAGAAATATTTAGTGTAGAAGATATAGGAGTCTCTCAAAACAGGCCCCTAAGTCTCAAATTGCATTCTTTACTCCCCGGGCAGCTCTAGGAAACAGGTGTCTTTTAAGACATTACCTGTGTGTTTATGCACATGAGCACTTGGCTCTATTAATGACAAGGCTTGACACAATCACCTGCCTGCTCTCCATAGCTTTCTTCCCATCACGATTTGTTTTGGAGAGAGTCCAGTGTGAGTTCCCTAATGGTGGACAGTTAGCTTGTTTCTAATTATTTGCTCTTACAAACAGCACTATAATTAACATCCTTGTAAATGTCTCTTTGTGCATATGGGCAAGCATTTCTTTAGGGTAGCTATCTATGGTTTGGCAATTTCTACTGCCTTTAATTGCATTGCCTGGTATCTGGCAGACGATCTTCTGCATGTACAATAACTTTTCGTGTGCGTGCACCATTATAGTGTAAGTTTTAAAAAAGATGTTTCAGGCAACAATTAGGAATCTAAGTTTGAGCTCAAGTTCTGTGGATTGCTGTGGTCAGCTGAGGTGACAACTGAATGAAGGGATCTTCTTACCCGTCGTTAAATCCACAGGGGTCCTGACAATTTTGTTGGGTAGCAGACAAGGTTCCCTTGCACCCTGACAGCCATTGTGACTGTGTGTGTGTGCATGCATGTTGTAAACTCATGTGCCACAGCACCTGCGTGGAGGTCCAAGGACAATGTGTAGGAACTGGTTCTTTCCTTCTACCATGAAGACTTCAGGAACCTAACAGGTTGTTAGCCTTGGTGGCAAGTGCCTTTACGCACTGTATTTTGAATCAGAGTTGCTCACGGACACCTAGTGTTCCCCTATTAGGTCAGTGAGACTGGCCAGCAAGTCAGCAGCATCCTCCTGTCTCCACCTCCTCAGCATCGGGGGTTCAGGCATGTATCACCACACAGCTTTTTACCAGGGTTCTGGGGGTTGAACTCAGGTCAACCCTGTGCAAGCACATTACCAACTCTACCATCACCCCTGCCCCAGACATCATAACTTTTAGGATATTAGGATGTGGAAAAGTGCATTTCATAGTTGAGGAGTTATGTGACCTATGGTTCCTCGTGAGCATCTGAACAGTCCTCCTCCTGCATGGCTGATGCGCCTGCCTTCCCGACGGCCAGTTTCTGACACAGGCGTGTGCTGCTTGCCCAGGCCCCACTGATCGCTTGCTCTGGGTGAGCTTCTCAGAGAGAAGCTCAGAGCCTCCCTAACTTCCCTGCCGCCCTCTCTGTCTCTCACACTGTCCCTTTGACTCTGGATGTTACCTTGTCCACCCTTCACTGCCTGCATGGTTTTACATGGCAGTGGGTCCATGCAAGGACATCTGTGGCAGTCAAGGGTGCTCCTGTCATTCCCTCCCCCATGACATCTCCCCGTATCGTCGCTCCGGTGTCAGTCATGCCTGAGTCTTGAATGGTGTCGATCTGAGTTGAAAATGTGTCAGTTTTTGTAACATTATCGCTAATAGACTGCTTAATTAACCTGCTGATATTGTCAATGATAGATCTGTTAGTGTGTCAAAAGGGAGACCCATGCATATTCTCTCTCTCTCTCTCTCTCTCTCTCTCAAGCATCCTTACTTGTTACTGGGGATGGTTTCTTCTGGGGCTGGTTGCAACTAGACTGGAGGGGCAACAGAACAGATTGAAAGGCACATGTCATCCGCATAGCCAATCATGTCAGAGAATGCTGTCCCTGGTGGGGGCTGTTTTTACTTTGACGTTAGATATCTCTTTTGTCTATCCAGGTACCTCAAATGACAGGGCCATTGTTCTTAGTGACATCCCGGAGAGATTTGCTGAGAGACAGATGCAGGCTAGGTGGCACTTTCTTTTGTGAGCTTTGAAGGGTTAACACAGGACCTTGTGTAGTCCTGGATGGTTTGGAACTCAATTTGTAGCTGAGGATGACTTCGAACTTAGAATCCTCCTGCCTCTGCTTCCCTCTGGAGTGTTAGGTGTTAGAATTTCCTGACCATGTCACCACTCCTGGTTGTACTTTTTTTTTTGTCTCACATGTAGTTCTCTGTCCTGCAGTCCTTTCATCCACACTCGGAAACTGTGGAGAGGAAGTCGATTGCCGCCCTGCTTCTGAGCCGGCACCTTCACCTTCAAGGCCTGCCTCCCCTCTCATCAGCTCCCTGTTCTATATAAACACATGCAGGGGGGATTGTAGTCATTTGAGCTTCCTCCTGCCTTCCTGACCTGGTGTGTGCAGTGACTGGCATTCAGTGTGAGTGTAGCCTGCCCCCTGATCTCCTGGAGACCCTAAGTGCAGTACTGGGAATGCCCAGCAGGAGGGACAGGACTCATTGTCTCCTGCTTGGGGACCACAGTTGTGCCACCTTGCCCAGAACAGTAGTGCTGGAAATGGAAGGCATTCGTGAGGGTAGGGTCTACCCTCTCAGACAGAATACCCTACTTTCCCACTCAATGATGTCATGTCTTCTCAGAACTCAGGGCCTGGCAGCCCAAAGGCCAAAGGGGTTGCAGCGTACCTCTGAGACCACTAGAGGGCAGGTCACCAACAGAGGCCAGGAGCAGCTTCCCAAGGCCACCAAAGAGGCCTGATGGGTCCTGGGCAATCCAGGTCTATCAGGAGCTTGCCTTGGAGACCAAGCAGAGAGAGAGAGAGGGAGAGGGAGAGGGAGAGGGAGAGGGAGAGGGAGAGGGAGAGGGAGAGGGTCAGAGACAGAGACAGAGACAGAGACAAAGTCAGGAATGAATCCCAAGCCAGATGCACCTTGCCCATCTTCCATGGCCTTCCCTCTTGCCCCAAGTCTTTACCTCAGACCCACCTTCTTAATTTTGCCTTTGGATATGGTGAAGGTAAGGGTTTCTCAGATATTGTAGAAACTGCATTCTGGAGGCTGAGGCAGGAGAATGGCCAGTTTGAGAATGGTCTGGGCTACATGGAGAGACCCCGTCTCAAAACAAACCAGGGTGTGAGTTTCTCTGTCAGGGCACTATTGCCTTTGGGGCCAGGTTATAGGAATGTCCTGTGCATTACAGTGTTGTCTACAGAAGCTGTGTTTCAGAGCATCACTGTCTCTGCCAGCCGCCATGTGCCAGCAACACCCCACCCACCCCCAAACCATGAATAATAAATAACAATCTCCCCACATTGCCCCGGGGTGAAAGCCACTGCTTAAACAGGTGAATGTGTGTATTGTGGGGACGGGTCATGAGGCTTGAGTCCTGGCCACAGAAGGTCCGCCACGGTGAGCGTTGATCAGCGTCGTGTGGAAACAGTGGAGACACTCAGAGATAGCATATGTGCTCGAAATACATTTCAGAACTTGTTCGCTCTCTGGCTTCCCCTCTCCCAAGACTGCAGTACCTCCTGGTCTTCGCCTGGCTTATTCCGCCTTCCTACTTGATTATAGAGACCCCTGGTTCCTACACCAGTCTTCACCTGCAGAATCCTGTCCCCCAGCTGTGAGCACCCTGCACTACTGGGCTCCCCAGCCATTGGCTCAGGTCCCAGGAGCATCTGTGGGCTCCCTCCCACTCCACTTGCCCACTGAGCCCCACCACCCTCCAGCTCCCCAAACCCGGGTGCCCCCCCACTGGAGAGGGGGAAGCAGCAGGTGTTGATGCTAATCAGCGTTCACAGCCCAGAACTGCAGTCGCTCCCAGGCTCACACACTCCCCAAAATTAAACACTCATTATACAAAATTAATTGACATTAATTAGCAAAAATTAAAACTTTAAACACAGCAAGGCGCTTTGGGGGGAGGAGTGGAGCAGGCAGGCTCTGCATTTGTCACCCCCCCACCACATTTCCCACCACCCACCTACCACCCCCAAGTCTCCCCATTTCCATCAAGAAGCAGGACTGGAGGACTTCAGGCCAGATCTATATCAGTACACCGCCATGGGCCTGGCCTGTGAGTGCCTGTGAAAGGGATGAGGGCAACTGTACCAACTACCTTCATCCAGTGCTTCTCTAAGGATCCAGGAACCTCCTGTCAACCTTAGGTCCCCAAGATCTCAGTTGAGACTAGCGAAAGGTGTGGCCAAGTGGAGCAGCTCAAACACTGGAAGACCCCGTCTCTGTCTCTGGGTACCTGAGGTTCAGGCACCGAAATCTTCCACTTCACTGTGTGACTTCAGTTAAGTCACCCTTGCTCTCTGAGCTTGTGTCCTGTTCATATGAGGGGGCGATGCTGGGCAGGCACCGAGGTCTGCTCTGTGATCTGCTTTTGGGGATGTCCATCTCTTGGTTTGCTCTAGTGAGACATGCAGAACTGAATTTGGGGAGTGGCACTTAAAAGCATTTTATGGCCAAGGGACTGAGTTGCTGGTGATGGAGGAATATCAGGCCCCAGGGGAATGCATCTGGGGGGGCGGGTGGCAGAGCTCTTTCTGCATGCACATCTGCTTCCCCTGCCTGGAGACCGGCCCCACAAGAGAGGTGAGCAGCGCCCTCTATAGGTGGCAGCCCCCAAAGCCTTCGCCATATTTCCACCTGTTACTTTTGGTCTATGCTTCCTGGGTCTCGAAGGGCCTTGGGATCTTTTGCTCGGCTGAAAGCAAGACAGAGGACTCCACCTTTCTGGATTCACAGAGCTCCTGGGGGTTGGGAGCCCTGGCTGGAGGTGGAGCCAGGTGGGAAGCCATCCGTCCCTCACTACCACTCTCTGTATTCCTCTCTCTCTCCAGCCAGTGCCAATATCTGCAACGTGGTCCTGATGCGGTATGGGGAGTTAGAGGAAGGGATTGATGTCCTGGATGCTGATGGTAACCTCGTGGGCTCCTCAAAGATCGCAGCCAGACACGTGGGTTTCCCAGGGGCTAAGCCCTGCACGAAAGATGCTCTCGTACATAGCCTGTGTATTCCTTGAGGTCTTCTGGTCACAGAGCTGTGGCTTGCTTCTCTGGCTGTCTCCTCCTCATTCCAGTTGCCATCTCTCATCTGTGTGAACCCTTGGCCTCAGAGTCTGCTCCCTGTTGGGCCTGTTCTCCTGGATAGTCCTTCACTGTTCTCCAACCTCCTCCCTCTTGTCTCCACTGTGAAATGTCCCCATTTTTTTTTTATCCCAGCCCCTCAGGGCCCAGCTCTTCCTCAGAGGTGTTAATTGGAGAGGGCAGAGGAGCCTCTCCGGGGCTTTCTCTCCATGCCCTAGGCCTTCGCAACTTTGTGGGTTGTGAATGGGAAGCTGCAGGCAGCGGTATGAGGGCCGCTACCTTTCTGGGAACAACAGTGAACGCTGTGAACGCTGGGGCTTCAGGCTGTGGACGATGCTGGGGCTCCTCCAAATGGTTCCTTATAAGGCCCTCTTCACTAGCCATGCCCACCGTAGCTCTTGTGTTTCACACACACACACACACACTCACCAGTATACATGTCCTATGCTTTCTCAGCCTTGTTGGTGCTGGGTGGCTTGTCCTGCTGTCCTGATCTCTAGCCGGTGAGTCATGGGAATGAAACCAAGGGGCAGGCATGGGGTAGAGCATCACACAGTCTCTGTTGCTCAGCAGAGACCTTGTTGATAAGCCTCTGAGCTTCTCCTCCGTCTTCATCCATCTCAAGGGAAGTCAGGCCCATTTAGATCCTGTACGAGCCAGGGCTAGATGTCATATCGGCAGTACACTCTGGGTCCCCTGCCCCGGCTTTAGGCCTTCACGTCCTGTCCACAGTCTCCCGTTCTGAAACCTGGGAAGACCCTCTTCCTGAGGATTACTATCAGCCCCAGTCCCTCCTTAGGGGGAATCTGCCCACCTCTGTCCCCATCCCACCCTTTCATGGTGCCCTATGCCGATGATCAATGCTTCCTGCAGGCCGCCCGGGTATGTCACCCAGCTTCTCTGCAGCCCCTGGCTTCTTTCAACCTTGCTTGTCCTATCTCTGTCTCATTGGAAAGACTTGGGGATCTATGAGTTGTGAGACATTCCTGGGCACTCCTCTAAGAGCAGGAGCCCAGGATTCAAAGGGACTCTGTGCAGTGGCTGTCCAAACACAAATGGCCCCTTAGCTGGGCCTCGGGCTATGTCTCCCACTATCCTGTGGAGTCCTGAGTAAACGCCAGGGTAGATCTCCATTGGATCCAGAACACACTCAGCCAAAGCGTGTGCCCCTTACAAAGCAAGGCTGTTGCTCAGTTGAAAGAGTACTTACCTAGCACACACAAAGCCCTGGGTTTGATCCCCAGTACCACATAAATCGAGGGGTAGCAGCTCATGCCTGTAATCTCAGCACTCAGGAGGCGAAGGCAAGAGAGTTTGAGGTTCAAGATCATTCTGACTACATAGTTCAAGGCCAGCCTGGCGACATAGAAAGAAAAAAATTAAGAAGACTTGGAGCCAGGTGACAAAGCTCTTACAGATCTCTGTCTTTAAGGGGTGTGTTTTTAAAAAGGAGCCTACAGCTTCACTCGGCCTGGGAGCCCTGGCTCTGCAGGCCCCAGCAATTTGTTCTGGCTTTGTTTTGACAGCATCTTAGGCCTTCTGTGTACCATTTCCCCAACCCCTGATCCCTGTACATCCCAGGCTGGGGAGGCTGCCCTCAGCTACCCTTCCCCCATGCTCTTCTCAAAGGGAGAATCTGCTCTTCTCAAAGGCTTTGGAGGGAGGGTGGGGCAGTGTCGCCTATTGACTGGAATCCAGCTCTGTGACACTGCTGTGAGGTGTGAGCGAGCCCAGGCTGCCAGATGTGCTGTGCCGTGGTGCACACACCTCACACTCGGGGTGGGATTTGCTCCCCTAGTGGATGCTCCCAGCCCCGGGCTCTCCACTCACCCCAGCCTGTCCCCATCCTCAGGCCCTGCTGGAGACAGCTCTGACACGTGTGGTTCTGCCTATGCCCATCCTGGTGCTTCCTCCAATCGTCATGTCCATGCTGGAGAAGTAAGTCAGGCTGTGGGAACAGAGGGGATGCTGGGTGGGGAGCCATGGCCCCTACCTGGGGTGCTTCTGGGGGTGGGAGGCACCTACTTTGTCTTCTGCTGTACTGGACAGTGGTGTTGACACTCATGACTTTCCCATGCAATTGGCTGGTGCTCAATGCTGTCAGATTCTCCATGGATAAGCATGGTTCTGCCCTGGTGGAGGGACAGGGCAGCTGGCAGTTTTGGTCGAATCTGTGTGACCCTTCCAACGTGAACGTGTATGCATGTATACGCTCTCTGTTAGTGAGTAGTCTCAGGCTGTTGTGAAGACAGTCTGAGATAGGAAGCCTAGATTTGCAACCTCCCGAGCCTCTAATGATAAAACTAGAACAGTATAGTCTGACTCACTCTTGCCATCCAGACAATGAGGCAGACTTGCTGTGAGTTTGAGATAACATAGGGTACATGGTGAGTTCTGGCCAGCCTGGGCTACACTGTTAAGCTATTGTCTCCAAAAAAGAAAAAAAAATGAACCAACAACCAAAAACAGAAAAAGTAGGCTGGGAGTAGTGGCACCTGCTTTTAATCCAAGCACTCAGGAGGCAGCATGTAGATCTCCGTGAGTTCAAGGCTAACCTAGTCTACATAAAGAGTCTCAGGCCACATGTCTTTTTAAAAATTAATTAATTATAATAAGGCAAAAGTGGAATAATTATAATCTCCCTGGCTCCTTCAGAGGATGATCAAACCACAGTTATCTGTCATGTCACTGTCCATAAGATGCAGGAGCACCACAATGCTGATAAAAGAGGGCCCCTATTATTAGCATACACAAAGCCCTGTGGACCAGGCTGGGCTCAAACTCAGAGATCCTCCTGCCTCTGCCTCCTGTGTGCTGGGACTGTAGGCATGTGCCACCACCACCTGGTTGAGAGCTTCTACTTTTTTATTGGTGTAATGGGAGGGTGAAGACTGGGGTGAAGCTAGGAAATGGTTGAACAGAGAAGGAGGGAGGGAAGAACCAGGGCCCTCCTGCCTATGGAGGCCTAGCAGGCCTGGCGAGGGGCCGGGAAGGGCCCTGGGTGAAGCTGAAGTAAAAAGCCTGGACAAGCAGGTAGTCGTCCTTCCGTTTTGTGGGGACCCTAGAGGATCCATTATGCCTGAGGGAAAGCACATCCATTGGGACAAACAGACAAAGCCCATTGGGACAGACAAAGGTCCTGGGTGCCCACAGGAGAGACCCTTCAATCCCCAAAATGGGCAGAGCCTTTGTATCTGAGCGTTGAGATTAAAAACTATTAATCTGGAACAGGTATGGTGCTCCAGAATTCAGACGGATGAGTTCCAGTCTGGGGTAAAATGTGAGACCCTGTTTTGAAAATACTTTAAGAAAAAGTGGGAGGGAAGGGGAGAGACGAGAAGGAAAAAAAAAGAAAGAAAGAAAGTTAGCATGGAAACTTACAACAAATAAACAACAGCAAAAAAAAAAATTGAAGGGGCGGTTCTTTGTTTCTCTGGCCTTGCTATAGCCCTCTGCTGTGAGTCTCAGGACAGATATGTAGACCAGGGCCAGGTGAAGAGGACATGGCTTTCTGCTGTACTCCCTGAAAACTGGTTAGTCACCTGTCACTTGTGCAAGCTTGGTAGGACAGAGCCCTCACCTGGCAGATCAGGCGGAGAAGTTTTCTTATGTACGCGCACACAGGCATCAGAGGACAGTGGGAGCTGGGGAAGTCCAGGATTTGCTGAAAACTTGTCCCGCAAGGCTCAGGAAAGCTGCTGAGGGAGAACGGAGTCTCATCTCCCCAGGCGGGTATCCAGAAGCATCCAGAGGATCCTGTAGCCCTTGGCTGTGGGTTTTACGGCCTGGGAGAACTTGGCTTGCTGGAATAAAGTAGGCAAGTCCACGGCAGACAGCAGGAGCAGAGCTGAGGCTCCTACCCTCCTCCCGGTCTGACCGTCCAGCACCCAGTGCAGTTCCCAGGCACCTGAAAACTAAACACAGGTGTGGGGAGAGACCTGGTTCAACCGAGGCCAGTCAGAGGCCCGGCCTTCAGCATGGATTTGCTGGAGAGGAGCATGACCTGCGATGCCTTCCCAGTTTGCACAGGAACTGAGTTTGCAAAAAAGTTGAAAGAGGGTTAGCGTGCCATTGCTCTGTGGGCTTAAAGTTTGTTTTAGGAGTTGTAGGAGGTGGTGTGGAGATTATTTTGACTCTGAACCCTCGCCAGCCTAGTGTCTGGAATGCTGCAGGGCCTGCCTCATCCCAAGAGGAAGCTGCAGGATAGGGAAGTGAGAAGTCAGTAGTCGGGGGCTCCACGCAGCCTACTAAATAGCTGCTCCTTTCCTGGGGCTCCTGGGATGATTTTGAGGGAGAAGAGTCCAGTCCCAGTTCCCTCAGGGATGTTAAGGTGGATAAGACTCTGTTTGTACACTCAAAGATTTATCAATCTCATGCCCACTATAAAACCACAGGACTGGATGGCAGGAGAGGCAGGCACTGGAGTAGGACCAGCTGAAACTCCTGGTAGGGAAGTTCTCTCTTCCAGCCTCAGTTTCCCACATAGAAAATGAGGACACTACCCTTCTTGCTCTTCCAGGCTTGACATTTGTCACCACTCCAACATCTCCTTTTCCTGCAGGAAGGGCAGCTGTGCTGTCCAGAGTTCTTCGGTGTAGGATTTCAGGGCTAATGAGAGGGGGCAGCCCCCACCCTCCCTCCGAGCCAGGTTGGGTGAGGAAGTCTGGACAGCCAGGGAGAATAGACAAAAGCACACTTACAAAGCAGCTGACTTGCAAATTAATGGAGCGCAAAGTAGGGCTGCGTTGCAAGTGCTGAAGGAATGCGCAGCAATGGGGGGGACCAGCTGTTGTGTGGCAGCAGCCTTGCTTGCCTCTGGCCTCAGTCTATCTATCCTCTCTGGCGGGAGCACTGGGTCTTGAGTCTGGGCCTTCAACTAGGATTAGACCGAGGTGGAAAGAAACTCTATGTGCCCCATTGTCCTTGTCACTAAGGCCAAAAGAAGTCTGAGGTGTGAAGAAAGGGACCTCCACCTACACTAAACCTCCTATTCCACATCTTCCCTGTAGACCCTACCAGCTAGGAAGCTGAGTTCAGATCCAGGGCTGGGAGGCCCACAGATTCACTCCATCAGTTCAGAGGCAGGTGTCAGTGTAGGGACAGAAAGGCTATAGTCCACTCCCCAAGCCTTGCAGCCCTGGCTCAGAATACACTGGAAGAGTGAATGTGGGTGGGTGGAAGCTGAGTGGGGGTCCGGGCCCCACTCATGGTAGATCCCTGAGTCCGCTCCCAGATCCTTCCCTGCCTGTGATCCGGGTCTTCCCTTTTTCCAGGCATTCGCACATCTCTCCATCTGCATATTTTAACTCCCCCAGCTGCCTTTCCAATCCCTGCCTGCCATTTCCCTCTTCTCCCCTCCCCCCATCCTGCTGTGTTCTCTCTTGGGGGCTCTGGACTAGACTCCCCCGGCTTCCCAAAGTTTGCACCCCTGGGGCTCCCTGGACCCACCTGCACACCAGGGACTCCCCGTGGATGGAGTTTGTCCAGTGTTACTTTCAGGAAGTCCCTGAGGACCTGTCACCCTTCCTGCCCTAGGTGACCCTCAGGACTGTGCCTCCAGGAACCCTACACTCTTGGAGAACTACCACAGGACCAGGAAGATAGCCCTGAGTCCCAGGCATGAGAAGATGATCAGAGCTGGTCTTAGCCTCATTCCGACCTCTGTGTGACCCCAGAGGAAGCCCATGAGGCCTTGGGCTAACATAGTTGAGAGGGATAATGGGGTGCCGCTCCTCTTGGAGTTGAGCTTGATTTTGGCACCCTTTGTCTTGTTCCTCTTATTCCTTGGGAGAGCCCTTACCCCAAACCCCAGTAATTCAACCTGGGCTTTATCCACCATTCACAGAGCATGGGGTCTGGGCCAGCCAAGAAGGGCAAGGGGACAGTTCTACTGCCAGGATTTCATCCTTCGTGCAGGTAGCAGCAGCACCGGCAGAGAGGATGTACACTTACCTGCTGCGGAACTGGCTGACCTTTGGATTTGCTCAGAATTGATAAGCAGTTAGGTCTTGGTTAACACCTGAGTGAGAACATGGAAAGGCAGCCGCCTCTCAGAGGTGTGATCTGAAGACTCATGAATGCCAGTTCCTGGGTCTAATGCCAGCTGAAGGAGAGCCCCATGGAACCAAGAGGCACTTTTAACTAGACCATTCCAGGGTGCACTGAGAGTCAGAACTGTCGCTCTCAACTGAGCTGTCTGCTGAGGGGGTAGGTGTTCTTGAGTTTGCCCCAGAAGGTAAGGGTGAGAGAGGGTTTGCCTGCCCCCATCATTGGGACTCTGACCCCAGAGTGATGGACTAGTCAGTTTTCCCTCATTCGGATAAACATCTGAGGTAAGGTTGAAAACGTTGATTTTGACTCTCAGTTTCAGATGATTTCACCTGTCATCTAGCCTTAGCCCTGGGGCAACAGGCCAAGGTGATGTGAATAGAAGCAGAGAAAACCTGGCCCCTTAATAGAGTGGGAAATGTAGTAGGAGAGGAACTGGAAGGGCACCCGCCTCACTGAACTAAAACCACCCACTGCCATCTCCAACATGATCTAAACCTTAAATGTGCGGCAGTTTGAAAACATAAGATCTAGACTGTGTACAGCAAGGGCCTCTCCTCTGTGACTGGAGCCAGACCTGCTCCAGTGGGGGAAGGGTAAGAGAGCTCCTGTCATAATCTGTCCTGTGAGGCTGCTGTGGTCACTGCGGTCGGGTTTAGGGCCCATCTAACATCTGTAGCAGATGATCCAGGTATTTAATCCTGCTGGCATTACCCAGTTTCCAGGGGTAGAACGCCATAGATCCTGACAAATGGTGGTTGCTGGTAAGTGTGATGAATAGGTATTTGTCAGCTAGGGTGGCCCACCTCAGTCCCAGGAACTCATTCAAACTCAGCACACAGAATCCTCCCTCGAAACCGGCCACAGGGAGTGTGTGACACCTGCATCATACAGGGAGCTGTAGCTGAAGTCAGGAGCCAGGAACAGCTAGGGTGATAGCCACACAGGCTGTTAGAGCCCAGGCAGCTACCTGCAGAATTACCCATGGCTATGCCTGCACACCCCAAGGCCCTTGGTTGGAAGTTGTAGTCAGTGGAATGTCTTCATTTTTCATGCACAGGACAGGACTGCATATTCCTGGTCACATGCATGTGTTTGTGCATGCACATGTGTGTGTGTGTGTGTGTGTGTACATATACAAGTGTATTCTGTGTTTACTTTCTGGATGGCACATACTGGGGTTTTCTTGCTGTTTAGTACATCTAAAGGCCACCTCTCATACGTGTGTGTTTCTTCAGGAACCAGGGATGACAGTCACTTCTGTCCACCCCTCCCCATCACCATGTACAGGGGCTAGACACATTGCAGATAGGTGGTCCACTCTAAGAATTTGTTTATGATTTAAGTAACTGAGGGTTCCTGGCTGGGTCCATTGCTATCCTTCATAGCTATGTGTGGGGAAAGCAGTGGTAACTAACAAAGTCCCAAAGACGGTGCCCACTCTTTTACTAGGCTAGAGATACACCGGGCTGCTGAGGTAGCATGGGACCCAGCTTGACAGTGCATGGCCAGCCAGCCTAGGCTATGCACCTCATGTGGCCTTCCTTCTCTCCACAGGACAGCTCTCTTGCAAGCACGCCCACGGCTACTCCTACCTGTGCATAGCCTCGTGTGCCTGGCAGCCTTCGGCCTGGCCCTGCCATTGGCCATCAGCCTTTTCCCACAGATGTCAGAGGTCAGTGGGGGTCTAGGGCAGGGCAGGGAGGAGTCAGTTATTATCAAAGACTTAACCCAGTACTGACTGTCAGTACTGAGCTGGGCTCTGTGGTGAGAGCCATGCATGAATCCAGGTGTGATGGTTTATGTCTACACCTTTAGGCTATGGCAGGGTTGGGGTGGAGGAAATAAGGCAGGAGGACTGCTGTGAGTTTGAGGCCAGCTTGAGCTACAAAGTCGTTTGGGGACCATCCTGAGCTACAGAGTGAAAATCTTTTAAAAAATCAATCAATCAATCAATCAATCAATCAATCATCAATCAGTGAATTCAGTGAATGAATCTGGCTGAATCAGGATGCTACATAATAGCAAATGAAGCTTAAGGAAGGCTAAGGTGGAAGGAAAGAGGCAACTGGGCAAACAATCTGAAGGGAAGTGGAGCGTCCCTGGGGAATGCATGCTGGGCTGGAGTTGACCCAGTGAGCAGGGACTCTGGGGACACACAGGCTAGGGATCAGCTAGTGTTAAGATTCTGAGGTAAGGCATTTGATACCTGAATGAGGTCTGCCTTGAGAGCAGTCATGGAGAGAGATGACGTAAGCCAGGTAAAGCAGGCTGGACCTGGGTGGTGCTGGGAGAGGAGATGGGATCCGAAGTGCTGCACAAAGGATTCTCGATTGTGAACGGATGGTCTCCATGGGTGCTTCATGAAGCGAGTTGGAGCTCTGGAGAGGGAACCATCAGGAAGCTGTGGCGGGCATCCAGTGAGAGATGGTGGCGGCTTGGACCAGGCTGTTGGCAGTGGGCATTGAGAAGTGGGGCCGTTGTGAGAGTGGGGCAGCCGCTTCCTTGGGATTTTCATGAAGAACTGCATGTGGCAGGAGGGGAAGGGAGCCGGGAGGATGTGCGCCTGGCTTTCTGGTTTTGAAACCAGAAGGTAGATGTAGTCACGTTGTCACAAGATGGAGATGGAAGAGGGGAGAGTTGAGGTGGGACAGAGTTGAGTCAGTTAGACCTGTGAGTCGGGGGGAATCCATGAGCCATGTAAATGGAGGTGCCCTGTGAGGAGCTGTGTCCAGGTCTACAATCTAGGGCAGTGGTCTAGGCTGCAGGGACAGGATGGAGGCCAGCAGGTAAGGGCAGAGCCAGACTCACTGAGATGGGAATGTCCAAAGTCCTTGAGGTTAGAGAGTGTCCTTGTCCTTAAACTAAAATCGAGAGTGAGGCCTGGCAGGGAACTACCGCAGACCTCCAGAGCTTTTTTTTATTTAGTTGTTTGTTTGTTTGTAAATAAGGAGAAAAATGAGGACTTCGGGGAAAGAGCAAAGTCCATGAAGAGGTAAAAGGACTAGTGTACAGCCCAAGGGACCAGCCTTGGCAGGGGAGAGCCCTGTGCTCCTGGTAGCCGGTGGAAAGGGTGGGCGGATGATTGTGGGTGGGGATACAGGTCACAACCAATCAGAGGCAAGGGCCCAGAGTGCACAGGGCCAAGCTGCTGTTTACCACAGCTGAGCTCATGGCTAAAGAAGGCCACTTCCAAATGAGTGATTTGAGGATCAGCCCTGCTTCAAGGAGTGCCCCAAATGGAGGAGGGAGGGCAAGCCAGGTTCCTGGGGACAATGATCACAGGGGTTTTAGTGAAGACTGAAAGCTCAGTCTAGGAGCTGGAATCACTGTCCCCTACTAAGTATCCAAGTTTGGGACACTCAGGTAACTGGTGTGCTATGTGAGCCTACAGTTCCTCTGGGAAAGCTGAGTCTGGGAACTCCCACTGCAGCCCAGGACTGGAGCACCTATAAGCCCTGGAGTCAGAGCAGAGGTTATTCTGAGGTCTCTGGGGCCACCACTGTGCTGGAAGCTCTCCCTGTGGAAGGGACCCAGGACAGAGAATCACCAGATCACCAAATCAGAAGCTGTCCCAAGTGGAAAGGGTCACCCCATGTGTCATCCTCCTGGCTCTACTGGAAAAGAAGGCTGAGAACAGCCATGGATGGGACCAGAAGCCAGTGTTGACAGGAGGGGACACTCTGGAGGCCACACCCACACAGATACTTAGAGCAGTCAGCTGCTCTAAGAGGCTCTAGTCAAGGCCCAGACTCCTCTGTCCCCCTTGGCTGCTCTAATAGCTTGGGAAGAACAGTATGAGGTCTTTGTCCTTCAGAAGGGAGGGCAGGAACATGTTCTTCAGAACTCCCCTCTCAACTGTCTTTCCCAGCAGGGTTCAGCCCAACCTGGAATTATTATAGGGTATTTTGAGGCCTGTCTGCAACCCATGGCTCCAAAGCCATCAGCCAATTGGCTGGGAGGCGCTCACTCCTTTGTTCACCCTCCCAATTAATTCTAACGAGGCAGTACTTCTGCAGTACAGGGATCATGTCTTGTGTCCCAGAAGCCAGGGGAATTTGCCATATGAGTCTGGACTTGCTTGAGCTGACCCAACCTTGCCAAAAATCACCAAGGCTGTCAACAGAAGTAATCGCCGAAGTACTAATTAATTAACTAGGAGACCTGGAGACCAAGTTCAGGAACTAGGATGCGTAGCTTGCTGTCACTGGTGTGGTGTGCAACTCTCTAGTCCCAGAGCGTGAAGAAGAACTTCTATTTCTCCTTCCATGCCTAAGAGAGAGTTTTACTCTTTTCAAATGAGCGTTTCTGCATATTGAAATAGCACCAAGGGTCAATTGCAAATAGTAATTATAACTACCTTGACTGAGGTCACATGCTAGATCTCTTCTTGCTTTGTATTTTAACTCCTTCAAGTATAGTTAAATATCGAGATGTTACCTAGTCAGTCAGAGGTGGTTGTTGACAGCCCTGGGGAGCAACCTGGCTGGAAACACAGAAGCTTTGGAGCATTGAGGGGACTGAAATCAAGGAACTTTTGGTCAAGATTAACCAGAGGCAGGAGGATGAAGACAAAGGGAAGTGGAGGGAGGAAGAAGCTCTGTGGAGTGAGCCACACATGGGACCCTGGGAAGGAAGGGGCTGAGAAGACCTGGTGAGGTTTTTAGACCCGTCAGTCTAGGAGGCAAAATGATTGTTTTCTGTTCAGAGAAGTGGCTAAGAGATGGGCAGAGGAAGTTTTATAGTCCCATGAGGGAGTACCCAGCATGTTCTGGTTACAAATGAGGGCGCTGAGGCAGATTAAAGGTAATTATATTTTTCTGAGGTTCTTGTTGGTCATGAGAGAGGCAGCTTGTGCAGACAGGATTGTGTCATTCAGCCCAGCCTGCCCACATCTCACCATAAGAAGAGACACCAAGCTTGTGCCCAAGTGGCACACTGCTTATTTGTCAGTAGACCGGAAGAGCCTCCTCTAGACTTCTTGCCTTTCATAGGGAATCTACCTTCATATCTCCAGGACCTTCTGTGGGTATATCACTTTGTTTTCTAATTCAGAACTGGAGGGGTCTAGGGGGCCAACAGGTAGCATCTGGAATAAGCTCTGAACTTGGGTGTGAGAACCAGCCTGGCCTCCTTTTGGGCCCCAAACTCACTGACTGGATGGGGAGAATGGGGTCTGTTCTTTGACCTGGAGGGTAAAGGTATGGTGGAGCATCGGTTAGACAGTGGCATCTAATCAACGCCTAGAATAAGCTCACAGCACCATGGTCCCTCATGAAGACTAGGCCACTTTCTCTTGTGACTGGGACAGTCTTCTCATGGCTTTTGGTTTCCTGAAGCCTTTATTCTGATGTCAAAAACAAGTTTAGCAATTATGTGTCCCTGGGTGTGATAGCTCACACCTGTGATCCCAGCACTTGGGAGGCAGAGGGAGGGGCATTCCTATAAATTCAAGGCCAGCCCCATCTACAGAGTAAGTTGTAGGCCAGCTAGGATCACATAGGGTTGATACTGGGTCAAAAACCAAAACCAAAACAACAACAACAACAAAGAACCATAGCAAAACTGAATGTTGTAGCATACACCCGAGACAGGAGGATCAGGGGTTCAAGGTCATCCTTGGCTACATCATGAGTTTGAAGGACAGGTAGCCTGGACTATATGAGAACTGGTTTCAAAAAAGCTGAAATGAAATCATATGAGGGTGACAGTTATGATGCAGGTAAAGCCAGAGGCTGTGCTAGGGCTTGTCCCAAGGCCCCTTGAGGTAGGTAAGTTGTGGAGGACTCTCTAGTTGAAGAAGTTCTGATTTAGGGTGGCCTTTCTGGCTCTAACCTCTGTGAAGATTAGGCCTTTAAACAAGACAAACGTGGTCACCTCTGTCCCTCTGTCTCATTTGCATGTCCACTGTTATCTCGGACTCTTTTTGGGGACATCCAGTGTTCAGGCCTTGGGTCCATGGGCTTGGCTGTTACTGGAGTCTGGATTGGGCAATGACAAATGCCCTTCCAACTCTGACAGCCGGTGTTCTCTACCTGGGAGTGTGTCCAACCCTGTGGTTTAATGAGCCTCAGGTCTCCCAGGGAGCAAGAAGCAGTCCGTTGGCCAAGCCTCACTCACCCTTGCCTCTGCCTTTCTTAATTCCTGAGTCCTCTGGGACTCTCCCTTATCCAGGTTGCCCCTCCCCCTATGCTCCCCCGGGAGCTCGGGGGCTAAGGAACCAGGCTGCTGTACAAGCCGGAGCTATTGTTCCACAATCTGGTTTTGTCCTCATCTTGTTGGCAGGCGGCAGGAGAGGAGCGAAAGGTTAATGAGGCGCTGTGAACGGGGACTGCAGCGGGCGGGCGCCGGCTTGGTGACAGGGAGCTAATTAGGAGCAGTTTAACAGGAGGAAAAAGTGAAATCTCCTCTTCACCAACTGTCAATAATTAGCCGATTTGGTGAGGTTGAAATGTGTCCACAGGAGAAGGCGGGGCTTGTCTGGGGACGCTGGGGTGTGTGTGTGTGGAGAGGGGACTGAGGCTAATCTCCACCTCTAGGTGTGTATGGGGCATTGGGGGTACAGGCCATCACAGGCCGTCTGGTTGGCTTCTGCCCTCTGGTTGACTTTGCCCAGCTTGAGCCCTATATGGCCCTAGTTGAGACCTCAGCTGAAAGCAAGTATCAGAACTAAGTTTCTTCCAGTGTCTGCCCTGTAGGAACCTGGAAGTGAAAATAAGAGGCAGGTGCTCGGATCAGGAGAAGGATGGCACCGCGCTACCCGAAGTCTCACGCTGATCCTTAGGCGCCTGCCTTCCCCGCTGCGTGCATGTGCCCTCTGAGCAGTAGCTGAACGGTGCCAAGAGGAGGCTGGGCAAGGCTCTTAGCCTGCTGTGGAGCATGCCTTCCTCAGAGTCCCCCGGGCCCCATCCTAGGCAGGGCTGGAGAGGAGATCAGGCCCTGAGCGGTTAAACTGTGGCTGGAAGGATGTTGCAGAGGCCTCCTGGGGGCAAGGAGTCACGTTCACCAGCCAGAAGGTTGTTTCCCGTTGGGCCTGTTTGTGCTGTCTGTTGTCTTGTCTTTTGTTGGCCCCTGGCCTTTGGCCTTTCCTGGCTCCTCAGCAGATGGATGCCTCCTCCCCAGACTCCAGCTTCTGCGGAACACCTTAGCTGGAAAAGGCATCAATCAGCCCTGTCAATCTTCCACCCGCCCCTTCGCCCCCGCCCCGCCCCCACACCAACCACTCCCAGCTCAGCTCTACAGAGCCTCCGGGGCCTGAGGCATGCTGGGAGGAAGGCTGAAGCCCTCTTCTGGTTCTTAGCATTATCTGCAGACTTTACTAAAGTAACTCCTAGGGCCTCGGACCTACTCCTCACCTCCTCTTCTCCCTCTGTAGTTTTCAGAGCTAAGAAACAAGATGTATCCCTCCCCGGGTACTAGAACCACTCTCTGCCCTCCTCAGCCCTACAGAAAGTGGACCACTGGGCAGCTGTGACATGGCAGAAGCTGACACCCTCCCCAGTTTGTCTTTCTTTCTCTGAGGACAAATTTCAGGGAAGAGTTAGGAATCTTCTAGAATGCCCGGTCCCTGGGACATTCTCCCTGATATTCAGGATCAACATGTAAGCTTTGGTCCCATCTCCCAGCTTAGGACAGGACCTCTCCCTTCCTCCACGTAAGGCTGAGAACCCAACTCTTTATCACTACCTGGTACAGACCTAACTCATTTGGACTCGCCTCGACTCTGTTGGCACCCGTTCCTCCTGCTCTTCCAAGAGTAATACAAGGCTAGACACAGTGTCTGGCGCTCTGTCCCTCCTGAGTCCATAGTACCTTTCGTTGTCCCCAGAAAAGAAGCCTCTTCCCCTCCAGTCTCACATCCATCTTTGCTATGAGATGTTTGTTTGGGGTTTTTCTTATTTGCTGGTTTAATCAATCCCCACTGAAAGCCCAAGCAGGCTATTTTTGCTGTCAGAAATCTGCCGCCTCCCCGCCCGCTGCTTTCTTGGAATTTGCCCACAGGACCCCCCAGGAGGGACAAACGGGGATGGCAAAGCCACTTGGATCCCAGGAACGCCAACGCCACCTGTCATATTGCCTGTTCCCCACCCCCCCCATCCTAACCCATGCGTGCACACAGGCCCGCACACGTGCATACACACCAGTGTGCACACATTCTCAATGATAGGGTTCAGAAAAGCCACCTCCCAACTTGTCTCTTTGAGGTCTCCCTGCCAGAACCTTCTAGAATACCTCACTGATTTCAAGAGTGGAGGCCTAGCTGGGCAAAACTTCCCCTGAGTGAAAAGCAGCAAATGAAAAGTGTTTGGCGCACACCTGACCTACACAGCAGGAGCCCAGCCCTGCGAGGGGGCTTATTGGCTAGGGCTGGGTGATGGCCACAACCTCGCCTTTTCTCTGTAGCATCACACTTCCTCCTAAGACTCCCCCACCCAAGTCTAGATGTTATCTTTGTCCTAGAAAAAAATTCCCTACTGTACAGATGGAGAAACTGAGGCCTCAAGACTGAGAAGACAGAAGAGGGAGAAAGATTCTGAGGTCAGTCCACCAGAGGGCACCCAGGAACAGTATAAAGTTCTGAAGTGCGGAAGAGGCTTGAAACACTTGCTGGGTCTACCAAGTCCAGGGGAGGAGCCCCACATTGGGGCTGGGGGCTTTAGTTCAGTTTGATTGAGTTGGAATATTGAGCCATCTCGAGGCGCTCTCAGTGGTGTGGATGTGGGAGCTGGAATCTGCCCCCTCCCTGCTGGAGTTCACAACCAGAGATGCCATGAAGATCAAAACAAGTGCCGGAGATGCTTAAGGCCACAGACATGAGTATGACATGAGACCAGGGGACCCATGCAGGAGGAAGAGATATAACATAGACTCATATGGCAAGAGCAGAGCATTCAAGGAACCCAAGGAAAGCCCCAAGAGTCCCTGAGCAGGCCAGGCACACTCTTCCGTCAATGGAAGCTTTGTCCAGCCAAGCCTGTCTACCAAATTCAGTGATGTATTCTAGAAGGTTCTGGGAGGGACAGGCCGGGAGATGACTTTGCTGAGCTATCTGGTTTTCTTTTGTTTAAGACAGAAACTTGCTATGTAGCCTCTGCCTCCCAAGTGTTGGGATGGTAGGCATGTGCCACTATGCCTAGCTGGAGGGTGACCTTCATTAAGAAGGTAGTGGGCGTCTGTCATCAGTACCCGAGGCCTCACCGAGATGCCCAGGCACAAAAGCTCAGGCTTCAGCTGCTCCTGTACCCCCGGTTACCTACCAGGCTTTGGGAACCTATGTCAAGTGCTATGCCACCTGCCTGCCTCAGAGAGGCCCAGACCCCTGGGCAGGCTCGGAAGTGGCTTTAGGCAGTGTCACAGGGTCAGGCTGAATGTCCCACCCCTTTGCCCTTCTCTTTGAAAAGGAGGTAGAAAAGCCTGCCCCAGCAGCGAGGAGCAGGAGGGGGGAGCGCTTTGTAGTAGGGAAAAGCGGGGGAGAGAGGGGCACGGCTGGGGGATCTAGTTTCCTGTTTATGTCTCTGCACCTTAGCTCCCGGTTCAAATATGTAAACTATCCACTGGGCCTGGCTGCAGGTGTGTGTGCTCCCAGGCTGGAAAGCAGAGGTGCCCCCAGTGCATTCCTGACTCCTGGCCCCCACCCCAACACAGTGTGTCTGGCTACAAAGGCAAATAACTCAAGGTTAACTCTTCGCAGGCCATGAAGGAAAGCTGTATAGAACTGGGGGTCCTGGGGCTAGCTGGGCCGTGGGGTATTTTAAGAGGAGACACTGGATATGGTGCCCTGCGTTTGGTGGTGACTCCTGAGAAGGGCTTCATGAATTGAACTTGGTCTTCAGCTGAGTAAAGAAGAGAGGTGATAGGTACTTATTTCAGGGCAAGCTGGACATGTTCATGGCATCACCAGTTCCGGAGCAAGAGGCACCATCCAGCACTTTCTGAGCAATACCTTCAGCATCCTCTATGGTCCCTGCATCTCCTGCTCTCTGAGACTCTGGCACCTCCTTCCAGACACCTCTCCATGAGAGCCTCCATTCATCTCTACCAGACTGGTTTGAAGAAGCCCATCAGATGAGATACAGCTTCCTGCTTGCCCCAGTCAACAGCCTGAAGCTGGGTGAATCTCCTTTTTCCTGTGGCAGTTCCACACCATCTTATCTCCCAAGAGCCTTGGGGAGTTATCATGTGGATGTAGCCAAGTCCTAGCTTTCTCAGCCCAACCCCCAGGGCCTCTGGTGCTGGTGCCCTTCTGGCTGTACCTATGCTCCGTTACCTCTTCATCCCTCCACAGGCCTGCCTGCCAGCTACTGTGAACCCTGTACCATTTCCAGTGTGCCATATAAAGCAAATCATTGCTTCTAAGTCACCTCTCAGTCCCACCCAGCGGCCGATGAGTCCTCAAAAGAAAGACCAGCACTCATCCTTTGCTCTGAGGTTGGAGCTTGAGGGCAACTGGAAAAGCTGCAGCATCCAGCCATACCGTGAACCACAGGTTTAGAGGACACTTCCAGGCCGAGCCTGGATAGATTCCTTTGATGGGCCTTGCCTTCCTGACCTCATCTTGGAAAGGTGACCTGCAACAGGTGTACTTGGTTACGGATAAGGGGAGGAAATGGTGGCCTGTTGACACAGACATCACCAGGGTCCTTGTCCTAGCCTCTCCCAGTTGAGCCCAGTAGTGAGGGTCCTCAGTGATCTCCTCACACACAAGACCTAAAGATCATAGATCATTGTTCCCACACCCAGCCGAGGCCAGAGAGCTTGAGGGGTTCTCACAGGTGGCTAGCTGCCATGCCTCAGAATGAAGTAAGAGACTGCACTCAAGGTCAGTACTGAGTTGAGTCTGGGTAGTCTGGGTTCCCCACAATCTAGCTGCCGGGAGCAAAGCTCTCATTGGGACCACTGTGAGACATCAGTCACTTGGTACCCAGGACTTTGAGGTGTCTGGTACCCATGTCAATGCTCAGCTGCTCATGCTGGCTGCCTAAGGCTGCCTTCATGGGCTCATTCCCTTCCCCGCCCCTCGAATGTGCCTGTTCCCCTCCATCTGCTCTTCCGGGCAAGCTCCCCCACTCTGGAGGCGCTGGCTGTGTGCACACATCCGTCTCTCTCCTGCCCAGAGCCCAGAACTCTGGGCCCATCTGCCTCTCAGGCCAGTGTACCCAGGAGACCCACAGGCACCCCAGCTTCAGCATGGCCAACCCACCCCCCTTCCCGTATCCCTTGCCTCTGAGAATGGTATCACCACCACCCCGGCTCATGAGCTAGAATTAGGAGTCATCCGCCGCCCAGTCATCCTCGACACCTCCCTCTCACCCCCACATGCAATTGGTCATCAACTCTACGGATGTCATCTTCAGAAAGGCTCCTCGGCACGCTCTTCCTCCTGCCTCCATAGGCAACATCAGAAGGCAGGACCTAGAAATTTCTGGTTCCAACAGCTGCTCCTCTGGGAGGCTTCCCTACCTCCTCATTCCCCCTCCCCCATCCTCCACTCTGCCATGGTAGGAAAGACCTTTCTGAAACCTGGGTGTTCCCACTCCTGCTCACCTAATGGCTCCCCAATTCTCTCAGATAAGGGCTGACACCTCCAGGCAGCCTAAGATGTCTTGCCTACCCTACCCTCATCTTAATCCCCTTCCATGTGTCCACGGTGACCACCGCCACCCCTCCTCCTTCCCGCAGCGCATGCTGACTGACCCGGTGATTTTCTTCCCCTTCACCCAGCAACTGTTGCCTGCCTTCTCTGATCCAAACCTTTCATTCTCTTCCTGGCCCACCTCCTCTGAGAAGTCTCCCTTCCTTGTTCCTTCATCAGTACATGGTAACCCCTAGGCCCTCCCCAGTTTCCATGGTACTTTGCTTGTCTCTCAGGAATCCATCTGCTTTCACTTTCTGACTCCTCCCCTAGACTTCCAGCTTCTCAAGGGCAGTGAGCTGGCCCTGTCCGTCACTGTTCGCCCAGCCTGAGTGTGTGGTGTTGGCTAATGTGAACACAAACACACGCTGGATAGAAATGAACAGGAATGGCGGCTCTGTTCCCAAGACCCTAACCTAGAATGTCTGGGCCACCTCCCCCAGGAGGCTTCCACCGTCTGCATCCCCCTATGTGTGTTTCCATTCTACCTGCTACCCTCAGTGGGGGTGCAGAGGAGCCTGGGCGCCATGAAGGAGTGGCCTCGGTCTTGTGGGGGTGCTGGGTTCTGTGGGGAGTGGGCCCCGCAGGCCAGGGCCCTGGGCCTCGGTCCTCCACCTCCACCTCGGTGGTGAGCAGCCTCTAGGATTTTAATGCGGGCCTCAGTGCTTCAGTGAAAGCTGCATGGGGAGCTGCTAATAATGGCACTAAAATAAAATATGCTACATCTGTTATGGGTAGCAGAACAAAATTAGCTGCTCACACCTCTGACATCCAAGATGTCTTAACTTAAAATACTCCTTGGCTTACTTTACATCATTTACTGATTATATTTAAAAGAAATACAATTTTGCAATTACTGTTCTTTCCAGTGTGGTATCTATGCATCGTTTTCCTTTTATGTTTATATATTTCTCCTTCATTAGTGCAGTCTGAAGGGTGATTAGGATTCTTCAAACATTTTACAGAGGTTAAACGTTGATTAAGATTTAATTATTACTGTAAATAGCTTGGAATGACATATGGTGCAAAAGCCTGACATATGTGCATTTGAATAAATGAAGTGCTATTTCCCAGGATGCCTCGGTAGCTGTTTAACAGCTTTCCCGAAGGGTTATGTTACACCTCATGGTAAGATTGCTGGGATGTTATATTTTGTTGGTTTTTGCAGCTGAAAGCTAAGAACAGTTTTCCAGTTTTTTAAAAACATTGAATATTTTAAATACCTAAATTGTTTTGCACAAATTTTTGCTAATTTGTCTAACTAGGTTAAACATTTTCAAAAGCATTTAGATTTTTAAGCGTGGGCGCTGTGCATTGTGTCAGTGGCAGCATGGGGACAAGGGGAGCCAGTGGGGTGGAGGGGACTCGGAGGAGAGGGGTGGGGCAGGAGAAGGCAGTTTTAGGAGAGGGGTCCCACATCCTGAGCGTAGCTCTTTTCTCTTTGGCCGTCTCAAGTAGCCATAGTGTTGGGGTATTGAGGAGGACAGGGAATGGGCGGCCAAGATCCTTCTCCAGGATCTCTTCTGTGCCCACCAGCTCTAACCCTCACCAAACTCCCCCTCACCTGACCTTGACCTACATACCCTGCTTTGACTGAGCTCCCTGAGGTTTCCCTAGTCTATAGGGTGTACCTATGATCTACCTAGAGTTACAACACAAAGGCCTGGTAGTTCTGGGATCTTGCCTGGGGCACATGACAAGCTAATGGGTGGAGTCCCTCACTAAGAGTGCATCTCCCTCATTGATCCAACTCAGGCTTTTCCCTCTGGCTCAACCTGGACCCAAAGGCCAACATCCGGGTTGTGTGGTTTAGGGAAGGATCTATTTTCTAGGTGTTGGCTACCCATTTTCTTTCTACCCATTAACTCAACCAGAGAGACTCTAGCACTGTTCTAGGCCTTAAGGACTCAGAATGAATAAGGTCTACAGGTCTCCGGGTTGGGCAGCGGCACTTGTGATCTGACATGGAAAGGTAGAGGATATGTGAGCAGTCAGACCCCCAACACTGTGATATCACTTGGATATAAGAAATGCAGGGGTCTTGAACCAGAAAGGTTATCCTGCCCAGCCTAGGTGAGCTATGGTCTACAGCTAGGCTTATAAAACTGATGGAAGACAGAAAAATAGGGTGGGAATGGGGGTGGGAGGATGCCTCTAACAGACAGAGCAGCCCAGGCAGACTGGAAATGAGGTAAGGAACAGCCTGGTGTGTGTAATGAACCCAAAGAGGTACATATGTCCTGTGTCTTCAAGATAGTGGGGATTGTAGCAGTGGGAACTGAGGGCACGGGTTCAAGCTGATGAACCATTTTTTAGTGAGGATGGGGGTGACCAGACCTGAGATTCAGAGGACAGTGGGATGAAATGGATAGACAAGAGATAGGAAGGGAAGGGAAGGGAAGGGAAGGAAGGGAAGGGAAGGGGGAGGGAAGGGAAGGGAAGGGAAGGGAGAGGGAAGGGAAGGGAAGGAGGAGAGTAAGGGAAGGGAAGGGAAGGGAAGGGAAGGGGAAGAGGAAGGGAGGTCAAAAAAAGGGAGGGAAGGGAAGAGGGCCCAGGGTCTTTGGTCATTCAGTCATTAGATAAAGGTGTTATTGCCCATATCATGGAGCTGGGCTGGGGCTTAGGATCAGTTCTATTTCAGAATGGTTGAGTTTATACACCCATGATGCATCTATCATCTTTGACTAGCCAGCAGTCAGCTGTTGGCCTAAGGCTCAGGGGAGAACCACAGCTGGACATATTTGAGACATGACAGGCACCAGAAGTCCAGCCAGACCAAGCCCCAAGTACTCTAAGAAGCGGCCAGTAGGTGTGAAATGAGGATACCTGACCTTGGAAAGAGGTTTTGTAGAGCCAGATTTGCTGTGGGCAGAAGCTAGTGGGAGGTGGGCAGGTGGATTTGACCAGAATGGACAATTTAAAGAAGCATGGTTGCTGGGGAGAAGCAATACCAGGCCATAGGCAAGCCTGACATGGTAGAAAGGAGTTTCCTCAGATGCAAGATTCTTGTGTCATGTGTAGGAATCCATGGACAGCAAAATTGGGAGAGAAGGGTGTGTAGGAGAGGACTGTGCAGAGGCAGGGGAAGGAGGAGAGAGGTGGGTGTCTGCCTGTCACTGAGGTGGGCAGGAGGGAGGGGCAGGATGTGGTAGGCCCTGAGTTTGATGACGGGCATCTGAGAGCCCCTCCCCACCAGTGCCACTGAAGTAAGAAGGCTCAGCAGCTCAGGAGTGGGAAGCCAAGGGTGAGTGGCTGAAGTGACCTCAAAGGTTGGAATGTGGCCTCTGGTGAGGACAAGAGATGAACATGACCAGGCAGTGTGCCTGGAGGAAGCTGTTGCCACCTGCCCCAAGGGTCTACCTAAAGTCAGGAATGGTGGACTGGGAGGATCTCTGTGAGATAGTCAAGTGGAAGGGCAGGTGTGTGGGCAGGGACCCCTAAAGCCGGGACCCCTAAAGCCGGGCTACCAATCAGAGCTAGAAGGACCCTTGAGGCTGGGAAGGAGCTGAAGTAATGGTCCCTGAGCCTGAGTTAGGGTGTGTGTGTGTGTGTGTGTGTGTGTGTGTGTGTGTGTGTGTGTGTACAGAGATAGAGTATCTGAGACCTGTAATATTTTTGGTCCAGGAGAGCAGAGAATGGGGTACTGCCAGGGAAATGGCCTAAGGAGGAGTAGAAGATAGGTCCTCAAATGTGCCTGCAGTAGAACTGGGGTATTTGCAATGAGGGAAACCCAGAATCTAGACACAAAAGAGGCTAACCCTGAGCTGATGAGCTGATAGAAGAGAAAGCATGCATATCCTTGCTAGGACATATAGGTAGTGGCTAGGGAACATGCAGAGGGACAGAACTGTGGGTACCAGGTAGGTCTTAGATCCACCGCACCTCTCTCCCTGGCACTCCCCACCTCTGCACTCTTCTCTTTCTCTCCTCAGATCGAAACCTCCCAGTTGGAGCCTGAGATAGCCCGGGCTACAAGCAGTCGGACAGTGGTGTACAATAAGGGGCTGTGAGTGAAGATCAGCCGGCCTGGGGACACAGCACTATCTAGGCTGGGCATTCGGGGTGGGGACAGAAGTCTCGTGAGCTGTGTCTGCAGGGAGGCGCTGCCTGGAAGGCAGTCCACCTCCATCAGTAGGGGACTAACCATTCACATTTTAACATAGGAGAGAGGAATTCTGACACATTTCCTACACAAAAAGAATCAAGTACATCTCTGGGCCTTACATGGGGTTGGCTAAACTCCACTCGGCACAATTTCGTGTGAGCTAAAGAGCTGTAGAGTGCTCCTGGGGTAGAAGTAGTATCCTTTTATATGCTCCTCATTTTTTTTTTTGGTTTGTTTTAATTTTTTATTAGAAGCAAGTCTGAGCCTTGGTTGCAGCTGACCAGAAGCAGTAGGAGGACAGGTGGCAGGAGCCTGGGAACTAGTTTGGATTGATGGGAGGGAAGTATAATGGTTAGGTTAGATGGGCCCCTTGGGTTAGAGAAGGGAAGGGAAGTGGTCTGTACCCCACAAGATGAACTATCCATAACCAAGGTTCTTAGGAATCGGCTCCCTCTATCAAGGAGCACTAGAGACCCCTGGAAGATTCCGGGAACTCCAGGCTCTGAATGTACCCCGCTCCTACCCACCCCACAGCCGAGTGACAGTCAGTGACCCCAGGCATGGGTCACCTTTCATGGAGCCCTTATTGATTCCAGGCCCCTGAGAGCACCCCAGCTCTAGTCAGGGATCCCCAAGAAGGAACACGGTTCTATGGGAACAAGGAGAGGATCCTGTCTGGGCTCTGCAGGAAGGTTCTTTTCCACAAGTAGCTAGAACTTTCCTACTGGGATGAAGGTGGGCTGAGCCCACTGTGGTCCAGTGTGCAGCCACTGAAGCTGCTTGTCACACCCCACACCCTTCTGCAATAGAGGAGTCTCCTGCCTGAGGATGCAAGGCCAGATCCCTGGCGACTGCCTGAGAGGTAGCATCAGCAATGGACAAGCCACCCACATCTCTGAACTTCCATTCCCTGCCTGGAAGCAAGGGACTGAACTGGGGTTCCCTCCAAGCCCCTGGCTTCTCTCTACCTGCTTCCTCAGATGTGCACATTCCAAGCATACTTCTAAGGTGGATTCTGGGCTGGAAAATGCATCTGGCCCTTCTGGAAATGACCGGCACTTGGTCTACAAAAGGACCTTGCCCTTCTGTGTGGACTCCCCCACATCCTGAAAAACCTTGACTTGTGCCACACACTTAATGGCTGTGGGGGAGGTAGTATGGATGCCTGAGCTGAGCATAGGGGTCGTACCACATGCCATTCCTCACTGCTGCAGACTTGGGGCCTCTTGCTGCTGGCTCCTGACTCCATCTCGTCATGTGTAGTCCATAGAGGAAGAGATAGCTCTACCTAAGGAGGCAGGATCTGGGTGGGGCTGAACAGGGTGACTCCTGGTCCAAGACCCACAGAGAGGAGATACACTGATCTTTACACAGCCTTCATCTGTCCACACTAGGATGGGAGCCCTGGCTTGTGACCCTGGAACCCGACTCAGGAGGGATCAGGCTGAAGGTGAACATGTATGGTTACAGTGAAAGGCTGGCACGGAGCAGCAAGGACAAAGTCATAGGTTCCCTGCCAGCATCTTAAGGCAGGCGTACCTGGGTGAGATGGGCCGAGCATGGGCATTGGTACCATGGTCTGTAGGCATTGATTGGAGACTAGATCTGTCTGGAGCCTCTTTTGAAAAGTTCATTCCCAGCTTTTTTCTGTCCCCACTTGTCCTGAAGTCTTGTCCTTATGCATTTATCTTGGGACCAAATCCACCCTCACCCACCCCGCCTGCTCCAGAGGCCCAGCAGACCAGAGGCTCTTCCAGCTCTCCCTCTGGAGTGTGCTGGCTGTCCTTGTGGCCTCAGTACCCCTCATAGGTATGTTTTGTGTGTGGAGTGATTTCTGCCACACTCCAGTACACCCTCAGCCCAGGTGAGCTGAGGGGGCAACTCCTTTGGATTTGCCATGACATGATCCTTGTGGTTCACAGTGATGGTGACTTGAGTCATACTGTTATACCTTGTTCTGACTTCATAAAGTCCATAAGGGAAGCTTTCTGCAAATGCAAATGTCCCTATTTGCTGAGGCTAGGGGACAGAAAGAGGCCTGGCAAAGGCGCCACAGATTCCCTCTCGTTGGGTGTGGTTTTGCGAGCTGTCGGGGTATAGCTCTCCTCTGATTACTTTTAAACATTCCCTGAAGGATGCTCTTCCATCTCCGGAAAGCAATTTGAGAGTACAGGAACCAAAAGTCCAAGATGCCAAGATGGCCACCCAACCAAGATGTCTGCACACTCCCACTTCCTGATTGTGGCTGTCTTATGAAAAGGTCTCTGGTCTGGGGAAGGGCGGGGCACTGAGGAGATCAGCCAGTGGGAGGCAGGTCCATGCTAAGCTTCCAGCCCTGGGCAGGTATGAGTGAGGCTCAACACGTATGCCTCAGCATACCTAGGGACTTCAGACTGTCTTTTTAACCTCAGAAAATGTCTCAATGTATGTGATTTATGTCATACTAATGGGCTGTGGGCAATAAACATGGATTTAAAACACACAGGTGTGGCTTTGTGAATTGTAGGGCAGCAGGAGGGAGGAATGAAGAAACAGAGGGATCTAGTAAAGGCAGCTGGGGACTCTGTGGAAGTGTCCCCAAAGGAAGGCACAGGCCCAGGGTTCAGGAAAGACCCAGAGGAAAGAGTAAAGGAAAAGAGGAGAACTGAATGAGGGCAGGAAGCTGGAGAAAGAAGATGAGTTGGAGTCACAGAAGAGGACCAGCCTAGATGGTTCAGCTAGGAGAGGATTGCCGCGCAAGCTGGAGTCACTGAGTTCAATCCTCAGAACCCGTGGTGGAGGGAGAGAACGGATTCCTGAGAGTGGTCATCTGATTGCTGTGTGCCCGCCCCCTCATGTGCACCTAGCACGTGAGTCCCCAGGCCCCTGAGTCCCCCACACCAATAAAAATGAAGGGAAAGATGGAGTCACAGAAGAAGCCCTGTGGCTGAGCGGCTGCTGAGGAGCCCTGCCCTAAGGACTGGAATACTCGAGGATTTCAGCAGATTCTTCTGCTGTGTGGGCCCGAAAAGCTGGAGGGTGAAGGAGAGGGGACCACCATAGCCTGCCTAGGGCCTGGAGACCTGTGAGGGATCTGAGCCAGCTACAGATGGGATGTCTTCTGTGTGTGTGGTCTTGGTCCTGGAACTCTGCCCCCTCCCAAATCTCTCATCACCCCTCACGTGAGGGGTAGTTTTTATGTCAGTTTGACACAGCTACAGCGATATGAAAGATAGGGAATCTTAGTTGAGAAAATTAAGATGGTGTGTATGATATTTTCTTAATTAGTGATTGATATGGGAGGGCCCAGGCCATGTGGGTGGTGCTATACTTGGGCTGGTGGTCCTGGGTGCTATAAGAAAACAGGCTGAGCAAGCCATGGGGAGCAAGCCATAAGCAGCACCCCTCCATGGCCTCTGCATCAGCTCCTGCCTCCAGCTTCCTGCCCTGTGTGGGTCCCTGCCCTGAGCATCTTCAGTGATGAACCGGTGATGTGGAAGAATAAGGCAAATCAACCTTTCTACCCCAACTTGCTTTTTGTCATAGTGTTTCATCACAGCAATAGTAACCTGACTTGTCACCTCCTGATAGGCCTGGTTTCTCTCCCAAACTTCTCCCTAGAAGTCCCTACGGGGAGGCCTGCCCTCTTCTATGGGACCACTGAGCATCTTCCAGCCCTGCAGAGAAAGAAGCTGATATGGATAGAAAGCATGTAGTAGGCAGATGCTGGTCCCAGCATGGCCAGTGGCTATTGTAAGTACTTTTTTGTACATGTTTGTGAGCATTCAGGTGCACATATGTGTGCACATGTGTATAGAGGCCAAAGGTCACCTTTGGGTATCATTCCTTAGGAGCCATCCACCTTGATTTTGAGGTCTCTCACTGTCCTCAAGTTCACCAAATTGGCTGAACTGGTATGAGCAAATCCCAGGATCTGCCTGCCTCTACTCTAGTGCTGGGGTTTATAAGCATTACCCAGCACAACTGGCTCATCATCATCATCATCATCATCGCCGTCATCATCGTTGTCATCCCCATCATTGTCATCATCATCATCAGTAGCAGAAGCAGCAGCAGCAGCAGCAGCAACATTTAGTTTGTTTGCTTGTCTTTTTGAGACAGGGTCTCTATATAGAGCCCTGGTTGTCCTGGAACTCACTATGTAGACCAGGTTAGCCTCAAACTCATAGAGACCATCTGTCTCTGAGTTTAAAGGCATTCACCACTATGCCCAGCCCCCTGGCTTCTTAAAAGTTGGTTTCATTACTTTGCCAAATGAACTCTATCCCCAGCCTTTGGTGTAGGCACTTCTGAACAGAGATTTGGCGCACTTACCTACCAAATGCTAGCTCATAGGGGTGGGGGTGGGGGATGCAGCAGACCCTTCTCTCATGCCTCCTAATTATCTGGGGTGTGGGTAGGAGGCTGAACTCTGAGCCCCCTCGGAATGGATGAAGAGGGAAGAGGCAAGAAGGAGGGGATGGGGTCTCTATTCAAGGTGATACCTTGAGGTCAGGAGGCAACTGGTCTCTGGGGAATTTCTTTGCTAAGAGCTGAGATGGGGCTCCAGGGCCCCCATCCCATGGGGAAAGGCAATCCTTGACTCTCAGGACATACACAAATCCCTTCTGAGAACTGTTTGTTGTTTTTAGCTGGATTGGGGACTGAGCTCCTGCCCAGCTCAGAGATCATTAACACTTAAGAATGAAGCCTCTCCTTCCCTCTGTCCCCATGGACTGGCCTGGATCTAGGCTTCTTCTTTCCCATTCAATCAAAGACTAGGAGAGTCAGAACACTGGAGCAGAGGGCAGGGTGTGAGGACAGTGATGAGTGACTCTTTCCTGCGGCCCAAGGAGCCTGGCTCTGTATCCAAGATAGAGCCTCCCTCAGCACCCTGTGTCCCCCACCCCAGCTGCTGTTGCGCCTGCTTTCTCATCTACTGCCGAGCCTCTAGTTAGACTGTCAAGTTGGAATTTCTCATCAACTGGGTCATGCTTGTAAATCCCGCTACTAGCGAAGTAGAGGCAGGCAGATCCGGGTTTGCTCAGGCCAGTCTAGTCATTGGTGAGCTTTAGGACAGCGAGAGACCTCAAAATCAAGAGCAGGCTCCTCCCAAGTCCTTTCCACCCTTTCCTGTAGTACCAGGTAACCCTAAAGGCAATGGCCAATAACTGACACTCCCCCAAACACCTCTAGGCAACTCCTGGCAGCCTTTCCTAAGGTCAGAGGACTCCTCTTAGCCAATACAAAAACCTGGGCCCCACTACAAAGCCCCAGGGAAGGAAGAGATGGAAAAAGAATAGATCAGGGAAAGAGGAGATAACAGAGAGACTGACAGGCAACAAATTCTCTCCCTGGAGACTCCATACATCCCTGGAGAAGAGAGAGGTGCTGCTATCAGTCCCAGGCCGCCTGGCATTGCTCTCTTCCCCTTCTTCAGCAAGTGTGGGAAAGGGAGAGGAGCATAGAAGGCTCTGACCACTCCAAGAATGAGCTGTAAGAAATTCAGTTTGTTTCCAGAGCAGAGGCAAGATCCTGGAGAGGTGGGTGGTGCTAGATAGAGCCGCAGAGGTCTTGTGGAGAGAGTGAGCGTCTTCATTTGAGGGTAGCACGGAGAGATAAGCAGACACCGTGCATCTGCTGAGAGACAGTAGGAGACCCTGCTTGGTCATGGGAGGGTGGAGAGTCAGGGCCTGGGCCAGCATGGTGGAGACAAAGGTATAGAAAAGTAAGGTCACTGAGAAGGGTGTGGCAGCAGGGAGGCAGCTGACCCCCACCCCCATCCTGTTTGAGAAACTGAGGGAAAAGGATGCTACATTTTGGGGGCCTACAAAGACAGGAGGGAGACCAAATCTGCAGGGGAGGCAGCCATTCCATCTCAGTTCTTATAGGTTTCTGGAAAACAGCCAAGTGGAGATGTCAGGAGACCAGCAAGGGTTGGATATATAATATGGCTTGCGTACTTGGAAGCCCTTTGAGGTGGCACATGCCTGCTGTTATCCCAGCACTGGGGAGATAAGGATGGGGGATTAGAAATGCAAGGTCAGTCACTCTCACTGGACTCCATGAGACCCAATCTCAAAAACAAAACAAAAGACCTGGAAAAGACTTGCACATGGTTCATTTATTGACTGCCTCTAGGAGTACAGTAAGTTAACAGGAAGCAAAGGCCAAGGTTAAAGTCCTGTGGAAGCACACCTCTATGTGGCCCAAAGAGAGACTGGGATCGACCACGAAAGCTCAGTCATTGAGAGCGGAATGGTCACAGAGTGGTCAGGGAAAACACCAGCTCTGTGGGCTGGGAAGTCAGTAAGCTTCTGGCTCATACCCTCTGTGTGTGTGTGTGTGTGTGCTTAGGTAGCCTTAGAGGCATCAGATCCCCTAGTACTAGAGTTAAAGGTAGTTATGAGCCACCCAACATGGGTGCTGGGAAGTAAACTCAGGTCCTCTGCAAGAGCAGTGTGTACTCCTAACTGCTGAGCCACCCTGTCTCTCCCTCCCTCCAGCTGTGTATCTTAGTTTTTGAGCCAGGGTCTCTTACTGAATTATTTGGTCAGACTGCCTGGCTAACAGGCTTCAAGGAACCCTCCTATCTCTGTCTCCCCAGCACTGAGATTTAGATTTGTTTGTTTGTTTGTTTGTTCTTACATAGGGATCAAGCTCAAGTCTACATGCTTGCATAGCAAGCACTTTACTAAGCCTACCTGAAAGTAGTTCCTCACACAGATTTGGTTGTAAGCTCGATGTCATGGTATCCTGACACCAAGTTCACCGGGTATAGGAGGGAGACTCAGGCAGAGAACTGAGCAGGTATTAAAGGCAGGAAAAGATCAACAACCGAAGAGTATGTCTTCAAGAACAGATAGACTGGAGCCTACACCAGAGAGCTCTTGAGACCTCCAGGAGAGCCATGGAGATTACAAGAGGCAGGCAGAGAGGAGGCACTGTATGCAGAAGTGTCCAGGGAGGATG
This sequence comes from Tokudaia tokunoshimensis, assembly GCA_036184795.1. Lineage (NCBI taxonomy): Eukaryota > Metazoa > Chordata > Mammalia > Rodentia > Muridae > Tokudaia > Tokudaia tokunoshimensis. Next base: position 106,435,212 of record BTHU01000002.1, on the reverse strand, counting down.
GAGAGCCCTGTCAGAGGCACCTGAACCCTTGTTCACAATCCCAAGAGGTGGTCTCATGGGAGAGCTTGCAGCCTAACTTCACCATCGGAGTCATGAGCAGAAACCTGGGATAAGCCAAGCAAGACTGGGGGCTTTACCTGCCTGGCCCTCCAACTTCTGTGGACTTCTCTCCATCCAGGGCCATAGCTCCTGTCTGGGGTCTCTCTACTCAGCTGACCTCTCCAGGTTCTGCTGGCACTGTTCCTGCCTCTTTAGACCTAAGGGCTACACAGCCTTCCCATTGTTACTTAGGGTTCCCCATGTTATAAAGGGGTGCTCCAACATTTTCATGGCTTTTCCAGATTTGTTCATTGTTCCTTTTTGTCAACTCCCCTCTGTTTTCCGGACTAAAGTTCCCTTCTCTAAGTGATGTGAAGGCATTTCTTCCAAGGCTCATTTTTCTCTCTGAAGATGGAAGTCATGAAATTAGGGATGTAAGTGAGTTGGTAGTGCTTGCCCAGCATTTCTTGAAGCCCTGGGTTCAAGTCCCAGCACCACTTGAACTGAGCATGGTAGTACACTCAGGTAATCTCAGCCCTCAGCAGGTGAGGGCAGCAGGATCAGAAACTCAAGTTCATCCTCAGTTTTATATTAAATATGAGATAGGCAGTCTACAGAGGGAGAGGGAAGAAGGAAGGAAAGAAAGGAAGATGAAGTGGGTTCCCTGCTGACAGTAATAGAAGCAACTTGGGGAGCGGGGTGACAGTCTAAGGCCTCTCTTGTAGGGAGCAAGAATAGATTTATCAAAGAGGGTAAGGGTTTTGCTGAGAGTGAAACTTGGATTCAGAGGGTGTCCGCCCCCCTCCCCCCCCAACACCATCACCTGGTGTCCTCCTGGCTCAACAGAAGAAATGGTCTAAGTAGCTTGTAACTCTGCTGGCTTGGTAAAACCAAGCATAAGCCAGACAAGGGCCTATCAGAGAGAGAATGGGGGAACAGCTGGGAGTGTCCCGTGGGGTCCCACTCTAATGTGGATGGAAGAGTGAACAAGCCAGCTGGGGCACCCCAGCAAAGGACATCTGAACATGCGATTTGAAAGTGTTCTTCTCAGGCGTGAGGAGAGTGACAAGAAACTGAGGTGCTAGGTAGGTTGTCCACTGAGACCCCAAGTTCTTCGGGGGAGGCAGGAAGACCAGAAGCTGCTAGCTTCAGTCTTGGACAAATGAAGGGGCGTGGCCAGGATGTGCAGCTACACTCCGCGCACGTGCACAGCACACATGCACAGCCACACGCCCACACCCACCCACACAGTCACACTCTCATGCACGCCCACAGCCCTCCCAGACACTCCAAACACCCTCACATGCACTCACCCTCACACGAACCCCAGACAGCAGATGGGGCGCTCGGGTAATTGGTTAAACCTGTTCCCGATGTCTGGCTCCGCCTTGGCAGCACCGTCTGACAGGAAAGCTGGCTGGGCCTGCACCGCTAAGCCTTCTGCCCCTCATCCCCTCCCCCTGTGTGGCTGTCCTGGAGCAGGGTCCCAAAGCGGCCTGTGGACTAGCTGGCTCCTCTAGGACAGAGCCTGGCTCTCAAGTCAGAGATTGCGTGATGCACCTTGGGAAGCAACCACAGCACCTGTGAGGAGAGATTGATAAAGAGAGCAGGCGCCATGCTGGTGAGGGGCCAGAGGCCAATCTGGGAAAGTCCTCAGAGGAAGCGCATCGATTGGGCGCCAAGAGTTAAGAGCTCCTGCTTGCTACACTTGAGGCTCCTGCAACTCTGGGCTCTTAACAGGTGCTCAGAAGAATCAGGCCCTCACACAGGGCTCTGGAGTCAGCACCACTGACGGGAAATGGCCCAGCAAGCTTGCTTAGAGAGGCCTAGCCCAGCAGCTCACCCGGACATAGATGCGGGAAGGAAGCCAGTGTCTACTCTCCCGGCCCTTTGCAGGCCCTCGCTCCAGGCAGGAGCCGCCCTCCCGCCCGGGGAATGGGCAGGAGCTGCAGTCCTGTCTTCTCACTGTTCGGCTGCATCTGCGTCTCTTCGTCTCTTCGGGAGAGACTTTGGTTTGTTCCCTGGAGAGGGCCCAAAAACTCCCAAATTAGCAAACCTGGCAAGCCCGCAGCTCAGAAAATAGTTCATCCTGATTCCATGTTTTTCAGGCTCACAGAAGCCTTTATTAATGAAGTCACAACACCAATATTTACCGTCTGCGGGAGAGGCACAACATGGGGGGATGGAGGGGGCTCCCCGCCCCGCCCCAGCAGGCCTGCCTAGGAAGATTGGCAGGTTTTCGGTTCTTCTAGTCCTTTATCTTCTTGATGGGGCATTCTGCTGTGATCTTCCAGGATCCATCCCCCACCCAACCCCAACCCCCAAGCACTGTAGGATCTTCAGAGGGAGGGCTCACCCATTCTGTCCCCCCACCACTAGTGCTGAAAGGGAGCCTCTCCTCCCATCCTACCTGTTCATGAACACCCCCGCCCCGCCCCACACACTATTGCTTGGCAGGGAGAGTTGGTGAGGGTTTAATTCAGACTTAGCTGGGTTAGAACTTTTAAATTTTGAGGGATGTGTTCATTTGATGGAAGAAGGGACAGGGACAGGAGGAACAAAATCTTTTGGTTTCTGGAAATTGGAGTGGACATCAGCAAGACAGGCAGAGTAGAAAAAGGTAGGACAGTGGGACTTGGCCTGTGTTCTCAGCAAAAGAACCTTGTGTGCTTGGATTTTTGCATCTAGCCCAGGCAACAGGAATGGGCCTTCAACGTGGATCAGGTGACCACAGGGTACTCACCAACACCCTAGATGGGAAGAACAGCACGGGCCAAAAAAAGCCATGACAGCTCACTCAGGGACACTAGGAACAACACAGGAGAGGCCACAGGTGGGAGAGAAGCATCAGCACAGCACAGAACAGAGAAAGAGGAGACATTATCTTGCCTCATCAGGAGGATCAGAGCCCTCCTGGCTACAGCATGGAGGACCTAATTCAATATCCACAGAGGTCACATAATGTCTGTGCTCTTCCCAGATAGCAGACTAGGGCCAGAAAAGTTGCAGGAACAACTGAGGGATGCTCCTCAGATTGACATGTGACCAGACATCACTGTCTAGCCAGGAATAGGTGAGCTGAATAGGAGAGACATGAGGTGTGGATGAACCAGAGGAAGAGGAGACGAGGGACCCAAAATGACAACATAGGGGTTAGGGGGCAAGGAGGGCACCCCAGAAGATGAAGGAACAGATTAACCCAGGCAAGAAGTGGATGAATGTGTCCAAAAGGGGAGCTTGGGACAGTGGTTGGTGGCTGTCGCTCACATCAGGAGAGTGCTAGAGTGGACAGTTGGGAAGCTCATGGGAGGTGAAGCAGAGGCAGGCCTGGGTGTTGGGAGGGAAAGACTGTTGGAAATACAATCAAATTGCTCCAGGATGGAGGGAAACATGTCAAGGGGAAAGGACAAACAGACAAACTAAAAGGCAGATGGACAAGAGTTCACTGGGCCTGCCTTGCCTTTCTTTGTTGGGTCAGGGTGTCCTTGAGCCATGATGACCTCGGCAAGCTCACCATCAAGCCCATGGGCACCAGGTGTGGTGGCTCATACTTACAATCCAGCACCTGGGAGGCTGAGGCAGGAGGATTGCTGCGACTTGGAAGCCAGTTTGGGGAACAGAGTAAGACCTTGTGTCTGAAAAGGAAGCCAGACCAAGAGGCTGCCTCAGGTTCGTCAGGATAGGTGCACAGCTGTGTGGGGACTGGGCATGGGATCTCCTTAGCCCATTCCAAGCTCTCTTCCCCTCTGGATGCTCCTCAGCTGGGGAAGACACTGGAGTCTGCAGACGTAAGGAATCTCTTGCCTCCTAACCCTCCAGGAGTTTGGAAAGATGTGGCTGAGGTATCCCTTTAGGCTCCTGGGCCCTGAGCACCCTGGCTGGCCAGCTCCTCCTGCACTGAGAACCAACACCCAGCAGCCCAGGCTCTACGGTTGAAGATGGATAGCTATGTCGTTAAGAGAGAGAGAGAGTTTTATTATTCCCATAGGGAAGGGGGACATGAGAGGATCACTAAGAACTACAGCAGGACCTGGAAAATAAATTAAAACAGAAATGTCTCAGAACAAAGACAGAGATGTGGAGAGCAGCTGAGGGGCTGCGGTGATGGGCGGTCCACCCAAGCAGCAGTCTCTCCACCAGAAGGCTGAGCAGTCCCAGGCCTCAGCCAGCCCATTCTCTTGTCCCTCTGACAGTGATGGCCCCAGGCTCCAAGCCCTGTGGGGCCGTGACTCGAGGCCTCCCTGCAGCCTGGCTAAGGAGTGACCAGAGTCCAACGTGGGCCCCCTGGAGCCTCGGCCAGCAGCAAGCAATGCTCTGCCCTTTTGGGCTCTTAATTGTTCCCCTAGTCATTGGAGGTGACATCAATGTCCTCCCCGTTGGCCTGCTTCGTGGCGATGCGCCACCGGTTGATATGGTGGGAACCCTTCTTCTTCTGCTCAGACTCCGGCCCTTCCTCCTCCAGCTTCTGCCGTTTGTATTTCGTCCTCCGATTCTGGAACCACACCTTCACCTGGGCCGGGAGGGAGGGGCACAGGTAAGAGACACCCAAAGCAGCCAGGATGGCCTCATGCTCCAGCTGAGCTGGGAGTCAGATGGGGAACCTGAGGCCACACAGGCCAGGACTCTCTTCCAGGCATCTGCCACCTACAGGCCTAGAGGTCTGCTCTTTAGAGGCAAGTAAGGAGGGCAGGGAAAGGTCTGGGCTTGACATAGGGCAGTCTTCCCAGACCCTCTCAAGACAAAGGAGCAGGTGTGGCTGCTGAGCCTCCTGGTCTCTACAGCCACCGTGGCCAAGCAGAAGAGAGTGTAACAGGCCAGGGCTCTGCTGATGTCCGAGAAGATGAAGCCATCCCCAGAGGGCCCGAAGCCACACGGAGACAGTTATGGCTTCAGACCTGGAGGAGGTTTGAACATGGCCTGTGACAGCCAGATGACATCTAAGATCCCAGGACCATTCAAGGATACTGTAAACTCACTTGCTGTCTGTACTGTGTGAAATTTCCCTACCCACTTCAGTAGTAGAACTGTGCAGGCCAGGGCTGCGTGGTAGGGATCCCCAAGTCCCTCAGGTGCCTGTTCCTCAGGGCAGTCTAAAATCCACCCATGATCATTTGACCTTGGGCAAACAAGTATGAGGCCCTACAGGGTTAACTCTGTACCTCCTGGTCTAACAGCACTGATCCCTGTGGCCCATCTAGATGTCCCAGGTCACACAAGGAATAGTCAGAAGAAAAATGGAAGACAGAAGTGAGTGCTCCCTCCCACTTCTGTACCAGGGAGTCTTGCCTTGTGTGAGGTTTGTACAAAGGGGACAGCATCCTCTGTGATGACATAAGCAGGCCCGTGGTTCTAGGCACCTCCAGGAGGCCCCATTTCGTTCCATCTCTACCATCCTTCCATCCTTCTCTCCTAGCTCCAATCATCCCTCCCAGTGTTACTGGGTGTCAGCAACTCAGCCCTCCCATCCTCCCGTCCTCCCGTCCTCCCGTCCTCCTGTAGGTGGTTCCCCACATACCCTCAGGACTTCCATCCTGCTCTGATTGCACATCTCTTTACTCAGCCTTGTGGGCCGGCCAGGCCCAAATCCTCCTTGGTGTTGGCAAGAGGAGTTTGGGTCCCCTCCTCAGCTAAGTCTCTTCTTGGACTCACACCCCTCACCCACAGGAGAGATGCTTTGGGGACCCTTTGCTGTTCCAAGGTACCTCCTGGACGCCTGTGCCAGTGGATCCCTTGGGTAGGGGATGTGGGGCAATGGAGTTGAAAGTCCTGGTGTTTTCCTGGGAATATCAGCACAGCTTAAAACAAGCAGGGGCTGCCTGCGGTGGCTGTGCAGGCAGCACTGGAAAGTTGTCTGTGTACCGTGGTAGTGAACATTTCAATTCTGGCAACTGCAGTGACTGCTGAAGGAGGATCTAGAACTCAGGGCAGGGCTGAAGGCAGCCCTTGGAGACAGGCACGTACAGCGGCAACGGCGAGACGTGGGCCTGGTATCCCAGCGTAGGATGGTTTCATGCCGGGGATGTGCCAACCTCACACACCCTTCCTCTCCATCATAGAGGCCCTCAAAGGTTCTCCTCACAGTCCCTGCTCACTGAGGCCTCTACTGAGTCATCTGTCCTGCCACTAGGTCTGAGGTGGAGGGGCTGGTGCTCAGTATTCCAGTTGCCACTAGCTCAAGACAGAGAGCTGGTCCAGGGAGCGTCCAGGCACCTAGCCTCGGTGAACGAAGTCAGGACAAGGGACTCCTTCCTTCCTCTGGAGGGCAGGGTTCAAACCTGTAGCCTGTGTGCCTCTTCTCAGGTAGATAGGGAAGGAGATTGGCTGCTCTGAGCTCAGGACTTCAGGATTCTGTGACCACCTAAGCCCTGGTGTTCTCAGCACACCACCAGCGGTCAGCCCAGTTCCTGCCCTCTACCCCAGAGTACACTGTGACTGTGCCAGCCAGTGGGTGGATGAGCTCACCCTGCCTTCTGTGGGTGACTCAGAGCTCTGTGCAGGACATCATATCTGACAAGCCCAAGTGGGCCGGATGCAAGGGGCAGTGGGCAGCACCCCGAGGCAGGGGGTCACTTTCTGCACCTTTCTCCCTGACCCCATCCTCAGGTCTCCTTCTGGAGACTGATGATTAGAGTGGTCTGTAACGGGACGGACCCAGCATGCTACCCTTGCCTGTCAACTCTCTCCCAAAGAAGAAAACTCCCAGTGGTGGAGAAGAGCCCAGGACAAGGCTTCCAGCCTGGACAACACCCTGGTACACCACACAAAAGAGGGTCCCAACTATTTGTTTTCATAAGAGAACTAAAGTCAATTGGAATGTAGCTGTTGCTCAGTTGGTAGATGCAGCATGCATCTTTAGCATGCAGCAAGCCTTGTGGTCTAGCCTCAACACCACACAAAAAGAAGCGATTAGTACATGTCTATAGTCCCAGTACTTGGAAGGTGGGGGCAGAAGGATCAGAAGTTTAAGGTCATCCTTAGATCTATAGTGACTTCAAGGCCAGCCTTGGTTCCATGAAACCCTATTTCAAAAAACAACAGCACTGGGGGTAATAAAGCACCCCCCCCCTTGGAATAGCCTTTTTATAGGTAGCCTGGATGTCTTCTGTAGAGCAGCTCTGGGCTGGGTATCCAGACGCTGTTTATAAATTTTGTAATAGCAGAGACAGTTATGATTTCATAATAGTACAAAAGCCAGGGTGAACAGTGTTGGTACGTGCAGTCACAGCCACGGGAGACAAAAATCTGTGCACGGGCAAGACAGAAGGGAATGGACCTAAACACCTAAGCCTCTTCTTGGTTCCCTTAACTCGTATTCTCCTATCCCAACACCAATATATAGTCACCTCTCTCAGCCCCCAAAGCATGCCAGAAATGCTGGCATGACCCAGCTTGACCCCTGTGGTTTGGGGGAGAAGCTCCTGTGATCTCCTGAATCCACACTTTTCTGTGTATCTCCCAATTTTTTGGTGAAGCCAGATAGGCTTTTCTGAGACTCCCCATTTTGCCCTGGGTTATGTAACCTGGAACTCTTACTGGCCTTTGAAAGCCTGTTTGGAACTCCCTAAGTAGACCAAGCTGTCATGAGCATCAATTCTGAATTCTGCACTAGTTGGTTTGGGAGAAACTGAACCATCTTGGCTAGCTTTAACTGCCAACTTAACACACAATAGAATTGTCTGAGATGGTAATCTCAATTGAGGACTTGCCTAAATCAGATTGGCCTGTGGCCATGTCTGTGGAAAACTCTTTTGGTTGTTTATTAATGTGGGAAGGCCCAACCCATTGTGGGCGGCACCATTCCCTGGGCAGGTGGTCTCTTGGAGAGTGTAAGAAAGCTGAGTGAGCATAATTCTGCTTGCCATCCAGAAAGCAGCATCCTTCATGGTTCCTGATGCACTTCTTTGGCTGTGAAGTGTGTTGCTTGGTTGAAGGCTACCTTGTGTGGAATAGCTAGCAGGTCTACTACCTGCAAGTACTTGCTTTGACTTCCTGTCTCCCACTTCCCTCAGTGTTGGACTATAACCTGAAATTGTAACCAAATAAACTCTTTCCTCCCTTGAGTTGTTTTTCTGTCAGGATATTTTAGTCGCAGCAACAGAAATAAAACTAGACTAGATAGATCTGTACACAGGAATTTGAAACCAGAAAGAGCACAAGGAAGCAAAGAGAGTGCGTTAACCTCTTTGCTCGAGGAAGCTGGTGGAGAGACACCCTTTGTAGACAGGGGCAGTGTTCACCTTGAGTTAGGCAGGATGAAGAGCAAGAAACTGTTCTGAATGGGTCAACACAGCTCTTCCTCAGAGGACTTATCACTCTATGCTATGGTGGAGACACGCATGCGTGAATTCATGAGTGGATGGACAGCGAGTTTACAAATAAGTGGAAAACAGCTCCTGTCAGTATTTTGGAGACCACACTTAACTTTTGAGTAATCTGCTGTCCCGGCTTTAAGAAGTCCAAACATCTCTGTCAAGATCTTATAACTCTGACATGGGGAGTTCCTCCTTATGTTCTACTGCGCTCTCTTCTGCTTTAATTTAAGCATGTCTCCTTAGTCTGTCGGCCTCAGACACAGAGAAAGTCCTTAGAATAGACGGCAGCTTGGAGACATCAATCACGCCACCGTTCAGCCTGCTCTCTTCCCTGCCCTCTCTTTGGGGATCCATTTCCTATCAATTGATCATGTCAGACTCCCTGCTCTCAGAGTCAAATCAACCCTCATTCCTCCAAGCTGGTGTCAGCCCAACTCCTCAAGCCACCTTATACCCTGCTCCCTCCACCCACTCTAGATCCCCCACTGTACTAAACTCATCTGCCTCTCAGGCCTGTGTCTCAGCATCTCAGAGTCTTGCTTAGCTCCTCCTCACCCCATCACACAGGACTTCCAGGCTATCAGAATATGGAAACACCTGAGTCAGGACTTGGAAGAAGGGGTGTATCATCCCAGAGCCACAGTGAGTTACTGTCAAACTTTTGACTTTTCCCTATAATTCAAGTCACTTGGATATCTCCTGCTTACCCATCCCTCTTTAGAGGGACAGCACCCACCCTGAGTGTCTGTGAGGAAAACTCATAGATAAGTAAAGAAATACCTGAGCACTCCCAAGTCCTCCCTCCTTCCCTGCTTTCAAGACTCAAAAGGCATCTGGTCTTGGCACCTCCATCTCCATTTTAATTTGCCCTCTTCTAATCCTTGTCTCCCCCCTCCCCCCATGCCACCTATAATCCTACACATTCTTTCAACCTTCCAGGCCAGAAGCCTTGGGGCTGGAGGGGGGGGGGTGCTCCCAACTATCAGATCTCCTCTGATCCCCCTCATCCTGAGCTGTAACTTCAAGAAGACTCAGTTACTCATCCTATCCTTGTCCTGCAGGCCTGTCAGACAATATACTTTAATACATTAATCAACAATCAAGAGAGCTTTCTATCCTTGTCCTGCGAGCACGTATAGACTTCTGCAGTAGCCTCCACCATTATGTGAAGACCCAAGACCAAATTTCCTGCTTTTCTCACAGCTCAGCAAAAGTAAAAGGCAGACAAGGCCAAAGGCCACTGCTGGTCTATTTTATTCTAGGGAGGACACTGCTGGCCTATTTTATTCTAGGGAGGACACTGCTGGTCTATTTTATTCTAGGGACTACTGGAACATGTAATTGGCCAAGAACAATGCTCACCATCCTGTGTCCTGTGGCTGCCCACAGGCATCTGATGGGTACCCAGGGATTGCCTGACTTTTGGTGTCCATGGAAGTCAGCCTGCAGGTGTCTCAAATGGCGGGAATGCACCCTCATGGTGATAGAGGTGCTGATCTGACCTAAGTCTAGATTTGCCAGGCAGTCACATGAGGGCAAGCTTAGATGAGTCATGAGAAGCAAATGAACACAACCAGAAGGGAGAACTGGCTGTGGCCCAGGGCCCACCCTTCCACCTCTTGGACTGAACACCTTCTGGGTGGTCATCCCAGCATGAACACCACTCCTAGCTAAGCCATACCCCTCAGTAACAATGAGCTACCCAATGCCTCTAGCTGGAGCTCTGCCAGCACAGAGCTCTCCTCTGAGACTTGTCTATAGCCTGTCTTTGTACCATCAAAACCAACAATCAGCTATGAGAGTAGGGCTGGACAACCAAAGGGGCAAAACAGTGAGGGAGCAGCCAGGGCAGGGGACAAAGGAAGAGTTCATAAAGGCCAGTTGAGTGTGTGGGATCAAAACAAATGTACCTGACCATTCAGTGTTGATTTGAGATAGGATCTCAATCTGTCTACAGATTGGCATAAACCAGGCCAGCTTCAATATGGCTGAGGATGACCTAGAGTTTCAGAGATTCCTGCCTCTACCTCCCAAGTGCTGGGATTACAGGTGTACATCAGCCTGCCTACCTAAGAAATTTATTTTTTTTTTTGTGGTTTTTCGAGACAGGGTTTCTCTGTGTAGCCTTGGCTGTCCTGGAACTCACTCTGTAGACCAGGCTGGCCTCAAACTCAGAAATCCTCCTGCCTCTGCCTCCCAAGTGCTGGGATTAAAGGCGTGCGCCACCACCGCCCGGCTAAGAAATTTTTATTTTTATTTTATGTGTATGAATGTTTTACCTATGTATGTATATGTACCACAAGCATGCAGTTCCAACAGAAGCCAGAAGAGTGTGTTGGATCCACTGGAATTGGAGTGGTTGTGAGCTGCCATGTGAGTGCTGGGAATTGAGTCCCAGTCTTCTGGAAGCCCAGCTAGTACTCATGACCACTGAGCCATTCCTGCAACCCCAGACCTGGCTTTTATTCAGTACATGTGTACTGAATATCTACTCCACGCCAGGCACTGTGCTGGATCCCATGAGGAAATAAATTTGTCCTCTGCTTCCCACAACCAAGATCCTCAGGCCTATATTGTTCTCCATAATTACCCAGTGAGCTGTGGGAAATGGTTCTCCCTTGGACTGCATCTTGGATGTCCTAAGAGCATCTCCTGTGTATCCCTGTATTTTAAGATCTCCCTGAGAGATGGATGCAGCTGACCTATAGATTGACATGTGGACATGACAGATACTTAAGTCATAACAGCAAAATGTGATGCATATTAAGAAAGGCAAGGAGGTGCACTGTGAGTTCTGGGAGAATGGGGGAAGGATCACACACACACACACACACACACACACACACACACACACACCAGAAAAGTCAGAAATAGAAAATGGATGGTGAGTCTCACAAATTCAGTGCTGGGAACGACCCTGGCATTTATTTCTTTCAATTACAGCAATGTGACAGGGGAAACCTGGGAGAAGACAGAGCCAGAGCTGAGTTGGCAAGATGACGGATATACTGTCGGCAGGTATGAAGATGCCGTTAGCTCTCTGGAGATGGACGGTAGACATAAAGAAGGCAAAATGGATGGAATGATCAACAGATGGGTACATGGAGGTTATTGTTAAGAAGAAAAGTATGTAATTTGGAAAAACATAAATTTCCCAATTTGGGGAGAGAGCTAATGAACATGTTGCTAGAGAAAAGACAGTTACGTGTAAGGGACGGAGCACAGAGGCCTGGTTGACAAACGTAGGTATCATGTTAGAAACACAAAGCAGGGAGCTGACTGGAGCACCACATGCTTGGTGAATAGCAAATAACTGAAAATGACAGGTAAGTTTGCGTGGCGAACACTGAGGGGTGCTTGGTGGACTGATTCTACAGGGTAAGTGCAAAGAGGAAGTTACAAGGACAATAGAAAAGTAACCAATGATGATGATGATGATGATGATTGTGGCAGGAAGAATGTTGAACTAGGGGAAACCTAGGCAGGGTCTTTATATGCTACTAATTTGATGTATTACTTTAAACAAAGAGAACAGACCTGAGAGGGAATGGGAATGGGTGTTACTTGAGTTCATATAAAATACCTCTAGTCCTCAAACCTGTTCTCTGGATGAAGAGACAACTGAAAGAGGTCAAGCAACTTGCCCATTGTGCGAAGCAGGCAGATGGGCATTTGGATTCCATCTGCTGACTTGGGCACTCTGCTTAGCTCACCTTTCCACCTCAGGGTCTTTACCTGGAAAGGCAGAGCTACAAGGAAGTTCTCAGTCCCTTCAGGTATTCTTTGATGGGAGAGGGGTGTGTTGTTTTATATGTAAAATACAATCCCCGGGGGACAGGATTAACCAAGAATTCTGAGGGTTAGCAGAACAGATACATTGTATTCTTCTCTTTGGTTTCCTTCTAAAGGCCTGTTAGAAATGTCCCCTGATAGAAATGAAAGCAGCAACCAGCCTATCAGCTATGAACTGGCGTTGCAAGAAGCTAAAATTGACGGGAAGCTAGATTCAGTTTGAAAGAAAATTAATTAAACATGTTCTCACTGTGCCGAAAAATGGAAAGTTTAAAAACAATGCCATGATTTCAACAAGTGCTAATCTGTGGGTGGTAGGATTATAAACTGTTTTGTTTTCTTACATTCCTGCAATTAACATTTAATAAATATTACTTTTTTACATGAAGCTAATTATAAACACCATTCTTAAGTTGACACCTTGTTTTAAACAATAATTGTAAAGCTCTGTTTGCCAGGAGGGAAAAGAGGTGTCATTTCATTAACTTATTTTTTAAACATTGCTTTCTTTAAAACAGTTTTTAAAAACTCTGTGGCTTTGTAAGATTTGTTTGTTCAGTAAGAGCAACTCTAGAACCTACAGGTTCTGTGGTGGCCTGGAAGGAGGCCCTGATTCTGTTGTAATGTGGGGTATCAGATACTGTAGCCAAATGCCAGGGCCAGTGGGTGAGGTCTGTTTAGGGAACTGGGGTGTAGCAAGAGTTTATCTACCAGACCAGTACCCCCTGTTACCCCAGCAGCTAATGGGAGAGCACAGGCACACCTCTATCTGCAGAGGGGTGGTAGGGAATTGTGTAGCAGGGGCAGGGTAGGGGGAAAGAGCATCTGAAGGTTCAGCACCAGCAGAGACAGAGGTCAACTCTGAGAGCTGGCAGGGTCTGTAAACCTAAATTAGAAAGCAATCCATACAGCAACCAGGCTGGGAGTCCCTCAGCTGCTGCGGTCCCCTCCTCAGGAATGGACCAAATGTTTAATGGCACTTTCACACGGTGTTCATGTATGGCAAGGTCCTAACCACCACCACCACCCCCCCAAAAAAAACAAAAAACCCAAAACCAACAACAAAACCCCCTCCTGTTTACCTCTTTACCGTTCTCTAAACATCTTTTTTTTCTTTAAATAATCAATTATTATTAAATCTTACATGGGAACTATAATGTCATCCATTCAAAGTCCCAATGGTGTTCATTCCCTCAACTCTCCACAGGCCCTCGGTGCTCCCTAGATACTCTTGGAGGGTTATCACGTTAAGGTGAACACGAATGGTTCAATGGTCCACAGTTCTCAGACCCTACTGAATGTCCTGTGCCTGGGTCAGCGCCACTCTCCAGTTAGGAGCTGACCTCTCATTGGCTTAGTCCTCTTGCAAAGCTGACACTGGCTTTCTTTGCCCAGACACCACAGGTACTTCAGGTAAGATGAGGCCCTGTTTTGCCAGGGCCGAGAAGACCAGACCACTCCCACAGACTTGTGGGTACTGTGTCATCTAGACTGGAGAGGGGCTAGAGATCTTTGCGGCCTGGGCGCACCAGGGACCAAATCCGGCCTACCATGCTTCTGGTGGGATCCTTAGCGCTGATTATAAGACCCGGGAAACTGAGCGAGTTGACATTATATATGCCATCCCAGAACGCAGGAGACAGAGACCCGAGGATTGCTTCGAGTTCAAGGCCAGCCTGGGCTACATAACGAGACCATGTCTCATTACAAAACAACACTCCTGAAACTTAGCAGGGCAAGGCTAGAGAAAGGTTAGGGTTTCCAGGGATGCGACGTCGATGCCGCAGGTGGCTTTTGGAACCCGAGGGGTAGAGAAACCTGCACCCAACCGCCCACCTTCTGAAGCTGCGGCTGGAGAATGCTCACCTGCGTCTCGGAGAGGCTGAGGCTGCCTGCCAGCTGCTTCCGCTCGGCGCCCACCACGTAATGATTCTTCTCAAAGGCTCGCTCCAGCCGCAGCAGCTGCGAGGGCGAAAAGGCCGTGCGAATCCGCTTGGGCTTGCGTGCGAAGGGTCCGTGCAAAAGCAGTCCGTCCTGGGGAACGTCGCTTGCTGCAGCCCAAAGGCGACAGCAGCACAAGCAGGTACAGATAGAGAGAAGGGGCACGGTGAGTAGCAGGCCTCTGCCTCGAGGGCGCCCTGCCACCTCTGCAATCCTGACACCTCCTCCGCCGCTCCCATTTCCCTTGTCACAGCCCTGAAACCATACTCCAGAGCTAACCCGCAGGGAACGACAAGCAGAATCCACTCTTGAGCCAAAATGCGAGCCCAGGCCTGATGAGGGCCCAACAGGCTCAAATCCAACGTTGCCAGGGGCAGCAGAAAGGCCAAGGGATGGCAGAAATCCCTTAGGTCTGTTCCTGCGCCCTTACAATGCTACCTCCACCAGGCCCCAACTAGCTTTTAATTATTTAGTTCCAAAAACCATCTTCTTCCCAGACTAGCTAAAGAAGACAGGGCTAGGGCTCAGAAAGGTGATGGGGAAGAGCTGATACAAAAAGAACCCAGAAGTCCTTCAAAGATTCGAACTCGTGCTTAAAGTAGCCCTGCAGCTAAGTGCTCAGGCTACTGCGACCCTGCTGAAAAATCCTGCCAGCAGGCCTAGGCTCCATCACACAGGAGGTGAAAATAGGCCGGGTCCAGCAAGCAGGCAGACAGACCCTGGAGTTCTCAAGTCTACATCTCTCTGCCCCTCCCTTCTCTCCCTAGGCCTTAAACACTGTGAAGGCAGGCCCACTGTGAAGGAAGGCTGGAAGAGTGGAAGCCAGTCTCATGGTAAAGGCTCCTGCAATCTCTCTGAGTAGTCCTGAGTTGAAAGAACATGGAAGTAAATTTATATGTGTATGTGTATGTATGTAGGTATGTATATATATATATGTGTGTGTGTGTGTATATATATATGTATATATATCTACATACATACATACAGATATATTCATTTCCCTATAGGTATGTGTAAGTACCCAGTTTCCCTTTGTCTTTTCCTCCCATTACTGTATAAGATTTCAGAGAGTGACTGTCCCTTGGCAAAGCTCCCATACTCCACTCCTACACTGAAGAGGACTGAATAAGACAGGGGTGGTGGTCAGGAAGTATAAAAGTCAGAGCAGGCTTCTGTCCACAGCTCAGGGCCCCCAACCCCCACTGGACTCTCACACAGTTGCACGTTCTCAAGTACTCAAAACCCCTGAGACCATCACACACTGGTCCTCACACACTGGCCTGAATCAGTTCCCCTGACCCAGCAACACAGGGCCCTAGATGAGATGTTTTGACAGAGTTAGCTGTTGAGATTGACTGATCCAATTAATTTCCTCAGAGATGGCTTCTGACTGGGTTGACTCAATTGGACCTACTGTTTTACTCTGAAGACAGCAATCTGGACAATTCAGATGAGATGTCCCTTTTCTGGAAAGAGCTATGTAAGTGAAAGTCAAGTCATGAGGTGCCCTTGTTAAAATTCAGCTGGTAGACTAACTGTATCCCTCTACTGGTTGCAACTGCCCTTTGGGCTTTGGAAGTCTATGCCAGTCAACTGGGTTGCTGGAATCTTCTTTGGAACACAGTTGCCTGGGATTGACCTCCCATCACCTACGTATTTTAAGGGGTTGGGTCTGGCACTACTATACAACAGGACGAGGGTGTGTCACTGAGGCGTGAAGGAAGGACATCTCCCCCTAAGAAGGACATCTCCCCCTAAGGTTGGTGCCAAGAGCAGACCTAGGACCCCCACTGACCTGACTGAAGAAGGGAGAGTTTCATTTGGGTGGTAGAGGGACAGTCAGGGAAGGTGGTCTGCTGAGAACAAGAGGGGTGAAAATAAAACCTACTCCTGGAGTGAATAGAAGACTCAAAGCCTTGGGTGAGGACCAGTCTGAAAGTCCAGGGGAGGGGAGAGAAGTGGATGAGAAGCCTTTATTGAATAAATTGCTTCGAAATCCCACATTGTTCAGAGTCCAGGTAAAACCCCAAAGGGGGGTTTCCTCTGGACAGATGAGTCAGAGAAGAGGTTGTGAGGAGAGGCCTTTCTATCTCAGCATCCATGGGCTTGGGTCCCAGTTGTATATATAGGTTGTCTGGTCTAACCTATACAGCAGTGAGGTCGCAGGGTAGAGGGCCACACAGGTCTGAGGAAGTGGGATGCAGAGGTGTACAGGGAAGCGTGGAGCGGAGAAAGCAAGGCTGGGCTCTGCTGAAGTGGTCTGAACCGCTGCAGTGAGGAACTGGGGAGTGGGTCAGCCACCTGGACAGTGGAGGAAAGCTCTCCCAGTCCATTTAAGCCCCACAGGATGAGGATAGCCTCAACTAGCTCTTTCCTGACTCAAAGCTTCTTTGCCTCCCCTCCCCAATCTTGCTTAGTTCAGGGAAAGAGAAGGTATGTCTTGCTGTAGTGGTTAGCATGTGCCACAGTGTGTGTTCACATGCATGTGTTGAACCATAAGGTCTCCTCGACCCAAGTACGAAAGAAGCCTGAAGCTACAAAATTATCCAAAATACTGATAAACGATGACACGTTATTTAATTAAAAGAACAAAACACCAAAGCCTTTTCCAGTGAGAAAGATGATGTTTAGTGCAAAACCAAACATCTGACGATATTAATCACTGGCTACGTGTTTCTGTAAGCACAGGGGTGTTGAGGTGTCTGTGTACTGGACGCCTCTCTTTTTAACCCATGGGAAAGGGTTCACCTCTCTCTACCACATCCAGAGGAGCCTACACAGTTCCTGACTGAGCCACAGGACAGACCAAGCTTGAGGCTGGGGTGCAGCCTGTTTGGACGAAGTAATTTCAAGCCCCGAGAAAAGATGTCAGTTTCAGACACTCGTAGGAAAGGAACATGAACCCATCCATCCCTGGAATTAGGAGTTAGGATGTGAAAATTCCCACATTCTGTCTCTCTCTCTCCAGGCTGCTGCAAGGCGATGGATGGAAGCTAGCAGTGGAGATACTAAGAACCAGGCTGGGGAAAGCGGGAGCAAGAATCCAAAGCGCACTAGGCAGGAGCTGCAGTCCTAGATGGAGAGGCCGCCTTAGCTACGGACTTGGAGCCGGTGCCCGGGAGGAATGGCCTGGAGCTAGAACCTGGAGGATGGCAGTAAAGCGGAGATAGCCTTTTCCCTCCTCCTCCTGCCTGAACAAAGGCGTCCTTTGAAGCTAGAGCCCACAACCGCAGCAGGGCTGGCAGACTGAGTCTCCTTTAGTCCCCGTCAGACGTAGCTTTCAAATTCAGAAAGTTCTTGATCCCTGGGAGATATCACCAAAACGACGCCAAACCTCGCTTAATCTTCGCGGGTTCTTCTCGTTTGGCCTCCAGTTCGGAGGTCCCGACCGGGCACCCCAGCTTTTCCTCTTCGCTTAGGGGAGAAGCGGCTTCCAGGCGCCACCCGCTCGCGTTGCCCGGGAGCGCTGCGCACAGAACGCGTACGCGGGTTCCTTTTCGTTCTTGTAGGGTTTCGTTTCTTGCATCAAAACGGGACTGAAGTGAGCATCGCGGAGACCCGGTTCTCCAGAAAACACGGCGCCGGAGGGCATGGGACGGCTGCGTTCTTAGCCCCGAGACCCGGTGGGATCTGGAAGAGGCGGTGTCGACGGTCTGCGGGCTGCAGGGCCGCGGCACTTCGGAGTTGGAAAGGGTTGGTCAGCACCCATTGGACTTCCGAGTTCGCAAGCGCGGTCACACTCGGATCCTTCTCCGCGTCGAGACGCGGTTCTGGAGAGAAAAAGCCCACCGTTTGTGTAACTCCACAACGTTTCCGCTGGGACCAATGGCTCAGAGAGCAGCGGAAATTTCCTGGAGGGTTTTGCGGAGGATGTATTGGCCTCGCTTGGCTGGGGATGCTCCGAGCCCGAGAGCTGATCTCTCTCAAAAGGCACCTCCAGCCTCGGGCGAGCGGGATCAGCGCGAGGGGCCAGAGGTGTGAAGGTGGAGAGAAAAACGTGAGATTCCAGACTAAGGGCCTAAAAAGCCCCATCCAGGAAGCATCCTTCCTTAGTATGCTGAGGCACCGGACTAGGTTAGGAGACCTTAGCACCCTGTCTTCCAGGGTCCCGGATCCTTCACTAACCCAGGCCCCTTGAGCCGTGGGCTCAGATCCTGGAAGAATCAAAACTCTGCCAGTGGGAGCGAAGCTGAAGATAGAGCCCCCCATGGGGGACGTGGGCAGTTGGCTAAATTTGAATAAAACCTCCTTTTAGTAGTAAGCATTGATGTTAAGGGACGGGAAATGTTATCTAAAGCAGCTAATACCTTAGGCTTTTCCACTCCCGCCTGGGCACATTTTTGAGGAGAAAAATATACCCACAAAAACACACGCCGAACTGAATCCACTGGAACTTCTCGGTATGTAGTGGCCAGGTGAGACTGGGGTCATTGACAAATCGGGGCCCTCTCCAAATAGCTTTCTCCAAGTCAGTCAAGCGACTATTTTTTCTTTTATCGTATAAATAATTGTATCACCTATCAGATTCACTTTGACCGTGTAGCTCTGGTTTAATGTCAGTGTAGCTCCTGCAGCCAAAGTGCCAACCTTGCCTTATTTTTGCTGCTGTTTTACGAAACGCTAAATTTACCTGTAAGTAAAGTCTATATCAATGTGGGAACTAAGCAATTGCTATAGGAATCAAGGCCAATCTTTTCTTTTTCTGATTTTTCTTTAATGAAAGAAAACTGCACATCCAAGGAAGAAAATTATCTGCAAAGAACACAACTCTTTTCTTTAGAAAAGTCAGATAACTGGGGTGTGTGTGTGTGTGTGTGTGTGTGTGTGTGTCTAAAGCTTTTGAAGGGGTCTTAATTAGCAAGCCAGAAGCGGCTGCAGATGGGGTGGGGGTAAGACTAGATATGACCTTAAAAGCCCTCCTCCTCCACCATCCACTCAAGAGGACTGTCCTGAGCTCTAGCAACACGCTGGGCTCCTGGAGGAGCTCAGCGGTGAAGAAAGCCAGTTTGTTTTCGTAAGCCTTTCCCACTTTGGGTCGGAGAGGGCAGTTTGTTTTCGTAAGCCTTTCCCACTTTGGGTCGGAGAGGGCACGTGTGACTGGGAAAAGTCTGGCCAAGGTTGCTGAGAAACGTCCCAAGAAATCGGAGGGAACGCACCACACTGCCCTGCTTCTCACAGAGCCAGGGAATGCGGGTGGACTTTCCCCTGCCCCGACGCGCCAAGAGTTGTGGTGACCAAGAGAGCGAAGTATGGTCACAGCTCAAAGCTCTGGCGGAGGAAGGGCGGAGGGCAAGTATTTTCAGGGATGGGACTGGTTTAGTCGGAAAGGAGATTAAGGTTGGCCACAGGAGGGTCTGAAAAAGCTCCTAGGATGCTCTCGGCCTTCTGTCGACACCGGCTTCATTCCTTGGAAAGTGTGGCGGTCCCAGCCTCACTTCTTGGGTGGGAGACCAACACAGCAGACCACAGGCTAATCGCCTGCGCACAGTCAAGGCCGATCCCTAAGCCTTGTCTCCTACAACTTCTGAACAGCCCCGCCGCCGCGTCGAGCCTCCCCCGCATCCCCGGGTCACGAACACAGCGCGGACACTCACCCTGGAAGCGGTGGCCAAAGAAGCGATTCCGAAGCACCCAGGGGTAGAAGTGGAGAGGGTCCCGATGCTGGGCGCTGAAGAAAGAGTGAGGAGGTTGCAGCGAGGAAGAGCCCAGCTGGTGTGCCGGGTGCACCGTCAGAGCCGGGTGGTTCATGGCCTCTGGGAACACCAGCTCCGGCCCTCCATAGAGCGAGCGGCCGGCGCCCGCAGCTGCAGCCGCAGGGAAGCCACTCACGAAGGCCGTCTCGGCCGCGCTGGGGTGAGGGTAGTTGAGCGCCGTGGGCCTGAGAGGTTCCTCGGAGGCGGCCACAGCCAGCGGATGGGAGCCCGCACCCCCGCTGCCAGGACTCCCGCCGGTGCCACCATCCTTGGCTACCAAGGACTCTATGGTGAAACCCCGCTTAGCCGCGGGCTGGAACATCGTCGCGGCCACCGAAGCGGAGTGAGGTAGCGGGGCTCTGGGGAACGCTCGGTGCCCCGGCGCTGCCGCCGTGCGGGGTGTGCACCAAGCCTGGCACATGCACTCACGCCCGCACCCTTCACTTCCCCCGCCCGCCCACCCGCCCGCGCTCGGCCCTTGCGGACCAGCCAGGAGCGGGGCGGCGAGGGGCGTGCGAGAGTCCTAACACCGAGTTGGGCCACTGCGCACCGTCTGGAGCGTGGTCCCTGCGGCCCAGCAGGCAGCTCCTTGCAAACGCCGGGGCGCGGGCTGCCTGTGCTACCGAGAGTCGCTTCAGCGGTCCTCCTGGCTCTCTCTCCCTTACTAAAGCTGTGACCGACCACCGCCCGCAATCCTCCTAGCTCTGTCGGGCCAGGCCGGGGCTGCAGCTCTGCGAAGAGAGAGTTAGCGGGCACCTGCCCCACGCTCCCCCATTGGCCACTGCTCACCTGCCACCAAGGTGGGGGGCGGGGCGGGGCGGGGCGGGGCGATGGATGGCGGGTGGGGATACGGTCCCCAGTCGGAGGCAAAAGCCGGACTGGAGCATTGGTGCTTGATCTAGTGTCCTCCTACCCTCCACTCTGCATCTTGATTCTCTGACTTGGTTCTTTAGCCGCCGCCAGTCTGCTCTGAGGGGAACATCTACAAAGCCTGGGCTCGAGGAAGTACACCAAACCCTCTTCTAGCACGCACCGCAGTTGAGCCCCCTCTCTTCGTTCTGGGATGTCCTTTCAGTTCGTAGAGAACTTGGATCCAAGCTTGGGATGGGTGTTTGGGGTCCAGCCTAGATTCTCCAGAGAACCTGGTCCACGTTCGCCTAACCTCAGGGAGGAGCTCTCGCCCTCACCCACCATCAGCCTCTGGAGCTGTTTTCTGAAGCTGTGGTCATGTTTCTGAAATTTCGCATTTTATGGATTAGGGGAACAGTGCTTCAAACGGGATATGCTTCCTTCTCTGGGGGGGGGGCGGGAGGGACAGACTCGCACTGTCCGGGGAGAAGCCAAAGAACCCATCTCTCCGAAGCATTCCCGCGGCAGTTCGCAGCGGTTTTGCCAGCCTCACACCCCCACCCCCACCCCCGCGCAGCGACCATCTTCCACCAGACTTCCAGGCTTAAGCTCAGAGCGATTTCCTTTCCTTGGACTCCAGTATTAGACGACAAGGCCAAAATGGGGTCTTTGGGTCACTGTGTTCTAAATTGGAGCTGCCCTTTGGTGTTCTCGTGGTTCTCCAGAGGACAGGCCAGTGGTCCTTGGGAGGCAGTGGCAACCTGGCTTCTTGGACATGCGACCTGCGACCAGATCTGCGACCTGCGACCTGCGACCGCAGGGCAGGGTCCCAATCTGTTCAAGCTAGTTTCCATTGCAGGCATTAAGCCCGGAGGGCAAGAGGGCGGTTGACCATTAGAACCTGTACTCCGCAATCTATCCACCCCAACCTTCCAGGGTACTGTGGCTTAAGGGGTCTCTTGGTTACGGGGTCCAGACTCAGTCAGTCCTTGCTCTCATATAGCGGGGGAGGAGGAGAGCGAAGAGAATTTTACTTTCTTGTCGCTGTCCTGGTGAGTCCAACTGGCCACAACAAAACCCAAGCGCTCACCTCCTAGCTGGACCTCCAGAACCCCGAAGGGCAGTGGGGTCTACATCCCCTTCAACTCTGGGGACTCCAGGCCAGGTCTTGCAGCGGCCCACCGGAATGCCAGGAGCCTTGGTCCAGAGAAGTGCTCGGGGCGCCCTAGCAGCTACAAAGCGGGTTAAAGTCTATTTTCCACTCCACTGCTCCGAAAAGCCCCCGCAAGCCTGTACCATTCCGGCCCCCTTGGGCGAGGTGGGGAGGCGGAGGCGAGAGGGGGTTGAAAGGGGACCGCACCTTGCGGCCCTTCCCCTCCTGGATGACCCAGGACCAGACACTTGAATTTCCCACTCTTTACCTTATACACGCTGTGCACCCTGTCTCTCCCCGCCTTTTCCGGATCTCTGCTGCTTCTTGCGATGCTTTCCCGACCCCCCAACCCGGTACCTGTCTCAGACTGTCTCTTTTCACCTCCTGCTTCCTCTCTCCACATAAGGACCAATCTTTTCCTCTTTTCCTTTGCCTCATTCTGGGTGGCAGGGCGGGTGGGGGTGTTGATCACTAAAGTGGCAGAGGTGGGGATCTGGAAGATGGAATCCTTGGAGCAAGGTCTGGGCAGAAACGGAGGTTCCATTGAATAACGCTGTCTAGGCTTAAGCTCTGGGGGACAGCCAAGAGCTGGGCTCTATGGGGGAGAAGACAGAACAGGCCACCTTGCTGGTCTTTGTGGTCTGAATCCACAGGTCATCCTCAGGCTCCTCCTTCTACCCTCAGGTCTAGCCTGGGCAGTAGCTAAGAACTCCTTAAAGGAGGCCATCAGATCGGAAGCTGGGCTGACTTTACCATCCCAGTCTAGCATCTAAAGTAGGTGACTGCTCCTACTTACCCTTCCTCCCTATTCCTCTTCTAGAATTCCCTAATTCCCTCCTGTCAGTCTGCAGGCATTAATCCCCTGCCTGCTTTCCTCATTTCTGCCCCCCTTAGGGCCCCTTCTTCCTAGCTACTCCCCTGCAGCAGCTGGAGAAGTAGCCAAGGCTTCCATCCCTTTCTGGATTTTGCATGGAAGTTCTGACCTTCACCCAGGTCTCTCTTCCTGCCCTCTACCCTGTTCTGCCCCTCCACAGCATGCATACCTCTCCTTCTACCACCTTCCTTTACCTAAAAACCCCTGCCTTTCACCTTCAGACTGCTGCCCGCTTTATCCAATCCTGTGGTCTCCCTTCCCATTCAAACTGTTGGGCTCTGCAGGAGATGGAAGCCCATCATACACACAGTGAGAGCTCCTACATTCCACACATCTGCCTGGCTATGTCAGCTCACTCAACATCTGTCCAACCTTTTCCCTCGATTTCTTCAGAGATCCTGGCTCCTCCTCTGCTGAACCAGCCTGAACCATCTGTATTATTCTATCTCTCTTCCCTCAGTCTCTGAGATGCTGTGGACCAAATCCAGACTCTCTGTGTACTGAACCATGAGACTCGATCAAGCATCCTGCCTCCTTTGCATACTTTATAAGTGGTGAGGGTTCTATGAGCAGTCTGCAAATATTAAGTCAGTAACACGTGGTGCCCTGGGTCAACACCCCACTCCATAGAAGCCCTGTGTAAAAGTCACCTGGGTAGCAGCTACCCTCTTTGTTGGGATAAACTAAGGGAACATCTTCAAGACTTCCCCTTAGCTTCAGGTGGTGGTGCAGTATCTAGCCAGGGCATGTAATTTCTCCATCAGAGCCTTGGCTATGAGGGAAACTCCATCCAACATGGTATCCTCACCCCGCCTCCCCCTCTCTCCTAGTTTTCATTTCGTTTCTTCTCCATCCGACCTCCCCTTCATGTCTCCCACCCTTCACAATATTTTTCTGTCATGTTTCCCCCCCTCCATGTCTCTTGACTCTTCTTCTTAATTATCCACCATCATTTTTTCTTTCTGAAACAGGTAAGGTCTTACTTCAGAGACCTGGAACTCACTATTTTAACTGGGTTGCCCCAAAATTTAAAGTGAATCTCCTGCCTCTGTCTCCTGGGAACTGTGATTTTATGTATGTGTGGCCAAACCAGCTGACCCTCTAACTTTCTGAATCCTTTAGTCTCTGGCCAATTCTCTCTCACTTCCTCTCTCCTCACATCCTCACAGTCAGACTTTTACCCAATCCCAGCAGAAAAGTGGTTTGCAAACCTCCCAGACTTTCATGAGTGTGTCCTTGCAAGAGCAATGCATGCTTAAGAACACACAAGCAAGAAGTCCATCAATGTAAAATAATGTGCGTCATATTGCGTGATTGGGTATTTGGCAGACAGTAATTTTAAAATGTAAATTTTTATTAATATTTTCTATATTAGTTGTACATTGTAAAGAACATATCTGGTTAAATGAAATTTATTAAGATTTTTTTCTGTTTTCTTTTTCAGTTTTTTTGTTGTGGTTGCAACAAGATTTTATATATTCCTGGCTAGTCTGGAACTCACAGAGGTTCGCCTGTCTGTGCTACCACATACAGCACTGTTTTCTTTTTAACTCTTCAATACGGCTTCTATAACACTTAAAATTCTGTGTATTATAGTTTATTTCTATTGAACAGAGTTGCTATGGAAAATAGATTTAAAAATAAAAAGTATAGAATATGGGAGAAGAGAAAATGGATTTATAATATTTATTTATTTTATTGTTTTTAGAGACAGGTTCTCATGTATTCCAGACTGACACTGGTATTTAGTAAAGGATGACCTTGAAGTACACTCTGTCAAGTAAGCTGTGTTCCCAGCCCCAATCAGGAAAGTCTTAGAGCAGATCTGTAGACCCTTGCAGTTTGTTATATGGGTTCCTTTAAAACCTAGAGGAGGAGGAGGAGGAGGAGAAGCTAGATGACCCACACATGTAATCTTAGCACCCAGGAGGCTGGAACAAGATAATCTCAAGTCCAGCCTCAGAGGGAGAGGAGACTCACTTGTACAGTTTTATAACAGGCTTCATCATACTTTTCCATCAATCAGAAGCATATTTGCCTCTCATTAAATATTTACTGTTGGACAAATTTTATTCTTTAAAAAGTTTCTTTGGATTGAACTATTTGTGTGTGCTTTGTGGAATTATGCCCATGCATGTGTCTGTGACTGTGCATTTGCCTGTGTGCCGTGTGTGTGTGTGTGTGTGTGTGTGTGTGTGTGTGTATTTGAGACAAGTTCTCTCTGTGTAACAGTCTTGGCTGTCCTAGAAGTTGCTCTGTACACACCAGCCTGGCCTCAAACTCACAGAGATCTGTCTGCCTGTACTGGAATCAACAGTGCATACACCATGCCTGGACTGTGGCTTGTTTTGTTTAAAACAGAGCCTTACTTTGTAGCCCTAGCTGACCTTGAATTAGCTCAGTAAGACAAAGCCCCAAACTCACTGATCTGTCTGGCCCCTGCCTTTCAAGTGCCACCACTCCTGGCTCCACTTTATCGTTTGATTCAGGGTCTTACCAAACTTAGCGTTCACCGATTATCTAGACTAGCTTGGTCAGAAAATCTTGGGGCTCTTTCTAACTCTCCTTCCCTAGTTTTGATAGTTTTCAATGTCAATTTGCCATAACTAAAAATCAGCTGAGAAGAGAGCTTCAATTCAGAAATTGTCTAGACCAGGTTAACCTCTCTGTTTGCTTCACTGTGGGAATTGTCTTGACTGTTAAGTGTTGTAGGAAGACCCAGCCCATCATGGGTGGCACCATTCCCTAGACAGGCAGTTCTAATCTCTATGAGTTAGAAGAGACCTAGTGAGATGGAGCAGGTACCATTTGAATGTTTTGTGTCTCACCTAAGCTTTATTTCGGATGTGGTGCCTTAAAGTTCCTGTCTTGACTTCCCTGCAGTGATGGACTGTAACCTGGAACTGTGAGCCAGGTAAGTCCCTTTCTCTGGGATGTTGCTTTCTGTCAGGTTTTGTCTGTCAGTTTGTCTGTCAGCTTGTCTGTCAGTTTGTCACAGCAACAGAAATGAAACTAGGACACCAGTGCTAGGGTTACAGGCATGTGCTGTGACACCTGTCATTGGTTGTTGGGGATCTGAAGCCAGGTCTTCCTGTTTGCACGGAAAACACTTTATTGACTGAGCTATTTCCACAGCCCTCTTTCTGTCTTGATGCAAGTTCCTCACAGGTTATTGGCTTCCACAGATCAAATCACTAAACTGCACATGTTTATGTCGTATCTTCCTGGGTACTCCTTAGGCCCCTTAGACATTCACTGTACTCCATAATTGGTCTCCACCACGAGGGACAAACCTTTTCTTCCACTCCTAACTCTCACTGTAAGCACTTAAGGACTTTCCATTTTTTCCTCTCTACAATTCATTTCATTCATGGCCGCTAGACTCCAACATCACAATTCTACACTGTTAAAACTTTTTCTCACAGTGGTGGGACATAGGAGAATTTCACAAATAAACTGTGACTCCAGTTTTTACCTGCACTATGAAGTTAATAATCAAATATCTCTTCTGGAGGGAACTAAGTTAGAATGAGGCAATTGGTTCCCACTGATATGTTCCTCTTAGCACACCGCGTGTACTCCATAAACACTGTTAGTATGATTATTCCTCCCCCACCCCACTGGTACAACAGGGTCTGTCTGCCTCAAACTCACACAGATCCTTCTGTTTTTCTCTCCCAAGTGCTATACTTAAAGACAAGTACCACTATACCCAGCCGTAGAAGTTTTAGTATTTAACATTTTTGGATTTGTTAACTTTGAGACAGAATCTCACTGTGTAGCTCAAGTTGGCCTTGAACTCACAGAGATCTGCCTGCCTCTGCCTCCCAAGTGCTGTGATTAAGGTAGTATACCACCATGTCCGGCATTAAGTGTTTGGCCTGCATGCATGATGTCCATTGATATCAGAAAAGGTCATCAGATCCCCTAGATCTGGGGTTACAAATGGCTGTGATACACCATGTGGGTGCTGGGGACTGAACTAAGTCTTTTGCAACAACGAGGAACATTCTTAACTTCTGACCCAACTTTCTGGCCCCTTCATTTTTTTTAAAAGATCTGTTTTAATTTTTAATTATGTGTTTGTATGCATGTTTATATGTGCATGTGAATGGGAGTGCAGGTGCTTTCAGAAGCCAGAAGAGGTCATCAAATCCCCTGGAGTTGGAGTTACAGGAAGTTGTGAGCTGTAAGTGTAGGAACCAAACTCCCAACCTCTGCAGTAGCAGGGCTTGTTCCTTACCACTGAGACATCTCTCCAGCCCTCACTGTTTTCAGTATGGTTTAAACTCTTTAGCTTGGCTTTAAGGGCCCCCACGAGCAAGCCTTTCTTTCCTGGCTTCCTGTCCTCTGCTCTTCCGTGGGCAGCACGCGCTGGAGCTACCGCCAGCGGAGCTTTCTCCAGGGGTTCTGCGTGTATTTCTAACATATTTCTCCTTTATGTCCTGGTCAAAGCAGTGCGCCAGCTGCAGGACCAGCCTAACTTCAGAGAGGAGGGAGATGGTGACAAATGTTTGCAGTGAAGGACGCGGAATGTCAGCGCCGTGAGAATTTTTCCATCCTCTTCACGGCTGTGTTTCTAACACTCGGGCCGTGGCTGCCTGACACACAGTCAATACTCATTAAAGATTTTTTTGACTGAATGTATTAATTTGAGAAACACATTTCAAGGTTATGTTTGTTCTGAGACAGTGTGAAAATGCAACTTCCCTGCCCTGGGAGGCTTCTGTGAAAGAAGAGGTGTGATCTACTGCCCCTCAGTGTGGACGTCGCTTCTAGGACATGCGGGAAGGAGACTCCTCCTGCAGGATTTTGTACTGCTTTGGAAGAATGCTCAGATATCTTGAACTTGGAACCTGCTCATTGATGGGAAATCTCTTAGTTGATGCACTGATTAGGTTTTTTGTCAACTTGATATGAAGCTAAAACCATCTAGGAAGAGGGAATCTCACTGAGAAATCACTTGTATCATAATGACGTATAGGTAAGGCTGTGGGGAATTTTTCTTGATTAATAATTGATGTGGGAGGGTCTAGCCCATGGCAAGTGGTGGCAGCACTGGACATGTGTGTTCCTGGCTTGTATAAGAAAGGTAACTGAGCAAGCCAGTAAACAGTGTCCCTCAGTGTCTCTGCCTCAGTTCCTGTCTCAGGTTCCTGCCTTGAGTTTGTGCCTCAGCTTCCCTTAGCGATGGACTGTGATATGGAAATATAAGCCCACGATTTTCTGCCCAAGTTGCTTTCGGTCATAGTGTTTATTATAGCAATAGGAAAGCAGACCAGGGCATTGGCAGTGAGCTGGTCTGGCAAGAACCTTGGCAAATCCAGCTCCTTTGAGCTGTAGAATGGACATGATGTGATCATCAAAAAGGGTTGGAATAGGAAGATTCAGCTGGTGAGAAATGAACAGAAGCTGGGAGACTAGATCTCTTCCTTCAAACTACGATGCTTTGAACCATGAAACAGAGGAAGTTAAAATCAGCAGATATATGGACCACACAATGCAAACCAGTCCTGTGGAACTCATTGCCAAGGTAGGTCAACAGGCCTGTCCCTACCTGGCTTTTCCAGCCTGTTCAAGGCTCACCTCCCTGTTGCCCATTCACACAAACATGCTCACTCGTGTCAAGGTCCAAACAGCCTTGCATTATACAACACACACACACACACACACACACACACACACACACTCTTGCTCTTTTTCATTGGTTGAGTGATCTGACTTGGATTGCTGGTAGTTTCTTCTGAAGTCTGGTGGTTTCAATAGAGCACCAACTTTGCTTCTAAAGATACAGTAGCCTATAGGAATACATCCTTTGGCTGCAGACCATGGAAGACTCTACTCTATTTTGACTTTTTGTAACTAGTGTATTAAACCTATGTAAACATAGATAAAACAATATAAAGAACACTTACAAACCCTGCCCCAGGTTTCACGGTTAACATTCTCCATTTTGCTGCATTCCCATCTTGCTGAGGTAGACTATGTCCTCCATGGTTCATGCCTATACACCTCACCATGAACCTCTAGGAGGAATTTCTTGCTTGTTTGATTGATTTTCGTTTTTCGAGACAGGGTTTCTCTGTATAGCCCTGGCTATCTTGTAACTCACTCTGTAGACCAGGCTGGCCTGGAACTCAGAGATTCCACTGCCTCTTCCTCCGACACTCCCAGCTGAGTGCTGGAATTAAAGGTGTGGCCCACCACAATGCAGCTCTTTTAAAAGTGTCCTCTTACCTTCTTTCTTTTTCTTAAAAAAAATTTAGTGTGTGTATGTATTTGTGTATGTACATGTATGTGTGCATGTATGTGTGTGTGCATGTATGTGTACAAAAGTGGTAAGGAGCTCAGAAGACGGTGTCTGCTATCCTGAACCTGGAGTTACAGGCAGTTATAAGTAACTGACGTGGCTGTTGAGACTTGAACTGTTGTCCTCTGAAAGAGCAGCGAGTACTCTTTACTTCCGAGTCATCTCTCCAACCCCACCCCACAACAGATTGGTCTTTCCCTTATGGGAAATTTCAGTCATCCTTTGTAGAAACAAAAGTCTAACAAACCCCAGTTTTTTTTTTACTATTCGACTTCAACTATCTTCCAGCCTTAAAATGACATCTTTTTCCAAGGATGGCTGAAGTAGCAAAGGGTTAGGGAATCTGCAGTGCTCAGGGATCATTGGAAGCTTGAACTGGGGAAAGCAGGCTCCAAAGCTGGGGTCTGGCTGAGGCAAAAGCCGGGTGGACCAGAGCTTGGATCTTAGAAGATCAAGAATGTGAGGGACAAGAGACGAAACACTGGAGTGGTCCTCGCAGCAGATCAGACAGATCCAGATCCCTGAAACGTGGTACCCCAAGGATCAGACGACAATGAGGCCCACAGAGAGCAGTGGGCATGTGTGCCTCACTGTCTGCTGTTGAGGTCTGCCCCCCACCCCCACCCCACCCTAGCATAGCTGTAGCTATTTTGTTCCATGCCCGCCAGCTATTTCATATTGTTGCTGTGATATGCCTGCCAGTCATTGACACAGAAAAAGAACTTGATTCAGAGCAGGGTCATGCTGACCACATCCCTGTTGTGTTCTGTGTGGTCTGTGTGAGGGTTGTTAATCTTAGGAAATTCCACAAAGCTTTACGTAGGATCCATCAAGTTAAAGGTCAATATGAGCCGTAATGTCTAAAATGGCTGGAGTTAGAGCTGACCACCAGACATTTTCTGTACCTGCGCATGAGCTCATTGTGTTTTTTTTTTTCCTTTATAACACTGCCCTGAGAACAGGCTGGTACTACAAAATTAGGCTCCTGAGTCCTTTTTGTGGTCCTGATCCATCAGTCTTGGGATGTGTGTTCGATAAACTATTCTCCTTAGCTGACATCCAAGCTTGTAGGGTTTGTGTGGTGATTCCTAAGTCCCAACTTCTATGACTGTGTAAGAGTTTCTAACCACAACCTCACTCTGTCCTGAATGCTGGGCCAAAAATGTTAGAAAAGCCTAAAAGATCCAGAAACTGAAAATGTAGTAACTGCTCCCAACCCCCAGCCAAACACATAGCAAGGGAAGACATTTGTAAACCAAATAATACCCACAGATAAAGTTCTAAGAAAGGGAGCTGTGTGTGTGTGTGCGCGCGTGTGTGTGTGTGTGTGTGTGTGTGTGTGTGTGTGTGTGTGTGCGCACGCCTTTAATCCCAGCACTTCAGAGGCAGATGCAGGAGGATCTCCGAGTTAGAGGCCAGCCTATCCTACAAAAAGTTCTAGAACAACCAGTGCTACACAGAGAAACCCTCTGTTTGTCTCAAAACAAAACAAAACAGCTCAAAGAGAGGTTAAATGTGAGAGGCAGTGCACAAAAAAACATAAAGACAAAAATTATCGTGAGAGGTAGCCAAACCTATAAACTGTGGATCAGATTTGCAAAAACCCACATAAATTAGAATGTAGAAAGCTGGTGCTTTAGCCCAGTGGTAGAGTGTGTGTCCAGATTCAAGGGGTCTTGTATTTCAACAGCTAGAGTAAGGAAGAAGAAATATGGAACAAAGAATATTAGATATCCTATTTTATATGAAAAAAAAGCCTCAAAATGATATTAAACAGAAACTTAAAGGACCAACAAGAGGACTTACTGGGTGAGGGCACTTGTGGGAGTTCAATTTCTTGAACCTGTAGTGGAAGGAGGAAACCGACTTACAGACGTTGTCCTTTGACCTCAGTTAGTAGAGGCCCTGCTTAGCATGTAGGAAGCCCTGGTCTTATTCTCCAGAACTGGATAAAACAGACTTGGTAAAGCACATCTTAATCCCAGCACCAGGAAGATGGAGGCAGTTCAAGGTCAGTCTTGGCTACATGGGATCCTGTCTCTAAACAACAACAAATGGTCTGTACATAAACAATGATTACAAAAGAAATGAAACAGAGAGAAATGGCAGGTTCTTAGAAAGTAAAGACAAACTAACTCTCAACTGTGGATGCCAGGAGAGAGCAGGATACATCATCAATTCACTGAGAGAAAATTACTTACAAGCTAGAACTGTATTTTTAGCAAACACTGTCTTTCAAGACTAAGAATGAAAGAAAGACATTTCAGACAAATCAAAAATGAAAACCTCCGCCAACCAAACCTCAGTGAAGGAATTTCAGGCAGAAGGGAAATATCTGCAGAAGGCAGAAGACCTCGGAGGTAAACTGTGAACGGTGACTGTGGACACCAGAGGGCCACGGTGTTCTCAGAGATTCAACAGACTGCAGTGGCAGACAACTGGGGTGGTGGTGACCAAAGTTAAAGCATATCGTATCACACGTTGCTCTGAAGAGAGGTCAAGATGGTGATTTGAGGAAGTAAGGGGCCAGCAAGACGGTTCAGAGAGTAAAGGCACCTGATACCAAGCCTGGTGACCTGAGTCCCATCCCTGGAACTCGCATGGTAGGAGGAGAGAACCAGCTCGACAAGTTGGCCACTGACTTCCATGTGTGCATCTTGCTGGGCGTTCACCTGTACACATATACATGAGGAACTAAACACAACAAAAATGTTAAAAGTTGGAGGAACTTGAACCTACTTGATCAAATGTCCATGGCCACAATCAAAGGCACATGCATGGATTATTACTTCCATATTAGCAAAAGAGGAAAAGGTAGGATGTAGATAGTGGTGTGGTAGACAATTAAATGACAGTAATCCACTTCCTAATGAAATATAGTCAAGACAACTGGAGAGATGGCTCCTCTGTTCAGAGGATCTGAGTTCTGTTCCCAGCAGCCACAGCAGGTGGCTCTCAAGCTGCTTCAAACTCCAACTCCAGGGAATCTGACATTCTCTTCTGGCCTCCATGGGCACAGCACTCGCTTGTGCACACATGTGCACCCACCTAAAGACACACATAGACACATATGTAAAAAATAAAAAGCTTGTCTTCATGGTGTGAGGCAAAACAGGCAGATCTCTGTGATGTGAAAGCTAGCCTGGTCTATAAATAGAGTTCCAGGGCAACCCTGAATACAAACAGAAAAACCCTGGCTGGAAAAACAAAACCAAAACCAACCAACCAACCAAACAAACAAACAAAAAAAGAAACTAGTACTAAAGAAATGGTTCAGTGGTTAAGAAAACTGACTGCTCTTCCAGAGGTCCTGAGTTCAAATCCCAGCAACCACATGGTACATCATAACCATCTGTAATGGGATCAGATTTCCTCTTCTGGTGTGTGAAGACAGAGTACTCATATAAAAATAAATAAATACATAAGTATTCCTAAAAAAAGAAAAAAAGAATACTGAACTAAACAGAAAACCTTGCATGCAAGTTTCCTAAAACATTGCAGGGGTTAGGTGGGAGGCTGAAAGAGCCCTGCTCTGGGACACTAATCTGGTTAGAAAACAACTGAGAAAACATGGAAAGCATCTTAACAAGAAGTGTTAGAGAATCTGTCACCAGCAGTCTCTTCCCGGAGACAGAACACAATCGTCGAGCGACTCTAAATAAACACTTAAGTCACAGGAATCTAAAAATTGATGTCAAAACAAAAGTTTGAGTTTCTATTTCTCACAAAAAAAAAATTCCAAGAGTTTATCATCAAATTTCCGTGTCAGTAGTAGTAGAGAAGAAAGGAGGGATTTGTCCAAAAGGATGAAAGTCTGGCACACCAAAGGCTGGGTAGCAGTGGCAGCTCATTTCTAACCAGAGCTCCACACGTGATCTGAGATTTGGGGGGAAGCAGTACCTATCAGCAACCCCAACAGTCTAAAGTGCAAAAAGCTAATGGCAAATGCTAACACCTTTGTTTGTGTGTTGTTGTTTTTATGTTGTGCATGCATGTCTGTAGAGGGCAGAGGTGACCCTTGGACGTGGATCCCTGGCTGCCACTTACCTTGGATTTTTGAGACAGTGTCTCACTGAGACATTATGCTAGGCTTCCTAGCTAGTGAGCCCCAGAGAGCACCTGTCTTTTCCTCCCTAGAGTTGGGAGTACAAGCACAACCCACCCTATCTAGTTTTTAATGTGTGTTCTTGGGATCAAACTCTTGACCTTATATTGTGCAGCGAGCACTTTACCATCTGAGTTATCTTCCAGGCTCTGAGAAGGAATTCCAAATTTTAGTAATTGTTGAATATCGTAGAGCATGCCTGTCCTCTCAGACTTCGAGAAGAGCAGGCAGGAAGATTAGGAGTTCATTGAGTTCCAGGGCAGCCCGAGCTACAAGAACCCATCTCAGAAAACGTTACACACACACAAACTTTAATAGTCTGGTTGTTTATAGGATAAACTATTATATGGTGTGTTGTTTTGTCATCCACTCCAGTCCTGCTGCTCAGGGAAGAAAGAACAATCACAAAGTAGGAAAATTTCAGAACACTAGGAAATCAAATGATGTATACTTTGTGACAACATAGTTCTCATGGCATGGACTTTTGTAAGCTATAATTTGATTTAATTTTTTTTAAAATAAGGTCTCACTATGTAGCCCATGGTGGCCTTGAACTCAAAGCAATCTTCCTTCATCAGCCTACTGGGCTCTGGGATTAGAGGTGTGTACCCCCATGGCCACTGTACCTGACTGGGTGATGCCTAAGGAGGAAGGCAGTGTCTGAAGTGAAAACCTTCTACTCCAGGAGGGCAGTGACAGTGCGTGCCTTTAAGGAGGATCTCTGAGTTCGAGGCCAGTCTGCTTTACAGAGCTAGTTCCAGCACAGCCAGGGCTACATAAAGAAACTCTGTCTGCCTAGAAAACCAGGTTACTGCTTGGGTTCCTGTCCTGACTTCCCTTATGGTGGATGGTGCTGTGAGAGTGTGTGCTAAACAAACGCTTTCCTCCCAAGGTCGGCTGTGGTCAGTGTTTTATCACAGTGAGAAGAAGTCATACAGACATTGGTACAGAGAGTGGGGTGATCCTCTGGAGGATCTGGCCATGCTGCTGTGGAGGAGGACTGTAGAAAGATTTTGAAGCTTTGGGCTTCAAAAAGCCATTGAGTGCTTAGCCTTAACAAGCTATTATGAGGGCCTGGAATAGAGGAGGTACTGAGAGTGGTGCAGCTGACAGGTCCTGGCTCGTGACATTTCAGAGGGAAGAAAGGGACTCGTCAGGGCTGTTCATGGGATGGTTTGGATTAAGAAGTTGCAGAAGTGCCAGGCGGTGGTGGCGCACGCCTTTAATCCCAGCACTCAGGAGGCAGAGGCAGGTGGATTTGAGTTCGAGGCCAGCCTGGTCTACAGAGTGAGTTCCAGGACAGCCAGGGCTACACAGAGAAACCCTGTCTCGAAAAGCCAAAAAAAAAAAAAAAAAGATTCTGCCGAAGTGAAACCTTCGCTTTGCTGGGGCAGTCAATGCTGGTCACGCTGTGCTGAAAAATGAGCTGTGTTTAATAAGAGACCAACATTATTGAGATGAAGTAACCTACGATGCTGACTGGCTATTTTATGTCAACTTGACACAAGCTAGAGTCATCTGAGAGGAGAGAATTCCAATTGAGAAAATGTCTCCGTAAGGTTGGGCTGTAGGCAGGGCTGTATAGCATTTTCTTAATTAGTGACTGATGTGGGAGGGCCATTCCATTTGGGTTTTGGGGCATCATCCATGAGCTGGTGGTCCTGGGTTCTCTATGAAAGCAGGCTGAACAAGCCATGGGGAACAAGCCATTAGCCAGTGTTTCTCCCTGGTCCCTGCATCAGTTCCTACCTTCAGGTTCCTGTCCTGACTTCCAATGCTGAGCAGTGATATGAACCTGTAAGCCAAATAAACCCTTTCCTCCCAAACTTGCATTTGGTCCATGTTATTGTTATCACAGCAATAGAAACCTTAAGTCAGAAGTGTTTCTCTGGGGTAACCGCACAGACATGGTGGGCCGCAGGAAGCCAAGGCTTCATTAAAAGCTGGCACCCAAGCGTGGAATTGTATGAGTTTCCCATGTGATACTGGTTTTGAAGGCATGAATGTGGTCTTTCCTTGTTAGCAGCTGAGGCTTGGCACTGGGAGAGGTCTAGGCGAGGACACTGGTGAGGGTCTAGCCTCAGGGCAATGGAAGCCCCAGGATTGAAAGGGTCTGAGTCTGAGGCTCATCACCATGTGATAGGTTTGGAGTTCCTAAAGAGAGGTCAGGAGACCTTTGGTGAAACTGCACCCTCAGTTGCCATGGAGATCCCTGGATATTGGAAATGTCACATCTGTAGGAGGTCCACCAAGGACAACAGCAGAAGTGCATGGAGCCAAGAGACAAGCTGTGGACTGCGGATGGCAGAGCTGGGAACTGTTCAAGCTCTTTGGAGCCCAGATCATGAGCCTCAGACACTGGACATTGATCTATTTACACTACTAGATTTCAGTTTTGCTTTGATCTGATTGTAATTGGGCCCTAGTTATTTCCTCTTGGAATAAGAATTATTTAACATTTTTAAATTTATAGGCACCACAATTATGTGTCCATGGACATTTAAAAGAGACATCAATTTTTTGTTGTTGTTTTTGAGATGGTCTCACTATGCATCCCTGGTGACCTGGCACTCACAGAGATCCTCCACCCCTTTCATTCTCAATGCTACCACACCTAGCATGACATTAAACTTTTAAAATGTTGAAGAAATTGTAGAATTTGTAAAAGTTGTTTTGTGTTTTATATTATGATAGCATCCTAAGCTCTTGAGGATAAGCAAGAAAGGAAAGGTTATGGTCTGATAGTGATGCATTTGTGTGTCAGGTTGACAAAGTATCGCTTGTACTGGTTTGTTTTGTCAATCTATACAACCTAAAGTCACCTTGGAAGAGGGAAAGTCCATTGAGGAATTACTTCCTTGTGATTCACCTGTGGGCATTTTTTGACTAAGGATTAATATGGGAGGGCTCAGCCCACGGTGGGAAGCACCATCCCTGGGCAGATGGTGCTGTGTTGTGTAAAAAAAAAAAACAATAGTAAGAAAAAGCAAGACAGTAAGCAGCATTTCATGGCCTCTGCTTCAGTTCCTGCCTCCAGGTTCCTGCTCTGAGCTCCAATCTAGCTTCTCTCAATAATGGACAAGCCAAACAAACCCTTTCCTCCACAAGTTGGTTTTGGTTGGTATTTTATCACAGTCACAGACAGCAAACCAGGACAACCAAAGACAAGTGTTTTATAATGCACTCAAGTTGGTTTGTTGAAATAGTGCAAACTTGTGGTAAAACTTGGGCAGATTACTTAACTTACTGTGGTATTTTCCTCAACTGAGAATTGGATCTGGATCATGGAATCTGCCTGGTATTTAGTTAATCAGGAGTCAATGTATGAATGCAGAGGATACAGTTAGACCACTGCCTGCTACACAGCAGAGATTTACAAACGTGTGTGTGTGTGTGTGTGTGTGTGTGTGTGTGTGTGTGTGAGAGAGAGAGAGAGAGAGAGAGAATCAAAGACAGACACAGAGATAGGCAGACAGACATACATACACAGAGGCAGAGACAGAGAGAGAGGGAGAAAAAAGAGAGGGAGAGGGAGAGAGAGAGAGAGAGAGAGAGAGAGAGAGAGAGAGAGAGAGAGAGAGAGAGAATGTGCTAGTGTGTGTGTGAGTACTCGCCACAGCCTATGTGTGGTGGTCAGAGGAACATACCTGAGGTTATCCTTGCAGTCCACCTCCTTCGAGACAGAATCTTTTGTTACTTACTGTTACCTATATCGGGTTAGCTAGCTCACAAACCTTTAGGGATCCTCCTGCTTCTGCCTCCCCTCTCACAGCAGGAGCACTGTGACTGTGGGTTAGATTATGAAATGAAGACCGGAGCTAATGTGTTCATGCTTGCTCCCTTGTTTCTGTCTGCTGAGTATCTCCCCAGCCCATATATTTCTTAACCTAATTGCTATGAACATTGTTTCCAGAAGTTACTCACGAGCCGCAGTGAGCTGACTGTGAGCTGATGGTGAGCTGCAGTGAGCCGATGGTGTGCTGAGGCTTAGCTCTCAACTCCACTAGACAGCTGAAGGCAGTCTTGAACTTCCCACCCTCTCCTCTTTCCACCCCCCAAGTACTGGAACCCCAGGGGATGCCACTACTCTTTAGTTATGCCAGTACTCAAGGCTGCCCCCACTTGAGTGTGGTTAAGATCACCAGAGCAGCTCTTCCTGATTCTTAAGGGGATGGTTTTTACAAAATGCACAGCTCAGTCTACACTGGATCCATGTTCACCCCTGGAAGGCTTAGTGGAGCTTCTGCATCTGTAGGGGTTAGGCCAGGAGCTTCCTCCACACATTGTCATGCACATAGTGGGGATTTCACGGTGCTGAGTTTGTCAGGATAAGACAGAGCTCCAAAGCCATCGCAGTTCTGTCAATGCTTTGCACGGCGCTCTTCATCCGTCTCTGAAAAGCTGGCAATTCTTCAAAAACCGTTTGTGAGAGGAGTGAAGGCGAGTATGCAGGGAGCTCAGGGGTTGCTGTAAACGTGTTGGATGACTGTGTGTGACTGAGAGTCGTCTGCAGATGGTTGCAATCCAGGGGAGTTGGGTCAGGCTGTTCCTGACCTGCACAGGTGACTGGGGCAGGGAGGGCTTGGCCGAATCTGGTCCTTACAATCATCCTCACCTATTGTTTACAAAAGTCCAACACAATGGCTAAGCATTGCAGCCTTGTTTTTTTCCTAAAGAGCTTCTAATTGGAACTACAGACGCTTTCTCTCTGCCACCAAAGGCTGAAATAAAATTTCATGGCTTGTCATTTGAGAGAAGTGATAAGTATTTCAAAACCAGTTGGGACGAAACAGAGAAATCATGCCGATAACCAATCCCCCAGGGGCTCAAAGTGGGAAATTTATTTTTTCAAGGAAGAAAATGTTCGTGTTAATTCAGGTAGTACACTTTCCTCAGGAAAACAGTTTACAATAAATGTTTGTTTCCAGTAAATACTGGCCACAATTACTAAGCTAGTGCTTTCCCAAAATCGATAACAGCTGGTGACAGCGCACTCCTTTAACCCCACATCTAAGGCAGGGGGATCATGAGTTTGAAGGCAGCCTTGGTTATATAATATGTCCAAGGTCAGCCTGGGCTGCATAATGAGATTTGGTCTCAAAAAGCCAGAGAGGCTGGCGTAGTGGCTCAGTTGGCTGAGCAAGCATGAGGCTAAAGTCTGGATTCCCAGCATCCATGACAGAAAACCTGGGACAGTGATGGATGCTTGTAATCCTGGCACTGTGGAGGTGAGGCAGGTGTCTGTCAGGACTTGCATGTCAGTCAATCTAGCCCAGTCCTCAAGTTCTCAGATCAATGAGAGACCCGGTCTCAAAAAATAAGGCAAACAGAGAGAACTTGAGGGTGACACTTGATGTCAACCTCTGACTTACACACACACACACACACACACACTAACTCACCAACACACACACACACCAACACACCAACATACACACACACCAACACACACACACCAACGCACACCAACATACCAACACACACACACACATGCACACACACACACACAAACCTTTGAAACTGTTCAGTGTCTTCGTCAGCTATGCCCATGCCTCCACACACCCTGTCATGGTCTTTGGTGGACTCTACAGCCTTCCTTCAGATCACAACTGACTATTAGAAAGGTCTCTGTGGGGCCTACTTATAATTTGGGGTAAGGCTCAAACAATGAGTTCCTCTCATAAAGTTCTGGAAACCAAGTGACATCAGAAATGGCATAAGCGACAGGCCAGAGGATCTGAGAATGAGTGCCACCAACCTGGGAGTCAGGGTTGTATCTGGAGCACTGAGGGCTGGCTCTAGGGACCTATGGCGGCCCTCCGTTCTCCCTACAATGGCAGTCCTCCTCAGTTCTGTATGCCAGGACTCCTTTAACTCATGCCCTTTGGAGTCTACAGACTACAACTCATGGTTGGCATTAGTGTCGTCTAGGAAGTGTGGCAGGGATGCCGGACTCCTGGAACCACAGCGGGAAAAGAACAGAATAGTAGGTGGTTGTGGTTCTGAAGGACTGCAGTCCCAGCACTGGGTGGAGGGAGGGTGGCGCCAGGCGGACCAGAAGCTCAAAGTCATCCTTGACTACATGTGAATTTCAAGGTAGCCTGGGTTATGAGTCCCTATCTCAAGAAGCAGAAAATGGGAATTGGGTGGGAGGGTGGAAGGAAGAGGAGGAGGATGGAGAAGAGAGGAACAGTAGACACCCCTTCCCTTTTCTATCTCATTCATCAGAAGAGGGATCCGGGGTGGGGTGGGATTCTTTCTCCTGTATCTAGGTTCTAGTTCCCCCAATTCTGCTCAGAAGCCATTCTCTTGCCGTCTGCCCCCACAGAGGCATAAGGAATACACCCACGTCCAGCAGAAGCCTACTCCACCCCAACTCGTCTCATCTCCTGCAGTGTGAGCCAGGCTCCAGCCCCAGCCCCTGTGCTGCCTCCTTCACTGGCCAGAAGGCCTCCTGGAGACCCTTCCTTCTCCACAAACAGAAAATAGATTCTGTCCCATCATCTGTACCACGTGGTCCTGCCCTGCCCTTCCTGCCAGACTCTCACTTGCGGTACCAGCCTCAATCTCGACGCTCTAGTCTCTCGCTTTCTGGATGAGGCCCCCCCTTGCCCCCCACCCTATCTTCCATCCTAACAACAAGGCTACTGAAACAAGAACCACAACCCAGGCCAGCCAAGCTTTCTCCTGCTGCCATGGAAGCTTTCCTTTCTTCCTTCTGCTGCATTTGTTTTTCCTTCAGGATGCTTTCCATAGCTGTGCTAAGTCAAATTTAGCCGGGCTAGCCAGTTCTAGACAGAAAAGTCTGCAGCCCCCAAATGACTCTGTTGTGTGGCTTGCCTTGTGCTTTCCCATGAGACCTTGGTAAGTACACGGAGTAGTGTCCTGACAGGACACACTTCTCAGTGGTCAGCAGAGACTCACCTAGCATCTACTCTGTGGCAGCGACTGGGCTTGGGCATGGGGATAGAGCCACGAGCATGTCAGGAAGAACACAGTTGCCTCCCTCACAGAACTTAGCATTAAAGCTCATTGGCTGGAATAAAACAAGCAGGGTGATAGCTATACAGTGCGGCTGGTACAGCG
Organism: Tokudaia tokunoshimensis; assembly: GCA_036184795.1. Lineage (NCBI taxonomy): Eukaryota > Metazoa > Chordata > Mammalia > Rodentia > Muridae > Tokudaia > Tokudaia tokunoshimensis. Next base: position 106,395,058 of record BTHU01000002.1, on the reverse strand, counting down.
GGGGCAGCAGGTGTTTGGGGGCACATGCTAGGAGCACAGTATCAAAGATGCCAGTCAATCGCTCTCTCCCAGCAGACCCCCATCTGAAGAAACCCAGCCCGGACAGTAATCTGAGTCATGTGAATCCAGCACCGACCCCCAACCACTTCATAACTTATCAGGTTAGGTATGGGTGTCCAGTACATGGAAGCCAGCCCACAGCCTGGCCAGGGACCGACAAAGGCACTTCAAAAAGAGGCCTGGACCAATTGGATTCTTGCTTTCAGAAAGGAGAAGTGATAGAGGTTGGAGATGAGGCTCAGTTGGGAGAGTGTCTGCCCAGCATGCTTGAAGATGTGGGTTCAATCCTCGGCATGGCATAGAGCCTGGTGTGGCAGCCCACTTAACATACCAGCCCTCAGGAGGGAGGCTGAGGCAGGAGGATGATTGTGAGTTTAAGGCCCGCTTGATCTACACATCAAGTGCCAGACCAACTGGGGTTAAACAGGGAGATCCAGTCTCAAAAACAAGCAAGCAAACAAAACAAAACAAGCAAACAAAAAAACTAACGAAATCAAAACAATAAATCCAGCAAAACTATATTTTTCTTGAGGACCAGCTCATCTTTCCACTCTTCCTCCCTCCCTCCACCCCTTTCTTCCTTTCTCCCTCTCTTTCTCTCCTCCTTCCTTCCCCTCCCTTCCCTCCTTCCCTTCCCCTTCTTCCATGCCCCCCCCCACTTCTTTCCCCAATTGCATTACCTTCTCTTACCAAGTAACCCATGCTTACTATGGGAAAAAAAATGTCAAGTGGCAGAAATAAAAAAAGAGCTAAATAAAACTTCCTCTAAAATCCCACTACGCAGATACTGTTCTTTTCTAACTTGCGGTTACCAATACTAGCTAACACCTTCTGAGTTCTAGATACAAGATACAGTTATTGGACTTTCTCTGGTTATTCTACCAACTTCTTACAATCCTAAGGGGTAGAGGGAGGAAGGGAGGAAGGAAGGAGAGAAAGAGGGGGGAGAAAGAAAGAAAGAGATGGAGGGAAGGCAAGGATGGAGAGAGGGAGGGAGGGAGGAAGAGTGGAAAGACTAGTCTTTCTCAAGAAGAATGTAGTGTTGCTGGATTTAATGTTTTGGTTTTGGTGCTGTTGTTCTTGTCTAGCTTAACAGATGAGGGCCTAGCTTACCTGGAAGACCAACACCTGGATCCAGAGAGGCTGACCCAAGGGTTCAAACTCTGCTATACAAATTGGTAAACTTAGAAAACAACAACAACAAAAGATGCTAGCACATGCCTTTAATCCCAGCACTCCAGAGGGAGAGGCAGGTGGATCTCTGTGAGTTTAAAGACAGCCTGGTCTACAAAGTGAGTTCCAGGATAGCCAGGGCTACACAGAGAAACCCTGTCTCAAAAAACAAACAAAAAACCAAAACCAAACAAAACCAAAAAAATCATAAACTTTTTTCTTTTTCTTTTAGCTTTTTTTCTTCTCAATACTTTTTTAAAAATTTACTTTATATCCCAATCGCAGCCTCCCCTTCCCCTCCTCCCAGTTCTGCCCTTACAAATCCCTCACCCCATTACCCCTCCCCTTTTCCTCAAGAGAAGGAGATGCTCCCCTTGGACACCACCCCACCCTGGGGCATCTAGTCCCAGGAGGCTAAGCACATCCTCTCCTTCTGAGGCTCAACCAGGTAGGCCAGCAAGGGGAAGGGGATCCAGTGGCAACTGTGTGGGGCTAGGTCCAGCCTGTGTGAGCTCTTTGGTTGGTGGTTCAGTCTCTGAGAGTCCTCCTGGGCCCAGGTGAGTTGACACGGTAGGTCTTCTTGTGGTATTATCTTTATTTGTGGGTGTGTGTAGATGGGGGGGTGCACATACTATGGAGCACACATGGAGACCAGAAGATAACTCTGGGTGTCAGTTCTTCCTTCTACCTTAAGGGTTCCCGGTGTTAAATTCAGGTCTTCAGGCTTGGTCACAACTGCCTTTACACACGGACCTATCTCAGCAGCCCCTCTGTCTATTTCTACAAAAACATATACTGAAAGAAAGAACTTCAAGTAAGATGTCACACTTTATGTACTATGTATTGCTTATGAGGCATATTTTTTTAATTATTAAAATTGGGGGGTGGGGCTAACATGCCTTGGTGCGTGTGTGGTTATCAAAGCACAACTCTGAGACACCGAGTCTCTCCTTCCATCTTTATGTGGTTCCAGGGATGGAACTCCGGCTGCCAGCCTTGCATGTCAAGCACTTTATCACCTGAGCAATCTCTTTGGGTCCTCAAATAAATCGTTCATGCTAAAAAGCAAAAAAGAGATGCGTTAAGAGAAAACAAATCTTTGGCACTCCTCCCAGCAGACCAGCACAGACACTGAGCTATCACCCACCATAGCTGTTTTAGATGTAGGAATGAGAACACAGATGCAGTTCTGAACCCAGACTATCACTCCAGAAAACTTCCAGGAGCTGGAACGGCTGGATGTGGCAGGTAGGTTCACAGTGAAGCCTGCAGACATGTTTGGAACCAGATCACTGATGCGGACTGTTGCAAAAAGTCCTTTTCTATAAGTTTGTTTCAATTTTTATGTGGTGAGTAGAGTCAAACCCCAGGCCTTGTGCACCTCAGAAACCCACCCCGCTGCCCTGGGCACAAAGTTGTTATAAACTGTTGTGGCTACAGGAGAGGGAGAGAGAGAGAAAGAGAGAGAGAGAGAGAGAGAGAGAGAGAGAGAGAGAGAGAGAGAGAGAGAGAGAGAGAGAGACAGAGACAGAGACAGAGAGACAGAGAGATTGGGCCCACTGACCCTCAAAGCTGGACTCTGTTCCTGAGATGTCTAGGCTGGGGGAAGTCCCCTCGGACCTGGCCTCAATGTCCTTGTCTGTACAGTGAGCAGGAGCAATTCTGAGGTGGAATGCTTGTCACTGGAGCGTCATTGCTGGGTTATCTGCCTCGTTCAGGACGATTCCTGACACGGTTCCCACCCAGTTCTGGCACAAGAAACAAGAGGCCGGGAATATGAAAGGGCCAGGGTCAGGGCACACAGAAGGCTTAAGGACCCCCAAATGAGGGTATGAGTTCTATTTTCCTGGAGGGCTGGGCCAGCCAAGCCGATTAGGGGCCCCGAGCAGCTGTGGGCCGCGGGGGCTGCTGGGAGTGAGGGGATTCAAACAGCTCTTTCCCACCCTCTCCCCCACCAGCCTGCTCTGTGTAAAAATTCCAAACTCCCAATCAAACCCCCTTCTCTTTTCTCCTTTCATTCACCTGCCCATCTTCCTCTCCTCTTCTCTCCTTTTCTATCCAAACTCATAATTAATCGCTCAAGGCAAAAGTAATGAATGTTAATTGGCCATCTGTAGGAAGACTAATTAAAATCTACCACGCTGGGGTTTAAACATACCTATAGCAACGGAGTGAATCGGGAATGAGGCAGGAGGGACTGAGGTAACAGCTGAAAGACTGCAAAACACCATTGGGCTTAGGTGTGAGGGAAGGACGCCAGAGAGGGGCCGAGAGCTGGAGAGGGGGAGACGGAGACAGAAGGGAAAAACCTCCTGGACTTGCCTATGGCCACTGCCAGGCCTGGCGTCTTGTCACTGTTCTGTTTGGAGTTTAATGAACATGTTTGCACATTCTCTTCATGCCGGACATGGCGCAAGGGGTGACTAGAGTTTGTCAACACACAGTGTCTCCAGTCATAGGTCTGACTGCACTTAGATCTTCAGGGACACCTGCCCTGTATAAACGTCATTCATATGCACAGGAGCACAGCTTTGCAGACCTCTGCTCAAAAGGTGACACCCTGTGCCACGTGCACACCCTGTTTGTGAACTGAGGACACCCCAGGAACACAATACTTGGTTACCCACAACTACATGTATATACACGGTTGCATGCGGCATGTAGCTTAAACATACAAACCACAAGTTATCAAAATACAAGATGGTGATGCACGCTCCAATAGCTTGCTATTCAGATGCACCAAGTAGCTTCATCAGTGCTTGAACCCATGTCTGCATGTGTGTACTGTTAACTGGGACTTTCTACATCCCAAGACTTACACACAGGTTCACACAACACTTTTCCATACACAAGAGAAGCTGAATGCTCACATTCTATGTGACTAATCAAGGTGTATACACACACACACACACACACACACACACACACACACACACACACACCCTTACCCTCTATGGGTACTCTTCCCACAGGGAATATCCTCCCGGATACACTCCCCATTCCCCACAGAATGGAGCTGACCCTTTCCAGAAACGAGCACAAACACCCTGACTCATCGGAACTGTTCTCAGCCCCCTGGCCATCTCAGGTGATCTCCTCATAACCTGCATTCATTTTTATCCAAAGGTTAGAGCATGCAGAGACCACAGGCTGACGTCGGGTGCCTTCCTCTATCATGTTCTGTGATTTAAAAAATACAAAACAAAAACAAAACCAAGATCACTGTCTGAACTCAGAGCTTACCAGTTCAGCTAGGCTAGACTGTTTTAAGGGATCTCTCTCTCTCTCTCTCTCTCTCTCTCTCTCTCTCTCTCTCTCTCTCTCTCTCCCCACCCCACCCCCGGGGTTGTAAGTATTTACTGTCATGCTTGACTCATCCATGGCTGCTGAGAATCTGAACCCAGATCCTCATGTTTGCACCCACTGAGCCTTCTCCCTACCTCAGGAACAGGGACTTTTGAGGTACAGCCCCCATGTCACCACACAGGGAGAAGGATGGCTTCCTTGCTGGGGAGTTTCATTGCTGTAAAAGCATTTTCTAATGAGCTTAAAGCAAGAGAGAGGAAAAAGACAAAGGAAGATTCTGGTATTTGGGAGCAATACCTAGAAAGGGCACCCAGAAAGAGGCACAGGGCTCCACCCCAGAGTCTCTAACAAGGGACTATTAAGTATCCTGTGCCAGTCCTTAGGTGTTCCTAGAGTCTGAGGTCCCCAGATGTCAGGGAGTTCAGATTCGAGGGCCAACATCATCCTCAAGTTCCGAACGAAAATCAGCCAAGATGACCGAGTACAGTGTCCTAGTGTCCCTCCCAGACAGGCCTGGCACATCCCACAAGACAGAGATGGACACAGAAAGGGACTCCTAGGAAGCAAGCTGAAGACAAGCCCAGAAAGGGCTTGGGGAGAGTGTGAAATGACTGAGTGTGTAAAGGCATTGGCCCGGGAAGCCTGCTGATCTGAGTTCTAGCCTCAGAACCCTTGAAGGTGGAAGGAGAGATCTGACTCCACATCTTTGTCATCTGACTGCCCCCACACCATATACAATAATAGTTAATATTAAAAGTACAGAAATAAGGCCAGGCCTCACACACACACACACACACACACACATTGTGAATGAGAATGACAGGGTCACCTGGCTGACAGGGACTAATCTAACCAGACTAGGTGAGTTGGTTTCTATCTCTGGACCTCTGTCTGGGAGGGACTAGGCCTGCATCCTAGGGCATGGATTTCTGGAGAGCATCCTGAGATCTTGGGATCTCCCTCTACCTGCTGAGTCCTCTCAATCCCCTGGAGGACCAGTCCCCCTCCCTTCACACACTTTCACACTCACTCACACACACACCCCTCAGACAGCTTCTACATTTGGAACTGACAGATGTGCAAGGTAGCAGCTCGGCACTGCCTGTGCAGCTGAGGCCCCAGCGTTGCAAACGAAAGGGATTATTTCCAGCAAGTCTCAGGGTGGCTGCATGAGCACATGCCTTGTGCATGTGTGTGTCCGTGTGTGTGTGTGTGTGTGTGTGTACGTGTGCATGTGAAAGTAGGAGTGTGTGGCATCTTCCATCATCAAAGTCCGTCTTACTGTACCTCAGGATCTTTCTGCTTTCTTCTCTGGGTTCTATTTCTGACTCTTTCTCCATCATGATTTGGCTCACCTGTCTCAGTCTTTTATCCTTACCAGGCCTAGTTTGTTTTCTGTGCCTGATTGCTCCAGAGAACACAAGAATTATTTCATTTGTCACTTTACTCCTGGTCCCTTTGGGGTCTTATGCAAGTCTTGGGGGCATGAGAAATGGCTCAGTGGGTAAAATGCTTGCTGCTAAAACATTAACTTGAGTTCAGGTCTCTAGCAGTCTTGTAAAAACCTGGGTGCAGTAGTACAAGTCTGTAATTCCAGTGCTGGGGAGGTAAAGACAGGAGCATCCCTGGAAGTCTCTGGTCAGTCAGTGTAGCTAAATTGGTGAGCTGTAGGTAGGTTCTGTGAGAGACCCTATGTCAAAACAAACATACAAGCAAACAAAAAAATCCCCCCCCAAAATGGAAGATACCCGACTTTAATCCTTTAATTGCATGCCTCCATGTGTCTGGTATGTATGTATATGTATGTATGTATGTATGTATGTATGTATGTATGTATATATGTATGTATGTATGTTATATGTACATATATATATATATACACAAAAATCACATACACAATACATGCACACACACAAGAAGCACCCAGTTTTCTGGAAAGCAATGCTTCTGTCCTGTTATTGCATGGGGTTCACTCTGGTAGCCACTCACTCACTTACTCACTCACTCACTGACCTTTCAACAAACCTCAGCAAGTGGGTGTAGTGGCCTGGGTCTAGTTAAAGGTTATGGGATATAGCTTCTTCAGGCTAAGTTTAGAAAATACCAATTCTAGATGGCTGGTACTGCCTGAGCCAGACAGGCCTGAGCAGACAGACTGTGGGCCAGAGACTCTTGAGAGGGTCCCTCAGGTCTGGGAGGAAGTGGGAGCCTCTTTTCCTTTGCTTCAGGGGAAAGGTACTAGGTACTAAGAGACCTTTAGACTGCTTTCAGGTCTCTTGGCTGATGTATCACAGAGATTCTGGGTCATATGTGGGAGGGTCTATGATGTGGGTTACCCCAAGACACGAGAGGAATTTTTCTTCTCACCTCTTCAATAAAATTAAAATTCACTAAAGATTAAGTCTAGCCTGCTAACTCCAGTTAGGGCTATTAGGTCTGAAGGTGCTGTTTCCTACAGGCAAAAGAGACAAGGGGAGAATATCTGGGGAGGAAGGTGACTCAAACCTCCTAGGGTGAGCTGTACAATGTCTTAGAGATGCCCAGCACCTGTGCCTGGCCCCAAACTACAGAAAGAAGGCAAGAGAACAGGGCAAGGATGATTCCTTTCCTCTTTTCAACATCTCCCTCATTTAGCCCCTCCCTCCACCGGGCCCCAGGAGAAGGTGTGGAGGGATTGTCCACCTAATTCTCCAGCATGCTATCCCGGAGCTTCTAGTCCCATGCCCATCTTGGTTGTACACCAGGTCATTGAGATGCAATTCCTATTGGAGAGCTGTCACTGTGGGGTGCCTCCTCCCTGGTGACTGGGGAGACCCCTTGCTCACCTCCCTCAGTCTGAATGAGGGACACGTCTAGGCTCTCCTAGCATGTTCACACAGAGGTGTGCCCTGTGGCATGTGAGTTCTAATTGCTGAACACACATTAGCATGTAAGACCACAGTCTTTGGGGAAAGATGTGGGTGGAGTCAGAAGGCAGTGTCCCAAGGCCTCACTCCTTAACACAAGACATGGGACTCAGGGGAATGAATCTTGTCCTAGGAAAGTGACCCAGAGTCAGGTGTTTAGGAGGAACTGATACCTCCAGGCTTTGATGACAATGGACTCACATCAGCTTTGCTGCGGGGCACGTGGGCATATTCATAGGAGAAGTTCTTGATCAATCAGATCCCAGCTGGTTCCATTCATGGGTAGAGATACCACAGCTCCATGGGGAGTAAGCCTAAAATACTCCCCACCCCCAGCTCCTCAAGACATAGATAGCTACTAGGCCCCAGTTCAGGCTATTAAACCCAGAAACAAAAAGCTACCCAGCTCAGTGACAACAAAGACAAAGAAAAAACATGTTTACCTTTTGGCTAATCCACAGCCCTGCTCACCCTGCAGCTGGACTCTGTGCATGTGTAGGCATGTATTTATGTGTGTGCTTGCATGTGTTAATGTGTGGGTTGACTAAGGCCAGGCTATGAACTCTAGGAGACAGATGGTCAGGGCCCTGGAGGCCAGCATAAAAGTTCCAGTTCTGAGGGTTGTTCCGTAGACACTGAGTCCTGGGCTGGAATTGATGCCGGAGAAATCCCTGGGGGCAGAGATGGTTGCAGGTCACTGGGGCGGCCCTGGGCTTCTAAGGAGAGGGACTCTATCCCTTTCTGACCTCCTTCAAGTCTTCGGATCCCTCTGAGGATAGAACTACGGAGCTCTTTAAACAGGCTGAAGCTTCTACATTCAGAAGATTGAGAAAGTGTCGCCACCTTGTGGAGACATGTGGTACTCCTCCCTGAACTGCTCTGTCATAGGGAGAGGCAGGACAATACTGGGGTTTGGGCTGGTGCTGGATGCTCCACACCCTTAACACCCTCCCATCCTCGGAAAAAGCAAGAGGCCTTGGGGAAACACATGTGTTTCCAGGACAGAAGTGTACCCTAGATTAGCCCATCTACTTGCAGAAGACAATATGATACCGATCCCCTATGCAGCTGGGTCATTCTTGAAGAGAGGTTTGCAGATAAAAACAAAACAAAACAAAACAAAACAAAACAAAACAGGGATTTCTTTGTCATAAGAAAACAGAAGCTCGGGGAGGGGAAGATGACCTGCTTAAGACAAGCATGGAAATGTCTAGGCTGTGGAATCGTAGGTGTTCTCCTACTGGTCTGAGAAAAGCTATCCAGACAGAACCTTGGTCCTCCAGAAGAGGCTGACACAGGAGCAGAGCAGTGTGAGAGATCTTGTCACAGGGCAGCAAGGGCAGGGCACCTGGTCCCTTACAGAGGAGGCCGTGTGTGATGTCACAGGGCCGTAGTGGGGGTGGTAATGTAGCCCAGTTGGAAGAGCTTACCCAAGCATGAAGGACTGGCATCCGTCCCCACCACTGTATAAACCTAGGCATGGTGGTGCATGCCTACAGTCCCAGCACGTGGGTGGATGGAGGGGGATCAGAAGCTCAGGGTCACTTTACAGTTTGAGGCCAGCCTTAGCTACAAGAGGCCTTGCCAAAAATAAAAGAGGCAACAGAGTTTTATCAATCATGGGCCAAGCAAAACACCAGGCCACTCAGCACTCATGACGACCCTTCGGGATGGGTGCTGTGATTTATCTAAGTGTGTTGTAACAAACAGTCTTTGCAGAGGCACAGAGCAACTTGCTGTGGGTTACAGCTTGTAAGCAGCAGCCCAGGAGTCTGAACTCAGTCATTTCCATTCCAGAGATGGTGACGACTTCACTGGAAAAGGTGATAGAAGTCACCTAACCCCTCCCACCTTGGGGAATCCTGCAGGACCTGGGCAACTGTGGTATATCTCCTGAAGAAAGGAGAGGCCCCACCTTTCCACGCCGCACAGCCCCAGGGCGCCCTCTGCTGGGCATAGGAGGGTCAGCGGGTTCTTTTAAGAAGCAGATGCAGAGCAGGGTTGAGTCTCTGTAGTTTTTGTGTATTTGTTTGTTTTTGATGGCTGGGAACCATATGGCCCTTGTCAAAGGTGTGCCGAGAGGCTGGCTGCAGACCAGTCCCATTGTGGAGCTTCCAGGCCATGACTGTGGCCTGCACAAGATCCAACTCCCTCAGCGCGTCCCTCATGGATCCTGGCTCTTCTTTCCTGAAGGCCTGTTGGTCCCAAGTCTGTAGCACAACAGTGCAAGGGCTACAGGGACAGTGTGGAGAGAGCTTGTCACGGGATCTGGGACCTAGTCACAGCACTGCCAGGTGGGCAAGGTGTACCGAGTGAATCAGAGCAGTCACTGGTCAGCGCTGTCTGCGGAGTGCTGGGCACTGAGGCTAGATACTCACTGACTGGCTCTAGGAGCCTCAAGGACATGTCAGTAAAGGTGGGTCAGTGTGGACAGAGGCGTGAGAAGGGCGTGGGGGTCCTGGGACAGGCATCTTGATGACTTTGGACCTGAACCTATCACTATGTGGACCTCGATGAACGAAGGCAGACAGCGCTCTGCCTATGCTCTAAAAAGCAAGAGCAGTACAGGTTTCAGGACCCCTGTCCAATGAACCGAGGCTGTCCTAGGCCCTTTAGAAGAGGTTAGAGGCATTATGAAGGACAACCCATACTCTATTGCATCTGCCTCACAACTGTATTTGGACCAGAGTCAAGGCAGGACCAGTGAATACCACAGGACGAGGGCAATACAACAAAGAAATGAAGTTCATGGAGCATCCACATGGGATGCCCTCGGTCCTCCCTGCATCAGATCCCACCTCCTCACCCCACAGGCTGACCACAGACAGGAGACTCAACCTCCTCTGTCCAGTGTGTCCACTCCTCCTGCTCTTCCCATCTCTAAAGTTCTCTTCCTGGGGACAGAGAACTGCCGTGCACATCTGCTCTCTCCCAAGCCTCTGCAGAAGCCTTCTGATGACTGGCGATGCTCCCCGCTCCCCGCTGCCTGGGTCAGAGGCTTATATGTGTGTCAGGCAGGGCTGGGGCGGGCACTGTGACAGGGCATGGGCTTAACTGTCATAGAAGTCCACGTGGGCTCCAGATTGGAAGGTGTCCTTTTGCAGCAAGCTCAGCAGTTTCTGGGCTGAAGTCCCACAATCCACCAGCTCCCCGTCCGACTTCAGCTTCTGCAGTCTGCTCCTTAACTCTGGGTCCACGGAGGTTTCCCGAGCCAACTGTTGCATGTCAGTGTCCAGGGGACCTGGTGGGAGGAAAGCAGGAGACAGGAACAGAGGGTGTAGGCCCCTCTGTGCGTGGAGAGCAGAGCTGAGTCACGACTGGCCAGGGTTCTATTTCGTTGCCTGTTAACCTTTGCTTTTTTTCTGGTATGTTCTCTCTGCATTCTTGACCCTCGGGATCCTCCTACCTTAGTCCTCCGTGCTTGGATGGCGGGTGAGGACTGTCAGACCGCAGTATGACTGAGCTTTGGGTTCAAAGCTAAAGTCTATTAAGCACGGTGTAAAATCGAGCTCATTATCTCTTGTAACACCTCTCCCTGACGTTCCCAGTATACTAACAGATTAGTAACCCTGCAGGGTCCCCACTCCCCCTGCAGCCAACCAGAGACCAGGTGGGACCTTTGCCATCTTCAAACCTTGACAACAGGTCCATGGCAACCTTGCTATTCTCCTTATTTCTCCTCTTATCCCCTTATGAATTCATCTGGAGGCACTTTGCTGGGCCTACACAGCTTTCCCAAACCCCTAGATTTCCCGCTCAGTTGCTATAGTGCTTGCTGTACAAGCATGAGAACCTGAGTTCAAATCCCCAGTAAAAAGCTAAGTGTAGGGGATTAGAGAGATAGGTGGCTCCCTGCAAAGAGCATTTGTTGTTCTTATAAAGAACTGGGGTTTCAATTCCAGTACCAATATAGCAACTATCACGTGTAACTCCAGCTAATTGGGATATGGCGCCCTCAGCTGGCCTCTGCAGGTACTACATGCATGTGATAAGCATAGACATTCAACCAACCCCCCCAACTCCACCCCCACCCCCCCCACAAAGGTCTGTCACCTTCTAACAAGGTCTTGTCACTTCTACTTTCATTGCTGAAAAATGTCTTCAGCCTGCTAATGGAATTGTGAAGCCTCCCAAACTTTAATGGTGTTTTAGGGGCAGAAAAATCATGGACCACAAGGATTCAAAGAGCACTTTGCTGACATGTGAATATCCTCTAGCCTGATCCTCCCCTGTTCCTCTTGCTCTCTCTTGTGTTTTGAGACACTCTCTTGTAGCCCATGCTGGCCTCTAACTTGCTGTGTAGCCAGGGTTGACTTTGAACGTCTGCTCACACCCCTCAAGTACTCTACCATGTCCAGTTTTATCTCCTTGAGCACCACTGGGCGAGGCTCGCTATCTTCCCAAACAGACATTTCTGTCTTTGGTCACCTGTTAGAACATTCTTTCAGAGACTGAAATAAAAATTAGGTTGGCCCCTGCTTGACTTCAGTCTCTGTGGGGAGCTTCTTGGTTTCTCCATGAAAGTAGGGGTAGCCTTCAGAGAGCTAAGTTAGCTCTGGGCCCTTGTGGAACTGTCTCCCCTCCTGGCTGTTTACAAATGAGCACTGCTGTCTGAAGGAGCCTAGGCTGAGCTCAGAGCAGGAGAGATGGATATTGGAGCAAGAAATAGCTTGTATGTGTGTATAGGGCAGGAGCTAGATAATCTGAGGAGATGCAGTACAGATCGAGAAGTTAGAAGCAAGCTTGGATCCTGGTCCTGCCTCCCTCCAGTGTTAGACAAACCATTTTGCGCCTGTGTCTCCAGGATCCTGTCCTAGTTCAAAGCGGTACAGACAATTGGATTTCACCCCTTAGTTTCTCACACATTCTGTCACACATTGCTACCTTCTAAGCACAGAAATCACAAGTTTAGAAGAAAGGCACAGTGGCATCTTGGCTGCTGGGACTCAGAAGACCTGATACCCTTAAATGCCCAGAAGAACAGGGGCCCCATCTTCTTCATGCCCACACCCTTTCTGCATTCCATTCAGTGTGCAAGCTCAGCCCACCACTCAGCAATATCTCTTTGCTTGTCTTTGAACATTCAATGTGTCCATCCTCCGTACAGCTTTACTGGGTGCTGGGCATACATGGAGGAATAGTAAGTGTCCCTTGTGGGACAAAAGCAGACAGTTAAACATAGAAAGGTATTTTGTTTTTTAGTTTTAGCCTTAATTCATTTTTGTGTGTATGGATGTTTTACCCCACCTGCTAATCAGACAACTCCTGAGGCTGAGTACCTCTGCCCCTGACTGCTCCAACTCCTTGGAAGTCTGTGTTTTCTTGTAAAGTGAGGAGTCATGACTGGAGGCGAGGGGCCCTATAGTCTTTGGATTCCTAACTGAGAATATAGATCAGGTTCCCAGAAAGGTGCCAGCTAGGTCTGGAGACAGCAGTGTCAGGTCCCCCACCTACCTGGGGCATAGCTCAGCACCCTCACACTGGGCTCCTCAACGGCCAGGACCTGGTATAACATGTCTTGGGCAGCCTTCCCGGCACAGTACAGACCCCAGCCCTTGAAGGGCTGCAGGGCACACAGAGATGAGACGTTCACCCCAGTCCTGCTCAGGCCAGGGCTATCCGGAAAGGCATTCAAGGTGCCGGAGGTCAAGCAGAGCATGGAGCTCAGGTTCAGAGCTCAGTAGTTGTTCACCTCAGCCAGGTCCTTCACGTTCAGGAAACCTTTGGAAACATCCCCAAGAGTGCCTGAAAAAAACAGGACCAAAGACATAACACGACAATTGGGGCGCTCTTCACCCTCAGCCTTCCACAGTTCCTCCCAGAGCCACTTGCTATCCCTCTGCCCCAGCTCTGCACACACCCCTAGTGCAAGCTAAGAATACACCTGGTGCTCTTCAGTAAAGCAGAGGGATTTGTACAAAAAGGCTTCACTCACACGCCCGCCAGGGGGCACTGTCACCGTTCAGTGATGGTATATCCTCTTCTCTTGGACTTTGGTGGACTTGCCCTCTACATACTCAAATGGTGGTGAAGTGAGAACTGGCAGCCCTGGTCTGCTCGGGAGTCTCACCTGGGTGTACTGCAGCCCCTCAGGCCTAGGGAGCTCGCGCACCGCGCTCAGCAACTACTGCACCCCGGCCTCGGTGCCCAGATCGGCGGCTGCCAACATCACTGGCAGGTCAGGCTGCTGCGCGCCCAGCTCCTCCTTCAGTTGCTGCAGAGCTGAGTCACTGCGCGCGCTTAGGAGCAGCACTGATCTGGGTGACAGCAACTGGGCCAGCTGCGGAGCCAGTGCCCTGCCGAAGCCCCGGGAGGCCCCGGGAGGCCTGGTCAGCATGCACACAGCGCAGCCCAGCCTGCCTCCCTCCATGCCTGGAACTCAGCCTCATGAACAGCTACTTAACCAGTATGGGACGGAGCTTATCCTTGGCTTTGGACAGTTTGGGTCATCATCCACTGGTGTCTGGATGAAAAAAAAATGACCAATAGCCAGGGAGCTGTGGCTCCGCAGGAAATCCCAGTGCCCTTCCCAGTGCTTCTGAGTTCACCTTGCGTGCCCCTAGCACAAGCTCAGCCCCTCTCTGGGAGGCTGTTCGTATTTTCCACCCTGTTCCGGGATTAGCTTCTTCCTCAGGGTTGGTTTGTCTTCATCCATACAGGACATACTAGTTAGCGGCCAGTGACAGCCTAGGATGAAGTCCTTGCCTGTGTAGAGTGTGGTCCCCTTGCACTCTGATCAACAGAAGCCTTCTCTGGAAGAACACGGCAGTTCCCCCAGTTGATGCTAGGCAGACACAACCAGAAAAGGAAGAGCATATACAGGGGGAAGAGAAAGGCTGAGAATCACGACAATCTCATGAACAAGACCCATCTTTAGTGAAAACACTTGGTTCCTTGGGACCTGTATACAGCAATCTTATCCTGTAACCTGGGTCATGCACCCCACAGACCGCTTTATAATTTCAAATGGTAAAGAAAAATTCCCAGCACTCTGGAGATGTTGTAGGAGAATAAGGATTGCAAGACATAGAGATTGCTTTGGCCCATCTGTAGTGTGAGGTGAGCTAGAGTTCATTGGAACCACAGACAGGCAGGCTAGCGGCTAGGCCCTCTTTATTTCAGAAAGTTCAAGTGCTGGGACTTGTCTGTTAGCCAGTGTGGACAGGGAAAGAAACCAGCAATCACAAGGGACCACTCTCAAGTCCCAATTTTTTGGCCCTGCACTAGTCAGAAACTGATGTCATCCTGCCCCCTTGTGGTGACTCTGTAGCAGCACCCTGTCAGTGCACGTGGTTTGCTGAGGTCCCTGCTTCAATTCATATCAACAATGCAGGTGGGGGGAACTTGCACTGGTACACCTACCTAACATGATTTTGTCCTTCCTTTTTTCCATACATTCCATAATAAAGGAACAAAATTCCTCTCATCCCCGGGCTGCCTGGGAATGTCCCTGAAGAAGTTGCATAGACTCACTGCTTGCTGTTCCTGGCCCTCAGGTCTTAATCAGAGTTGGCTGGGCTGCAAGTCAAGAGTGTGACGTCTGCAGCCTGGGAGGGACTGAGAAGCTCAAGAAGGCTGGGACGGTGACTCTTTCTGTGCATACAGTGCCTGCTTCCCATGTGAGATCTGAGTTTATTCCCCAGAATGCAAGAAGAGTCAGAATGTTGGATGAAGCTTGTCACCTGGCACGTTGAGATGGAGACAGATACAACTCCCCTTTATTTCATGGCTTTTTGAGACAGTGTTTCTATATTGAGCCCTGACTATCCTAGCACTCAGTCTGTAGACCAGGCTGGCCCAGATGTCACCGAGCTCCCCCTCTTCTTCCTCCTGATTAAAGGCAGGTGCCACCACCATCCAGCTAGACAGGTGCATTTCAACCTTGATGGTCTTGAGAATGCCTGCATCCAAAAGTCCAGACGTTCAGCACCTGTGAACTAACATTTGAGCCTGACGTACATGTGTAGACATGCACTATGCACACATAAAGTTGAGCATACATATGCATGTACACAAGGACACATATAGACAAGAACACAAGTAGAACATATCATGTGTGAGTGCACATGCCTGCATCCTAAAAACAGTGTTGAAGAGGTCCACAGTCGACGTAAGCCCCAGGTAGCCCTTTGGAAGGCCTGACCTCCTCTCTGCAGGAGCATCCTGGTGGGTAAGACTTAGGAGAATCAGGCAGGGTGATAAGGCTGAGAACTCCTGGGAGTTCTTTAATGGATGCTGGATGGTTTGGGGACTCTTATGACTACTGAGGAGATTCCAACTGGTGGCCTGGCAATGTGATCGCAGCTTTGTTAGCACTGTGGGTCACCTGGAGGGAGGTCTCACTTCCATGCAGCATGGGACCAGGCACCTCTCAGAAGCCAAGGCAGATGGCCCTGCCCTGGGGAGAAAAGAAGGGCACCTGGATCAGTTCTAACATTAACCTCCCACACCCCTTAATTGTGGTAAAACGTCTTCTATACTGGAAATAAAATCACATTGTTGGATGAGCTTTTTTTGCTATGTTATTGTTTTCTTTATTTAGATTTAAAAAAGTTTTATTGGTTCTTTGTGAACTTCATCATGTACCCTAATCCCACTCACCTCTCCTTCCCCTCCCTCGTACCTGCCCTCCATCCTTGCATCCTTTCTCTGCAACAGAGATAAAAAATCTTGTGGAAGCCATAGTGTGCCCATGTGCCCATAAGATTCCCTTTTGTCCACATTTCTTTGCTTGTAAATGTTCATTGTAATGACTCATGGGTCCAGCATGAAGCCTCTGGCTTCTGCTACTCTATCAATATGGAACCTCGCTGGGACTCCTCTTGGACATGCTGCTCTTGCCCTGAGTCATGGAGATCCTGTAGTTTTGGATCTGTAGAACCAGCCTCTTAGTGCACTCCAGCAGTTCAGTGATGCTGTGATGTAGATGTTGGGGTGGACCAACTGAAAGCCCTGCATCTGGGCCTGAGAGGCTCAGAGATGGTCAGCCTGCTGGATCTCCTGCTCTGATGCCCGTGTGGTCAGCTCACCCTCAAGCCCCACAACCGGTGCCACTTCTACCCTGCTGCCCAGGTGAGGTGCAGGGACTGCCCTCCTGAGTGCTGCAGCCAGTTAGGGACATGGCCACTTCTCCCACTCAGAATCCCGGGGCCAGCTTTCTTGTCTGCCATAGATGGTGAGGGAGGGGAGGAGGGTGTGGAGGGTGTCTCTGCCTCTTACTTGCCGGTGTCCAGCAGACAAGAAGCAGGGACAGATCACCAGCATCCTACCAGGCAAGGTGGCAAGACCTACTCTCCTGAGTGCTGCAGCAGATGGGAGGGTTGGGGAGGGGCAGGGACAGCTCCCCTGCTCTCATGACCTCATGGAGCCAACTCTCCTCCTGCCTCCATGCTGAGAGCGAATGCAAGGGAAGGGGATCTCTCCCTTGCTGTGCCAATGTACAGCAGATAAGAAGCAGCCATGCTCATGCCCTCTGGGCCACATCACCCACAGTCCCCACATCTAGGGCCAGCTCTACTGTGCTTCCCAGGTGAGGTGAAGGTCTTGCTTTTCCAAGTACTGCATCTGGTGAAGGACAGAGCCAGCTCTCCTGCTCACACGACCCCAGGGCCAGGGGATTCTGCAGATGAGGAGGGACAAGTATGGTGGGGTGTACCTCTCTCTCATCCACTCCACCACAGAGACACTTGTGGTAGGGCCAGCTCTACCATGCTAGCATCCTCAGGACCCTGCAATGTTTGGGCCCCTGAGTACTGTGGCTGGCTCTGGGCAGGGTCAGCTCTCCTGCTCTCAGACCTCTGGGGTCAGCTCTCTCAGAATGCCTAGGTGAAGGGTGGGGCTAAGTCTGTACAGCCCTCAGACATCAACATGTCCCTAGTAGCAGGTCAGACCAGGGACATCCGCCTGCCCTTTGGTAGTGACAGATCACGAACAAAGTGAGTTTTCTTCTACATTCCTATGTTTCAGTTTAGATATTTTTGTTTTCTGGACTTAAACGAACTCTCTCTTCCTGTCCTTTCTTGGTTTGAAGTATGATTGGGGGAACTTTTATTTTCATTGTTAATTAGATTATTTTTACTCAGTTTAAAAATGTCATATTTTACATATTTACATTCCTTTCACTAATTTGGAACATTAGTTTATATTAACTACACAACATGAGCAGTCTCACAGTGACATTTCCATGCATGTACGTGGAGAACTTTGACCATATTCCCCTGATCATACGGCCTCTTCCCTGCCCCTTCTAAGTCCCTCTGTGTTTCCCTTTTTGTTCAGACACTTACTTTCCAAGACCAGGCCAAGTCACATCAAATCCTCCCATTCAAAGGACTGACAGACCATACTGGATGGTCTCTTAAGGAAGGACGCCGATGTGATTCCCTGCATTAGCAGAAAGCCTCCTCTTATCTTAGAATCTTTCTAGCAGTTCAGAAGTCACGACTCCATGCAAGGACCAAAGGCAATGCTCAGTATCATCTTCTGAAGCTATCGATGGAGATAGGCAGCTGAAGAGAGTTCAAGGAAAGGATGAATGTAAGTCTAAAGGGAGCCAGGTTTGTACTCCAGGAAGAGCTTTTGATGGTGGGACACAGCAGACCATGACCCTGACCTACTCAGGTCCCTCCGTCTGCTGCTGTCATCCGTGGGGTATCCTCTGTCTTAAGGAGGCAAATGTGACACTAAAGCTAGTGTGTTACAGGCACAGGAGGTGGGGGCAGTAATGATATTAAAGCCAAGGATCAAGCCTGTGCCCTTCAGTTCTGCAGGCCAAAGAACTTAAAGAACATGTCCAGGGGCAGAAACGGCCTAGTGCTGGAATGACTGCCAAGCACTCCACAGACCCCCCTCGAAACACCTGTCCCTTTGGAAAAACGGGATGGGGGGGGTCTTTTTACTGATAAGTCTCTCCAAATTTCCAAGTCAGGCTTGAGTAGAACTCGTTCCTCCAATCCCAGTCTTTTCTTGTGTTAGTGGAGAGGCAGTGTGGAGCAGAACCTTCATGGTCCAGCAACTAAGCCCCTTTCAGGTTCCTTCCTGTCTTCCAAGGTGTTGCTGAGGAGGGAGGGTTTATGCTCTGGGACTTTCAAAAATCAAATACCTGATTAGAGAACTGGCAAGTAGGACTTTGGTACCCACTCTAGACCTGTGTCTTTCTTTCATTGTGTGAAGGTTAGCTTGTTAGACTTGCTGGCCAGTGCTTAGTGTGGAATGTGGAGACAGGTGCTGCCTCCAGGTGACGATGAACATTTTATTTAGAGAGAACGTCCTCCTTGACCTCTGCTAAACTGCAGTCCAGTGCCTTTGGCATCTGTCATGTAGCTGGTTCTGAGTGGGTCCTGAGAGGTCCCTTTAATGTGTAAAACCGATGACCTCTGGTGGGAGGTGACGGCAGCTTATCTTCAAGTGCATGGAAATGGCTGACCATGGCCCTCACACCTCAGTCACTGATGTCACACTCACTTGTGTTTATGCCCCTGTCTAACATTGACCATTAATTTTTTAAGCATTGGAAATGAAGATTATCGAGAAAACAAAACAGACCTTTCTGCTCTTTTGTTATCATTTGCTTTTGGTTTCTTGAGACAGGGTCTCCTGGAGCACAGGCTGCCCTCACCATCACTGTGTAGCCAAATATGCCCTGAATGCTGATCCTCCTGGCTCCACTTTCATAAATTTTATAATTACCATGGGCTCATCTTTATGAGACTCTCCTGGCTTTCACTTTGTCTAATGTCTCTCAGCTGACCCTGGAGGACTCTCCTCAGGCTGGCCACAGCTAAGTTGATCATGTCTAGATGTGTGATGTGCTGTCTGTGTCCTGAAAACTCCCTCTTCAAACTTCAACCCCAACACAAAAGTAGTAACGTTTAGTGACTCACGTTCATTAGAGACTTGCTACAGAGCAGAACGTGTGGCCTTTAGAAAGGGCTTGATAGACTGATTTCATGCTTTTTCTTGACTATCTGGGAATACATACACAGTACTAGTTAGAGTTAGAAAACAGCCCGGTGACACAATCTATCTGTAGGTCTCTTGCTTTTGCCGTGCCAGCATCCAGATGCACATAACATAACTGGGTTTTTAAAGAAACCAAAACTCCCACTACAACTACATGTAGTTCCACTTCTAGGGAACTGATGCCCCTTTGTGACCTTCAGAGGTCATATAAATAAGATCGTATAGAATAATTTTTACCACTATTTTATGTTACATGTAGTACCTTGGAGTATGCTGTATGGGTGCCCTTAGAGGGCAGAGGTGGAGGCTATCCTGGAGCTGGAGTTGGGGAATTGACCTGGGTCCTGAGAACCAAATGCAGGTCCTTTGCAGGAGTAGCAGACCTTCCAGACTCCAGAGCCAGCTCCCCAGCCTGGACACTGTGGGTTTTTCTGTATCTCTTGTCTTATCCACATCTCTTTAACCTAATTTCCTGTGCCTTTGCTCACAGTGGGTGGTAAGATCAGCTGAGCAGACGGTTGTCCTTTCCACTGAGCAGTTCCTAGTGTCCGTGATACTTTGTGTTGTTCTTTCAGTTTGCAGTTGGTCCCTGTCATCCTATGTCAGTTTGTGTCCTACTCCTTTGAAAGGTGCTCTTTTCCTTCTCTTCCCAAGCATTCAAAGACCTCATTTGGTTGTCTGACATATTTCTGACCTTTATATTCTTGTCCTTTTGATGTAGGAATTTGTAGCTATAAACATTCTTTTGGCCCTGATGTTAATTTTTTTTTTCTCATTGCAAGTTTGGTTCTATTCGTATCAGGGAGGGCAGGATCATGGAGCAGGCCCTGAGGCCTGCTACTCTACCAAGGCGAACTTCACCGTGACTGGAAGATGATGATAATCCTGGGCAAAGGGAACTTTTCATTGGGCAAACTGGCCCACCATGTGTGCACACATCGACCTGAGTGGCTGTAAAACTTCTCAGGAACACCAAGAAGTATGCCTTGCTTATCACAAGGAAGTCAGCATTAGAAAGTCCCTTACCCATCCTAACATTATCAAGTTGTTTCATGTGTCCAGATGAGAGAGACCTCCTACCTGGTGATGGAGCATGCCTCAGAGGCAAGGCTACTATACCGCATCTATAAGTGAGACTCTTTAGAGGACAGGGGGCTTGATGGATGTGTGCCCAGATTCTACAAGCAGTGCAGTACTGCCATGACTATCACATTACCCATAGAGACAAAAGATCAGCAACATTTTGATCATCTGCAGTAGAAAAACTGAGCTGTGCAAGTTTGGCCAGCCTGCATAGTGATTTCTGGGTAGAAGCTGGTGGATTTCTGTGGCACGCTACCCTACTGTGCCCTGGAATTCTTTGAAGCTGAGGAATATGAGGGCTGCTCTGTTGATATTGGGAATTTAGGGGTCCTCCTCTTCCTCATGGTGGCCAGGTACTTGCCTTTCTGAGGCAGGTCTTTTGAGGTGAGGTGGCGGATCATTGCTGCAAACTTCAGTATTCCTCGTCATGTTCTCATGAAATTTTCAATGTCATTGTCAAGATGCTAATGACCAATCCCAGCAGGAGGCCCACCATCCACCAAATCATGACATACTCCTTGATCAGGGACAGTGAGGCACGCTTACAATCTACTTCCACAGAGAGTTACCCAGGCACCCCGAAGCCTAGCATTGTCAGTCCCATGAGAGTCATGGGATATAAGCCTGAAGAATTCAAGTCTCTGAGAGAGCAAAAATCCAATGAGGTGATGGCAACCTACCTGACTCTACAACACCAGTCACCCAGGGGAGACTGCTCCCACCACCAAGAGAAAGCCTTGAAATGCGTGCATCCAGCCTGGAAGATCTTCACTCCTTCCCTGCTTCCTAAGGAGAGCTTCTGAGCCTCTTCTCTCCACCTTCACCTTCTCCTCACCTCCATCTAAGCTCCAGAAGGAGGAGATGAATTCCAGGCAGGGTGCAGAAGGCGTGCTCTGTGTTGACAGTCAAAGAGGACCCAGCCTCCCCAGCTCTCCCACCTGAACTGTCCTGTGACTGACTCCCTCATGGGCAGCAGGTTGGAAGTCAGTGAGAATGTCTTACAGCCCAAGATTGTGTTATATGGTAGCCTGAGTGCACGTGTCCAACCAACTTGATTTCTATATTCTTCCCTTCTTGACCAGACAAGAATGAGTCTACAGTTGACACAAACAGGAACATGTCCTCCTGCAGTCTCCAAGAATTGCTCTGGGGATCCCTGCCAGCAGCTAAGAGTGTAACCCCCATAGGGTTCTCTTATGGGGATACCTTACAGAAAGAGACCCTCATGGAGGAAAAGACTATCATACAGAAAGAGGCCATTAGATGGGAAGAGACCATCATTCAGGAAATGGCTATCATTCAGGAAGAGACCATTAATGGCGAGTCTCAGGAAGCATGCCCAGCTTCCTTTGGTAACCAGCGTCACCACTGGAAGGGGGTGAAGAAGACAATCATGAACTGCCTCAGAAACCTGTGCTGCTCCCTAACACTACCAAGGAGAATCAAGTCCTCCTGTAAGAACTTGGCTCTGAGGAAAGTGGATCATGGAGTCACCCACAGGACTAGGTCCTCATTCATTTTATCCATACTCCCTCTTGTCCTTTGTGATGAATGAGGAGTGTGCACATTTGTGGCACACTCAGGGACTTAACTGTCACTTCAGAAAGCCCAATCCCATAGAAACCCCCGAAGGGCTACCTCACACCTGTAGAGCCAGAAGAGGACTGCAGAGATGCTGTTCAAAGCAGAAGGTGGAGGTGGTGGGGACCATGGCCAAAGGAAGCAGTGAGTCCTTGGAGAAGCAGCGGGGTGCTATGGCACTGAGGGCCAGCCAAGTAAATCCTGTGTGTTTCAAAGTCACTAAGAGCCTCCTCCTGTGTGTTTCTGCTTTGAACTCCTGAAGAGGACCAGTTCCAGCTACATGGCTGGGGGTCAGCCTGGCTGCGAACTGGACAGTCCCTCAGGGCAGCCAGGACAGATGCCCAGCAGCCAGTGTGGTCACAGGCTCCTCCTGCACAAGAAGAGCTGTCCACCTCAGCACAGACCTGTCCAGGTAAAATCCCAGGCAGGAAGGGCTGGTTTTCACTGGGTCTTGCTCAGAGGAGAGGGCTGAGATGCAAAAGTGCCCTAAAGCTGTATGTGGAACAGGAGCCCCAGGAGCTCCCCCTCAGCCTGGGTAAACAGGGAGCAAAGGACAGCTATACACGTCCAATCATGTTCTATGGGATGCGACTGTCCTGTGTTCCCTGTTTCTTGCAGGAAACATGGTCTTGTTCAGGAGTTAGCCTTCTCTCCCCAGAGAAGTCTCACTAGTCAGCCTGTCCCACCAGCCCCAAAATGGGTTCCCAGGTTGAGAATGAGGCCTGCAAGTGCCCACGTGGGACTCTATTACCCAGCAGTCTCTTGCTAACCTTTTACAAGACCCCTACCCCAACCCCACAAAAGCCATCACACGTTACATTACTTGAGTCCTCAGACCCACCTCAGAGCAAACATATGAAAACCACAGCTGTGGAGTGACTCCAGGGGCAGCTGTGCCCTCTCTCCACCAATTCTGCCCTCAAGTTACTCACCTCCGGCCTCTCTCTGCCTGTTCCTTCAATGCCACCATTCACATTGGCAACATAATTCCTCACCACCACCACCACGTGCCACACCGTGAGGGAGTGATAGTTACCGTGATCATGTTCAAGCTAGAGACCCTCATGATGGGGCAGCAACCTGATGTGGCCCTGTCTGCTGACAACTTCGGGCCTCTACCCGGAGTCTGCACTCAGCTGCACAAATCCAGAGAGTTGCTTGAATTTCTCTGTGTATTTGCATATTACTTGCTCTTGCCCAAGTAAGCAGACTTGCACATCCTTTGAGAGAGCTTCTGGGAAGCTTTCCCTGTCCCTCCCACTGTCACATTGGTAAGATGTCATCTCCTGTGTTCTTTCTCCCTGGACTGTGCCAACATCTGTCACAGCATGAGGCACACAGAAGCCAGTGTAACTGACATGAATGGTCCCTCCAACAAATGTCTCCCCAATTTGAACACAGGACAAGGTTCCTGGCATAGTATCCTGCTGGGACATCTGCTGAGTTCAACATACTGTCCCTCTGGTATCCTGCCTCTGTGAGAACATTATTTCTTACCTACACTGTCCCCTGAATAACACTAAGTTCTCTTAGGACAGACAACTTTTTTCCTGCATAATCTGAGAAGAAAGGTGTGTTCTATTCCACTCTGGCAGGAAGAGCACATAGGACCCCATGCTCCGCAACCCATAATGCACAGCTCTGGGAAAGTTCCTTTCATGGGTTCTGTGCTGGCTTCAGCCACTGGACCAGGCTAACTAAGCAGACAGAACCAAGGAGGACTTCATGGGGGCTCTGAACGGCCTGGGTTGGAGAGCGGCCTCACATCCTGATGATTCCTTGCCATCCATACTCTGGAACATGGAACCCCTGGTGAGGTTCTCTCTGTCTCTGTCTCTGTCTCTTCTTGTACATGAACACCTTCCAGTCAGGTAGGTCTCCCGTGCTCATTCCTAAACTGGGCTCCTAGGGGTTCATGTAACACTGAAGACGGCCTTAGGTGGCAAACACAAAACACAAACATAAAACCAAAAATCACAATTGATGGAAATAGATACATGAAATTAAAAACCACTCTGCCCTGTCAAGAATCAAAAGTTCAAGGCCAGTGTAGGCAATAGTAAGTTCCAGGCTGAGTGGAATTCTGTCTGAAAAAGGACATACACATTCTAAATATTTTGAACTATCAGATCTAGGGAGACAGGTGTTGGATAAAGTGTCACAATACAACAAAAGGACCCAGTGAAATCCAGACAAGGAAGCATCCTTGTGTCAAGAGAGGCAGAAGTGGGAGCTTGCTGGCTGGAGATCACTGGCATACCCTGTCTCAAAAATTAAGGTGGAAAAGCATTTGATGAATATTCCTGTCTTACATGTGTGAGGACAAATAGATGTACACACACACACACACACACACACACACACACACACGCACACGGGGGGAGAGAGAGAGAGAGAGAGAGAGAGAGAGAGAGAGAGAGAGAGAGAGAGAGAGAGAGAGAGAGAGAGAGAGAGAGAGAGAGAGACCTCTGTGGTCATGTATGCATCAAGCACAATTCTGTCCTTATAGCGGTATCTAGAGTCACCCTTTCCTCCTCACTATGGACAGTCTAAACTTTATTCTCAAGTCCTTTCTTTTCTTTGCCAGTGAACATGGAGTTAATTCCTGTGGTGACATAACCATCAGGTCTTTCTACTTTTCTACCGAGGAATCATTTATTTCTCTCTTGTCTTGTTTTGAATCCAGTTTTCTGTGTGCAGTCCAAGGCACCAAGGATTGTTGATCCTTCTACTCTCTGCCAACTGATGTAGGGGAGAGAGCTTTAATGGTCTTTTCACAAATTCTATGTAGCTGTGGATTACCTGGCGTTTTGAGTTCTCTGCCTCCCCCTACCAAATGTAGGGATTACAAGATTTACTTACGAAGCCTGGTTCACTTGGTTTTGGGGAAGAAACCCAGGGCTTCCTGCCTGCTGGGCAAGAGCTGTTCCTACTGAGGAGTCACACCTGTAGGAGAGGCTAGCCTGGCACTCTCTGTAGCTGAGGTTGCCCTTGAATTCTCCATCCTCCTGCCTCCACAGTCCTTTTATGGAGTTACAGGTCGACACCACTGACCCTGCCTTTTCTTCTTTCCTTCCTTTCCAGATGACTTCTTTTTCCTACTGAGAATATGTCCAAGTACTACAGGTCTGAGCTGTAGCCGGACTTCCCTCTTCTGAAGCTGCCGAGCTGTGAGCTGGTGGGGGGAGGGAAAGGAGGCTGTCTCCAGTCCCATGCCATCTCAAGGAAGCTCAGGTCAGCATGCAGCAGTTTACAGGACTGTCCCTGGTGTATGGAGGTAGCTTTGCAGATGTGTTCTGATCTAACTTCTCCATGCAGCACCATGGACAGAAGAGAAGGCACAAGCCACTACAAGCCTGAGCTCAAACTTGAATAGGATGATGGGGTCTCAAGCCCACTGTTTGCATGTTTAATCCCCTCACCCCTTGAGCGATCTCACCTGCCTCATGTTAAGCCATGTCTAGGGAGTTTGTGGTATTTCTTAAAACTAAATATCAGAGCTAGAATGAAGGGTTTTGCCTGTAATCTCAGGACTCTGGACACTTAGGCTGGAGTCAAGGCCTGTCTGGACTATATGGGGAGAAGTAGTCTAGCTTTGGCGGCAGTGTGAGACTTTAAAATCAACAACAGGTCTAGTGCTATAGCACGGTGAACCTAGCATCAAGGAGTCCCTGGGTCCTTGGCCAGCATTAAATCAAATCAGATGGTTCATGGCTAGAATCCTAGGAACAGTCATCTAGAATGCCAGTCTAGAATGCATGACAATCTCCTTAAAAACAACTCCCCCCTCCCCTGCCCCAAAATCTTATGCCCAAACCTGAGAAAAGTGACGCAGTGGCTCACAAGGACCACATGTTCCCTGTGAAACAGAAGTCCTCTCTGTTGGAGAGAAGAAAACCGGGCATCCACATGTGCAGTAATTATTTCCTGTGACTCACATCTGTTCCTCCCCTGTACACAGCAGAGAGGAGCTGTGAAGTAAGTACTCTCTGCTGGCCCTGTGGGAGGCATTGAGGATCTGTGCAGTCAGTGCTCCCTGCTGGCCCTGTGGGAAACAATAAGGACGAATACATTCAGTGCTCCCTAATAGTCCCTTGGGAGGAAATGGGTAGGAAGGTTTGGAGAGCATAGAAACACCAACCTTTGCCAATAAGGAAGGCAGGAAGGTTGCTGGCAGTCATGCAACCAGTCAGAAACTGATGTTCTACTGCCCCCTAGTGGCTGTTCTACAGTAGCACCATGTCCGTGCACCTGGTTTGCTGGGGTCCCTGCTTCAACTCATTCCAACAATGGGTGGGAGTGGGGGTGGGTGATGGGTGGGTGGGGATAGGGAGGTGTGGCTGGTGGGAGGGGTAAGGGGGAGTGCATTGGCACACCTTCCTAACATGATATTGTGATATTGTCCTTCCTTTTTCTCATGCACACCATAGTAAAGGAACAAAATTCCCTTCATCACCGGGCTGCCTGGGAATGTCCCTGAAGAAGTTGCATAGACTCACTGCTTGCTGTTCCTGGCCCTCAGGTCTTAATCAGAGTTGGCTGGGCTGCAAGTCAAGAGTGTGACATCTTCAGCCTGGGAGGGACTGAGAAGCTCAGGAAGGCTGGGACGGTGACTCTTTCTGTGCATACAGTGCCTGCTTCCCATGTGAGATCTGAGTTTATTCCCCAGAACGCAGGAAGAACCAGCATGTTGGATGAAGTTTGTCACCTGGCACTTGGACATTGAGACAGATACACCTCACTTTTGGGGGTTGTTTTTTGAGACAGTGTTTCTATATTGAGCCCTGACTATCCTAGAACTCAATCTGTAGACCAGGCTGGCCCAGATGTCACCGAGCTCCCCTCTTCTTCCTCCTGATTAAAGGCAGGTGCCACCACCATCCAGCTAGACAGGTGCATTTCAACCTTGATGGTCTTGAGAATGCCTGCATCCAAAAGTCCAGGCCTTCAGCACCTGTGAACTGACATTTGAGCCTGATGTGCATGTGTAGACGTGCACTATGCACACATAAAGTTGAGCACACATATGCATGTACACAAGGACACATATAGACAAGAGCACAAGTAAAACATATGTGTGAGTGCACATACCAGCATCCTAAAAACAGTGTTGAAGAGGTCCACAGTCGACGTAAGCCCCAGGTAGCCCTTTGGAAGGCCTGACCTCCTCTCTGCAGGAGCATCCTGGTGGGTAAGACTTAGGAGAATCAGGCAGGGTGATAAGGCTGAGAACTCCTGGGAGTTCTTTAATGGATGCTGGATGGTTTGGGGACTCTTATGACTACTGAGGAGATTCTAACTGGTGGCCTGGCAATGTGATCGCAGCTTTGTTAGCACTGTGGGTCACCTGGAGGGAGGTCTCACTTCCATGCAGCATGGGACCAGGCACCTCTCAGAAGCCAAGGCAGATGGCCCTGCCTTGGGGAGAAAAGAAGGCCACCTGGATCAGTTCTAACATTAACCTCCCGCACCCCTTTAACCATTGCATATTTCTTCTATATTGGAAATAAAATAACACTGTTAAATGGGCTTTTTGTTAGGTTGTTATTTTGTTTGGATCCTCCTGCCTCAGCTTCTAAATTACTAGAATTACAAGCAGCATTACCAAGCCCTTTTGTACCATTTTGTTACGTTGTTCAAAAGATGTAAACAGCGGGCTGGAGAGACATGGGAGCAGCAGGCTGCTCTTCAAGAGGACTGGGGCTTAATTCCCACTAGCCACAGTGCAGCTCCCAAGTATCTGCTGTCTCTGGGGAAGCCTGGGCCCCCTTCTGGCCTCCACTTTGCATTGCACACATGTAGTGCACAGACACACATGCAGGCTAGATACTCGTACACATAAAAACAACAAATAAGTAAATAAAAAGATGCTAAAAAGAGACTTTAAAAAAAGAGGTATACGGGCTGGAGAGATGGTTCAGTTGTTAAGAGCACTGACTGCTCTTCCAGAGGTCCTGTGTTCAAATCTCAGCAACCACATGGTGGCTCACAACCATCTGTAATGGGATCTGGTGCCCTCCTGTGATATGAAGAGAGTGACAGTGTACTCACATTAAATAAATATTTTTCAAAAAAGGAGAGATGTAAACAGGACCCTGTGTGCTTACTTTGGTTTAAGAAACTCTCCTTTTCCTGGCTTTCTTTGTCTGTATGTTAATGTGTGTGCCTATTCCTGTGTCAGTGGGTGACTTGGGGGGGGGAGGCGGGGGGGGGAACAATGTATATAGTTCTTTATGCCTGTCTACCTTTCAAAAAGGTTTTTTTTTGTTATTGCTGATGTTTTGGGTTTTTTTTTTTTTGACAATGTTTCTTTCTGTGTCGCCCTGCCTGTCTCGGAACTCACTCTGTAGACAAGACTGGCCTCAAACTCAGAGAGTCCCCTGCTACTGCATCCAGAGCGCTGGAACTAAACTGCATCACAGCTGCCTGGCTAAGAAACGGTTTTCCTGTGTAGCCTTGGCTGTCCTGGAACTCGATTTGTAAACCAGACTGGCCTTCAACTCACAGAAATCCACTTGTCTCTGCCTCCTGTGTGCTAGGAGCACAACCACTGCTCAGCCACACCTAGTGTTTTTAACATCGGTTCTGGGGTTCGAATTCAGCAAGGATGCTGGCCTTGAACTTACCGAGTTGAAGGTCCTTCAACTACTTTTGGAAATAAGATAACAAATTCAAGAGACCAGTGATAACTAAGTTGTTTTAAATATGCAGTTCTGCTGAAAGAGAACTCTGGCATAGAGAAAAGGCATTAATGGCCAGGTGCTGATTTAGCATAAGAGAGTGGTTTTTAAAAACCTATAGAGAGACATTCCAGTTCTCTTCTCCTACAGGCCTATTAGATTTGAATCGCTCTAGGTCTCTATCTCGTTTGCCTAGGACAAAAGCCTAATCCAATAAAAAATTGGGACTTGAGAATGGCCCCTACTGATTGCTGGTTCCCTATCTGATCAGGCTAAGTGTCTAGGCCTACCACTGAACTTTCTGAAATAAAGAGGGGCTAGCTGCTTGCCTTCCTGTCTGTAATTCCGACGAACTCTAGCTCACCTCATACTACAGATGGGCCAGAGCAATCTCTATGTCTTGCAATCCTTATTCTCCTACAACATCGCCAAAGTGCTGGGAATTTTTCTTTACCATTTGAAATTATAAAGTGGTCTCTGGGGTGTATGACCCAGGCTACAGGATAAGATTGCTGTACACAGGTCCCAAGGAACCAATTGTTTTCACTGAAGATGGGTCTTGTTCATGAGATTGTCGTGATTCTCAGCCTTTCTCTTCCCCTGTGTATGCTCTTCCTTTTCTGGTTCTGTCTGCCTAGCATCAACTGGGGGCTGTGTTCTTCCAGAGAAGGCTTCTGTTGATCAGAGTGCAAGGGGACCACACTCTACACAGGCAAGGACTTCATTCAAGACTGTCACAGATGAAGACAAACCAACCGTGCAGGAGGAAGCTGCTGCAGGAACAGGGTGGAAAATGCAAACACACCTCTCAGAAAGGGGCTGAGCTTGTGGGCGTGGCTCCTAGGGGAACCCGGAAGAGCTGGGAAGGGCACTGGGATTTCCTGGCGAGCCGCGGCGGCTCCCCAGCTATTGGTCACTTTTTTTCACCCAAACACCAGCGGATACTGGCCCGAACTTCCGCTGGCCAAAGCCAAGAATAGGCTCCACCCCGTACCGGTTAAGTAGCTGAGCTTGTGGCTGAGGAGTTCCAGGCATGGAGGGAGGCGGGCTGGGCTGCGCTGTGTGCGTGCTGACCGGGGCCTCCCGGGGCTTCGGCAGGGCACTGGCTCCGCAGCTGGCCCGGTTGCTGTCGCCCGGATCAGTGCTGCTCCTAAGCGCGCGCAGTGACTCGGCTCTGCGGCAACTGAAGGAGGAGCTGGGCGCGCAGCAGCCTGACCTGCGAGTGGTGTTGGCAGCCGCCGATCTGGGCACCGAGGCCGGCGTGCAGCAGTTGCTGAGCGCGGTGCGCGAGCTCCCTAGGCCTGAGGGGCTGCAGCGCCTGCTGCTCATCAACAACGCAGGTGAGACTCCAGACCAATCCAAAGTCCAAGGTATCACCGTGGGATGACAGTGCCCCCTGGCGGGTGTGTGAGTGAAGCCTTTTTGTACAAATCCCTCTGCTTTACTGAAGAGCACCAGGTGTATTCTTAGCTTGCACTAGGGGTGTGTGCAGAGCTGGGGCAGAGGGATAGCAAGTGGCTCTGGGAGGAACTGTGCAAGGCTGAGGGTGAAGAGCGCTCCAGTTGTCGCGTTATGTCTTTGGTTCTGTTTTTTTTTTCAGGCACTCTTGGGGATGTTTCCAAAAGCTTCCTGAACGTGAAGGACCTGGCTGAGGTGAACAACTACTGGGCTCTGAACCTGAGCTCCATGCTCTGCTTGACCTCCGGCACCTTGAATGCCTTTCCGGATAGCCCTGGCCTGAGCAGGACTGTGGTGAACGTCTCATCTCTGTGTGCCCTGCAGCCCTTCAAGGGCTGGGGTCTGTACTGTGCCGGGAAGGCTGCCCGAGACATGTTATACCAGGTCCTGGCCGTTGAGGAGCCCAGTGTGCGGGTGCTGAGCTATGCCCCAGGTAGGTGGGGGACCTGACACTGCTGTCTCCAGACCTAGCTGGCACCTTTCTGGAAACCTGATCTATATTCTCAGTTAGGAATCCAAAGACTATAGGGCCCCCCGCCTCCAGTCATGACTCCTCACTTTACAAGAAAACACAGACTTCCAAGGAGTTGGAGCAGTCAGGGGCAGAGGTACTCAGCCTCAGGAGTTGTCTGATTAGCAGGTGGAGTAAAACATCCATACACACAAAAATGAATTAAGGCTAAAACTAAAAAACAAAATACCTTTCTATGTTTAACTGTCTGCTTTTGTCCCACAAGGGACACTTACTATTCCTCCATGTATGCCCAGCACCCAGTAAAGCTGTACGGAGGATGGACACATTGAATGTTCAAAGACAAGCAAAGAGATATTGCTGAGTGGTGGGCTGAGCTTGCACACTGAATGGAATGCAGAAAGGGTGTGGGCGTGAAGAAGATGGGGCCCCTGTTCTTCTGGGCATTTAAGGGTATCAGGTCTTCTGAGTCCCAGCAGCCAAGATGCCACTGTGCCTTTCTTCTAAACTTGTGATTTCTGTGCTTAGAAGGTAGCAATGTGTGACAGAATGTGTGAGAAACTAAGGGGTGAAATCCAATTGTCTGTACCGCTTTGGACTAGGACAGGATCCTGGAGACACAGATGAAAAGTAGTCTGTCTAATGCTGGAGGGAGGCAGGACCAGGATCCAAGCTTGCTTCTAACTTCTCGATCTGTACTGCATCTCCTCAGATAATCTAGCTCCTGCCCTATACACACATACAAGCTATTTCTTGCTCTAATATCCATCTCTCCTGCTCTGAGCTCAGCCTAGGCTCCTTCAGACAGCAGTGTTCATGTGTAAACAGCCAGGAGGGGAGACAGTTCCACAAGGGCCCAGAGCTAACTTAGCTCTCTGGAGGCTACCCAGCTTTCATGGAGAAACCGAGAAGCTCCCCACAGAGACTGAAGCCAAGCAGGGGCCAGCCTAGTTTTTATTTCAGTCTCTGAAAGAATGTTCTAACAGGTGACCAAAGACAGAAATGTCTGTTTGGGAAGATAGCGAGCCTCGCCCAGTGGTGCTCAAGGAGATAAAACTGGACATGGTAGAGTACTTGAGGGGTGTGAGCAGACGTTCAAAGTCAACCCTGGCTACACAGCAAGTTAGAGGCCAGCATGGGCTACAAGAGAGTGTCTCAAAACACAAGAGAGAGCAAGAGGAACAGGGGAGGATCAGGCTAGAGGATATTCACATGTCAGCAAAGTGCTCCTTGAATCCTTGTGTTCCATGATTTTTCTGCCCCTAAATACCATTAAAGTTTGGGAGGCTTCACATTCCATTAGCAGGCTGAAGACATTTTTCAGCAAAGGAAATAGAAGTGACAAGACCTTGTTAGAAGGTGACAGACCTTTGTGTGGGGGGTGGGGGTGGGGGGGGAGGTTGCCTGAATGTCTATGCTTATCACATGCATGTAGTACCTGCAGAGGCCAGCTGAGGGCACCAGATCCCAATTAACTGGAGTTACACGTGATAGTTGCTATATTGGTACTGGAACTGAAACCCCAGTTCTCTGTAAGAACAACAAATGCTCTTTGCAGGGAGCCACCTATCTCTCTAATCCCCTACACTTAGCTTTTTACTGGGGATTTGAACTCAGGTTCTCATGCTTGTACAGCAAGCACTATAGCAACTGAGCGGGAAATCCAGGGGTCTGGGGAAGCTGTATAGGCCCAACAAAGTGCCTCCAGATGAATTCATCAGGGGATAAGAGGAGAAACAAGGAGAAAAGCAAGGTTGCCATGGACCTACTTCTCGGGGTTTGAAGATGGCAAAGGTCCCACCTGGTCTCTGGTTGGCTGCAAGGGGAGTGGGGACCCTGCAGGGTTACTAATCTGTTAGTATACTGGGAACGTCAGAGAGAGGTGTTACCTGGACAAGAGATGATGAGCTCGATTTTACACTGTGCTTAATAGACTTTAGCTTTGAACCCAAAGCTCAGTCATACCGCGGTCTGACAGTCCTCACCTGCCATCCAAGCACGGAGGACTAAGGTAGGAGGATCCCGAGGGTCAAGAATGCAGAGAGAACATACCAGAAAAAAAAGCAAAGGTTAACAGGCAACGACATAGAGCCCTTGCCAGTCCTGACTCAGCTCTGCTCTCCACGCACAGAGGGGCCTACACCCTCGGTTCCTGTCTCCTGCTTTCCTCCCACCAGGTCCCCTGGACACTGACATGCAACAGTTGGCTCGGGAAACCTCCGTGGACCCAGAGTTAAGGAGCAGACTGCAGAAGCTGAAGTCGGACGGGGAGCTGGTGGATTGTGGGACTTCAGCCCAGAAACTGCTGAGCTTGCTGCAAAAGGACACCTTCCAATCTGGAGCCCACGTGGACTTCTATGACAGTTAAGCCCATGCCCTGTCACAGTGCCCGCCCCCAGCCCTGCCTGACTCACATATAAGCCTCCGACCCAGGCAGCGGGGAGCGGGGAGCATCGCCAGTTATCAGAAGGCTTCTGCAGAGGCTTGGGAGAGAGCAGATGTGCACGGCAGTTCTCTGTCCCCAGGAAGAGAACTTTAGAGATGGGAAGAGCAGGAGGAGTGGACACACTGGACAGAGGAGGTTGAGTCTCCTGTCTGCGGTCAGCCTGTGGGGTGAGGAGGTGGGATCTGATGCAGGGAGGACCGAGGGCATCCCGTGTGGATGCTCCATGAACTTCATTTCTTTGTTGTACTGCCCTCGTGCTGTGGTATTCACTGGTCCTGCCTTGACTCTGGTCCAAATACAGTTGTGAGGCAGATGCAATAGAGTATGGGTTGTCCTTCATAATGCCTCTACCTCTTCTAAAGGGCCTAAGACAGCCTCGGTTCATTGGACAGTGGTCCTGAGACCTGTACTGCTCTTGCTTTTTAGAGCATAGGCAGAGCGCTGTCTGCCCTCATTCATCGAGGTCCACATAGTGATAGGTTCAGGTCCAAAGTCATCAAGATGCCTGTCCCAGGACCCCCACGCCCTTCTCATGCCTCTGTCCACACTGACCCACCTTTGCTGACCTGTCCTTGAGGCTCCTAGAGTCAGTCAGTGAGTATCGAGCCTCAGTGTCCAGCACTCCGCAGACAGCGCTGACCAGTGACTGCTCTGATTCACTCCTTGTCCACCTTGTAGTCCTTGCCCACCTGGCAGTGCTGTGACTAGGTCCCAGCTCCCGTGACAAGCTCTCTCCACACTGTCCCTGTGGCCCTTGGACTGTTGTGGTACAGACTTGGGACCCACAGGCCTTCAGGAAAGAAGAGCCAGGATCCATGAGGGACGTGCTGAGGGAGTTGGATCTTGTGCAGGCCACAGTCATAGCCTGGAAGCTCCACAATGGGACTGGTCTGCAGCCAGCCTCTCTGCACACCTTTGACAAGGGCCATACGGTTCCCAGCCATCAAAAACAAACAAATACACACAAAAACTACAGAGACTCAACCCTGCTCTGCATCTGCTTCTTAAAAGAACCCGCTGACCCTCCTGTGCCCAGCAGAGGGCGCCCTGGGGCTGTGCGGCGTGGAAAGGTGGGGCCTCTCCTTTCTTCAGGAGATATACCACAGTTGCCCAGGTCCTGCAGGATTCCCCAAGGTGGGAAGGGTTAGGTGACTTCTATCACCTTTTCCAGTGAAGTCGTCACCATCTCTGGAATGGAAATGACTGAGTTCAGACTCCTGGACTGCTGCTTACAAGCTGTAACCCACAGCAAGTTGCTCTGTGCCTCTGAAAAGACTGTTTGTTACAACACACTTAGATAAATCACAGCACCCATCCCGAAGGGTCGTCATGAGTGCTGAGTGGCCTGGTGTTTTGCTTGGCACTGAATGCCCCATGATTGATAAAACTCTGTTGCCTCTTTTATTTTTGGCAAGGCCTCTTGTAGCTAAGGCTGGCCTCAAACTGTAAAGTGACCCTGAGCTTCTGATCCCCCTCCATCCACCCACGTGCTGGGACTGTAGGCATGCACCACCATGCCTAGGTTTATACAGTGGTGGGGACGGATGCCAGTCCTTCATGCTTGGGTAAGCTCTTCCAACTGGGCTACATTACCACCCCCACTACGGCCCTATGACATCACACACGGCCTCCTCTGTAAGGGACCAGGTGCCCTGCCCTTGCTGCCCTGTGACAAGATCTCACACTGCTCTGCTCCTGTGTCAGCCTCTTCAGGGGGACCAAGGTTCTGTCTGGATAGCTTTTCTCAGACCAGTAGGAGAACACCTACGATTCCACAGCCTAGACATTTCCATGCTTGTCTTAAGCAGGTCATCTTCCCCTCCCCGAGCTTCTGTTTTCTTATGACAAATAAATCCCTGTTTTGTTTTGTTTTTTTCTGCAAACCTCTCTTCAAGAATGACCTGGCTGAATAGGGGATTGATATCGTATTGCCTTCTCCAAGTAGGTGGGCTAACCTAGGGTGCCCTTCTGTCTTGGAAGCACATGAGTTCCTCCAAGGCCTCTTGCTTTTTCCCGGGTTAAGGTTGTGGAACATCCAGCCCCAGCCCAAACCCTAGTAGGGTCACCTTGTGTCTCCCTATGACAGGGCAGGGATTCAGGGAGGTGTACCACATGTGTCCACAAGGTGGCGACACTTTCTCACATCTGAATGCAGAGGCTTCAGCCTGTTTTAAGAGTTCCCTAGTTCTGTCCTCAGGGGGATCTGGAGACTTGAAGGCAGTCAGAGAGGGAGAGTCCCTATCGTTAGAAGGCCCCAGGGCCGCCCCAGTGACCTGCAGCCATCTCTGTCTACAGGGGTTTCCCCAACACTTAACAGTCAAGACAATTCCCACAGAGAGGCACACACAGAGAGAGGTCAACCTTGAGTAGAGGATTTCTGAATTGAGGCTCTCTTCTCAGCTGATTTTTAGTTATGGCAAATTGACATTGAAAACTATCAAAACTAGGGAAGGAGAGCTAGGAAGATCCCGAGGGTTTGCTGACCAAGCTAGTCTAGATAATCAGTGAACACTATGTTCAGTAAGACCCTGAATCGAACAGTAAAGTGGAGCCAGGAGTGGTGGCACTTGCCTTTAATTCCAGCACTTGAAAGGCAGGGGCCAGACAAGATCAGTCAGTCTGGGCTTTGTCTGCCGAGCAAATTCAAAGCCTGCTAGGGCTACAAAGTAAGGCTATGTTTTAAACAGAACAGAACAAAACAAAACACAGTCCAGGCATGTGGAACACACCTTTCATTACAGTATGGGCAGATGGATCTCTGAGTTTGAGGCCAGCCTGGTGTACTGAGCAACTTCTAGGACAGCCAAGTCTGATACACAGAGAGACCCTGTCTTGAAAACACACACGCACACACACACATGCACATGCACACAAAATACAGTGAAGAGTAATTGAAAAAGCATCCAAGACTGACTTCTGGCCTCCACACAAATGCATTACTGGTGTGCACATTCAAACATGGGTAGGCTACAAGATAGGCAGATCAGATGATAATAGAATAATTGAGTGTACTGAAAAGGAAATTAGACTAGGGAAAAGGACACAGTGGTGGACATCTACTGTGGTGAGCACTGTGAAGGGGCATCACTCAGGGCAGTGGACCCACATACAGGCCTTTTGGAAAACGAGGGAAGAGGGTTTCTAAGGATTTTTGAAAGATAGGGCAATTGCAAGTGTTTGATGCTGCAGAGTCCAAAGATAATTATGACTGAAAAGACACTTCTGGAAATTTATATAGAAAAGAAAGATGGATGTGCAGTAAGATATAGCTAGGGGCCCGAGTAAGGGGTAACAATATAGGTCAGGTGTAGAAGACTTAACCTAGCATGCATAAGGCATGGGGTTCTATCCCCAACACACACACACACACTCACACACACACACACACACACACACACACACACACACAGGCAAAGGCATCAACACATGGATGGGCGTGATCCCACAATGTACACACAAACAGTTGAATCCAGTGAAACTTTATAAAGAGTAAAAATGTCCAATGGTGAATATTTAATGAGAGCCAAATATGCTTCCGATTCATGGAAAAACATGATGAAGCCTGTTATAAAACTGTACACGTGAGTCTCCTCCCCCTCTGAGACTGGACTTGAACTTGAGATTATCTTGCTCTAGCCTGCTGGGCTCTGAGATTACATGTGTGGGTTCTATCTCCTCCTCTTCTTCCTCCTCTTCCTCCTCCTCCTGCTTCTTTTCTTCCTCCCCTTCCTCCTCCTTGTCTTCTATCTTTTTAAAGGAACCCATATAGGATCTACAGATCTGCTCTAAGACTTTCCTGCTGAGGGCTGGGGACACAGCTTACTTGAGTGTAGTTCAAGGCCATCCTTTACTACATTATTAAGACTATTTGGGAATTCATTAGAGCATGTCTCAAAAAATAAAAATAAATGCTTTAAATTCATTTTCTCTTCTCTCAAGATGTTTTTATTTAAAAATCCATTTTCTGTAGCAGCTCTGATCTCTTGAAATCTAGTATAACATACAGAATTTTAAGTGTTATAGAAGCTGCATTGAAGAGTTAAAAAGAAAACAGGGCTGTATGTGGTAGCAGAGGAAGATGAACCTCTGTGAGTTCCAGACTAGCCAGGACTGCATAAGGTCCTGTCCCAACAACAACAAAAAAAGTTGAAAAGAAACAGAAAAAAAATCTTAATAAATTTCATTTAATTAGATATGTTCACTTTAACGTTCAACTAATATAGAAAATATTAATGAGATATTTTATATTTCAAAATTACTGTTTAATATACAATCACCCAATGTGATGTACATTATTTTACATTGATGGACTTCTTGCTTGTGTGTTCAAGTATGGTATAGATTTTCATTTTTAGAACATTTCAACTTGGGCCAACATTTTATCCACATAATTAGTATATGTGGCTCTTGGCTTCCAAATTGGAGAAGACAGTTCTAAAAAGCAGATAGAATTTATTAAAGGTTTACTATGTGCTGAGCAAGGCCCAGAGTCTACCATGTGAAGACTGTAACCCACTTAGTCTCACAATAGCTCCAAGAGGCTGTGCCTGTCATCTTCTTAAGCATGCATTGCTCTTGCAAGGACATGCTCATGAAAGTCTGGGAGGTTTGCAAACCACTTTTCTGCTGGGATTGGGTAGAAGTGTGACTGTGAGGATGTGAGGAGAGAGGCAGTGAGAG
Source organism: Tokudaia tokunoshimensis (assembly GCA_036184795.1). NCBI lineage: Eukaryota > Metazoa > Chordata > Mammalia > Rodentia > Muridae > Tokudaia > Tokudaia tokunoshimensis. The sequence continues at coordinate 106,357,252 of BTHU01000002.1, read as the reverse complement.
AACTGGCCAGAAAGTAAAGGATTCAGAAAGTTGGAGGGTCAGCTGGGTATGATGACACATACTTAAAATCGCAGTTCCCAGGAGACAGAGGCAGGAGATTCACTTTGAGTTTGGGGGCAGCCTGGTTTATATAGTGAGTTCCAGGTCTCTGGAGTAAGACCTCACTTATTTCAAGGAGAAAAAATGATGGCTGGATGATCAAGAAGAAAAGTAAAGAGACAGAGGGAAACACGACAGGGGAATCTCTGGAAGAGTGGGAGACATGAAAGGGAGGTTGGCTGGGGAACGAATGGGGAGATGAAAACTAAGAGAGGGGGGAGAGAGAGAGAGAGAGAGAGAGAGAGAGAGAGAGAGGTACCATGTTGGGTAGAGTTTCCCACATAGCCAAGGTTCTGATGGAAAAATTACCTGGCCTGGCTAGATACTGCACCACTACCTTGAAGCTAAAGGGAAGTCTTGAAGATGCTTGCTTAGGTTATCCAAACAAAGAGGGTGGCTGTTACCCAGGTGACTTTTACACAGGGCTTCTATGGAGTGGGGTGTTGGCCCTGGGCACCACGTGTTACCTCACTTAATATTTGCAGACTCCATAGAAGCTCTGCCACCTAGGAGGTATGCAATGGAGTTAAGGTGCTTGATGGAGTCTCAGGGTCCAGTACACAGAGAGTCTGGATTTGGTCCATGGCATCTCAGAGACTGAGGGAAGAGAGACAGAATAATACAGATGGTTCAGGCTGGATCAGCAGAGGAGGAGCCAGGATCTCTGAAGAAATCGAGGGAAAAGGTTGGACAGATGTTGAGTGAGCTGACACAGCCAGGCAGATGTGTGGAATGTAGGAGCTCTCACTGTATGTATGATGGACTTCCATCTCCCTCAGAGCCCAACAGTTTGGATGGGAAGGGAGACCACAGGATTGGATAAAGTGGGCAGCAGTCTGAAGGTGAAAGGCAGGGGTATTTTGGTAAAGGAAGGTGGTAGAAGGAGAGGTATGCACACTGTGGAGGGGCAGAACAGGGTAGAGGGCAGGAAGAGAGACCTGGGTGAAGGTCAGAACTTCCATGCAAAATCCAGAAAGGGATGGAAGCCTTGGCTGCTTCTCCAGCTGCTGCAGGGGAGTAGCTAGGAAGAAGGGGCCCTAAGGGGGGCGGAAATGAGGAAAGCAGGCAGGGGATTAATGTCTGCAGACTGACAGGAGGGAATTCGGGAATTCTAGGAGAGGAATAGGGAGGAAGGGTAAGTAGGAGCAGTCACCTACTTTAGATGCTAGACTGGGATGGTGAAGTCAGCCCAGCTTCCGATCTGATCACCTCCTTTAAGGAGTTCTTAGCTACTGCCCAGGCTAGACCTGAGGGTAGAAGGAGGAGCCTGAGGATGACCTGTGGATTCAGACCACAAAGACCAGCAAGGGGGCCTGTTCTGTCTTCTCCCCCACAGAGCCCAGCATTTGGCTGTCCCCCAGAGCTTAAGCCTAGACAGTTTTATTCAATGGAACCTCCGTTTCTGCCCAGACCTTGCACCAAGGATTCCATCTTCCACATCCCCACCTCTGCCACTTTAGTGATCAACACCCCCACCAAGCCTGGCAAACCCTCTGCATTGGAGCTCCACAGAAGGCTGCAGGGTTGCTGCAGAACTCTGTAGCTTCTCCCTGGACAGCGCGAACCTGGCCCCTGGGCAAAGAATGCATGTGCTGTTTGCAGTAGTGTTCCCCTGAATATCCATTAAACGCGAAATTTCAGGAACAGCACCTCAGCTTCAGAATAGGATTCCAGAAGCCAGGGGTGGGTGAGTAGGAAAGCTCCCTTGAGTTAGTTGAACGTAGACCAGGTCCTCCAGAGAATCTAGGCTGGACCTCAAACACCCATCCTAAGCTTGGATCCAACTTCTCTAAGAACTGAAAAGGACATTCAGGATGAAGGGAGGGGCTTCAACTGCGGTTCACGCTAGAAGTGTCGCGTTTTCCTCAAGCCCAGGCTCTGCAGATGTCCCCCACAAAGCAGACTACTGCTAAATCTAAAGGAAAAAAAAAAGCTAAAGTCAGAGAATCAAGTTGCAGAGAGGAGAGTGAGAGACCTTAGATCAAGCACCAATGTGACAATATTTTTTTTTTTGTATCAGATTGGGGACCACATCCCTACCCTCCCCCCTCCCCCAGCCCCAACCTTGGGGCCGCAGCGCGGTGGCCAATAGCAAATGCCTGCTAACTCTTCTCTAGAACTGCTGCTAAAACCTGGCTCAGCAGAGCTTGGAGGATGGGGCGGGGTAGGTCGCGGTGACTTATAAGGGAGAGATCCAAGAGGACGCCACGAGCGGCGGCTCACGTAGCACACGGAGCGCGCGCTCCGGCGGCGGTTGCTCAGAGTTGCCTCGCGGGCCAGAGGGACCACACTCCAGGCGGTGCGCAGCGGCCCAACTGGGTGGCTAGGGCTCTCTCAAGCCCCTTGCTTTAGGGCTGCGACCATGTTCAAGCCTGCGGCCAAGCGGGGCGTCACCATAGAGTCCTTGGTGACCAAGTGTGGTGGTGGCTCAGGCAGTATTGGCAGCGGGGACCTAGGTTCCCACCCTCTGGCTGTGGCTGCCTCAGAGTAACTGCTCAGGCCTAAGGCTCTCAACTACCCTCACCCCAGTGAGCCCAAAATGGCTTTGGTGAGTGGCTTCCCTGCCGCTGCCTCTGTTTGCGCCAGCCGCTTGCTCATGGAGGTCCCTAGCTGTTGTTCTACTGGGCCATGAACCACTGGACCCGGTCCCTGATGATGCAAAGGGCACACCAGCTAGGCTCCTCCTTGCTTCACCCCCCTCACTCTTTCTTCAGCGCCCAGCATCCGGACACTCTCCACTTCTATCCGTGGGTGCTTCGGAATCGTTTCTTTGGCCACTGCGTCCAGGGTGAGTGTCCATTCTCTGCTGGCGACCCTGGGGATGCCAGGGAGGCTTGGTGCAGCTGCACAGCTGTTCAGAAGTTGTGGGGGACAAGGCTTAGGGATCAGCTTTGACTGTGCGTCCGCAGGCCATTACATTAGCCTGTGGTCTGATGTGTTGGTCTCCCATGTAGGAAGTGAGTGGGTGGTGGCAGAGGTGGGCTTTTAAGGTCATATCTAGTCTTACACCACCCTGTTTGTAACTGCAACTGGTTTGCTAATTAAGACCCCTCCAAAAGCCTTAAACACACACACACACACACACACACACACACACACACACACACACACACAGCTATTTGACTTTCCTAAAGAGAGTTGTGTTCATTGCAGATCATTTTCTGCCTTTGACTTTTAGTTTTCTTTCATTAAAAGACAGAAAAAGAAAAGATTGGCCTTGATTCCTATAGCAACTGCTTAGATCCTACTTTGATACAGACTTGACCTCAGAGTTCCGAGCTTCCACAGAGAAATTAAGCATTTCCTGCCACAGGGGCACTTGAAGGCTTCATTCTCAACCCGGGAGTGCATTTTGGGGCAGGTGAGGCAGGCTGACTATGGAGCCTCCCACTCTCTGGGGAGAGAAGGCTCCCTCATGAGGAAGACTGTGCTCCCTATAAGAAACAGGGAGCAAAGAGAAGTACTTCCCATAGAACAACCTCTGAAGTTTATCCAAGGTAGAGTAAGAGGGTAGGGGACCACAAGCCAAGGAGCCATAGCTAAGCCTCTTTAGGACTTCAAAGCAGAAAGACACAAAAGGGGGACATGCACCCACCTGGTCCTGCGGGTGACTCCATGATCCCCTGTCCTCAGAGCCAGGTTCTTACAGGAGGCTTGGCTTCTCCTCGGTGGTGGCAGGCAGCAGCACAGGTTTTGGAGACAGTTCATGATTGTCTTCTTTATTGGTACCCTTCCAGTGGTGACGCTGGTTACCATGAGGAGCTGGACCTGCATGGTGAAGGTGGCCATTAAAGTGGTTTCTTCCTGAATGATAGCCTCTTCCTGTGTGATGACCTCTTCCTGGATGAGGATCTTTTCCTGTGATAGGGTCTCTTTCTCCAAGGTATCCCCAGAGGAAGATCTTGTGAGGTTTACACTCTTAGCTGCCTACAGGGATCCCCAGAGACTGCAGGAGGATTTATTCCTGTCTGTGTCAACTGTAGACTCATCCATGTGGTCTAGGAGTAGAGGTAATCAAGATGGCTGGACACCTGGAGTCAGGCTACCATATAACACAATCTTGGGCTGTAAGACATTCTCACTGACTTCCAAACTGCTGCCCATGAGGGAGTCAGTCACAGGACAGTTCAGGTGGAAGAGCTGGGGAGGCTGGGTCCTCTTTGGCTGGCAGCACAGAGCACGCCTTCTGCACCCTGCCTGGAATTCTTCTCCTCCTTCTGGAGCTTAGATGGAGGTGAGAAAAAGGTGAAGGTGGAGAGAAGAAGCTCAGAAGCTCTCCTTAGGAAGCAGGGAAGGAGTGAAGATCTTCCAGGCTGGATGCATGCATTTCAAAGCTTTCTCTTGGTTGTGGGAGCAGTCTCCCCTGGGTGACTAGTGTTGTAGAATCAGGTAGGTTGCCATCACCTCATTGGATTTTTGCTCTCTCAGAGACTTGAATTCTTCAGGCTTATACCCCATGCCTCTCATGGTCTTGACAATTCTAGGGCTCGGGGTGCCTAGGAAACTCTGTGTGGAAGTAGGTTGTAAGCTTGCCTCCCTGTACTTGATCTTGGGGAGCCTAGTGATTTGGTGTATGGGGGACCTCCTGCAGGGACTGATCATTAGCACCTCGATGATGATGTTGAAAATATGGGGAACATGAGGAGGAATGCTGAAGTTTGCAGTAATGATCTGCTGCCTCAGATCAGCAAAATACCTGCCTTGGAAAGGCAAGTGCCCAGCCACTATGAGGAAGAGGAGGACCACTCGACTCCAGATATTAATGAAGCAGCCTTCATAGTCCTCAGTTTGAATGAGTTCTGGTGACAGTAGGGCAGTGTGCCAAAGCCATCCATCAGCTTCTGCCCAAAAAAATCACTTTAGTAGCCAGGCCAAAATCTCATGGCTTGACGTTCCTCCTTCAGTCGATCCAAAAGTTGTTCATTGGAAAGGACAGCAGTCCACTCGCCTGATGTTGGCAAGCACTGTGAGCAAAGTCATCAAGAAAATCAGGTTCAAAAGAAGTTGATAAGACAACAGACACCCCAAAATCCATAGTGCCCAGCCTGGGGAAGCCGGGTCTGGAGTCCAGAAGGTCTGCTTCTCCTTCAGAAGACCTGCATTTGGTTCTTAGGAACAGGTCAGGTGACCCACGACTGCCCTAACTCCAGCTGCAGGAGACCTTACAATCTAGACTCCAAGGGCACTCGTACAGCACACTCAAAGGTACTGCAGGACATTTAAGATAGTGATGAAAAGCATTTCGTATAACTTTATTTCTATGACCTCTGAAGGTCAGAAGAGGGCATCAGATTCCCTGGAAGTGGAACTACAGGTAGTTGTAGTGAATATTTGATTCTTTAAAAACCCAAATATATTATGTGAATATGTTATTGTTTTAATACCAGCTGTGGGATAAGAAGCTCACAACCACCTCTAACCCAGTTCCAGAAAATCTTACTCCCTCTTTTGACCTCCATAGATGGCACCAGGGATGTGGTGCTCAGACCACATGGAGGCAAAATACTCATACACATAAAATAAAAACAATAAAATATTCTAACTTAGTAAACATAACTTAAAACTTAATAAAGAGGTAAAAGAGAAGATAATAACATGGAAGAGTAAACATAAGAATCAGGCAGCAAATATACAAACCAAACCACACAAAAAGCAAATCAAAGTCACCTAGGTGGAGAGAAAGTCACTATGTCAGGGTCCAACAGGTCCTGAAAGTCCAAGTGTAATCTCTTAGCAGCATCAAACTCCAATCTCTTTCCAACCAACCAACCAATCAACCAACCAACCAACCGCTTCTGTACTCTAAGGACAGCAGGCAGCCTCAGCCAGAGCTACAAGTGGACAGGTGTCTGTCATTCCCCACCATGGTTCCTTGTGAGGTCAGAGCAAGAAATGGACCAATGGTGTCTGAGCACAGTCCGCTGGTTTTCCTCCCTTTCTGTCACCGAGGACAGGAAGCCTGGTCTTGGTGACAGGGACAGTAGGGACCTGGTGACACTCAAATGTCTATCTCCAAAGTTGCCCAGTGACCCACTTCTTCCAGCTAGGCCCACTGCCCAGGGCCCACAATTTCTCCCAAAGGTACCATGTGGTATCAAGAATGTTCAAACACTTGAAACTCTGTGGGATCTTTGACACGTAAACTTTAACAAGGACATTTTCCTCCTTGATAATAAACAAGGAATCTCAAGGATGCCGATGAGCTCTGGAGCCTGTCCCTCCCTTGGTTATGAACTCTGATATTCGCTGGTTGGTACAGGGACAGTGCTTGCTTTTTACTTGGACCCAGCCTTTATGATAACTTGGTGATAACTCATGTCTACACTTAAAGCATTCTATTTTTCTTTAAACTGACATTGATGTGTGCTAAAGAATGTCAGCTCCTGAACTCGTTGGTAGTTGTGACAAAATACTATTTTCCGTGGCACCCCAGAGTATGAGAGTAACACCTGGGGGGCTGAGAGGAGATGACACCAATCATCCCATGCTCCCCATTACGCCTGGGGCCTCTCACCAAAGCTGAGGGTCCTGAGACAGTGGGGCTGATATGTTCAAAATAATCAAGACATCAGCTGTCAGCCAGGGTTCTATAAACAACACATGTGGGAGATAGAGCAAAGTTTTGGCACCCTATGCCCTTCTGCTCTCAAACAAAATGCCTTAGTTTTTGTCCTTATAAATAACAGAATTTGATTGCTTGTGCATCTGGATGTTGATAGGGCAAGAGCAAGAGAGACTGATTGTGTCACAGTGCTGCTTTCTAACTCTAACTGGTACTGTGCATGTATTCCCAGACGGTCAAGAAAAATCATGAATCAGTCTATTAAGCCCTTTCTAAAGGTCACATGTTCTGCTGTGTAGCAAGTCTCTAGAGGTTGTGAGGGCCCAAACCTTACTATTGTCGTATTGGGGTGCAGTTTGCAGGGGAAAATGGTAGGACACCGACACACATACCACACAACTAGATATGATTAGCTTAATTGTACCAGTCTAAGGAGAATCCTCCCAGGTCAGTTGAGAGACATTAGACAAAGTGAAAGTCAGTATAATCCCATAAAGAGGAGCCCACAGTAATCATAAAATTTTGAGTGGAAGCAGGAGGATCAGCATTCAAGGCATGTTTGGCTACACAGTGATGGTGAGGGCAGCCTGTGCTCCAGAAGACCCTGTATCAAGAAACTGAAAGACAAAAGCAAAAGATAACAAAAGAGCAGAAAGGTCTGCTTTTGTTTTCTGCATGATCTCCATTCCCAATGCTTCAAAAATTAATGGTGCTGATACTGGGGGCCACATCTGTGTCTAAGGATCTGCAGCAGCAGGGATCCATCACTACCAAATACCAGGTGGATATTCCTGGTCTGGTCTGCTACTGGGAACATGTCGATGATGTCTGAGGGCTGTGCAGAACTAGCCCTACCCTTCACGTAAGCTTTGTGAGAGACCTGGCCCTAGAGGCCTGAGAGCAGGAGAGCTGACCCTGCCCAGAGCCAGCCACAGTACTCAGAGGCCCAAACATTACAGGAGTTGGGGGTTAGTTGCCCTGAGGATGCTAGCATGGAAGAGCTGGCCCTACCACAAGTGTCTCTGTGGTGGAGTGGATGAGAGAGAGGTATCTTTCCTTCTTGTCCCTCAACACCTGCAGCAGGTAGGAGACCTGGCCCTGGAGTCATGGGAGCAAGAGAGCTGGCTCTGACCTTCACTAACTGTTGTATTTGGAAGAGCAAGACCTTCACCTCACCTGGGAAGCACAGTAGAGCTGGCCCTAGATGTGGGGACTGTGGGTGATGTGGCCCAGAGGGCATGAGTGTGGCTGCCTCTTATCTGCTGTACATTGGCACGGCAAGGGAGAGATCCCCTTCCCTTACATTTGCTCTCAGCATGGAGGCAGGAGGAGAGTTGGCTCCATGAGGTCATGAGAGCAGGGGAGCTGGCCCTGCCCCTCACCTGGGCAGCACAGTAGAACTGACCCTGAGGGCAAGAGTACAGGTGAGCCAGCCCTGAGGATGGGAACATGGGAGAGCTAGCCCTGCCTCTTGTCTCTTATGCAGCAGTGACTACTCTCCTCTTCCCTAGTCACCTTCAGCAGGTAGGAAAGCTTTCCCTGGGCTCATGAGAACAGGAGAGCTGTCCCTGGCCCCCCTATCCCTACCTGCTGCAGCAGTTGGGGAGAGTAGGTCCTGCAACCTTGCCTGGGTATCATAGTATAACTGGCCCCGGATGTCAGGGCTGTAGGTGATCCATTCCTGTTTCTTTTCAGCTGGACTCTGGCACATAAGAAGGAGAGACACACTTTCCCCTCCCTCACCATCTGTGGCATATGAGAAAACTGGCCCCAGGATTCTGAGTAGGAGAAGTGGCCATGTCCCTAACTGGCTGCAGCACTCAGGAGGGCAGTCCCTGCACCTCATCTGGGCAGCAGGGTAGAGCTGGCACTCATTGTGGGGGTTGATGGAGATCTGGCCCCAAGGGCATGAGCACTTGCGAGAACCCCAGGCTGATAGCTTTCAGGCCAAGATCTAGGGATTTCAGTTGGTCCACCCCAACATCTACCTCAGCACTGGTCTGCTGGAGTGCCTGGAGGGGTTGGTTCTACAGATCCAAGACTACAGGATCTCCATGATGCAGGGAAAGATCAGCATATCCAAGACGAGTTCCAGTGAGGTTCCATTATCAATAGAGTAGCAGAAATCAGAGGCTTCACACTGGACCAACGGGTCATTACATTGAACATTTACAAGTGAAGAGTGTGGACAAAAGGGAATAAAGTGGAAGAGCCATGAGACACTGCAGCTTCCACAAGAGGTTTTTTCTCTGTTGTAGGAGAAGGTTATAAGGGAGGGTGGCAGGTATGGGGGGGGAGGTGAGTGGGATTGGGGTCTGATATGAAGTTCAGAAAGAATCAATAAACCTTTTAAAATTAAAAAACAAACAACAACATCATAAATGCCCATTCAACAATGTGATTTTATTTCCAGTATAGAAGACGTTTTACCACAATTAAGGGGTGCGGGAGGTTAATGTTAGAACTGATCCAGGTGCCCTTCTTTTCTCCCCAGGGCAGGGCCATCTGCCTTGGCTTCTGAGAGGTGCCTGGTCCCATGCTGCATGGAAGTGAGACCTCCCTCCAGGTGACCCACAGTGCTAACAAAGCTGCGATCACATTGCCAGGCCACCAGTTGGAATCTCCTCAGTAGTCATAAGAGTCCCCAAACCATCCAGCATCCATTGAACTCCCAGGAGTTCTCAGCCTTATCACCCTGCCTGATTCTCCTAAGTCTTACCCACAAGGATGCTCCTGCAGAGAGGAGGTCAGGCCTTCCAAAGGGCTACCTGGGGCTTACGTCGACTGTGGACCTCTTCAACACTGTTTTTAGGAGGCAGGCATGTGCACTCACACATGATATGTTCTACTTGTGTTCTTGTCTATATGTGTCCTTGTGTACATGCATAGGTATGCTCAACTTTATGTGTGCATAGTGCACATCTACACATGTATGTCAGGCTCAAATGTCATTTCACAGGTGCTGAGCACCTTGACTTTTGGACACAGGCTTTTGCAAGGCCATGGAGGTTGAAATGCACCTGTCTAGCTGGATGGTGGTGGCACATGCCTTTAATCAGGAGAAAGATGAGGAAGATCTCAGTAAGTTCTGGGAAAGCCTGATCTACAGAGTAAGTTAGTCAGGGTTCAATACAGAAACATGTATTAAAAAAACAAAAACAAAAACAAAAAAACATGAAAAAAAGGGAGGTGTATCTGTCTCAATGTCCAAGTGCCAGGTGACAAGCTTCACCCAGCATGCTGACTCTTCTTGCGTTCTGGGGGAATAGACTCAGATCTCACATGGGAAGCAGGCACTGTATGCACAGAAAGAGTCACTGTCCCAGCCTTCCTGAGCTTCTCAGTCCCTCCCAGGCTGCAGACGTCACACTCTTGACTTGCAGCCCAGCCAACTCTGATTAAGACCTGAGGGCCAGGAACAGCAAGCAGTGAGTCTATGCAACTTCTTCAGGGACATTCCCAGGCAGCCCGGGGATGAGAGGAATTTTGTTCCTTTACTATGGTGTGCATGAGAAAAAGGAAGGACAATATCGTGTTAGTAGGTGTTCCAGGGCAAGCTCCCCGCCCCCATTATTGGAATGAGTTGAAGCATCTAACAAACCTGGTGCACTGACAAAGTGGTACTAAAGAATCACCAGAGATGCTGGGCAGTGGTGGCGCACGCCTTTAATCCCAGCACTTAGGAGGCAGAGTCAGGCATATTTCTGAGTTTGAGGCCAGTCCAGTTTACAGAGTGAGTTCCAGGACAGCCAGAGCTTCACAGAGAAACCCTGTCTGGAAAACAACAACAAAAAACAAACTAAACAACAGAAAAGAATCACCAGAGACTGGATGCATGGCCAGCAGCCTTCCTACCTTCCTTATTGGCAAAGGTTGGTGTCTCCATGCTCTCCAAACCTTCCTCCCCATTTCCTCCCAAGGGACCATCAAGGAGCCCTGGGTACACAGCTCCCCAGTGCCTCCATAAAGAACAGCAGGGAGCACTGACTGCACAGATCCTCAATGCCTCCACAGGGCCAGCAGAGAGTACTTACTTCACAGCTCCTCTCTGCTGTGTACAGGGGAGGAACAGATGTGAGTCACGGGAAATAATTACTGCACATGTGGATGCCGGGTTTTCTTCTCTCCAACAGAGAGGACTTCTGTTTCACAGGGAACATGTGGTCCTTGTGAGCCACTATGTCACTTTTCTCAGGTTTGGGCATAAGATTTTGGGGCAGAGGAGGGGGGAGTTGTTTTTAAGGAGATTGTCATGCATTCTAGACTGGCATTCTAGATGACTGTTCCTAGGATTCTAGCCATGAACCATCTGATTTGATTTAATGCTGGCCAAGGACCCAGGGACTCCTTGATGCTAGGTTCACCGTGCTATAGCACTAGACCTGTTGTTGATTTTAAAGTCTCACACTGCCACCAAAGCTAGACTACTTCTCCCCATATAGTCCAAACAGGCCTTGATTCCAGCCTAAGTGTCCAGAGTCCTGAGATTACAGGCAAAACCCTTCATTCTAGCTCTGATATTTAGTTTTAAGAAATACCACAAACTTCCTAGACATGGCTTAACATGAGGCAGGTGAGATCGCTCAAGGGGTGAGGGGACTAAACATACAAACAGTGGGCTTGAGACCCCATCATCCTATTCAAGTTTGAGCTCAGGCTTGTAGTGGCTTGTGCCTTCTCTTCTGTCCATGGTGCTGCATGGAGAAGTTAGATCAGAACACACCTGCAAAGCTACCTCCATACACCAGGGACAGTCCTGTAAACTGCTGCATGCTGACCTGAGCTTCCTTGAGATGGCATGGGACTGGGGACAGCCTCCTTTCCCTCCCCCCACCAGCTCACAGCTCGGCAGCTTCAGAAAAGGGAAGTCCGGCTACAGCTCAGACCTGTACATGGACATATTCTCAGTAGGAAAAAGAAGTCATCTAGAAAGGAAGGAAGAAAGAAAAGGCAGGGTCAGTGGTGTCGACCTGTAACTCCATAAAAGGACTGTGGAGGCAGGAGGATGGAGAATTCAAGGGCAACCTCAGCTACAGAGAGTGCCAGGCTAGCGTTATATTCAGGTGTAGACTCCTCAGAACAGTTTTGGCCCAGCATGCAGGAATACCTGTTCCCCACCCCGACCCCCTACATTTCTGCACTGGGGAATTAGAACCTGGAAGCCTGCTCAAGGTCATCTTTGGCTACAAGGTGGCCTGTTGGGTTATATGAGACCCTGGCTAAAACACCAATGGTAATAGTGTTACCAGTGCGCCTAAGGAAACACTGAGGCAGCAGGGCTCACAGGAAGTAAAAGCCAGCCTGGGCCACACCCTGAGTTCCAGTCCATCTGAATTATAGATGAGACTTGTGAACACAAACCAGCATAGCAATACTATTCCTACAACCAAGGTAGGAAGAACCACATGACAATAACAATGGAAGGACTGGAGAGATGGCTCAGCAGTTAAGAGCACTGACTGCTCTTCTGAAGCTCCTGAGTTCAAATTCCAGCATCCACATGGTGGCTCACAACCATCCCTAATGAGATCCAACGCCCTCTTCTGGTGTCTAAAGGCAACTACAGTGTACTTATATAAAATAATAAGTAAATCTTTAAAAAACAGAGTAACAATATGGCAGTGTGCCTAAGACATCTGAATACATCTATCAGCATAAAAACAGATTTCCATCCTTTGTTGTAGGTAGAATGTATTTCCTTAGCATGCTTCTGTGAATCTGTTATTATGGAGAGCTACACATTCAAGGATTTTTGTTGTTAGTGTTGTTTGTTGATTTTTAATTTCCATCAATTGTGATTTTTGATTTTATGTTTTTGTTTTGTGTTTGCCACCTAAGACCATCTTCAGTGTTACATGAACCCCTAGGAACCCAGTTTAAGAACAAACACGGGAGACCTGCCTGACTGGAAGGTGTTCATGTACAAGAAGAGACAGAGACAGAGACAGAGAGAACCTCACCAGGGGTTCCATGTTCCAGAGCATGGATGGCAAGGAATCATCAGGATGTGAGGCCGCTCTCCAACCCAGGCTGTTCAGAGCCCCCATGAAGTCCTCCTTGGTTTTGTCTTGGTCCGGTGGCTGAAGCCAGCACAGAACCTGTGAAAGGAACTTTCCTAGAATTGTGTATTGTGCGTTGGGGAACATAGGGTCCCATTCCTGCTAGTTCGTGAGAAAGTGTAATAAGATACTCATCTCTTTTCAGACTAGGGAGAAAAAAAATCTGTTCTAAGAGAATTTAGTGTTGTTCAGGGGACAGTGTAGGTAAGAAATAATGTTCTCACAGAGGCAGAATACCATAGGGACAGTATTGTCCCTATGAACTCAGAACTCAGCAGATGTCCCAGCAGGATTACTATGCTAGGAACCTTGTCCTGTGTTCAAATTAAGGCAGTCATTTGTTGGAGGGACCATTCATGTCAGTTACACTGGCTTCTGTGTACCTCATGCTGTGACAGATGTTGGCACAGTCCAGGGAGAAAGAACACAGGAGATGACATCTTACCAATGTGACAGTGGGAGGGACAGGGAAAGTTTCCCAGAAGCTCTCTCAAAGGATTTGCAAGTCTGCTTACTTGGGCAAGAGCAAGTAATATGCAAATACACAGAGAAATTCAAGCAACTCTCTGGATTTGTGTAGCTGAGCGCAGACTCCGGGTAGAGGCCCAAAGTTGTCAGCAGACAGGGCCACAGCAGGTTGCTGCCCCATCATGAGGGTCTCTAGCTTGAACATGATCACGGTAACTATCACTCCCTCACGGTGTGGCACGTGGTGGTGGTGGTGGTGAGGAATTATGTTGCCAATGTGAATGGTGGCATTGAAGGAACAGGCAGAGAGAGGCCGGAGGTGAGTAACTTGAGGGCAGAATTGGTGGAGAGAGGGCACAGCTGCCCCTGGAGTCACTCCACAGCTATGGTTTTCATATGTTTGCTCTGAGGTGGGTCTGAGGACTCAAGTAATGTAACGTGTGATGGCTTTTGTGGGGTTGGGGTAGGGGTCTTGTAAAAGGTTAGCAAGAGACTGCTGGGTAGTAGAGTCCCACGTGGGCACTTGCAGGCCTCATTCTCAACCTGGGAACCCATTTTGGGGCTGGTGGGACAGGCTGACTAGTGAGACTTCTCTGGGGAGAGAAGGCTAACTCCTGAACAAGACCATGTTTCCTGCAAGAAACAGGGAACACAGGACAGTCGCATCCCATAGAACATGATTGGATGTGTGTGGCTGTCCTTTGCTCCCTGTTTACCCAAGGCTGAGGGGGAGCTCCTGGGGCTCCTGTTCCACATACAGCTTTAGGGAACTTTTGCATCTCAGCCCTCTCCTCTGAGCAAGACCCAGTGAAAACCAGCCCTTCCTGCCTGGGATTTTACCTGGACAGGTCTGTGCTGAGGTGGACAGCTCTTCTTGTGCAGGAGGAGTCTGTGACCACACTGGCTGCTGGGCATCTGTCCTGGCTGCCCTGAGGGGCTGTCCAGTTCGCAGCCAGTGCAAGCCCCAGCACATGGTTCACAAGCCAGTGAGGTGGGGCTGGTCCTCTTCAGGATTTCAAAGTAGAAAAACACTGGGAGGAGGCTCTTAGTGACTTTGAAACACACAGGACTCACGTGACTGACCGTGCAGTGCCATAGCACCCCACTGGTTCTTCAAGAACTTACTGCTTCCTTTGGCCCGGTCCCACCCTCACGTCTCCCTGCTTTGGTCAGCATTTCTGTAGTTCACACCCGGTTCACCAAGCATGAGGTGACCCTTCAGAGGTTTCTATGAAATCGGTTTTTTTTTTCCTTTCTTGAAGTGACACACTGTTAAGTTCCTCAGTGTGCCAGAAGTGGGCACATTCATCCTTTGTCACAAAAGACAAGAGAGTATGGATAAATTGAATGAGGACATGCACCACCTGGTCCTGTGGGTGACCCCACAATCCCCTTTCCTTGGGGTCAGGTTCTTACATGAGGCTTGACTTCTCTTTAGTAGTGGCAGGCAGCAGCACAGGTTTCTGAGGCAGTTCATGGTTGACCAGCGATGATGCTGGTTACCAGGAGAAGCTGGACCTGCCTTCTGATGGTTAACCATTAGATAGTTTCTTTCTGGACAATGGACATTTCTGAATATTGGCCATATGCTGAATGATGGCCTCTTCCTATTTGATGACCTCTTCCTGGATGAAGATCTTTACCTGTGTGAGGGTCTCTTTCTCCAAGGTATACCAGAGGAAGATCTTGTGAAGGCTACACTCCTAGCTGCCTGTAGGGATCCCCAGAACTCCTTTTGGGACCTGCAGGACATATTTCTGTCTGTGTCAATTGTAGGCTCACTGTCTGGTCTAGAAGAAGGAGTATATAGAAATTGAGACAGGACAAGTTCAGTCAGGATACTATAAGAAGTTTGGACTGTGCGAAATTCTCACTGATTTTCAGTTTGCTGCTCATGAGGGAATCAGCCACAGGTTAGTCCATGTGGGATAAATACGGACTGGGGGGAAGGGTCCTCTTTGGCTGGCAGCACACAGGATGTCTTCTGCCACCCTGCCAGGAATTCTTATCCCCCTCCTCCTCTAGCTTAGATGAATGTGAGGAAAAGGTATAGAGTGAAGAGGCTTAGAAGCACTCATGAAAGCAGGGAAGGTGTGAAGGTCTTGCAGGCCTGGCTGCATGCATTTCAAGGCTTTCATTTAGTGGTGGGAGCTGTCTTTCCTAGGTGAGTGGTGTTGTAGAATCAGGTAGGTTGCAATCACCTCATTGAATTTTTGCTCTCTCAGAGACTCGATTCTTCAGGCTTATATCCCATGACTCTCATGGTCCTGACAATGCTAGGGCTCCAGTTGCCTAGGAAACTGTGTGGAAGTAGGTGGTAAACCTGCCTCACCACCCCTCTTCACGGGGTGCCTCGTGACGAGATTGATCATCAGTTCGATGGTGTCTTTGAAAATATTAGTAGGAAGATTAGGAGGAGTGCTGAAGCTTGAGGTGCCCTTACCTCCATAAAAGTCCTGCCTTGGAAAGGAAAGTGCCTGGCCATCATGAGGAAGACGAGGGTGCCTAAACTCCAGATATGGATTGGGCAGCCCTCAAATTCCTTCACATGTAGGATTTCCGGGGCACAGTAGGGCAGTGTGCTACAGAAATCCACCTGCTTCTTCTTGGAAATCACTTTGGCAACCAGGCCAGAATTGTACAGCTTGGTGTTCCCCCCCTCGACCCTCCCCCGACCCCTGGGCCCTTGCAGTCAATCAAAATGTCACTGGCCTTTTTAATGTCTCTGTGAACAATGCAATTACTGTGACAGTACAGCACCACATGTGGTATCTGAGCACACATCCTTTGGGCCTAACTCTCCTCTAAAGACCCCCATTCATGTATGGAGTCTAATAGCTCTCCCTAGAGGCTTGCTCCATCACCCGGTAGGTGGTCATTCTCCTCTGGACCAAGTGAAACAGCTTGATAATGTTAGGATGGGTAAGGAATTTCATAATGCTGACTTCACTACTGATAAAGGTGTATTTCATGTTCCTGAGAAGTTTTACACCCACACAGGTCAGTGTGGGTACATGGTAGGCCAGTTTGACCACTGAAATGTTTCCTTTGCACAGGTTTGTCATCCTGTCTGTTGACATCTGTCTTTATTTTTAGTTAAGACATGCTTTATATCCTTCCAAGTTCATCTGCTTACACATAGGTCCTTGAGAGACTGTCCAAGTCAGAATGAAATGGCCTTAGTTAATCTTGGATACTGTGTATCATAAACTTGCCCTATATGCATTTGTGGTCATTGTTTAACCTCCCAAAATTGCTTGCCTTTGAAAGACACTGAGAATACAGTAGTTGCTGGCATGGTATTGACCAGCAGCCCTCTCATAATTGTCTCTTGCATCTTCTTTCTGCCTTTTCTATAAACATCCTCACTCCCCCAGTCATGGATCCTAAGTTGACTGATAGGCTTGCTCCTGGCATGGTGGCACCCTGCTGTGTGAACATGCCAGAAGGGCCTAGATGTGCCCTTCATACAGACTTAGGAAGATGAGCAATGGGTCTCCCCAGTCTCCAGAGAGGAGGCACCACAATTGACAGCTCTCCAATAGGAATTGCATCTCAATGTCCTGATGTCATAGATCTTGAAGAAATCAAGATGGTCATAGGACTACAAGCTCCAGGATAGCATTCTGGATAATTAGGTTGGGGAGCCCTCCAAGCCTTCCCCTGGGGACTGGTGGAGGGAGGGGTTAAATGAGGGAGATTTGAATAGAGGAAAGGGGGTCATCCTTGCCCCGTTCCCCTGTCTACTTTCTGTAGTTTAGGGACAGGTGCTGGGCATCTCTGAGACATCTTAAAACCCACCCTAGGAGGTCTGAGTCACCTTTCTCTCCAGGTATTTTCACCTTGTCTCTTTTGCCTGTAGGAAACAGCACCTTCAGACCTAATAGCCCTAGATGGAGTTAGGAAAGTGGACATAATTCTTAGTGAATTTTAATTTTAGTGAAGAGGTGAGAAGAGAAATTCTTTTGTTTGGGGTCACCCACATGATAGGACCTTCTAAATATGACACGGAGACTCTGATAACTCAGCTAGGGAACCTGAAAGCAGTCTAAAGTTTCTTCAGGACCTAGTACCTTTCCACTACTGCAGAAGAAAAGAGACTCCCACTTCCCCCCAGACTTGAGGGATGCTTTCATGAGCTTCAGAAGATTCTGGCCCGTGGTCTGGCTTCTAAGGACTATATGGTTCCTGCAGTACTGACACCTAGGATTGGTGTTTTCTATATCTCATGACCTTTAACTAGACACAGGATACCACAGACATTTCCTGAGATTTTCTGAAGGGTGAGTGGCTATCAGAGTGAACCCCATGCAAATGGACAGCACAGTGCATTTTCTAGAAGAAAATTAGGTGTTTCTTGTGTGTATGCATGTATTGTACATGTGGTTTATGGAATATATACATAGACAAACATACATATAAATGCCCATGCACACATATACACACAGATATACACATACTCATATATATGTCAAAGTCAGGTATCTTCTTCCTTTCACATTTTTTGACATTGGGTCTCTCAGTGAACCTAATGCTTACCAATTCAGCTACACTGGCTGAACAGAGACTTCAGAGATCCTCCTGTCTTTATCTCCCCAGCACTGGAATTATAGACTTGCACCACTGCACCCAGCTTTTTACAAGACTGCTAGAGACCTGAACTCAGGTCTTAATGTTTGAGCAGCAAG
The DNA here is from genome assembly GCA_036184795.1 of Tokudaia tokunoshimensis. NCBI lineage: Eukaryota > Metazoa > Chordata > Mammalia > Rodentia > Muridae > Tokudaia > Tokudaia tokunoshimensis. The sequence continues at coordinate 106,339,376 of BTHU01000002.1, read as the reverse complement.
CCTTTTACTCACTGAGCCCTTTCTTGTACCCCTAAGACTTATATGAGACCCAAAAGATACCAGGTACAAAGTTAGAAAGGGGAAATACCTCTTTGCTCACTGGAGCATTCAGATACAGAAAACAAACTAGGCCTGATAAGGATAAAAAACTAGGACAGGTGAGCAAATGCATGAAGGAGAAAGAGCCAGAAACAGAACCCAGAGATGAAAGCAGAAAGATCCTGAGGACTTTGATGATGGAAGACACCACACACCCCTAATTTCACATGTACACCTACACAAACACACATGCACACAAACACGCACACAAACACAGATGGCCTTTGCTCATGCAGCTACCATGAGCCTTGCAGGAAATAATCCCTTTTATTTGGAAAGCTGGGGCTACACTCTCACCAGTGTCCTCGCCTAGACCTCTCCCAGTGCCAAGCCTCAGTTGCTAACCAGGAAAGACCACATTCATGCCTTCAAAACCAGTATCACATGGGAGACTCTTATACAATTCCACGCTCGGGTGCCAGCTTTTAATGAAGACTTGGCTTCCTGCAGCCCACCATGTTTATGCGGTTACTCCGGAAAAACACTTCTGACTTAAGGTTTCTATTGCTGTGATACAATAACATGGCCAAAAAGAAAGTTTGGGGGGAAAGTGTGTATTTGGCTTACACTTCCATATCAGTGTTTATCATTGACAGAAGTCAGGAAGGAACTCCAAAGGTACAGGAACTTGAAGGCAGGAGCTGATTCAGAGACCATGGAGGAACACTGCTTACTGACTTGCTCACCATGGCTTACTCAGCCTGCTTTTGCAGAGAACCCACCAGCCCATGGATGATCACCACCCCACAGTAGGCTGGGCCCTCTCACATCAATTACTAATTAAGAAAATGCTATATAGACTTACTTATATACCAGCCTTATGAATACATTTTCTCAGTTGGATTCCACCCTCTCAGATGACTCTAGCTTGTGTCCTATTGACATAAAATTAGCCAGTCCAATATCCTAGATTATTTCATCTCAATAATGTTGGTCTCTTATTAAACACAGCTCAATTTTTCAGCACCCGAAGACCAGCATTGAATGTCCCAGCAAAGCAAAGGTTTCACTTCTTCAGATTCTTAATCCAAACCATCCCATGAACAGCCCTGACAGAGTCCCTTTCTTCCCTCTGAAATGTCACGAGCCAGGACCTGTCAGCTGCACCACTCTCAGTACCTCCTCTATTCCAGGCCCTCATAATACCTTGTTAAGGCTAAGCACTCAATGGCTTTTTGAAGCCCAAAGCTTCAAAATCTTTCTACAGTCCTCCTCCACAGCAGCATGGCCAGATCCTCCAGAGGATCACCCCACTCTCTGTACCAATGTCTGTATGACTTCTTCTCACTGTGATAAAACACTGACCACAGCCGACCTGAGGAGGAAAGCGTTTGTTTAGCACACACTCTCACAGCACCATCCACCATAAGGGAAGTCAGGACAGGAACCCAAGCAGTAACCTGGTTTTCTAGGCAGGTTATGTAGCCCTGGCTGTGCTGGAACTAGCTCTGTAAAGCAGGCTGGCCTCGAACTCAGAGATCCTCCTTAAAGGCATGCACTGTCACTGCCCTCCTGGAGTAGAAGGTTTTCACTTCAGACACTGCCTTCCTCCTTAGGCATCACCCAGTCAGTTATGGTGGCCGTGGGGGCACACACCTCTAATCCCAGAGCCCAGGAGGCTGATGCAGGAAGACTGCTTTGAGTTCGAGGCCACTTTGGGCTACATAGTGAGACTTTGTCTCAAAAAAAAAAAAGTTAAAGCTTACAAAAGACCATGAGAACTATCTTGTCACATAGTATACATCATTTGCATTTCCTAGTGTTCTGAAATTTTCTAGGATTTTTCCCAGTTTGTGATTGTTCTTTCTTCCCTGAACAGCAGAACTGGAATGACTGACAAAACAACACACTATATAATATTTTATCCTATAAACAACCAGACTACTAAAGTTTGTGTGTGTGTAATGTTTTCTGAGATGGGTTCTTGTATCTCCGGCTGCCCTGGAACTCATTATGTAGTCAAGGATGATCTTGAACTCCTAATCTTCCTGCCTGCTCTTAAAGTCTGAGAGGGCAGGCATGCTCTACAATATTCAGCAATTACTAAAATTTGGAATTCCTTCTCAGGGTCTGGAAGATAACTCAGATGGTAAAGTGCTCACTGCACAATGTAAGGCTCAGAGTTTGATCCCAAGAACACACATTAAAAGCTGGGTATGATGGTCAGATCTTGAAAATATCATCCTTAGTGAGGTAACCCAATCACAAAAGAACACACATGGTATGCAGTCACTGATAAGGGGTTATGGACCCAGAATCTCGGAATACCCTAGACACAATCCGCATATCAATAGATTTCTAAAAAGATGGAAGGAGAGACCCCTGGTCCTGGAAAGACTGGATGTAGGGGAACGCCAGGACAGAGTAACGAGAGGGGGTTGAATGGAGAAAAGAGGGAGGGAAGGGGGCTTATGGGACTTTCGGGGAGGGAGGAAACGGGAAAGGGGAAGTGATTTGTAATGTAAATTAAAAAAATAAAATTAAAAAAAAAAGCTGGGTATGGTGGGTTGTGCTTGAACTCCTAACTCTAGGGAGGAAAAGACAGGTGCTCTCTGGGGCTCACTAGCTAGGAAGCTAGCATAATGTCTCAGTGAGACACTGTCTCAAAAATCCAAGGGGAGTGGCAGCCAGGGATCCATGCCCAAGGGTCACCTCTGCCCTCCACAGGCACACATGCACAACCTAGAAACAATAAGCAAACAAAAGTGCTTTCATTTGCCTTTAGCTTTTTGTACTTTAAGCTGTTGGGGTTGCTGATAGTTATTCCCTACCCTCCATCCCCCACCCCCCACCCCCTGCCCAAATCTCAGAGCCCTGGTTAAAAATGAGCTGCCACTGCTACCCAGCCTCTGGTATGTCAGACTTTTACTCTTTGTAGAAATCCCTCTTTCCTGCTCTGCTGCCAAGACCTGGTCTGGAGTCCTCCGAATTGGAGGGGATGTAGACCCCATTGCCCTTCAGGGTTTGGGAGGCCCGGCTTGGATGTGAGTGCTAAGTGTGTGCTCTGGCCAGTTCAAGGCACTGGGGCAGGAACTAGAAAGCAGAATTCTGTCTTCCTTCCTGCGATATGAGAGCAAGGACTTGGTGGGTCCAGACCCCCTAACCCAGAGCCATCTAGGCCATAGCACTCTGGAAGTTAGGGGTGGAAATTTTGCAGAGTACAGGTTCTAATGGTCAACTGCCCTCTTGCCCTCAGACTTAGTCCCTGCAATGGAATCTAGTCTGACCAAAACTGTCCAGGGGTCGCTAGTAGCAGGTCACAGGTTACGTGTCCAAGAGACCAGGTTGCCACTGCCATTCAAGGACCACTGGCCTGTCCTCTCTAAGAGCCATGTGTATCTATCACAAGGCCAGCTCCAATATAAGAGAGATCCCAAGACCCCATTTTGACCTTGTAATTGACCCCTGTCTTGAAAAAACAAAAACAAAAACAAAAAAATGAATACTGGAGTCTGAGGAAAGGAAATTGCTTTGTACTTGAGGACCACGGTCTGGTGGGAGACAGTTGCTGCGTAGGGAGCTTAGCAAACCACGCTGCGTTGGCAGGAGAGCTGAGAACTGCGGCAGGAGAGAGAGCTGCAGAGCAATGGCTTCTGTGGCTTCTTCCTGGACAGTGCGAACCTGGCCCCTGGGTAAAGAATGCATGTCCTGTTCCCCTGAATATCCATTAAACACGAAATTTCAGGAGCATGACTGTAGCTTCAGATGACAGACCCAGAGGCCAATGGCTGGTAAGCAGGCGAGCTCCCTTAGGTTAGACAGAGGCAGACCAGGTTGTCTGAAGAATCTAGGCTAGACCACATACACCCATCCTAAGCTTGGATTCAACTTCTCTAAGAAGTGGAAGGACATCCAGGTCGAAGGGGGAGGGGGGGAGTTCAACAATGGCACACGCTAGAGAGGGAGCTGATATTTTTCCTCATGCCCAGACTGCAGATAACGCCCTCAGAGCAAGACTGTGGTGGAACATAAAGGGTCGAGTCAGAGAATCACGATGCTGAGTGGAGTGTGGGAGGAGGATACTAAATCAGGCACCAACATTCCAGTCTGCATCCCCACCCACCACCCATCGCCCTGCCCAGCCCAGCCCTGCCCCACATATGGGGCAGGTAAGCAGCGCCCAATGGGCAAGCGCGGGGCAGGTGTCCATCCAGAGCTACTGGCCAGGCTTGGACCTGAAGAGCTAAGAGGATCACGGGTAGGGGTCGGTTCCAACGTGAATGACTCATAAGCAAGGTAGTCAGGAGGACCATAGAAGCAGCCCTCAGTAGCAAAGGGAGCCTGTGGCCCGGTGGTTGCTGGGAGGTGCCCGCTGGTCTGCAGGGACCACTCTCCAAGTAGTGCCCGACTTGGTGTTAGGGTTCTTGCAAGCCCCTCACTGACCCGCACCTGGTGCCTGGCTCGCACTCAGCGCCGGAGAGTCGGAGGGCGGGGTGGGGGGCGGGGTGGGTAGGGGGGAGGTGAGGTTTGCAGGCATGAGTGCACGTGCCTGGCTTGTTGCACATCTCGCACAGCAGTGCCTGGGAACTGATCATTTCCTAGAGCCCTTCTTACCTCACTCGACTTTGGTGGCAGGGACCATGTTCCAGCCCGAGGCTAAGCGACGTTTCACCATAGAGTCCTTAGTGGTCAAGGATGTTGGCACTGGAGAGATTCCTGCCAGCGGGAACACGAGCTCCCATCTGCTGGCTGTGACAACCTCCGAAGGAACCTCTCAGGCCCATAGTGCTCAACTCCCTCCCAGCCCTGTGCAGCCTAGGTGGCATTCATGAGTGGCTTTCCTGCCACGGCTTTCTAGGGCCCCAGCTGGTGTTCCTCCAGGCCATAAACTACCAGACACTGAAGGTGCGCCAGGCACACCAGCTGGACTCCTCCTTGCTGCAACCCCCTCACTCTTTCTCTCACAGAGCCCAGAATCCAGAAACTCTCCATTTCTACCCTTGGGTGCTTTTGAATCTTTTCCTTGGCTACCACTTCCAAAGTGCTGTGTTCCTGACCCAGGGTTGCACGGGAAGCTTGGTGCAGCTGCAGTGCTGTTCGGAAGTTGTGGCATGCAAGGCTTAGGGATCAGCCTTGATTGTGTGCAGGCAATTAGCCTGTGGTCTGCTGTGTTGGTCTCCCATTCAGGAAGTGAGGTTGGGACAGCCACACTTTCCAAAGAATGAAGTCAGTTAAGACAGAAGGCCTGGAACATCCTAGGAGTTTTTTCAGACCCTCATTTTGCCAACCTTATTCTTCTTTAAGACTAGAGAATTCAGACGGGAGAGATGGCTCAGTGGTTAAGAGCCATCTGACTATTCTTCCAGAGGTCCTGAGTTCAATTCCCAGCAACCACATGGTGGCTCACAACCATCTGTAACCATATGGCAGTGTACTCATATACATTAAATAAATAAACTTAAAAAAAAAAGACTAAAGAGGTTCCATCCCTTCATCTCTGAAAGTTCTGGCCCTTGGCCCTTTCCATGCCAGACCTTTCAGCAATGGCCATACTTAGCGCTCTTGGTCACCGCAGTTCTTGGCTCACTGGGTCGGGGGAAGGTCCACCTGCACTCGCTGACTCTGTGGGAGGCAGGGCAGCATGGTGTGTTCACTCAGATGTCTTGGGACTTTTCCCAGAAACTTTGGCCCAGATGTTTCCCAGTCACATTGGCCCCTCCGACCCAGAGTGGGGAAAGGTTGGGATCAGCAAACCAGCATTCTCCACCATTGACCTCCTCCAGGAGCCCACCCAGTTGCTAGAGCTCAGGACAGTCTTCTCGAGTGGGAGGTGGGAGAGGAGGGCTTTTAAGATCATATCTAGTCTTACCTCCACCCAGTCTGCAGTTGTCGCAATAGTGAGAAAGCCATCTGGGAAACAGCCTTCACAGAAGCTTTTATCTCCCTTACAAGTGTTCTTGAAAGAGGCTGCTGAGAGGAGATTTCATTCTGCATTTCCCATTATAGAACAGGTCAGTCCTTAAGGTAATAGAGTCAGAGTTTTTCAGCCTTTTCAATTTAAGCGGTTAAAGAAATTAAAAACTGCTAGTGCACAGCATGGGCCAATAACTCCATTCACTCAGGCTAAGCTTGATTCATTGTCCACAGAGGCCCTTCCTCCTGGGGATTGGAAACAGTTGGCAAGGGTGTGCGTCTCAGGAGGAGATTTTTTTATTGTGGAATTCAGAGTTAGCTGAGCAGTGTCAAAACACTTCCAAGATCAACTGAGCACAGCAAGCACCTATTACATTTGAAATGTTAGCAGGAAAGGGACAGTATCATTGTTGAGTATCACTGTTGAGGGACTGCTCAACAGTTAGATTTTGATTCCGCTGTTTATTGCACAGGTTAATGTTGCAGCTAAGAAAGCCTGGTATAAACTACCTTCTTCAGGGAGGCAGACTTTTTAGACAAAAGGGAAGTTTGTCAGATTATATTGGATTGTGTTCAGTCATAGGTCCTTCATATTACCCAGGGTGTTGGTATGGCAGCTGCTCGACAAGGCAGACAGTAAAGGAGGTATTGTTCCAGCAAAGAAAGAAAACCAAATAAAGGTAAATAACTGGTTTTCTGTGAAGTTGTTATGGGTGTGGGCAAACAGGACATTAGGTCAGGCAGTGTCCCAATAAAAATGGGACTAGGCCTCAGAGATTTTATCAGGATGGTTGACTGTTGCAAGATATTTCCTATCCATTCATATTGAGGTAGTGAGAGGCCAGTGATTGAAGGAGAGAGAGGAGGAAGAGCTAAGGATGGAGAGAGGCTTGGTGGACCATACAAGCAGAGGAGAGAGGGAGACATGGATATCCAGATGGCTTCAGACGTATATCTGGTGTTTTGGAGAGGTTAAAAATATTGGGATAAGACTTTATCATTGTAAATTGTCATTATGAAATTGGGAGTTTCTTATACATAAATATATTTGGTTAACTATTCAAGTTTAAGTGTCATGCTTTAATGGATACTTGGGAGGAGTGGGTGCTGGGAAGAAGCGTGGGACTCCCACCATTTACAGAATCTATGGCAGAGAGGAAACACACTTGGGGTGCTGTGAGAGCTAGCTGGAATAGGTTGGCTCAGCAGTGACAGTGAGAACTGCCCTGAGTGAGACCCAACGGGACTTGAAGAGGTCTGGCGGGGCGGTACTCTTTCTTAATTATTTACCCCAAAAGATGACAGTCAGGATTATGCTATTAGTATAAGAAAGGAAGATATTGGACTAGTGAGTGCAAGTCTAAAAGAGATGTTATTATTATTGTCCCATAAACAAGGAGGACTGCTATTAGAAGCTTATGTGCATTGCAGAAGGCTCTGAAAGAACAGGACTTAGTAATAGCACCAGAAAGGGTGCAGACTGAGCCACCTTACTCTTATTGGGACACAAATTATATCTGAACTTTATCATGCCTCAAAAAGTTCTAATCAGGAAGGATGGATTAAAAATGTTAAATGATTTTCAAAAATTACTAAGAGACTTAAATTGGCTTAGACCTCATTTGAAAATTCTAAGGAGAGTTATAGCCTCTCTTTGATATTTTGAAAGATGCTCCAGATCCTACATCTCAAAGAGAGTTAACAGTTTTTGGCAGATAGGCTCTACACAAGGTAGACCAAGCATTGAGCAACAGCATGTGCAATACATAGACTATGCACAAGGATGTCCTGTTTATGTTCTTGCTACTGCCCATATACCTACTGCAGAAATATGGCAAGGTGGTCCATTACTTTGGTTACACCTGCCTGTTTTCCCTGCTAGGGTATTGCTACCTTATTATGAAGCTGTTGCTTGTTTGGTACAGATGGCCTGAGAGGAATTTTGGGCAGAGCCCTCATTGATTGGAATGCCTTTCACAAAACAGCAAGTTGATTATTTCAAGCCATTACTTTGGCATATCATCCTGGAGTCATCTATAATCATTATCCTAAAGATAAATTATTGCAGTTTGTGAATATGATCAGTGATCCCTAAAATCATGAAGCAGACTCCTATACCTGGAGCTGAGGTAAATTTTGCAGATGGATCCTCTAATGCTACTTCAGATTATGGAATTAAAGGTAAAGCATATAAAATTTGTACTCCCTCAGCTTCAGCTCAAGTTGTAGGGCTCAGAGCCATTGAAGCTGTATTTCACAAGACAGATGTCTCTTCTTTTAATTTGCATACTACTAGTCAATATATTGCTAGCACTTTACAGGTTTTAGAAACGATGGCTAACATTGACACAGCTGTAAGCCAGGCTTAAGATTTTTTCTCAAATCAAAGCTGTCTCCAAGCAGGCGCATGCCCATGTTATATAGTGCATATTCGAGCTCATTCAGGACTCCCAGCACCTCTTGCAGAAGGCAATGCTATTGCAGACAAACCCACTTAAATGATAGGTCTTTTACAAGTCTTTTACATACTTTGCATCGTCAAAATAGTCAAAACTTAAGAAAACAATTTCATATATGTATGGAAGCTGCACAATAGATTGCTCACCGATGTGACTCTTGTCCTGAATGTCATTCAGTACCTCAGTTTTGAATTAATCCTCGAGGTCTATGACAAATAGATGCTACACACATACCTGAATTTGGTAGATTAAGATATGTGTATTTTTCCATAGATACATTTTTAGGTTTCATTCTGGACACTGTCAAAACAGGGGAGGCCACTAAGCATGTTATCTCTCATTGTTTAAAATGCTTTGCCACGGTAGGACAACCTAACATGATTAAGACTGATAATGGGTCTGGATATATAAGTCAAACTTTCTGGCCCTTCTGTGCCTAATTGTCTATTACTCATAAAACAGATATTATATACAATCCACAAGACAGGGGACTGTGGAAGGAATCCACAGAGCTCTAAAAACTCAGTTACAAAAAAGAAAAAAGTGGGAGTTGTATGCTCTTCCTCAAAAGTTTAAATCATGCACTCGTTATTTAAAAATTTTTAAACTTGGATGCCAAGGAACTCTCTGCTGCTGAGTGTCTATGGCACCCTACAACTCGGCATGCTTATGCCCAGGTGAAATGGCAGGTCCCACTGATTGACATATGGCATGGTCCTGTTCCGGTATTAATATGGGGGCAAGGACATGTTTCTGGTTTTCCACAAGATGGTAATAGTGTCAGGTGGTTTGCAAGGTATTTGGTTTGCTATGTAGGAGAAGCAATTGACCGGGACCATGATACTGATGCTGATGATCCACATTCTGATGTCAACTCGAAGATAGCTGAATTGGGCCTATGTTCCTGACCTCCCCCCAACCCCCGATCTTGCATCCCTTGGTTTGGGAGGGTCCAGAGATTTGATTGTGTGACTATGAAAGATGTGTCTGCTGGGACAACCATCAATGGACTAAATAAGGAAGAAGAAAGATGTAATTATACTAGTCATGCTATAGGGTTGCCAGTTTATGTTGTTAAGAATGGAATTTCACCAAGATGTCTCAAGGTAGTGGGGAAGAACAAATGGTATACATTTGGTGTTGTTGGTAAGGAAAATTAACATCACTATATTTGGGTTTAGACTGTGCCACAGTGCTCCATACCCAAATACTGCTGGGAGAGAGTGGGTCTCCCAGGAGTGCTGACAAGCCTGTGAGCACAGGTAAGACCACTACTTATGCTGAGATATGTTTAGATAGTTTTTTGATCCTGATTTAACTTTGGTATTTGGTATCTGTCTAGAAAATTGTCCATTTCATCCAGATTTTCCAGTTGTGTTAAGGATAGACTTTTGTAGTAGGATCTGATAATTTTTTTGAATTTCCTCAGTTTCTGTTGTTATATCTCCCTTTTCATTTCTGATTTTGTTAATTTGGATACTGTCTCTGTGCACTCTGGTTAGTCTGGCTAAGGGTTTATCTATCTTGTTGATTTTCTCAAAGAACCAGCTCCTGGTTTGGTTGATTCTTTGTATAGTTCTTTTTGTTTTTACTTGGTTGATTTCAGTCCTGAGTTTGATTATTTCCTGCCAACTACTCCTCTTGGGTGTATTTGCTTCTTTTTGTTCTAGAACTTTCAGGTGTGCTGTTAAGCTGCTAGTGTATGCTCTCTCCAGTTACTTTTTGGAGGCACTTAGAGCTATGATTTTCTCTCTTAGCACTGCTTTCATTTTGTCTCATAAGTTTGGTTATGTTGTGGCTTTATTTTCATTGAATTCTAAAAAGTCTTTAATTTCTTTTTTTATTTCTTCCTTGACCAAGTTATCAATGAGTAGAGTGTTGTTCAGCTTCTACATGTCTGAGGGCTTTCTATTGTTTTTATTGTTATTGAATACTAGCCTTAGTCCATGGTGATCTGATAGGATGCATGGGATTATTTCAATCTTCTTGAATCTGTTTAGGCCTGTTTTGTGACCAATTATATGGTCAGTTTTGGAGAAGGTACCATGAGGTACTGAGGTCCCATAACCCCCAAAGAAGTAGTCATTAAAAGTCTTCCAACCAAAAAAAAAAAAAAAAAAAAAAAAAAAACAAAAACAAAAAAACCCCCATGATCTGATGGGTTTAGTGCAGATTTCTATCAGACCTTCAAAGAAGGCCTAATACCAATACTCTTCAAACTGTTCCACAAATTAGAGACAAAAGAAACACTAGGAACACAGAAGGAAATAGCTAGAATTGATTGTATAGCCATTATGTCTTTTGGTAGAAATCTTTATAATTGTTACTAAGTTGAAGTCATAATTTCTTATTTTGGTACAGAATTTATTTTGGTGCAAAATCAGGGTTTTCATTGGTATAAATTTCTTCTATTGATACAAAACTTTAAAAGAACAGAGATTAGACTCAGTCCTTCTATAACTGTTATTATAAACTGATCTGAGATGATTAAGCCCATGAGTTAAGGGCCAAATAGCAAATTCATGGCTCTGAGTTTATTATTAGGGTGTTTTCAAGATATTTAATTAGAAATAGCTGAGTAGTTAATGGAAAACAGTCCAGATTACTTTACATAGGTAGTTGGTTTTCAAAAATATCAGGAATCCACTTGTTGTTGAGACAAATCTGCTCCTAACAGCTTTCCATTCATGGATTCAAAAAAGCAGCTGAGCATCTATACCTCCTGGTGAGGCTGTACAGTGTGGCTAGTTTGACAGTGGGTGTAGCTGTCCAGCGACCAAGCATGAACTGGGTTCACCTGAAAGGAGGGCTGGAAATGAAATGGATGGGGTGTGAGAGAAGGATGAAGCCAAGACAAAGCTTCTGATCAAGACTCCAAGTTTAATATTCAGCACTGCATTTCTATAGGTCAAACCCACAGACCCTATCCTTTGTTTCAGCTGGATTATGTTGCAAAGCAAGCTCAGTGGGCAGTTTATTCTTCTAAATTCTTGTATGAAATTGCAGGTGCAGCAAGGCAGATGACTCCACCTGGGTCGTTAAGCCCATTGTGGCAAGCACTCAAGGTCTGTTCAGCCTTATCAAGGCTGGGGAAAGGCATATTCCCCCTTTTTTGTTTCTTTAAAGATGAGCAGTACCAGTAGCTGGACGGGGGCACTTGTTTTTCATAATCCTGTCTAGGCAAGGAGTGGCCAGGCAACTGTGCCTTTCTCAGGTCAGTGTCTATATTGCTCCTTCTTACCCATCAGGGAGAACAAACGTAGCATTGATGTATGTCTCTTAGGAGCTCAAGAATACTTTTACCCATCTCTGACTACTGGCCTTCTATAGCACAGTCTTTCCCATTTAGACCAAAGCCACAAAGGACATATGAGTATGGTATGCACTCAATGCATTTCTTCATATTGATGAATAATTGCCATGGTGAATAACTGAGCCTGCTGAAAGCAATCTTGTATAAAGGCAACCAATTTGTTTAAGATACAAGGTCCAAAAGTTAAAAGCAACAAAATTATACTTAATGGTCCAAGCAGTATAGAAATTAAAGTTGTAAGCCATGGGGAAGTGGAGAACCAGGACTCAAACCATCCCTCAGAAAAGGAGGTTAGAGATTCTTGCAAGTGGGAAATAGAGGTTTCTATCTTTTCTTCATCTGTATCTATTGCCAGTCTAAGGAGCTCATAATTTTTTCCCTGCAAAACCAGAGTAGAAGCACCAGTAGCTGCTCCTCCCACACTCAGAGTTCCTTGGCATCCAATTTTTAAAATAAAAAGCATGATTTAAATAATTTTGTGATATATGGGAATATAATTCCCACCTTTTGTTTTTTTTTTAAAAGATCTATTTATTTATTATATATAAGTACACTGTAGCTTCAGGCACACCAGAAGAGGGCATCTTATGCTATTACAGATGGTTGTGAGCCACCATGTATCTACTGGGATTTGAACTCATGACCTCTGGAAGAGCAGTCAGTACTCATAACCGCTGAGCCATCTCTCCAGCCACCACCTTTTGTTTTTAAAGAAGATATTGTTTCAAAGTTCCACAGGCCTGGTCCACAATACCTTGTTACTTAGGATAAGGAAATATGAGTAAAATCCATTTGCCATAATTGATTAGGTATGAGTCCTCGAGGGTTAACACCATTATGTGGTACATGAAGAAACTGAGGACACTGAGAACAAGTCTTTACTACTTGACATGCATATTTCTTAGAAATACAAAATTGTTGTCTCAAACTATTACTATTTTGATGATGTAAAATATCATCCTAAGTGAGTTAACCCAATCACAAAAGAACACACATGGTATGCACTCACTGATAAGTGGATATTAGCCCAGAAGCTTGGAATACCCAAGACACAATTCACATATCAAATGATGCCCAAGAAGAAGGAAGGAGAGGCCCCTGGTCCTGGAAAGGCTCGATGCAGCAGTGTAGGGGAATATCAGGACAGGGAAGCAGGAGGGGGTTGATTGGGGAACAAGAGGAGGGAAGAGGGCTTATGGGACTTTTGGGGAGGGGGGAACCAGGAAAGGGGACATCATTTGAAATGTAATAAAGAATGTATCTAATAAAAAAAAGAATGAGATTGTTTGGCTAATTGTTTTGGATGAAGATTATCAAATTTGCACATGCAATAGGCAAAATATCAGTATTCTGCTATAACCAATTTAATTGCTGTTTGGAATAAGGAATAAACATTTCATCAGGTTCTTAGGACATTCTTTCCAAAATACTTTCATGATTGTATCCTATAATTCTGTTTTAACACAGCAGCAGCTTCATAATAGTGTGTTCAAAATTTACTTGGAGATAAAGAAAGATGAATCCACATTAATGGCACCTTTTCCCAAAAGACTGCTCTGAAACAGCCAACAATTGATCATAGTCTATATAATGTATCTGTTGTTGGTTAATATCTTCCTCTACTTTCTGCAAAACTATTTGTTCACCAGCTAATTGTCCAGGGGAATTAGAGTTTGCATTCCCCTTGAAAATTATCAAAAGAAGTTTTAAGTTCTCTTGTGACAAGCTTAAGGTGAGGTCTTAGACAATTAATATCTCCTAACAGCTTTTGAAAATCATCTAAACCAAGTAAATTCTTTTCTTATTTGAACTTTCTGTGCCACAATTTGTTTAGGATATAACTGATGCTCCAAATATTGAAAAAGATACTGCCTTTGAATTTTTGCTGGAGCAACAACTACTCTAAAATTTTAAAGCTTATTATATAAGAAGAGCAAATGCTTGTAGTAAAACTCCTTAAGAGGGATCAGCCAATAAAACAACCAAATAATGAATAATATACATGAAGGATTCAAAATCCTAACCTCTTGTATTGAAGCAGAACAAGGTTTTTTTTTTTTTTTTTTTAAATGGGCTCTTCAAAATTACAAGCAAGCTCACTAAATGCAAACCTCCCAGTCACTAGGATGCAAAGCAACAGTATAAAACAAATCCATAATAATTCTATATGCATTTCCTAGAATGGCAGCTAGAGTAGGCAAGTCAGGCTGCAATACCCTCATACGTTCCATATCCTTATCAACCCTTCTCAAACTCTGCAACAATATCCACCTGCTTGATTTTTTTTCTTAATTACAAATATGTATGAGTTAGAATACCGAACCTGTGATCAAACTGCAAACTTCAGTCAATAGAACACTGGTAGTTTAACTATAATTTTTAAGTTTCCCTTGCAACACCAGAGCACAACCATAACATTGGAAAGCAAAACTCAACCTCCAACAAACAATCCAGTCTCTCCAAAAACACCAAGTGATTCACTCCCATGCTACAAAGGATTTGGCTGCCAGTTCTTATATATGAACGTATAACAGTGCAGCTTTTAATACCTCATTAAAGAGACATTGTTTTAAATCCTATCCTTTGTAAGTCTAGTTTCTAAGATAAGAATTACATAAAATATTATCCCAATTTAGAAGTATCTTTAGAGACCTGTTTTCCTGGGTTGGTTCATGTCACATGTCATTGTTTAGAATGACTCCAACCCTGTGTTACCAGTTTTAAGCTAACTTTCTGTTACCAATGTTACAAATTTTTAATCATACCCAATAACTTATAAGCCAATACTCTATAGCCAAGACATGCAGAACATATTTATACTTTTAAAACCAGTCAGAAACAAAAATGAAGCTGCCACGCATATCTTATGTGTTTAGACTGGACAAAATTCTTACTTTTTCTAGCAATAATTTCAAGAGAAAAAGCACATTGTAAGCCACTGAACCTAATAATCAGTCACAGAGATTTTTCTAGGAAAAACAACCATCAGCTTCCTTACCATAGAACTTGAGAAGCTGCTGACCCTTTTAAGAGAGGCTTGTGCAGACAGTCAGCTCCTGACAGGGCTTCTCCAGCTATGCTTTACTCCCAGCTCCTGTGCAGGGTAACTTACTAGTTTCTGCTTTGCAAATTGAGACTGCCTTTTAATCAAGGTAACTGAATCAAGTAGTGGACAGTCAGCAGATAAAGTTTTAAGGATTTTTTCCTTTGAACATGAAACAGAACAACAATCATTCAAACAAACAAACAAACAAACAAAAACAGACACAAATTGACAAGCATGGACAGACTGGTGCACCAGGACAGACAATAGACAGAGAGGGAAGAGAAATTGCTGTCCCAGAGGGACCTACATATAACCAGAACTAAGGATATTTCTAGTAGGAGCCAGAGATGAAGCAGGACATCTCCTGATTTCGTCCTGTTTCTAGGAGAGCTCTGAAATAGCTTATATCCATTTTCCTTCTCTTTTGCTAATGCGTCTTGGACAGGGGACAACTGCTTTTCTGAATCCTGTTCTCTCTCTCTCTCATTCTCATGTCATTTGTATATTTACCATTCCTACTTCTGGGAACCATGGACAGCATAAATATACTTGAGCTAAGAATTTTTCTAACATCTATTTTTCAAACCCCGCTCCTCTCACCTGATATAACTCTTGGCTACGGATAGATGCCTGTTTAGAATTTCCCTGTCCCATTGCGCTGTCACACCTAGGGGAAGTTGGCATTAAGTCAACACCTCTTTAGCCTAGCTGTATCCCCTTAATGCACCTCTTGCAACAACAGCCTCCAAAAAAATAAAATTTATAACTAGCACTAGTATTAGTGCTGTTAATTGCTTACAATGCAGGATGCTATTACTTTTCTTCTGTTTTCGGTGGAGTTTCACCCAAGACAGCGTTTCTCAGTGCCTTATTCGGGCGCCACCTGTATCCATCCAGTAACCAAGTATGAACTGGGTTCACCTGAAAGGGGTGCTGGAAATGAAATGGATGGGGTATGAGAGAAGGATGAAGTCAAGACAAAGGTTCTGATCAAGTTCCAAGTTTAATTCTACAGCTCCACCTTATAAAGGGAAAAACCACAAAACCCGTCCTTTGTTTCAACTGGATTATGTTGCAAAGCAAGCTCAGTGGGCAGACTATTCTTCTAAGTTCCTGTAGGAAATTGCAGGTGCAGCAAGGCAGATGACTCCACCTAGGTCATTAAGTCCATTGTGGCAAGTTCTCAAGGTATGTTCAGCCTTCTCAAGGATGGGGAAGGGCACAACTGTGCCAAAATTGCCATTCTCTCCTGCAGACCTGTACTGTTCTTGAAAGGACACAATTTACAGGTTAGGACAGCTTAGTTCTGCTGAGAAAGACTAGGATAGTCCTTAACAATTCCTGTTTTTCAAAGGTCTTTCAGATCATCCGGTGCCAGAAGGCTGAAGTTGGATGCTCCAACTTCCTGACTTACTGGGGCTCTATAGGTAGGCAGCTGTCTCTACAATTTGTCTCAGTTCTGGAAGCTGTGTTAGACTTCCTATATTGTTTTTAGTTAATGTTGGTCATTCTTGGATTTCTGACAGGGTTGAAAGACTGACTACTTATAGTCTCATAGCCAATCCAGGACATTTAAATTGAGAGAACAGATTTGAGAGGATGGTTTTCAGATGGCATACAATCTAAAGCCAGGACATGAGTCAAATGTAGAATTATAAATCCTTAAGTAAGGATAGACGACAATGTCTATTTTTGTGACAAAAAATGATGTACCGGGTGTTAGCTCTATCTTAACTAAAAACAAAGGCAGATGTTGACAGACTTATTCATAATTAATCACATGCAAGAGGTCAGCTAAAGTTAATTCTGTATCCCCGCAGTTCTCCCTTTTTTATCTATACAAGTCAAAGCTGTCTCAGCTATTGACTCAGAAAGACTGTGCTAGTCTTAGGCATGATCTCAAGAAGTGAGGACCTTACCTGTCATTGGTTCATGAATCATAGCATATATGTCTGTTCTTAGGTTGATCCACCTCTGAGAGACTCTTACCTATCTTTTTTATGATAGGATCCTCCTACCTTATCAATCGTGGAGCAGAAAGTTGTGGCTGCACCCAAAGACTGCCCTACCTGGGGACTCATCCTGTAAATAGTCACCAAACCCCAACAGTATTATGGACCACAAGAAGTGCATACCAAAAGGAACCTGTTATGGTTGTCTCTAGAGGGGCACTGCCAGAGCCTTACACATAGAGAGGCAGGTGCTAGTAGCAAACCATTGGGTTGGGTGTCGGGTCCCCAGTGGAGGAGTTGGAGGATGGACTGGAGGAACAATGAGGTCGGCCACCCAGGCGCCCCAGGACTCCCAGGGACTAAACCATCAACCAAGGGATATTGGTGATTGTCGGGCATCAGTGGGTGGAGAGATCCTTGGTACTGTGAAGGCTCAATAGATGCCCCAACAAAGGGAAATCGAGGGGGGAGGGGAGATGGGAGTGGGTTGGGTAGAGGGGCATATACTTGGAGGCAGGAGGTGGGAGGAGGGGTTGAGGGATTTTGGGGAGGGGGGAAACCAGGAAAGGTTTTAGCATTTGAAAAGTAAATGAAAATTATATTCAATAAAAAATAAAAAGAATACACGAGGGGGGAAAAAGTTGTGCCTGTCTTAGGTTGCTATCTGAAAACACAGCTCTTACCTGTCATTGGCAAGTAAATAATCTTGTATTTGTGGTTGAGAAGATTTCCAAGATGATCTTACCCGTCACTGACTGCCAACTGCTGCTAAGGAAGATATTGGAGCTTGAATTTATGTAACTTTGATAACTGCAAAAACTCTGATGATTCCTCTCAAAATAACAGGTAGTAGATATGCCATAAAAAGGATCATAAAGCTAAGTCCTGCTACGACAAATATGAGAGATGTCAATGAGAACTATGAAGGAAAAATGGCCTGTAACTTTTTCTGACCATCATTTGCAGTGCTATCAGCATCAAAAAGCAAAGTCTGTGCATTTTTAAAATTTACAACCCCATTATGCAGGGCTAAAAACATCTAAAGAAGTGCTAGTATTATGCCATGTACCTTGAAGGTGTCTTTTCACTCTGGTCCAATTATGCTGACTCTCATTATACATTATTTGAATAATACACATCCATAGATATCAAGATGACTTCCAAATGACTTCTGACTTTCATCCCTTGCACCTCATCTCCCATGAACTGCACTGCATCATATAATGCATCAATACTTCATTCTAGCTGTCTAAACAAATCCTCTTGTATGCTCATGGCATCAGTTGCATTTTCTGCCAGATGATTAACAAAACTAGAAGTTTGTATCTCTTGTGTTAAAGCTAAGGCAGAAGTAGTAGCACTGGTTATAAGAGGTATGAGAACAACAACACCGACAATGATCTGCTCAACCATACATTTACTCCTTGCCAGATTATGTTCTTATTTTTCACATATGTGTTGTCTTCTAATATTTCCACGCCACCAAAAATTTTCACTACAAACGACACAGTCACTCCAGTGACCCCTCTCTTTTTAAAAAAAGTAAAAGGGGGAGATGTGGGACCATGGAAGGCAGTCTGTGGCTTGGTTAAGCGAGGCTTACTCCAGAGACCCAGTAGAATATTCTACAAGGGACAGAACCATGAGCAATGCTCCCAGATACTTAGACTCCTGACACCAACTCCATACTCCTGACTCCTCAACTCAGTACTCCTGTGGCCAATCAGTCATGTAGGGTCAGGTCTCTAGTGTTCTGGCTGGACTCCACCTCCATAGTCACCTGACTACATCCAGGTTTTCCCCGCCCCACAGTTACTCACCCAGCCCACTATAAGAAGGGCTGCTTGGCCTCTCTTTGCTCTCTTGCTTTTTCTCTTGCCCCTTCTCTCTTGCCTCTCTCTCTCTCTCTCTCTCTCTCTCTCTCTCTCTCCCCATTCTCTCTCTCTCCCCATTCTTCTCCCCTCTTTTCATGTGGTCATGGTCAGCTCTCACACCTCTATCTTTTCTTTTTCTCTTTACTTCTCTATCTCTTTTCTTTTTCCTACTTTTCTATAATAAAGCTTTAAAGTCATGGGCTGCCTCCTTTTATCAAAACCCACCATGTAGGAGCAATGGAACAAGCCTCATCATCTCCAGCTGCCAGAAAGGACTCAAGACTTCCCTGCCTGACCAGGCTTCCTCTACAGGTACATGGAGCCCATGCCAGAATGGCCCCACATTCTGGGCTAGGACCTTCCCCCATAGTTGGGCAGCCTCCCTCTGTAGGTATTCGGGCACCTGCCATCCCTATACAAATGCAGGCCCCGCTCATTTTCCTCACATCTCAGTGTTATTATAGCTTTTCAGTATCCTCATAAAGAGGAGGGGTAGTAGGTTTGGTAGCACTATGTTTAATATGTATTTGCCAGTGATCACTGCTAGAGGATTTACCATTGCTTGGACATTTTCCTTCTCACATCTAGTATCCAGGCTGTCCTTAATTAAAGCCCATAAGCTAAAAGTGTCCACAAGGATTTTCTTAGACCCATGGGTATCATAATGATCATGCACTTTTTGTTCGACCTTTAGGTTTCTAAATGTATAATCCCTTCTTCAGAGAACCAAGGACATACTTCCTCTACAAAATCTAATAACTTAAGCAACTGCTGCTGGCTTACCTTAGCCCCCAATACTGTAAGCATATCTCTGAGCATATGCACAAAAAGCAAGCAACTCTTTTCCTGTCTCATTTTTCTTGTTTCTTCTCTAATATTTTTCTTTTTTTTCCCTCTGTCTTCTGGATTTTCTGAGCTTTCTTATCTTTTTCAAGCTCTCTTGCTTTTTCTGAGCTCCCTTATCTAAGTTTTCCTATGAATTATACTCCCAAAAATTACTAACTGATGACAACAATTTCACTTTTCCCAAGCACTCCACTTCTAGCAGTGTCCTTCACTGCATCTCCCATAGTTGAGCCTTGCCAGAGACAACATGTCAGTCAACACAAAAAATCACAACTTAGGGAGTGAAGATGATTATAGGAAAGGGAGAAAGAAGATGCATGAAACAGATATGGGAGGGCTGCAGGTCAAGACCATGACAATGGTGAGTGTTTTTAGCAGTGTCTTTTAAAGGCAAACAACAGAAAGCATGACCATTTCCAAATTATTATGTGGCAAGTTTATGGAAAACAGCACCTATGTTTGACCAAGGCCATTTCCTTTAGACTTGGAGACTCTCTCAAGGACATATGCATAAGCTGAGGAACTTGGCATGTCTTACCTAAAAACAAAGACAGATGTCAGTAAATGCATTCATGATCAATTATAAGAAAGAAGTCATCTAAAGTTAACTCTGAATGTGCTACACACACACACACAGACACACCTGGCCACCCTGAAGATGAGGACAATCCTTAAACTCCAGATATTGATAGAGTGGTCCTTGTATTCCTTCTTTTGAAGGAGTTCTGGGGCACAGTAAGGCAACATGCCACAGAAATCAAATCCACCAGTTTCTGTCCAGGAATGACTTTAGCAGCCAGGCCAAAATTATGTTTCTATAGGCAATGTGATTGTCATGACAATGTTGCACCCTGTGTACTATCTGGGCAAACATCCTTCAAACCTTGCTCTCCTCTAAAGACCCACATTCCTTGATGCTATCTTGTTACTCTCCCTGATTCATTCTCCATCAACAAGGGTTCTCTCTTACCTGGACAATATGAAACACCTTGATAATATTAGTATGGGTAAGGGATTTTGTAATGCTGACTTGCCTGCTGATAAGCAAGGCATACTTTCTGGTGTTCCTGACAAGTTTTACAGTCACAGAAGTCAATTTGGGAACATAGTTGGCTAGTTTGATCACTGAAAAAGTTCTTGCACCCAGAGTTGTTATCATCTTATAGTCAGTAGTGAAGTTCTCCTCAATAGAGTATCAGGCTTCCAGGACCTGATCCATGATCAGGCCTTCCTTGATATGGCTAGAGCCAAACTTGAAATTAGAAAATAAAAAAATATATATTTAAAATTAGATCCAAGTATATGTTTATAGTTACAAATTCCTACATCAAAATGACAAGAACAAAGTTCAGAAATATGTCCGACAACCTAGTCAGGTACTTTGAATACTTGAGAAGTGAACAACAAAGCACCTTCTAAAGCAGTAGACACAAAATTTGACATAGACGATGTTGACAGAGACCAACTGCAAACTTAAAAAACAAAGGAACACACACAGTAAAAGCTGCTCAATGAAACGAAACTCCATCTACTCACCTGATTTCAGCCCGTATTGTGAACAAAGACACAAAAAAGTCAGATATGAGAGAAGTTAATAAGACGACACTCCAAAACCCACAGTGTCCAGGCTGTGGAGCTGGCTCTGGAGTCCAGAAGGTCTGCTACTCCTGCAGAAGACCTGCATTTGGTTCTCAGGACCCAGGTCAGGGGTCCCACAATTGCTCTAACTCCATCTCCAGGAGATCCTACATCTCTGGCCTCTAAGGGCACCCAGACAGCACTCTTGAAGGTACTATAGGTCACTTAAAACAGTGATAAAAATCTATGTAATTTTATTTATATGACCTCTGAAGTTCAGGAGAGGGTATCAAATTCCCTGGAAGTTGTAGTATTTGGTTTCTTTAAAAACCCAGTTAAGTTATGTGATTATGTTACTGTTTTAATTCCAGGTGTCAGATAAGAGGCGCACAACCACCTGTCATTACAGTTCCAGAGACTCTGACTCCCTCTTCTGAACTCCCCAAAAGGCACCAGGGATGTGGTACTTGGACATACATGGGGCACAATACTCACACATAAAATGAAAATAAAATATTTGAACTTAACAAACATAACTTAAAATTTAATAAAAAGTAAAATGGAAGATAATAAAGAACATGCAAGAATAAACATAAAAATCAAGGCTGCAAATACACAAACCAAAACAAAAAAGCAAATCAAAGTCACCTAGGTGGAAAGAAACTCACTATGTCAGGGTCCAACAGCTCCAGAAAGTCCAAGTATAATCTCTCAGAAGTGTCGAACTCCAAACACTTTCCAACCAACCAACAACTTCTGTACTCTAAGGACAAGAGGCAGCTTCAGCCAGAGCTGTAAGTGGACAGGTGTCTGTCATTCCTCACAATGTTCTTTGTGAGGTCAGAGCACGGAATGGACCAATGGTAGCTGGGTACAGCCCACTGGTTTTCCTTTCTTTCTGTCTCCAAGGAGAGGAAGGCTGGTCTTGGTCAGTGGGGCAGTAGAGTGCTGGTTACACTCAAATGTCTGTCCCCAATGTTGCCCAGTGATCTACTCCTTCCTGCTAGGCCCATTAATTTCTCCCTAAACAGCACCACCTGGTGGAAACAACATTCAGATACTTAACACTGTGGAACTAAGTTCCACACAAACAGAGTGAGCTGCAGGACATCCAGGGCTACGCAGAGGAAAAAAATGTCAACCTAAATTGTGTATAGAGCAAGTTATCCTTCTTATATCTGCATGTGATGGAGCCATATCCAAGTATTCTATTTTCTTTCTGATCTCTAGAAAGGCCTCAGTTTTAGTAAGTTATAAAAAAATTAGAAATTGATTACTTATGCTTCTGGAGGTCTGCAAGTTGAGATTAAGGCACCAGCAGACTCTGGGTGGAGTGAGGACTGCTTTCCTCATTTAGTATGGTTCTGTGTTGTGTTCTCGCATGTGGGTGAGAGAGGAGTTACATTCATTCCTTCAAGATCTTTTTAAACCTGTATATGATAACTCTTCGAAAACTAGCCTCATGTGAATGTAGTGTTTCCCCCTCTAAGGCCCAAATCTCCCTCAACTGTCCAAATCCTGTGACTTAATGCTAAGTTCAAACATAAGAAGCCATTCTAGTCATTGTAAAGATGACTCCTTATCTTTGGGGACCCCAGCCATAAAACTGAGCAAATTCTTGGTCATGGAGGATCTTCTAGACTCTGGATTCCCCAGCTCAGTGTGGTAGCTAAATAAATATTCCTATATAAGGTTGAACCATTAGATGGGACCCATAAACTGACATAGGCCATAGACCTCCTAAAACAGGGATATCCCTGTACCCTAGTGTTGGCAACCCCTGGCTCTGCTAAACCCTTTTCTGCTTGTGCTTGAGTGATAGGGACTAGCATTGGGAACTTACTATTTTAATTGATTTTTATTTTATGTGTGTGTGTTGTTTCATTTCCCTAAATTCTGGAAGGGACAAATGGCTATTTGCAGTGCCTATTATTAGCATACTAAAGTACACGTCGGCCTTCAGGGTCCCTCCGTGTCACAAGTATCTGTTACATATTTCAAATTTATGGACCTTCCCTGTCTTTCTCACCTTCTCCCCTACCCTAAATTCCTTCCAGCTCATGTGCTTCTTTTCCTCAGTTATTCTTTCTCCTAATTCACCCCTTATAATTTTGGCTACTTTCTGTCTCTTTGTCTATCTTTGTCTCTCAATCTCTCTGCTTCTGTCTTCCTTTCCCTGTCTTCCTACTTTCCCTTTCTCTGTTTTCCTGCGCTCTCTCTCTGTCTGTCTCTGTCTCTCTGTCTGTCTCTGTCTCTGTCTCTCTCTGTCTCTCTGTCTCTGTCTCTGTCTCTGTCTCTGTCTCTCTCTCTCTCTCTGTCTCCTCCTGCTTCTCTCCTAGACAGGTCCAGTTGGCTGGCCATGCTCACTCTACTACTACTACTCTCTCTCTCTCTGCTCTAGACTTTTCCATATGCCTCTGGATGTTCTCTGTCTTGTAAATACAATAATCACTTTCCCCTTAATCATATCACAGAGTGGTCATTAGTGTTTTACCTGCTTGTATATATATGTACAGTGTGCATGCCTCATGCCTGTGAAGACCAGAAGAGAGTGCCAGATTACTTGAAACTGGAGTTACAGATGGTTGTGAGCCATCATGTGAATTCTGAGAATTGTGCCTGGGTCCTCTGCAAGAGAGCTGCAAATATATTTAATGACTGAGTCATCTCTCCAGTTCCAAAGCACTGGATGTTTCTATATAAGATTTGTTCACTTACTGTTTTTAAATACTAAATTCTTTTCAGGTTTAATAGAAAAGCATTAAGATAGATTTTAAATGAAATGCCCTGTAGTCACCCTTGCCATTTGTAGTGGGAGACAGCCAACTTTTAAAGGGAGGAATCACTGAGCTCATCACTTTAGTGCTTGTTCAAGATATGACATCAAGTTATAACTAGAGTTGCTTTGTGCCTGATTGGCAGGCAGCTGATCTTATCATACTGTAGCCCAACCTTAGAGTTACCATGCAGTAGGAGTTTAGCTGCTTAGTGAAGTTACAACATGAGTTATAAGCATATGACTCTGGTTCCCTTAAGTCAGGGACAGGAAGAAGCTGGGGAGGAGCGTGGCTAATCCCCTCTGTAGCTGCAGACATAGCACTTACTTAGGAATTTCCATGTGTTCAGCATCTGGCTGCTCCCATAATAACCTGCTCTGTTGGGTTTTTATGGAGGCTTTATTACATTAGCGTGATTCACTGCATCATTGTTTGCTAAAGATCAACTTGGCCTTAGACCTTTGCCTGCTGCCCTGGGATTGGCCAAAAGTCCTAACGCTGATTTATCGTGGCTAGCCCCATCCTGAAGCTATATAAGGCTGCCAGCCCTTAGGTAAAAAGCACACCAAAAGACACATCTCTATAGATTCTAGGAAATGGAGCAGTAATTAGAGCAGAGAAATATTTGGTAATATCAGAAAGCACTTTGAATTTCCAGCATGAAACAGGGACAGCCTTGTGAAGGTCAGATACTGGAAAAGTTGAGGAGATGCCCTAATTTCTTCCTGCTCAACTTTCCTCTCTCACAGTCTGACAAAGATCACTAGGGAACCATTTTTTTAAAAATCCCCTGTGCTTCCCAATTTAGACTGGTGTGTCAGAGATTCCAGGCAGTTTGTTAGTGGAGCAAAGTACTGAGTGGAGCTTATAATTTTAGGGAAGTCAGGGTGAGACAGAGAAAAATTGCCCATACACAGGAAAAGATTCTAAGGGAGAAATGGACTCTCTATATTCTAATCATGGGAATTGTCTCAGACAACCACAGAACCCAGGACAACAGGGATGATGTCACTGTGGGTGGAGACTCAGGGAGCAGGAATAGCAGCAGCTGACATCACCACCCAGGAGACCCAGTGAGATCAGACTCTAGGGAGGTTTCTTCATAGTCCCCAGCCATGCAGCAAACACAGCAAGAAGGCTCAGAGTTCCCCTTAGGGTTCACTATATGTTCTTTCCAGTGCCTCCAGCCTGCACAACCCCTTCCCAACATGGGAGAGGAGCCAGAAGGAAGGGCGTTGATGATCCAGGACATTTAGACCTTGTTGGGAGGTGTATACTTCCTATAGAAACTCATCTATTAGAGCTAGAGTGGTGCCAAGCTCAACAGAACAGGGGATAGAAACTGCTCAGGTAGCGCAGGGATCCCAAAGAAGCAATTCTCAGATTGTCTTTGATGGAGGCCAGGATTCCAGAAGAGAGCTCCTGTTTTGTTGTTATCTCCTAAGTGAGCACTTCTGCACTTCTGTATGTGACTGAGTGACTGACATTGGAAACCTGATTGAAGCCAACTGAATCCACCAGCAACTCCCCCTCCAGTTACAGATAACCTTAATGTCTTAGGGTTACTATGCTGTGATGAAACACCATCACCAAAGCAACTTAGAAAGGGAAGGATTTATTTGGTTTTTGCTTCCACATTACTTTATCACTGAAGGATGTCAAGATAGGGACCCAAACAAGACCTGGAGGCAGGGGCTGATGTAAGAAGAAGTGTAGTCTCTGTACATCTCCGCTATCTCCTCCCACACCTGATCCTGTTCCCCCCTTCTTTCCTCTCCCTCTCCTCTCTTCCTTCCAAGTCCCTCCTACCCTCTATCTCCCCTGATTAGTTTGTTTCCCCTTCTAAGTAGGACCGAAGCAACCACACCTTGGTCCTCCTTCTTGAGCCTCATATGGTCTGTAAGTTGTATCATGGATATTTTGAGTCTATTTCCTAATATCCACTTATCAGTGAGTACATATCACGTGTGTTCTTTTATGCCTGGGTTACCTAACTCAGGATGATATTTTCTCAGGAAATTGAACAGAGGTGTATAGTAATGGGGGATGCAGAACTGGATGGGGGTAGCCAACAGAAAGTCTCAGACACCAGAAAAGCAAGAGGCTCCCAGGACCCAATGGAGATGACATTAGGTGAAATACCCAACAAAGAGGAGAGTGAACCTGTAGAGACCATATAGAGAGGTTAGGCATGGCCCCTTGAGGGATTGGGCCACCTACCCTTCTCAAAAAATTTAACCCAGGATTGCTCCTGTCTAAAGGAAATACAGGGACAAAGAATGAAGAAGAAACTGAAGGAAAGGCCATCAGAGTCTGCCCCACCTGGGGATTCATCCAGTATGCAGGCTCCAAACCCAATCATTATCGCTGATACCAAGAAGTGCTTGCTGATAGGAACTTGATATAGATGTCTCCTGAGAGGCTCTGCTAGAGGCTTGCCAATACAGATGTGGATGCTTGCAGCCAACCATTGGACTAAGCACAGGGACCCCAATGAAGGAGTGAGGGGAAGGACTGAAGGAGCTGAAGGGGTTTGCAACCCCCTAGGAAGAACAACAATATAAACCAATCAGATCCATCCCCATACCTCCCCCTGCCCCCATCCCCGCAAGAGCTCCCAGGGACTAAACCACCAACCAAAGAACACACATATGGCTTCAGCTGCATATATAGCAGAGGATTGCCTTATCTTGGCATCAATGGGAGGAGAAGCCCTTGATCCTGATGCCCCATCATAGGGGAATGCTAGGGCGGTGAGGTGGGAGTGGGTGGGTGGGGGAGACCCTCATAGGAGCAGCGGGGAGGGTGTGGGATAGGGGCTTTGTGAAGAGGAAACCAGGAAGGGGGACAACATTGAAATGTAAATAAATAAAATAACCAATAATTTTTTTTTTTTAAAAAAGGAGTGTAGCTTACTAGCTTGCTCCTCACAGATTGTTCAGCCTGCTTTCTTATAGTCCAGGGGTGACACAACCATAATGGGGTGGGACACTCCCACACCAATCACTAAGAAAATGCCCTACAGGCTTACCTACAACCCAATTTTATGGAGGCATATTCTCAGTTGAGGTTTGTAGGGTCCAGTGTCTGCTCTACCACAGGGCAGGCACTGGGGGAGGCATGCCGAGGGGAGTCGACTGCACTTACCCCACACTGTTTCAGGACAGGTGGGCCGAAGGGGCAGCCCTGGGACACTGTTCCAGGGGTGGGGAAGTGCACTCTGAGGTGCAGAATAGCTCACTGGTTTGGGGGTCCCTGGGCCTTCGAGGAGGCCAGGGCTGCTGTCTGGTTCTCAGGCTCTCAGACACCCAGGCACTGCTGGATGCTGAGGAAGAGCTGAGAATGGAGTGGGGCCCACAGGCTGGATCTAGCCTGGGGCTGAGGGGAAAAATGGGGAGCTCTGGCTGGTCCCACAGGGCCCTTATGTGACTGATGGCCACAAATCTATGGAGGGTTGAGGCTAGTGACAGGAGCCTGGTGCCCAGGAATCAGGCAAAGCACCTACCTGCCCTTCAGGATCACCGGGGCTTCTAGCCTTAGTTCAACCAGGAACCAGGCTACCCTTCACAGTTCCACAGAGGTTTATTTCTCTTAGATGATTTTAGCTTGTGTCAAATTGACATAAAACTAGCCACCATACCCTGTTTTTTCCATAGGTACTTTAAAAAGCCCCTAGACCAGTAAATTGATTGGATCCTATTCTCTGAAGCCCCTCTGTGGTGGTTGGAATAGGAATGATCCCCATAGACTCACGTGTTTGAATGCTTGACACTTGGGGAGTGGCACTATTAGGAGGTGGGCCGTATTGGAGGAGTGTGTCACTGTGGTGGCAGGTTTTTAGGTCTCAGAAGCTCAAGTTAGTCTCCTTCTGCTGCCTTTGGATCAAGATCAGGATCTCAGCTCCTTCTCTAGCACCATGTCTGCCTGGCATGAAGCCATGTTTCCTGCCGTGATAATAATGGACTGAATCTATGAAACTGTAAGCCAGTCCTAATTAAATGTTTTCCTTTATATGCATTGCTATGGCCTTGGTGTCTCTTTCCAGCAATAAAATCCTAAGACACCTTCCCATTAAACTGTAGCACTAGGTGTGCTTTCTTTCTCCTCTCTTCCTATACCCTCCTCATTTATGTGACCACCTATAAAACTCTAATTAATAAAATTCCTCTCTAAAACTCATCCTCTGTGGTCCCTGAATTTTGTAATTTGCATTCTTGAGACAAGAATCTGAAAGCACAGGCTCAGGATGGTTTTTGTAGTTGTTGAGTTTCTGAAATCCTGTGAAAGATTCCATCACTCTCTAAGATACCCCAATATTCCCATATCAACATGTACATAATCCCAACTGCAGGTAGAGACAATAGAATCAGTTGTCAAGATCATCCTTGGCTGGATAGTGAGGTTGAGGCCAGCCAGTTTTTGACCATGTCTTTTTTTTTTTTTTAATTAAGAAAATGTCAACAGAGGCTGGAAAGATAGCTCAGTGGTTAAGAGAATGTACTGCTTTTTCAGAGGACCCAAGTTCAGTTCCTAGTATCCAGATTGTATGCCTTACAATTGCCTGAAATTTCAGCTCCATGGTCAAAAGTGGCATTGAGAGCAAGACGGAGAAGGGATGGTGTGGGGCTTGTAGGTTTGTAGTTAATTTAAGGTCAGTTATACCAAGTTATTATGTCACATAAAAGCCCTTTGTTAAAGTGTTAGAGCCAAGCAGGTGAATGGTAATATTAAGATCAACATTTTTCTCAAGTACTTTGCTTATAATGATCAATATATCCCTTTGAGGTAGACAGCATTATCCACCTCATAAAATGGGAGAGGAAGCTATTTAGGGATTTATTACCCAATCACAGGACTAGAACCATGATGGCTAGTATTGTCAACTGAACATCTAGAAGGCAAATCTTGGGAATATCTGTGAAAGATTCTCTAGGACTAGCCTCTAGAAATATCTGTGAGGGATTGTCTTGATTAGGTAAACTGACGTGGGAAGACCCATTAGTTTTGGGTGGGACCATTATCCTGGACTGTACAAGATGGAAAGGGCAAGCTGAGGCCAAGCAAGCAGTTCTATTTTTCTTCTTCTAATTGTAGGTGTCATGTGACTAGTCACTGTAAACTTCCATTGCCTTGACTCCCTGTTCCATAACCCAAGCTCTCTGTCAGGATGGACTGTAGCCTGGAACCATGAGCTGGAATAAGCCCTTTCTCCTTTAAATTGTTTTTGTCAGTATATTTTGCCACATCAACTGATAGAAAAACAAGATAAGAACCTAATAAACCAAATCTAGAGTGCTTGACACCAGTCTTTGTGCTCTCAGCTCCTCTGCAGTGAAGGACAGAGCTGACCAAAGGGGTGAGACAGTGAAAATGTCACACAGGAGATTCTTGGTGTACACAAGAGCTTAAGTCAAGAGGGAAAATTAGATCATAGGACAAGACACCCAGAAGAGAGGGTGACTCTGGAGAGGATATGTTCAGTGGTTACGAACATAAACTACTCTTGCAGAGGACTGAGTTGGTCCCCAACACCCTCATTGGATGCCTCACAACTAGCTGTGACTTTCGCTCCAGGAGATGAAGGCTGGAAGCTTGCCTCTGGACGGGCACCTGGAAAGCTTAAGATCATCTTGGCAAAGTTGATTCACGAGAGTGATTTTTTCCTTCTTCCTGGATACTAAGCACAGTACTTTGGTGTGCTAGATGCACCGTACCACTGAGTTATATCTTTCCCCCATTATTTCTAATTCTTAAAACTACCAAAGCTATTGAGGCTTGACAAGCTATCAATGCTTGAGAGTGATGACACTTTTCTCAATTCAGATGTGTGAGACTTAGGAAGCTACACACTCACTGGTCATTGTTAGGTCTCAAAGAAGCCTGGGACAAATGGCTACCTGAGGTGCCTATTTAACATAGCGAAGTGAAGTGAACACTGGTCAGTAGTCCCTCTCAGCATCACAAGTACCCCTTACAGAGTCCTGGCTCCTCTCGGCACTTCTCACCACCTCCCCCACTCCAAATCTCTCCAGCTCCCCAGCTTTACTTCCTCCCCCCTCCCCCCCTTTCTGATCCCTATATAACTCAGCCATTTTGGCTATGTGCTCTCTTGGTTCTCCTCCTGGTCCTTGGTTCTTCTCTCTGTCTCTTTATCCTCTTCCCTCTCTCTCTTATCTTCCTCTCTAGATCTTTCTCCTCCCCTCCTCTCATGGCCCAGTTCAGTTGGCTGACCATATCCAGTCTAGATTTTTCCAGATGCCTCCCTCATATCTACAATAAAACCCTTCTCCTCAACCATACCTAGGAGGAGTCATGTCCTCATTTTCATTCAGTCACCAGAAGTGAGCCTCAGACAGTGACCCCTGAGCTCATTCTTTCATGCTAATTAAGATTAAAGGCATGATATAGAGTTAAGCAAAGTGAGAGCAAAGCCTTTTTAAGGAGCATTGAGGTGAAAGTGGGACCCCTGACAGTGGGAGAAGCTCTAAGAGGAGAAAAAACACTGGGCTACTTTCTAAGGGCTTTTTACAGGACTTATGACATACATCAGACAAAGATTCAGGTGATTTTGGTAGAGACTGGTTAATTCTCTGGGTTCATCATAAGCCTAATCAATGGAGGGCCTAATGCTCTGTGAATGTTTTCCTGGTCCAACCAGGTAGATGATCACATGCTGCTCAATCCATATGGGAAATGAAGTCCCCTCTGCCCTTCTCTGACTTGATTTGTTAGATGTTGACCTTGGCTGTCTGCTGACCATTTGCCCTGGTGGGTGTTTTACTCTCTGACCTGGCAGGTGTTGCTGGTTGGTCTTAGCTCTTTGATGGGGCCTGCTAGTCATTAATTAGACTAATCTCTCTTTATTTTCAAGTTTACATGATAAGCTTGCAGTTTACCAAGGAGCTAACTCCTATCACAGCTACCAAACTCCAGTCTTTTCTTGGTTCCTTCATCTTATGCTCCTAGTCCATGGTGAAAACTGGAGTGTCTCTTTTCCAGAAGAGGCAAAACTTCTTGCTAGAGGCCATTCTTACTTATCATTTAGCCTGCTGAGATTAAATACAGCAAAAATAAAAAATACATAGAAAGTCAGAGGCCCCTTGGATCTGTTCCTCAGGAAAGGAGGCTTTGGGAGAACTAGCTAGACTGCTGATGCGGGCTCTGTTCCATTCTTCCTCCTCTTTGATCAACTTCACAATCTCATACTGAGCTGCAAACCCTTCTATTTTTCATCTCCAGCATTAACCAACATCACCCTTCTAACTCTAACTTTCCGTTTAAAGCTAATATCTGTTCATATTGCATCATGAATGCATGCATAGATTTTAATCCTATTTGACATGAGAGAATACTGCAGTCGTGTCTTACCCAAACTCATTTCCTGGCTAATGGAGGGCCATGATGACGGAAGGAAGCATTTACTAGATGCCATAGAAATTGGAGGAAGGACAGAATTAAAGTGCAGATTCCATAGAGATTAGACAAAGGCAAAGCTAGATAGAACAGTATCAGAATGAAGGACTTAACAGTTTTGTATTCCTGTGAATTGATGTTTATGTCATTTTTTTAGTGTTGGAAGTATTCGTGGCTAATAAGGTGAAAAGTCTGGCCATAAACACTGAGTATCCAGTAGGAATAACCTGGTCAAAGCAGAAGGGATCCTTGTAGTTTTTTGTTTTGTTTTGAACTTGACACAAGCTAGAGTCATCTGGGAAGAGGGAACCTTATTTAAGAGATTACCTTCATCAGATTGCTTGTAAGCAAGCCTGTGGTTCATTTTCTTAATAAATGATTGATGAGGGCTCACAACCATCTGTAACTCCAACTCCAGAGGGGATCTGATGCTCTCTTTCAGCCTCTGCAGACACCCCCACACAAGGGGCCCACACACATACATAGACATACACATAGGCATACACATAGGCACACTGACACATAAAAATAAGATATATCTTAAAAAATAAATGAAGTAAAAAAGGTAAATTTTTTTTTTAAATTTCCAAGTGTGTTTGGTATTATGGCCTGTTGGATCAGTGGAAACTTTAGAATAAAGTACAAATTCTCTCCAAGTTATGTTTCCCTTGACCACATTAATAAATGTAAGAGTCAGAGGATGGAAAGGAGTCTGTTTTCTGGTCAGGACAGCACCACTAAACTGAACTCACTGAAGCTATAGTAACCCACACAAGGTCAAGCCAACAGTATGGGGCAGCATTCCAGCAGGCAGCATTAACTGGACTGTAAGTATTGGGAAGAGGAAAGAGCAGAAGATGTGAAAGTTGAGGGGACAAGTTCGGGATGCCTGGGGGGCAATGAGGTAGTTGGGAGTGTGTGTGATCAAGATACACTGTTTATATGTATGTCCTGTTGTCAAAGAATAGACATATGCTAGTCTAAGAAAGCCATCGCAGAAGCACACATTTATCATCCCACTACTTAGGAGGCAGAAGCAGGGAGTTCACTATGAATTTGATGCCAGCGGGCGATAGAGTGAATTCCTATCTAAAAATATTTTAAAGTATCATTTGTTTGTATACCTATGAATGTACCTATCACCCACTTCTTTATTTATTTAACTCCATGAAGTTCAGGCTGGCTTTTGACTTCATATGTAGTAGAGGCTCACTTTGAATCCCCAATCCTCCTCTACCTCCTGAATTGTGAGATTAAGGCATGTGGTAGCACCCCCAGTGTAGTGATTTGAATGAAAACACCCGCATAGGCTCATATATGAATGCTTAGTCATCAGGGAGTGGCACTAGGCCTTTGAGGTTTGAAAAATCTCATTCTAAACACAGAGTCTTCCTTCCTGCTGCCTGCAGATCAGGATGTAGAACTCTCAGTTCCTTCTCCAGCACCGTGTTTGCCTGCAGGCCCCCATACCTCCCACCATAAATGGACTAAACCTCTGAAACTGTGAGCAAGCCCCAATTAAATGATTTCTTTTTGTAAGAGTTGCTGTGATCATGGCATCTCCACAGCAGTGGACTAAGAACATTGACTAAGGAACTCAGTTTATGTAGCGATAAGAGCTGAATCCAGGTGTTTATGCATGCTAGTCAGGTGAGCACTCTATCAATGTAGGTACACTCTATCTTTATTTTAAAAATTTAAAACTCCCCCCCCCACCTCTTTTGCAGTGCCAGAGATGGAACTCAGGGTCTCATGCATGGGTTCCCTACCACTGAGATATATCCTCTTAAAAATTAATTTGTTTAAACTGGGTATAGTGGTAGACATCCTCAAGGAACATCCCAGTGTTCTGGAGGCAGAGGCAGGTGAATCTCTGTGAGTTCAAGGCCAGCCTGGCCTACATAGGGAGTTCTGTGACACTGAGAGTTATATAGTGAAACTATATCTCAAAATAATTGTTTAACAGTGCTGGGGTGAGGTTAGGCTTTGGCCATGCATTGCCTCACCTAGGCTTTGTGAGTACACTCTCAATTTTGAAGAAAGTGAAGCTCAATTAAAATTCCCATATTTGGATCTTCTGCTATAGGTATCTGCTCCCTGCTAATGTTGAAAATGACTCACAGGGACTCACTGGACCCTTGGTCCAGTGCTCTTTTAGTAGCTTCATGTATATCTGACATTCTTTCTGATTAGGAGGTATTAATTAATACATGCAAAGTGTATATCCAGTACATCTCTGTTTTTGAGATATGCTAACCTCCTACTCCATATGCAGATAAGGGTGACCTTAAATCCCCAAGTTTGAAAAAATTAAATTTTATGTATCTATCTATGTATCTATACCTATCTGTCTATCTATCCATCCATCCCTCATCTTTCCATTTATTATCTGCAGATAGGATCTCAAGTACTTCAGGCTGGCCTATAACTCCATAAGTACTGGAGGACGACCTTGAACCCCCTGGTCTTCCTGTCTCTACCTTTATCTAAGTGATTATACAGTGCTCAGGCTTAAATGCAACATCCTTGTCAATCCTCCCTTTCCCAAGGCTCAGGGAACACAGTGGAAGAAAGGGTGGAAAGAGTTTAAGAGCCAGAGGATTGGCAGGCATGCTGTGAAATGCTGCTGTCCAGACACTGGACTCATGAACTCACTGAAGGTAGCTCATCCAGATCTTTCTGTGTTAGTAGCTTGAAGTCACACACCTTTGTTAATAAGATGTTGAGCCGCTGACCTATTTGCTACCACAAACAAACAAACAAACAAACAAACAAACCAACCTACCCAAATACAACCTGTTGAGCTAGTAGAGGTTGTTTTACCACTACCATACACATCTGGCTTCTAGACCAGTTTGCTTTCTGCAGGAAAAGCTTTTTTTTTTTTTTTTTTTGCTGAGTATCATGCTAAAATGGGGACCAAAAGGGGCCCTGTGTCATATATTTCAAAAGATCTTTAGAAATACTAAAGGCTCCAAGTCCTCCTTAATGTCTGCACCTATGTGAGACATTTTACCAATGAGTAATAGGGTAGGCTGAAAACAGTCAGGGAGTGTGGTGTGGAATCTGACAGGTTTAGCAACTTGTTTTCTTCCTGCAAACCAGAAACTTGGAATGCTTTAGGCTCACTGATGTCTGTTCACTGTTAAAATGTATTTCTAGCTAGTAACCACCATGTTCTGGAGGAAGCCAAGTGTGCCCAAGAAAAATAAAGTTGCTTTACTCTTGTCCTAGACTGTATCTTTGCAGTCCTCCTGACAAGTACTTCTGTTCACACTTTTTGGGGCACTTTTCTGGATCTATTTTACCTCTATAACATTGTCTGTATATGTAATCATATATGTGAAGTTTTATTTGCTCTTTTGCAGTAGGCTCTCATATGATACAGGATACCTCTAACCTGCTCCTACCTCCCAAGAACTGGGATTAGAGGCATGTGCTATCATGCCCAGCTGTACATGAATATTTATTCTTTAAAAAAAGGAGGTGGGGTGGAGAAATGGCTTAGCAGTTAAGAGCACTTGCTGTTCTTGCAGAGGGCGTGGGTTTGGTTCCCAGTACCCACATGGCAACTCAAAAAAACTGGGAATCCAGTGTTCTCTTCTGACCTCCAAGGGTACCAAGGCATATCCATGGTACACAGACATGGACATGCATTTTAGATAAATGTTTACATCCATAGAATAAATCTAAAATACAAAAATGAGTAAGGACAGGCATGGTGGTGAACGCCTTTAATTCCAGCAGAGTTTAATAGATCTCTGTGAGTTTGAGGCCAGCCTGGTCTACCTAGTGTAAAACACAAAATAAAATATCTGAAGGAGTGGGAACAGAGTCTAAGTTTTGTGCCTTGCTTTTTCCACTTAAACTATAATTTGGAGATAAATTTATATCTATCAAGTGTCTTTTCCTTTTTATATAAAGAATTATTTTTAATTCTCTGAATATGAGTGCTTTGCCTGCATCTATATACATGCGCCCCTGTGTGCCTGTTGCCTACAGACGCCAGAAGAGGGCGCTGGATTCCTTGGAATTGGAACTACAGATGGTTGTGAGTCACTATGTGAGTGCTGTGTCCTTTGCAAGAGCAGCAAATGCTCTTAACTGCTGAGCTATTTCTTTAACCCCAAGCATCTTTCTTTTTAAATCAACAGTTAATACAGTCCTACATCTGTGGCCCAATCATTTACTCTCAGTCTTCCCTTTGCTTCTTCAGAGCCTTCTTTGACAACAACCCTGTTCTCTGTTCATGTAATGCCCAACCTGCCTGCTCTCTAGTAAGTCTTCCAAGTCCTCCTTTATAACACACACACACACACACACACACACACACACACACACACACACGAAAGTAAAAAAAAATACATTGCATTCTGGGGAGTTTATGAAATGCAAGTGACTGGATTTCCAGAGGTAAGATCTCTAGTCTGTATTTAAAAGACACAAATGTGTTTCTAGTTGTTTTTGATACATGGTCTGTTAGATTAGTGGAACTTTAGAATAAAGTACAAATGCATTCACTCTGTGGCACAAGTTTTCTCTAAGGTATATTGCTAGCCTCATTTCCTCCCTCCCACCCTCCCTCTCTTTTTTCTTTTCCTTTCTTTCTTCAGTAGGGTCTCATTCTACAGCCCAGGCTGGCATGGAACTCACCATGAACCCCAGTGTGTCCTCCAACTCACAGTGATTCTCCCTGTCTTACTTCTCTACTGGTGTTGAGATCTGCCTGCCTCTGCCTCCAGTGTGCTGAGATAAATGACATGTGCTATCACGTCTGGCTACTAGGGATGCTTGTAAAAACTACAAGAAATCATATTTTTCACTTACCCCAAACTACACATGATATAAATGTATCTATACACAGGAATATATAGTTTAAATGAAGTTAAGCCACTTGGGCTTTCAATGCTCCCTCCAAGAGCCATGAACTACCTAATAAAACAGCCCCCAGGACTAGGTATGAAAAGCTACCTTTTGAATTGTTGGTCAGGGTAGCCCAAGAGTTTCCAGAAACAATACAGGTTATTGCCATTGCCCCTGGTTGCCAGAGGTTGAGGCTAAATCTCTATTACTGAAGACACCATGCAGTTTAAACATAGGACCCAGAGCTGGATCTGCCTTGAAAACCTCCTCCCTGAAGACTTTCTTTTTTTTTTATTGGATATATTCTTTATTTACATTTCAAATGATTTCCCCTTTCCTGGTTCCCCCCTCCCCAAAAGTCCCATAAGCCCTCTTCCCTCCTCCTGTTCCCCAATCAACCCCCTCCTGCTTCCCTGTCCTGGTATTCCCCTACGCTGCATCGAACCTTTCCAGGACCAGGGGCCTCTCCTTCCTTCTTCTTGGGCATCATTTGATATGTGAATTGTGTCTTGGGTATTCCGAGCTTCTGGGCTAATATCCACTTATCAGTGAGTGCATACCATGTGTGTTCTTTTGTGATTGGGTTATCTCACTTAGGATGATATTTTCCAGTTCCACCCATCTGCCTAAGAATTTCATGAATTCATTGTTTTTAATTGCAGAGTAGTATTCTATAGTGTAAATATACCACATTTTCTGTATCCATTCCTTCGTTGAGGGAATCTGTGTTCTTTCCAGCTTCTGGCTATTATAAATAGGGCTACTATGAACATAATGGAGCATGTGTCCTTATATGCTGGGGAATCCTCTGAGTATATGCCCAGGAGTGGTATAATGGGGTCCTCCAGTAGTATCATGCCCAGTTTTCTGAGGAACCGCCAGACTGATTTCCAGAGTGGTTGTACAAGACTAACTTTCATAGAACTGGAAGGTGCTATGCAGAGTACTGATAGAGGGAAACAACCAACAGCCCTAAGAACTACAGCAGCCACCAGCATAGTCAGAGAGCCCCAAAGGCACAGTAGTGGCCCTCATACTTTGGTGGTAACCAGAAGATGTCTAATTGGATTTTAAGCCCACTTAGCAGGGGGAAAAATCATGCCTGGTATTGGAAACCTAGTCAACTACTGGGGCTAGTGAGGTTATGGGTCTTAGAGGAGAACCTACTACAGTTACTTTATTAAACCAGCATAATCGCTAACTGCATTCTAAATAACCTTATAACCACAGCTTAAGTGTAGCTCCCAATCTCACCAAAGAAGCCTCTCCTTGCAACAGACAGTGACCATTACAGAAAACCACAAGTGGTCGTAATACAGAGAAGAACTGACCACGGGGTTCTCAGCCCCAATGGACAAATCTACAACACATCTCCTGCACCCAAGGCTCAGGGAACATTTCTGAAGAAGTCAGAAAGATTTCAAAAGCCAGAGGATCAGGAAATATGCTGTGAGATTGTGTCTCCTAAAAACTACAGGGAAGATTTTACCTATGAACTACAGGCAACTAAAGGATTCTCTCTCTCTCTCTCTCTCTCTCTCTCTCTCTCTCACACACACACACACACACACACACACACACACACACACACACAGAGAGAGAGAGAGAGAGAGAGAGAGAGAGAGAGAGAGAGAGAGAGAGAGACTTTCTCCATGGGAACACGCTAAATTGGTTATCCAATGCCAAGTGGCCAGCCTTGAAATCACATACATGCAACACTGAACAACTTAGCAGGTCGTAGCTGTATATTTATGTGTACACACAAACCCACACCCTCACACACAATTAGAGAAGAGATGGTCAGGATTTTGGGAGGGTGTTGTGGGGTGGGAGGTGAGGGGTGCATAGGTACACTGGAAGGAAGAAAAAGGAATGGAGAAAAAGAAGTAATTTTATTTTAATAATAATAAAGAAGGCCAGATGTTGTGGTAGATGTCTTTAAATACAGAACTTTGGAGGTCAGAGGCAGGTCTCTGTGAGTTCAGGGTCAACCTGATCTACATAGTGGATTTCAGTTCTATCTAGGACTACATAATGAGACTCTTTCTCAGGAAAAGAAAAGAAAAAAAAAAGAAAAGAAAGCTGGTTATGGTGGGTCTTGCTCATAGAAAATGATTAAGAGGTGGAGGCAGAAACAGTACTGAAAACATACATTCAACTTACATTATACAAACAACATATTTAGGAATATATATGTTTATATGCATAAATATATGCATGCAATAGCAGTGAATAGAGAGGCCATGAATTTGAAGAGGAGTGGGGAAGGGGTATATAGGAGGCTTTGAAGGGAGGAAAGGGAAGTGGGGAAATCTTGTAATTATATTATAATATCAAAAAAAAAAAAAGGCAGAGGCAGAATGATCCCGAGTTCAAGGCCAGCCTAGGCTTCATATTTAGGGGCTGGAGAGAAGACTCAGCCGATAAGAACACTGTGGCTCTTCCCTGAACCTACTAGTGACCTCACAACCATCTGTAACTCCAGTCCCAGGTGATCTGACACCCTCTTCTTATTTCCTTGGGCACCATGCATACATGTAGTACACAGACATACATACAAGCAAAATACTCATACACATTTAAAAAATGTGCGGAGTTAGTGCTACTGCCTGATTTGGTGTCACTGTATACACGTGTCGTAAAGTGCTCTGGATCTATACCAAGGTAACAATTTGCACAGATTCAACGTGTGTGAATGGACAGTACCTAGCTCAGCCTGACCCAGAGAACTACGAATCCCAGCGGACTGTGCGCGACGCTCGCGGCCGGGCTGACGCTAGGGGGCGTGGCATCCGAGGGCGGGGTCGCGCTGCGGGGTGCTGGCCCAGCGGCCGCAGATCCAGGGCTGAGGGATCGTGGGGTACTTGCTGAGAGAGGGCCGCGCGGTAGCGCCCTGCGATGGAGCGGGTGAAGATGGCGGAGGAGAGCCTGGAGACGGCGGCGGAGCACGAGCGGATCCTGAGGGAGATCGAGAGCACAGACACGGCCTGCATCGGGCCCACGCTCAGGTACTGGGGCGGGGCCGGGTCGGCTGGAGCAGGCGGAGCGCGGCGGCTGGCTGTGGGGAGTCGCGGGTGTCCCGCGTCCTGGGCGAGGCCCTGCTGGGGAGCTTCTCTGAGGAGAAAGGGTGAGGCGCGGCTCTACTGGGCCGCTGCTCCCTTTGGTTAGCAGCAATTCAGTCAGGAGCAAGCGCCGGCTCTGCGCACGGTGGAACTGCCCATCACAGGTCCTCCGAGAGAGTCCCGGTTTTCTCGGTCCTGGAGGAAGTGTCCTCCCACCTTCCCTCGTCTGAGAGCCCAGTTCATGAGGACCAAGCAGTCCAGGTGTAGTCTCAGGACCTTGCCACCACATGGACATGCTCTTTGCTCCCTCCCCTGACACCTTCTCCGAGAGCTTCCATCAGCATTGCCCGTGGAGATGTCAGAACCTACCCGGCCTTTCTCGGCTTCATTACCTTGCACTTGTTACACAGAACGCGAGGCATTGTGTGAATTAATGTGCAAATACATCTATGGAAACCATTGAGCAATCCTACTGCTGGGGTACAGTTACTGTTCCCCTGTATCGGATGAGACACCGGGAAGAGGAGTGACTTGTCCAAGGTCGCAGAGGAAGGGTAATGGGTCTCTAGTTCCCAGCTCAGGCACTCTGCACTGGACACCCGGCCTTTCTGTCTTTTAATTTTTTATTTTTCGTGGTGTTGTGGATGGAACACAGTGTCTTGCAATGTGCCAGGCAAGTCCTCTTCAGCTGAATTGTGCACAGCCCACAGATTCTTCGCTACTTTTGTTCTGCCTTAGTTGGGGATTACCATCTGCTGTACTTCCTGTTGAAAATTATACAGCAAGCTCAATTTTGACCCCCCCCACCCCCCAGTTTCCCGGTGTCCTAGAACTAGTTCCTCCCGGTCCTTTCCTGTAGTACTTTCTGGTCTCTGTTCAGTACATGAGTTGAAAATCATCTTTACCCCTCCTTGTACAATATCCGATCAGTGCGCCTCCCTCCATAGAGCATCACTAATCAGTGCTTACATTTTCATGGGGAGAGTTGTCCCAGTGACCGAAGGCTGGGGACTTTTACTTTTAGCCTCACTTGTACAGCTTTCTTCTCCAGGCTCCATTATTGGTGCCAAGCAAGTTTTCTCAGTGTCATTCCTGGAAATAATTGTCCTTAGTAGTTTGTCTTTCCAACCCCCTGCCCCTCCCCCTCCTTCCTTTCTGTTAAGAACCCAGGGCCTTGGAATGCCACACTATGCTTTACCACTGAGTTGAACCCCTTACCCGCCAGGTGATTTTTAGCTCCTGTTTTTTATTGTGCCAGTTCTTTCATAGAATTGCTTCCTTCTCTGTGTCACTATCATTACCATGATCTTGGTCATGCTCCTCTCTCTTGTGTGAAAGGCCAGTGATTTACTTTTTACCAGTGATAGTCTTTTATAAAAGCCCAGTGTCACTCATTAATATTCTCCTAAATATGTTATTAGTGGCTATTACTATTTGGCTTTTAGTAACTAAAGTGATATTAGAGTGACTGAAAATGTTATGTTAAGAAATTTGTCTGCTGAATTGAGGGTTTGGAATCACCAGAGTTTTAGGAAGGATTCCTTATCAGGACACCATCCATGTTGTCTTGAGTTGCTTGTGGTTTCTGGTTGTTGTTTTATGTAATAAATAACTTTAATTTAGTATCATAAATTTAGGTTACTGTGGTTTAGTATGTTAACCCTCAGTGAAATGGTAGTACATTTTATCTTTTATTTTTAGCATGGGAGATATAGTTTTCTGTATTGCAGGCTGTCTTCATATTTGCTGTCCAGCTGAGAATACCCTTGAACTTCTGATCTTCATCATACCCACACTTCCTAAGAGCTGGGATTATAGTTTAGCATCATCAAGCTTAGTTTTATCACAATCATGCTAGTGATTGAACAGGCTCTACTGCCCATAGGTGAGCATTCGACCAACTGAGCTATATGTCCAGCACCAGTAGTGTGTATTCGTCTAAACTGAGTTTTGCTGTTTAATTTTCTTGGCTTTAGGTGATCATATTGGTATCTTGACTTTAGTAATATATACATTATATTTAAACATGTTACTCATTCTCCCCAAATTTTCTCATTATAACTGAATTCTTCTGGTTCTGTGAGAGTGTGTGCATTAAGAAGTCTTTTACGTGGGGATTGCATTGAATCTGTGTATTACTTTTGGTAAGATGCTCATTTTTACTATATTAATCCTGCCAATCCATGAGCATGGCAGATTTTTCCATCTTCCGAGGTCTTCTTCAATTTCTTTCTTCAGAGACTTGAAGTTCTTGTCATACAGATCTTTCACTTGTTTGGTTAGCGTCACGCCAAGATACTTAATATGGTTTGTGGCTATCGTAAAGGGTATTATTTCTCTTACTTCTTTCTCAGCCTGCTTATCCTTTGAGTATAGGAAGGCTTCTGACTTGCTTGAGTTGATTTTATATCCGGCCACTTTGCTGAAGTCGTTTATCAGCTGTAGGAGTTCTCTGGTGGAGTTCTTTGGGTCGCTTATGTATACTATCATATCGTCTGCAAATAGTGATAGTTTGACTTCTTCCTTTCCAATTTGTATCAAAAAATCCCAACTCAATTCTTCATAGAGTTAGAAAGAGCAATTCAAAAATTCATCTGGAATAACAGAAAACCCAGAATAGCTAAAACTATTCTCAAGAGTAAAAGAACCTCTGGGGGAATCAGTATCCCGGACCTCAAGCTGTACTACAGAGCAATAGTGTTAAAAACTGCATGGTATTGGTACAGTAACAGACATGTAGATCAATGGAACAGAATTGAAGACCCAGAAATGAATCCACACTCCTATGGTCACTTGATCTTTGACAAAGGAGCTAAAACCATCCAGTGGAAAAAAGATAGCCTTTTCAACAAATGGTGCTGGCTCAGCTGGAGGTCAACATGCAGAAGAATGCAAATTGACCCATCCTTATCTCCTTGCACTAAGCTCAATTCTAAGTGGATCAAAGATCTCCACATAAAACCAGACACACTGAAACTAATAGAAGGGAAACTAGGGAAGAACCTTGAACATATGGGCACAGGGGAGAATTTCCTGAACAGAACTCCAATAGCTTATACTCTAAGATCAAGAATAGACAAATGGGACCTCATTAAATTACAAAGTTTTTGCAAGGCAAAAGACACCGTCAAAAAGACAAAGCGGCAACCAACTAACTGGGAAATGATCTTTACCAACCTTACATCCGACAGAGGGCTAATATCCAAGATATACAAAGAACTCAAGAAGTTAAACTCCAGAGAGGCAAGTAACCCTATTAAAAAATGGGGTACAGAGCTCCACAAAGAGTTCTCACCTGAAGAATATCTAATGGCTGAGAAGCACCTAAAGAGATGTTCATCATCCTTAGTCATTAGGGAAATGCAAATCAAAACAACCCTGAGATTCCATCTCACACCAGTCAGGATGGCTAAGATCAAAAACACAGGAGACAGCAGTTGTTGGCGAGGATGTGGAGAAAGAGGAACACTCCTCCACTGCTGGTGGAATTGCAGGCTGGTACAACCACTCTGGAAAGCAGTCTGGCGGCTCCTCAGAAAACTGGGCATGACACTTCCGGAGGATCCGGCTATACCACTCCTGGGCATATACCCAGAGACTTTACCTGCATGCAATAAGGACACATGCTCCACTATATTCATAGCAGCCTTATTTATAATAGCCAGAAGCTGGAAAGAACCCAGATGTCCCTCAACGGAGGAATGGATTCAGAAGATGTGGTATATTTACACAATGGAATACTACTCTGCAATTAAAAACAATGAATTCACGAAATTCCTAGGCAAATGGTCAGAACTTGAAAATATCATCCTTAGTGAGGTAACCCAATCACAAAAGATCACACATGGTATGAAGTCACTGATAAGGGGATATTGACCCAGAATCTCAGAATACCCTAGACACAATCAGCATATCAATAGATTTCTAAAAAGATGGAAGGAGAGACCCCTGGTCCTGGAAAGACTGGATGTAGGGGAACGCCAGGACAGAGTAAT
Source organism: Tokudaia tokunoshimensis (assembly GCA_036184795.1). Lineage (NCBI taxonomy): Eukaryota > Metazoa > Chordata > Mammalia > Rodentia > Muridae > Tokudaia > Tokudaia tokunoshimensis. Next base: position 106,296,246 of record BTHU01000002.1, on the reverse strand, counting down.
GAGAGGGGGTTGAACGGAGAAAAGAGGGAGGGAAGGGGGCTTATGGGACTTTCGGGGAGGGAGGAAACGGGAAAGGGGAAGTGATTTGGAATGTAAATTAAAAAAATAAAATAAAATTAAATTAAAAAAAAAAAAAAGAAGTCTTTTACGGTCTGGAGAGATGGCTCAGTGGTTAAGAGCACTGACTGCTCTTCCAGAGGTTCTGAGTTCAATTTCCAGCAACCACATGGCGGCTCACAACCATCTGTAATAAGATCTGCTACCCTCTTTTGGTGTGCCTGAAGACAGCTACAATGTACGTACATAAATTAATAATCTTTTTTTTTTTAAAGAAGTCTTTTACTTTATGGGGACATTGTTAATAACAATAAAAAAGATGCAGGAACTATCACATGACCCTATTAGTTTTAGTTGCTTTCCCTGGCTATATTATTAGAAGATTTGGATTATAATTTTTTAACATTCATGTATATATGTATATATGTATGTATGTGTTTGTGTACACACACAGGCTGATGCCAGAGCACACTGAGGTCAGAGGAAACTTGCAGGGTATGTTCTTTTCTTCTACCATGCGAGTTCAGAGGATTGATCTCAGGTTGCTAGGCTCTGCAACAAGTACCAGAGACCTGCTGTTTCTGGCCCAAGGATTTGGGTTTGTTTGTTTGTTTGTTTGTTTGTTTATTTATTTATTTATTTGTGTTTTTGAGACAAGGTTTCTCCACTGTGTAGCTTTTTCTGTCTTAGAACTTAGCAAATCAGGCTGGCCTTGAAACTCACAGGGATCTGCCTGCTTCTATCTCTTCACCAACCATGCGTGGCTTAGAACTTCTTTTGAGACTGTGGCATAGAGACATAACCACACTTAAACCCTTGGCCAAAGAGTCTGCTGTTCATGGAGGTCATTCTCAGTGCAGCTTGGGAAGGTCACTTCTTGAGCAGTGAAGAAGGAAGCAAACACCTGCTTAGTTAGCCATATCAGCCCAGTCAACCGTGGTGATCAGTGGGGTTACAGATGTCACAAGCAGCTTACCCTCACATCCCAAGTACTAAGTTCTGATTCTAAACTAGTTATGAATAGGAACAATAGCCCATGTTTTCATTTTTCAAATCCCATATCTGCATTTCTAATCTTTTAAAAATTATTTTATGTATGTTAATGTTTTGCCTGCATGTATATCTGTGTGAGGGTGGCAGATCCCCTGGGACAGGTGGTACAGATAGTTGTAAGGTACATACTTTTTATCTGTAAGATTTTATTTGTTCATTAAATTGGTGCATATTTTGATCATTTCCATTTTGTAGTTGTTATGAACAATGACCTATGTTTTTTTTGTGTGTGTGGACATATGTTTTCATTTTCATTCTGGAGATCAGAGCAAGCAGTTGGGGTCATTGTGTAGCTTCCCCATTTGCAGAGTGTCCCAAATGTCCAGTGTTATAAGGGTGATTTGGCCGTCTGCTTGACTGATAGCTCTTTTGCTGAAGGCAACTAGAGCAAGGGAGGGTCTAGCCAGTTAGGAAATCAGATTGCTCCATTCTCCAAGATTTTTACTTATACAAAAATAGATATCAGAAGGATGTTTCATTTTTATCTTTGAGACAAGGTCTTTGGTAACCTAGGCTGGCCTTAAAATTGCCATATAATTGAGGCTGCCCTTGAATTCCTGATATATTCCTGCCTCTAACTCCCTTGAGTAGGAACCAAAAAAATCTATCATTAATACTAATAATGAGTTTTAGCAGGTTGGTAGTGTTTAGCAGTTTGTAGCATCTGACCAGCTAAAGGAGGTCCTGTTGTCAATTTTAATATGAAAGAAATATATGAAAGTCTTTTAGTAGATTCCAATAAAGTCTGTCTTTGGTAGTCATTGAAGGAAAAGACATCACTCATTATAGATTACTTTTATATTAGTAGCCTCTTTAATAATATTTTATCTTTTAGTTATGGTTGAAATTATTATTGTTGTGTGTGTATATGTGTGGGGGTGCCTGTGTGCCATGAAGCCTTGTGGAATCAGGGTTATTGTGTGTGTGATGCATATGGGGATGCATCCACGCTATGAAGCTTAGGTGGAGGTCAGGGGCAGTTTTATGGAATTAGTTCTCCTTCCAATTCCGATATTGGTCTCAGGCCATCAGGCTTTCAGCAAGTGCTCTTACACCCTCAAGGCTATCTTGCCCATCTTCTTTAAAAAATATTTTAAAAATTACACTTTATCTATTTATTTTTGGGAGTATGCCATAGTGTGTGTGGGCATATGAAGATCAGAGGACAACTTGTGTGAGTCAGTTCTCCCTTTCCACCAAGGTGATCCCAAGGATTGACCTCTAGTGTGTGGGAAGTGTCTTTGAAACCCATAGAGAGAAACCCATCTCACTGGGCCTGAGAATTTTATTTTTTATTTACTTTTTTAATTTTATGTGTATGTCTATGTACTATGTGTTTGTTCATTGCCTGTGGAGGCCAGAAGAGGATGCTGGATCCCCTGCAGCTGTAGTTACAGACTGTTGCTAGTGGCTACTGGGAATTGAACACCATTTCTGTGGAAGAGAAGCAAGTGCTTTTTAACCACTATGCCATCTTTCTAGCCCTTCTGATTTTCTTGACAGGACTCAGTTTAGGCTGGCTGTGTGAACTCAATGTGTAGCGCAGGATAACCTTGAACTGCTGATTATATTGTCTTCACCTCCCAAAAGTCTGGAATTAAAAATGCGTGTCACCTACCATGCTCTGAGTTTAAGGCTTGAAAATTGTTTTTCCCACAAGTACCTGACCAAGAAGGCTCTGTGTGATGTTACCATTTTTCATATAGTAGATTGAGCAATGTGTTCTGAGTAATTTTTATGGTTAGATTTGGTGAAAACATATAGTAGAACCAGCTCTCAGTTACTGTTCTATTGTTATAAAGAGACACCATGATCAAGGCAACTCTTATAAAAGAAAGCATTTAATTGGGGGCTTGCCTACAGTGTAGAGGGCTAATCTGTTATCATCAGAGCAGGAAGTGTGACAGTGTGCAAACAGGCATGGTGCTGGAGAAGTAACTGAGAACTTTACATCCTGCTCAGTAGGTAGCAGGCGGGGGAGGGGGAGGGGGGGGAAGAGAGACAGAGAGAGACAGAGGGATAGAGGCAGTGACAGAGACAGAGAGAGACAGGAAGAGAGACAGAGGCACACACACACACACACACACACACACACACACACACACACACACACACTGGGTCTTCTTAAACCTTAAAGCTCACCTCCAGTGGTTCACCTCCTTCAACAAGGACAAACCTTCTCCAACAAGGTCACACCTTCTAATCCTTCTAAACACATCATCAACTGGGGACTAAGCATGCAAATACATGAGCCTATGCTCGGGGAACATTCTCATTCAAACCACCACAACCAGTGTGCAGTTTGTGATTGGTATTGAATCAGATAGTGGCTTTTTTTCAGTAGTTACATGCAAAAATACTTGATATCACTAATCATCAGGGAGATGAAATTGAAACTGCAATGAGATATCATATCATTACCACATGCCTATTCAGATGGTCATTATGAGAAAGACAAAAGAAGCATAGCTTGGTGATGCACTCCTTAATCCCAGTAGTTGGGAGGTGGAAGCCGAAGAACCAGGAGTTTAGGAGCAGCCTTGGCTTCATAGCTCAAGACCAGCCTACATTATATAAGACCACGATTAAAAAAAAAAAAGAAAGAAAAAGACAATGTAAGTGTTGGTAAAGATCTAATGAAAAGCTCTGTAGACTGCTGGTGGAATTGTGCCTTGGTACAGCCATTATGGAAAACAGTGTGGAGAGTCCTCAAAAAGTTAAAAGTAGAACCAGTATGATTCAGCAATAGAAGAAGGTGACATGGTGTTACAAGCATGCATGTATACACACAATAGAAGGCCACTCATACTTAACGAAGGGAATCCTGTCGTTTTTGACAACTCGATTTAATCTGGAAGATATTTTATTAAATGAAATAAGCCTAGAACTTAAGGAAAAATATGGCGTGTGAAATAACTCATAATACAGTGTAAAAAAGTTGAACTCAGAGACTGGCTAGAATGGTGGTTGTCAGAGACTGCCTATAGGGAGAAGGAGATGCTGGTTGCAGGCTACAAAGTTTCAGTTAGGCTAAGTATGTTCTAGAGGTGTATTATGCAACATGGTTACTATAAGCAATAATATAGCTCTTTAGAATGGTCCAGTGATGTACTATCATAGGCTTTTCTACAAACTGCCTCTAACAAAACTAGACTGTAATAGAATTGGATGGAAAACCCCTTGCAATAGAATTGTTTACTTTCATACCAAGAAGGTTGAGAAAGCACCAAGATCTACATGTGATGTGTGTCCATTCTGTCCTTGAGGGGTTTGTACTGTGAGACTTAGTCTTTATGAGAACATCTAAAACAGAAGAACAGGTCAGCACGTTCTGTGGTGAATCCACATATGCTAAATGCATTCATGACATGATTCAGCATGCTTTCCCTATTAAGAATCAGAAATCACTGTGAAAGTATTGTAGCCTAGAATTAGAAAGCTAAATAATCACAGTCTTTTTAAGTAATAAGAAAAATCTATACTTGAAAATTACAATAAAAAGTGATAAGTATGTGAGGTGATGTCTTGTTACCTTGACTTAGTCATTTTTAAATGTTTATCTGTATCAAGACACGTTCACTGTAAATTTATCAGTCAGTTCTACTTTAATAAAGCTGAGGAAAATTGAAAAAATAAAAATATGCATTGTCATTTAGGAAAAAAGACACATGACCTCGAATTCTGGCAGATTACCAGGGAGGGAAAATTAAGCCTTAAGTGTTTTACTAGATGTTGGCTGTCATCATTTGCATTATCAAAGTCATGGCCTAGATCTGCCCTTGTTATAGACTTATTATAGTAAAACAGGGGCTTATTATTAAAGTTAATTCTGAAAAAAGATCTCATGGGTCATCCTTGGTTTTTTTTTTCCATATTGTACCCTCACTATATAAGCATGGTAAGGAATTTTATTTTTGTTACCTGATGGTAAACTGAGTCCTGGAAGCTCAGTTTCCCTGCTGCTCAAATTATTTTTAAGTTATAAATATTTATTGATAGGAGGAGAGAAATTCGTCAGGATATTTGAGGCAGAGTCTTAGAAGGTTTTCATTTGTCACAGGCTACTGGAAAAATTCTGAGATTTTCTTGACTGTTCAGGACAACCATGTGTGGAAGTGGTGTCTGACATAAGAACTATACAAGTGTCAGTGAAGAGCTGGCTGGCTGAAGGTGTAGCTCACTTGATAAGAGTTTTTGCCTACATGCATGGATTTCAATTTCCAGCATCACATAAAACCATGCATGGTGATGTATTCCTGTGAGTCCAGCACTCTGGAGATGGAGGTAGGAGAATCAGAACTTTAAGATCGTCCTTTGCTACCTTTGAGACCATGTCTCAAAGCAAACAAGTAAAATGTATCAGTAAAAGTCAAGGAGGGCTGTAAAATCCCTATTGGATACCTGAGTAGATTAGATTCTGTGCCTCAAAGAAGCATGCCACCTCCTTGTGACTCAGGGAAGAGCTGTGTTAGACTTTGTCTCTTGTAGTGTTCTTGTTTTGAGCAACATAAAGATAGCCAGACCTATTAAATGAAAAATTAAAAGTCCTTCAGAAACACTGAAGAGAATCTAGAGGAAATTCTCATGCTATTTTGATTTTCTTATATATTAAAATCAGTCATCAAAACAATAGCATCTGTTTGATATATAGCCAGAGGGACTTAACCCAGGGTCTCTAGTATCCCAGACAAGTGCTCCATCCCTGAGTTACAGTCCCAGGTTCAATTTTAAGTTGGCAGATTGTATAGTGTACAGCTGTACCATCTCTAAGGTCATGGTATTTATAGTCTATATAATGTAGCTTTATATTCCGACTAGGACAGTTAAACAGTAAGCACAGGCAAGGACCTTCGAGGGCTAAGGGCAAGAGGGTAAGTGTAGACCCTGTTTTTAAGTTCAAGTGTTTAAACATGTTGTAAGCCAGGCATGATAGCAGACAGAGGTAGAGGCCATTTTGGGATGCATGAGATCTTGTTCAAAAAGGAAACAAAAGAAAACAAATGGGCAGAAATAAATAAAATAAAACCAAAAACAACCACAACATTTCTTAGACTGTAAAGGAGGGCCGAGGAAATGTCTCAGAGATGAATCACTTGCCTGGGACACAAGTTCACAGTAAAATGCACGTTCATAGATGGTTGGTTTTCCTTCAGTTTTAGGGAAGAACCTTACCTTGTACACCCTAGATAAATACTTAGCTCCATCCCAGACCAGAGAACTTTATTTTATAGATTGATATTATTTTTATTTTATGTGTATGAATGTTCTGCCTTCATGTATGTTCAGAGTGAAGTGTTCAAAGTCCAGAAGAGGGCATTGGAACCCCTGGAACTGGAATAATGGTTTTAGCCTCTATGTTGGTGCTGGGATCCAAACCAGGGTCTTCTGGAAGAGCACTACATACTTTTATCCTCTGAGCCACCTCTCCAGTCTCCAAGAAAGGATTTTTTAATTGAGTTTTCTTTGTTTAGTGTGCTTAGTTTGTCCACAGGTTAGCAACTCCAAAGCCTTAAAAATGAGAAATGATGTACTTGCTATCTTGAGATGACTATGCTTGGATCCAGTTAATAGTTCCATTGTATGTTGAATAATCCTCATTTTTTTTGTCAGAGATTTGCATATTACTCTCTGATTTTATCATTGTGTAGTCAGCTGGGATTTTAAGTTTGTTTGTTATTGTTCAGAGTTTTCTGCAAGTTGCTCTGAGTAGCACCAAGCTTTAGATAAATAACTAGTACTATTTGGAGAAGTTTCTATAACTGTGTTGAGGATTTTATTTTTTCTTTTTGAGTCACACTAAGGTGGGGCTGCTATTTTATTTATGATATTTTAAGTATATTTCTCTTAGCTGTTATCAGCAAACAGGACAGTATCTAGACGTGGTTTTCATTTATTTTTCACTAACAATACCAAGAGGTGTTTAATGGAGCCTTTTCCCTCTGTGATGCAGTGGGTCCAGCTGTGTGCTGGTCTAGGCTTTTTGTGGGCCACTAGCCGTTTTGTCAGGGGAAATCACCAGATCTTTAAGCCCTGTCTGTCCGTCCGTCCGTCCGTCCGTCCATCCATCCATCTGTCTGTCCATCCATCCATCCATCCATCTATTGCATACCATCTGTAGAGCTGAATTTGTTTATGTATTTCTAGGGTTCAAAACATGTTATATTTTGTCCATGCTAGGCAAGTACTCTACCAACGGAATTGCATGCCCAGCTAGTATAAAAGTATTTAAAAAAAAACTCTGAGGGCTGAGAGTGGAGCTATATGCATTCTTTTCTCCCTTCCCATGCCTCCTTCCAATTCCTCTTGTGTCCCACTTTTTTTCTCTATTTCAAATCCAACACTTCTTAAAAAAAGTTATGCATATATGTACATTTATAGTAATATAACTTACTCAGCTCATTTAGTGTTGCTTGTATGTATATAATTTTTGGATTGACATTTAGTTATTGGATATCCAGTAAGAGGGTTCATTGTGAGGAAGAATATTTCTCTGTTTTCAACATTTCAACATTTCAACAATTATTTCTTAGTTCTTTGTTTAGGGCTAGGGTCCCATGTTACTTCCCTCTTCCATATTATTATATCTATTGGTGGTATATTTGTTCCGTTGTTTTCCTATTTTTTTTAAAGGAAAAGATTGTTTTTTTTATGTGTTTAAAATACAGTTTCTTTTATATTCATTCTGATATTAAAATAAATTTACTACATCTAGGAGTGGAGCTCATGTTTGTAATTTCAACATAACCTTAATGCTTAAAATAAGTTAATTAAGAATACATTTCAAGGGCTAGGGAGTTAAGTGGTAAAGGGCACTTTGAGGATGGAGTTTAGATCTCTAGCACCCACAAAAAAGGCAGCTGTAATCCCAGCACTTGGGAACTTTAAACTGTAAGATCACTGGAGCTTACTGGCTGTCTAACTTAGTTAAATCAGTGAGTTTATTTACTCCCATTCTTTTCAATAATTTCTGTAATATAACATTTAATACCAGGAAAACACTAAATATTAATGTATTTTATGTATCAAAAAGAAAAGGATGCTTAATTCCAAGTAATGTTATTTCTTTACTGGCTTTTTAAAACATTAAAAGAACTATTACTTATCATGTATATGTATTTGAGTGTATGTATGTGCATCACATGTGTGTAGTACTCACAGGCAGAATAGAGGGTATTGGACACCCTGGAACTGGAGTTATAGGTGGATGTGGATGCTAGGAACCGAACCCAGATCCTTTTGAAGAGCAATAAGTGAACTTAACCACTGAGCCATTTCTCCAGCCACTCCATTACCTTTAAAAAATTATGTGTATGAATGTTTTGTCTTCTGTGTGTCTGGTGCTCACAGAAGCCAGGCATGGGAGTCAGATCCCCTGGATCTGGAAATACAGATAGTTGTGACTTTCTATGTGGGTTCTGGGAACCAAACATGGGTGTTCTGCAAGAGTAGCAAGTGCTCTTAACTGCTGAGCGATGGTAGTTGAGCAGTTAAGTTCTTCAGTCCCTACATATTTGCTTTTAATAATCTCTTCCCACCTTAATACTCACTTACTTTAAAAACTGAATGGTTGTTCTACTGAACTATGAACTGGATCAAATGTTAAATCACAGAGACTAGAGTCACCACAACTGAACCTATATGTTTTCTAGAGGAACCAACATGAATAAAAATATTTACAAAACCAGTATTTTGTTTAATTCATGTCTACATGAGCTGAATATCCCATGGTATAACTTTTCATCCATCTTCAGTGTTAATTTTTTTTTAATGTCCACTCCCATTAGAAACAAAGTTGACCACAGGAAAGAAGATGATACAACTAATGTTGCTTCCTTTATTTCTTGTATTTTATGAATAGTTTTTTTTTATTATTTTCTAAGTTTTTTTATTTACATTCCAAATGATTTTCCCTTTCCCGTTTCCTCCCTCCCCGAAAGTCCCATAAGCCCCCTTCGTTAATTTTTTTTATTGTCCACTCCCATTAGAAACAAAGTTGACCACAGGAAAGAAGATGATACAACTCATGTTGCTTCCTTTATTTCTTGTATTTTATGAATAGTTTTATTCCTTGAGAAAGAGAAATCTGACATTAGAGAAGCTTACATACACATCACTTTTCATTGTACTGCCAAGGATGTTCCTAGTAAACTATGCTTTCCTGATTCTGTCTTTATAGTCGTTGACACTAACAGTAACACTAGACACACTGCATATTTAAGAAATGCATGAACCAAAAATGTAAGTGTTATCAGTGTTAAGGAGAGTAAAAGTAAGTATAACCATTTTATGACCTTCAAATTTATTATCTAGATAATAGCAAGCATAAAAAAATGAGGATTAATTTTGTATAACTTCACAGCAAGTAAAAATTATCCCAAAGTTTACAAGTCTTAAGCTTTATCATAAACTTACGTTTACTTTGCCCAAAGTAAGATTGAAATAAGCATGGCATAAATTTTGGAGTAATTTTTATTGTTTTTAAAAAAGTGGGTTTTGTTTTTGTATATGTGTTTGAGAATGTGTGTGAGGTATGTGCTGGTGCATTTGGGGTTGAGAAGAGGTCAGATAGTCTGGAGCTGGAATTACAGGTGGTTGTGAGCTGCCTGGTGGGACTGCTGGAAACTGAACCCAGGCCCTCTAGAAAAGCAGCCGGTACTCAATGTCAAGCTATCTCTCCATTTAAACAAAAAAGCTAAACTCTAATGTTGACAATAAATTAAGACTAGACTTTTAAATTTTACATTTATTTCACTTATTTATTTAGTGTGTGTTTGTGTGTGTGTGAGAGAGAGGTAGGTGTGTGTGTGTGTGTGTGTGTGTGTGTGAGAGAGAGAGAGAGAGAGAGAGAGAGACTGAGACTGAGACTATGTGTATATCATGGTATATGTGGAGGTCAGAGGACAATTTGTGGGAGTCACTTTTCTTCTGTCATCTGGCCTCGAGGGATCAAGTCTAGGTTATCTGGTGACAAGTGTCTCTACATACTGAGCCATTTCACTGGCCCAGAACTTGAGTATTTTAATTTCTGGTTGACTTACTTTCTTTTTCTATTGCTTTGAAGAGATACCATGACCAAGGTAACTTATAAAAGAAAGCATTTAATTGGAGGCCATGTTTCAGAGTGTTAATCCATGACCATGACTCTGGCATCTCCAATGTCTTGGAGTCTTTAGTGCAATCCAGGCTTCACATTCTCAGTTTTATGTGATGGCTTCTCTGGGCCTACATGCAGGGATTCCCTTGTCACATGCCATCTGGACTTTATAGGTTTTTCATAACTAAAGAGGAAGATTCCACAACCCCTTTACTCCTGTATTCTTCTGGACGCTAAAGCCAGAAACCCTGGCTTATGTTGTCAAGTACTGCTGTACGTTTGGGATGGAATATGGCCATCTCCTTGAATTACATTTTCATAACTTTCGATCTCTTGATGCTTTCCTTTGTTGAATAAGCTTTACTTTGTTTTTGGAGTAGATTCCATAGGGATTTTCTTTTTACAAGTTGAATGACTACCTAGGTGGGGTCTTGTTTGAGAGTACCACATTCTTCATTCCATTTCTTCTTATCTCTTTCAGCATAAATCTAGGTTCTGACATTACATTCCCTGGTGTTCTTTTTTTTTTTCTCCTCAAAATGTGCATTTTGTATTTCTTCTTCCCTTGCTTGTCCTTTTTCTTGCAGATCTGCATTAAGAGTGATCACTAATAACCACATGATGTAATTAATACTAGTCTCTCTTGAAATTTCTACTTATGGTATTGGTCTAAAACTTTGCAATTTAGCCTCAGGCAGATTCTTAGGATGAGGGTCCAAAGCAGCCTCATTCTTTGCCAAAACATCACAAGAATCGTCTCTAACCCAGTTGCCTAATATTATTTCCCTCTGAAACCTCTTGAGCCAGATCTTCATAGTCCACATTGCTCTCAGTACTACTGTCTTCCAAGCTCTTACAGTGTTCTCACAGCCCCACTTAAATATTCATCCACTTTTCTAATCCAAAGTTCCCAAGTCAACATTACTCTAACATGCAGCATGGCCAGGCCTGTCACAGCAATACCTCACTCCCAGTACCAACTTTACAACTTTTCTGTTGTAAAGAGACACCACGATGAAGGCAACTTGTTTACAGTTTAGAGTGTGAGTCCATGACTATTATAATGTGGGACATGCATCAGGCAGGCAGGCATGTCTGTGGAGAATAGCTGAGAGTTATCATTTTCAAGTTGGTGGGAGGGGAGATACAGAGAGAGAGAGAGAGACAGAGACAGAACGAGAGGAGAGAGAGAGACAGAGAGAGAGAGAGAGAGAGAGAGAGAGAGAGAGAGAGAGAGAGAGAGACAGAGACAGAGAGACAGAGAGAGAGAGAGAGAGAGAGAGAGAGAGAGAGAGAGACAGACAGACAGACAGACAGAGAGAGACAGAGAGAGAGACAGAGAGAGAGACAGACAGACACACACACACACAGAGGTGGGGGGCTGCCCTGGGTTTCTGAAGTCTTAGTTCACAATGGGTTTCGCTTTTTTAAGTCCCTGTAATACATGACTTGGTGCCATTTTCTGGAAACCCAGAGATGGACCGGGCCGAAGAGTCCATCAACCTGGCCAATATTTAATTAAAGTTTGCTTTAAAGTTAGCTTTAAATTGTGGTAGTGGTCTTATTCTCAGCCAATGGAATTAATAAGGTGTGTCACTGGAGGTGGACTTTAAAATATCACAAACCCAGGACAAGAGTTCTAATCAGGGGCAAGCATACATCCTGACATATATCCTGCCTGCATACTTCTTGCCTGTGTCCAATTAGGGGCAAACATACATCCTGACATATTTCTCATATATATCCTGCCCACATGTGATCAGGCACCCAAGTGTAGTTGGGTCAGATAAACTTGTTTAGGGGAGTGAAAACACATGGCTTGTTATCTTCTATAAACAGTAGCCAACATTTCAGGAAGTATGTTTTCTTAGGCAAGGTGCTTACATGTTAGAAGCAGTTTTGTTTCATGAATTTCTCAGGCACAGTAATTAAAACTTAAAATGTAGCTTTGTTTCTCACAGCCTCCTTCAACAAGGCAAAGTTTCCTAATCTTTCTCAAAATGGTTCCAATAACTAGAGACCAAGCATTCAAATATATGAGTCTATGGGGGTTCATTCTCATTCAAACCACTACATTAGTCAAAATAGTCTTGGGACCCAAATTGCTCAATATAATAATTAAGAAACAACAAAATGGGATCCAGAGACTCTTGGAGGAAAGAAGTGTAAGTAAAGTGATCACATAGCTTACTTTTTCTCATTGCCATTTCAAATATTTGATGCCTTGGGTTTCTACAAACCATAGTGCATTCCATTATTTCTGTTGAGTCCTGCTCCTTTTAACATAACTGGAGCCATTTTATATTCAGTTTCCAGTTTGCTCATAAGATGAAATTAAGTTCAGGTTCTCAAGACTTCACTTCCCAGAAGTAATTACCTATAGGTAACACTGAAGAATGTTACTAATAAGCCAAAAAGTTATGGTTTTGTACTCTGTTATCTCAGTGTTCTAGAACTCCTCAGTTCACTACCTGCACACTTCCTCTCTTATTTCACCTAGGACTAATGAGCTCAAAGGATAGCTGATAATACCATCTAGTAAGCCAAAATGTTATATTGTTCCCCTCTTTGCCTTTTAAACTTTTGAACTTGGTTTTTCCTATAAAAAGCCTGCCCTGAGGACAGACTGGTACTACATTTAGGCCCTTGACTCCTTTTTGTGGTTCTGAACGGTTAGTATTAGGATATCGGCTCAATAAACTATTCTTGCTTAACTGAGATTAGTATTCATATGGTTTCTGGGGTGATTCCTGAACCCCAATAATTTCAGCAAGTAAAAATTAAAATATTTATCATGCACATTTTCATTTTGTTTTCTTTTGGCTTATGTTTTTGTGTGTTTGTTTGAGACAGGCTGGCCTTGAATTCCATGTGTATGTATATGAGGATAACTCTAAACTTTTGATCCTCTTGTTTTTACCTCCAGAGTGCAGGGATTACATGATCTGATACTATACTGGTTTATTTGGGGGTTTCATGTATGGTACAGCCAGCACTATATTAATTTCAGCTTCTGTTTTGGTTTGTTTAAAGATAGTGTCTCACGATAGTTCATAAAGGATTAGAATTCACTACGTAGCCCAAGCTGTTTTCAAACTCAAGGCAATGCTCCTGGCCAGCCTATGGAGCACAGAGATTATAGGTTTGAGGCACTACACCCAGGTCTATTTTCAGTTGTAAAGACTAAGTCAGAAAATAGAGAACACAGGTAAGGTGTTTATTTATGAAAGCATGAAGTTTTTGTTTTTTCTTTATTATGGTTTGCATCATAGTAGAGCGAGCTGGGTGTGGCTTATAATTCCAGCATTTGAGAAGTGGAGGCAGGAGAGTAGAAGTTAAAGGCAATCCTTGACTATAGAGTGGGGTTCCAGACTAGGCTGGTTACCTGAGATCCTTAATTTGTTTTTTATCTAGTCCTTTTCCTTCAGCCCATTTCCAACTTGTACCTTTCTTTTTATATAAAGTCCAAATTCTAGATAATTTCTTTCACAGACCCTTACATTTTCTTTTTTAAAAAAAGAAAACCTTTATTATTACTGTGTATGCATGGCACATATGAACGCCTGCTGTGGTATGCTTTGGGAAGTCAAAAGATTTGTTTCATGGTATTGGTTTTCTCCTTCCACCTTTATGAAAGTTGCAGGGATCAAAGTGAGATTGTGAGGCTTTTGTGGCAAACACCTTTACCTGTTGAGCCCTCTTGCTAGCCCTCTCCTGTGTTTTTATTATTCTTTTTTCTCACACTGAACTAAAAAAATAGAGTTCTTCCTCTTTTGTGAAGAACTGGAGAGAAGACTTTTCTTTTTAGAGGATGGTTTGGGGATGTTTGCAGATGGAGTAGGGGTGGATGCTTTACATGCATACTTTTTCTCTGCCTCTTCAGTAACTGTTCTTGTTGAGAAACCAGGTGTATGCCAAGGCTGCTTTGTTACTATTGGCAAGGATAAGCAAAGAAAATGATGGGGTTGTTCCAGTTGCTCACTGGTCCCAGGCATTGGGATCCAGTATGGTGTTTTCTAGGACAAGCTCTCTTTTCAATTCTGCTTCTAGAGTGCCCTTCACTGAGAGGCCCTCTCAGGAGCTTAATGCTCTTTGGAGTTCCCCTCCCTAGAAGCACTTTATATATTTATTATTTGTTTGTTTGCTTTAAAGATTTTCTGAGGTCTGTATTTGAACTTAATGTGTAGGCCAGGCTGGTTTGGGACTCATGATCATTTTCTCTTACCCTCTTTAGTTCTGCAGTTAGGATCAAGTACCAGCAGTGTCCACCTCTGAAAAGTGCACCAGCTTGAGATACTTGTACAGCATTAACTTTGATTTACTGAGAAGTACTTTGTGGTGTACCTGTTACCCTCTTGGTAAATTGTCTTCTTATTCATGGGTGATCCCCTGAGGCTGAGTGAAACTGGTGAGGTTGAAGACTGAGTCAGTAGAGTTGAGAGGAGATGCCCAGGAGACCTTTTCCTCCAAATTGTGATTACCTTTTGAGGCAGAGTGCCAGGGAGAGGGCATGTGTGCTGGCAGTATACTGAGACTTACTGGCTAGGAAGATGGTTTCTCCCCTTTACTTCCCAAACTGCTAGTGGAACAAGAAACCTAACCGTAACCTAACCTAGAGTTCTCTTTCTTTAATCCATCTCTAAACTCAGTATTTTGTGTAAATCTTATCTCAGTGTTTATTGTGTCTGTAACTCAGAATCATTCTCAATGAGAAAATTTTGCACCATAGACCTTTGTCTTTCTGCCAGGGTTGAGAAACATTGATGTTCCCATACTAGGCTAATGAGTTCTCTAGAAAAGTACATGGATTTTATACTTAATGTTGTTGTGTGTGCTGGCCCCTGTTCTTGCTTCAAATTTTATCTCCTTTTCTCCTTTCACCTTTATTGAATAATCCTGGTACTTCAAGTTCTTGATGAGATAGAAGCTCTTTTCTAAATGTCTTACTGGTTTATTTCCCACTAGAAGTTCTGTTAATCAGGTGTGGTGGTGCAAGCCTGTGATCCTAACATTCCATGCTGGTTATATTTCTGTTATTGCAATTTGCTTGTTCTGCATATTCCTTCATGTTTCTTTCCATAGGCTATGGAATTCCTTGTTTCTAGGGCCTACTACATACAGTGAGTGAGTCAAAGTAGCTACCCAGTGTCTGTGTGCTCACTTATCAAGTGAGCCCTTGCATTTACTCATCTGCTTTTGATTAGGCCGGGGATGGGGGTGGGGGGGAGTACTTCTGACTGAGGTAGTTAGTGACTGGGAGAGATACTTGGCAGGGCAAAATTAATACTGATTCTGATAACCAAGTAACTTTGGACAAATTATTTAACCCCATTACATCAATTTCTTTGGTTGTAGGTTAGAATAGTATAACTATTTTGTGAGTATAGCATGCAGCACAGAAGTACACATTATATGACTTATGTTTCATGTTTTGTTATGACTCACCATGCCGTAGAGTGTATTCCACAAGCTTTTGATGGAGGTAAAGTTCAGCAAAAGTGGATACAAGTGAAATGACAGTGACAAGTAAACTACTTAGGGTGCTGCTGCCACCATGTCATTTGTGATATTATAATAGCTGGTATATGATTTAATCTAAAGAATAAATCTGAAGTAGGATTCAGTTAGAACCAATCCCCGTCTTTTGACTCTGGAGTTGTCATTATTTTGTGATGTTGGTTAGGTAACTTGACCATGGTTCTTCAGCTAGAAATTGCAGAACTTGGATTTGCATCAAGATTTTTCTCTCTGCTGTTGTTAAATGATAAAACTTGACTTGTAATTCACCATAAAAGAACTGCTAGTTTATACCTAGTAAAAATGTTCAGTGCTCTTAGATACAGTGAGAAGGTTCTCTTAAAGAACACTGGATTATGTCCATTTCCAGAGAAAGACTCCTGCTTTCATGGCCATGTAGAATCTGGTTACACTCATCCACTCTGTGTCAGGCCTTTGGCATTAATGCTAATTCTGCAGTATGGACTGAAATGCTGAGGTATGCACTGGGTTCTAAATTTCAGGGAAGTCAAGATTATAGGACAAAAATTACAGGGGTTGTTGCTGAATTATACCTCATGTTATTTTTTTTCTGTATTTACTGTCTTCAGTGTTTATTGTGGTGAAACTGGATTTGATGGTTTACATTCAGATTTACAGTATACTCAAAGGATTAAGACAATGACTTCATCAGAGATTGTGTATCCACTAGGTACTGAAGAGAAGGGATCCTCTGAGTATTGGCTCCTTCCCACTTGTGTTTATTCTCATGGTATTACTATGCTAATTGGCATTTATGTAGTTCTTGATTTTAAATTTATTTTTAATAGACTTATTTTTAATTCAGAACATTTGACTTATATTGTTTTCATTTTTAGCATATACATATGGTCTGCTGGGTGTGGTGGCATGTGCCTGTAATCCCAGCATTTGGGAAGCTGAAGCAGGAGGATTGAAAATTTTAGTCTAGCCTAGAATATATAAAAAGTTTCAGGCCTACCTGTTCCATATGTGGTGAGAATGTATATCATCAAACAAAACAACAACCCCATCAACTAAACAAACACCACCTAGAGAGGTTATAATGATATCACAGTTCATATTCTTAGCCATTGGATCCTACTAATAGCAATTCTACACTTCTAATTTCTATACTCTTGTTTTTAATGAGCAGTTTTACTTATTTATTTAAAACCTTTTATTGATTCTTTGTTAGTTTCACATCATACACCATTGTTTCACTCATCTCCCTGGCCCTTCATATCTGCCTTCTGCTCCTGCAACCTCCCCGCCTCCGGAGCCAAGAGCCCCCAAAATTAAAAACACAACAAAACAAAACAAAGCCTAGAAAATATCTCATTGTGGAAGCTGCAGTGTGTCACAGTATGTCCTACAGTATACACTTTTGTCCACACATTCCCTACTTGCAAATGTTCATTGCAGTAAAAGACTGCTCTGTCTCAAGGCCTCTAGCCTCAGCTATATGAACACTGGTTCATCACAGGGACTCCTCTCAACCATCCTGTTGCTGCCCTGTGTCATGGAAATCTGGAAGCTTTGACTATCAGGGCCAGCCCTTTCACACACTCCAGTAGTGAATAGATGAGGTGGATTTTGGGGTAGGCCAACTTAGAGCTCTGAATCTGGGCCTGGGTGACACCTGTATAGTGAGGATAACCTTGAACTCTTGATCTTCTTGTGGGCTCTTGTGCGCGCGCACACACACACACACACACACACACACACACACACACACACACACACTTTGTGTTGATCTTGTTATTTAAGCAAGTGTATAGCACCACACACTTGGTATACTGCTTTTAAAATATTATTATTAATAATTAATAATAATAATAATTTAATCTTTTTTTTACAGTCCAATCATTATCCCCCTCCTGGTCCATCCTCCGTCCTCCGACTGTTCCTCATCCCATTCCTCCTCCCTGGTCTCCAAGAGGATGTTTCCACTTCACCCTCCCACCCCACCAGACCTCCCCACTCCCTGTGGCCTCAGGTCTCTGGAGGGTTAGATGCTTCTTCTCTTACTGAGGCCAGACCAGGCAGTCCTCTGCTGTATATGTGTTGGGGGCCTCATATCAGCTAATGGATGCTGCCTGGTTGGTGGCTCAGTGTCTGAGAGATCTCAAGGGTCCAGGTTAGTTGAGACAGCTGGTCTAACTTTGGGATCTCTCTCCTCCTTAGCTTCTTCCAGCCTTCCCCTAGTTCTACCACAAGGGGCAGAGTGTAAGTATGCATCTGACTCTTTCAGCTGCTTGTTGGGACTCTCAGAGGGCAGCTATGCTGGGCTCCTGTCAGTAATAGTGTCAGGCCTTGGAGCCTCCCCCTTAATCTGGGTTCCAATTTGGGCCCGTTACTGTACCTCCTTTCCCTCAGTCTCTTCTCCATTTTTGTCCCTGCAGTTCTTTTAGACAGGAACAGTTCTGCGTCAGAGTTTTTGACTGTAGAATGACAACCCCATCCCTCCACTTGATGCCCTGTTTTTTACTGGAGGTGAACTTTACAAGTTCCCTCCCCTCCACTGATGGACATTTCATCTAAGGTTCTTACCTTTGAGTTATCAGCATCTCTAACCTCCCAGGTCTCTAGTACATTCTAGAGGGTCTCCCCCACACCTCCTACCTCCTAAGGTTGCCTGTTTCCATTCTTTCTGCTGGCCCTCAGGGCTTTAGTACTCAAAATCTATTTTTAATGATGGTTCTTAAATGCTTTAACCTTCGTTGTAACCCACCACCCACCAGAGGTAGTGGAAAAGAAAGGACACAGCAAGGCTACATAGCATTACTTGGTATAAGTGAGATCTTTTCCCTGAGGCAACCAGGACCAGAATTTAGCATTGCAATACACAACGAGGGACCAAACCTCCTCAGTTTTAAATTAAGGAGCAAGGTTTGCACAACAAAGGCAGATAAATGTGAGAATTCAATCTTAGGCCTAGACCTTCTGGTACAGAATTTGGTGTTACAATCCATAGCAACAGACCAAACTTCAACATCCCCCCCTCTCAGTACTTGCACACATGCAATCCCACATGTGAAGGTCTAAGAACAACTTTCAGTAATTGTTTTTTTTTTTTTTTCATCAACTGTATAAGTCTTAGAAATTGAACTAAGGTTGTCAGGCTTGGCAGCACGTGCTTCTACTCACAGAGCTAGCGCCACAAATTAAAAAAAAAAGGTATATTTTTATTTATGTATATGCCGGTGTCCCTGTAAGTTGAGACCAGTCTTACACAGAAAATTCCAGGACTGCACATTGATCCAGGACTACTCATGAGACCCTGTCTTAAGACAAGGTCTTTCTATATAGTCATATAGTCCTGGCTGTCCTGAAACTTGCTATATAGACCAGGTTAGTCATCTTAGAGCGCCTCCTGCCTCTGCCTCCCAAGTGCTGGAATTAAAGACATGTTCCATTTTAATTCTGATAAAGATGGAGTTAGTTTTGTCCTTTAGTTTTTTTTAATTCCTTAATTTCTTGTTATTGCCACTTTTGTATTCACTCCTCTTTTAAAAGAATATATATATTCTTTCAATCATATATTACATATGATTTATTTATTTTATCTGTATGATTGTTTTGGCTGATGTTTGTATATTCACATTTTTGACTGATCTCCACAGTTGTCAGAAGAGAGCAGAAGAGGGCATCAGATTCCATGGAACTAGAGTTACATAAGGTTGTGTGCCTTCACATGGATGCTGTGAACTGAATCTGGGTCCTTTGCAGAAGCAGAAAGTGCTCTTAATCACTGACCACTTATCTAGTTCTTTTTAGTATATACTTTAAACTTAGTGGTTGTTTTAGAAGTTACAATTAATATCTTAATTTGTGACAGTTTGGTTCAGTTAAGAACTTAGTTTCAGTACAGAAATCTTTATTTCTACACAGCTCCATTCTCTATCTCTCTGCCTCTCTCTGTGTTTCCCTCTAATCAATCTCTCTCTCTCTCTCTCTCTCTCTCTCTCTCTCTCTCTCTCTCTCTCTCTCTCTGTGTGTGTGTGTGTGTGTGTGTGTGTGTGTGTGTGTGACTCCATAGTCTAGGCTAGCGCTGATACTACGTCAGACCTCAAGTCTCAGCCTCCCATGACCTATGTATGAGCCACCATGTCCAGTTTTAAATTCCATCTTTGTATAGTATCTTTATCTTTTCAATCATATAAAAAAGGCATCATGAACAAAAATTCTTTAATACTTGTAAAAAAAAAATCTAACCTTTACTAGACGTTCTTATTTCTCTGTGTGGATTTGAGTTACTGTTCAATGTATTTTCCATTGTAGTCTGAGGAATAGCCTTTATATCAAGGCAGGCTTGGTAGTGATGGATTTCCTCAGTTTCTGTCATCTGGAAATATCTTAATTTCCCCTTTATCTTGAAGACTAGCTTTGCTAGATAATAATATGCTCTTGCTTAACAGTGTTTTAACATCTGTCTTCTAACCAATATGGATTCTGATGTGAAATTGACTTATTTGCCTTGGATCCTTGGTATACTAGAATTTACTTTTTTTCATTTGTTTCTTTCAAGATTTTATATTTATAATTGTTTTTGACAGTTTGATTATAATGTACCTTCATGTAGATGCCTTTGAATTTATTCTGCCTGGACTTTGTTTAAATTCTTACATGTGTATGTTCATATCTCTTATTTGATTTACAAAGTTATTGGCCATTACTGCTTCAAATGTTGTTTCTGCTATTTTCTCTCTCTTTTCCTTGTAGAATTCCTGCTTTGTGTATTTTGGTGTGTGATGATGGTCTGTTGGCCTCTTGATTCTTTCATTTTTCTTTATTGTTTTGTTTCTTTTTACTACTAAGATCGGATAATCCCAGTTGACATGTTGGTAGGTTGGCTGATTGTTTTTTTAACAATCTAATTAAATCATCTGCTGAGAACTTTAGTGAGTTTTCAATTTTGATTATTATGATTTTTTTCAGCTCTAGACTTCCATTTGGCTCCTATTCATTATTCTTATTACTTATTGATATTCTCTACTTGGTGAAACATTCATGTGCTGAAGTATAGCTAGACTTTCTAGTTTTTGGATGTGGTATAATAATTTATATTTGCTTTTGTCCCTGATTCCTTGGAATTTCCTAGGATTGGTTGGAACAGTTCCCTTTCAGTCACATCTTAATTTATGCTAATGAGACAGGAATATTAAGGAAACTATTTCAGATAGCTTTGGGTGAATCTGGTACCAGAGAGACCAAGCCTTGATACAGAGTTCTAGCTTTCTGTTATACACCCCACCACGGGCAGAGGTGCATTCAGTAAACATGGCTGATGAGCAGTACTCTGCTAATGTGGTCTGCATCAGAGTGGAGAGAGCTTCTAGGTTGGGGACCTCAGTGAGCTTCGGGGAGCTGCTGGAAAGGACATAGAGGCTTCATGTTTCCCTTCTTTCCTGTTCTACCTTACCTGTCACTTTAGGTTGTTTTTGAGATATCTCCTTTGAGTTACCTCCTTAATAATAAACCAGCAAGTAAAGCAAGTAAAGTCTAGCTAATTACTAAATCTGGAGGTGTGGAGGGTCATGGGCAGACCTCAGTTTATACGGATATAGATAGAAATAGGATATATAGAAAGAAATAGGATATCTGGGCACCCTCCTGTGAATTGTGTATGAAGTGGGCTTAGTCAGTAGTACAGACTCCTAACTTGTAAAGTGTTATGTGAAGAGATAGTGTCAGAATTGAGTTCAATTGTAGGTCACTAGCAAGTATCAGAGGATTGCTGTTGGCAAAGGCAGCATGTATTTGGTGTCAGGAGGAGAAAGAACCTTTCATTGACTATTGTGAATAGAGCTGCTGAGGACATTCATGTACAAATTGTTAGTGTGTCTTTTCCCATATAGTTGTCATTTCTCTGCAGTAAATGCCCAGGACTATAGTTGCTGATAATGTGTCTTTAATTAATTGACTATTATTAGTTTTGTGGTTCTCAGCCTTGAAACCAAGGCCTTGTAACTGGTAGGTATGTACTGTATCACTGATCTACATTCTAGCTTGAATGTGATTTAGGTTTTTTCAGAAAATGTCATTACAGTTTTTCACAAAATGTCCATAAAGAGTTACAACGCCTTGTAAAGTTTTGCTGTTTTCTATAAAAGTTTGTGTGTCTTTACTTCTCTCAGTCACATTCAAAAATACTTTCTACTTTCCCAAGAATGTTCATGTGAAGCTGGATATTCTTCATAGATTTCAATGAAAGCCACAGAATAGTTTGGATGCCTTTTAATTGCTTCTGTCATCTTGAAATACATAGTTTTCAAAAATATATTAATGTATCTTCGGTTTGTTAATTTTCAATGAATTAATGCTTTGAAATTTATATTTCAGATTTTTTAATGGTATTGAGGTATTATCAAATATTGCATGTTTCCAGCATACAGAACATGTGATGTAGTTGAATTGTAAAAGTATTGTTGCAGCCAAGCTCACTGTCTATCCTTTATCCAAGTTAACATATTTGTGGTATGAAGATTTAAGATTTGCTCTCACAAGTTCTAATCCATGTTGCATTGTAATTAAGTATGTATTATGTGTTAGTGTATCATATGTGTATTATAGGATGGTCACTTGCTGTATGTGTTCTTCTATAGCTCTTTTGTGTTTTTAAAAGGCTTTGTCTGGAAGTTCATAGATTCTTCTTTATGGTTGGTCCCTGGTGCTTAATTTTTCCCTTGACTTTGCTGTGTAGGCAATGTGCTTGTAGGCTTGCTTTGATTGCTGCACTTGAGGAAGGAAGCAAGCAGTTCTCAGTCTTTACACATGGGCTGAGGGAGGGAGAGGCAGTCATTAGCCTGTCAAGAAATTCTGGGTGGCTTTGTGGTGGGCTCCGTGGTGAGTTTGCTGCTGGAGGGCTTGGGTGGGCTGCTGGCATGGTTCCTGGGCCAGTAGAATGCCTACTGCCTGAATTCATAGAAATAGACATTGGCTTAGGTCTAGGCATGATGCTGATTTGTGAGAGTTGAGCCTGGCACTGATATATATCCTCTTTATTGGGCCTGAAGCAATTGATCCTATTGCTTGTTCTCTATTGATCCACAAGGGGGCAGCCTCATTCTAGGGTCAAGCCTAGGGCTTTGGATTACAGAGCCTGGTTGCGAGTTTTAGGCACTGGTCTGGGTGCTGAGGTCTTCAGTGAAGTCAGATTCTTATTTTACTGTTTTTTTCCACCCCTTACAGAAAGAGAACCTGTCCAGCTGCACTGTGCATACCTGGGGGAAAGGATTCATGGATAGTGTGAAATTGTTCCTTTCTTTTACTTTCAATGTGTCTTTTTTATTCCTGTGCTCTTAAGTACTGTAAGCTCTTGTCTGCGTTCCTTAGTTTTTGGGTATTTTTGGATGAATGTTTATTCAAGTCAATATTCTGGTTTTAATATATAATACAGCATATAATATAATATATAGTATAATACATTAAAAGGTTCTGTAAGATCCTCAGTAAATTGTAATCGTGTAAAGTGTTCCTGTTGGGCTGGTGAGATGACTCATGAGGTAAGGGTGCTTGCTACCAAGCCTGTTCACCTGAGTTCCATCCTTGGGACCCAGAGGATTTAGGGAAGAGAATTTACTTCCCTCTATAAGTAAATAAGTCTGAAAAGGAATGTTTTTTTTTTTTTTTGTCAAACATGTTAGAGAACTGCAGGTTTAGATGGAAGATATTGGAGAGACCTGATAACAAAGTGTATGATCTTGGACCAGATGCTTTAAACATGACTGGACAGTTAGCAAAATCGAAATGCGGACCGTGTTTAGACTATAGTATCACTTTAAATTTGGTAGCGATGCTGTAATTAAAGAAGTATACACTACTGGTTTACAAACTTATTTGGTGTGTGTATATGTGTGAGTAGGCAAGCATAAGATACGTAGATCAGAGGACAGTATTTGTGAATTGACTCTTGCCTTTCACCTCATTTTTGCAGGGTCTCTCTTGCTTTTGGTTTTTGCCACTCATTTGTGTACCTAGGCTAGCTGGTCAATGAGCTTCTAGCTTATTTTCTTGTCTTCGACTCCCATCACCCAGTGATAGTGCTGGGATTGCAGATTGGTAGCACTGTACCTGCCTATTGCATGGGTGGGGTTGGGTTGCAGGGGTTGAACTCCTGTTGTTTTACTTGATGAGGTATTTCTATGACTCCATACTGCTTTTTAAATGACACTTGAGGTGTCAAAGTGCTTGCAAATGATTCAGGAAAATAAGAATGCAGATTCATATGTATTTAGAAAGAAGAAAACACACATGGTAAATGCTATAAGTTGAATTTTGCATAAAGACTATGCAAGTATGTTCTCAAAATTCAAAATTACTTTTATAAAAATCAGATTTACTTCGAAATAAAACTTAAAAATTATAAAGCATGCATCTTAGAAACAATTTTAATGCATGAATTTTTGTTTCATTTGCTTGAAAACTGAAATGTTTTTTGAGTAGCTTCAAAGGATCTTTCTTCTACGTTCTGCTGCCCTCTAGTGTCCCCTTTGCTCATGAGCAGCTCATTCTACAAATAGGGATTTAGAGCACAAGCATCCAGGAAAAGCACATCAAGTAAATACTTTTTTTTTTGTAAAGTGATGGTAGTGGTGATATAGTATAGTACTGTGAAGCCACACCTCATGACCCATTTTCTCTCTGTTGCTTCCTTTTGATACTGGGATTGCTCCTTAGGCCAGCTGTGTACTGGCAACCCTTCTGAGCTAAAGCTTCAGCCTGGCTGCCCCACCCCTCTCAAGAAATGATATTTGTTGGGTTCTCACCTAAGATCAACTATCAAAGAACTGTATACTTTTCTCTTCTTCATTACCACTAAATATTATCTAATAGTAGTATCATAGTGTTTTATTTTGTAGCCAAGCATGCTGGACTTGACCCATAATCTTTCATATTGATTCCCAATTCCTAAAAGCATTGAATATTATTTGTTCTCAAAATTTGCTTAAATTTATTTGGCAGGAAAATTTGACCTGAGTTGGCGTGAGGTTTTGCTTGTCTTTGTATTTACTGCTTGTGTGATTATTTCTAACTTAGTTCTAGAAATACTAACATGAAATGTTGCTGGGTTTTTTTTGTCTGTCTGTCTGTCTGTCTTTAAACTGTTGGTTTATTGATTTTTCTTTTCAGTCTTGACTTCTCCAAGAATTTCAGCATCTTTAACTCATTAATATTAATTAATACTTTGATCATTTCTTTGACAACTTTAGGACCATATACACTAACATTTTTGTTTTTTGCCTTTTTCCTGTTGCTTGAGCAACATTATGAATTGTAATTTATGTGTTTATTTTGTAAAGCACTCACAGGTTTTTAGTTTTTATCTTTGAGTTAGTTTTTCTTGCCTCCTGTGTTTGTTCTCCTCTAGAGATTACTTCTTTTGTTTGAGGAACTCCCTTCAATGTTTTATCTTGTGTGTGTGTGTATATGCATGTGTGTATGTGTGTGTGTATAGGTAAGGCTTTCTTGCCAAATGAAGTCAAGCTGGTTTTGACAACAAATTGTTTTCAAAGCATTAGGGACGTGTGAGTCAATAATGAGAGATCATGGGTAAAATCAAATATGCGTGGATTAAAAAATAGAAGCCTTAATTTGCATGGAAAAGGTCTGTATTTCATCTTAGCTTACTTAAAATTATGGAAAACTTAATATATTTAACATGATATTTTATTGGTTTACTATTCTATCTATCAGTCTGTCTATCTGTCTGTCTGTCTGTGTATCTATCTACTTTTGAGATGTGGTCTCACATTGTACATCTAGCAGGCCTATAGCTTGCTATGCAGTGCAGGATGTCTTTGAACTTTAGATATCTGAGTGCCTTGCCTTCTGAGTGCTTGGAAGAAAGGTTTGTACCACTGCTCTAACCTATTTTAACCATTTTAAAGTCTGCACCTTATAGTGTTAGCTAGTATAGCTATCTCCAGAATCTTTTTCATTTTCTCAAACAGGAGCTATACTCACAACAGTAAACTCCTTATCTTCCTGTTCCCAGCCAGCCCCTGGCAGGTGCTATTTTACTGACTCCATGAATTTGATACCTTAGATGACTGTTTTAAATGGAGTAATTTCGTAATTTTACTAACTTTATATCTTTAAGGTTGATACAGGTTGTAGCATAAGCCAAAAATTACTTCTCTTTTAAATATTGAATAATAATTACCTTTTTGCCTGTTTACCTGTCTACTTGTAGTGAGTTTTGTTTGCCCATTTATCTTTCCATGAATACATGGATTGCTTTTTTTTAACCTCTTGTATTTAATGCAGCCATGAAGATAGTGTATTATTAACTCTGTTAGTCCTTGTTTTTAGTTCTTTTGGCTGTAGACCCACCATGATGATTGGACTAAACCTCTGAAACTGTAAACCAGCCCCAATTAAATGTTTGCCATTATAAGAGTTGCTTTGGTCATGGTGTCTCTTCACAGCAATTGAAACTTAGCTAACACAGGCTCTCTCTCATGGAATGGACCTTAAGTTAAAACAGATATCGGTTGGCCACTCCCACAAGCTGTACCACCATTGATCCAGCATATCTTTCAGGCAGGACTTATTGTAGGTCAAAGTTTTTATGGCTGAGTTTGGTGTTCAAGTTTCTTTTTTGGTAGTCTGCAGAGTAACTTTCCGTACCAAAGAGACTTAAGTTTTAAGAATTCCCTCAATTTGGGTTTTGTTTATTGTTTCTATCTCTATCTTTGGGTCTTGAACAATTTTTTTTTTCATCTGTTTTTTTTTTTTTGGCTTGAAGGGATTTACTAATTTCCTTCAATTGTTTATGTTTTTCTGAATAAATCTTTAAGGGATTTATTCATTTGCTCTTTAAGGACCTATATCATCTTCATATAAGATCTTTTTCTTATACTTTAGCTATGTTGGACTATTTAGGGCCTGCTGGGCTCTAGTGGGGACATATCCTGGCTATTACTGATTGTGTTCTTACAGTGGCATCTTGGTGTCTGGGTTTGGGGTGATTGTAGGTCTAGGTGCTGCTTTCTGGGTTTTGTCTTTTCTGGGTAGGTATTTTGTTACTCTGTTTCTGTTTTCCTGTCTGGATGTTCAGAGAGTGTTGCCTGTTTTGCTAGCCTGCTGGGCTGCTGTGTTCACAGGTGATGCCTGCTGGTGTTGGAGACTGAGATGCAGCAACAGTTCTGGGGAGGGAGGTCAGGAGGAGATGGTCTGTGGGAGCCACAAGAGTCATAGAGAGGTGTGGAAGGGAGGCTGCAGCTAGTGTTCTTTTGCTGGGCTAGGGACAAGCCTGAGGGGTTGGGTCTACTTGGGTAACTAACAGAAGAAAGTCTGCAGGCACACCACCTGGTCTTCTGGCAGGTATGACCTGTGGTTGACTCAGTGTTTCTTGTCTTATGTGTTTGGTATCCCTTTCTCCTCTTTATGGTTCCCTCTGGGCGTTTCTGTTGGCTTATCTTCATGAACCCTCTCTTGTTAGCAAGCCATTTAATGGAATTCTTCATTTAAATATTTTCCAAAACTTGTAATTTTTAGTTCTATATTTTCATCTCAATTTCTACAAATTATAAATTCCAAGGCTCTGTTGAAATTCTCTGTTGTTTCTATTCTATTTGTTCATCTTCTGTTTGTGTTTCCAATCAACCATAACCATTTAAAAACCTTTTCTGGCAAGTTCAGTGTTATGCCACCTGTGTATATTGAAGTTTTTTTCTTTTTATTTTAGTTAACATAATCTTGTCCTTTTGCTAGTCTCAAAATTTTGGATGGAATGTTGAGATCCTGGATGGCATTTTCTTTCCTAAGAGATAGATGATATCTGTGTGTGTGCCTGTCTCTGTCTCTCTGTCCCTGTCTTTCTGTGGTGAGCAGCATGACAGTGATACCTTCAATCTAATCAGTGACTGAGCTAAGTCTAGGGTTTGACTTTGGCTAACTGTGCTACCTCTGATTCTTACTGATTTCTAGTATGGCCACCCAGGCTTCCAACCTAATACCACAGAGAGATGTTAAGATTCTTCAATCAAGTTTTGGATTCTGTGATTTGTTTCCATTTTTTCCTCCTCTATTGCTTACTTTCCAGAAACTGATGGTAAGGCCCTGTTACTGAAGAAAAATACTATATAACTCACTGAAAAAGGAGAAATTGAGCTACTATATACCTAGAACCATCACTCCAACTGACTAATGTTCATAGTACTAGAAGGTACTACTAGAAGGTACACTACTGGAAGAGAAGGGTAAAGACCAACCCAGTTACAGACCCTGTGATCTACAATGATGATCTGCCTGCAAGATATGCTAGCGCAATAGTGGCATGGAAGTTGTGGCAGCAACTGACCACTATCTGATTTGAATTAAGGCCCACTCCATGAGATGAACACCATTCCAGACATTGCATGGGTGGCCAAGATCCTGAGACTAGATAGTCTAAGAACCTAGGGGAAAACCAAATACTATTGTTCTACTAAAGGAATGTAACAATAAAATGACTCCTTACAACATTCTGCTATACGCGATCAATATTTTACTCGGTTATCATCAGAGAAGCTTCCTCCTGAAGTAGATGTGAACTAATACAGAGACTTACAACTGGACAGTTTATAGGGAGTGAGAGACCTTGGAACACTCAGTTCTAAATGGGATGCCTTCATCAAATCGCTCTCCCCATGACTTAGGAAACTAGAGCAGAGGGGGTGGAATGAGTACAAGAGCCAGTAGGGAGGAAAGATACTAAGGAAATAACGATTTCTAGACATGACAGGACTGAAGCACATATTCACAGAGATCATGGCAGCATACACAGGGTCTGCACAGGTCTAAGCCAGATGGGGTCTCAGAGCTGAGCCGGGAAGTAGACACAAGCCGTCCCTAACCCAGAAACTATCTTAAATTGATAACTGCTTGTAGAGGAAAAATTAATTTTCTCCAATGATGTTTCCTTTACTTAATGGCAAACTACATGCCCAGCAGTAGATGGCTAATACAAAGTGAACTCAGTGGTATTTTCAGAGATATTTCTTTTTGTTTCAATGCTTTGTCTAAGCTTTTTTGGTTTTGTTTCTTTTTTTAAAGTCTTACAAATTTTTTGCTTGTATGTTATGTTTTCTGATTTTGTTTTTATGGGTTGTCTGTGTGTATCAGCATTTGTATATGGTTTATTTTGTGCTTTTACTTTGTTTTTTTCTTTTTTGTTCTATTTATTTGCTTGTTGTGGTTTTTTTCAGATAACTGTTTGTGTTCTGAGAGAGAGAGAGAGAGAGAGAGAGAGAGAGAGAGAGAGAGAGAGAGAGAGGCGAAAGGGTATAGATTTTGATGGATGGGGAAGTTGGGAGGATCTAGAAGTGTGGGGTTCCCCATAATCAAAATATAGTATCTGAAAAAAAATCTATTTTCAATTAATAAAGATTTTATTTCGTTAGGATAAAACAAAACAAAAGTAAACAAAGAATCCCTAAAATTATTCTGCTTCTTTAGGCCTTTAAAGAAATTAAATTTTCTTAGTTCATACTTTAAGATTTTTAAATTTGTTGAGGGAAGGCTCTGTTTATTTTTGTGTAATTTTTCTCCTCTTCAGGCTTCTAATTTTTTATGTCTCTAATTTAAATTACTTAATGCCCATAAAGCTGTCAAAAGCTGATTTTTTTTTAAACCCTCTTAGTCATGGTCTTTTGCTTGATCCCCTTACTGGTAATGTGAGCTTCCTCTGCAAACACCCTGAGGGTACAAAGAAGTGCCTGAAGAATGTTGGCTCAGCTTTCTCAACTTCCCTTTCTCTCCAATATTTTGTCCCCTATTGTCTGGTTCCCTAAGCATCTCTCAGTTAACTAAGAAAGAACATCACAAACAAATACAGGAGGTCTTTAGTGAATCAGTCTAGATTGGAGCATAGGAAAGGAAAAACTCAAGAAGAAGGTTTCCTGCAAAGGAGAGATTCCAGTAAAAAAGAAGAACCAGGTGGTGGTGGAGAAGGACTACTTTAATTCCAGCACTCAGGGAGGCAGAGACAGGCAGATCTCCGAATTAAGGCCAGCCTGGTCTACCGAGCAAGTTCCAGGAAGGCCAGGACTATACAGAGAAACCCTGTCTTGAACAAACAAAAACAAAAAAACAACAACAAAGAAGGGTAATCTTAATACTCATGCTTGGCTTATAACTGAAGAATATTTGTGAAGTTACAATTATGCAAACATTGTTTAATGGTTTTCAAAAATAAAGTATTGGCAGTCCATGAAGAACAGTTATAGAACAGAATATATATGTTATCATCCGGTCCATATAAAATTTATGTTTACACTTGGAAAAGCCAAGAAAAGAAATAAAAAAGCAAGAGAGAATTAATGTTTATTTTACCTGTTGTTAAGAATGTAAAACTAAAAACATGATCATATATTTATGTAAGTAATATTTTGGAAAAATAAAGTGGAATAAATATATCTGGGGGAGAAGAGAACAAAGATATAGTGAGGTTTGGTGAGGAGGGCAGATTGATTATAGTAGGAATTATTCAATTATGTATTATTGTTTATTATAGTAACAATGTTATTTATATTATTGTAAATCATTGCTTATTAAAATTCCTGATGAGTTTCTTTGAAAAATTATAGTGAGAAATTAAAGAAAAAGTAAGTTGTTCAGAAATGTTAGATACCATAAATTAATTTTCTTTCTTGAGTTTCAGGTGTTCCTCATGGTATGGTTTGTGACACTGTTGCGTATTCCCTTGGTGGCTAATAATAGCAAAGAACTAAATGTGACATTATTTGTTTTTAGTAATTTGCTAGGAACAGCACTACCCATAAAAGTTAAGATTTATTTCTATATCTTTGAAGGAATGAAGCAAGAGCAAAAACAACTATAGTCACTGCAGTTGTCACTCATTAAACATTAACTATGCCAGATGATGGCATGAGCTCTGCATAAGTGTTTACTATTGGTTATTTTTATTTTATTTTAATTTATTTACATTTCAAGTGTTATCCCCTTACCTGGTTTGCCCCTCTCCTGGAAATCCCCTCTCCTATCGCCCCTCCTCCTGCTTCTGTGAGGGTGTTCCTCCACCCACCCACCTACCCACCCATTCCCACCTCCCTGCCCTCGATTCCCCTACACTGGGGCATCTATCAGACCTTCATAGGACCAAAGATCTCTTCTCCCATTGATGTCTGTATTTTGTCATATTTTTGTTTTCATCATTCCTTTTACTTTTCCTTCCATTTTTTCTTTTGTCCTATCACTAAGAATCAGAAACTAGAGATGGATAATAAATGTTTTTGTTTTTCTTTTTTATAGAGTTGGTGGGGGGAGTACAAAAGTAGAAAATTAAAATAAAAAAATCAGGAAACTCAGGGATCCTCAAAGCAGGATGAACATCAGCAATGCAGTTTTATCAAAGTTTACCACTCAAAAGTAGTATGATACTCTCATACATGGGAGGAGGAATGGGGTGGGCAGAAGCCAAGAACGGAAGCAATAGTTTGCATTAGTAACTGAGAAGGTTTAGATCCATCATCTTTCTGTTTGCTTTATTTGTCAATCTGTTCTTTGTCCACTTTTCCTCTGTTTATTATTGTCACCTTTTGTTTTGTTTTGTTATTCCCACTCACTGAGGTAGGTCAACCAGGCCGTTTTTCAGGGTTCAGTTGTGCTCTTGTTGGTTTATTAGGTATAGCATATGAGGGATTTGCATTTATGTTTTTGGTAGTTGTTGTAGGTTTTAATATATATCTTGTCCTTATCAGCCTCTATGTTTAAATATTATCCTCCCATGTTCTGTTTGGTATAAGGTTTTATAACACTATGCTTCATTTTCTTCATTTGTCTTTGAGGCATTATTAATAATATACAGTTCACTTCTCCATTTTATAAACTCCATAATTGCAGCTCCTTCTCATTCTCTTCTTTTCTCCTTTTTCTTCCTTCTTCCCATTTTAAAGTTACCTTCTGAAGAAATTAAAAAAGTGATAAAATCTACATTTATACTTCACATGCTCTGTTTCTTTATGCAGACCCAGATAGTCATCATATTTATAAATGCTGTGACAAACCTCTCTTTAACATTTCTTATAGTTCACTTTTACAGTGAATTATTATAGATTTTGTCTACAATGGTCTTGTTCTTTGGTTTTGAAGGATGTAGAGTTGTAGGGTTATGGTTTCTCCTTCAGCACCAGAAGGCTGTTTTCCATTGTTTGTGTGCTTATAGAAGTCTGTAGTCATTGCATTGTTTTTTTGTCTTTTCCATCACCTGTGCTTGCTTTTTCTTTTAAGTTTTTTAACTTTTTTATTATTTGTTTTCAGTAACCCTAACACATTTCTAACAGATGTTTTATACTGCTTGTTTTTATTTCATATTAGTGTAACACCTAAGTTGATACATAGATTTTAGTACTAATTTCCATACAAGTTTGTAATTAGTATAATTGTAGCTTTTGGTATATTCCTTCATTAATTACAATATAGGATCCCTCAAAGGGAAACATTTTAAACTTCTTTTTGTTTTTAGTAAATACATATCAGGTGAAACATATGATTGGAAATTGTCTAAACTATGCAGCATTTCCAGTATGCTAAATTTTTGAGAAAAAAATTCTATTTGCTTTTCTGAGGCCATTGATTATTTTATTTAATTAATAGTCATATTTCTCTTTTAAAAGTTTATTTTTCCCATTTTGGTGCAACTTAAAAATGTTACTCCTCATTAGTTGAATAGTCAGTTTACTCCATTCATTGAAGAACTAGAGTGAGACGTGCTATTCCATAGCTTTTAGATGGTCCTAAATGTGAATTTTGGGAAGTAATACATTTCTGTCTTTGTTTCTTTGGTAGTGATTGGGACAATGTCAGATCATCAGTATTTTTAGGTTAGGGTTAATCTGTGTAGAGTATTAGCTTCCCTAAAAAAGTAATGTGACCTCTTCCAGGTTGAGTGATGAACATATACCCTTGGATAAAGATAGGTTTCTGATAGATTACACTCATAGATCTCTTGACCCTTTGTAGTCTATTGGTTCTTGTGTTGAACTAATCACACAGCTTTGGTGACCTAAGCTTTTGTAAAGAGATATCTCTTACCATGTTAAGCTTCATGAAAAAAAATAACATTATTGAAGTAGTGTTTCCTAAATTTTTATTTCTCAGTGTTATTATTTGAGTTTTGTTAGAGTTTATTCTGTTCAGTTTTATTTAGGTTATTTTTAAGACCTTTCTTGACCTAAATTCATACAGATAATTGTTCCTCAGGTTTGATTGTCTTTCACAGCTTTAGGAATAAAATCATAGTTTTGTGTCATTTATATAGTTGATTTAATTTCTTCATTCAGATGTTTAGATAAATTATTGAATAGGGTGGATATTAAAGTGCCTCTGTGTAGAGTTAATCATGAAACTGTTCTAAAACTAGGACCATGACTGCTTGCCTAACCTGAACTTGGAACAAAAGAGGCCATCTAGGAAGGCTCTCTGCACAGTATGGCAGTCTGTTGGGAATGTCATACAGTCAAAGGGTCTGGATGCTGACATTTGAAAAATATTTCTTGGTGGAGCATCTCTGACCTCAAAAATTATGAATTGTCTTAAAATTTCTTTCCAAGGGAAAGACCATATGAGACGGAGGGTAAACAAAATATTTTGTTTATAATTTGCTGTAAAGATGATTTATTACAGTTTAATATTAAACAGCTCTGTAGGCTCAAAATTTATCTCACTTGGTTCTAACTGGTGTTTCTCTCTGACACATGGTGTGAATCAATTGTCCTTCCAACTTGAAAGAGCAGAGAGTTCACTGACGCAATCCTTTGTTCTAGGGGAATTGTTTCCATTGTGCCTTCAAAAGAGAGGGACATGAAAAGCCTTGGCTCATGACAAGTTCTTTCCAAGTTAGGCACAGTTGGGGGCTGAACACTGGCCTGAGGAAGTGAGGTCTATTTCCTCAACTTTCTTAAAGGTTAACATTAACCTTTTCAATATCTCTCTTTAAAAACTTCACATTGGAAACTTTCCATTCATGTGTTCCTATTTTCCAGAGTTCTTTTTTTTTTTTTAGTTTTTCGAGACAGGGTTTCTCTGTGTATAGCCCTGGCTGTCCTGGAACTTGCTCTGTAGACCAGGCTGGCCTTGAACTCAGAAATCCGCCTGCCTCTGCCTCCCAAGTGCTGGGATTAAAGGCGTGCGCCACCACTGCCCGGCTCCAGAGTTCTTCCTTAGATCCTAGAAGTTGCTTGGGTTTCTTTCCTTCACCATAGTAAATCTGCTTTTGAGAAGGTCGAATGACAAAGATTACTGTCCTGACCGGTCTTAAAAGACTAGAATAATTGACCGTGATGGTAAAAGCTTATAATTCATTGGTTCAAAATAACAGTTGAATGCATGTAGCAATATATAAAGACATTAGAAGATTTGGTGTGAGTATAGGTGCCATGTGTAGGGTATGACTATGAATAAGCATGTCATTAGGTCGTTTTTAGTAGAAGCCAAGTAACTGGAGAAGGATGTTGAATTCCTAGTCTGACTATGTTTGCTTTAGAATGTGCTAGTATTAAGCCAGGCCGTGGTGGCACAGTCCTTTAATCCCAGAACTGGGGAGGCAGAGGCAGGCCGATCTCTGAGTTTGAGGCCAGCCTGGTTTACAGAGCAAGTTCTAGGATAGCCAGGGCTACATAGAAACTACCCCTACCTCCAACCCCTGAAAGAGGAAGAATTTGCTTGTATTATAGGATGCATTGTGTCCCTGACACTGCTGTTAGTGTTTCATTTGTATTTCCCTTTTTGTGTGCACACTGCTGAATGAAGTGGTAGCTATTTTTAATCTGCATTTCCCTGAGCTGAAATTTGAATTACAGAAAAACTAGCCCATGGTCACCAGCTAATAAGTAGCAGAATCAAGACTTGAGTCTAAGAAGTCTGGCTTTGTAGCCTGTTCTATTGAGCATTGAGCCTCATGGTCTGTTTTATTATGCTTAATGAATAGACCCTACTGGAACTTTCCCTGAGAATGGAAACTTGTATTGAAATGTACTTATATGTTGGATATTGGAATAATTTTTGAGGTTGTTTACCTAGGGAAGAGAGGGATCAGGACCCAGTCTTTGTATTTTTTTGAGGGTAAAAATAAGATAAAAGATGAAAATTTTAAGAAAGCAAATTTTGTTTTTAAGAACTTTGCAATACTATTGATATGGGATTGATTGTTGTATAGTGAATGAACTTACTAGATGTGGCAGCATAAACTGGTGTAGTAGTTGATGAAGAGATCTGGAAAAACTTGTCATGCTGTGAAATTAGATTGTATTGCCGCTGAGATTTCTTCTTTTTCTAATAGGTTGCTGTACTAAAGAAAAGCCATTAAAATAATTATTCTTTGGGTTGTCCTCAAAGGAGAAAAAAAAAGGGGGGGGGGAAGCTGATTTGATATCTAATGGAAATGTGTGCTGGTCTAACTTTGGTCTAAATCATGAAAGTTAATTTTTTTTTTTTAAATTCAATTCACTCCCATCCCCCAAAATGTGTTTTCTTTTTGAGGCAGACTCACTCACTATGTAGCCCCTGCTAGTCTTGAATTTGTTATTCTTCTGTCTCTTTGGTTCTAGGATTATAGACTTTGATCACCATAGCTCATGAAATTGTTTTTAATAGTTTTATGCTGTTGATAAAGAATTTTTGTGTATTATGAGTATGGAATAGGAAGCAAGAGAAAGGCCTATTTTTCGAGTTTACAAGTTAAGATTTCTTAGAAACAGACAAGAGATTCTGTCATAGCAAACATTGGAGCTCTTCCTTTCCCTACTACCTTTTGAGGGATAATGAAAGCACACTAATTAAATTAATTTTGAGATTATCAATAATAAGAGAGTAGTTGAAAAAGACACTTTATTTTTATTTTGTATTGTTTTAACTTTGTATTGATTCTTTGTGAATTTCCCATCATACACCTCAATCCCACTTATTGCTTGGACCCTTCCTATCTGCCTTCTGCCCTTGCAACCTTCCCTACAAAATAAAATAAGATATAATAATAACGATAATAATAAAGTCTTGTCATGGAAGCTGTATTGTGTCACACAGTGTACCCTTTTGTTCATATATCTTTAACTTGCAAATGTTCATTGCAGTGAGTCATTGGTCTGTTTCAAGGCTTTTGGTTTCTGCTACATTATCAATAATGGATCCTCCTGGGGACTCCTCTTGGAGTTGTTGCCCTGTGTCATGGAGATCCTGTAGCTTTGGATTTGCAAGACTGGCCCTTTCACCAGCTCCATGCGGTAGATCTTGGAGTGGGCCAACTCAAAAGCCCTGGATCTGGCTGGGCCTGGGAGGTAGCCTAGTTGGTAGCCTGACAGGGTGAGCTCTCCAGCACTGCCCAGCAAGCTCACACAGTGCCTCAGCAAGCAGAGGGCAGGGTCAGCTCTCCCATTCTCATGGCCTCATGGCTGGCTCACTGACACTTTTGCCACCATCATCAGTTCTACTGTGCTGCCCAGGTGAGGTGCAGGCATACTCTCCAGAATGCTTTAGCTGGTGCTTTGTCAGGGCCAACTTACCCACTTGCTTCAAGTGGCAAGGGTTAAGGAGGATGGAAGGCATTTCTCCCTCCCCCATGTCACCCTGTGGTAGACAGGGGACAGTTCTCCTGCTCTTATGACATTGGGGCCAGCTCTGCTGCCTGCTTCAGATAGCAAGGGGCAGGAGAGGGTGGGGGTTGGGAGGTGGGCAATAAGGGAGTTGGGTGGGGCTAAAAAGGGGGAGAGAGTATCTCTTCCCTTGCCCACTCTAGCCTATGGCAGATGAGGGGTGAAGTATTTTATATCTTTTAAAAATTTTGTTTCTTAAGACAGAATCTCATATACCCCAGGCTGGGCTTAAAATTGGTAGCTAAGATTGACTTGATCTTGCTATCTCTGCCTTTCAAGTGCTGGGATTATGGAGCTGTGTCTTCAGCCTAGTTTATTCAGTGCTGGCCAAACCAAGGTGTCTTGCATTTTGCATAAGTGTTTTTAACAATTAAGTCATATCATCTCCCACCCGAGATCAGTTTTGTAACTCTGTAACTTAGGACAATTCTCTTATGTCATCCTTTTGGGAGCTGGGATTACAGGTGTATGCTTCTACCTCTGGCTGCCATGCCATAGTTCTTATTTTTGTTTTATTTTGAGAAAATTTTAAAAATGTGGTCTCATGTTAACCCCAAAGTATTTATTCTTGTTTACTGTTTATTTTAGTTAACATCTTGCTTAGTATTTACTGTGACTCTAGTACTGTTCTAGATTTTTTTATATACAAATTTTTTAATTCTTTCAGAAGTTCATACATGCACTTCTGAAATAATAGTATTCACCACACATCTTTCCCTCTCATTCCTCTTGGATTCCTCCCCAGCATCCCCCCGCCCGCCACAACATCTTGGCCCCTATACTTCATCAACTTGTGATACACTTTATTGATTACATCAAATGAAAATTTCTGTAGTGAAAAGGACAAGTTGTGCTCATAAAATACGGTATTCACATCCATGAGAAGTCAGAAAAAGGGGTCACTGGACCCAGTTTGTGCTGCCTGTATGCACACTGGTGTGGGACCATCCACTGGGACATGGTCCACCTGCCACAGGCCACACTTAGAAACTATCAACTATCAGTAGCTACTCAGCTAGGAGTGGGAGCTTATGATCCCATCCCACCATATGCTGGAATGTTGCCTGCCTTGAACATATGCAGATCTTGGGCAGGCAGCAATGCTATTGATTTCATGAGTGTTGTGGTCCTGTCATGTCCAGAAGGATTGTCTCACATCTCTCTCCCCCCGCCGCCCCGTCTCTGACCCTTACAATCTTTACACGTTATAAAGTTCTGAGTAATATAAAAACAGATAAGAACAAGTTACCAAAACTATGATTTTAATATATTCACATTAATATTTGCTATGTATATTTTATTCACTCCTTCGTAAATGTGGATGTTCACATACACAGTTGGGTTGTGTTAAAAATGAAACAAAACAAAGATTATGCTCTGTGAATCTTTTTCTAAGCCATCATTTGTCTGTCTGTTTGTTTATGCAGTATCTTCCATAGCTCTGGAGTACTCATCTTCTGTTCTAGATTTTTAAAATGTATTTTCTTTGTTCAATCATTTAAAATAACACTTTAAGTAAAATATTAGAAACAGAAAGATTATAAAAAAAGTAAGAATCAAAGTCAGGCATGGTGGTATGCACCTTTAATCCCAGCATACTTTAGGCAGAGACAGGCTGATCTCTGTGAGTTCCAGGCCAGCAGGACTATATAGTGAGACCCTGCCTCAAAAACAAAACAAAACAAAAAACAAACAAAAAAACCAAACAAAAAAAAGCACAAAAAGTAGGAGTCACATTTATCTAGGTATTTATTATTAAATTTTAAATGATTTTTCTTACTGTCCCTTCTATTACCCCTAGGAATGTAAATGTAAATATTTGGATATATTTACCTAGCTGTTGAGTGGACATATGGTTTAAATACCTTGTTGTTTTCATCTCATTTTGCTTTCTCTCTTTTCTACTCTTCAAAAAAAACCCAAAACAAACAAACAAACAAAAAAAAAACCCCTTTCTTCTCATCTTTTATATTTCTTTTCTTTTTCTTTTTTCTTTTTAATTTTATTTTGAGACAGGGTATCTCTCATACCTTGACTGTCCTGGAACCTACTCTGTAGACCAGACTGACCTCAAACTCATGGAGATCCGAATGCTTCTGCCTCCCAAGTGCTGAGATCAAAGGCATGCACTGCCACCACTAAGCTCATTTTGTTATTCTTGATAAAATTGTGGTAATTGTGGTAGTAATAAAGGAAACTATTTCTGTGTAATAGCAGTCTTGGAAAGATTGCTTCATATGCAGACTGATGATAGCAACTATTCCAGGAGGGTTATTATCTTAGTCACTGTTCTATTGCTGAGTAGAGACACCATAACCTCGGCAGCTCTAATGAAAGAAATTTAATTGGGGCCTTGCTTATAGTTTCACTGCATTAGTCTATTATCATCATGGTGGGGAGCTTGGTGGCACATAGACATAGTGCTGGAGAAGTAGTTGAGAGTTCTGCATTCAGATCCACAGACAGCAGGAAGAGAGAGACTCTGGGCTTGGCATATGCTTTTGAAACCTCAAAGCCACCCTATTGACACACTTCTTCCAACCAGAACTTAATCCTTCTCAAATAGTGCTACTCTCTGATGACAAAGCACTGAAATATATGAGCCTATGGGGCCATTCCTATTCAAACCACCACAGTTATATTCCAGGGTTAGCTGAATTACTATATGGGAGATGTTCGTTTGACATTTTGACACAGATTTAAAAGATGCTTCCTTTTATTATGATTTAGAAATGCTGAATTAGGTATGTCCTTTTCAGTTTTAGTGTCATGGGAACAATTTTGCCCAGATTCAGTCAGTGTCATAGGATTAATTTTTCTGTGCTTTTGCATGGCTAGCAATATAAGTCCCTACTTCAAGTTGGCACATATTTACTTTGATCTCAGAGACAGATGGATGGACGGACGGATGGACGGACAGACAGACAGACAGACATACATACACACAGAACCTTTTCAGTACCACTTTCAGGTATAAACACCAGGTCAAAGTTCCCTGTGTACTCTTTTTTTTTTTTTTTTTTGGTTTTTCGAGACAGGGTTTCTCTGTATAGCCCTGGCTGTCCTGGAACTCGCTCTGTAGACCAGGCTGGCCTCGAACTCAGAAATCCGCCTGCCTGCCTCTGCCTCCCAAGTGCTGGGATTAAAGGCGTGCGCCACCACCGCCCGGCTCCCTGTGTACTCTTATGATGACAGTTCCCTGTATATTCTTTTTTTTTTTTTTTTTTAATTTAATTTTATTTTATTTTTTTAATTTACATTCCAAATCACTTCCCCTTTCCCGTTTCCTCCCTCCCCGAAAGTCCCATAAGCCCCCTTCCCTCCCTCTTTTCTCCGTTCAACCCCCTCTCATTACTCTGTCCTGGCGTTCCCCTACATCCAGTCTTTCCAGGACCAGGGGTCTCTCCTTCCATCTTTTTAGAAATCTATTGATATGCTGATTGTGTCTAGGGTATTCTGAGATTCTGGGTCAATATCCCCTTATCAGTGACTTCATACCATGTGTGATCTTTTGTGATTGGGTTACCTCACTAAGGATGATATTTTCAAGTTCTGACCATTTGCCTAGGAATTTCGTGAATTCATTGTTTTTAATTGCAGAGTAGTATTCCATTGTGTAAATATACCACATCTTCTGAATCCATTCCTCCGTTGAGGGACATCTGGGTTCTTTCCAGCTTCTGGCTATTATAAATAAGGCTGCTATGAATATAGTGGAGCATGTGTCCTTATTGCATGCAGGTAAAGTCTCTGGGTATATGCCCAGGAGTGGTATAGCCGGATCCTCCGGAAGTGTCATGCCCAGTTTTCTGAGGAGCCGCCAGACTGCTTTCCAGAGTGGTTGTACCAGCCTGCAATTCCACCAGCAGTGGAGGAGTGTTCCTCTTTCTCCACATCCTCGCCAACAACTGCTGTCTCCTGTGTTTTTGATCTTAGCCATCCTGACTGGTGTGAGATGGAATCTCAGGGTTGTTTTGATTTGCATTTCCCTAATGACTAAGGATGATGAACATCTCTTTAGGTGCTTCTCAGCCATTAGATATTCTTCAGGTGAGAACTCTTTGTGGAGCTCTGTACCCCATTTTTTTAAACCATCCAGTGGAAAAAAGATAGCCTTTTCAACAAATGGTGCTGGCTCAGCTGGAGGTCAACATGCAGAAGAATGCAAATTGACCCATCCTTATCTCCTTGCACTAAGCTCAATTCTAAGTGGATCAAAGATCTCCACATAAAACCAGACACACTGAAACTAATAGAAGGGAAACTAGGGAAGAACCTTGAACATATGGGCACAGGGGAGAATTTCCTGAACA
The DNA here is from genome assembly GCA_036184795.1 of Tokudaia tokunoshimensis. NCBI lineage: Eukaryota > Metazoa > Chordata > Mammalia > Rodentia > Muridae > Tokudaia > Tokudaia tokunoshimensis. The sequence goes on along the minus strand of BTHU01000002.1, from coordinate 106,255,618 downwards.
GAACTCCAATAGCTTATACTCTAAGATCAAGAATAGACAAATGGGACCTCATTAAATTACAAAGTTTTTGCAAGGCAAAAGACACCGTCAAAAAGACAAAGCGGCAACCAACTAACTGGGAAATGATCTTTACCAACCTTACATCCGACAGAGGGCTAATATCCAAGATATACAAAGAACTCAAGAAGTTAAACTCCCTGTATATTCTTATGATGACAGAAGGGTTTAATGGAGTCTTCAGTCCAGGCCAGACTGAAGTTACAAAAATCGGTAGGTAACAGAACACAGAAGATTGTCCTTATCTTCTTTTTATGTCTGGGTTGTGTGGGGCTGGGTGAGTACTGATGCTTATCATTATAATAGAGAGTTCTTGGCTACTTCCACAAATCTTTAATAAACACCACCTTGCCCTTTCCTTTAAAACAAAACCAACTTTGCCAATGAATTGAGAGTTAACTTGATAATTTGGAGCATGTAACCATGTTGTTTGGAAGCTGTCTGACTGTTTCCATTGTTACAGCTTGATTGTCCATGGTTTAATCATCAGTAGTTGTGAAGAAAGGCGAGGGGGTGGAGAGGGGGGAGAGGGGGGAGGAGAGGGTGCTGCAGGCTGCATAGTACCATAAAAAATTTCCACCTGGAAGCAATCTTTCCTAAAAGCCCTTAGGGACTGCTGTCACCGTCCCCTTCAGTTGGCAGTAAGGACTAGAAACACCAGTTCCCCTTGGAACCAGGCTTTGCCACTCCCAGCTTCCAGAAGGGCTAGAGGAGAGCTAGGGAAATAACAAATTATTCCCAGATACTCTTCTGTAAGAAATTCCCAGGAGCCTTTCTTCTTTTCCTCTGGTTCTTTCTGTATTACTATTTTAGCTGAAGTACAGATTATTTGCAGTAATAGGACTTGAATTTACTTTTTAGTAAACCTTTGAGTGTTTATTATCATCCCTAGTGCCTGTCTTTGTAGAAAGTTGAAAGTCTTTGGGTCCTGTCATAGGCCCTGTGTCACTTTATAATGCCTTCTATGTGGAATGTAGGCCTTGTTCCAGGTGTGAACTCTCAAGGAACTCATGGTCCTGTGGGAGTGATACACATGTAAATAAATCATACATATGTGGTGTTCAAGCCGTTCAAAGATATGAACAAATAAAAATTTTCAAGCAAACGAATATTAACCCTCCACTAGTAAAATGTCCTTAATGGGGCTCATTCATTCTTAGGCCTGTTTTCAGTGTGACTGGAGGATAGAATGAGGTGTTTGGGTAAATGTAAGGATTTTACTCCCAACCACACATGGTTTCCTAAGGTCAAGGTCAGTTGAGATTTTTATTGTCAGTATGAGGGTTAAGTGGTAAATGGTGATACCATGGCTGTGGAGGAATAACTCATTCTGTACCACTCCAAATGAAGGGTAACCAGGTGTTTCAACAGATTTTGTAGTTTATTCCTTCAAAAACAGACTGTGATTGCATGCTATAACATAGTGTATTTTTTATTACATTTATTTATATGAGACTATATGTGTGTAGCATGGGTGGAGGTCAGGAGACAACTTGCCAGATTTGATTCTTTCCTTCTATTTTGTGAGTCCCAGGAATGGAATTCAGATTGTAAGGCTTAGCAGCAAGTAAGTTCCTTTACCTTCTGAGCCATCTTGCTGGCCCTGCCTATTTGCTTTTGGTAGCAATTTTGTAATTTCTTCAGTTTTGGAATTACATGTTTAATGTTTCTTTTTGTTTTGGTTTAACTGTTTGCTATTTCTTTAAATATATTATTTATTTTTAATTTATACATATCAGTTTTAAGTCTGGGTAAATCTTGATTCATAGTTTTTGATTCTTTTTAAACTTTTGTTGTTGTTGTTGCTGTTGTTTTTGGTTTTAAACCGTCCATGTTCTAAGACTTGTTTGTTTGGTTTTTTTGATACTTAAATTCTACTTTAAAGAACTATTCTCAGAAGTCTTAGAAATGTGAATTAAAGTATATTTCTCTAGAGAAGATTTATGTTCATTCAGTCAGTTATCTATGGACATTGGGAAGGAGATTGCTTCAAAAATAAATAATAATTATTACTTGTGAGATGATATTTTACTATGTTTCCCAGGCATGGTTTGAACTTGAATTCAAGAAATTGATCCTTCTACTTCTGACTTCCTTAGTGCTGGGATAAAAGATACACCTCCATACCTGGCCCTAAAATGAAGAATTTGACATTATTTTTGACTGTACAGATATAAATAGTATGACTATGAGACTTATTCTTTGGTTTAAAATGACTAGACATTTTTCTTTCTCCTGCAACAAGAATCAGTACCAGAAGAGGGAGGTCTCCTTGCAGGCTCCCTTTACCCTTCACTGAGGTATCTTGGTTTTAGTCATTTTGAGGTTTCCTCATTTGTCTCTTTGATTCCGGTTCCTTTTTACTCCAGTCACTGGAGATGTTCTTATTTTCTTTACTGTGAAGTCATGCACTAATGGTCTAGAACTTTAGTTTAGATTTTTAAGATTTACTACCAACCAGAAGTGTTTTCCTAGTGTATCTAGAGCTTGCATTGTTCCTGGGGAGCATCATCTTATTTTGCTACTTTGTTTTCTATTACATTTTTTTTGAATGGAAACAACTCTATTACCCTTTATTGGTCCCTCAGGGTTTTCAGTGCTAGGGACTCAATTTTGGAGTATTAAATTGCTTTGGTTGGGTTGGATTCACTGTGGAGATTAGGCTGGCCTTGAACTTGCAGTGATCCTCCTACTTCCATCTTAGAATGTTGAATTTACAGGCATACACCACCCTGCTCATTCATTCATTCATTTTTTTAAAAAAATTAGTTAATTTTTATTTCTTTAAAGACAAGGTCTCATTGTATCACAGGTTGACTCACTGTGTAGTTCAGGATTTTAGTCACGCACCCTCCTCTGGCATTCCTTTTATTTTTCTCAAGTCAAATGGGTAACTTCATAACAAGGTTTGAGGGTGGTATGTGTCACACAGTGATGCGAATGCCTAATCATCTTACTTATGAACTAAAAAAAGATCCCACCTCAAGTACTCTTATTTCTTATAATTAGTAACATTCATGATTCAGCTAGAAACTTCAATGGAATAAATCGTTTTGCTTTTAACACAGTTTGTACAAAGGAAATAATAAAGCCACTGAAAAACTTTGTTGAGACTTTATATCTTCAGATGATGATGATGGTGATGATGATGATTTGTTCCAATAGGATATTACCTAGGTATATACAGTCTCTGTATAATTAAGTTGGACTATCTTTGCTTTTATTGGTTTATTTCCTGTTTGATTTCTGTTGTTGATTTGACTGATATTTTATGACAAATTTTCCTCTTCTGAGACTTTCTAGTTGTATTTAACCCAAGTCACATTCTTTGGAAGGCTCTTTGGCTAGGTGTCAGCTGAAGCTGCCCCCACCCTGGTTTTTGAAAGTGCCCACCTTTGGCATTCTTTCTTGCCTGAGGCAGAATTCCCTTAGAGCATCCTCTTGGTTATATGGGCTGTCTTGGTGAAGCCAGTCAGATACATTGGGATCTGCAAAGATAGAAAAAGTATTGGAATGTATTTGCTCTTATATGCTGTTACAAAAATATTTAGATATTAGTTGCCTTTTGTATTGCTTTGATCAAATACTTGACAAAAAGCAACTTCAAGGAGGAAGGCTTTGTTTGGCTCCCAGTTTAAGGGGATACAGTCCACCATGGTGGGAAAGACAGGATGACAAGAGTAGAAGGTGGTTGGTTATATTGCACCACAGCCAGAAAATATAGTTATGAAATGTTACTACTCTAGTTGGTCTGGGAGAGTGGAGCCCAAAATGAGGTGGACTAAAGTATCATGCAATAGCCAACTTCATTCAGAGTATCAATTTATATTTTGAGGGTATTCTTGAGGGTTAAGCAAGGTCAGAAGAGCAAAGGTCACATGAGTTTAAGTTGTATACTGTCAGGAGGCAAGTCATGCTTGGAAGCATCATCCTGAATACTAATGGGTAGTGAGTGATGTGTAATCTAAATTGAAGCCTACTCCATCATCACATCTGAGTGGGCACGAAGGCACATTACAAGACATAACAACCCGTGTTATGGAGGAACGGACAGATATTACAAGACTTTTGTTTATGCAGTGTTTTCTCACAAGGTCTCAAAAATCTCACACAGCTTCATTCATAGACGGTGTTCTGACAATTAGATGCTGGTGTTTGAATGAAGAAAGGAAATAAAAAAGGAGAGGACATGACTACTCCTAGGTATGATGGAGGAGAACATTTGTTTTAGGTAAAAAGGAGCATAGTCAGAGGCAGGGACAAGTGGGAGAGTCCAGAGTGGACAAGACCTTGTGAGCCATGTGTGGAGAGGGGTAGAGGAGAGGGCACAGCAGCTGCCAACCAGGACCAAGAGAATGGGCAAGAGAGTAAACTAAAGGAATAGATAACCAAAATGGTTGGATTATATAGAGAAAAGCAGCTGGGGGAAGGGCAGTTTAGCCCCTGGGCTGGAAAAATTTGGTGGTGGTGGTGGTGTGTATGTGGGGGTGGGGGGTGGGGGAAGGGGGAGGATAAATACTAGCCATACCCTGTAACAGGTTGGGACTGAGGGTTGCAGAGAACCTGGTGGCCAGGTCTACTTTGGTATGTTAAATAGGCACTTCAGCCCGGTTTTGCTTGCTTCTTCCTTTTTTATTGAGTTACAAACTCTATTCCATCTGTTCTCAATCTGTCAAGACCCCTTTGGTGGGACGACCTTTGTACAGGAGTTGCCTAAGGCCATCAGAAAACATAGATATTTACATTATGATTCATAACAGTAGCGAAATTACAGTTAACAAAAAAAATTTATGGTTGTGGGTCATAACAACATGAGGAACTGTATTAAATGGTCACAGCATTAGGAAGCTTGAGAACCACTGCTCTAACCCTTTAAATGGTACATCTTTCCATATTAGTTAACCTAATCTAGAAACAGCATCATAGACATTCCCAGAGGCTTGTGTCCTACATTATTCTAGACAAGTTGAAAGATCAACAGTATTAACTGTCAGATGTTTTGTGATCAACTTAGACTTCAGTAATTACAATACACGTCTCCAGGTATTGATGATGATATACAGTTGTCTATTTCTTCCTGTACCCGGAATATCCACTTTATAATCCTGAAGTCTGAACACAATCAGTAGACATACTGAAGTAAGAAGAAGAGATATAAACTCCTTTTGACCTCTTGTAGTCCTCTTTCAACATCATGCTTAAATGTGTTTTTCTACTTTATTTTTAACTTTTGGAATAAACAAAAATACTAATGATTCTTTTATGGAGTTTAATGAGAAGAAAATGTTTGAGGGATAAAGCCATGACAAGTTAAAAAAGATATATGAAAAAGAAAAGACCAGAACAAACTCTGGAATTTTTTTCTTGGATAATCAAAACCAAAACCCCAAACTGAAAATGTTCAGTTTTTTGTGTCTTGAGTTCTTCTTGGTCTCAAGACTTATGAGTAGATATGTTTGGTTTCCTGTTTTAACTACTCTTGCATCCATCTCTGAAACAAGGGTAAATTCATATGCATTGCTTGATTTACATTTCCTCTTTGTATCCATGTCAATGGTAGAGTCTTTCCACATCCAGGCACTGTGAAAACACCCGGAGATAAAATGGGTAAGACAGTCTTCGCACAAGGGAGGACTAATGTTTTAGTATAAGAGGACTGATAATTGAACAGACCACCAGAATCTAGTTTAATAAATTTTGTGAGGGCAATTAGTTACAAAGGAGGTGGGGGATGAAAGGCTCTAAGTGATTAGAGATGAATCTTCAGAAGAAGGAAGGTGTGAGCTGTGGTTTTAAGAGTGGATGAGATTTACTTTGAAATGGAAGAAAAGGGGAAGGATAGTTGAGGCTGGAGACTGGAGTCCTTAACAAACTGTGGATACCGATTGTTTGTCGTTTGTCTCTTTGATTTGCCTTTGCAAACTGCACAACATGCTGTCCTATAGGATACTTTTCTATGCAAACAGCAGAGGGAAAGTGATTTAAATAATTGGTAATTGACTGACAGCTGGAGTATCTGGAGACAGCTGGTGAGAATTTATCCACTGTCTAGGACTCAGGTGTTTCCCACACTCTCCCCTTTCTAAACCTAGATTATTGGCACCGTTTCCTCTTTTTTTTTTTAAGGTGGTTGCTTCACCTGCCTTTAAGTGTCTTATTTTTACAGGGTAGTGTTTAAGGTAGGAAAAGCAACTTTTTTCACACTTCCCTCCCCATCTTTGGCCTTTCACTAACAGATTTCCCTTTTCATGGGAGAGAGTTGTATCACACATCCTTGTGTTAACTGGTCACTGACAAGGTGACTTTAATGCTTACCTCTGGTTGTAGGATAGGAAGGTGAAACACCAGGCAGAGTTGGACTGCTCAAATAAAAAGGATCAATAGTTGTTATGTAGATGCAGCTAATCCACAACTGACTCACCTGGCAGTGGAGTCCCCCTCCCTCCTTTCCCTTCTCTCATACTTCTCTCTCTCCCTCTTTCTCTTTCTAGACAGGGTTTCTCTGTGTAGCCCCTGACTGTCCTAGAACTCACTCTGGAGATCTGCCCGCCTCTTCCTCAGACTAAAGGAGTGTGCCACCACTGCCCAGCTCCCACTCTACCTTCTCAACAAGCCTTCCCTGTCAACCCTGGCTGACCTCAGCCTCCTGAGTGCAGAGATGATGAGTGTGTCTCACTCTATATGGCTCCTTCCTTATCTTTGGAAAGTAGATTGAAGCTGATTTTGGCTTTATGCAAGTCATACACTTCTGTAGTGGTTAATGTAGGAGAACAGCAAATGTTTGTTGAATTCAGGTTTTAAGTATCACTTTATCAGTTAAGGTTTTAAAATAATGCTTTTGAAATCTAGGTGGGAGAGGGAAATGGGACCATTATGATGTATCAAAGTATATTATTAGCAATGCACACTAGGATGCACAAATAGACCTTTTGTAAAAATCTTTGGTATACTAGGGAGGTTGAGTCAACATTACTGTATAAAAATCCCGATTAATTTCTAAGCATTTCTTCTTGCTTACTTTTTACAGTACTAGAATATTCTTGTGATGGAATAAACAATTATAATCCATTGTTTGTTTCATAGTCTTGTTTTACTGTTAAGTATCTTGTGTCAGAAGCATAGAGAAGTGCAATAATATTCCAAAGAGTTGTCCTTTTCTAAGACTGGCTTTTATTTTTTTGGGGGTGGAGGGTGTTTGGGAGGTAGGGGCAAGGTCTCAGGTAGCTCTTGGTGGCCTCAAACTTGTGTAGCTAAGGATGATCTTGAATTCCTGATCCTGTCTCTGCCTCCTGAGTGTTGGCAGCATGCCCAGTGTTACACAGTTCTGGGACTTTCTGTATGAAAGGTTACACTCTACCAGTTGAGCTACGTCCCCTGCCTTGGACCCACAGGTTTGATCAAATGCAGTTTTTAGATGTTTTTCATCAGTCTGTTTTATTTAGTTACATCAAATTCCATTTTTAAAGAAATATTAGAAATTGGTCATCACTAGATGGCAGTCTTTCTCCACTTTAGGTTATTTGTTCAGAAGGAAAAATACTGCAATACTGTTAAGAACAGTGCTGACTGCCAGTGGAAAGCTAATTTAGTAGATCTCTAACTTTTCCAGTGTAAGACTTGTTTATTTATTTTTTTTTTTGCTTTTTGTATCTGATAGGCCTGTTGGTTATTGATGATTTATGCTGAAATATATTTGAAATTCAGAGTTTGTATGGTTTATAAGGTCTGTTCACATTTGCTTTTTACTGTGGTAGAAGCAATTTGTACTTAAAGACATAAAATGCAAGTAAATATGTTTTCACCTGTCTGATAGCTACATGGAAACTGTATCCTTTTCTCTTGCGTGTACACAAAGAATTCATACAGAACCAGGGAGTACTGTAAATTTCCTGAAAAATGGAAAATACAGGGTACCCTAAACACTGACTCCTTTCCTTCATTTAGATTTGTGTGTTTTAGATTTTAACTCTTTTTTTTTTTTTTTGAGACAAGGTCTTGCCCAGTTGTCCTGGCTGGTTTTGTACTAGTCACTGTGAGCTCAGGACCTGCCTCAGTTTCCTGAATGCTGGATTACAGGCCTGGGAGCTCCGTACTAACCAATTCTTATTTTAATTTTTAAATTTTCTACTCCAAGGGCCCACTGTAAATCTGTAAAGTTATGCCACATCATATTCTAATAGAGTGTTAAAATCATGAAGATTCTAAATAGAAACTTGGTGACACTGATAAGGAGATTAAAACTGCCACTTGCTGTCTGTCCTCAAAATGTTTGCTCCTTCTCATTATGTGCCTGAATTGGAAAGCTTAGTGCTCAGCTAGTACTTCAGGGAAATTGTAATTGATTGCTGTTTCCTATTTTGTAAATGAGAAAGAGCTGAAGGTCAGAGAGATTAATTGAATTGGCCAAAGATGTGGCAAATTACAGGGCTAAGACCAAGGCCTCACAATCAGGCATCTAAAATCCACATTTTCTTACTTTGATTTTTAGTTTAAGTTTTCTTTTCTTTTTGAAACCCGGGGAGGCATTATCTAAGTTCTGATTTCCTTGTGTAGGCCTTACATAGTTCAGGGCTCACACTAGTTGGTTAGGATTGCCTTAGAGTTCTTACTCTCCTTTCTCCACTTCCCAACTGCTAGGATTACACGCTCCTCTATACCTGGTGCCCGGATTTCTGAACTTTGTGATTTCTTTCCCCATCAAGTTTATTCTTTATCTTTGGAGAGAATGAATGAAAAAATTTCCTGGTAGATCCTAATGTAGAAGTTATTACTGAGACAGAATATAATGAAATTAAACCAAAAGTTTTTTTTTAAATCGAATAATACCAACCTATGTTTTTAAGTTTGAGCATTTTTCAGTGTTTCCTGCCCCTAACCCCCTAGTTTTCTATATGACAAGGAATATGAGTATCTTTACTTAGAAGAGTCCTTTTCTTTTCTTTGAAAGGGGAAGATTTAAGCTTGAAACTTACTGGAATAAATCATTCACTTGGAGGGCTGCTTATAATTTTTTTCATCTTTTTCTTTCCAAGGAAGGGGAATGAATCTTGATGACTGTGTTTTTACTGAAGTCAGTGTTTGTAGGCGTGTGTGTGTGTGTGTGTGTGTGTGTGTGTGTGTGTGTGAGAGAGAGAGAGAGAGACCCTTAATTTTGGGTAGTGAACTGACATGATGAGGAAAGTAAACTGTCTTATCCAGAGGATAAGTGCATGATGATCCTGTAGCACACATCACTCCAGACTCAAAAAACATGGGCACTGAGCAAATATGTGTTTGCTGAAGGAGTGTTAGGGGTTCAGAGATAATACTGGCATGTCCCAGTCAGCATGTGGGTTATTGGTTCTGAATTGATACTGATTCCAGGAGACCTCAAGAAGCATCATGGCCCTCCAGTTAAAATAGTGCTTAAAGGAGGTCAGGGGGTTAATGGAGTTTTGGCTGAAGTCTGATTCACAGGTCTAGTGGGTCTCTGAACTCATCCTGTGGTTATCCAGCCTTCCCACCCCCAATATACATAGTTGAGATAGATATATGTAGAAGTTGGAAGAATTTTTGTAGTAGTTCCATGACCTGGCATGAGGGCTATTGTGGTTGTGGTTGGAAAGGCTAAATGCCTTTAGAGTTGCCTGTTCCAGGAAAAATAGTGAATCAATACAGTGTTGCATCCCTAAAACAATTGCAGAAGTTATTGCTACCATCAAGGACTTGAAAGATGCCTGGGTGGAGAATGACAGTTGACTATCAAAAACTTTATCAAGTAGTGACTCCAATTGAAGCTGCTGTACCAGATGTGGTATCCTTTCTTGAGCAAATTAACACATCCCCTGGTACATGGTATGCAGCTATTGATCTAGGAAATGTCTTTTTTCTTTATACCTGTCTGTAAGGACCTCTAAAAGCTATTTGCTTTCAGTTGTCAAGGACAGCAGTATACCTTTATATTAACTATATATTAACTCTCTAGCTCAGTGTCATAACTTAGTTTGAATGGATCTCAATCATGTATCTCTTCCACAAAGTATTACATTGGTGCACCATATTGATGGCATTATGCTGATTGGACCAAGTAAGCATGAGGTATCAACCATATTGGACTTGTTGGTAACACAAATGTGTATCAGAAGATAGGAAATAAATCCATGTAAAATTCAGAAGATGTCTGTCTCAATGTCATGGTCACTGTTCTATTTCTGTGAAGAGATGCCATGACCATAAACTCCTATAAAAGAAAGCATTTAATTGGAATTTACTTACAGTTTCAGAGGTTTTGTTCATTATCATCATGGCAGTGAGCATGGTGGCACACAGGCAGACTTGGTGCTGGAGAAGTAGCTGAGAGCTCTACATTATCTGTAGGCAGCAGGAAGAGAGAGACATTGGGTCTGTCTGGCATTTGAAACCTCAGAGCCCACCCCCATTGGTACATTTCCTCCAGCAAGGCCATACCTCTTCCAAAAACCACACCTCTTAATCTTCTAATCTTTCTCAGTCACTCACAGGTGACTAAGCATTCAAATATTTGAGTCTATAGGGCCATTCTTGTTCAAACCACTGCACTCAGTAAAATTATTAGGAGACCAGAGATGTGGGACATGCAGAGATATTCACAATGTTTAGTTTGCCTATTTGGATTCTGGAGAGAGTATATTTCTCACTTGGTTAAGTTACTGTGACCCATATACCAAATGGCTTGGAAAACTGCTAGCTTTGCATGGAGCCTGTAACAGGAGAAGGCTCTTTAACATGCCCAAGCTCTTGTGCAGGCAGCTCTACCACTATATGATCCAGCAGACCTAATGATACTTGAGGTATCAGTGGCAGACAGGGATGCTATTTGGAGCCCTTGGAAGACTTCTATTGGTGAGTCACAGAAGAGACCTTTGGGATTTTGAGGCAAGGCTCTGCCATCATCTGCAGACAACTTATTCTCCCTTTGAAAAACAGCTCTTAACCTGCTATTAGGCTTGGTGGAAACTGAATGTTTGACAATGGTCCACCAGTTTACCATGCAACCTGAGCTTGTTCTTGCTCTTGCTGCAAGTCATTCCTTTATGGGCTTTAGAGCCTACTTAGGGATTCTTAACATACATTGAAGAGCAGCTATGACAGCCAGTCTCATGGACCGAATAACTACTGGGTTCTTGGACCTTCTGTTGATAGGCAGCCATTATTGGATTAGCTGGACCACAGTCTTTAAGCTATTCTAATAAATCCCTTTTAAACTTATACATATATACACATAGTCATTCTGTAAGTCTGTTTCTATAGAAAACCCTCATTAATACAGAAGCCTTTGGAGAGACTTAAGCTGGGGAAGGGGATGTCTGAAATACTGATTTAAAGAGATTGTTTTAACTGCTGTGTGGACTATGTAATTGGTAGTGGTGATGGTGGTAGTGAATGTATAATGGAATTTTGGAGGTTTTTTAATTGCTCTAGTGCAGCTAAATTTTACATTTGGACAGCGATTTAAATAGAAATAGTGGGTTGTATTTAATAATATGACACATTTTGGAGGTTGAGTTGTTATGACTTAGACTTAGACTACTATCGCCCTCTCCAAAAGAGAGTGCTTAATGAAGAAGTCAGCACCAAGCCTCAACAAATACTGCTATTAGAGAAGTAAAATGAATACTTGTTCTAGTGGGAAGAAAAGAAGTGGAAAATGTTTTGCTAGCATGGAGAGCAGAAAACCTATGGTAGCTGGAAGGGGATGTGCAGTTCAGAGCAAGTGCGATCTTTCTACTGATCTTTATACAGACTGATCTGTTGGAGAGGGAAAATTGCATGATGTAGAGCAGTTTTTAAAATAATAAGCTGGGTTAACTGCAAATGAGCTCTGTCTGTAGAGAGCAGACAGGAGGAAGTACAGAGGTAAGCAGGCTGGCTGATTTTCATGAGGGAGGAAGAAATAGTTAAGTGTATTCCCTTCCCTCCTTTCTGAGAAGTGTATAGTTAGAAAAGTAAGTGAGAGGGTGGATCAACATTGAGGCAGGAGAAATTAAGGTTTCCACACAATGAGAGGTTATATTATTTTTTGAGATATTAATCATTGCCTGGATTGAACATTCCTAATTCAAAAATCTCAAGTACAAATGCTCATGAGGAATGTATGACAGCCATCATAAGTGGAAAATGCCAGGTTGGCCTCATGTTTGTGACCTGTTATAGTCAAAACACTAAGTCACTAAGACATTGAATAAATTCACCTTCAGGGTATAAGTTATATGTAAAAACATGATGAATCATGTGTTTGAATTTGAATCTTATATACAAGATACCTCACACAAATATTTCATTTATTTACTCATTTTTGTTAATAGATATGTTATTTGACAATTTCTTTTCCTTTTTTTATTTTCTATATTTTTTTATTTACATTCCGAATGATTTCCCCTTTCCCGTTTCCTCCCTCCCCGAAAGTCCATTAAGTCCTCTTCCCTCCCCCTGTTCTCCATTCAACCCCCTCTCGATTCTCTGTCCTGGCATTCCCCTACATCCAGTCTTTCCAGGACCAGGGGTCTCTCCTTCCATCTTCTTGAAAATCTATTGATATGCAAATTGTGTCTTGGGTATTCCGAGATTCTGGGTTAATATTCCCTTATCAGTGACTGCATACCATGTGTGTTCTTTTGTGATTGGGTTACCTCACTAAGGATGATATTTTCAAGTTTTGACCATTTGCCTAAGAATTTCATGAATTCATTGTTTTTAATTGCAGAGTATTCCATTGTGTAAATATACCACATCTTCTGAATCCATTCCTCTGTTGAGGGACATCTGGGTTCTTTCCAGCTTCTGGCTATTATAAATAAGGCTGCTATGAACATAGTGGAGCATGTGTCCTTATTGCATGTAGGGAAAGCCTCTGGGTATATGCCCAGGAGTGGTATAACAGGATCCTTGGGGAGTGTCATGCCCAGTTTTCTGAGGAACCGCCAGACTGCTTTCCAGAGTGGTTGTACCAGCTTGCAATCCCACCAGCAGTGGAGGAGTGTTCCTCTTTCTCCACATCCTCACCAACAACTGCTGTCTCCTGTATTTTTGATTTTAGCCATTCTGACTGGTGTGAGGTGGAATCTCAGGGTTGTTTTGATTTGCATTTCCCTAATGACTAAGGATGATGAACATCTCTTTAGAGGCTTCTCAGTCATTAGATATTCTTCAGGTGAGAACTCTTTGTTTAGCTCTGTACCCCATTTTTTAATAGGGTTACTTGCCTCTCTTGAGTTTAACTTCTTGAGTTCTTTGTATATATTGGATATTAGCCCTCTGTAGGATGTAGGGTTGGTAAAGATCTTTTCCCAGTTTGTTGGTTGCCACTTTGTCTTTTTGACAGTGTCCTTTGCCTTACAGAAACTTTGAATTTTATGAGGTCCCATTTGTCAATTCTTGACTTTAGAGCATAAGCTATTGGAGTTCTGTTTAGGAAATTCTCCCCTGTGCCCATATGTTCAAGGTTCTTCCCTAGTTTCCTTTCTTTTAGTTTCAGTGTGTCTGGTTTTATGTGGAGGTCCTTGATCCACTTGGAATTGAGCTTAGTGCAAGGAGATAAGACTGGGTCAATTTGCATTCTTCTGCATGTTGACCTCCAGTTGAACCAGCACCATTTGTTGAAAAGGCTATCTTTTTTCCACTGGATGGTTTTAGCTCCTTTGTCCAAGATCAAGTGACCATAGGAATGTGGATTCATTTCTGGGTCTTCAGTTCTGTTCCATTGATCTACATGCCTGTCACTGTACCAATACCATGCAGTTTTTAGCACTATTGCTCTGTAGTACAGCTTGAGGTCTGGGATACTGATTCCCCTAGAAGTTCTTTTAGTCTTGAGAATAGTTTTAGCTATCCTGGGTTTTCTGTTATTCCAGATGAATTTTTGAATTGCTCTTTCTAACTCTATGAAGAATTGAGTTGGGATTTTGATGGGGATTGCATTGAATCTATATATTGTTTTTGGCAAGATGGTCATTTTTACTATATTAATCCTGCCAATCCATGAACATGGGAGATTTTTCCATCTTCTGAGGTCTTCTTCAATTTCTTTCTTCAGAGACTTGAAGTTCTTGTCATACAGATCTTTCACTTGTTTGGTTAGAGTCACGCCAAGATACTTAATATGGTTTGTGGCTATCGTGAAGGGTATCATTTCGCTTATTTCTTTCTCATCCTGCTTATCCTTTGAGTATAGGAAGGCTACTGATTTGCTTGAGTTGATTTTATATCTGGCCACTTTGCTGAAGTTGTTTATCAGCTGTAGGAGTTCTCTGGTGGAGTTCTTTGGGTCGCTTAAGTATACTATCATATCATCTGCAAATAGTGATAGCTTGACTTCTTCCTTTCCAATTTGTGTCCCTTTGACCTCCTTTTGTTGTCTAATTGCTCTAGCTAGAACTTCAAGTACTATATTGAAAAGTTATGGAGAGAGAGGGCAGCCTTGTCTAGTCCCTGATTTTAGTGGAATTGCTTCAAGTTTCTCTCCATTTAGATTGATGTTGGCTACCGGTTTGCTGTAAATTGCTTTTACTATGTTTAGATATGGGCCTCGAATTCCTGATTTTTCCAGAACCTTTAACATGAAAGGATGCTGAATTTTGTCAAATGCTTTTTCAGCATCTAATGAGATGACCATGTGGTTATTTTCTTTGAGATTGTTTATATAGTGGATTACATTGATGGATTTCCTTATATTGAACAATCCCTGCCTCCCTGGGATGAAGCCTACTTGATCGTGGTGAATGATCATTTTGATGTGTTCTTGGATTTGGTCGGAAAGAATTTTATTGAGTATTTTTGCATCGATATTCATAAGAGAAATTGGCCTGAGATTCTCTTTCTTTGTCAGACCTTTGTGTGACTTTTGGTATCAGAATAATTGTGGCTTCATAGAATGAGTTGGGTAGTGTTCCTTCTATTTCTATTTTGTGGAACAGTTTGAAGAGTATTGGTGTTAGGTCTTCTTTGAAGGACTGATAGAATTCTGCAGTAAAACCATCTGGACCTGTGCTTTTTTTTGGTTGGAAAACTTCCAATGACCACTCCTACTTCTTCAGTGGTTATAGGACTGTTTAGATGGTCTATTTGATCCTGATTTAATTTTGGTATTTGGTATCTGTCTAGGAATTCTTTGTATGGTTTTATTTGTTTCTACTTGATTGATTTCAGCCCTGACTCTGATGATTTCCTGCCTTCTACTCCTCTTGGGTGTATTTGCTTCTTTTTGTTCCAGGACTTTCAGTTGTGCCATTAAGCTGCTAGTTTATGTTCTCTCCCATTTCTTTTTGGAGGTACTCAGGGCTATGAATTTTCCTCTTAGTACCGCTTTCATTGTGTCCCATAAATTAGGGTATGTTGTGCCTTCATTTTTATTAAGTTTTAAAAAGTCTTTGATTTCTTTCTTTATTTCTTCCTTGATCAAGGTATCATTGAGTAGAGCATTGTTCAGCTTCCACGTGTATGTGGGCTTCCTGTTGTTTTTGTTGTTATTGAAGACCACCCTTATTCCATAGTGATCTGATAGGAGGCATGGGATTAGTTTGATCTTCTTATATCTGTTGAGGTCTGTTTTGTGACCAATTATATGGTTGATTTTGGAGAAAGTACCATGAGGTGCTGAGATGAAGGTATATTCTTTTGCTTTAGGATGAACTGTTCTATGTATATCTGTTAGTTCCATTTGGTCCAAGGCTTCAGTTAGTTTCACTGTGTCCCTGTTTAGTTTCTGCTTTCCTGAACGATCCATTTCAGAGAGCGGGGTGTTGAAGTCACCCACTATTATTGTGTGAGGTGCGATGTGTGATTTGAGCTTTAGTAAAGTTTCTTTTACGAATGAGGGTGCCCTTGCATTTGGAGCATCGATGTTCACAATTGAGAGTTCTTCTTGATGGATTTTTCCTTTGACCAGTATGTAGTGTCCTTCTGTGTCTTTTTTGATGACTTTAGGTTGAAAGTCCATTTTATCTGATATTAGGATGGCCTCTCTGGCTCGTTTCCTGGGACCATTTGCTTGTGAGATTGTTTTCCAGCCTTTTACTCTGAGGTAGTGTTTGTCTTTGACACTGGGGTGCGTTTCCTGCATGCAGCAAAATGCTGGGTCCTGTTTAGGTATCTAGTCTGTTAGTCTATGTCTTTTTATTGGGGAATTGAGACCATTGATATTAAGAGAGATTAAGGAATAGTGATTATTGCCACCTGCTATTCTTGACGCTATCTTTATGTTTGAGTGGCTATCTACTTTTGGATTTGATGAAAGAAGGTTACTATCTCGTTTTTTTCCAGGGTGTAGTTTCTCTCCTTGTATTGGCGATTTCCACCTATTATCCTTTGCAGGGCTGGGTGTGTGGAAAGATATTGTGTAAATTTGATTTTATCATGGAATATCTTGGTCTCTTCATCTATGGTGATTTAGAGTTTCACTGGGTATAGTAGTTCAGGCTGGCATTTGTGTTCTCTTAGAGTCTGTATGAGACCTGCCCAGGATCTTCTGACTTTCATAGTCTCTGGTGAGAAGTCTGATGTGATTCGGATAGGTCTTCCTTTATATGTTACTTGGCCTTTTTCTCTTACTGCTTTTAATATTCTTTCTTTGTTTAGTACATTTGGTGTTCTGATTATTATGTGACGGGAGGTATTTCTGTTCTGGTCCAGTCTGTTTGAAGTTCTGTAGGCTTCTTGCACGTTCATCGGCATCTCTCTCTTTAGGTTGGGGAAGTTTTCCTCCATAATTTTGTTGAAGATATTTACTGGCCCTTTAAGTTGCAAATCTTCACTCTCATCTATACCTATAATCCTTAGGTTTGGTCTTCTCATTGTGTCCTGGATTTCCTGGATGTTTTGGGTTACAAGTTTTTTGCATTTTGCATTTTCTTTGACTGTTGAGTTGATACTTTCTATGGTATCTTCAGCATCTGAGATTTTTTTCTTCCATCTCTTGTATTCTATTGTTGATATTTGCATCTATGACCCCTGATTTCTTCCCAAGGTTTTCTAGCTCCAAAGTTGTCTCCCTTTGTGATTTCTTAGTTGTTTCTACTTCCTTTTTTAGATCCTGGATGGATTTGCTCATTTCCTTCACTTGTTTGTTTGTATTTTCCTATATTTCTTTAAGCGATTTTTATGTTCCTCTTTCAGGATTTCTGCCTGTTGACCCAAGTTCTCCTGTATTTCTTTAAGCGATTTTTGTGTTGCCTCCTTATGGGCCTCCATCTGTTGACCCATATTCTCCTGCATTTCTTTAAGCAATTTTTGTGTTTCCTTTGTAAGTGCTGTTGATTCATGTTCTCCTGTATTTCTTTATGAGATTTATTTACGTCCTTCTTAATATCCTCTAATAGCATCATGAGAAGTGATTTTAAATCCAGATCTTGCCTTTCGGGTGTGATGGGGTATCCAGGACTTGCTGCTGTCGGAGAGTTGGGTTCGGATGATGCCATATTGCCTTGATTTCTGTTAGTAACATTCCTACGTTTGCCTTTTGCCATCTGGTTATCTCTGGTGTTAGTTGGTCCTGCTGTCACTGGCTGTTGCTTGGACCTCCTACGAGCCTGCAAGGCTATTCTGCCCCCCCTCTCCTGGATGACCGGGTTTCCCCTGGCACTGATTGCTGAGGGGCTGTCCTGCTCCTGAGTGACTTTGGAGCCCTGATGTGCCTTGTCCCAAGTGATGTTATACTTGGGAATCCTGCGTACCTGGAGACTCAGAGTAGTCAATCCCTGCAGCAGAGGTGGCTAAGGGGAGGCTGGTGCGCTCTCTCCAGGTGCGAGTCCCTCTGCGGGGCAGATGTCCCACAGCAGAGCTGGTGCGTAGATGACCACAGAACTGCCCAGCTCTTGGGTGCAGGGAGCACACAGCTGGCTGAGTCCCAAGAGATATTATGCTCAGTTATCCCTGCGCCTGGAGGTCCCAACTGCTCTGTTGCCAGATCAAAGATGGCGGAGTGCACTATGCACCCTCTCTGTGCAGATCACTCTGCAGGGAAGATGGCCCACAGCAGAGCAGGTGCCCAGACGACCACAGAGCTGCCCCGCTCTTGGGCGCAGATGGGAGCCTAGCAGGCTGTGTCCCAAGGGATGTTATACTGGGGAGTCCCTGCGTACCTGAAGGCTCAGTGTAGTCAATCCCTGGAGCAGAGGTCGCTAAGGGGACGCTGGTGCCCTCACTCCCGGTGCGGGTGGGTCTCTCCAACTATTTTAGATTATAGCTATGTAGTTATACTAGCCAGTCTGTCTGTGATTTTTAAAATCCAGTACTATTCAGCTTCTTGGGTGGAGTCATGGAGTAACTGGATAGTTGGATTTATTGAAATCGAGTTTTTCTAGATGAGCTAAATGGAGAAATGGACAGGGGCTATAATTCAAGTCTTTTATTTTGTGATGACAGTCTGATGGTATGCCAAATGTTTTTATGTGAAATAGAAAGCAACATTTTTGGATTTTCCTAAAACCAAACCAAACCAAACCAAACCAACACTCTTTTAATGTGGGGACAGTATGGATTCAGTTGGTGGTTTATGTATCTTGACTATCTAGTTTCTATGGATGTTTCTTCCGAGTTTGTAATTCTCTTCTCTCCAGAAGTGCTGTAACCGTCATGCCATCTTCTCTTTAAAGGTCTGTCTATGATGGTGAGGAACATGGACGATTCATGGAGAAGCTAGAAACTCGTATCCGCAATCATGACAGAGAAATCGAGAAAATGTGCAACTTCCACTACCAGGGCTTTGTGGACTCTATTACTGAGCTGCTGAAAGTACGAGGAGAAGCCCAGAAACTCAAAGTAAGGAGACACCACTGGTTATTTGCTCCTCTGTCCTCTTCTGGGGTTCTGATAAGTCTTGAAAGAGTAGGGCCCACACTGCATGACATGTAGGACAGGCTTTCTTTATTTTCATGGGGTAGATACTTTAGTTCCCACTTTTCAAATATAGAGTCAAGGTGAAGGTACATGGACAGTCTGGCCAAACCACAAAGTTGGTATGAAGTGATCATTACTAAACAAAGTACATATATAGTTTAGACATGATCATATTATTTTCCTGGCTTAAAAACCTGCATAGCTCCCTTTGGTTAGGTTTGAGAGAACACAGTCCAGCATACTTAGTATAGTACTTAAGGTTCCATTCATCTGACTTTGCCATGACCTCACTCTCATTTCTTGGCTTCTATAATGATGATGATGATGATGATGATAATTATTTTGAGATAGGGTCTTCCTTTGTATCCTATCCTGGCCTCCAACTACCTTCTTCCCCAGCTTCTCAAGTACTAGGATTACAGGTGTGTCTCACTGTACCTGGGGTGTAGTAAGATATTTATGAAGTATGGAAAGGAATTTATACCAAAACCCATATAAAGAATACTCATTTAAGTTAGTTTAATGCCTATAAGTGGATTGAACCAATGATCAATTACTTAGACTGCTCCTGAAGCTACCAGCTTCTTTGCTGGAATTCCCCTCCCCTGCCCACTGCCAGGCATTAAAAAGCTGATATTACTTACTTACTTGAAAGGCCAAGGTGAAAAGACCTGTGGTGGCTGTGGAGTGCTGCCTACAGTATGATTCTTGTTCAGGAAAGAGGCAGGTCACAGCAGATCTCTTCTCTTAGATAACTTTGCTTGTTGATCTGAAGACTATTCTACTAAATTTCTGTTATGTTAAACAGTTTAGATTTTTGCCATTTTCTAAGAAAACTCATCTCTTCTGTCATTAATAATAGTTTTATTTTCTTCACTCTAGTCTTTATACATTTATTTTTCTTGTTGGAATCTAAATTAGAATCCTTAATAGAATTTTTTTCTTCATGGGGTTAACTGGACAGTGGATATAAAATTCATCTCAAAGAATATATTGCTAAAAAAAGCAAAGAAACAGTGTTATTGTAAGGTTAAACAAGCTATTAGATATCAAATATATTCTAAAACTACAATAGTTAAAAAAAAACATTTGATTGCAAAACGTGACTTAAATGGACATAAAGCCATGAAACCATTAAACTTTGTAACTTCTTTTATTTAATGTGATTTTTTGTATTTACAGAAATATTGATGTATTTGAAATAGAGGTGCTATACTGTTTCCAGCTGTGGGATATTATATTACAGATATACAATGCAATACATTATATATAAAATATCATTACTTATATAAAGTTTCCAATACTTTGAAGTCTCAAACACATTGGATCCTAAGGTTTGTGTGATAGAACTCATCTACCTTGAGAAACAGAATATTGCCAACATCATCAAATACTTCTCTCTTCTCTATGTTTCTTAGTTGCTTTCTCCATCTTAGATGTACCAAGTCCTTTGATTTGTTGCTAATGTGCTGCTTGTCCTTACTCAGGCCTCATAGCTTCCTCACAATCTTGATTATTCTTTTCTATGCTTCTTAGTTTTGTGCATTGCAAACTTCTCCTACATATTCTTGGGAACCTGTTCCAGGATGGATCAAAGGATATAAGAGATGTAGAATACAGTTTAAGCAAAATGATACAGATTATTGCCTGGAAACTTAGCAGTTGCTGATCTTAATTTCTGATTGATACTCACCTTTGTTTTAATTTCTCCCCTATTTTAAATTGGCTCAGGTTGCAAATTCCTTCAGATTAGTCTGAATGCTTCTGAAGGAATACCTGACTGTATTTTTCCAGTTTGTTATTTTGGCTGCTTGAGACTCTTAACCAGTTCCTCTGAGGGTGAGAGGACTATAATGTCTAGCTGCACACCTGGTAAGCTCTGCTCTGGGGGACCCATTTGACCTGGGTGAAGAATGCTGAATTTCTGATTCTAGAAAGGAATTTAGAAGTGGAAAAGTTTTAAGTATTAATCAACCACTTATAACACTAAGTTAATACAATAACATTACACTCGTTGTGATGCTCATTATTTTGTGTTCACAGCATCTCTGTATGAGTATATATACAATGTGTGTATGTGCATGCACTTCCATTTTTTTTGTCTTTTATTGTAGTATATAGAATAGTAATCAGCTAGAATTAAGATTGTTAATATTTTTCTTACTGTTGCTTTAAGAGTTAGGAGGCTGGAGAGATGGCTCAGTGTTTAAGAGCACTGACCGTTGACATGGCGTAGACTCCTATGGATTTGTTTTTGATGATGGTTTGCATGAAATCAGTTTACTAGACATTGATCAGTAATTCTAAGAAAACTTGAAATTAAGCAGAAGAGAATTAAATAGGAAATAAAATGTATTATATCTAGTAAAGATAAACATTGTTTCTTGAAAATTGTCTCAGTCTGTGTATATATGTGTGTCTCTATATGTGTCTCTGTATGTGTGTGATTTGTTTCTGTTTCTGTCTCTGTTCATTTCATATGCCTGTGTATGTGTCTGTGCCTCTCAGTGTGTCTGTTGTGTTTCTCTCTGTGTATCTGTCTGTGTCCCCATCTGCCTATAGGTTCTCTGCGTTTGTATCTCTGTGTATATGTCTGTGTATATTCATGAGTCTTAATGTATAATATGTGTCTATAATTTTGAGGGTAGAAACTTTGAGAAATGATGCAATAAACAAGGCTATTTTAGTATGAACAATCGTGGTGAATGTAGTTGTATTGGAGGTTTTAATTTTTGGAGAACTCCACAATAGGATGAAAACATCGAGTTTGTTGAAACCATCCTGTTTTTTTAATCCACATTGGTTTTTCTTACTTTGAGCTGAATCCTATTTTTTACTGAGTGACCTTCATTAGAAGAAGCCTTTCTTCTGTTAGCTCTTCAAGATATTTAAAACAACCATTGTTTAGGTGTGGAATGAAGTGTGCAGGGTCCAGATATAGTGTGCAAGCTCTCCAAACCACCTTTCCTTTATCTGTGGGCTAAAAATGACTTCATTTGTTTTTCATGTGGTATACATTTGGCTCCTATTTTTTTTTAACATTTTTAATCATGCTGCAGTTTATTAGTGACCTTCATGATGTCTGACATCTGAATGTCATTCGCATCAGTTGATCTTGTCACCCTACCATCTTCTTTTATTTTAGAGTGGGCATAACAACTTCTGGCTTGTAGGCCAAATCTAGTTTGCCACCTATTATTGTAAATAAAGTTTTATTGAGTCCTAGACATACCAGCACATAACATTTTATTTATGGCTACAGTTCTGACAGTGTTGGCTACTTGCTGCAGAGAATTTGTGGCCTGAAAAACAAAAAAATATTTACAGTCTTACTGTAATGAAAACAGATCGCAGGCCCCAGTTTTAGGTGATGCTTTGGTGAATGCTTTAGAATTGCATTCGGTGGCTACATTCTTTCTTGCCTCTCACTGAGCTCACAGTCTATTGGTAAATGATGTTTTTCACATCTAATGCTCCTAGAATCATAAGTATCTATTGCTTCTTTTCCTCAGATTTTATAAAATATTTTTCTGGAAGAGGTCAGATTTTATTTTATCTTTGAAAGCAGGGGTACAGTCTCTAATCTGTTATGGACTATACTATCCAGTTATGTATAATTTAAGATAAAAATGGTAAAAAGTATGTTTTCTGAAAAACTAGTTTCTTGACATGATGTTGAATCAAATAAGTGTGGAAAACACTCCATGTGATATCTCTTTCCTGAGCATTTACAGTGTGTGTTATTTTCCCCTTTGTGTGCATGTATGCAATGCACATGTGCACATGTGTTAATAACATTAGCTAGCATTTCTTGATGCTTTCAGGTGCATTGTAGGAAATACTGGGTCGAGGCTGCAGTAAAAGTGTAAGGGCAGCAGTCACTAGCAGTGGGAGGTCAGATTGTCTCTGTTTAAGAAGCTTACAAGTAAATATTGTCCATGTTTTGATAATGTCTGAGATGGTAAAGAATTGCTATTCTAAAAATTTGTTTTATGTTAGTGGAAACATCAAGAGTAGATAACAGAAAAAGTGTGTGCTTGTCCCTTTAAATTATAAGTCATAGCTTATTTAAGGCTTATTCACATATTTCTACTGTTTGTGGTGAAATTGATGAGGTAATGGAAGTATTAGAAGCTGTTATGAATTAATGATCCCAAACTATTTAGTAATTCATTTTGTAGAATTAAGATGATAGCTAGTAACAACTAGACTTGTGTTACAAAGTTGAAATTACACCTAGCCTTTTCGGGATTACATTGTGAAGTAAGAAATGTCTGTGTTAACATTTGTTTTCTAGACATTGCACAGATGGTAAAGATCTTTGGATTATTTTCCATTTTATTTCTTTCTCCTTTTGTTTTTCTTGTTTTGTATTTTTTTTCTCTCTTTTCTCTCCAAAGTTAGAATGTGATCTTGAGGATATGATAATATCTTACTTTGGAATGTACTATCTAAAGTACATTCTAAAGTTTTTCTTTTCCTTTTGCAAAAGGTCATGGAGATGCCTAGTAGAGAAGTTGGTAAGAGTTTAAGTTGTAGAGAGAGCAGCTGGATCCCCATGTGCTAGAACACCCCAGTCTTTTTATATTACATTTTGATCTTTATCCAACTGTTGTCTGTTTTTTATGAATTTAAATTGTCTTCTCTCCACAGAACCAGGTGACGGACACTAACAGGAAGCTGCAGCATGAGGGCAAGGAAGTAAGGCCACTTCACCTTCAACAGCGTCTTTTCTCTTTTGTTCTTCACTTGGGGCGTACAGAATATAAGCAGTGTGTTGGAAGTACTTGGGAGCAATGGTCACTTCTTGTAATGTTTACCTGAATAAAATAAACACAGCCACTACAGGGTGCAATGAAATAAGATGCATCCCATCTTGGCTATGTTTAAAAAAGAAAAATATCATTGAATAGTCTGCCATACTGCTGGAATGTCCCTCCTCTATCTTCACCTGGCTCAGACCTCCACTCTTGTGTTTCTTCTGTTTTCAGTCAGGGTCTCAGGTAGCCTAAGCCTGTTTTGAACTGATTCTTCTGCCTCCACTTTCCCAATGTTGTGATTACTGGGAGTATGCCGCCATACCTGGCTTATATTATACCCCCCATTGTATAATGATTTTACTTATTTTATGTCTGATAATATACCAAAATATCTGTA
Source organism: Tokudaia tokunoshimensis (assembly GCA_036184795.1). NCBI lineage: Eukaryota > Metazoa > Chordata > Mammalia > Rodentia > Muridae > Tokudaia > Tokudaia tokunoshimensis. The sequence goes on along the minus strand of BTHU01000002.1, from coordinate 106,231,555 downwards.
TTTTTTTTTTCGAACAAGGTATTACTATGTAGCCTAGAACTCATGAACTTACAAGAATCTTCCCTTCTTAGTCTTCAGAGTCCTGGGGTTACAGGCACATGTACCCCACCCAGTTAATGTGAGACCCTAGTAGGTAGGATCTTTCCTGAGAACCTTGTTGGAAATTGCAGTCTTACCCTCATTTCCTGCATTTTTTTTTTGCTTTTTCTCATTTTGTTTTTCTCCACTATGCTACTGTACTTTTGGTACATATTTTTTACTTATGTAGTTGTTTTTGTTTGTCTCCCTCCATTAGAATTAGCTTTACTTTATTAGAAGGTTTGCTTGTTTTATTCATTGGTGCATCTCTTCTGTCTTTCTAAATGAATGTTATAGAGTGAGTGCTCAACAAATATTTCTTTAAAAAAAAGCATGATCAATTCTGTTAATTGACAAACTCATCATTTAAGCTTTTACAATTTTCACTTATAGTTTGTATCCTTTTATTTACTTAGTCCAAAGCCAAGACTGGTATTTTCCCTATTTTATTGATGGGGAAACAAGAACAGATGATTTGAAATTTTATAATAATCCATAAGGCTGAGGTCAAAGTCAGCCTTTTCTGACTTAAGCTACATTCCTCTTCCGCGTGTCATTCACCTTCATTCTCTTTGTTCTTTTCACATATTTAAGAGTTATAATTTTTAGGTGTGTGTGTGTGTGTGTGTGTGTGGTGGATCCTGAAAGCAGATATGGAGATTGTTTTCATTTCACATAGTCCATATTCTACAGATATATTTGTTATATTTTGAGATGACTGTGGGAAGAGAGTAAATTAATCTTCAGTAAATAGGATCTTGTACAAGATTGTATCTTCTAAGAGGGGAGCTTGTTTGTTAAATGGGACCTCTTGAAGATAACAACTGCCTTCCTCTAGGAGCCCCGTGGGCACAAGGAAATGTAAATCATGGAGTCTGGTAGTGTTTGGAGAAAATGGGCAAATGTCCTGACTCCCCATAGCCTTTGTACTTTAGGGTTCATTTTAATTAGCAATAATCGCGCCTCGGATAAACCTCATTGGCTACGATACTGCCACTGCGCAAAGCTTTAGGGTTCATTTTAAATAGCCCTTTTTAGATGTATATGCAGTATGATAGGAAAGCAGAAAGCTGTGTAGGAGCGTTTCACTGATTGAGGAAGGCAGTTCTTAGCTTGCATGGTAGATTATTACGAGGAAACTGGGATTCTTGGATGAATCGAATGCAGAGTGGGAAAATGTAACTGAAAACTTTTTATTTACAGTTCTTGGCATAATTCTGTTTTTCCCCCCTTTGCCAAGCTGGTAATAGCAATGGAAGAGCTGAAGCAGTGTCGACTACAGCAGAGGAATATTTCTGCCACTGTTGATAAGCTAATGCTGTGTCTTCCAGGTGAGGAACTGGAATGGAGTGGGATTCTTGATGTAATTCCTTTAGCTGAATTAGTTGTTTATTTTGTTTAAATGATGCCTGTGACATCCATTTTCTCTTTCAAGTCCTAGAGATGTACAGCAAACTGAGGGACCAGATGAAAACCAAAAGGTAAGATTTTTTAACTGAGTGGTCTTTATTACCAAAATTTTCTTTTATTTATAGTACTTAAAAAGGGATTTATTTTATTATTTATTTTTATGTCTGGGTGCTACAGAAGAGGACATTGGATCCTGTGGGGCTGTAGTTACAGGCATTTGTGTGTTGTCTGATGTAGGTGCTGGGGTTTGAACTTGGGTCCTCTGTGAGAACAACAAGTACTCTCAACCACTGTCCTGTCCCTCCAGTGCCCCCCTTGTGTCTTGAGCTGTCTTGGGTCTTTCCTTGACTTACATAACTTCTTCAGGTTTGAGGAGTGTAGGCATGTTATTTTATTGCTTTTTTTCCCTTCTGTTTTGGAGATAAGAGATTGTATGCATGGCTTGATGTCTTGCTGTTTTTTAAAAAGGTCATGTGTACAGTCTGAGTTTTAGTTGAGCTCTTTAGCTCTTTTATACCTGACACAGTTCTCTGTGTATGGCTTTTAGTAATTTATTTTCCACTTGTTCTCACTGTTACTTGATCTTTCTCTGTGTATCTGATTTCCTCTCAATCAGTTAACTAGATTTTAGGAGTTTATCTTGTCTTCACTAGTGTCTTATAATCCACACCTCTATATTTCTTTGAAAGGGTTGCTTCTAAGCTTACAATAATCTTCTTTAACTTACAGTGGATCTTTAAATAATTATGGCAAATCACGTATAAGCAAAATTTTTGTGGTAGTAGTGTCCATTCAAATTGAAATGCTTTATAGATTTAATTATTACCTGTTGTATACATGAAATTATCTCACTGTACCACATACACATACATAATTATTCATCAATTAAAAATTTAAAACTCTACCTCTGTTTTACCTGTTTTTCCTTGGTGTTATTGTTGTAATTGCTCTTATATCAGAATATGACACAGTACCTATAATACAGTTTCATTTTTGCTATAAACTTTTACATAAGTGTTTTAAAAGTAAGATTAAAATATTCTTCATTTATTTATATATTTTAAGTGATTCTGACACTTTTATTTGTTTATGTAGATCTGAATTCTTTACTATCTCTTTTTGGATTCAAATGATAGGTGTGAATTCTCTTAGAAATATGGCATTTCTGAAATAGTTTATGTAAATAATTGTTTTTTCTATACTGTCACATCCACCATTTTGTGTGTACAGCTTAGTGTTGTCTTCAAACAGTTGCAAAGTTGTATCAGTGTCCTCACTGCTCCCCTGCAGAGCATGTCAGTTATCCAAGAAAGAAACCTGCTCCCATTTTTCTTTCCCTTAGTCTGCACAGCCACCACTTTACATTTATCCATGTTTGCATATTGTGACTATCTCACAGTTTGTGGCCTTTAATGTTCGATGTCTTCCTTTTACAGTGATTTCAGGATTCATTGGTAGTAAAATCTTTTTTGTGGGGGTGCTCTTCCACAGTGTGGATGGACTACATTTTAGTTTTTCATCATTTGATGAACATTGGGGTCATTTTCATGTTTTAAGTGTGATGAATAAAACTATGGATACTTGTTAAGTTTTTCTGTGGAAATGTATTCACTAAGTTCTCTTGGGAATCTGCCTCTGAGTGGAATTGCTGGATCACGCTAGAGTCTGTGCTTTGCTGTTCTGAGAACTGATTTTCTTCTCAAAGCAGCTGCATCTTTTATCTATCTGACACCATCTTATGATAGGTAGTGCTTATTATTTCTTGAAAAGTTTAGCCAGGCAGTGGTGGCGCACGCCTTTTAATCCCAGCACTTGGGAGGAAGAGGTAGGCGGGTTTCTGAGTTCGAGATCAGCCTGGTCTACAGAGTGAGTTCCAGGACAGCCAGGGCTACACAGAGAAACCCTGTCTCGAAAAAACCAAAAACCAAACCAAACCAAACCAAAACCAAAACAAAAAAAAAATCCCCAAAAAACAAAACAACAAAAAAGAAAAGTTTAGATTTATTCATTTTTTATTTTATGAGTATTTTGCTTGCATGTGTGTTTGTGTACCAAAGGTATACCTGGTGCTAATGAAGGTCAGAAGAAAGGCTTTGGAGTTATTTAAAAAATTTTTTTTGGGATCTAGAGAGATGGCTCAGTGGGTAGAGTTCTGTTGCACAAATCGGAATTCTATACCTAGAACTCATGTTAAGGAAGGAGAGACTCCCAAAAGTATTCTCTGACCTTCACACATGCACTGTGATACATACTTCAGCCACATCTATATCGGTATCTGTCTGTCTGTCTGTCTGTCTGTCTGTCTATCTATCTATCTACAGTAAGAAATTAAATTAAAAACATTTTTTTTTAAATGACAGGGTCTCACTATGTATTTCAAGCTGGACTTGAACTTATTATATGTAACTGAGGATGGCCTAGAGCTCTTTCAGAACCTCCTACCTTTTCCTCCTGTGTGATGTTTATCGCTATGCATGGATTATGTTGCTGGGAATGAAATCCAGGGGTCTTTGTGCAGGCTAGAAAAACATGTCACCCAAGCGACAGTGAGCACAGCCCTACATTGTTTTTTGATATTTCCTCTTGCTGTTACTTTGTATTTCTCTCTAAGTACATACACATATATCTCTTGTAGGGGGTGGTGGTGGTTGCTAGTTTGCCACTTCTTGAATCTATTTTGAAGACTAATTTTATTTTTTGGTTATAGGTCAAAAAAGACGTTTTGACTGGATAATGGACATTATAATATGACGTAAATGAGGGTCTGGATTGGGGGGGACTTTTTTTAATGTTGTGGTTTATTTTGGGAAGTAGTGATTTGCAGATCTGATACCTCCAGACCAACCCCAATTTTAAGGCTCTGCTAGGGCTAGTTATAATAGCTTATGCCTTTATTTCATTTTTTTTATAGGCAGATTTCAAAAATATTTATTATGAGCTGGTGAATATATAATTAGCTTTTTAAAAAATGTTGATCTGATGGACAGAACAAAATTACTTTCTAATTAAAATTACTGTAATGAGCACATTGCACAGAACTAATGAATTACTCAAAGCTTTTCTTTTTTTTTTTTTTGTTTTTCTAAGTTTTTTTTTTTATTTACATTCAAAATCATTTTCCCTTTCCCGTTTCCTCCCTCCCCGAAAGTCCCATAAGCCTCCTTCCCTCTCTCTTTTCCCCATTCAACCCCCTCTCGATTCTCTGTCCTGGCATTCCCCTACATCCAGTCTTTCCAGGACCAGGGGTCTCTCCTTCCATTTTCTTGGAAATCTGTTGATATGTGAATTGTGTCTTCGGTATTCCGAGTTTCTGGGTTAATATCCCCTCATCAGTGACTGTATACCATGTGTGTTCTTTTGTGATTGGGTTACCTCACTAAGAATGATATTTTCAAGTTCTGACCATTTGCCTAGGAATTTCGTGAATTTATTGTTTTTAATTGCAGAGTAGTATTCCATTGTGTAAATATATCACATCTTCTGAATCCATTCCTCTGTTGAAGGACATCTGGGTTCTTTCCAGCTTCTGGCTATTATAAATAAGGCTGCTATGAACATAGTGGAGCATGTGTCCTTATTGCATGCAGGTAAAGCCTCTGGGTATATGCCCAGGAGTGGTATAGCCAGATCCTCCAGGAGTGTCATGCCCAGTTTTCTGAGGAACCGCCAGACTGCTTTCCAGAGTGGTTGTACCAGCTTGCAATCCCACCAGCAGTGGAGGAGTGTTCCTCTTTCTCCACATCCTCGCCAACAACTGCTGTCTCCTGTGTTTTTGATCTTAGCCATTCTGACTGGTGTGAGATGGAATCTCAGGGTTGTTTTGATTTGCATTTCCCTAATGACTAAGGCTGATGAACATCTCTTTAGGTGCTTCTCAGCCATTAGATATTCTTCAGGTGAGAACTCTTTGTTTAGCTCTGTACCCCATTTTTTAATAGGGTTACTTGCCTCTCTGGAGTTTAACTTCATGAGTTCTTTGTATATATTGGATATTAGCCCTCTGTCGGATGTAGGGTTGGTAAAGATCATTTCCCAGTTTGTTGGTTGCTGCTTTGTCTTTTTGACAGTGTCTTTTGCCTTATAGAAACTTTGTAATTTAATGAGGTCCCATTTGTCTATTCTTGATCTTAGAGCATAAGCTATTGGAGTTCTGTTTAGGAAATTCTCCCCTGTGCCCATATGTTCAAGGTTCTTCCCTAGTTTCCTTTCTATTAGTTTCAGTGTGTCTGGTTTTATGTGGAGATCCTTGATCCACTTGGAATTGAGCTTAGTGCAAGGAGATAAGAATGGGTCAATTTGCATTCTTCTGCATGTTGACCTCCAGTTGAGCCAGCACCATTTGTTGAAAAGGCTATCTTTTTTCCACTGGATGGTTTTAGCTCCTTTGTCAAAGATCAAGTGACCATAGGAGTGTGGATTCATTTCTGGGTCTTCAATTCTGTTCCATTGATCTACATGCCTGTCACTGTACCAACACCATGCAGTTTTTTTAGCACTATTGCTCTGTAGTACAACTTGAGGTCTGGGATACTGATTCCCCCAGAGGTTCTTTTACTCTTGAGAATAGTTTTAGCTATCCTGGGTTTTCTGTTATTCCAGATGAATTTTTGAATTGCTCTTTCTAACTCTATGAAGAATTGAGTTGGGATTTTGACGGGGATTGCATTGAATCTGTATATTGCTTTTGGCAAGATGGTCATTTTTACTATATTAATCCTGCCAATCCATGAGCATGGGAGATGTTTCCATCTTCTGAGGTCTTCTTCAATTTCTTTCTTCAGAGACTTGAAGTTCTTGTCGTACAGATCTTTCACTTGTTTGGTTAGAGTCACACCAAGATACTTTCTATGGTTTGTGGCTATTGTGAAGGGTATCATTTCTCTTACTTCTTTCTCAGCCTGCTTATCCTTTGAGTATAGGAAGGCTACTGACTTGCTTGAGTTGATTTTATATCCGGCCACTTTGCTGAAGTTGTTTATCAGCTGTAGGAGTTCTCTGGTGGAGTTCTTTGGATCGCTTAAGTATACTATCATATCATCTGCAAATAGTGATAGTTTGACTTCTTCCTTTCCAATTTGTGTCCCTTTGACCTTCTTTTGTTGTCTAATTGCTCTAGCTAGAACTTCAAGTACTATATTGAAAAGTTATGGAGAGAGAGGGCAGCCTTGTCTAGTCCCTGATTTTAGTGGGATTGCTTCAAGTTTCTCTCCATTTAGATTGATGTTGGCTACCGGTTTGCTGTAAATTGCTTTTACTATGTTTAGATATGGGCCTCGAATTCCTGATTTTTCCAGAACCTTTAACATGAAAGGATGCTGAATTTTGTCAAATGCTTTTTCAGCATCTAATGAGATGACCATGTGGTTTTTTTCTTTGAGATTGTTTATATAGTGGATTACATTGATGGATTTCCTTCTATTGAACCATCCCTGCCTCCCTGGGATGAAGCCTACTTGATCGTGGTGAATGATTGTTTTGATGTGTTCTTGGATTTGGTTGGCAAGAATTTTATTGAGTATTTTTGGATCGATATTCATAAGAGAGATTGGCCTGAGATTCTCTTTCTTTGTCGGATCTTTGTGTGCTTTTGGTATTAGCGTAATTGTGGCTTCATAGAACGAGTTGGGTAGTGTTCCTTCTGTTTCTATTTTGTGGAACAGTTTGAAGAGTATTGGTGTTAGGTCTTCTTTGAAGGTCTGATAGAATTCTGCACTAAAACCATCTGGATCTGTACTTTTTTTGATTGGAAGACTTCCAATGACGACTTCTATTTCTTCAGGGGTTATAGGACAGTTTAGATCATCTATTTGATCCTGATTTAATTTTCGTATTTTGTATCTGTCAAGGAAATTGTCCATTTCCTCGAGATTTTCTAGTTGTGTTGAATACAGGCTTTTGTAGTAGGATCTGATGATTTTTTGAATTTCCTCAGTTTCTGTTGTTATCTCTCCCTTTTTGTTTCTGATTTTATTAATTTGGATACTGTCTATGTGCCCTCTGGTTAGTCTGGCTAAGGCTTATCTATCTTGTTGATTTTCTCAAAGAACCAACTGCTAGTTTTGTTGATTCTTTGTATGGTTTTATTTGTTTCTACTTGATTGATTTCAGCCCTGAGTTTGATGATTTCCTGCCTTCTACTCCTCTTGGGTGTATTTGCTTCTTTTTGTTCCAGGGCTTTCAGGTGTGCCATTAAGCTGCTAGTGTATGCTGTCTTCCGTTTCTTTTTTGGCGGCACTATGAATTTTCCTCTTAGCACTGCTTTCATTGTGTCCCATAAATTAGGGTATATTGTGCCTTCATTTTCATTAAATTTTAAAAAGTCTTTGATTTTTCTTTATTTCCACCTTGACCAAGTTATCATTGAGTAGAGCATTGTTCAGTCTCCATGTGTATGTGGGTTTTCTGTTGTTTTTGTTGCCATTGAAGACCACCCTTATTCCATAGTGATCTGATAGGAGGCATGGGATTAGTTCGATCTTCTTATATCTGTTGAGGTCTGATTTGTGACCAATTATATGGTCGATTTTGGAGAAGGTACCATGAGGTCCTGAGAAGAAGGTGTATTCTTTTGCTCTAGGATGAAATGTTCTATATATATCTGTTAGTTCCATTTGGTCCAAGGCTTCAATTAGATTCACTGTGTCCCTGTTTAGTTTCTGCTTTCCTGAACGATCCATTTCAGAGAGCAGGGTGTTGAAGTCACCCACTATTATTGTGTGAGGTGCAATGTGTGATTTGAGCTTTAGTAAAGTTTCTTTTACGAATGAGGGTGCCCTTGCATTTGGAGCATCGATATTCACAATTGAGAGTTCTTCTTGGTGGATTTTTCCCTTGATCAGTATGTAGTGTTCTTCTGTGTCTTTTTTGATGACTTTAGGTTGAAAGTCAATTTTATCTGATATTAGGATCGCTACTCCGGCTCGTTTCTTGGGACCGTTTGCTTGTAAAATTGTTTTCCAGCCTTTTACTCTGAGGTAGTGTTTGTCTTTGACACTGAGGTGCGTTTCCTGCATGCAGCAAAATGCTGGGTCCTGTTTAGGTATCCAGTCTGTTAGTCTATGTCTTTTTATTGGGGAATTGAGACCATTGATATTAAGAGAGATTAAGGAATAGTGATTATTGCCACCTGCCATTCTTGACGCTCCCTTTATGTTTGAGTGGTTATCTACTTTTGGATTTGATGCAAGAAGGTTACTATCTCATTTTTTCCAGGGTGTAGTTTCTCTCCTTGTATTGGTGGTTTCCACCTATTATCCTTTGCAGGGCTGGTTTTGTGGAAAGATAATTGTGAAAATTTGGTTTTATCATGGAATATCTTGGTCTCTCCATCTATGGTGATTGAGAGTTTTGCTGGGTATAGTAGTCTAGGCTGGCATTTGTGCTCTCTTAGTATCTGCATGAGATCTGCCCAGGATCTTCTGGCTTTCATAGTCTCTGGTGAGAAGTCTGATGTGATTTGGAAAGGTCTTCCTTTGTATGTTACTTGGCCTTTTTCTCTTACTGCTTTTAATATTCTTTCTTTGTTTAATACATTTGATGTTTTGATTATTATGTGACGGGAGGTATTTCTGTTCTGGTCCAGTCTGTTTGGAGTTCTGTAGGCTTCTTGTAAGTTCATCGGCATCTCTCTCTTTAAGTTAGGGATGTTTTCCTTCATAATTTTGTTGAAGATGTTTACTGACCCTTTAAGTTGCAAATCTTCACTCTCATCTATACCTATAATCCTTAGGTTTGGTCTTCTCATTGTGTCCTGGATTTCCTGGATGTTTTGGGTTACACGTTTTTTGCATTTTGCATTTTCTTTGACTGTTGAGTCGATGCTTTCTATGGAATCTTCAGCACCTGAGATTCTTTCTTCCATCTCTTGTATTCTATTGTTGATGTTTGCATCTATGACTCCTAATTTCTTCCCAAGGTTTTCTATCTCCAAAGTTGTCTCCCTTTGTGATTTCTTAGTTGTTTCTACTTCCTTTTTTAGATCCTATATGGATTTGCTGAGATCCTTCACTTGTTTTTTTGTATTTTCCTGTATTTCTTTAAGGTATTTTTGCATTTCCTCTTTCAGGATTTCTGCCTGTTGACCCAAGTTCTCCTGTATTTCTCTAAGCGATTTTTGTGTTTCTTCCTCATGGGATTCCATCTGTTGATCCATCGTCTCCTGCATTTCTTTAAGCAGTTCTCGTGTTTCCTTTTTAAGGGCATCTATCCGTTGATTCATTTCTTTAAGCAATTTTTGTGTTGCCTCCCTATGGGCATCCATCTGTTGACCCATATTCTTTTGCATTTCTTTATGCAATTTTTGTGATTCCTTTGAAAGTGCATCTACCCGTTGATTCATTTCTTTAAGCGATTTTTGTGTTGTCTCCTTGTGGGCCTCCATCTGTTGATCCATGTTCTCCTGCATTTCTCTAAGCGATTTTTGTGTTTCCTTTGTAAGGGCTTCTAATCGTTGATTCATGGTCTCCTGTAATTCTTTATGAGATTTATTTGTGTCCTTCTTGTGATCCTCTAATAGGATCATGAGAAGTGATTTTAAATCCAGATCTTGTCTTTCGGGTGTTGTGGGGTATCCAGGACTTGCTGCTGTTGGAGAGTTGGGTTCGGATGGTGCCATATTACTTTGATTTCTGTTAGTAACGTTCCTACGTTTGCCTTTTGCCATTTGGTTACCTCTGGTGTTAGTTGGTCCTACTGTCACTGGCTGTTGGTTGGACCTCCTGTGAGCCTGCAAAGCTATTTCTGACCCCCCTGGATTACAGGGATTCCCCTGGCATCGATTTCTGGGGCCTGCCCTGCTCCTGAGTGACTTTGGAGCCCTGATGTGCCTTGCCCCAAGTGATGTTTTATTGGGGAGTCCCTGCACATCCAAAGGCTCAGCATAGTGGATTCCCAGAGCAGAGGTCGCCAAAGGGAGGCTGGTAGGCTCCCACCCTTTGCAGGAGTGTGTGATCTCTCCCGGGGGTGGGGTGGGGGAGGGGGCATCCCTCTGCAGGGCATAAGTCCCACAGTAGGGCTGGCGTGTCAATTACTGCAGACCTGCCCAGCTCTTGGGAGCAGGGTACACACAAGCTGCCTGAGACCCAAGTGATATTATGCCTGTCTGTCTCTGAACCTGGAGGTCCCAGCTGCCCTGGTGCTGGAGCAAAGATGGTGGAGTGCACTCTGCACTCTCTTGGTGGTGCAGGTCACCCTGCAGGGGGGATGGCCCACAGCAGAGCTGGCACCCAGACAACCGCAGTGCTGTCCTGCTCTTGAGATCAGATGGAAGCCCCAACAGGCCGTGTCCCAAGCGATGTTATATTGGGAGGAACCTGGGTATCTGTCTCAGTGCAGTTGATCCAGGAACAGAGGTCGTTAAAGGGAAGCTGGTAGGCTCCCGCCCAGTGCGGGGGGCGGGGGAGGGGTCCCTCTGCAAGGCAGAAATCCCACAGCAGAGCTGGCGCTCTGGTTACTGCAGATCTGCCCAGCTCTTGGAGCAGGGTACACACAAGCTGCCTGAGACCGAAGCGATATTATGCCTGTCTGTCTCTGAGCCTGGCGGTCCCAACTACCTGGACACTGGAGCAAAGGTGGTGGAGTGCACTCTGCGCTCTCTAGGCGGGGCAGAGCTTATGCCTTTAAACACTCAGGAAGCTGAGGAAGGTGGATCTTTGTGAGTTTGAGGCCAGTCTTATCTCTATAGTGAGTTCCAGGACAGCTGGGCATGCAAAGTGAGATATTCTACAACAACAACAACAACAAACAACAAAGCTCTGCCAGGTCAAGTACAGTCAGCTTTACAGAATATTTAATCTGGTCTGGATGGCTCAGTGGTACCCATGAACTGTGCTGTTTGGCTGTTTAGGGTTAGGACATTTCTCTACCTTTTCTGACCTCCCTTAGTGTTCATCTCATACCTCCTGTCAGTTTGTCCTCTTCTCCTTCTTCTCTTTCCTCACATTTCTCTCCTCCACTGCTTCTTTCCCCATTTCCTTACCTCACATACCCCCTGTCTGGACTAGTACTCAGCAAAGACTCCAGGCGAGCCCTATGCAGGTTTACCCTCCCTCCCTTCCTTTCTCACTACTACCTTTTTGGTCTCCTATATGATGCCTTAAGTCAACAAATCTTTGGGCTCTGTGAGACTTTTCACTGACTGTGACCATGATGTAGAGATCACCTTCAGGTAGATAGCCCACCTTGTTTGTTTTCTTCTTTTGGAGTTCACAGTTATCTGCTGCCTGCTGCTTTATGGCTGAAAACAGTTATTTAGGTATTAGACAGGACCTACTTGTTTATAAAGTGTTGCATCATGTCTGTTTCTTGTTCAGCTATCATGGCTGGAGGCCTGGTTGTTCCTTTTTGAACTGTAAATATTGTTTATACTATTGAGTTTTATGTTTCCTAAAGTGTCCCTATCACATATCTTTGTTAATAATGTTCTTCTATGAGGAAAGGAACTGCTATTTTTCTGGGACAAAAGCTTATATTTCATATTTTATTGTTATGAATGAGAGGAAAATATTTATAGGTAACTGTGATTCACTTTCAGGGGCCTCTTAGTAGAATTAAAAAAAGTCATCTTGAAAGAGTTCTTCTTCTTACTTTTATTCAACTACTTTATTAGAAACTCTTCTATAGCAGCTGTTCTCAAACTGTGACTTGTGACCCTTTTGGGGGTCAAACAACCCTGTTACGAAGGTCACCTAAGACCATTGGAAAACAGATATTTACATTATGATTCATAACAGTAGTAAAATTACAGTTATGAAGTAACAGTGAAAATAATTTTATGGTTGGGGGTCACCACTACACAAGGGTCGCAGCATTAGCAAGGTTGAGAACCACTGTCCTAGAGGGAAAAGAATGTGAGCACAATGCAAATGAAATGGAGGAACTGGCTTTTCAGGCTTTTTTTCTTTTTAAAGACAAGGTTTTTACTCTGCAGCTTTGGCTAGCTTCCAGAACTCTGTGATCCTACTACCTTTGTCACCTGATTAAAAGGTATGTGTTACCACCACAAATTATTTTTATATTTTTTAAGATTTAACTTTTTAAGTTTTTGATTTCATATATATGTGTGTATGAGGTGTGTGTGTGTGTGTGTGTGTGTATGTGTGAGAGTGTGTGTGTGTATGTATGTGTATGTATTAATGCATTTAGGTATAGGTACCCCCAGAGTTTAGAAGAGGGTGTCAGATCCCCTGTGACTGGAGTCCTGTGTAGTTGTGAGCTGCCTGATATAGGTGCTGGGATCCAAAGTGCTCTTTGTGTGTTTGTTTGTTTGAGACAGGGTTTCTCTGTGTAGTCCTGGATGTCCTGGAACTCACTCTGTAGACCAGACTGGCCTCAAATTCAGAGATCTGTCTACCTCTGCCTGAGTGTGGGCCTTAAAGATGTGTGCCACCACTGCCTGGCTCCAAAGTACTCTAACAAAGTACTCCAGTCCCCAGTTGTTTTAAATGACTGTTTTATTTGTATATTACCATATGTGGTACATATGCTTGTCAGTGTGGGTGTATATACATGAAAGCAGGTATATCTCTATTTCTATCATCTCTAATCTACACACACAGATACACAGACACACACACACAGACACACACACACACACACGAGTGTTTGTGGTGGCCAGAAATTGATTTTTTTGTGATCACATCACTCTCTCCCTTTATTTTATGAGACAAGGTCTGCCAGTGAACTTCAGGGATCCACCTCTCTGCACCTCATAGAACTGGGGTTATAGGCATAGACACCATACTGGCTTTTTATGTGGGATGGGGATCCAAACTCAGGTCCTTATGCCTGTGCAGTATTACTTACTGACTGAGCCATCTCCACATCCCTCATTCGGTTTTTAAAAACTTTGCTTAATTTTGTGTGTGTGTGTGTGTGTGTGTGTGTGTGTGTGTGTGTGTGTCCGAGTGCATATATGTGCACCCTAAAGTGGAATTTAGACAGTTGTGAGCTACCACATGGGTGCTGGGAACAGAACCTCGGTCCTCTGCACGAAGAGTAAGCATTGCTAACTGCTGAGCCGCCTCTCCAGCCCTTTGCATTCAGTTTTAATAAAAGTAATGCCAACATCTTGTATGAGATTTCCATGATTGACTCTATAAATGGGATTGTGTGTGTATGTGTGTTAAATGTTTAATTGGCTACTATTGGTTAGTTGTTTATCTGTCTGTGATATCAAATATTTTAGAAATTTGAATGTTCTTATTGATCTATTATGTTTGGAACATAAGCTTGCTAGAGGAAAAGGGACAATGGAAAATAAGGTGCTGTTATTTCTTGCCATCATTGGACTTTGTATTAATTAGCCTTGAAAAATGTGGTTCTATTTGACAGAGCAGATGTTTTCATCATGGGCTGCATGTCTGCAGGCAGCATGGCTGAATTCTTCTCATTCTGTAAACAGGAGTCTTAGATAGAACTAAACCCCACAATGTATTTCTCTTGGTGGTTCAATTTCTATTACATGCAGTTGTTGGTACCTAGTTGAGTCATTTCTATTCTACATTTGCTAAATCATGTAAAGTTATAATGTGTTAGCGTCTAAAATTATAATGAAAACAACTATTTCTGATTTATGTTTGTACTTTTATTTCTAAGTTTAAGATGAACAAACCTTTCTTTTTCTCCATCTGTTTGAACTAAGAGTTTAATTCTTAGAACCTTCGAGAAAGGACCAAAAAAAAAAAAAAACCCACAAAACACCAATAAACAAAAAAAGAAATAAACAATTCTATGGTCTTGGTGTTTGTTTTTGAGTGTGTAGAGTCAAGAATTGCTGAAGTATCTGCTGTAAAGAGCCTGTGTCCAAACTAGACCTGTATATCAGTTTCATCTATGGAAGGAATGAGTTTTCCCTTTCTAGACAGATGGCAAATGTCAAAATAGGGAAGTTTGAAGTCTAAAGAGGAAAGTTATGAATATTTTGCTGTCTAAAGAAAAACACCATATGATTCTCACTTTTGTGTTTTTTCCTAGTTGTTTATTTGAACTTCTTTGTCTATGATTTGTATTTGGTGCTAGATATCTATGATTTATGAATAAATTATGCATAGTTATACTTTTTTTGGAAGACAGAGTCCGACTTGTAACTTACTATATAGTCTAGGCCTTGAATTCATGGTGAACCTCCTGCTTCAGCCTCTCAAGTGCTGTGATTACAGGCAAGAGCCACTATGTCTGGCTTTAAAAATACTGTGATTGTATTTGTAAGGTCTGTTTGTTTTTAAATTAGTATACCATTTGGGAAACATTGCAGGATCTGTATCACTCATGAAAAGGATAAATCAAACTCTCATTTCAGCTCTTTGCTCTAAAAACTTATTTAGCACATTATTCAGAGGTAGAGGATGCATGAGCCAGACACAAAACTAAAGAGAACTAATGCTGTCTTTGATCTTAGGCAAAAGCCTGAGAAGTATTTATTTTCAAATGTTTTGTATTCAATAATATTGTAAATATTTTAATCAGTTTATTGATATTATAATACATGGATGTATCATTGTTTAGCCAGCCAGATCCTTCTTATTTAATACATATTTTACTTTAAATAGTGTACAATTCAAGAGGTTTATATAGTTTTGACAATTAAACTTCTTTTGAAGTCACACAGGCAGAAAGGATACCTTGAGAAGGGATGAAGAGATATTCAGGTGTAGAGGAAAGTGAAGGAAACAGAGCAGTGGGGTGTGTGGTATGAGGCTGCACAGTTGAAGTTGAGAAGAGACACAGAGGCACCAGGGAAGGTAGTAGGGGAAGGATGCATAAGAGCCAAGTGATGGCAGTAAGGGAAATGCCATGATGAAACTCTATTCTGACTTAAGAAGAATAAAGAGGGAATAAACCTGTGAAGATTTATAAATGTATATACAGGACATTAATAAAAAGCATTTTCCTTCTTTTTGTTTTTGAGACATAGTCTCATCATTAAACACTGGCTGGCTTGGAGGCTCTCTCTGAAGACCAGGCTGGTCTCAAACTTACAGAAATCCTCCTGCCTCTACCTTCTGGTATCAAAGGCATGTGCCACCAAATCTGTCTTATCTGCCCCACCCCCCTTTCTTGGCAGTATTTCATTATGTAACCCAGGCTGGCCCCAAACTTGTGATGATTTTCTTACATCTGCCTTTTGAGTGCTGTGATTATAGGTGAATGCTACTGTGTTTAGTTTTTATGTCAAAAAATTTTATGCATGTGCATAACTTTTTGGAGACAGATTGTTAGGCAGCCTAGGCTTACTTAGAACTCTTCATCTTCTTGCCTCTGCCTCTCAAATTCTGGGATTATGATATATGCCAGCACACTCAGCAAGTTGTTTTTCATTGATTTACGAGTTGTAGTATGCCTATAGAAGTTTTCATAGGTGTTATATGAATAGTATCCATTCTTTTATCATGCCTTGAGTTGCCAGCAATACTCATTTTCTTTAAGACATATTAATAGAGTCAGTTCATGGATCAGAGACCTTCCTTTAAAAACTAAAATCGCTGGAGACAAACAAATGTAAACAAAACACCTCAAAGTGTAGTTGTGGGTAAGGACCTCCTTAACAAGATTTCAGAACTCAGGAAACAATTGCAAGAATTCACAAATAGGACTACATAAAATTAAAAATCCTTCTGTATAAGAAAAAAAGCAAACAGCAGAATGAAGAGACACCCCACAGAATGTAACAGAATCCTTGCCAACTGTATATCAGATAGGTGATTAATATCTAGATGTGATAAAGGACTGAAAAAATTAAACACAAAATGAACAAATCATCTAGTCAGTAAATAGGAAAATGAACCAGATAGACAGTTCTTCAAAAAGGAAAATCAAGTGCCTAAAAATATGTGAAAAGGATGATCAACATCTTTAGCCACCAGGAAAAGGTAAACTAAACCTATACTGAGATTCCATCGCTGGGGTCCAGTGAGATGCTCAATGGGTAAAGGTGCCTATCAGGCAGGATTACTGCAAGTTGTTCTCTGACCCCCACATGTGCCTGTAACTGTGCTTTCCCCACATTACAAAAAAAAAAACAACAGAAACAAAATAAATAAAAAGAAATCCCATCTCTTTCTTATCGTAGTTGGAAGAGCAATTAGCCAAGAAAGAAAGTAAAAAAAAGAAAAAAGATAGAAAATGCTAGTAATGTGGGAAAAGGACATATATGAAGTAAAGACCCTTGTGAAGATATAAGAACTGTAGAAAACAGTTTAAAGATTCCTCAAATAGCCAACTATATAATAGAACTATCATATTATCATGCTACATCTCTCCTGGGTATGTACCCAAAGGATACTAAATCTGCACACCCCAGAGTGAACTACACCACAGAGGTACTTCCACATCATGTTCATTTATGTATTTAATCATGATAGCTAAGGTATAAAACCAACTTTAGCACCCATTACCAGATGAATGGATAAAGAAAATGTGATTAATATGAACAATTCACCCATAAAGAAAAATGAAATTAGGACATTTGCCGGAAAATGGAGCATGGAGAGATCATTATGTTAGATTAAATGTTAGACAGATATTGCATTGCTTTCCCTCATGTACAAGCTAGCTTGAAATTAAATATGTGTATGAATAAGGTATAATGATATATGAAAATTCTGTGACCCCTTTTATTTTATATTCTACATTAAAATACAAGAATAAATCTAGATTATACAAATATTTTATATACTAATTAGTATTATATAATAAACATATATGTGACATGGTAATAGAAGATGACCAAAGGAGGAAGAAGGTATAAAAACAGGGAGGAGGAAAAAACAAAAGGGTCCTGGGGGAATTAAATGCAAGCAAGCCATGTTTTCTCTTATGTGCAGAAACTAGATTTAACTGCACACATTAGCATCCTACCCTGTACAAATGCTGTGACAGCCAAAGGAGACTGAGGAGAAGATGGTGATTACTGAAAGGGAAGGAGGAAGGAAGGAAGAAGGTACTGGGGAGTAAATGTGAGCAAGATGCAATGATGTATGTATGAATGCTTTTGCTATAAACCTATTTTTTTATACTAAGACATCAATAAAAAGTTTAAAATATTGATCCAGTTACTTGAGGTTATTCTGTAGTTTATTGTTCATCTTTCACTTTTAGCCTGTTTGTATCTTTCAACCTAAAGTATGTTTCTTGTAGATAAAATATGATTGTGCTTTTTAAAATTCTACCTTGGGATGTTTGTTTAGTTGAACTTTATAGTCCTTTCATACTTAATGTAATTAAGGTTGGATTTTTTTCTGTTTCACAGTTTTCCCAGTCTCCGTGGTTTCTGTTCCTCCTTCCTACTTTTTTAAAAAAAATATATTGGAGTATATGCTTTTATTTTTTATTCATTTTGAAAATGTTAAAACACTTTTTAGATTCATTTACTTTATGTGTTTGAATGTTTTGCCTGTATGTATGTATATGCACCATATGTGTATAGTACCTGAGATGGCCAAGAGAGGGTGCTATATCCCCTGGAACTGGAGTTATAGATAGTTGTGAGTTGCTATGTGTTTGCTAGAACCTGAACCCCAGTACTCTGCAAGAGTTTCTAGCCCTCTTAACTACTGATACATCTTTTCAACCTCTTTAAAAATACTTTTGGATTTGCTTTCTTGGAGTTTGCTCTATGAACACTTCTGTGCATCTCAGTTTATTACCACTTCCTTTAAAGTCTTTGCCTATTCAAATTTGATATACATGCACTGCTAGCTTTGCTTTAGTAGCTCATCTTTCTTTCTTCTTGTTTACTGTTACATATTTATGATTTCCATATATTTTATTTCCATATACCATTAAATTACTACTTTAAAAACATTTTTTCAAGGAAGTTACGAAATTTAATTTTTTAAAATAAAAAGTTTTTTTTCATTTTAGCACATATTTACTTACTTTACCACTTTATATGTTTTCTATCCTTTGCCTAAATATGATTTGTCTTAATATCAATGCTGGTTTTTCATAAGACAAGTTTCCCAGGGGAACTGCAGGTAAGGTAATGGAAGTACCCTGGGTAAGGCTGGTAGCAGCACTTCTGTGGAACAGTTCCATTAATTTCCCTGAAATTCTGTTTTGTGTTAATTTGGATACTTTTGTCATACATATGTACATGTGTACACAATACACACAAACACATGCACATGATTTTCCAAGTTCTTCTCTTTACCTTCATAAAAAGTCTTCTTGGAGGAACTCTCAATTCTGAACATCTATGCTCCAAATTCAAGGGCATCCCCATTCATAAAAGAAAATTTACTAAAGCTCAAAGCACACATTACAACTCATATAATAATAGTGGGAGACTTCAACACCCCACTCTCATCAATGGACAGATCATGCTAACACAAACTAAACAGGGACACAGTGAAACTAACAGAAGTTATGAACCAAATGAATTTGACAGATATCTATAGAACATTTTATCCTAAAACAAAAGAATATGCCATCTCAGCCCCTCATGGTACCTTCTAACCAGTAGCCAACATCAAACTAAATGGAGAGAAGCTTGAAACAATCCCACTAAAATCAGGGACTACACAAGGCTGCCCTCTCTTTCCCTATCTATTCAGTATAGTACTTGAAGTTCTATCTAGAGAAATTAGACAACAAAAGGAGGTCAAAGGGATACGAATTAGAAAGGAAGAAGTCAAAATATCACTATTTGCAGATGATATGATAGTATACTTAAGGGACCCCAAAAATTCCACCAGAGAACTCCTATAGCTGAAAAACAACTTCAGCAAAGTGGCTGGATATAAAATTAACTCAAACAATATATACTATATGTATATACTTCCTATATATACTCAAAAGATAAATGGGCTGAGAAAGAAATTAGGGAAACAACACCTTTTACAATAATCACAAACAATATAAAATATCTTGATGTGACTCTAACCAAACAAGTGAAAGATCTCTATGACAAGAACTTCAAGACTCTGAAGAAAGAAATCGAAGAAGACCTCAGAAGATGCAAAGATCTGCTATGCTCATGGATTGGCAGGATTAATATAGTAAAAATGGTCATCTTGCCAAAAGCAATCTACAGATTCAATGCAATCCCCATCAAAATTCTAACTTAATTCTTCATAGAGTTAGAAATAGCCATTTGCAAATTCATCTGGAATAGCACAAAACTCAGGATAGGAAAAACTATTTTCAGCAATAAAAGAACTTCTAGGGGAATCATCATCCCTGACCTCAAGCTCTACTATAGAGCAATCCTGATAAAAACTGCATGGTATTGGTACAGTGACAGGCAGGTAGATCAATGGAATAGAATCGAATACCCAGAAATGAACCCACACACCTACATTCACTTGATCTTTGACAAAGAAGCTAAAACCATCCAGTGGAAAAAAGACAGCATTTTCAACAAATGGTGCTGGTTCAACTGGTGGTCAACATGTAGAAGAATGCAAATCGATACTCTCTTATCTCCTTGTACAAAGCTCAAGTCCAAGTGGATCAAGGACCTCCACATAAAACCAAATACACTGAATCTAATAGTACAGAAAGTGGGGAAAAGCCTCGAATACATGGGCACAGGGGAAAAGTTCCTGAACAGAACACTAGTGGCTTACACTTTAAGATCAAGTATTGATAAATGGCACTCATAAAATTGCAAAGCTTCTGTAAGACAAAGGACATTGTCAATAGAACAAAATGGTAACCAACAGATTAGGAAAAGATCTTCACCTATCCTTCATTTGATAGAGGGCTAATATCCAATATATACTAAGAACTCAAGAAGTTAGACTCTAGAAAATCAAGTAACCCATTAAAAAATGGGGTACGGAGCTAAACAGAGAATTCTCAACTGAAGAAACTCAAATGGCTGTGAAGCACCTAAAGAAATGATCAACATCCTTAGTCATTAGGGAAATGCAAATCAAAACAACCCTGAGATTCCACCTCACACCAGTCAGAATGGCTAAAATCAAAAACGCAGGAGACAGCAGTTGTTGGCGAGGATTTGGAGAAAGAGGAACACTCCTCCACTGCTGGTGGGATTGCAAGCTGGTTCAACCACTCTGGAAAGCAGTCCTTCTTAGAATGGGGTACAAAATACCCATGGGAGGAGATACAGAGACAAAGTGTGGAGCAGACATTGAAGGAAAGGCCATCCAGAGACTACCCCACCTGGGGATCCATCCCATTTATAGTTATTAAATGCTATTGTGGACGTTGGGAAGCGCTTGCTGACAGGAGCCTGATATGGCTGTCTCCTGAGAGGCTCTACCAGAGCCTGACAAATACAGAAGCAGATACTTGCAGTTTACTATTGGACTGAGCCTGGGGGGTCTCTGATGGAGAAGTTGGAGAAGGGACTGAAGGAGCTGAGGGGGTTTGCAGCCCTATGAGGGAGCAACAGTGTCAACAGGCCAGACCCTGCAGAGCTCCCAGGGACTGGACCACCAATCAAAGAGTATACATGGAGGGACCCTTGGCTCCAGCCACATATGAGGCAGAAGATGGCCTCATTGGACATCAGTGGGAGGACTGGACCTTGGGCCTGTGGGTGTTTGATGCCCCTGTGTAGGAGAATGCCAGGGTGAGAAGACAGGAGTGGTGGATGGGTGGGGCACCCTCATAGATGCCGTGGGGGGGAGGAGGGGGAGGATGGGATAGGAGGTTCTCAAAGGGGAGACCTGGAAAGGGGAAAACATTTGAAATGTAAATAAAGAAAATATCCAATAAAAAAGAAAGAAGTCTTCTTGGAGTATTTCAGTTTGTAGAATGATCTTTTGACAGTGAGATTATTTTAAAAATCATATATGATAAATGTAATTGGTATTCACAATTATTTGTTTTTGGATGGTTTTATTTTTATTTTTTTAGTATTTAAAGCATAGATTAATTTTTAATAGTTAAGAAAACTTTATTAAACTGGATTTGTCTTAATGTACGATGAAAGCTAATTGAGGTTAGATTTATTTTTCTCAAGTAATGTATTTGTCTATCTAAGAAAGACTGAGGTGGCTGATTTCTTTTGTAGGCATTATCCTGCACTGAAGACACTGGAGCATCTGGAACACACCTATCTGCCTCAAGTGAGCCACTATCGATTCTGTAAGGTGATGGTGGACAACATTCCCAAGCTTCGGGAAGAAATAAAGGATGTTTCCATGTCTGATCTCAAAGACTTTCTGGAGAGCATCCGCAAGCATTCAGACAAAATTGGAGAGACTGCCATGAAGCAAGTAGGTCCTTCATTTGTGATAGACTGGCCTGTTGGCTGTGCTAATATTTGGTTATACACAGGTTTCTCCTTGGTAAATTTCTTAATTACTTCTTATCTCATTTTAGGAAGGTCCTTCATAAATGAAAATGTTATTAACTTAATAGAGCGATGAGTTGTGTTTTTCATTCTCTGACTGTTGAGTGAACAGTGACTGGTGGTTGTGGTTTGTGTCAGAGACTGGAGAGAATTCAACTTGATTTTTAATAGTATTTAAAGTCTAAAGTCTTTTAATGCTTTCCTTCTAGTAAACAACATGAATTGTATTGCATATATCTTTGGTTGATTACTGTTAGGAAGGTGGCTTGTCATGCATAAACATTTCTGATATTGATGGATGTTAGTGACAGAAAGGTCTGTTGTGGACTGTTGGTTATGATATACTTACAGCCCCTAAATTCATCAAATGTGTTATGAATATTTATTTTCTTTTTTTTTTGCCCTCTTTAAAATTCATGGCATCTTTATTCATTGTTACATGTACATATGTGTATATATGTATATATATATATACACATACATACATTAATATATGCATATATTAAAAATTATAGCTTGTTTAGGTGGGATAATCGTACTTGCATGTATGTTTTCAGGACTGGCCATCTGATAGTGGATAACCAGTTGGTGTGCTATTCCCTGGGAGGACTACTTTTCCCAGTCTCAGCTTTCCTTTTGTAAAGATGAGGCCCTATGGTCATGTGTGTTACTGTTCCCTTGTTCAGGTCATACTTAGGCAGTCATCTTGGTGAGACTTAATGGGGGAGTTTTTGACTAGGATATACAGGAATTTTTATCAGTGAAATTTTTAGTCGTCAAAGCTTTGACTTCTTATATTTCCTGTTCGTCTTCCCTCTTGGATAATAACCCTAACCCATCCCCCCCTCCCCCTGATCATCAATCCACCCATTCCTGCTTCCCTGTTCTGGCATTCCCCTACACTTCTGGCTCAGGACTGAGGGCCTCCCCTCCCTTTGATGTCCAACAAGGCCATCCTCTGCTGAATATGCATCTGGAGCCATGGGTAACTCCCTGTGTACCCTTTGGTTGATGGTTTTGTCCCTGGGAGCTCTGGGGGTACTGGGTGGCTCATATTGTTGTTCCTCCTGTGAATGTTTATTTTCTTTAAATATTTTCAAATCCAGGTCTGTAATGCCATGAGGATTGCCTTTTGTCATTGCCAATGAAGTATAGTAATGATTTTCAGTAACACTTCATCTTGAAATTTGTTACATTGATGTTATAAAGATGCTTTAGCATATTTGATGATGTAGCCTACGACATAGATTTTAATTATTTATGGACAGTGTTTTACGGTTTTGTAAACAAGTGTTTTCAAGAAGATTTGTATTATAGTATGGGGAACAAGGCACAGCAGATCACATCTGGAAGCCTTACTTTAGGGCTCAACTAGTATTGATAGGCATAGTTCAGATGTCTGTTTGATACTGCAGAAGAGATCTGCCAATTATTTTTTTATAAGACAGTTTTAAAAAATCTCCTTTTAAATTTTATTGGTGTTATACTTTAAAACATGACAAATGTAGGCTACACTCTCTTTCAGCTCTTGTGTGCTGTGGCTCCAGGTGCTGTTAGTTCTTAGTGCTGGACCCAGAAGCTGCCTTTCTAAAGGTTGCTTTCTTCAGGCCTCTGCTAGTCAAATTTACTTGCCTTAGCTTTCTGTTATGAATATTGTCACTTCATTTAATTTGGGATTAGCTGGTTTTATTCCTTAAGTATCTGAAGAAATGAATGCCCAGGGAAGGGAAGAGAATTGCTCAAATGCAAGCAACTTGTGAAGGTCAGACCCTGTAATAGAATTCAGATAAAGTTGGAATGGATATGTTAACCATGGCACTCAGTCTTTGTAAACTGTTAGCTAGTTTATTTTTATTCCTCAAAGAAATAGTGAAGAAATCTTTTTATGAATTTAGTACTTTAACTATTAAAAGTTTTCATATTAGAAATGGCCTAAGTGCATGAACTGCTATCCTGTTGTTTGCTTTGTGTTTTTTTTTAAATTTTATTTTCTAAGTTTTTTTTATTTACATTCAAAATCATTTCTCCTTTCCCGTTTCCTCCCTCCCCGAAAGTCCCATAAGCCCCCTTCCTTCCCTCTTTTCCCCATTCAACCCCCTCTCGCTTCTCTGTCCTGGCATTCCCCTACATCCAGTCTTTCCAGGACCAGGGGTCTCTCCTTCCATCTTCTTAGAAATCTATTGATATGCGAATTGTGTCTAGGGTATTCCGAGATTCTGGCTTAATATCCCCTCATCAATGACTGCATACCATGTGTGTTCTTTTGTGATTGGGTTACCTCACTAAGGATGATATTTTCAAGTTCTGACCATTTGCCTAGGAATTTCGTGAGTTCATTGTTTTTAATTGCAGAGTAGTATTCCATTGTGTAGATATACCACATCTTCTGAATCCATTCCTCCATTGAGAGACATCTGGGTTCTTTCCAGCTTCTGGCTATTATAAATAAGGCTGCTATGAACATAGTGGCTAAGATCAAAAACATAAGAGACAGCAGTTGTTGGCGAGGATGTGGAGAAAGAGGAACACTCCTCCACTGCTGGTGGAATTGCAAGCTGGTACAACCACTCTGGAGAGCAGTCTGGCGGTTCCTCAGAAAACTGGTCATGACACTCCCGGAGGATCCGGCTATACCACTCCTGGGCATATACCCAGAGGCTTTACCTGCATGCAATAAGGACACATGCTTTGTGTTTTGAGACAAAGTCCTCACTATTATAGTCCTGGTTGTCCTGGCACATGGTATATAGACCAGTCTGGCCTCAAACTCAGAGATGCAAGCCTTCCAAGTGCTTGGATGAAAGGTGTGTGCCACCATGATCAGCTCTGTATTTTTTTTTGTTGTTAAAATACAAATAATTGGTTCCTTAAAGCTATCTACTTATATGAGTTATTATCCTTTGTTCTCATTTCTGCCCCTCCGGACTGTCATTCTCTGTACTCTGACCTTTGTCTAGCTTATTCCCCTTCCCTCATCTGTTAGTCCTCCTTTGAATTTTATCCTGCCCATTTCTCTTGATGCTCTTCTTACCTACTTCCTGGACTAAAGTAATGTGTGTGTATTTTATAGTCACATGTTGTAACTTGAGGTGATTTTTAAAAAAATGCCTAAAGTACTTCTCTGCTAAATTTCTACTAGTTTTATTTTGAAACTGATTTCTGGAATTCTTTTTATGGAATCAACTTGTGTGCATGTGCGTGTGTGTATGTGCATTTCTGTATTTCTTACTTTGATTAGCTTGCCTTAGGCATTGTAGAACTGAATGAAATTTGTGAGTAAACGTTTTTTTGCTAGGTTGATTTCAATTGTGAGGCCCTTTCACTGAGAGGATTTGCTTACTTTTAAAATTCTGTCTTGTTTTTGTCAAATTATATGGTTGTATAACTGATGTTAAGAAAAGAAGCTATCTTCTGCTTCTATTTAGTGTTTTTATGGGATTTCTGAGTATGTGAATAAGTAGTTCTCTGATTCTGATGACTCTTCTTGGACTCTTTTCTTTCTATTTTTTTTTGTTCAATTCCAATGTGTTATTTTTTTGTTTTATTTTATTGTATTATTAAGAAAAGAAAAAATATGCACACATGAAAGGAATCTAAATAGAGTTACACATACAAATAACAGGGGGACAATGCCTCAACTGAACATCTTATGCCATCAACTGAAATCTCCAGTTGCAGGATTGGGTTACATCTATATGAGTCATTGACTAAAGGGGCTCCATGGAAACCCCCAACTATCTTAGGCTATTGCCCAGACTACTGGTTGTTTTCCACAAACTAGTGGTAGGTCCTATTTCTGAAGACAACACTTATGTATCTCATTGAGCATGGGGAAGTCAAGTTTGTGCTTAGAGGCTTTGCCTATACTAACTAATGTTCATGTACTAAAAGGTATGTTACATGCTACTAGAGGAAAAAGATAGTCAACCAACTCTGCTATAAACCTTGCTATCTACAACAATGACCTTCCTGCAATATATTCTGGTGTAATAGTGGTTCAAATGTGGGAGTAAACAACCACCCTCTGATTGGATGTAAGGTCTACTCCCTCAAATGAAACAAAGACTTCGTACTGCTTAGGTGCAAAGAATCTGAGACTAGATAGGATTTAGGACTTATTTTGTTCAACTATATTAGTGAGGCTTCATGAATTAGAAAGGCACTAACACAGAGACCTACAAACTGGAAAATGTACAGAGTGAGAGACTTTGAAACCCATAGTCCTAAATGGGATATTTTCCTTAAACCCTTCTTCTTGAGGATCTATGCAGAAGAGGAGGCAGAAAGATTGTAAGAGCAAGATGTTTTAGATAGCTCACAGGAAACAGTGTCTCCCAAACCTGTGCATACTGCTATAGTTCTTGTGAATTCCTATGTGTATCAGTTCTGTTGTGCACTTACTTGCAAAGGAAACATTACTTTCCTCCAATGGAGTATCATTAGGTATATTCACCATACTTTAGGGTAGGCCCCATTTTTAGTTGGGCAACACAAAATGACCTCAGTGATATTTTTGGAGACTTTTTATCTCACATTTCTTTGGGCATATATTTGCCTCATTTGGTCCTTTGCTTTTTTTCCCCCCAATTTCGTTTTCAATTTTTGTGTTTTTGTGGCAATTTGGTGTGTGTGTGTGTGTGTGTGTGTGTGTTTGTTTTTTTAAAGGAAGAAAGAGAAAGCGCCTGGAGTTGGGTGGTGAAGAGTTGGGGAGAATCTCTGAGGAGTTGGAGGAGGAGACATCAGATTATATTATATGGATTTTTTTCAATAAAAATGAATAAAAAAAATGAAAGGGACCTTAAAAAAGAAGGTACCCAGGGACTTTTTTTTTTATAGAATTAAATACAATTTTTTAAAGATTTATTTATTTTATGCATATGTGTACACTGTAGCTGTCTTCAGACACACCAGAAGAAGGCATTGGATCCCATTACAGATGGTTGTGAGCCACCATGTGGTTGCTGGGAGTTGCATCCAGGACCTCTGGAAGAGAGCAGTCAGTGCTCTTAACCTCTGAGCCATCTCTCCAGTTCCTGGATTTTTTAAAAATAACGTTTGAAGGGATATATTAATTATACATAACAATGAGTTTCATTATGACATTACTCTAATAC
This sequence comes from Tokudaia tokunoshimensis, assembly GCA_036184795.1. Lineage (NCBI taxonomy): Eukaryota > Metazoa > Chordata > Mammalia > Rodentia > Muridae > Tokudaia > Tokudaia tokunoshimensis. The sequence goes on along the minus strand of BTHU01000002.1, from coordinate 106,204,690 downwards.
CAAAAGCACACAAAGATCCGACAAAGAAAGAGAATCTCAGGCCAATCTCTCTTATGAATATCGATGCAAAAATACTCAATAAAATTCTTGCCAACCGAATCCAAGAACACATCAAAACGATCATCCACCACGATCAAGTAGGCTTCATCCCAGGGATGCAGGGATGGTTCAATATAAGGAAATCCATCAATGTAATCCACTACATAAACAATCTCAAAGAAAAAAACCACATGGTCATCTCATTAGATGCTGAGAAAGCATTTGACAAAATTCAGCATCCTTTCATGCTAAAGGTCTTGGAAAGATCAGGAATTCAAGGCCCATATCTAAACATAGTAAAAGCAATTTACAGCAAACCGGTAGCCAGCATCAATCTAAATGGAGAGAAACTTGAAGCAATCCCACTAAAATCAGGGACTAGACAAGGCTGCCCTCTCTCTCCATATCTTTTCAATATAGTACTTGAAGTTCTAGCTAGAGCAATTAGACAACAAAAAGAGGTCAAAGGGATACAAATTGGAAAGGAAGAAGTCAAACTATCACTATTTGCAGACGATATGATAGTATACTTAAGCGACCCAAAGAACTCCACCAGAGAACTCCTACAGCTGATAAACGACTTCAGCAAAGTGGCCGGATATAAAATCAACTCAAGCAAGTCAGAAGCCTTCCTATACTCAAAGGATAAGCAGGCTGAGAAAGAAGTAAGAGAAATAATACCCTTCACAATAGCCACAAACCATATTAAGTATCTTGGCGTGACTCTAACCAAACAAGTGAAAGATCTGTATGACAAGAACTTCAAGTCTCTGAAGAGAGAAATTGAAGAAGACCTCAGAAGATGGAAAAATCTGCCATGCTCATGGATTGGCAGGATTAATATAGTAAAAATGAGCATCTTACCAAAAGTAATACACAGATTCAATGCAATCCCCATCAAAATCCCAACTCAATTCTTCATAGAGTTAGAGCAATTCAAAAATTCATCTGGAATAACAGAAAACCCAGGATAGCTAAAACTATTCTCAAGAGTAAAAGAACCTCTGGGGGAATCAGTATCCCGGACCTCAAGCTGTACTACAGAGCAATAGTGTTAAAAACCGCATGGTATTGGTACAGTGACAGACATGTAGATCAATGGAACAGAATTGAAGACCCAGAAATGAATCCACACTCCTATGGTCACTTGATCTTTGACAAAGGAGCTAAAACCATCCAGTGGAAAAAAGATAGCCTTTTCAACAAATGGTGCTGGCTCAGCTGGAGGTCAACATGCAGAAGAATGCAAATTGACCCATTCTTATCTCCTTGCACTAAGCTCAATTCTAAGTGGATCAAAGATCTCCACATAAAACCAGACACACTGAAACTAATAAAAGGGAAACTAGGGAAGAACCTTGAACATATGGGCACAGGGGAGAATTTCCTGAAGAGAACTCCAATAGCTTATGCTCTAAGATCAAGAATAGACAAATGGGACCTCATTAAATTACAAAGTTTTTGCAAGGCAAAAGACACTGTCAAAAAGACAAAGCGGCAACCAACTAACTGGGAAATGATCTTTACCAACCTTACATCCGACAGAGGGCTAATATCCAATATATACAAAGAACTCATGAAGTTAAACTCCAGAGAGGCAAGTAACCCTATTAAAAAATGGGGTACAGAGCTAAACAAAGTGTTCTCACCTGAAGAATATCTAATGGCTGAGAAGCACCTAAAGAGATGTTCATCATCCTTAGTCATTAGGTAAATGCAAATCAAAACAACCCTGAGATTCCATCTCACACCAGTCAGGATGGCTAAGATCAAAAACACAGGAGACAGCAGTTGTTGGCGAGGATGTGGAGAAAGAGGAACACTCCTCCACTGTTGGTGGAATTGCAGGCTGGTACAACCACTCTGGAAAGCAGTCTGGCGGTTCCTCCGAAAACTGGGCATGACACTCCTGGAGGATCCGGCTATACCACTCCTGGGCATATACCCAGAGGCTTTACCTGCATGCAATAAGGACACATGCTCCACTATGTTCATAGCAGCCTTATTTATAATAGCCAGAAGCTGGAAAGAACCCAGATGTCCCTCAACGGAGGAATGGATTCAGAAGATGTGGTATATCTACACAATGGAATACTACTCTGCAATTAAAAACAATGAATTCACGAAGTTCCTAGGCAAATGGTCAGATCTTGAAAATATCATCCTTAGTGAGGTAACCCAATCACAAAAGAACATACATGGTATGCAGTCACTGATAAGGGGATATTGACCCAGAATCTCGGAATACCCTAGACACAATCCGCATATCAATAGATTTCTAAGAAGATGGAAGGAGAGACCCCTGGTCCTGGAAAGACTGGATATAGGGGAATGCCAGGACAGAGTAACGAGAGGGGGTTGAATGGAGAAAAGAGGGAGGGAAGGGGGCTTATGGGACTTTCGGGGAGGGAGGAAACGGGAAAGGGGAAATGATTTGGAATGTAAATTAAAAAAAAATAAATATTTTAAAAAAAATGCAGATCTCTCAGATGCTCCATGAAGAACGTGATGACCTGATTGACTGTTGCCCTCTTTCTTCTTAGTAAATCCTTAAGTAATCTGTTCTTTTAACATTGCAGAAGGAAGCAATCTCTAGCAGTGCCCATGGCATTTCTGGGATATAAGCCTTTCAGGAAGCTATAAGGTCATGAATTCTCCCTTTAGAAAACCCATCATGGACATATACATTTTCATGTGACATTTGGAAGTTTCTATACTCTCTGAAATATATTCAGTTATATCGTGGGAGCCATCTAAATGATCAAGATCTACTATCTGGATCAGAATCAGTGACATATTCTGAAATGTTCCTTTATTTAGTTTCTTCATGATTTGTGAAAAGAGCATTGTAGAAAAGGTTGAATAAAGTTATAGCTGTCTCTCAGTTTAATTTCATTCACAGTATCATTGTGTCACAAACACACTGACAAATAGTTTCAAGATGTTTGTAAACTTCTGAGTTGCTTAGTGCAGATATCAGGTAGATAGGTGTCTGAGAATAATTTGAGCACACTGTATTTTCTTTTCTTTTTCTTTTTAGGTTGGCAATGGCAAACTTGGATAAAATTATATTCATAAACTCTGACTTAGCTATGATCTCCCCCCCCATTAATTTTTTTTTTCACTGTGTAGCTAGCTTAGACTGGCTTTGAACTTGTGATTCTCCTGACTCAGCCAACTGTGTTCTAAGGTTACAAATGCATGTCAGCAAACCTGGCTTTCATGTCTCTTTGTTCTTTTCTCTCCTTATTCCTGTTACATAGTAGTACAGAGGAAATGGATGGCAAAGGAACAGCAAAAGATGATTTAATTTTGAGTTGAAACTGCTAAAGGTCGTAGAAGAGAACTCTGGTGGTTTAAATGAGAACGGTCCCATAGGTTCATATGTGTGAATGCTTGTTGCAGTTGGTGGAACTGTTTGGGAAAGATTAGGAGGTATGGGCTCATTGGAGGAGGTGTGTCACTGGGAGTGGGCTTTGAGTTTTCAAAATATTTGTTCCATTTCCAACATGCTGTCTACTTCCTACTTATGGATCAAGATATGAATTTACAGCCATTGCTCAAGATGCCTCTTAACCATGCCTTTACTCTGCCCTCATAGCCTTTTTATAACATGTCTTGGTCATGGTATTGTGATCACAGCACTTAAAACTTCAGTCAACTTAAATTCTAATATTATTCAGTGTGACCTTAAAAGGACATTTTACTTTGAATAATTTACATTTTTGGTGAAGAAATTGTCCCCTTTTTTTTTCCTCTTAACCATTGTTATAGCGAAACTGAAGACTTCTAAGTAGGGCTGTTGGCTCTGCATATATTTTTCCTCACTGTGTGTGCCCTCATTCTTCATGGCTGTTAGTCCAGTCTTCAGTGAGGTGTCTGGGCTATGTCTTCATCCTGTCAGTTCATCCCTCTTCACTCTTCCCTTATTTTTCAACATGATGTCCACTTCATAATAAGTAGAAATAATTCAGTAAATGTCTTACTGTCTGAAGTTATGTATTAGAAGTCTTTCCCTAGTGTGTGTGTCCTGAAAAGCCTGTGTCACACATGAGACATGGAAAATACGAGTATCAGTATATTTCATCAATGTTAGTAAAGTTTAGGCTTTTTCCCCTACTTAACATGAAAAAGAAAAGTTGTATATACAAGTGGATTGTCGTTTTCTAGAGATCAGGCACACCTAATCACTTTTAGAGAACTTGAGTCTAAATGATGAGCATAGTGAACTGCCATGGCGTATTGTCCTGCTATGTATGACTAGTGTCTGCTCTGACATGAGTCAGCAGGATACACTTCCAGCTGCTCTGACCAAGTCTTAGAGTGTTCTTTAATGTAGGAGTCTAGGCCAGCCTTCGCAGACAGATCAAGCAGCACATGAGGCAAAACCCATGGGTTGATTGGTCATGAGAGTGATTTTAGTTGTGGAAGAGGTAGGATGGCAATGTGTTTCAGACTGCAAAGTATACATTTAGGAGAAGTGCATATTTTGTCTTCTGTCTGTGCACATGTGTGAGCCCATACATGAGGTTTATATAAGGGACTGGGGAGATTCTGTGCTTCTTTTTCTTTTCAAAATTATCAGTGACAAATTTCATTTGTCTTCTGAACTTAAGGAAACATGAAAGGATGCTGAATTTACTCAAATGCTTTTTCAGTGTCTAATGAAATGACCATGTGGTTTTTTCCTTTGAGATTGTTTATGTAGTGGATTACATTGATGGACTTCCTTATATTGAACCATCCCTGCATCCCTGGGATGAAACCTACTTGATCGTTTTGATGTGTTCTTGGATTCGGTTGGCAAGAATTTTATTGAGTATTTTTGCATTGATATTCATAAGAGAAATTGGTCTGAGATTCTCTTTCTTTGTTGGGTCATTGAGGCCCATATCTAAACATAGTAAAAGCAATTTACAGCAAACCGGTAGCCAACATCAATCTAAATGGAGAGAAACTTGAAGCAAACCCACTAAAATCAGGGACTAGACAAGGCTGCCCTCTCTCTCCATATCTTTTCAGTATAGTACTTGAAGTTCTAGCTAGAGCAATTAGACAACAAAAGGAGGTCAAAGGGATACAAATTGGAAAGGAAGAAGTCAAACTATCATTATTTGCAGACGATATGATAGTATAGTTAAGTGACCCAAAGAACTCCACCAGAGAACTCCTACAGCTGATAAACAACTTCAGCAAAGTGGTCGGATATAAAATCAACTCAAGCAAGTCAGTAGCCTTCCTGTACTCAAAGGATAAGCAGGCTGACAAAGAAATAAGAGAAATGATACCCTTCACGATAGCCACAAACAATATAAAGTATCTTGGTGTGACTCTAACCAAACAAGTGAAAGATCTGTATGACAAGAACTTCAAGTCTCTGAAGAGAGAAATTGAAGAAGACCTCAGAAGATGGAAAAATCTGCCATGCTCATGGATTGGCAGGATTAATAAAGTAAAAATGACCATCTTGCCAAAAGCAATATATAGATTCAATGCAATCCCCGTCAAAATCCCAACTCAATTCTTCATAGAGTTAGAAAGAGCAATTTAAAAATTCATCTGGAATAACAGAAAACCCAGGATAGCTAAAACTATTCTCAAGACTAAAAGAACTTCTAGGGGAATCAGTATCCCAGACCTCAAGCTGTACTACATAGCAATAGTGTTAAAAACTGCGTGGTATTGGTACAGTGACAGGCATGTAGATCAATGGAACAGAATTGAAGACCCAGAAATGAATCCACACTCCTATGGTCACTTGATATTTGACAAAGGAGCTAAAACCATCCAGTGGAAAAAAGATAGCCTTTTCAACAAATGGTGCTGGTTCAACTGGAGGTCAGCATGCAGAAGAATGCAAATCAATCCATTCTTATCTCCTTGTAAGCTTAATTCCAAATGGATCAAGGACCTCCACATAAAACCAGACACACTGAAACTAATAGAAAAGAAACTAGGGAAGAGCCTTGAACATATGGGCACAGGGGAAAATTTCCTGAACAGAACATGAATAACTTATGCTCTAAGATCAAGAATTGACAAATGGGACCTCATAAAATTGCAAAGTTTCTGTAAGGCAAAGGACACTGTCAAAAGGACAAAGCAGTAGCCAACAAATACTTCCAACAGAGGGCGAATATCCAATATATACAGAGAGCTCAAGAAGTTAGACTCCAGAGAGCCAAATAGCCCTATTAAAAATGGGGTGCAGAGCTAAACAAAGAGTTCTCACCTGAAGAATATTGATTGGCTGAGAAGCACCTAAAGAAATGTTCAACATCCTTAGTCATAGGGAAATGCAAATCAAAACAACCTTGAGATTCCACCTCACGTCAGTCAGAATGGCTAAGATCAAAAACACAGGAGACAGCAGTTGTTGGTGAGGATGTGGAGAAAGAGGAACACTCCTCCACTGCTGGTGGGATTGCAAGCTGGTACAACCACTCTGGAAAGCAGTCTGGCAGTCCTGGGCATATACCCAGAGGCTCCCCTGCATGCAATAAAGACACATGCTCCACTATGTTCATAGCAGCCTTATTTATAATAGCCAGAAGCTGGAAATAATCCAGATGTCTCTCCACGGAGGAATGGATCCAGAAGATGTGGTATATTTACACAATGGAATACTACTCTGCAATTAAAAACAATGAATTAACGAAATTCTTAGGCAAATGGTCAGAACTGGAAAATATCATCTTTAGTGAGGTTACCCAATCACAACAGAACACATATGGTATGCAGTCACTGATAAGGGGATATTAACCCAGAAACTCAGAATACCCAAGACACAATTCACATATAAATAGATTTCCATGAAGATGGAAGGAGAGACCCCTGGTCCTGGAAAGACTGGATGTAGGGGAATATCAGGACAGAGAATCGAGAGGGGGTCGAATGGGGAACGGGGAGGGAAGAGGGCTTATGGGACTTTCGGGGAGGCAGGAACCAGGAAAGAGGAAATCATTGGGAATGTAAATAAAAAAAAATGACAAGATTTTCTTTAAAAAAAAAAAAGGAATAACCTTAAGAGTATTTCTTAAATGTATGGAGTTTGCTCTGCTAGTCTTGGTAAAATTCTCCTCACCATTGCTATGTGGTGATGTGTGTGTTCTTTGATCTGAGTATCTTTTTCCACTGGGCTGACTTACTGCATCAGGGGGGCTTTACTTTTCCTGTATTCTCTCCTGGAAAGCCTTCTAAATTCAGTGCACTCTTGCTGCTCTTATGCCTGTGCTTTCTTGGGGATCTGTAACTAAAGAGAATGTTTCCCCCATGCAGCCAGCAGGATTCACAGATGGTCAATCTGAACCCCAGATCATCCAGTCTTCTTTCCTGTTTGACCCCATAACCTCTCCCCTGTTTGGCAGTGTGCTGGTGTTGACAGTTCTTTTGGTTCAGCCAAAGGTGAAAGATAATTGCTTGTGGAGTAGCAGCTGGTATGGTATGTGTTTCTTCATCAAGCATCTAGCCCCACCCCCAGGCAAAACTTTGGATCTGGTGCGGCTTTCAAAGCATGTGTTAAACTTTATGTGATACTGATTAAAGTGGAGGGCCCCAGGGTGAATTGGCAGCCCCACAGCTGCATCCACCAGATGACATACAGAGAAATGGCTCAGGACTAATGGAGGGCTGCAGTCAGCTGGTCTTAGTACCATGTAAAGCTGTGGAAGGAAAGGTGATTCTCAAGTGCCTTGGTGTAGCTCGAGGCACATCTGATTCTTCAGTAGCTCCTGTGTTGTGGTGGTGGTTTTCTTTTCATTTTCCTTGTCGTTAGAAAGCAAAAAGAAGAAAAACTACTTGTAAGTAATAATTTGCAATTATTATTTCCTTTAGTTCTCTATTAGTGAGAGTCTACACCAATAGACACTGAGACTCTGAGGTTCAATTTGCAGGTTGTGGAGCTGAGATCTGTGAAGTTTATTGTAGAAGAATACAAGCTTTCTGTGACAGGTTCAGGTTTTGGCTCAGGATTTTCTTTAAGAAAGAGTTATGTATTTGTGACATAGGTACAGCTCAACATTTCCTGAAAGTCAACCTAGAAACAATAGTGGTTTAGATTACCTTTATTCAGAAATCTCTGATTTCATGACAAGTTAAGATAAGCAGTTTTTTAGAGGGAGTTATGTTTTTTTGTTTGTTTTTTGTTTTTGTTTTTTTTATAGTAAAACAGAAAGATCAGTAAACTTAGAGGAGTAAGGATGAATATCCTTATCAAAAACTACAAACTAGGGGCTGGAGAGATGGTTTAGTGATTAAGAATGCACACTGTTCTTGGCAGAGGAGTCTGAGTTCATTTCTCAGCACCCACACTGGGCAATTCACAGCCACCTATAACCTCATCTCTAGGGGACCTGACACCTCTGTCTCTGAGAGCATTGTACTCATGTGCAATATGTGCGTGCGCACACACACACACACACACACACACACACACACACACACACAGTCATACAACTTGAGGATGATGTTATTGGCTGGACTGCATTTGAAGTAGGAGGTGAGGCTTCAGCAGGCCCACAGGCAGAGAAAAGCCTCATTGTATATACAGTGGATCCTCATTGTCAAAACCAAAAGCTGTGATTATTCACAACTTACTTTTAGAAAAGTCTCTTTTCTAAGTCTTTAGCATAAGTCTGAAGCATAAGTCTTCAACCTTCCAGGGAGGTTGCTGGTGCCTTTTTGTTTCCTGTGTTTTCTTGTACCTCAGATTGCTTGTTTTATAGCCCTTCCGTCTTTCCCCTCTGTTCTCTGGTTTTTTGAAATTGGGTCAAAGAATATGCTGGGAATGGAAAGAGGAATAGCTAACTCTTTATATGACATTTTGGAACTTTTATTGAATTTTATACAGCTTCTATTTTACTAAAAAAGCATATTTGGTTTGGAGTTGAGTGAGTAGATAATCAGCTTTTCTTGCCCCTACTATGTAGATTTGGTTAGATAGGACCTGGACCTGTCCTAGGATACAAATAGTAACTTCATGGATCCTAAGATCTCACTTAGCTTCCTGTCCCATAGAATATTCTGTATGTAGAGAAAAATATTTCTTGAATGCAGTCAGCCACTGAATCATAGCAAATCTACTTCTTTCTAAGGATCATTTTTAAAGAGTGCCATGTGGGTAGTTTACTCAATGGAAGCTTCAAATACTGTGAAAGAGTTTTAATTAAAGAGAGAGGGAAAGATACTGTGCATTTCTTTGTGTAGTGAAGTTTATAAAAGAGAAATTAAATGGAATTTGGAACTTATCAATAACCATGTTGTATTTTCCTTATTTAACACTTTGACCTCACTACCTGTTTTATGCATGGGAAAGAATCCCAGTTTAATTTCTCTTAGTTTGAAGACAATATAAATGTCTTCAGAATGTCACATGTCTTTACATGTTAACACAAATCATCTTGATTTTGACTTTATTCTTTCAGCCAACAAACCTATTTGAGGATATGTTGAAAACAAGTCATTATGTTATATTGGATGATAGTATTTGCTAAGGAAACAAAGTAGCAGAAAAATTAATGTTTGTCTTGTAAAGTATTCACTTCTTTAATACTCTAAATACTTAAAAAGTACAGGTTCTGGTATTTTCTAGTTGCTATTTAATTGGCTGATGCTCATAATCTGTTTACAGGCTAAATTTTATAGCACTTAATGCTTCTTCCTTTTGGGGAGGCCACATCTGATTCGAAATACCCATTTATTAAGTTAATAAACATATAATTTAATATTTATTTTTGATGTTTTCCACAGTATCTTTGATTACTAAATTAAATTACTAAATTACTAAATAGTGCATCTGTATCTTTATCTTAATCTCCCTAAATAGATCTATTTCCATCTCTATATTTCTACGTTTCTAAATCTAAATCTCTATATATGTCTGTCTTTATATCTTTTTCCACATATATCTGTCTGTATATCTCTATATCAATAGCCTTATTTCCATATCTATATGTCCATCTGTATATCTACAGCTCTATATATCTATATCTCCCTATCTCTTTTGATCTCCATTTCTATCTATCTATATCTATTCTTATGAAATATTTCAAGGTTTGAGGGATGGCACAGTTGGTAAAGCACTTAAAGGCCCTGAGCTTAGATCTCCAGAACCCACTTAAGTTGGGGGCCTTGTTTTATGGCACTGTGATCCCAGTGATGGTGAGATGGGAAACAGAGACAGCCAGATCCCTGGAAGCCCAGGGGCCAGCTAGCCCGGTTTAAGTGCCAATTTCCAGGTCAATAAAAGGCCTGATTTCAAACAAAATGTGGAGGACTCCTGAGAACATATACCTGAAGTTGTCCTTTGACTATTGTTTGTGTCATGTGTATTTGTACACACATTAAATGTGTATGCACATGCGTGCATGCATGTGAATACACACCTGGAATATTTACAACTTCAGTATTGAAGGTTGTGTGCACTTTACTTTTATTTATGAAGTAAAGAGGCCGGGTTGGATGCTTTCCTTATTCTTGGTGCAGTTAGTGTCTTTGAGCTAGCTCTTCTTTATACAGGTAGCTGAGGAATATAGTGTCCCATTATTTTGTTGCAGGACTGGAACAGTTTGAAATCGTTTAGTCTTCTTCCTTCCTTCCTTTCCATTTGAAATGCTACCCTCTTCCAAAGGTCCTGAGTTCAAATCCCAGCAACCACATGGTGGCTCACAACCATCTGTAATGAGATCTGACGCCCTCTTCTGGTGTGTCTAAAGACAGCTACAGTGTACTTACGTATAATAAATAAATCTTTAAAAAAAAAAAAAAGAAATGCTACCCTCCTCCTGGTCCCCCCGCCCCCCCATCAAATTCCTCCCCCCATTTCTCCTCCCCTTTTCCTCTGAGAGGGTGTCTCCTGCCAGAATTCCCCAACCCTGGCAAGTCAAGTCTCTGCAGGATTAGGCACATCTCCCACTGAGGCCAGACAAGGCAGCCCTGTTAGGGGAATGGATTCCACAATCAGGCTACTATTTTAGGGATAACCACCTCTCTAGTTGTTGGGAGACCCACATGGAAGGTGACCTTAGTCAAGATGGAATGTTTACAGGCCTATAGCCAGGCAGGACCCCCAATGGAGGGAAAAGACCACCAACCCACCCACAAAACTTCTGCCCCCAAATTTGTCCTGTCTAAAATAAATGCAGGGACAATGATGGAGCAGAGACTGAAGGAATAACCAAACAATAATGGGCCCAACCTGAGACCCTGACACTATTAATGACTCCTGGGAGCCTTCTCCATCCTAGGTCTCTGATACTTCCTAGATATTTTCCCCCAGGTCCCCAACTTCTGGCACCTGCAGATTTTCATTCATTCTCCTGACTCATTTAGTCTTAGTAATTCTTAAAATTGACTTATTTTATGGCAGTGTTTTTGAAGTAGATTTGGTTAAGCATCTGTAAATATTTAAAAGAAATTTCTTTGTATTTCTTTGTTTATAACTTTTCTGAAGTCTTACATCAATAGGCAATCAAAGGAGTAGGAGAATACACAGTTTCCTCAATTTATTAAGGACCCATCCCTAAGCAAGGATGTTATCTTTGTGTTTCATGCTGGGGTGTGAAATTTGCAGGGAAGTTGGCAAGGACAAAAAGTGCATAGGAAATGCTACTGAGAAGCTAGTCAGCATAGATGTGTTGGAACCCACAAGGATGGACTCAAACCATTTCCATTCTTGCTGCCTCTGACCTTGAGGATATAGGAATCCTGCCAGGAGAAGCTGGAACCCTTATTATGTATGACCCAGGATTTAGGGGACAATAAAGCAATTGTATGTCTGACTGTTGCCTCATACTACAGACTTAGGCAGCAGATGTGTCCTCTGTGAACTACAGAATGGTTGTTACTATATTGTGTTCTCTAAATCTAGTACAGGGAAGTCTCTTTTATGCTCCACCTTAATTAGGAATGAATCAGGAAAGGAATTCTGTGAAATAGAGTTCATATAGCCAAGTTGCCACATTGCAATTACATGCCTGCGAACTCAAGGTGTTGAAACTTCAGCCTGTGGGTGAAATGTCTGTTTAGAGAGTTAAAACTTTCCTTTCCTTTCCTTTTCCTTCCTTTCTCTCTCTCTCTCTCTCTCTCTCTCTCTCTCTCTCTCTCTCTCTCTCTCTCTCTCTCTCTCTCTTTCTTGTGAAGTAGATCAACGGTTTTGCTGCCCCGCCTTTTAAAGTAGAAGGTAACTATACTGAGAAAAAACAACTTATTTGGGCAGGCCACCTTTAGAATTTTGTTGCTTAAATAGTTTGTACTTATGCTTTAATAACTCTCCTCTGTCTTCTTGCTATGAAGAGTTCCACCTTTATACATGACTGAGACACAGCTGGAAGGAGATGCTAAACAGTATTTCACTAAATGTTTCAGGTATGCATTGGGCAGATTGTTCTTAAGTGTCCAAGAATTTTTTCTTCTAATATGATTTTATTATTTATGTGTTTCTGTGTTTGTCTGCTCATGGGAGGCCTGAGACAGTGAAGGCAGAGTTATAGGTGGTTGGGAACTGTCAGGTATGGGTACAGAGAACTTAACTCGGATCTTTTGCAAGAGGAGTACTGTTCTTAACTGCTGAGCCATTTCCCCAGTGTTTCTAAATGGGTTAACAATTCAGGTTGCTGTAAAAAAAAAATACTCTGGGAGTGTGATGCCCAGTTTTCTGAGGAACCGCCAGACTGCTTTCCAGAGTGGTTGTACCAGCTTGCAATCCCACCAGCAGTGGAGGAGTGTTCCTCTTTCTCCACATCCTTGCCAACAACTGCTGTCTCCTGTGTTTTTGATCTTAGCCATTCTGACTGGTGTGAGATGGAATCTCAGGGTTGTTTTGATTTGCATTTCCCTAATGACTAAGGATGTTGAACATTTTTTTTTTTAACTTTAGGTATTATTTATTTATTTTTATTATTTTCTATATTTTTTTATTTACATTCCAAATCATTTCCCCTTTCTCGTTTCCTCCCTCCCCGAAAGTCCCATAAGCCCCCTTCCCTCCCTCTTTTCCCCATTCAACCCCCTCTCGCTTCTCTGTCCTGGCGTTCCCCTACATCCAGTCTTTCCAGGACCAGGGGTCTCTCCTTCCATCTTCTTGGAAATCTATTGATATGTGAATTGTGTCTTCGGTATTCCGAGTTTCTGGGTTAATATCCCCTTATCAGTGACTGCATACCATATGTGTTCTTTTGTGATTGGGTTACCTCACTAAGGATGATATTTTCCAGTTCTGATCATTTGCCTAAGAATTTCGTTAATTCATTGTTTTTAATTGCAGAGTAGTATTCCATTGTGTAAATATACCACATCTTCTGAATCCATTCCTCCGTTAAGGGACATCTGGGTTCTTTCTAGCTTCTGGCTATTATAAATAAGGCTGCTATGAACATAGTGGACCATGTGCCCTTATTGCATGCAGGTAAAGCCTCTGGGTATATGCCCAGGAGTGGTATAGCCGGATCCTCCGGGAGTGTCATGCCCAGTTTTCTGAGGAACCTCCAGACTGCTTTCCAGAGTGGTTGTACCAGCTTGCAATTCCACCAGCAGTGGAGGAGTGTTCCTCTTTCTCCACATCCTCTCCAACAACTGCTGTCTCCTGTGTTTTTGATCTTAGCCATCCTGACTGGTGTGAGATGGAATCTCAGGGTTGTTTTGATTTGCATTTCCCTAATGACTAAGGATGATGAACATCTCTTTAGGTGCTTCTCAGCCATTAGATATTCTTCAGGTGAGAACTCTTTGTTTAGCTCTGTACCCCATTTTTAATAGGGTTATTTGGCTCTCTGGAGTCTAACTTCTTGAGTTCTCTGTATATATTGGATATTAGCCCTCTGTCAGATGTAGGGTTGGTAAAGATCTTTTCCCAGTTTGTTGGTTGCCACTTTGTCCTTTTGACAGTGTCCTTTGCCTTACAGAAACTTTGTAATTTTATGAGGTTCCATTTGTTAATTCTTGATCTTAAAGCATAATCTATTGGTGTTGTGTTCAGGAAATTTTCCCCTGTGCCCATGGGTTCAAGGCTCTTCCCTAGTTTCTTTTCTGTTAGTTTCAGTGTGTCTGGTTTTATGTGGAGGTCCTTGATCCAATGAATTCACGAAATTCTTAGGCTAATGGTCAGAACTGGAAAATATCATCCTTAGTGAGGTAACCCAATCACAAAAGAACACACATGGTATGCAGTCACTGATAAGGGGATATTAACCCAGAAACTTGGAATATCCAAGACACAATTCACATATCAATTGATTTCCAAGAAGATGGAAGGAGAGACCCCTGGTCCTGGAAAGACTGGATGTAGGGGAATACCAGGACAGAGAAGCGAGAGGGGGTTGAATGGGGAACAGGGGGAGGGAAGAGGTCTTATGGGACTTTCGGGGAGAGAGGAACCGGGAAAGGGGAAATCATTTGGAATGTAAATAAAAAAATATAGAAAATAAAAAAAATAATTAATAAAAAATAAAAAAGATACTCAGTCGTTATTGCTCATCAGATCAAAGCAAGGTACAGAATATTCTGAAGTACATAGTCTATTATTTTTGAATTCTTTGTAGAATTAACATTTTTGCTAACATATTTTATACTCATTTCTTTTGCCTTATTTCCTCATGTCCCTACTAGTCTTTCATGGGGTCTTTTACTAAATATATTCCTTGGACTCCAATTTTAGTTTTAGGTTCCATGTCTGTTGAAACTTAAGATTGTCAACAGCAGTGAAAAGTTTGACCTAGTTTCTGTACACAATAGAAATGGGTTTTCTAGTGAAGCTAAGACAGTATACTTCCATTACCTTGTAACTTTTCCCGCCCACAGAAGTTACTACTCTGTTCTCTCCCTTACCTCAAAGGGTTTGGATAGTTGATCATATCATGGATGAAGTCTCCATTGTCAGTGGTTTTTTGGTGTCTTTTAGGAATTGGTCAAATTAGTCCAGGAAAGAACTTGTGGGTTTTTTCTTGCTTGCTACCAGTGTCTTAAGGATTCTAGGTGAGAGAAAATAGGAAGAATCTCCATATTCAGTATGTAACCCATTGTTTTGGATACTCACTTTCAGAATTGTTCTCCTTGCCTCAGTTATACCAGACAGCTCATTTATATTCATTCTCTGTCTCTCTCTCTGTCTCTCTCTCTGTCTCTCTCTCTCTTGTCTCTCTCTCTCTCTCTGTATATCTTCTCTGAAACCTTTTGCAGTGGTAAAAAATGAGCAGTTGCTTGGCTGAGAGCAGTTCCAGGGCTTCCTCAGCAGATCATCAGCTCAATTCTTCCAGGTTCCTGGTTCTGTCTTTCCTCTCAGAGTTCTTACTGTTCCCAGTGGAATGCTGGTTCAGTTGCCTCTTGACTTTCTCTGTTACTTGCTTTTTCTAGTCACTGTTTGATTAAGCTTCTAAAATTTTGTTGTTGATTCTTTTTCTCTATAAATGGCTTTTTAGTTTTGTTTTAGTGATTGAGAAAGGAATTCATTTCAGTGTATATGTTCAATCCATAATCTTTAACTTAAAGCCGTAGAACTGTGTTATATCAAAGGTAACAAATGAGGCTGTATAGTTAGAGTTATTGAACAAAGTGATAGATGGCAGAAAAGTACCCCAAAGTTAACAACTTACATCCCTGAGAATCCGAGCAAAAACATTGTGTGTTATCTCTGTTACTACAGCAAATACCCAAGGATCAACTTGTCAAGAGTGAAGGTTTCCTTTGGTGTGCAGCTTTGGAGATTCTAGCCATGGTTGATTTGCCTCATTGCTTTTGGTCCTGAGGCAAGGCTGCATACATAGTGCAATTCATAGGAGAGCAGAACCCTTTACTCTAGAGCTGTGGAGCCAGAGAAGAGGAAAGAACTAGTGTTCAAATATATCCTTTAAGACTCTAAGGTCTCACACTGGGTGCCACACCCTAAAGGTTCCACCATTTCTCAGTAAGGTATGGGCATACACTAAGGTGTAGATGAAGTTTTAAACACACAGGTGTTGGAGGGATATTTAAGATTCAAATAATAGCAGCTGCCAAGTGATTAACAGGTTACTCATGAAAAGTTGCCTAGTAAGAAAAACACAGAAGTGAAAGATGAGGAGGAAACTTGGATTTTGACTTTGGTGCACATAGGATATTCATTCCCAACTTGTGTGCATTATTTTGTTGTGAATAACATCATTTTGGGTAAGTCCTCTTTATATGCACTGCATGGGGCATCATTTGTCACCAGAAGGAATGAGACCATAACAACACTCCTTGCTGTTGTATGAGGAAGTCAAGCCTTTGAATATCAGCAGAGAGTTTGGCTAATTTTATAGATGGTATAAATGAGACTGTAGAAACTGACTCATGGATACCCTAGAGTCTCAGAACACAACACTAATTTATTATCTCTGAAACTTGGTCTTTTCAAGATACTGCTTGTGACCTGGTAAAAAAATCTGGGCCCTCTAAATAGGCTGTTTTGGCTTAATAATCCTATCTCATAGAATATTTTGAGATAACTGTTAAATAACACTTTAAGAGAGAATTTTCCTTCTATCCCTTGGCATTATCTATTCAAAGATGGTATGTTTCTTAAGTTGTATTCTCTGGGAGGCTTCTTTTTTCTTTTATTGGACATTTTATTTATCTACATTTTAAATGTTATCCCCTTTCCCTGTTTTCCCTCCTCCCTCCCCCTGCTTCTATGAGAGTGCTTACCCACCCACCCACTCCTACCTCCCTGCCCTGACATTCCTCTACACTGGGGCATTGAACCTTCACAGGACCAAGGGCCTCTCCAACAAGGCAATCCTCTGCTACACAGGTGATTGGAGCCATGGGTCTCTCCATGTGTACTCTTTGGTTGGTGGTTTAGTCCCTAGGAGCTCTTGGGGGATGGGGGGTTCATATTGTTGTTCTTCCTATGGGGTTACAAACCCCTTCAACACCTTCAGTCCTTTCTCTAACTCCTCCATTGGGGAATCTGTGCTCAGTCCAATGGTTTGCTGCAAGCATCTGCCTCTGTATTTGTCAGGTTCTGGCAGAGCCTCGCAGGAGACAGCTATATCAGGCTCCTGTCAGCAAGCACTTGTTAGAGTCCACAATAGTGTCTGGGTTTGTTAACTGTATATGGGATGAATCCTCAGGTGGGGCAGTCTCTGGATGACCTTTTCTTCAGTCTCTGTTCCACACTTTGTCTCTGTATCTCCTTCCATGGGTATTTTGTTCCCCATTCTAAGAAGGACTGAAGCACCCACACTTTGGTCTTCCTTCTTCTTGAACTTCATGTGGTCTGTGAATTGTATCTTGGGTATTCTGAGCTTCTGGACTTATATCCACTTATCAGTGAGTGCATACCATGTGTGTTCTTTTGTGATTGGATTTCTTCACTCAAGATGATATTTTCTGGTTCCATCCATTTGCCTAAGAATTTCATGAATTCATTGTTTTTAATTGCTGAGTAGTACTCCATTGTGTAAATGTAGCACATTTTCTGTATGTATTCCTCTGTTGAGGGACATCTGGGTTGTTTCTAGCTTCTGGCTATTATAAATAAGGCTGCTATGAACATAGTGGAGCCTGTGTCCTTGTTATATGTTGGAGCATCTTCTGGGTATATGCCCAGGAGTGATCTAGCTGGTAGTACTATGTCCAATTTTTTGTGCAACCTCCAGACTGATTTCCACAGTGGTTGTACCAGCTTGCAGTCTCATCAACAATGAGGAGTATTCCTTTTTCTCCACATCCTCACCAGCATCTGCTGTCATCTGAGTTTTTGATCTTAGCCATTCTGACTGGTGTGAGGTGGAATCTCCAGGTTGTTTTGATTTGTATTTCCCTGATGACTCAGGATGTTGAACATCTCTTTAGGTGCTTCTCAGCCATTCCTCCATTGAGAATTCTTTGTTTAGCTCTGTACCCCATTTTTTTTTTCATAGGGCTATTTGGCTCTCTGGAGTCTAACTTCTCGAGTTCTTTGTATATATTGGATGTTCAACCATGGTTTTTTTTACTTGTCTAACTTCAAAGACAGAGGCTACCTAAGGAAATCCACTTCTGCTTTCAGGCAGATTTCTGCTTTCTGATTTCAGGCTTCATTTCTGGTTGAACTCAAAAGAAAAACTTTGGGTTAGGCTAGAATGTTGAAAACCAGTTAAGTGGTTTTCTCTGTCTCGAGAAAATTGGAAAAAGGAATTATTAGCCCCAGCAAATTTAGTTGATGGAAATGCTGACAGATGGACCCTGCCTGATGCCACTGTCAGGAGAAGTCAGTTGATATCAGATGTGTCAGAAGAACTGCTCTGTGCACAAGTGGTATCTGGTCGGCCTTGTCACATGTAAATAAACTTTTACAGATGCTAAGTGATTTCAATAAAAAACATTTATTCGTCCTTCTTATTAAGTCTGATTCTTGTTGTTTCTGGCTTCCCATACCCAACAGTTTTTGATTGTCTCAAAACGTAAAACATGTTTTATGTGGATTAAGCTGCTGAAATGACTTCAGGCATTGTTTATGAGTCTGCAATCTTTATTTTCAGAGAGAAAGGAATACCTTAATGTCTTCCATATTTCATAAATCTGTCCCATGTTGCAATTCAAAGCTGTGTGTGTTTTTGTTAGAAGGTACTTCTGGTTGTACTTAGAGCAGAGAAGCTGCCTAAGAATGTTAAGGACTATTTGGGTGTTGGTAGCAGACTCCCCTAAAGGGGATTTAGTGTTGGTTAAAAGTTCTTTTTTTTTTTTTTTGGCTCAAGAAAGTCAGGGAAGGTGCTCTGACAATCAGAACTAGTGTAACCATTCGTCTGGCTCATCCTTAGAGACCAGGCTGCCCTCTGGGCATACTTGGTAGTTTACCATTTCAGACTCCACTACTAAGTAGCAGAGAGTGTGCCTGTCTGGTGATCAAGGAAGAGAGAAGTTGATTTTTGTCTGCCATAAATGAGACTGTCCCTGGAGATTCAGCAAAAGTAATCTGAGTTGGAGATCAAAGTTTGCTATTTTCTTCCTAATATTTCATTTTGAAAAATTTCGAACATATGGAAAAATTGTACAATCAATATGCACATTTATTTACCACATACATTCTATAATTAACATCTTATAATACTTGCTTTATTTTAGATCTATCCATCTATCACCCGTTGAATCTTTTTGTATGAATTTCAAAGTAAATTTGAGACATCTGTACACTTCACCTCTGAGCACTTCCGCATGCACAGCATTAGAACTTAGGATTTGTTTGATCATTTTTTCTTTTAAGATTAAATTAAAAACCACAATATGTACAAATCTGAAGTGAGCTTTTGAGAAATGTATACACCTGCTTAACTTAAACCCATATTACGACATCGAACTTAACCCATCACTCTGGAAAGTTTTTCTCTACATTTCTCTTCCCAGAGGCAACTAATGTTTTGATTTTCCTCCGGCATACATTAGTTCTGCCTGTTATAGAACTTCATATGAATGGATCCCAATGGTTATGTATGCTTTTATATAAGGCTCCTTTCATCCAACAGTAAGATGTTTGAAGGGTATCCTTGTTGCTAGAGGTTTTAGTAGTTAATTCCTTAGTAGTGAAAAGTAGATTTGCTTATATGAATTTAACATTTTAAATACTTCATTCTTCTATTGACCCATACTTGGATTGTGCTGGATTTTGGCCATTTTGAGTACATCTTCTTTCAACATCCATCAAGACTTTTTGTGGGCACATGCTTTATTTCTTGAATAAATATTTGCAGAAGTAAAATTCTGAGTCAGAATTCTATGAGATACAGTGAAGTAATTTTGCAAAGTGTTTGCAGTATTTTTCTGCTTCTCCAGTTGGTCCCTGGGAGCTTTAGTTGCTTGACTTTCTTGCCAGTATCATTGCTGTTTTAGTTATTCCAGTGACTGAGTGCTTTTCTTATGCTTAGTTTTTTTTGGTTTTGTTTTGTTTACTGTGGAAAATGAATGAAAGCTGAAAGAAACCTGAAAACAAACTTCAGTAGCTGAAATTGTAAATTTTCTGTTTGATTATCGGATAAGGATGAAGTAAACAGTAAAGGAAACAAAATCAGGGCTAATGGAGGAAGGAGCATAAGACTTGACCACAGGGCAAACTGGGGTTGCAGACACTACGCCTTTACCTGGTGCTGGGGATGGACGGGCCTTGGGTCTTCTCTGAGCCGTCATCTCCCCAACCTCAGTATTTGTTTTTTAAGCCTGTCATTCTGACTGGGGTGAGGCAAACTCTCAGTGTAGTTTTAATTTACATTGCAGGGATGACTAATAAGGCCAAACATGTTTCTTCACTTGTTTTACTAGGCATTTGTGCTTCACCTCCTGAGAACTGTGTGTTCATTTCACTAGCCCATTTTTTGGATACAGTTGTTTGTTTGTTTTTGTTATTAGATGTTTGAATTTCTTGTAGATTCTAGATACCAATCCTTTGTCTAGTAAATAAATGGCAAAGACTTTCTCCTGTATTTGTAGGTTGGTTCTTTGCTCAATTAGCTGTTTCCTTTGCGATGCAGAAGCCATTTAATCTTATGAATTCCCCATTTGTCATTTGTTGACATTTCTGAGCAACTATATGTCTAGTCAGTAGTCCTTACCTATGTCTCTATTTTGAAGTGTTTTTCCTCTAAAGTTCCAGAGTTACGATCTTACAGTAAGATCTTTGATGATGATGATTTTGTATAGGTGAGAGATAGGTATGGGCTTTCATTCTTTTGCATATAGATCCCTAGTTTTTCTAACACCATTTGTTGAATAAGTGTCTTTTCTCTAGTTTATATTTTTGGCAAAAACTGAATGCTTATGGATGTATACGTTTATATCTGTTTTTGTGCCAATCCATGTTTACTCTCAAATCAGCTGTGTCCATTGTGGTTGACTCTGTCACATGTCAGCATCCCATGAGCATCGTACTCTAACCACTGCATAGTAGTTCTCAACCTTCCTAATGCTGTGACCCTGTAAAGTTCCTCATGTTTTGGTACTCCCATCTATAAAAGTATTCTCACTGCTACTTCATAACTAATTTTGCTACTGTTATGAATTGTAATGTAAATATCTGAGTTTTCCAATGGTCTTAGTTGACCCTTATGGAAGGGTAGTTTGACCATAACCCCTACCTCCCAACAGTGGTCATGACACACAGGTTGAGAACTGCTGGCATAGGCTGTCATACAAGATTCTTTTTTTTTGTTTTTCTTTTTGTTTTTTTTTTTTTCTTCAAGACAGGGTTTCTCTGTGTAGCCCTGGCTGTCCTGGAACTCACTTTGTAGACCAAGCTGGCCTTGAACTCAGAAATTCTCCTGCCTCTGCCTCCCAAGTGCTGGGATTAAAGGCGTGTGCCACCACCGCCCGGCTGTCGTACAAGATTCTTATTTGTCTTCCTAGTCTTTGAATCCAAAATACAAAACCTGAGGTATTACATACTTTCAATTTATAATGAGTAAATTAATCTCTTGACAAGAAAGCCATGAATACCTGCTTTTGTCTATACCCTGACATATTCCCAAAATATGAACACAGGATCATTGAATAATGAATGAAAACATTTATCAGGTAGAAAAGGTTAATGTCTAAGATATATTACATTTTTGAACAAATTTATAAAATATAATTTACGACATTTAATCATTAAAAACAAAGAAATAAACAAACAAATAAGCAAACAAACATACATCAGTAAAACATAGTTTCATGCTTAAGAATTTAGAAATATAACTGGGAATATAGTTGGTAAGTAGGGAAATCCCCCTAGCCATGCTCATGGTTTGCCTAAGACACCAGTCACAACAGTATTTTAGCTTTTATTTGTTAAAAAGCAATATCAGAACTAAAAATACATCTGTTGCCAGAGGCATGAACCACATAAAATGACAGCACTCAGTCCATTCTCTCTATTAGCCATGAAATAACAGGCCTTATTTCAGTTCATAAAGCCATTTCTAAACAGGGTATTAAAAAAAAACCTTGTGCGATCTGTCTGAGAAGGCTTTTAATCTTGCTAGCCATGATGGCTGGTTAATTCCTAGAATCAAAGTCTTGACCAGAGTCTTTTTTCCCACTAAGAGTTGGGCAGAACACATGGCAAATAAAAAAGGTGCTAGCAAAAGGCCCCTGAGCCACATTAAACACAATGGAAATAACATTTGAAAACAGTAACCTTTCCAGCTGGATAGGAAGTGCTGTGGTTCCAGCCATCTGCTCTTTCTTCCTAGGATTCCTTTTTCACAAATGGTTAGAAAGACCTTGATTCCATCCAAGAAATAAAATCGTGGGAGTTGAGAATCACAATTTAAAGAGGATAAAACTTAGACTGTAGTACTACCTAAAAATGTACAAACATGTTGCTCATTGTTTTTAACCTCCACTTCATTTTTCCTGTTTTCATTTTCTAATTACAGTCCCTTTCATGAGAAAACTTAGCAAGAAACTTCTTGAAAGAAAGCATGTTTTAAGTGAATTTTTGAAAGGGAAGAAGATTCATTCACTCATAGAAGACCAGAATGATCATAGGGAGTACAAAGGAAGTATTAGGAGAAAAGCAGAACTATTTATTGAATAAGTAAGTTTTCAAAGTTTTCTGGTGACAAAGTTGCTGAGATTAATATTTAAAGCTATTTGGTTCTACCTTAATAAACATAACTAAGAGTACCACAACAGAAAATAAAATCACCCTCACCTTCGCATGTAAAGAATTACCTTCTGTTTCTATTTTGTGGAACAGTTTGAAGAGTATTGGTGTTAGGTCTTCTTTGAAGGTCTGATAGAATTCTGCACTAAAACCATCTGGACCTGTGCTTTTTTTGGTTGGACGACTTCCAATGACAACTTCTATTACTTCAGGGGTTATAGGACGGTTTAGATGGTCTATTTGATCCTGATTTAATTTTGGTACTTGGTATCTGTCAAGGAAATTGTCCATTTCCTCAAGATTTTCTAGTTGTGTTGAATACAGGTTTTTGTAGTAGGATCTGATGATTTTTTGAATTTCCTCAGTTTCTGTTGTTATCTCTCCCTTTTCGTTTCTGATTTTATTAATTTGGATACTATCTCTGTGCTCTCTGGTTAGTCTGGCTAAGGGCTTATCTATCTTGTTGATTTTCTCAAAGAACCAACTCCTCGTTTTGTTGATTCTTTGTATGGTTTTATTTGTTTCTACTTGATTGATTTCAGCCCTGAGTTTGATGATTTCCTGCCTTCTACTCCTCTTTGGTGTATTTGCTTCTTTTTGTTCCAGGGCTTTCAGGTGTGCCATTAAGCTGTTAGTGTATGCTGTCTCCCGTTTCTTTTTGGCGGCACTCAGGGCTATGAATTTTCCTCTTAGCACTGCTTTCATTGTGTCCCATAAATTAGGGTATGTTGTGTCTTCATTTTCATTAACTTTCAAAAAGTCTTTGATTTCTTTCTTTATTTCCACCTTGACCAAGTTATCATTGAGTAGAGCATTGTTCAGCCTCCATGTGTACGTGGGTTTTCTTTTGTTTTTGTTGCCATTGAAGACCACCCTTATTCCATAGTGATCTGATAGGAGGCATGGGATTATTTCTATCTTCTTGTATCTGTTGAGGTCTGATTTGTGACCAATTATATGGTCAATTTTGGAGAAGGTACCATGAGGAGCTGAGAAGAAGGTGTATTCTTTAGCTCTAGGATGAAATGTTCTATATATATATCAGTTAGTTCCATTTGGTCCAAGGCTTCAATTAGATTCACTGTGTCCCTGTTTAGTTTCTGCTTTCCTGAACGATCCATTTCAGAGAGCGGGGTGTTGAAGTCACCCACTATTATTGTGTGCGGTGCGATGTGTGCTTTGAGTTTTAGTAAAGTTTCTTTTACGAATGAGGGTGCCCTTGCATTTGGAGCATAGATATTCAGAATTGAGAGTTCTTGATGGTGGATTTTTCCCTTGATCAGTATGTAGTGTCCTTCTGTGTCTTTTTTGATGACTTTAGGTTGAAAATCAATTTTATCTGATATTAGGATGGCTACTCCACCTCATTTCTTGGGGCCATTTGCTTGTAAAATTGTTTTCCAGCCTTTTACTCTGAGGTAGTGTTTGTCTTTGACACTGAGGTGCGTTTCCTGCATGCAGCAAAATGCTGGGTCCTGTTTACGTATCCAGTCTGCTAGTCTATGTCTTTTAATTGGGGAATTGAGACCATTGATATTAAGAGAGATTAAGGCATAGTGATTATTGCCATCTGCCATTCTTGATGCTATCTTTATGTTTGAGTGGTTATCTACTTTTGGGTTTGATTCAAGAAAGTTATTATCTCATTTTTTCCAGGGTGTTGTTTCTCTCCCTGTATTGGAGGTTTCCACCTATTATCCGTTGCAGGGCTGGATTTGTGGAACGATATTGTGAAAATTTGCTTTTATCCTGGAATATCTTGGTCTCTCCATCTATGGTGATTGAGAGTTTTGCTGGGTAGAGTAGTCTAGGCTGGCATTTGTGCTCTCTTAGTGTCTGCATGAGATCTGCTCAGGATCTTCTGGCTTTCATAGTCTCTGGTGAGAAGTCTGATGTGATTCGGATAGGTCTTCCTTTGTATGTTACTTGGCCCTTTTCTCTTACTGCTTTTAGTATTCTTTCTTTGTTTAGAACATTCGGTGTTTTGATTATTATGTGACGGGAGGTATTTCTGTTCTGGTCCAGTCTGTTTGGAGTTCTGTAGGCTTCTTGTACGTTCATCGGCGTCTCTCTCTTTAAGTTAGGGAAGTTTTCCTCCATAATTTTGTTGAAGATGTTTACTGGCCCTTTAAGTTGCAAATCTTCACTCTCATCTATACCTATAATCCTTAGGTTTGGACTTCTCATTGTGTCCTGGATTTCCTGGATGTTTTGGGTTACACGTTTTTTGCATTTTGCATTTTCTTTGACTGTTGAGTCGATGCTTTCTATGGAGTCTTCAGCACCTGAGATTCTTTCTTCCATCTCTTGTATTCTATTGTTTATGTTTGCATCTATGACTCCTGATTTCTTCCCAAGGTTTTCTATCTCCAAAGTTGTCTCCCTTTGTGATTTCTTAGTTGTTTCTACTTCCTTTTTTAGTTCCTGGATGGATTTGCTGAGATCCTTCACTTGTTTGTTTGTATTTTCCTGTATTTCTTTAAGGTATTTTTGCATTGCCTCTTTCAGGATTTCTTCCTGATGACCCACGTTCTCCTGCATTTCTCTGAGTGATTTTTGTGTTTCCTCCTCATGGGAATCCATCTGTTGATCCATTGTCTCCTGCATTTCTTTAAGCAGTTCTCGTGTTTCCTTTGTAAGGGCATCTAACCGTTGATTCATTTCTTTAAGCAATTTTTGTGTTGCCTCCTTATGGGCATCCGTCTGTTGACCCATATTCTTCTGCATTTCTTTATGCAAATTTTGTGATTCCTTTGTGAGTGCATCTACCCGTTGATTCATCTCGTTAAGCGATTTTTGTGTTGTCTCCTTGTGCGCCTGCATCTTTTGATTCATGTTCTCCCGCATTTCTCTAAGCGATTTTTGTGTTTCCTTTGTAAGGGCTTCTAACCGTTGATTCATGGTCTCCTGTAACTCTTTATGAGATTTATTTGTGTCCTTCTTGTGATCCTCTAATAGCATCATGAGAAGTGATTTTAAATCCAGATCTTGTCTTTCGGGTGTGGTGGGGTATCTAGGACTTGCTGCTGTTGGAGAGTTGGGTTCGGATGGTGCCATATTACTTTGATTTCTGTTAGTAACATTCCTACGTTTGCCTTTTGCCATCTGGATACCTCTGATGTTAGTTGGTCCTGCTGCCACTGGCTGTTGGTTGGACCTCCTGTGAGCCTGCAAAGCTATTTCTGCCCCCCCCTGGATTGCCAGGATTCCCCTGGCACCGATTTCTGGGGCCTGCCTGCTCCTGAGTGACTTTGGAGCCCTAATGTGCCTTGCCCCAAGTGATCTTATATTGGGGAGGCCTTGCACCTCCAAAGGCTCAGCCTAGTGGATTCCTGGAGCAGAGGTCGCCAAAGGGAGGCTGGTAGGCTCCTGCCCTGTGCAGGGGTGAGTGATCTCTCCTGGGGGGGGGAGGGGGCGTCCCTCTGCCAGGCAGAAGTCCCGCAGCAGAGCTGGCGCGCTGGTTACTGCAGATGAGCCCCGCACTTGGGAGCCGCATACACTCAAGCCGCCCGAGACCCAAGCGATATTATGCCTGTCTGTCTCAGAACCTGGCTGTCCCAACCTCCCAGTCACTGGAGCAAAGATGGCGGAGGGCACTCTCAGTGGCGCCGCTCACCCTGTAGACGCGATGGCCCACCGATCTGGCACCCAGACGACCACAGCGCTGACTTGTTCTCGGGCACAGACGGAAGCCCCAACAGGCCGTGTCCCAAGTGATGTTATATTGGGGATAGGGAGCTTGGGGTACCTGTCTCTTCAGCGCAGTCTGCGGGAACAGAGGTCGCGGAAGGAAAGCTGGTAGGCTCCCGCCCAGTGCGGGGTCCCTCTGCCAGGCAGAAGTCCCACAGTAGAGCTGGCGCGCTGGTCACTGCAGATCAGCCCTGCACCTGGGAGCCGCACACACACAAGCCGCCCGAGACCCAAGCGACATCTGTCTGTCTCAGAACCTGGCTGTCCCAACCTCCCAGTCACTGGAGCAAAGATGGCCGAAAAGTATTTTTTTTAACTAATATTCTTTCATCAAACAGTTAATGTAGTTCTCATGTAATTATAGTGTTCCATGGAATGACATTTATTGTCCTTAGAAGTTTTTGTTTGTTTGTTTGTTTTTGTTTTTTTCGAGATAGGGTGTCTCTGTGTAGCCTTGGTTATCCTGGAACTCACTTTGCATGTAAATCAGGCTGGCCTCAGAGGTGTGTACTACCAGCACCCTGCCAGATGTTATTAGAATATTAAACTCTATTAAAATGAGTAATCCTGTATGGTGTGGTGGCATACCCCTTTAATTCCAGCACTCCAGAGGCAGCCATATCTTTGAGTTTGAAGCTATTGGAGGAGTAACTAAGAGCTTACACAAGAGATCCACAAGGAGGCTCAGGGGGGACAGAACTTGAGGGGGACACATAGAGAGGAGAGACCAAAGATAGAGGCACACAGAAAAAGAAAATAGCAGAGATATAGAGACAGACAAGCAGAGAGAGGGAGACAGTCAGAGGGACAGAGAAACAGAGTTGTGGGGCAAGTGGACTGTGCCACCAGCTAGAAGAACTGGTAAGGTTGAGTGAGTCCAAGCCTCCTAAATCTCAGAATTGAGAACTGTAGGAGTGGGGCAAACTCTCTGGCTAACTCTATCTGCTCTGGAACACATAACCAGGACACCCCTAGTGAGAGGAGCATGGCAGTCAGTCACATAGCATAAAGACCTGGAGTTCTCTGTGCTAATGAGGTATCTAGATAGACCCTGAGTGTTCAGTCAATGAACTTCCCTTCCTGGCCATTCCTTTCTGCAAAAGGTATTTAATCCCTGGTTTACCCTGAATAAGGTGTATGCATCCACATTCACCATCAAATAAAGCAGTTTGAACAAGCAAAGATCTTCTCTTCACCAAGGATTGCTACAGGCACCCCAGCATTGAGGCACAACACAGCCTTGTAGACAGTGAGAAAATGAGAGACATACATACATACATACATACTTACATGCATACTTGACCTAGTATGGGCTTTTGAAACCTCAAAGCCCACTCCCAGTGAAACAGAACCTCTAGTAGGGCCACACCTCCCAGTCCTTTCTAAACAGTTCCACTAACTAGGGGCTAAGTATTCAGAGATCCTGTGGGGTCCATTCTCATTCTAACCACCATACCCACAACTATAGTTCTTATTCATGCTTTGATATTATAGGTAATATTTTGTGTACTTGCACATAATTTTGGAGACAGATTCTATTTTAGTCAGAGTTCTCTCAAGGAACAGAACTGGTAGAATGTCTGTCTGTCTGTCTATCTGTCTATCTGATTTATTAGAGCAGCTTACAGCCTGTGGTCCAGCTTGTCCAATAATAGCTGTCTATTAAAAGTCTAAGAGTCAATTAATTTGTTCAGTTTACGAGGCTGGATATCTTATCTGATCTTTGTTATATGATGGAGTCTTGAAGAAGTAGGCTTGAATTGCAGTGAAGGAATAAACCTGCCATTGAGAGTGAGGGCAAGCAGGTTAAAGAGAGAGACAATGGGCCTGGCATGGACTTTAGAACTCTCAGAACCTATCCCTAATAGCATACCTCCTCCAACCCATAGCTATTCTAACAAGGTCATACCTCTTCCTTCTAACCCTCATACAGCTCTATTCCCTAGTGACTTAGGCATTCAAATACATGAGCCTGTGTGCCTGTGGTGGCCATTCTCATTCAAACTGACACAGAGCCCATACTTTTCACTATAGTTTGGAACAATTGATAACCCCACAGTTTCAAGAATTGGCTGGCTATATGTTTGTATCTTGTAAAGAGTGGCATCATCTCTCTGCCTTATGAAATCTTAGTAGGTATAATACTATTAGTTCCTTGCAAATTTTAACAAAATACACTTTTTGAGAGTTCACCTAGTGCAACAGTCAATTTACTGTGTGTATTGATGTACACTTGTTAGTATATCTGTCTTCTAAGTAAAGCAGACTGGGTATGTATTTTAGTGACCAATGATGCTTTTCTTTTCTGTCCTCTTCTGGAAGATGAGTGCCAATATAGAGCCACACTGGTTATCTGTTAGGCAATGAAGTTAGACTACACAGTAGCTTCAGCAGCACTAAGGCATTGAAACAGAAACTGATTATTGATACAGATGTCCAGCAAGCCACATCTGTAGGCATGAACAGCTGAGAGTGCTTCATGGCTTCACCTTGGAAGTTTCAGAGGAGGATAATACTTTAGGAGCTGTGATAGACAGATTCCTATGTTTGAACTAGTTTCACAGGACGCTTGATGATGAAGTGATGACATAGGGTGTACGATGCATGATGCTGCAGGCTATCAGGGTATCCTTGGTAACTGTGTTAAGGTTGTTGCTTCTCTCCCTCTGTTCCCTCACTTTTTTCTTTTAAATCTAGATAATCCTACTGGAATCTAGCAATTCACAGTCAGTAAAAGAGCTCTTGATGTAGGCTTTCCAGTGGTTGACTGTCCTTATGTGAGACATGCTGACAGTCATTAAAGTAGGCAGCTTTCTCGTAGATTACTCATCATCTTATTTTTTTCTTTTTTTTTTAAGAGACTTCATTTTTGCCTCTTAATGTTTGTAGCTCTCATCTTCCATTTTGTCTTTGCTGTTGAGTGCTCCTGAGGGCAGAGTTAAACCTTATTGATGAGATTACTTTAAGCTTACCTGCTATAGTGTTTATTATCAAATTGCACATCCTCCTTTTCTCTAACAGTTGTGAATTAAACTTACAAATAGTACATCATTGTTTGACTCATAGGCTCCCTGAAGTAAAGTGTAAAATCTTTTAAATTTATTTTATGTATATGAGTATACTGTCACTGTCTTCAGACACATCAGAAGAAGGCGTTACAGATGGTTGTGAGCCACCATGTGGTTGCTGGGAATTGAACTCAGGACCTCTGGAAGAGCTGTCAGTGCTCTTAACTGCTGAGCTATCTCTCCATCTCAAGTATAGAGTATTTTAGAGACAATCTGGAGGAAAGTATTTAACAAAATTAAAAGTGGCATGTGGACTTGAAGTTGGTGGATGTCTGACACTGGAAACTGTGAGGAAGAACAGGAAAGGCTCAGTCTTCACCATTTGAGCAGCTCCTTTACTTCAGGGTTACTGTCCTGCATCCATTTCCCCTTTCTGTTTAACCAAAGGAAGGGAAGTGTGGGATTTATATACTGCTGGTTGATAGTCTCTCCAGTTAGAAGTTAAGGCAGTGTGGATTCAGAAACACAGAAGTGTATTCTAGGAACCAGAAGATTTTTAGTACATTAATAATAATAAGGAAAACAACTTAGGCCTGAGATGTAGCTCAGTGGTATAGTGCTTTGACAGTTCTATTTGATCCCCAGAATTTTCCCCTCCCATGCAAAAAAGATGCACTATTTTATAACTCAAATATTGTATGTATTTTCTTACATATAAGAAAGACTCAGTAAGTGAGTCTTTGAACTTGGTACTAATTTCATGTTTATAATAGTATAGTAAATTTAATTTGCTACAAGATAGACAACAAAAATATAAACATAAAAGGCTAAAAAATATCTTTTGAAATTTAAAGATAGCAATTGAACATTCATTCATTTTGTCTGATGGAATACATCAGAATCTTGTGAAAAGCCTCACATTAAAAGCTTGCCTCCTGTGTAAGGAACTGTCTGTACAAACCAGGTCAATTACTTGAATACTTTCCTTGTGGAATTGTTATGGCTCATGTCATACTCAGAGATTTCAAGCAGCTAAATGCTTTAGACAAGCACGTCAAACATCAAAAAGAAACAAAATTTTCTCTGTCTACCCTAATACTACTTTAACATACTTACATAGTACTGTCCTGTATATTTTTATATCACCTCCTCCCCCACTGCTCCTCTCTCTCCTCCTCGCCCCTCCCCCAGGGCCTTTATTAAGGGATCTGACATGACTATGCAAATTTATGAGCCATTATGTGAGCACTCAATGTTAGTTTAAAATGATACAGGCTTCCAGAGTTAGAGGGAAAGTCTGTTTTGCAACAAGTCTTACCCTTGAGAATACATGGGCCATTTTGTGTCTCTCCACCCAGAGCTTCAATCTTCGAAAGGATTTTTCTTTTTAAGGTTCCAGTGCTATAAAGCATCGGATGTAGTGAAAAGCACTCTAAATGTCTCTCAAAGTACTCCCTCTTGGATTAAAACGCCACAGAAATGTTGTAAACACTCCCAACCATATTCAAGAGGACAATTTAAACAAACATTGTTTTGCTCTTTTGTCTGGAAAAGTAATTTCTGAAGCGAAGAGTTCAAAACTTTCAGCCCTACATACTATGTAGTAAGAAGAAGAAGAAGAAGAAGAAGAAGAAGAAGGGGAGAAAACATCTTTTAAGCATCAGAAGCAGAATACACAACAGGCTTTGTTTCATTGAACAAAAGAACATGCTTTTCCCTTCGATCATTTCCAGCTGTATGATCTGCCTTCATGGGATCAGAAATTAACAGCATATGGCATCTGGCTACCTGCACAGACTGCATATAAATCTGAAGTCTTCAGTAAGATTAACGGGGCTGATGGTTGAAAGTGGAGAGGGCGTCACCAAATTCCACTTCTTTTACAGAGGCAAAAACCCTGGCTTAAGAAGGCAGGAGAAATCATTCTGCCTAATCAGATGTCAACTGTATTCCTGGGAATTGACTCAAATCACAAGACTGTCCCACCCCCTACACAGCTGCACAGCACACCATCACTGATGATAGAATTGGTTTGGATCCCAAATAAAGAGGGAATCCCAATAAGGAAGGATTGAAGAAAAACAGAAAAAAAGTCCTGCTTTAAACATATTAGAATGGTGTTGGACCAAACAAGTCAGAAACAAAGAAAATTGAAATGACTCATTCTTATTCTAGATCTTAGTTCAAGGCTATTTGCTTATATGTAAGAAGGAAGCTTATCAAATGTTTATAGAACATTGGTTCTGTGGCTAGTAACTGACAAAACTCTTTCTAGAAGGATTGGGACTCTGTGTTTATAAGAATGTAGAAGATAGGGAGCATGATCATTTATATGAGATGGGATTTTCTTAATTGTGGAGTCCCACTTAAGAGAGATCCCAGGGGTGGTGTGATTTAAGGAAGTTGAGAGCATGTGTGATCTGCTAGGCTAGTAGTAGGCATAAATATTATGTATTCTCCAGATGTCTGTACATGAGATGTTGTGGACTTTTAGGACCAGGCGTCTTAGGGGTCATTAGACCAATGGAGGCATATTCTTAAAAGAGACTTGAGACCCTCTCCCCTTCCTCTATCTCCCTTGCTTCCTGAATATTGAGATGAGTGCACTTTCTCTGCTACATGCTCCCGCCATTGCCATCTGGCTCCCTGAATGGAAGTTCAAAACTCCAGATCCACCTGATCTTGGATTTGAACCTCCACAGTTTTCTTAGTTAGGATTTTATTGCTGTGATGGAGCACCATGACCATGGCACCTCTTATGAAGGAAAATATGTAATCGAGACTGGCTTACAGTTCAGAGTTTTAGTCTTTTATGGTGAGAAGCATGGTGACACACAGGCATATATGGGAATTCTACATCTGGATTGGCAGGCATCAGGAAGAGCATGTGAGCCACTGGGCCTTCTTTGAGCTTCTGAAACCTCAAAGCCCACTCCTGGTGACACCTTTCTTCTAACAAGGCCACACTAGGCCAACAAGCTCACACCTCCTAATAGTCCCACTCCCTATGAGCCTATGGGTGCCATTTTCATTCAAACAACCATAACATCTGTAAGCTAAAAGTACCGTTTTTCCTCCTCAATAAGTGAATTATCTCAGGTATTTCATCTTGGTGATATATAGAAGGACTAACTGGGGAAACTGAGAGGGGGCAGCTCACACTTCCCAGTGAAACTCACATGAAGGAATCACAGACACATAAAATCAAATGGATGACTGGAGAAACTGTTTATGATTAAGGGAACTTGAATTTGTTACCCAGCACTATCACCTGTACCACCTGTAACACTAGCTCCAGGGTATCCAGATATGCCCTCTTTTGGCCTCCATACTTAGACACACCCTTCTAACATACATTGGTATCTAAAATAAAGTCTTAAAAATTAAATGGAAAAGGTACTTTTAAAGTCACAGACTGTCCTTTCTGCCTAGGCAAAAATCTCCTGTGTATTACTTCTAATGATTGCAAGTTGTAAGTGTTAAAAAAAAGCCCATTTGCTCTCTTGCAAACACTTTGTTATCTACCACACATCAGAGATTGTGCTATTAGGACCAGTGATATAGCTCAATAGACTAAGGAAATTTCCACACAAATCTTGTTACTTGAATTTAATCCCTGTATCCACGTAAAGCTGTGAGGAGAGATCTGATTCTGTAGCGTTGTCCTCTGACCTCCACATTCATGGTAACACACATACCTCCCATCATGAAGACACATATATAATAAAAAAAATTATGGTGTTGCTATCAGTACAGTTGTGAAGCAAATAGATCTAGTCTCTTCCTAAGGATTTGACTGTTCAGCTGAGGGTAAATAGCGAGAACAGAGCAGTCTTAAAGTATTTGAAAGCTAAGCATAGTCATCCCTTTGTATCCCCCGTAGACATCAAAACTCATATTATTAAAGTCTCTTGTATGACAGGTATAAATCTTACATACAATCTATATAATCCTCCTGCATATATTCAGTATCTGTAGATTTCTTAGTATTCCCTATGCCATGCAAATGGTATGCAAATAATTATTATATGTTATTGTTTAAGAAAAGAGTCTGTGTATATTCAGAATGGAGTCATTCCCCCTGGAAGAATTTCTTTTTCCTGTCAGCCCTGTCAAGTATCTATAAACAGTAGAAGGGCATGGTTTGTTTTAGGAAGGCTTGATTGTTAGCAGTATATAGCCTGATTAAATTCAAGGACCCTAGCTAGTATATCACTGTAGAATTTCAGGGGAGAGACAATGTAGTCCACTGTACTTACTGCCAAGCTACTTAAACCCAATAAGGTATATATTTTGTAATGTCCCTTTTACAATTCTTAAATAAAGCTCATCAGTCATTCATAACAGTTAAAAAATAATCTAATTCCTTAACTGTAGTATAAAGAGAAATAAAACGAAAGTAATGATAACACAATATTTCTCTGTGTTTTAGCTAAAATAGAGGTGTGTTCGAGCTTGCTGCATTGTGGCCTAATCATAGCACCATTACTAAGAAGCATCTACTAAATTTCTGAGTCCACATAACAACTCTTTGTAAAGTTCTGAACCAACTGCAAAGTATCATTTTCTCTTAACTCCTGTGGTCACTACTTTTCTGAAAGCTCACTTTACAGTTTTGCTTATTCATAATCAGCTGGCATTGGCATGGCTTGATGATCCTCCTGACAATCCTCTGGTCAGTAGTACTCTAACTCTGTGCCATTACCCTTCTGTTGTCTCCCATCATCCCAAGGAAAAGAAGTGTGGTATGGGTTAAGAGTGAGAGAAAGAAAGAACATCTACCTTTTATTATAGTGCATTGTTATGATTATTTTATTTTATTATAAGTTACTGCTTTTTAAACTAATTGTTGTGACTAAGTTTTCAGTTGATCTTTATTATCTTCAATCCCCTCTATACTCCTCCATATCTCTATATATGAAAAGTATGTATAGTCATTTATTACAAAAAGAAATATAGGTCAAAAGTGGAGTGCATTTTGATGGTGGTCATAAGATTATTGCTTAGTGGCATGGCAACAGTCTATGTAAGTCTGTGATAAGATGTTTATATAATGACAGGAGTACCATAAGGTGTTTGTTAGTGTGCATTGTCATAGATATGTTGCATGACTTTGTAAAGTTCTGTACAGTCTGGTTTCAGACATCTCCTGTGGTCCTGGGATGTTTTTTCCATTTTGAAACTGTGCAAAAGTTATTCGTATATTAATAATAGCTGAAGATAGATGGATTCAATTAGCTGTAAGCACCTTTTTTGCTCATACAAATGTCTTCTGGGACACCAAACACTTGCAAATGATGTAGGGCTGTCCCCTGTATATCATGCTGTCTACCTTTCTAGCTTGCTGTCAGTAACTGATCATCATGATAACTAAACTTCTTAAATACATTTCTCAAAGCATTGTTCCCCCAACATATAATGTAGACATCCTCATCTTAAGGCATAGTGGCATGCTTGATCTGTTTCTGTTGCTCATTTTAAAAATGAAGTTTGAGAGGAAATCTCTGGTGAATTCTTATTTTACATAACCCCACTGCCTTTAGTTTATCATTTATGAATAGCAAGAAATGATCCTGATGTTTTGGTGTATCCCAAATCTCTAACCCCCCTGCCCCAATTCCTGACAGTAATTTTGTTTTATTTTTTTTACTAGTTTTACTTTTTCTTTAATGTTTCTTTAATATTTGCAGTCACAATGAAATTAAAACTAAAATTTCCTGTAAGCATAACTTATAATATATTAATATTAATATATTTACTATATTTAACAAAATTTTTAAAAATTAAAATTTGTATGTATGGGTGTTTTGTCTGAGTGTATGTCTGTGTACCACATGAATGCCTGGTACCAGCAGAGGCTAGAAGAAGGTGTTTGATCCCTTGGAACTGGAGTTACAGAAGGTTGTGAGGCACTATGTGAATGCAGTAAGTAAACAGTTTTCTCAATGGAGGGAGACTTTTCTCCCTCGGAAGTTTGGTTCTTCTCAGCTCTGGTTTGTGGTTAGGGTGACTTTGGCTTGGAGACTGGATATAGGCTGTGTTGAGATGGGGGCAGGGGGAGGAGAAAACCAGACATTTACATTACTGCACTCATTACAACCATCATGTGGTGATTCTACACTTACACCTTAATCTGGAACTAGAAGGCCAGCCTTGCAGCTTCCTTTCTTATGTACAGAAAGTACATAAGTGCATTGAATTTAGGCTGGGTGATGCCAGAAGTAGTCAAAAGGGGGTAGGTGTTGATGGATAGACAGGTAAATCTCACTCAGTCTGCTACTGTTTTGTTTTTTCTGTCTAAAGTTCATAGCTGTGTTCAGTCATAGAGAAGTGTAAATGTGGTGACTTGGCATTACTGTGTGTTTCATGCTAGGCATGGAGTTGGGTAGGATCTGTGTGTTGCTTAAGGACTCACAGTGACAGAGTTTGTAGTGTTGCCATGGTTATAATAGAGAATGTGCTGATAGGCATGTTCCTTGGTGAGGATGCCTTTACATGTTCTTCCTTGGTGGGCTCCTGTCCTGTCCTGTCCTGTCCTGACCTGTCCTGTCCTGTCCTGTCCCATGCCCTCCTCTTTCCTCCCCTCCTCT
Source organism: Tokudaia tokunoshimensis (assembly GCA_036184795.1). Taxonomy (NCBI): domain Eukaryota; kingdom Metazoa; phylum Chordata; class Mammalia; order Rodentia; family Muridae; genus Tokudaia; species Tokudaia tokunoshimensis. Next base: position 106,168,793 of record BTHU01000002.1, on the reverse strand, counting down.
CCCCTTCCCTCCCTTTTTTCTCCCCCTCCCCTTCCCCACTTGTACCTCTTCCTCTTCTTTTCCCCTCCCCTTTCCCTCCTTTCTTGTCCTCTTTCCCCCTTCCCTCCCCTCTCCCTCCCCTCTCAAGGCAGGGTCTCTCTGTGTAGCTCAGGCTATCCTAGAATTCACTAAGGTAGACCAGGCTGGTCTCTAACTCCCAAATTCTGGAATTAATGATGTGTACCACCACACATGGCCCCATTCTGTACTTTAAAAATTACTTCAGGAAAGTAGAAAATGGCTAATTTTCTTAAGAAACAAATACTTTCTTAGTACCAATTTATAAATGTCAGTGGAAATAGATATAAGAATTTATTTGTTTTGTTTGCATTGAACTAAAGGCAGCTTTTGCTTATGGCGTAGAAGTACACAGTGATTGTGGCATAGTAAAAATAATAGTGAATAATAAAATTCAGTGTGTGTGTAGGGAAGAAAATAGCCACATGTGATGGCATATACCTGTACCAGGTCTTAGGAAGTGGAGGCAGGGGAATCTTGAGTGGTAAGTTGACCTGGGCTATACTGGAAGATGTTATCTAAGACAAGGAGAAAAGCAAATAAAACAAAGCATCAATAGGTAGAGGAGGGAGATGAAAAGAGAATATGAGTATACACATTTATAAGCGGTTATTTTTATTTATTTCTCAGGCTTCTTGTCTCTGGCCAGTTTGCCTTCTAACAGTTAAGTAGCCAGTTTTGTGGAGGGCCGGGCTTATGTTGGCAAAGCAATAGAGGGAGGGACATTGTGATTGCAGAGTCCTTGCTCTTTCTCAGGTCTGTTATAACAGTGGAAAAACAACCTGACTACACATGTTTGTTGCTGCTATAGACAGGAACAGTTGGTACTTTTGCCATTGAGAAATTTTATTTTTGGTCTTGTTAATGATTGGGCTTTTTGTACTTGAAAATTTTCTGCTTTCACTACTATGTTATATTTGATTGTTTTTCTCTTTCCTTCTACTCCAGTTCACGGTCTATTGATCTTATGAAGGTCAAAGGTGTAACTGTCCATCTTTTAAAGGATGTTTTCTCTCATCTACAGTGCAGTTTTATGCATAGATGGATAGTAACCCATTCTTTGTACTTTATTTCCAACTCCTGTTGTATAAATTACAATAGTTCTTCAAATTATGAGACAGACATATAAGGGATAAAACCTAGATAAAAGAAAATAAAGAATATATAGTATATAGTGTGTAAGGCTGCCACTGCTGTTGCTTTGATGAGTGTGCTTGTGATTCTTTGTAGGACAGCCCTTCTATTCTGTATTACATTGTGAACAGTTTTTATGGAAGGAAATGCTCTTCACTAATTATGAGAGTTAGCATTCACTGGGAATTCTCAGGACAGATTCTCAAAGTCTAGTTAATGGCTTCATTCTATAAAATCACCATGGAAATATTTTCTTCTTCTCAGCTGTCTGCCAGTGCCACCTCTGGTCTGTGAGACTAAGTTTTGGGTGTTTTAGTTACATTCTAATCAGCAGGACGATGGTTTCAAACCATCTACTCTAAAGGGGAAAGACTTAGTATTGAACAGTTATAGTAAAATGGCTAAGTGATTAGTAAGATGTTGCTGGCCTATTGTGGACTGAAGAACAAAAACAGGTAACAGGCAATACAGTGGTATGCGTGTATGATCACATGTGCACATAGAAATGTGTACACATGTTAGTGTGGGAGTAGGCCACTCAGGGTGGTGCTTTTATGCATTTTTAGACTTTATTGTGTTGAACATCCTTTTTTTTCAGCTTTTTTCTTTTTTTAAATAGATATTTTCTTATTTACATTTCAAATGTTATCCCCTTTCCTCATTTCCCCTCTGAACCCCCCCTATCACATCCCCACTCCTCCTGCTTACCAACCCACCCACTCCCACTTCCCTGTCCTGGCATCCCCTACACTGGGGCATCGAGCCTTCACAGGACCAAAGGCCTCTCATTTCATTGATGTCCAATAAGGCCATCCTCTGGTACATATGGGGCTAGAGACATGGGTCCCTTCATGTGTACTCTTTGGTTGGTGACTTAGTCCCTGGGAGCTCTGGGGGTTACTGGTTGGTTCATATTGTTGTTCCTCCTATGGGGCTGCAAACCCCTTCAGCTCCTTGGGTTCTTTCTCTAGCTGCTCCATTGGGGACCTTGTACTTAGTCCAATGGGCGGCTGAGAGCATCCCCCTCTGTATTTGTCAGGCACTGGTAGAGCCTCTCAGGAGACAGCTATATCAGGCTCCTGTCAGCAAGCACTTGTTAGCGTCCACAATAGTGTCTGGGTTTGTTAACTGTATATGGGATGAATCCTCAGGTGGGGCAGTCTCTGGATGGCCTTTCCTTCAGTCTCTGTTCCACACTTTGTCTCAGTATCTCCTCCCATGGGTATTTTGTTCCTCCTTCTAAGAAGGACTGAAGTATCCACACTTTGGTCTTCCTTCTTCTTGAGCTTCATGTGGTCTGTGAATTGTATCTTGGGTATTCTGAGCTTCTGGGCTAATATCCACTTATCAGTGAGTGCATACCATGTGTGTTCTTTTGTGATTGGATTATCTCACTCAGGATGATATTTTCTAGTTCCATTCATTTGCCTAAGAATTTCATGAATTCATTGTTTTTTAATAGCTGAGTAGTACTCCATTGTGTAAATGTAGCATATTTTCTGTATCCATTCCTCTGTTGAGCATTCTAGGTTGTTTCCAGCTTCTGACTATTATAAATAAATAAGGTTTCTATGAACATAGTGGAGCATATCCTTATTACATTTTGGAGCATCTTCTGGGTATATGCCCAGGTATAGCTGGGTTCTCGTGGATCAATGACCTCCACATAAAACCAGAGATACACTGAAACTAATAGAAAAGAAAGTGGGCAAAGAGCCTCATACATGGGCACAGGGGAAAATTTCCTGAACAGAAAACACTAATAGCTTATGCTCTAATTGGATGTAGGGGAATGCCAGGACAGAGAAGCGAGAGGGGGTTGAATGGGGAAAAGAGGGAGGGAAGGGGGCTTATGGGACTTTCGGGGAGGGAGGAAACGGGAAAGGGGAAATGATTTGGAATGTAAATAAAAAAAACTTAGAAAATTAAAAAACCAAAAAGAATTGACAAATGGGACCTCATTAAACTGCAAAGCTTCTGTAAGGCAAAGGACACTGTCAATAGGAAAAAAAGGCAACTAACAAAGTGGGAAAAGATCTTTACCAATTCTACCAAGAACTCAAGAAGTTAGACTCCACAGAACCAAATAACCCTATGAAAAAATGGGGTACAGAACTAAACAAAGAATTCTCAACTGAGGAAACTCGAAGGACTGAGAAGTACCTAAAGAAATCTTCAACATCCTTAGTCATCAGGGAAATGCATATCAAAATAACCCTGAGATTCCACCTCACACCAGTCAGAATGACTAAGATCAAAAACTCAGGTGACAGCAGATGCTGGCAAGGATGTGGAGAAAGAGGAACACTCCTCCACTGCTGGTGGGATTGCAAGGTGATACAACCACTCTGGAAATCAGTTTGGTGGTTCCTCAGAAAATTGGACATCGTTTATTAAAGACGAATTTGGGTTTTAGCAATAATGAATGAGTGTGGCTGTTTAGCCACATTATCAGTGGCCTTTGGCTTTATTCCTTTGTTTATTTATTTGTTTTTGTTACTGTTTGGACAGGTTTTATTATGTAACTCTGGCTAGCCTGGAGCTTGCTATGTAGAATGGGCTGTTTAGCCTCTCTCATGGAGGATCTGCCTGCCTTTGTCTCTGCTTGAATTAAAGGGGGGGGGGGGAAGCTCTTCAGTTGCATCTTCTTCTTCTTTTATTAATGAAAAGGAGAAATGGATATATTACTGTTTCAATTTGTAATTTTGTGATTATTTTATTTTTGTGAATGGCTTTTCATTGTTCCTTACATTGATACATAGAGGTTTTAGTTTTATGTAATAAAGTCTTTTTGATTCCTTTTTAATTTTGTTTTTGTTTGAAATCATTCTCTGTTTTAAGCTTAGATGTTATTCTCTTTTATTATTATTTTTTTTTTACAGCATGATTGTTTTAGTATGAGAAGTCCTTTTCCTGTTCTCACAAATCATTCTCTTGAATATGGAATTCTTGTGAAATACACTTTTTCTTTAAAATGTATTTTGCTTCATTGCCTATTACATTTATGGTACACACTGATTTTGTAGTTGCTTTTTCCTTTTAATTTGTCTTTTAAAAAATTAATAAAGTTAGTAAAGAAAAACTTTGAAAATCTAAATAAATCTGTTTGTAGTTATTCCTAATGTATGTTGTAATTTTTGATTTTCATATTGTATAGCTGTTGACACAAATGATCGTGGTTGAACATACTCAGAACATTTGTATTACTAAAGTTCACATGAACTGGTTTTTGACTCAGTGTTTCTGAATAGTTAATGTGTGGTTTGTAGATGTGTGGTTGATCTGTGAGAGAACTGTACAGGCGCATTTCAACTTGTTTCTACCTACACCACTAGTTAAAAAAACATATTTAAAAGTACAAAGAATGAGTTAATCGTTTACTAGTATTTATGTGTGTTGTTGTTTCAAATACATTCTTCTCCCCCACCCCCAGTAAGTATTTAAGAATATGTAAAGTATAAACTCAAAAAAGATGTTTTCTATATAACTGTCTGACAAAAGACAGTTGGGGAAGAGAAGATAGAGTTTAATTGTTATTGACTGTTGGTGGGATGTAACTTGGGATGGCCGTTATGGGAAGTAGAGTGGAGGGTCCTCAAAAATGAAAATGTGATTCCAGTACTCTACACTTTAGATACTTATTAAAACTATGATTCTGTATCCTGTGATCTGCAATTCTACTTCTGGGTATATATTTAAAGGAATTGAGTGATTTATGTCAGGAAGACATCCGTATAATGATGTTAACTGTGGCATTAGTTAAGAGAGCCAAGATAGGGACTCAACCTAAGTGAACACTTAGGGATGAATCAATAAAGAAAATATGATAGACACACTAAGTCATATTCCCTTCCATCACTTACACACAACTCGCGCGCGCGCACACACACACACACACACACACACACACACACACACACACACGCCCCTACTATATTGTGGAATATCACTCAACTTTTTTTCTTGATTTTCCATTAATTTTTTTTAACATCGATAGTTTCTTACTTTAATGATTTAAAGTATAAGTTAGAAGAACAACCTGTACTTTGAGGTTGATAATGGTTCTATTGTTGATGGATAGTTTTGTTTCTCTCTTGGATAAGTGTAAGTTATTGTATTGAAAAAACTGGGAGATCAATTACTTAACCATAGGATTTGGGTTTATATACAGTCAGATAACCACATTGTAGGGTTAGAAAACTAATGATATCTACAGGGCACATATTAGTTGTAAGGCTATGTGAACCCAGTGATTTCTTAAAAGACTTTTCTGTGACTAAGTAGAATTCATTATAGAATCTAAATCCCAGCATTTTAAATGAAGATGGTGTGGTCCATCCTTATCAGTATTCAGCCATTAGTGAAATTCGTTTTAGTGCAGTGAAACAGGAGTGTGAAGTAAGTTATACCAGCAAAGCATTATTTTAACTTGTGGGATAATATTGTGTACAGTACAAGAGTACTAAGAGATGAGCAAATACTACAAATAAACAAAATTTACTGAAAACAATGACAGCGAGGACACAAGTTAGAGCAGGGTGATGAGGGGTAAACATGAACAAAGTACACCACTGTGGATGGATGAATGTGATAATAAAACTCATTGTCTTCTCACTAATTAAAACTTGGTTTGCGGGGGTTTCTGGCACCTCAGTATGGTTCAGGACAACTAAGTAGCCAGTGTTGGTGAGTCTAACCCTGAGTAGTGTATTTTAGGCAATTTACGCATTGCACAATTTAGTGAAAACTTTCCTGGTGATAATTAACTCAATCCTATGTGTACAATAAAGTATAGAAAAAAAAATCTCCTTGATACCAAAGTAAGCTATATAAAGATCTGATATACCACATCTTCTGAATCCATTCCTCCGTTGAGGGACATCTGGGTTCTTTCCAGCTTCTGGCTATTATAAATAAGGCTGCTATGAACATAGTGGAGCATGTGTCCTTATTGCATGCAGGTAAAGCCTCTGGGTATATGCCCAGGAGTGGTATAGCCGGATCCTCCAGGAGTGTCATGTCCAGTTTTCTGAGGAACCGCCAGACTGCTTTCCAGAGTGGTTGTACCAGCTTGCAATCCCACCAGCAGTGGAGGAGTGTTCCTCTTTCTCCACATCCTCGCCAACAACTGCTGTCTCCTGTGTTTTTGATCTTAGCCATTCTGACTGGTATGAGATGGAATCTCAGGGTTGTTTTGATTTGCATTTTCCTAACGACTAAGGATGATGAACATCTCTTTAGGTGCTTCTCAGCCATTAGATATTCTTCAGGTGAGAACTCTTTGTGGTATATTTACACAATGGAATACTACTGTGCAATTAAAAACAATGAATTCACGAACTTCCTAGGCAAATGGTCAGAACTTGAAAATATCATCCTTAGTGAGGTAACCCAGTCACAAAAGAACACACATGGTATGCAGTCACTGATAAGGGGATATTAACCCAGAATCTCGGAATACCCTAGACACAATTCGCATATCAATAGATTTCCAAGAAGATGGAAGGAGAGACCCCTGGTCCTGGAAAGACTGGATGTAGGGGAATGTCAGGACAGAGAAGCGAGAGGGGGTTGAATGGGGAAAAGAGGGAGGGAAGGGGGCTTATGGGACTTTCGGGGAGGGAGGAACCGGGAAAGGGGAAATCATTTGGAATGTAAATAAAGAAACTTAGAAAATAGAAAAAATAAATCCACATATGCACATATATGTCTAAATACACATGTATGTATATGTTAAATAGAAACATGTACCTATATATGCATACATAAATATTTAAATTTATATATTAAATGTAAAAAAAAAGATCTGATATAAAATACTTTGTAAAGTACATGTGACACCTTCCATGAAGATGGGTTCTATAGATTGACTAAGAGAAACAAGCTTACCATAAATGATAGGATCAGATAGGGAAGGATCTGGTGTTATTAATCATGTATGTTCCTAGCCTTCTGGGCAGATGACAGGTTATGCATTCCTTCCACTAAAGCAACAGTTCTGTGTATTTAACTTTCCAGGTTCCCCTGGTGCTTGTCTGTGAGCACAACAATCTCCATGACTCCTGCATTTCATAAAACAGAGAAGAGAGCCTAATACAAGAGCACTGACAAGTGCATCTACTCCAGCACATGTCTGTGTCTCCTGATGCCTGTGCATGAGGAGACTAAAAAAGACCGGCCAATATGCAATTGTATGTTAAACATGACTTCAGTGAAGATAACAGTGAGATACATTTTGGAGGATCATACTTGAAAAGTGACTCTAGAATTCACTTAGCAGAGGAGGTTTAGTCAGATTAGCTGAGTAATGGCATGGACTTTTTCGTATCTATTTGTGATTTGGTGCTGAGGTATTAAAATATTTAAAGTAACAAGGTACAGTAATGACAGAACAATACTTAGAGCAGGGAGTTCATAACCTCCAGTATATATGAGAAGTTGACATATGATAAACACTGCTCTTTAAGTAAGGAACAGAAAGAATAAAGAGTTTGGCTATGTAAACTGCATTGTAAAAACATTATCAGTGTCAAGCCACTAGGCACTATGATTCACTGTTTCTTAATCTTGGGGCCAGTAGAGATCCCAAAGAAGAGTGTAACAAAGACTGGGGAAGTTTGGTTATTTTATTATAAGAGTTAAAAACTGGCCAGGTAGAGTAGTGCAGACCTTTGATCGCAGCTCTGGGTAGGTAGAGGCAGGCAGATATCTTTGAGTTCCAGGACATTCTCGTCTACCAATTGAGTTCCAGAACAGCCAGGGTGGTTACACAGAGAAACCCTGTTTTGTAAAGACAAAACAAAAAATGAGTATGTCAGTAGGGAACTTCGGACAACAACAACAAGGAGATGCTGCAACATGTCTCCTAGAATAGTTGACGCCTGTAGAACTAACAACTAACAAGGTTAGTGGGGAAGTACAGTGACCAGGCTTGCCATGGGAACACAGAAGTGTAAACATTTCCTTCATAGTCCTCAAGTTGAAAACTAATGTCCAAACACAAGTCTAGACAGGAATGTTCAGAGCCACTCTGTGTATAATTTTCAGATATTGAAAACAAGATGCCATTCATCAAGAATACACATGAATGAATTGTGACAGCCGTTCAGGGAAACATATAGTGGTAAAAAGAAATGAAAAGATCAACCAAGGAAAAACATGGAGGAGTCCTAAATGCATATTACTAAGAGAAAGAAGTCAGTCCTTGAAGGCTACATAGGTCTGATTTCAACCATATGAACTCTCTGAATGATGCAGAACTGTAGTGGCAGTAAAAATGAGGCTGGAGAGAGACTTTAGTGGTTACTCTTGCAGAGGACCCGAATTCAGTTCCCAACACCAACATCAGGCAGTTGTAAACTGCCTATAATTCTGCCCAAGGGAAGCTGACTCCTCCCTCCTTAGCAGCATCTATATATACAGACAGACAAATAAAATAAATCTTTAACAATTAAGAGGTCTTTAATTCTTATTGTAAAACCTAGACTTACACCTTTGCTATTTGTTTTCAGTTGTCTTCATTGGTTTGATGGTGGTTTGTATTAAATGTGTTTTAGTTCCTTAGCTGTTTGAATTTTTTTAAAAAAATACTTCCGGGCTGGTGAGATGGCTCAGAGGTTAAGAGCACTGACTGCTCTTCCAAAGGTCCTGAGTTCAAATCCCAGCAACCACATGGTGGCTCACAACCATCTGTAATGAGATCTGACCCTCTTCTGGTGTGTCTGAAGACAGCTACAGTGTACTTATATATAACAATAAATAAATCTAAAAAAAAAATACTTCCCTTAATTTTTGAGATTATAAGTACCTGATAACCTCTCCCTTTCCTTACCCTAAACTCTTCCATATACCCTTCCCTACTCTATTTCAAATTTATGGCCTTTAGTTTTACTAATTGTTATTATTTACATATATGTATGTACATACATATTCCTAAATACACAGGTAGACCTTACTCAATCTATATTTTATTACCGATATGTATATTTTTAGGGCTGAATACAATTTGATATTGTATAATCTATTGGTGTGTTCTTTCTTGGGGAAGACTGGTTTTCCTACACTCTGTATTTCTTAGTTGTCTTATCATGCATTGTGTAGGGTTGAGGTCTTTTGGATTTTCCTCTGTCCTTTTTAGCATGTTTATTGATGTTGTCTTTGTTCTGCTCATGTTGGTGAGACTTTTTGGGGTACCTTATGACATTACTAGGAAACATAATGTCATGACAAACCCCCTGATCTTCTGACTCGTAACTACCTTTCTACACTCTTTGGCTGTGATGTGTGAACCTCAGTGGTGGGAGTTCTATCCATTGGGCCTGGAATCTACAACTCTGTAGTTTAATTAGATATGGTTTTTCTGTAATGGTCTCCATCAGTTGCAAGAAGTTTCCTTGATGAAGGGTGAAGGATGCACTTACCAACCTAGACCCTTGACAAGGATTGTGTCTGAATATTTCCCCCTCTTTCAGTGTAGGCTTGGTCTTCCTTCATAGCTGATCTGGTACATTCCTGTTATCTTGAGCATAAATCTTATTTCCTTTGAGGAGCCTTTTCTAAGTCTCCCCCACCCCATCACATTCCTATTCTTTGTTAAGCTCTCTGTGTATCCACTTGGAATTCTATATGTTTTATTTCATTTGTCTTTAAGTTGTGTTGTTCATTCAACTGTATACCCTGGAGCAGGCATGTCCTGTCTTTTGACAGTGTGATACAAGGCTGTTATCTACAAAGCTTATGCTTCAGAGCCACACAGTTGACTTATAAAACCAAGACCAAAACCTTCATGATATTCTAAGTAAGTTTACCCATTTTTGTTGGGATATATTCTTAGGTATTCTGGGGCGTCTATGGGCTGCAGATTGGGCACACCTACTGAAGTAATGTCTGGCCTAGTGGTAGCTTCAGGATGACTGACACTGCTAATAATTAATGAATAGTTGAGAAATGAGAGGAAAGGACATGGGCATGGAATGTGGTTTCCTTTTGTGTGGTGTAAGTGTAACTCACATAATGTTGTGCTTATGCCACAGCTCCCTTTAGGTCTTTTTTCTGCCTGGTAGAACTTTGAAGGATTTCTGTAATATTATTTACCCTGGTGATTAGGGACGCAGAAAGTAGAGCTAGTGAGCCAGTTAACAGAGTTGAGAAGATTATGAGAGTCACCTTTAAGGTAACAGGATGATCTAGTAACTAGTTTAAGTATATATGGATGCAGTTAATTTTTGAAAAATATTGATTATTTTCCATCATTGAATGGAGAGATGCAATTTTATTAATTCCGCAGCAGAATTTAGAGTCAATTTGCATGGAGAAAGCTTCATGACTGTTAAAAATTCTGCAGTTGTTTATGAAGCAAGGTAATAGGAAATGTTGATTTCTTTGTTTTTTTTCCTAAGTTTTTTTTATTTACATTCCAAATCATTTCCCCATTCCTGTTTCCTCCCTCCCCGAAAGTCCCATAAGCCCCCTTCCCTCCCTCTGTTCCCCATTCAACCCCCTCTTGCTTCTCTGTCCTGGCATTCCCCTACATCCAGTCTTTCCAGGACCAGGGGTCTCTCCTTCCATCTTCTTAGAAATCTATTGATATGCGAATTGTGTCTAGGGTATTCTGGGTTAATACCCCCTTATCAGTGACTGCATACCATGTGTGTTCTTTTGTGACTGGGTTACCTCACTAAGGATGATATTTTCAAGTTCTGACCATTTGCCTAGGAATTTCGTGAATTCATTGTTTTTAATTGCAGAGTAGTATTCCATTGTGTAAATATGCCACATCTTCTGTATCCATTCCTCCGTTGAGGGACATCTGGGTTCTTTCCAGCTTCTGGCTATTATAAATAAGGCTGCTATGAACGTAGTGGAGCATGTGTCCTTATTGCACAGGTCCAGATGGTTTTAGTGCAGAATTCTATCAGACCTTCAAAGAAGACCTAACACCAATACTCTTCAAACTATTCCACAAAATAGAAACAGAAGGAACACTACCCAACTCGTTCTATGAAGCCACAATTACGCTAATACCAAAATCACACAAAGATCCGACAGAGAGAGAATTTTTTTGTTTATTTTAATATAGGTAGATGATGTCAACCTTCCTGGGCAAATGGTTTCTGCTTTGTAAGCTGAGAAATATGAAGACAATAGATAAAAGCAATTTCCGATACTTGCTTTGTCAGTGAAATGAAGGTAGCTGTAGGGCCTTAGTTATTCAGGATATAACCTACAGTTTCTCCTCCAAAGAAGTTACTGAGAATTGAGCACTGATGATGAAGAGTGCTTTTCAGACTGGTTTCAGCATTGTCCTCTCAAATTAAAAAAATGCTAATGCATGGAGAAAATACTAATGTCAGGATCTGAGATGTTGATAATCAATATACCCAGAGCTATTTTTGGTGTAATATGAGCCTTACAATGTTGACTTGAATGAGCTATGTGTATCACACACAGTCAGCAGAATGCTTGGTTTTACTTTCTGAGCAGCTGCTGGAGACATACTTAATTAATACTGAAGCAATTATCTTGACAAGTAAATCAAACTCAATTAGTTCTCAATTAGAATGCTTAACATTTTCTCAAATATTGTGTGGTTGCCAGATGGCTACGCTTATTTTTGTAGCCTCCTATTTTTCTTTAGAAGGTTTACTTTCCTGCTACTGTGTGTATTGTTTATAATCACCCAACTTTGTTCTTTTAAGTTTTTGAATAAATGATTAAAATTTAATAAGTTTTGAGTTCTCTTGCCTGTATGTGTGGATTTATTTTATAGTGTTCTGGGATAATTATACACATTTTTCAAATTAATAAATTCCAGAATATAAAACATGCATCATTGTGGAAGAGACTTTCTGAAGATATTGTGGTCCTCCCCTTTAAAAGGCTAGCTGGATTCCTTCTAGATCTGTATGTTTTATGTCAGCACTTTAATAAAAAAACCTGCCATTTGTTCTAATTTGATAATTTAGAAAACACTGTTATATCTGAACATTCTTAGAGTAACTGTGTCTTTAGAGGTTTTCTTTGTAATTGCCTTTTCTTTTTTTTTTTATTTTATTTTCTAAGTTTTTTTTATTTACATTCAAAATCATTTCCCTTTTCCTGTTTCCTCCCTCCCCGAAAGTCCCATAAGCCCCCTTCCCTCCCTCTGTTCCCCATTCAACCCCCTCTCGCTTCTCTGTCCTGGCATTCCCCTACATCCAGTCTTTCCAGGACCAGGGGTCTCTCCTTCCATCTTCTTGAAAATCTATTGATATGCGGATTGTGTCTAGGGTATTCCGAGATTCTGGGTTAGTATCCCCTTATCAGTGACTGCATACCATGTGTATTCTTTTGTGATTGGGTTACCTCACTAAGGATGATATTTTCAAGTTCTGACCATTTGCCTAAGAATTTCGTGAATTCATTGCTTTTAATTGCAGAGTAGTATTCCATTGTGTAAATATACCACATCTTCTGAATCCATTCCTCCGTTGAGGGACATTTGGGTTCTTTCCAGCTTCTGGCTATTATAAATAAGGCTGCTATGAACATAGTGGAGCATATGTCCTTATTGCATGCAGGTAAAGCCTCTGGGTATATGCCCAGGAGTGGTATAGCCGGATCCTCCGGGAGTGTCATGCCCAGTTTTCTGAGGAACCACCAGACTGCTTTCCAGAGTGGTTGTACCAGCTTCATTCCCACCAGCAGTGGAGGAGTGTTCCTCTTTCTCCACATCCTTGCCAACAACTGCTGTCTCCTGTGTTTTTGATCTTAGCCATTCTGACTGGTAATTGCCTTTTCAAAAGACAACTAAATTATTATCAATTAAGTTCCCCATTGCCTCTACTCAATCTTGAATTAAATTTACTGCATTTAATTTGGTTGTTACCATACAGAAAAAGGGAAGAATGTATTAAATCAGGGATTATTTCTACAAGCTTTCTAGTCACACTATTTGAATTTTGGGTCTTGGCTGTATAGCTTCCTAACAGGCTCTGAGTGTTGACTGGAACTCCATAAGCCACAAGTTCAAGGTAACTCTAGTCTTATTAGGTGATACATTAAATCACATGGAAAGTTACTTAATGTAACTCTCCGTAGTATGAGCACTTAGATTTTGCTTGTATTTTTGTTACCATTCATTTGCTCAGTTTTATTATTATTATTTTTATTTTCTATATTCTTTATTTACATTCCAAATGATTTCCCCTTTCCCGGTTCCCCCCTCCCCAAAAGTCCCATAAGCCCTCTTCCCTCCCCCTGTTCCCCATTTGCCTAAGAATTTCATGAATTCATTGTTTTTAACTGCTGAGTAGTATTCCATTGTGTAAATATACATATCTCTGATAAAATTGAAGAAATATATAGATAAACATGTTAAGATTGACTATTTCTTGGAAAAATTATACAGATAAAATGTTAGGCATGAAAATATTCCTAAATTGATTGAAAGTGGAATTATAAACATTTTCTGATAAAATTGAAAATCTACAAGTAAGATATTTCTGATAAAACTCAAGAAATATATAGAAAAACACGTTAAAACTATTTCATGAAAAATTATACAGATAAGATGATAGGCATAAAAATATTCCTATATTGATTGAAAGTAGAAATAAAAACATTTTCTGATAAAATTGAAGATTTCCATGGAAAATATCTCTGATAAAATTGAAGAAAAATAATTGAAGATAAATTGGTAGGAAGTAAACTATTCCTAAATTGATTTAAAGTAGAATTATAAACATTTTCTGATAAAATTGACCATTTACATGGAAAATATTTCTGATAAAATTGAAAAAAAATGGAAAAACATTAAAATTGAAGATTATCATGGAAAATTATACAGATAAAATGGTAGGCATAAGAATATTTCTAAGTTGATTGAAAGTGAAATTATGAACATTTTCTGATAAAATTGAAGATTTACATGGAAAATATCTGTGATAAAATTGAAGAAATACATAAAAAACGTGTTAAGATTGAGTATTTCATGGAAAAATTATACAGATAAAATGGTAGGCATAAAAATATTCCTAAGTTTTTTGAAAGTGGAATTATAAACACTTTCTGATAAAATTGAAGATCTACAAGGAAAATATTCCTGAAAAAATTCAAGAAATATATAGAAAAACATGTTTTCATGTTAAATTATACAGATAAAATTGAAGGTATAAAAATATTCCTAAGTTGACTGAAAGTAAAATTATAGACATTATCTGTTAAAACTGAAGATCCACATGGAAAATACTTCTGACAAAATTGAAGAAAAATACAGAAAAACTTTAAAATTGAAGATTTTCATGGACAATTATACTGACAAAACGGTAGGCACAAAAACATTCCTAAATTGATTGAAAGTGGAACTACCAACACCCTCTCCCCACGAAACCAAAGATCTACATGAAAAATACCTCCGACAAAATCGAAGGAATACACAGAAAAAATGTTAAAATTAAAGATTGTCATGGAAAATAATAACAGTCTAAATGGTAGACACAAAAAGCATTACTGAATTGAAAGAGGAGTCTTTAAATGGTCTTATTCGTCCACTTTTTCCATGACTACTTTGGGTAATATATTTCCGTTAACTGAATTCTGAAATTTCATGATACCTTATTTTATTGTCCGGCATATAGCTGATGATACAGTTTCCTAAGTTATTTCCTTCTATTTCTTTATAGCAGTGGTGACTGAATCCAGGGTCTCATGCTTATCAGTATCTCCTTACTTTTATTTACTTTAAAATTATGTGTTTCTGTGTATCTGTATGTACACATGTGTGCAGGTACTGGTGGAATCCTGATTTGGGCATCAGATCCCCTGGAACTAGAGTTCCCGAAGGTTGTGAGCTGCCGTAATGTAGGTGCTGGAGACTGAACTTAGATCCTTAGCAAGTGCAGCAAGTACTCTTAATACTTTGTATAGCCATTTCTCCATCCCCTTCCCCTTGCTTTTATTTTGGTCAGCCTTCTTTTTATTTTTCAAATGCCCTGTGTTAGGTCTTGTGTCAGAGATTATGTGTAATTATTAGACTTTAGGGTTTTTGGATGCATGCAATGTCCATCACCTATTATTTGTATTTATCTTTTATTTTGAAATGACTGTAAATTAATAAATGTTGCAAAGAGAATATAGAGAGGGTCTTCATACTCCAGTTTCCTCTGGGAACTTACTTTCATAGTTACAGAGTGATATAAAGACCAGGAGCCTACACTGATACAGTGTGCATAGTTTCTGTTCAGGAATATTTACACAGACATAGTCTGCTGTGGAGATGCTCAGTTATAATCACAAAGCACGCCCTTATGCTACTGCTCCTTTCCCATGTCACTAACTTGTTTCTGTTTGTAATCTTGTCCTTCCAAGAACCTTGTATCAATGGACTTTTGGACATTAGAATATGTTGTACTTGCTTTTGAGATATCCAAATTGCTAAAGAATATGTAATTCATTTCTCTGTATTGTTGAATAGTATTTCATGTTGTAGATGAATGTTTTATTTATTAACTCAGTAAGACTTTTTGATTGTTTCTCAATTTTGGCTACTGGAAGTAAGCTATGAATGAACATGTATTTTCATTTTTTTGGGAATGAATGGGCAGAGTGCAAATTTGGGTTGTGTTTATGTGTTGCTTTTAATTATAAAACTGGTTTTGAGAGTGTGTGAGTATTTTTTCCATTTCTTTCAGCAGTTCAAAAGAGGTCTGTGGGTCTGTTTCCTACACCACTTGGTTTTTTTCATATCTTTTGACTGTAGCTGTTAAAATAGTTGTAGTGTTGCATGCTTCTTATGGACATGATGGTTTGTAGGTGTGGCCTCTTCACTAACTAGCCTGCCAAGTCTTTACTTTCAGTTGTGTTGCTAATCTTTTATATGTTGAATTCCGAGAGTTTAACTGCATTCTAAACATGAGTGCTGTGTTAGAGATGTGACTACAAATCTCTGACTCTTTAACTTTCTTTTCTTCTTCATTAGGATTTTAATTTTTTTACATTGGTGTGTGCGTGTGTGAGAGAGAGAGAGAGAGAGAGAGAGAGGGAGGGAGGGAGGGAGGGAGGGGGAGGGAGGGAGGGAGAGATAGAGAGAGAGAGAGAGACAGAGACAGAGAGAGACAGAGAAAGAGACAGAGAGAGAGACAGAGAGAGACAGATTGAGACAGAGACAGAGAGAGAGACAGAGAGACAGAGAGAGACACAGAAACAGAGACAGAGAGACAGAGAGATTAAGATGGGGGTGGGAGGCAGAGACAGACACAGAGAGAGGGAACATGGACATCCAGAGGTCAGGTGTTGGTTCTTTTCTACCATGTTTGTCCTGGGATGGAAGATGGAAGGTCGTCAGGCTTGCTGACAAGTCCCTTTACACATTGGTCTTGCTGCTCCCAGCAGTGTCTTCTGAAAGTCAGAAAATTTAAATTTGTACTTTGGAGTCTAAGAACTCACCAAGCCTTGAAGTCCCAATGATTTTTTTTCTATGCCATTTTCTGAGACATTTGTAGTTGTATGTTTTATGTTTATACTAATTTATTTAAATATATTTTATTTTAGTATATGGTATTATTATATACCATATTAGTATATGGTATTAAGATTCCTTTTTAAAAAAGCTCTCCCTAAGGTAAGGAAATTATCTTGTGGCAGAGGCTATTGCTTCTCTATTAAGATGATTTTGTACTTTTGTGAAAAACAGCTCTTTCTGGCTTTTCTATAGGTTCTTCTGTTCTAGTGTGTGTGTCTGTCCCTATGCTGTCTCTTTATGGTAGCTTTATGTTTTGAAATCAGGTGGACTTCTTTTTCTTGCTTTCCAAACCTTCCTACCTACTACCTACCTACCTACCGATTTATTTATTTATTTATTGTCATTCTGGTCTCTTCTTTGCTGTTGCATGTAGTTTTTAGAATATTCTTGTTTGTTTCTATAGAACATCTGTCTGAAATAATGATAGGAATTGTATTGAGTTTATAGGTCACCTAGGGAGGCTTGATGTCACTATCACTGCATCAATTCTGTCTTTGGTGACAGTGTCACAGCAAGTGTGTTTTATACACGTCTTTTTGTTTCAATAACTATAGCTGGCTTTGTAGTTTTAGTTCCCATCTGTTTACCTGCAGTGTGTATATTGTACAGTTGAGACTTTATTGATAATTAAGAGCTTGTGACCTTGTTGAACTAATATCTTAGTTTTTTTTTAATGTCTTTGAACTCATTTATATAGGTCACTCCATCTGCAAATAGACCATGTGTTTCTTACCTTTTGACCTTATACTTTTCTACTTGTTTCTCTCATCTTGTTTTACTGGTTAGACACCTCCCCACCCCCCAGTATGTTTTACAGTGGTGGACAGGGATGCCCATCTTTGTTTTAGATGGAAATTCATCAACTTCTCATTGTGCAGTATGTTAGCTGTGATGTTCTTGTCTATATCTAATCTAGGAAATTTTGTACTAATAGAGTAGATATTGGATTTTGTTGAATGTCTTGCTGTATCGATTGATATGATAATGTGATTTTCCTTCTCTAGATATTTAGTTTTGTTAGTATTATGGATTACAGTAGTTGATGTTACAAGTATTGAATTGCTCTTTCATCCTGTGCTAAACCCTTGTTGGTCTCGGCTTAAGAATCCTTCTGTGAACTGCTGGATTCTATTTAATAAGATTTGGTTAGTTATGTGCACCTATAATATATATGTTCATGCCTGATATTGGCCTGCTGTTTACAGCATTATATTTATTTGATTTTAACAACAGGGCTTTATGAGAGCTGTGTACCACTATCTCCAGCATGAACTTAAGTCTAATATTTTAAACATTTACTTTTTATTTGTGTGTGCATTTGTAAAGATGTTAGTGTGGTATGCTAGTGAAGAGGTCAGAGTTGGTTCTCTCCTTCCACGATGCGGGTTTCAGGGATCGAACTTTGGTTACCAGGTTTGTAGGGCAAGCACCAAGAATCTTTACCTGCTGAGCCATCTCACTGGCTCATAAACATCCCTTTGAATGAATTTTAAAAATTCATTCAGACAGTTGTCTTAGTTAGGGTTTCTATTGCTGTGATGAAGCACCTCAACCCAAAACAAACTGGGGAGGAAACGGTGGTTTATTTTGCTGTCATTTACACATCACTGTTCATCATCAAAGGAAGTCAGGGCAGGAACTCAAAACAGGTAAGGAACCTGGAGGCAGGAGCTGATGCAGAGACCATGGAAAAATTCCCTTACAGTCTTACTCCTCATGACTTGCTCAGCCTGCTTTTTTATAGCACACAGGACCACCAGCCCAGGGGTGGCAGCACCAAAAGTCAATCAGTAATTAATAAAATGCCCTACAGGCTTATCTACATCTTATGGAGGCAATTTTTCATTGAAGTTCCCTTCTCAAAGATAACTCTAGTTTGGATTAATCTGATAATAAAAACTAGGCAGGACAGCAACCATGTATGCCAGTTAAATATTTTTAGTGAGCAATAATCTTTAAATCATTCCTGGGTACTAAAAATACTACAGTACCAGTTATGTGAGTTTAACTTTTTCTACATAGAAGGCCATTTAAGGATTGATGGTGAGGAATGACATACCTAGATTCAGAACACTAACTTAAGTTTCTTGTCACATATTAGATACTATTTTCCAAAATAAGTTTTCATTTACCTTTTTCTGTGACTTTGAGAGCTTTCCTGGTCATTGCATTTTGTCTGTATGTGTTATTGTTTTCTTCAGGTGTCACCTGACTAACCATGAGTAAGACAAAACATTTGAAGGTGTTTATTGAGAACTGTGTTTCTCTTTTGTGTATTGTGTACATTTCCCTTGATCCTTCTGTTCTATTGGGAGGATGAGCTTAGTGTTTTTAATTATTATTTGTTTCCACTCCCATGTATATCATCTACTCCACTTGTAGATCTTTATTTTTATGTTGGAATAGTTTTATTTTAAATATTTTTAGTAGTTTGAATGATTTTTTCCCCATAATTCTTTAAGTCATGTAGTGTATTTTAGTGTGTGTAAGGTCTAAAAACCTAAGTTGCTTGTGAGTTAACATCACCTTGATTTCTACCCTGTGACCCTGCAGTGCCCTAGGATGTGTGCATAGGTTTTACAGACTTGCTTTCAAGAGTCACACATTGTGATGGGACAGTGAGCAGCAGGGTCCTGTGTGATGACAGTGTTAGAGGATGAGACAGAGATCTGACTCATTTCAATTGAAATTGCCTTGAACAGAGGACTGCACATTTTCACATATCCATACTTCCCTACACACACACACACACACACACACACACACACACACACACACACACACACACACACACCATTCCCTGAGAGGGACACTAAGGTGACATAAGCCCACTCACAGTGTCATAAATCCTGTATAATCTGGCTTTTGCGGAAAGATCTGTTTTTGTGGGTGTTCTCATAGTGCTGAGTCATGGGGTGCTGTTATGCCATTTGTTATTTAAGACATCACTATGGGATTATTTAGTTCAGTTTTGTGATTTGATGCAATGCCAGTGTTTGCTCTTCAGACAGATTACTGTGGCTTTGCATTGTTACTCACATTGCTACTTCCTCCTGAGATTTGCACTTTTGAGCATTAGAATTTTTTCCAGTGTAATAATGTATTTAATGTGCTTTAGACTGGACTTTTCTCCTATTTTAATTGTTTAATTAACCCGAGTTCTTTTTATTTATCTTGAGAGGCAGTGCCATATTTTTTAACTCTGGAAGCATTATTATTTCAAAAATTTAAAGTGATTTGTTTATTCATTTATGTTAGAAAAAAATTACGTGTATTATATAATACAGAAGGATATGTAGAAGTTTAGTGATATTGGAACAAGAAGGCAGAGGTCACATTAGGACAGATGCTGCATGTTCAGGTAATTCTGGGCATTAACTGGAGTATATAAATAGACCATGTAGATAAGGGCTCAGCCACAATTCAGATTGAGCCAATGATTTCCACTGGGGGTGTAGACCTCGTGAGGGCAGACTGTAAGTTGTTTGAGGGATAGTGTAATCGTAGATTTTTGTGTGTGTGTGTGTGTGTGTGTGTGTGTGTGTGTGTGTGTGTGTGTGTGAATTCTCTTTTTAAAATATTGGTAGAACATGTGTTTGCCTTAGGAGTTCTTGGGAGCCTGAGGACGTGCTAGTCAGAGGCTGGCACATGATTAGAGGGCTAGAGTTCCAGCACTGAGGTAGATGGATGTCTTAGGGATTTACTGCTATGAAGAGCTGTCATGACTATGGCAACTCTTATAAAGGACAACCTTTAATTGGGCTTGGCATACAGTTCAGAGGTTCAGTCCATTGTTATCATGGTGCTGGAGAAGGAGCTGAGAGTTCTGCATCTGGATTCACAGGCAGCCTGACTTGAGCATAATCTCAAAATCCACTCAGTGACACCCTTCTTCCAACAAGGCCACACCTACTCCAACAAGGTCACACCTACTCCAACAAGGCCACACCTTTCAATCGTGCCACTGCCTATGAGCCAGTCGGGGAACATTTTCATTCAAATCACCACAATGGGTGTTATCCACAGTGGAATTATTCCTCACAGTTGAAAAAATGATGGTAATTCTCCAGATCTCTTTGCTCAGGTCTTAAATTTAGCTTCCTTTTGGATTTGTTGGCTCTTTAAAGCTTGGCTTTAAGCATGAGTCATGACTAATGTTGCATCTCAGAGCTTGTAGTCTGTGAGTTTTAAAGAAAAGAAGATTAGAAGAAAGGAGATTGAGGCTCAAAATGGAATTATAAAGAAATTCTGAATCCCAGGAGAGAGCTGTCTAATTTAGATTCTGTGATCAAAAGTTCCCCATTAAAAAGTAGTATATTAGTTGAGACAAAGTTGATATAGGTCAGTGTGCTGGGATTGCTTATTGTGAGTAAAATTTGGAGCTTACAAAGAACAAAGGCAAGAAAGCATATTTAGAAACTGGAAATTAATTAGCCACTGACAACTTTTCTTCATTTTAAACACCATTTTTTATGTATCATTGCTGTCCTAGTTAGTGTGGAGAAACAGGAGCGAGTCAAAGACCAATAAACACACAAAGGGCTGGCCTTGAGGTACAATGGTGTGAAGGCCAACAGCAGGATGCTCTAATGAGAAGAGACAATTGCTGCTATGGTCTAGTATAGCATTCTGACTACTGTTAACTTTCCTACCCAAGTTATGAAGAGTTTATGGGCTAGAGATAGAGTTCATTGGCAGAGTGCTTAGTAGAAAGCACAAGGACCTGGATTCAGTCCTTAGGAATGCAAAATTAGGTAGACAGATATATAGATAGATAAAACTTTGCTTATTTCTATCTTTAGCAAATTTTTATTGATGTATATCAGAATCAAAAAGTGAAAAAATCTTTACAAATTTCTGAATTTGGCTTAATCTAGTAGAATTAAACTCTTTGAATTAATGTGAAATCCAGATTTTCAGTTTTAACTGATTTTAAGTTCAGAGTGAATAATACTTGCAGGAGTAGACATGAGAAGGGAAAGGCAGGCTTCCTGTGTGTGTTCACAGCAGGCCAGGCTACAGAGCTCAGTGTTATCTTCTATTTGAGTGAGTGACAGTTCTGTTTTGTTCTTGGAATACATCAAGAGCGTACACTCCACTTCAGCTGCCCATGTCACAGAATACTCAAAGGAGAATGTCTTCAGAGGAAGGTATCATCCCACACAAAAATTGTTTATTTTTTTCCATAAAATAGAACTTCAATATGGCTTTGTATTTTAATAGAATAGAAAAAGATCAGAATTGTAGTAATTGTGGCACCAAGAGATCTTCAGATTGGAGAAATATTAGGATGCAAGTACAAAGTATAGTGATTTTATATATATATATATTTGAGACATAGTCCCACTGCATAGCTCTGGCTGTTCTGGAACCAGCTCTGTCTGTAACCAGGCTGGCGTCCAACTTAGAGATCTGCTAGCCTTTGCCTCCTGAGTGCTGTGATTAAAGATGTGCACCACCACATGCTATTTATAGTAAAAATTTTGAACATCCACTTTGTGCTTTATCTCACGTCTGTGCTGCTCATCCTGGGATGCTGTGTCAGAGTGGACTGTGCACCTTATGAACATCACTGTGCATTTTTCACAGCTTCGGAAAGTTGGACATTTGGGGGTCAGGTGATAGCATGATTGGGTGTGCTCAGTACCTGCTTCTGGGCTACAGACTAACATCTCATTTTTTTTTCCTTACGTGGCAAAAGGAGAGAGAGTGTTCTCATGAGAAATATAGCTCCTAGAATCTGATCCACATTAGGATTTCATTGTAAGGAATTTGAGGGTGAGAGTTTATGTGGTCTATAACAAATAATCTTTAATGCAACATCTCCTATACAATCCTTATAATATTGTAAAGGTTAGTTTTAAACTAATTAAAATGTATCCAAATAAATTTTTTTCAGTAAACTGCTAAAATTTTGCTTATATCATGTTTTCCTAGAATGGTATTTAAATCTAGACTGTCATTTCAAATGTTTTTTATATCCTCTTATTAAAACTGGATAAAACAGGTGAGAATTCATAAACTGTGAAATGAGATGTCTGAAATATAAAGGAACTAAATGTATTTGGCATATTTTACATCTTAGTATTTCTTGTGAATTAATTTTCCAGTTTTGGTATTTTCCAAGTCTCAAGGGGATATACTATATTGTCTTTTCTCTAGAGATTGCTTGGACTCCACGGAACACGCTTCTGATTGTACGTGAAGTTGAAATAGGCTAAGATGAAGCAGCGAAGACTGTTTATTAGGAACACTACTGTTTTTTTCTTCAAATATTAAAAACATAATACTTTCTATTTTAAACTTATTCCATCCAAGAATCTTTTCTATCACAGGAGTTATTTCTCCTGTGAATGGAGCATGAGTTGCCTAAAAGTCTGGATAGCATTGCTTGTTCTGTTGCAGAGACTCTGCTGTTGAGTGACAGGTGATCTCATAGGAGGCAGTGGTGTGCATTGTGGTACTGGGAAAGGGGTAACATCTGTTTCAGGGCCTTTGGTAACCTGAGAAACAAAGATGAAGAGAGGAAAAATTTTGTGTGCAGAATAGCAGTCAGAATAGCTAAAGATAAATAGACACTGCTTGCCCATTTTGCTCACTAAAGTCTGTGAATTCTATTCTACTGTCTGTCTCACAGTAGCTCTGAAAGCAATCTCTCCTTCCTCATCTACATGCCTTTGTTATTTCTTTGATACTATATTCTGTAAACTTTTCCTCCAGCAACACCCCCACCCCCTACTCAGCCTCAGTAGAGAGTTACACTTACTTAAGTTTATCAACCAGCTAATAATGCAGAGGCCAGAAGCACCTTCAATTATTTCGTCTCCCAAACAGGTATCAAACTTTTGCCCACAGTATAAAGTTTTAGTATGTGTTAGATTGCTAACAAGTGTATTTGAGAATAACATAGAAATACATAGTTTCCCCTCTCCTATTTGAATAGCTCTGTGGATACTGGGAAAGGAAAAGTACTTTCTTTCATACTTGGAAATGCTTAATAGTACACGCACGTCATATCAGTTAGATGCCACAAATGAGAGCGTGAGTTGTGTGTATTCAGTCTACTTGGGATAGCACAGCTGATAGAGAAATGAACATGGCAGTGTTTAGGGAGCAAAGTTGCCTCACACAGGGCCTAGTGAAGATGGTCAAAGCCAGGAGAGCAATGAGGGTGAATGGTTAGGAAGAACCGAGCCCAGTGAGGATTTGAAGCACCTCACAGATTTAAGGGGCTCTACCATAATTCAACCTGATAATCTATAGAAGAATTAAATCATCTAAATTTGGGCCTTAAATCTTTGGATGAAGCTTAAAAATTTCCTTAGTTTCTGTCTAGGAGTTAATGTCAGATATTTATTATTGTTAGATGAGTTCAAAGCTCCTTTTTTGTCCCTTTCATTACTTTTATTTACTTATTTTGTATGTGTGTGTTTGAAAGAGAAGCAGAGAGACAGACAGAGAGAGACAGAGAGACAGTCAGACAGACAGAGACTGAGACAGACAGATACTCACTTGTGTGGAGGTCAGGAGTTTGCAGGAGTCACTTCTCTCTTTTCACCATGTGGGTTCTGGGGACTTGGTCCTGGGGTTGTTAGGCTTGGTGGCAGGTGCCTTTGCTTGTTGAGCTGTTTGACTGGGTCTATTCTCTTGTTACAAGTACAGCCAAATGAAGGATGAAAGTGCCATTCATTACTATTGCTGAATGTGAGTTTATCTACAAGAAGGAATTAGAATGAGTTTGTGCTTCTTCTCTTCATATATTTTATGTAAAAGTTTATTTTAGGTTTTCCTATTGTTTTTGTATAGGTTGAGTGGAGTTTTCTGGAAGATGAGAATCTTGCTTTAAATGATTGCTTTCTTCAGTAGTTCTGATGTGGAAAAGGAAGGACTACTGTTCCAGTCTGAGTGAGGGTAAAACAGAAGTCAGGGATCGTTTGTAGAAACTTTGAAGGACAGCCAGTACAGAGACTGTTAGTCTCTTCAAAACCATGGAAAAGTTACAGTTTTATTAAAACCACAGTAAATTCAGTTCATAACCCTCAGTGTAAATGGTGACCAAATGTGCATCAGAGGTGAGGCTGTTTCTAAGCGAGGCCTGTGATGGATCTGCTGTGGTGGTCTAATAACTACGGAAGAAAGGAGTATCCTCTAATGTTCATTCAATTCAGAAGAAGACTGACAGTCTCTGGGGAATGCATGACATTTGGGATCTTGAACAGAGTGTAGGAATTTGGAAGTAATTGGTATAGCCTGGAGTCTTTCTTGGCATTTGTTAGCAAATTTTTGGGGAAAAGGAGTTTTGTTTCCAGATGTGTTACATGGAAGCATTTCTCAGGAGCTGCTGGAAGGACAATAGGGGAAACAAGAAACCGATGTTTCCTTGCCTTCCTCACAGGCAGAGGGGGCTGGTGTATCTCCAGTCTGGCAGACATTCTGTGTAAGAGATGATTGACTGCTGTGTGTGCTGCAGCGCTGTCTGTCATTCAGGTCTGGACATACATTTGACTGTGGACTTGCAGGCAGATAAGAGATTGTTTCAGTTTCATTTGAAATTTTATAAGTGAGCAAATGTCAAACAACCTTGCAATTCCTTTTATGTTTCTTTTTATTTAAAAGAAAAATAATTCCTGTATTCACTCCTGAGTACTGGGGAGGAGGTATGCACTGCTAGACCACAGGCTCTTGTTACTCATCAGGACAGGAGGGTGGATTCTGTCCAAGAGACTGTGTGACCTTGTAACATGGAATACCTGTGGGTTCCCAACCAGGCTTCCCTGACACTCCCTTTCTTGGGGGGGGGAGAGGGGGAGAGGGGGAGAGAGAGAGCATCTTCTCTCTGCCTTCATGCAGGCTTTTTTTTTCTTTTCTAAGTTTTTTTTTTTTTTATTTACATTCCAAATGATTTCCCCTTTCCCGGTTCTTCCCTCCCCGAAAGTCCCATAAGCCCCCTTCCCTCCCCCTGTTCCCCATTCAACCCCCTCTCGTTTCTCTGTCCTGGCATTCCCCTACATCCAGTCTTTCCAGGACCAGGGGTCTCTCCTTCCATCTTCTTGGAAATCTATTGATATGCGAATTGTGTCTAGGATATTCTGAGATTCTGGGTTAATATCCCCTTATCAGTGACTGCATACCATGTGTGTTCTTTTGTGATTGGGCTACCTCACTAAGGATGATATTTTCCAGTTCTGACCATTTGCCTAGGAATTTCGTGAGTTCATTGTTTTTAATTGCAGAGTAGCATTCCAGTGTGTAAAGACACCATGGGGGACATACTTTGGTTACTACTAGAGGATGATGACTGGTTCACTTTCTTGCTTGCCCTCTTCTGGCAGCACCACTTTGTGTGTGTGTGTGTGTGTGTGTGTGGTCATCTCTCTTTTACCTTGTTCTGGAGGTTTGATGTTCAGAGTCCTCTTATATCACGCCTTTCTTACTCCCAGTGACACCTCAGAGAAGGCCCCAGTCTCAGTGCAGCCTCAGCAGCACAGTGCTCAGCCATTTCCGATGGAAGGAGGTGAAGTGTGCATTGTCTTGCATGGTATTTGGCAGTCAAAGCTGGTCTTACTAGGTTTCCCCTTTTCTGTCCCTTGGCTTGGGAGGAGTCTTTTCCTGTACCTTGTTATCTTTTCCTGACTATTAGCTTCTTTTTCATCTGCTCTTGGTTACATGAGGCAAAAAAAGACACCCTCTCCAAACAAAAAGACCCATAAAGTGAAAAAAGGAAATCTTGACTATGATGTTCCTTGTTTTTCCACAGCCTTAGCCCATCTCTGGATTTATATCTACCCTCCAGAATCTGCTATCTGATTTATATATAATGGGTAGGATTTTAACTCTGCTTGGTTGGGAGAACAGGGAAAAGTGACTATACTTCATTCTATATTATTTAACTATTTAAAAACCACATGCTGTGTATGTGCTTTCTCACTTGGTCCTGGTGTAGACATTATTAGCTACATTCAAAGTCAGGTTCAGTTACTGAACATTTAAGAGCAGACACAGGATCAGAAACCTAGCAGGTTTTCCTCTGAGTTGTTCTAATTTATAGTCAATCTTTTCTCAGCATCAGTAGAGTCTTGGTAGGAGCTTCTAATTGGTACTTATATTTTCAGAGTTGTCTTGACTCTGAAATGACATTTTAAATTCTTGGATGAGAGGTTGGACTCTGGTTATTCTTTCACCATTGGTTAGTTGTGCAATATGATTTAAGTGCTTAAGAACTTAAGTGCTTAACCCTGCCCCCCAAAATTTAGAACTGCTTTGTTCCATTTTTAATGTCTAAGCTCTGTTGTCAGACATTATTTTTGTTTCTACTCAAAATTTTCTGCTTGAAGAAACACCAACATTTTTAGGATTTCAGCCACTACCTGTGTCTCACTGAGTCCTCTGTGGTTTTCTGCTCTGTTCAATTCCACTCCCTCATTGATTGCCAGTACAACTCCTACTTAAAATGATGCTTGCCCTTTCTCACTCAGCAGCTGCACTGAGTACAGCCTTTCACACCACCTATTCAGGGACTGCCTCTCACTTGATCTCCTCACTCCTTCATGCTCATTTCATCATCACCTTCAGCCTGACTCTGTTGCTGCCTCCCTCTGCATAGCTGACAAGCAGATGCTGGGGATCACTGCTACTCTTTTGAACTTTTTATATGTGTTGACTCATTTAGTTCCTATAGCATGTCTTGCAGGAGGGTTACTGCCATTTTTCCTGCTTTATTCATGAAGAACTGGAGGTACTAAGAAATTATATTACTCAGCTTCCCACAGCTAGATCATGGAACTGCCTGTCAAGTTTTGGTAGTCTGTGGGATATATACTTTGAAGATATTTAAAAATCTGTCTCTATCCATCTCTAGTTTAGATCCCCTAGTTTAAACTCTCTGCATTTGCAGGGTGGGCTGACAGCTTCCCAGCCCTCTTACTTTTTCCTTTAGGTAGTCACTGGAATGACAGTGCTAAAGGACACCTTTTCTTTTCTCAGTAACAGTAACTTGCAAGCACCTGAAACTAACATCCTAGCTACTTATACCTCTGCCAAGGGTGTTTGTTGCTCAGTTCATGTCTGACTTTCATGTTTCTAGTGTCTGTGAGCTCAGTGCTTTCTGAAGTCATTCAGTCTAGAAGCTGCTCTGTGGACTCTTTCCCAAGTTACTACCTTGTGTTCCATTTTCTTTTTTCTTTCTTTTTTTTTTCCTGTTTTTTCCTGTGTGTGTGTGTGCTCTAAATTTCTCCTTCTCTCCCTCCTTCCTTCCCTCCCTCCCTCCCTTCCTCTCCTTCTCTTCCTCTCTCCTCCTCTCCCTCCTCTCTCTCCCTTTTCTCATGCCCTTTCTTTCTTTCTTTCTTTCTTTCTTTCTTTCTTTCTTTCTTTCTTTCTTTCTTTCTTTCTTTCTTTCTTTCTTTCTTTCTTTCTTTCTTTCTCAGAACAAGCCTACTCAATTTTGATATTTCTATTGCTAATGGTCTCTGTGTGGATCAGGCGTTTCCATGTTCTTAGTGTCTTTTTCAAAGATTTAAAGAAGCACAAACAAATAGCAAAAGTAACAAATTATTTTATTCAAAGTTAAAGTGAAAGTTCAAGATAGATGCACTTCTAGAGAGTCAAGAATACCTGGTCAGTACTCAGGGCTTCCCTTCTCAGCTTCAGGAGAAGAGGAGGAAGCTGGTTGGTAAGGGGAGGAGTGTAGATAATTTTCTGTTTTGATAGATCACCTTTGTTCACAACGTGTTTTTCTTCACTATTCATCTGATTTAATCATTTGCACACTAAGTCATACATAGTATTAGAGTTTTCCCTGCTAAAAGTTCATTTTGAGGACAGTTTGTCTTACTTTGCATATCCCTAAAAACTGTCCCAGGTTGCATCAGCATGTTGCCCATAGTTCTGGATATTATTCAGGATATGTTTGACCACAAAGTAGGAGTTATCAGTGGGTTGCTAGGGCGGAGCAACCTATTGCATTATTTACAGCAGGATGTATGTGCAGCTCAGTGCAGATAGTTGCTAAGTGCATTGTTGGGGCAGTGCTGTGCGTGGCTCAAGCCAGAAAGGGTTCGGTTGCTAAACTATCCCAAATGCTTGCCTTGTGGGATGCTGGCATCTGAGGGGCCTTCCCTGAGTCCTTTTCCTTCCTCTCTACCCTTGTGGACTGTTGTGGTCTCTCGCTCCCTCCCTCCCTCCATCCCTCCCTCCGTCCCTCCCTGCCTCCCTCCCTCCCTCCCTCCCTGCCTCCCTCCCTCCTTCCCTCCCTCCCTCCCTCCCTCCCTCCCTCCTTCCCTCTCTTCCCTCTCTCCCTCCTTCCCTCCCCCCTCCATTCTCTCTCCTTCCTTCCTTCCTTCCTTCCTTCCTTCCTTCCTTCCTTTCTTTCTTTCTTTCTTTCCCATCCTCCTTTTTTTTTTTTTGAGGGTGGGAGAAACAGTACTAGAGGTTGAACCCATCAGCTCACACATGCTAGGCAAGTGCTTTCCCACTGGATTATATTTTCAGCATTTTATCTTAAAAAAAATCTCTTGGGAATGTTTAGCCATATTTTTTTGAGATTCTTTTTAATTTGTAAACAGAACAACTTTTGCTGTTGCGCTTTTGTTAGTTTCCTACCTCTGTATTACATCAAGAGTTTTTGTTCTTGTGGTCTCGTAACACTCCTAATGTGTCCTGGCAAATTCTCTTCTTTCCAACTCTTTGAGTTTGTTCAACAGTATGTACTTCATTGTTTTAGCCTCTGTATTTTGTTGTTTTTGTCATTGAGGTTCCCCCATTCTACACTTTATATATTTTTTACACAAGTGTGATCCTCTGATGTTCTAAGTACTTTGCATTGACTGTTAATCCCAGTGATTTCTTTAATGTATTGAGCTGGATAGGAGAAATGATTAGATTAACTCGTGTCCTGCTTTTCTCTTTGATGCTGAAATAAAACATTAACCAAAACTAGTTTGGGGGATGGAAAGGTTTATATGGTGTATACTTCTAAGTTGGAAAGTCAGAGCAGGAACTCAAGGCAGGAACCTTGAGACAGGAACTGAAGCAGAGACCATAGAGGAATGCTGCTTACTGGCTCGCTCTTCTGACTTGTTCATCTTGCTTTCTTATGAAACTCAGGACTGCCTGACTACAGTAGCCTGGTCCCTCCCACTCAATTAAGAAAACATCCTATATATTTGTGTACAGGTCAGTCAGCTGAAGTTTGTCTTCCCAGGTCTTCTACTTTGTATCAGTTCATGAAAAATAACTGTGATAACTAAATTTGTACATTAAAAATGCTTTTAGAAGCTCTTTGAGTGAATATGTAGATTTTTTTTACCACATCAGTCTATTTTTATTTACTGCCATTTCTGATTTCATTTATCGTGGAATATGTTGACATGTCTGAATGTATATAACAGAGAGGATGAGTAAGTATCAGCAGCTTGCTAGAACTGGTGTGTGAAAAAATGTGTAGGTGCACAATGAGGAGCACATGAAGACCCCTATTCAGCCCTGAGACTGAGGAGTATTGATGCAACAGTATTGGTGTGTACTGTTCCTTTTATACATCCATGCCTATGATAAAATGTATTTTGTAAAGTAAGTACAGAAGCTGGGTATGGTGCTACATAGCTTTCAATCCCAGCACTTGGGAGGCAAAGTGGGGAGGACTGCTGTAAATTGAAGCCACCCTGAGCTACTTAATGAGTACTAGACTGTGTGTCTCCCTTCTCCCTGGGGTCATTGGCCACCAGCTCACACAGATGAAGGTTGGCCCGTGTGTATGAACAGAAATGATGACACAGTCCAGGATCAGCTTTGTGGAGACAGATCAACTTTGATTGGGGTGAATCAAGGGTTATATAGTTTTAGGGAAGCAAGTAGTTATAACCAGGATGGGTAAAGGTCCTTGGCTGAAGGCTAAGGTACTGAGATGTCTCATTAGCATCTATGTGACATTCTGCAGATATAGGGTATAGGGGTTTTCTGAGCTCCACAGATAAGGTCAGAAAAGGAAAAACCCTGCTGGTAAAGGGAGTCCACCATTTTGCATTGAGGCCACCGTTTTCCAGTAATTTTCAGACCTTGACTTTAAATTAGCAGGGCAGCACTAGACTAGCCAGGGCTAAACAACAACCACGACCTAGTCTTAGAAAAACTAAAGATAAATAAATGAGCAACTGAATAAGACGAATAGCAACAACAATAACATAATTAGAATAACCATAACATCATTTCCTATAAGAGTTATTATGTGCGTGGGGCGTTATCTACTCAAAATATCTTGATTCTCAGCCTTCTCATGACATTATCGGATATAACGTATGTATCAAGGGATGACCTGTAATGCTGTCCTTGCCCTTACCATGTTCGGTTGGTCATGGCTTCTGCAATTGTCCTTGACCACACATATATTACATGCCATTTTTCTTCCCCCTGACTTAATGATGAAGATTTACTCCTGTCATGGATTTTGGCAAATTCACGTATGTTTTTTCTTTTAATAAGTTGAGAATTTTCATCTTTTGGCTTAGTGATGATGGTTATGTGGCAGCACAGATTGAAATTATAGGCACTGATGGCCGAGTCAGCAGCTGTGAAAGTGGACATGCTTGTTAAGTCTCAGAAAGTATGGGGAAAGCTGCCCTCTGCTTGTTTAACAGTCTCTGGCGGAGGCTGTCATGCTGGGCTCGCTTTGTACCCAGAGCTGACATGACATTTTCACATGTCCCTCATTGCTTACACTTCACTTTCTCTTTCTTAAGTATCATCAGCCCTCTCTGTTATTGTGTGATTTTAGTTTTCCCCAGATGTGAGAGTAGATAGGCCACTGATAAAGAGAGGGAAGAGAAGGTGGGGCCTCAGTTTCACCTTCATCTCTTGAGAGTGACTTGGCTGTCTAAGTGGCCTACCTGTCTGTTGACCTTTGGGAAACGGATCATGTCACCCAACATCTGTAGACAGTTAATTATCATTTCCCCCATACGGGTTTTGCCTCATGTGTTTTTGGTTTGTCATCAACAGAAGTAAAAGCTGAGAACATTTTCTACATGCATTTTCACTGATGGATATTGGGAATATTTTGTTACCTACATCTTTTTGTCTTTCATGAGACTCTTGGACTAGGAATGCTGTGACCATTTTAGTAATTACTATTTTTCTAAAGCAGTCTGAATCTGTACATTATTGTTACTTTTTTTTAAATTATAACCATGCCTGTTTTTTAAAATCAATTCCAAACAATAAGACTGTAAGATTTCCAAACATTTGCTTTTTGTTGTTTTTTTTCTATTGTTAATTTTATGGAATTAACTTTTCTTTTCGATTATAAAAATAATATATTTTAATTTAGAAAACGTGGCAAATGCTAAAAGGTACAGTGAACAAATGTACATGACTAATCCTGTATCACTCAGAATGAGATGATTAGCAGTTTAATAATTATTGCCACTTTTATTCTTTTCAAGATGATGTATAAATTCAAATTTTATTAAAAACAACGGCACCATCATTGCAGAGGGACTGTTAGAAGTAGTTTAATATTTGTATTTTTCATTTATTATAATACCTAATACATTCAAATTAGTAACATACATAAAAGATAAAAGAAGAAATTCAACATCTTTGCCTTCCTGTCCAGATAGACATCAGTAGCTGTGTGCCCTTCTCTGCTTCATCTTCATCATGCCCTGCTTTCTCCCCCACACTCCTGGGAGACGACCAGGATATCACAGTCTGCATTAAACATTAATGTATCTGGGCTCTCTCTCTCTCTCTCTCTCTCTCTCTCTCTCTCTCTCTCTCTCTCTCTCCCTCTCTCCCTCTCCCCCCCCCCCGTGTGTGTAGCACAATGTGGGCAGTTCTTCCCCTTGGTAGTTGGATCTGGGTAGTATAAGAAATTAAAGTAATTGGTAGCAAGCCAGCAAACAACTTTGATTTGTAGTTTCTGCTTCATGATTCTGCATTGTAGCCCTGCCAGTGGATTTCTTTGATAAAGGATGATAACCTATAAGCTAAAATAACCCTTTTTTAACCATGTTGCTTTTGATCGGTGTTTTATCATAGCAGTGGAAACCTAACTAGGACATTTATCTTTGTATTTTTTGAATCTTGGGAAGCTCCATTTTGTCTCCTGTTAAACAATCATTTTCTAGTGTTATTGTAATAGTATCAGATTTTTAAAATACTACTGTTTACATTGTCATTCTTAATACTTATTTGTGCCTGTGATGACTTTGAGCAGAGATGAGGTTAAATGTAGCAGGAAGAGATAGAAAACTGAAGAATTAAGACTTCTTTTAATTATTTGGGCCAGTGATTTCTGAGTCCTGTCTCTGCCATCTTGCCTTCCATGTTTGATTTTTTTTTGGCTGAAAATGACAATAATCACTATTGGCATGTCTAGAAAATAAATTGCATTAATGCAGAGTATGAAAATCCGAGGTACCTTTCTTTTGCTCTTGGATTAATCCCACTTATGGCCTGTAGAGGGCAGTACATGTATGGTAAATAAGGTTTTGTGGTTTTAGTTTTCAGTTTTTTTTGGTAATTGTTTTATCTAATTTCAAATAAGATGAAATGGGTTATGCGTTCTTATGATATATTCAATGTAGGTCATAAGTATAAAGATTGTTATCTTCAGTGATGTTGGGTTAAGGTAAAATATAGTTTTTTATTTTTTTAATTTACATTCCAAATCACTTCCCCTTTCCCGTTTCCTCCCTCCCCGAAAGTCCCATAAGTCCCCTTCCCTCCCTCTTTTCTCCATTCAACCCCCTCTCATTACTCTGTCCTGGCATTCCCCTACATCCAGTCTTTCCAGGACCAGGGGTCTCTCCTTCCATCTTTTTAGAAATCTATTGATATGCGGATTGTGTCTAGGGTATTCCGAGATTCTGGGTCAATATCCCCTTATCAGTGACCGCATACCATGTGTGTTCTTTTGTGATTGGGTTACCTCACTAAGGATGATATTTTCAAGATCTGACCATTTGCCTAGGAATTTCGTGAATTCATTGTTTTTAATTGCAGAGTAGTATTCCATTGTGTAGATATACCACATCTTCTGAATCCATTCCTCCGTTGAGGGACATCTGGGTTCTTTCCAGCTTCTGGCTATTATAAATAAGGCTACTATGAACATAGTGGAGCATGTGTCCTTATTGCATGCAGGTAAAGTCTCTGGGTATATGCCCAGGAGTGGTATAGCCGGATCCTCCGGGAGTGTCATGCCCAGTTTTCTGAGGAACCGCCAGACTGCTTTCCAGAGTGGGTAAAATATAGTTATGAAACTAAAATCCTTTGAAAAATTTTCCTTATATCAACATTTTCTTTAACTGTTTTTTTCCCCCTGAGAACCAAAGAGTAGAATATTTGTGTATTTTCACATTGGTAGTCCTGGATGGTTTCTGTTAGAAGATATGAACTAGCCTTCCTGAGAGTCGTTTACTTGGGGTATGATGTAGTCCATACCGGACTGTCTTTGTCTGGATGCCACAGGAGTGCTTTTCTTACTCAGCAACGAAAGGAGAGCGAAGTGTCTTCTTATGCTGGATGTTCTCTGACCTTAAAATGCAAGAAAGGTTGTTTGACTTCCATTGTTTTTGATACATTCATTTTAGCAAAACTTTATAAAATGCTTTTTCTTTAGACTAAGAGGACAGTTAAGCAAGAAAGAACGGACAACAATGTGTCTGGAAGTTGTGAAGTCTCCAGAATGTTTAGTGCTCCTTTGTGTAAACTGGGGAGTCTTAACTGTAACCTTTACAAGTAGTGTTTTACTTTTAGATTTTATGGGATTCATTGGTGTATAAAAGATGCTTGAGTTTTATGTTTATTATTGAATAATTAAGTAAGAGTTTTCTGTTTTAATGGTCTGTCTCAAAAATGGGAGGGGTGTGAGAATTAATAATTGATTCTGAATAACTTATGTAAAGGTGGCCTTGGTAGGAAATGGATTAACTAGGGATGCCTATCCAAGATGGTTTTAAATTATTTCTTTCAGTTTTTGGTCCACACCTATAGTCCTGTCACTTGGGAAACTGAGGTGGAAGGAACAACTTGATCCCAGGACTTGAGACCAGGCTAGACAACACAGTAAAATCCATCATATCTATTCTCAACACACAGGCATACACACACATATACCCCAGGTCTCCCCCAATGTACATACCAGAATTCAATAATTTTAATGTAGGATGGTCTGGATCTGATCAGTAAGAGAGGCATTTAAGCTCATGAAAGTGTAATTGTGCAGATGAAGGTATAGCCACTCCCAGTGGTTTTTGTTTAGATTTTGATTCTGCAGCTCTGGGATTTGTAGTCTGTGCTGATCTATCTTTATATGCTAATTTCTCTTTCTCTAAAGTGAAAAATAACAAAAGTATCTCACAGAGAGGCTTAGACTTAAGTCAAATAATGCAGTTTACTATGCCAGGTGCAAAGATCCAGGGCGTAATTGTCTTCATTGTCATCGAAATGGAATCCTTTTTTTGCAGTGTTCTTAAGGACTCTGAAGGATTCAATAATTTCCCTAATTTTAAGAGAGAAGAGAAAAATTTTTGTAAGTGTCTTTGAGGGTTTGAAACCAGGGTTTAGTCACAGTTTGTTATGTTTTTTTTTTTTTTTAGTGGGGTTGAGACTATGAATAACACCAGCTTTCAGGGAGAACCTCCAGGCTCTCTGAGATTTATTTCATTGACACCAACTTCGGTTTTTGTGTTACCCTTCTTCCTAAGATGGTTATAGCCAGTAAATCATTTGGGGAGTCTCAGAAGATCACTGTGACAGCAGTTTTCATCAGCATCAAGTGACCAGGGACTAATCAATAAAAGTTTATTTTTTCTTGGCATAGTTTGTAATCATTTAGGAATGATTTTGATGGGATATATAAGTGAAAAGCATTCAAACAGCTTAGGCCTGATACTAAATGAGAGAGGGTTCATGTTGAAAATGTGGCATGTGGGGAGACCTTGAAAAGTTGTTAACTTGAGGAAGGGAAATATCAATATCTCTGTGGTCTTTCAGGAACAAAAACCATCTTTTGCAGAGAACCTAGAGTTTGAGCCAAAATATAAAGTGACCTTCCAGGATGACTGGCTCACCTTCCAGTTTCCCAGGGAGAGTCAGTTACTGCCTCAGTGGCTGATCATGGCCAGCAGAGCCTGTAGCAGTGGGAAGTAAGGAAGTGATGGCCAAGGTGAGGAAAGACTGTTATTTCTCACCAGCAGATAGGTACACAGTGCCTGGTGAAATGATTCAGCAGTTTAGAGCTGAGAGCTGAGAGACCTCGGGTTAACACGCAGGGAGTAGGGGCCCAGGAGGGGCAGCTCTGATGGAATCCTTCTGGGGCCGTGTTATTCCCTTTGCTCTGAAACACAAATGGCTCTCCTTGCCAGTCCTCACTCTGAGTCCTACCCTCAGAGTTCTTGTGCTGTTTGGAAGGTTTTAGACAGCAGCTGGTGGAAAATGTAGGTGCCTGGGTGTGGGAAGTGAAGAGAGCAGTTGTTTCATCGGCCCCATCAGTTTGAAAGGTGCTTCCATTGCTTAGAGCTGATGTTATTCGTTTCCACTTTCATTCCTGGACAAAAACAGGCCTCTTGTCTGGATCTTTTCTTTTTAATGATTTCCATGAAAAGGCTTTTATCCAGGCTCTGACATGACTGTCAGAATACACATTTCAATGCGAGAGTGCTTAAAAGGCTATTGATATTCCCCTGTGGAAAAGAAAAGTACTTAAAAAAAATACATCTATCCATACACAAGTTAACCCTATTACTTCCTTTCTTTTCTCCCCTCCCCTCTTTTCCTTCTTCCCCACCTTATTCCCCATTTCTTTTCTTTTCTCATTCTCTTCCAGGTTAAAAGCATTGCCTTAGTATGAGACATGCATGTCCCCCATCTCCCATGAGTGGTCACTTTGATACATCGATGGCTCTGATTAATTTAGTTTAGAACAAACCTAATTTTACCTAATGCTACTGTTGAGTTTCAACAAACAGACTGTTGCTTTGGAATCTGTAGTTCATTTCTCTTTCCTCCGGGTGTATCTTGGCTATGTGAGCAAAGTAAATGGTCAGTATCTTAGAAATGCTAGAGATGATATTTGGTCTCTGTTACTTTGCTTCTTCCAGATTGTCATATAGTGTGAAGCCTTTCACAGTGGCCACCACTCAACAGTGTGCATGTATGACTCCTCTGTATTTGTTCCTGTTTGTCTTTATTTTGAATAATAGTTTATTTCATGAATTTTCCATAGTTTTTCCATCATTTTGGTTGCTTCAGAATTTTGGCAGGAAATACTATAGGGATTGTAGACATTTGTGCACAGGTGTTTTGTATGTATTCATATTTACAAATCATTTTAGTAAAAGCTTCATAGCATGTGTCTTAGGGTTTCAGTGTTGTGAAGGGACACTATGACTATGACAATTCTTTTAAAGGAAAACATTTTAACTGAGCATGACTTACAGTTTTAAAGGTTTAGTCTATTATCATGGCAGGAAACACGTTAGCTTTCAGATAGTTATGGTGCTGGAGAAGGAGTTGAGAGTTCTACATCTTGATCTGCAAGCAGCATAGCCTCACTCAAGCATAGCTTGAGCATATATGACCTCAAAGCTTACCTCCATACTTGGAAGCGACATACTTCCTCCAACAAGGCTACACCTCCTAAGAGGCCCCTCACTATGGGCCAAGCATTCAAACCTACGAGTCTGTGGGACCCACACCCATTCAAACCTCTGCAGCACAATTGTTGACTACAGTTAGGCCATATTTAACTTTGTAGAAGACTGCCAGACTTCTCACAGGTGGCTACACTGAATCATATGCACCTACAGTGCACCAGCACCTTGTGTTACATCCGCAGTAGCATTTTCCTGTCGTCTCTGGCTGTTTGGATTTCAGTCATAAAGGTTCAGAATGGGTATCCTTTCTGTTTTTTAACCAGTGATTCCATAATGACTTATGGTTCTGCCTTCTTTTCTTCATTTGCTATTTATCTTCTTTTATGTGATGTTTATTCAGGTCTTTTATTCATTTTGTAAGAGTACTGTTCCTTTGTACTGTTTTGTTCTATAGTCCAGGATGTGGGTTGTCTTTTAATTCTCTTACACTGTCTTTTTTTTATCAGATATTTTCTTTATTTACATTTCAAATATTGTCCCCTTTCTTGGTTCCCCACTGCTGAAAACCCCCTATCCCATCCCCCCTCCCCCTGCTCATCAACCCACCCACTCCTGCTTCTCTGTCCTGGCATTGAGCCTTCATAGGACCAACACACACTGCTTTTTAAAAAATGGGTTCAAGTTGTTCCCTGATACTGACATGACATAATATAAACTTCCTGGTAATAGTTATAGATCTTCTGATTTATACTGTCTTTTAAAGAAAGATTTTTATTGATTTTAATAAATTCCAATCTAGCACTTTTATTTCTTTTTCTTTTCACCTTTTTTTTTTTCATTTGAAGGGTCATGCTCTTTGTGGTGGTCCTAAAAAATGTTATTGAACTCGAGGGCATCCAGATTTTCTATATTATCTTTTAAAATTTGGTTTCATATATAGGCTTCATATATATTGGTTTGTGTTCCCTTAGGGCCTCTCTGATCAATGGAGGTATTTCAAGATTTTCATTTTAATAACCCTTGTCTTCTTGGGGAAGCATTGTCCACCCATACTGGGAATCTGTGTTTAAACTCTTTTAAAATTTTTACATTTTTGAATTAGCTTAAAGCTAATGGTTTCCATAAGGGTTTCTCATACAGTCCTAGTCTTCGTTAACCCATGCCCTACTTTGCCTCCTCCTGCCCTGCTTTGCAGCCCCCATCCATTTTCTATCACGTGTGTCTTGTTATTCTTTTACTGCTTAAGACTGGCCCTTGGCTCATGGGCCCCTTTAGGCTTCCTGACTTCACAGATACTCCAAATGTATTACACAGATACATACAAATCTAAAAATTCAAAGCTAACATTCCCATATGAGAGAACACATCCAGTATTTATCTTTCTGGGCCAGGGTTGATTATTTTCTAGTTCCGCCTCTTTTCCTCACAGTTTCATGATTTCATTTTTTTTTTAATATAGGTGACTAAAATTTCATTGTGTATGTGTACCATGTTTTCATTATGCATTTATTAGTTGATGGACATCTAAGATGATTCAGTTTCTTAGCTATTGTGAAAAGAGAAGCAGTGCACATGGAGGAACAAGTCTCTCTGTAGTAGGATTTGGAATCTTTTCAGTGTATACTCAGCAGTGATATAGCTGAATCACATAGTAATAAACATTTAAAACTAAACTTTTTTAAAAATTAAATATTTTTTAGCTTTTTTGAGAAAATTTCTTGCTGATTTCTGTAAGTTTTAAATTTCAGATTCCATGTTTAATAATGGTATCAATAAAGTAACTGATTTTTTAATTGAATATATTCTTCATTTATATTTCAAATGTTATACCCTTTCCTAGTTTCTCCCCCTCCCAGAAAACCCCCAACCCATCCTCCCACCCCCTACCTCCAAGAAGATACTCTTCTGCCCAACCCACTCCCACCTACCCCCTCCCCGCCTCAATTTCCCCATGCTGGGGCATCTATCAGGCCTTCATAGGACCAGGGACCTCTCCTCACACTGATGTCCAACAAGGCATTCCTCCACCACAATTGTGGCTAGAACCATGTGTACCCCTTGATTGATGGCTTAGTCCCTGGGAGCCCTGGACGATCTGGTTGCAAACCCCTTCAGCTCCTCCAGTCCTCCCCCCAAATTCTCCATTGGGGACCCCACATTCAATCCAATGGTTGGCTGCTAGCATCTGCCTCTGTATCTATAAGGCTCTGGCTGGGCCCCTCAGGAGACAGTCATAATAGGCTCCTTTCAGCACTCAC
The DNA here is from genome assembly GCA_036184795.1 of Tokudaia tokunoshimensis. NCBI lineage: Eukaryota > Metazoa > Chordata > Mammalia > Rodentia > Muridae > Tokudaia > Tokudaia tokunoshimensis. Next base: position 106,129,251 of record BTHU01000002.1, on the reverse strand, counting down.
TTCTTGTCATCCATAATCATGTCAGGGTTTGGTAACTGTTTAAAGGATGAATCCCCAGATAGGACAGTCTCTGAGTGGCCTTTCCTTCAGGCTCTGCCCCACACTTTTTCTTCATAATTGCTCCTATGAGAATTTTGTTCCCTTTCTCAGAAAAACCAAAGCACCCACACTTTGGTCTTCTTTCTTCTTGAGCTTCTTGTGGTCTGTGAGTTGTAGCTTGTCTATTCTGAGCTTTTGGGCTATTATCCACTTGTCAGTGAGTTCATATCATGTGTGTTCTTTTGTAATTGGGTTACCTCACTCAGGATGACACTTTCTAGTTCCATCCATTTGCCGAGGAATTTCATGAATTCATTGTTTTAAATAGCTGAGTAATACTCCATTGTGTAAATATACCACATTTTCTGTATCCATTCCTCTGTTGAAGGACATCTGGGTTCTTTCCAGCTTCTGGCTATTATAAATAAGGCTGCTATGAACAATAGTAGAGCATGTGTCCTTATTGCATGTTGGAACATCTTCTGGGTATATGCCCAGGAGTGGTATAGCTGGGGCCTTAGGTAGTACTATGTCTAATTTTCTGAGGAACTGCAAAACTGATTTCCAGAGTAGTTTTACCAGCTTGTAGTCCCACCAGCAATGGAGGAGTTTTCCTCTTTCTCCACATCCTCTCCAGCATCTGCTGTCCCCTGAGTTTTTCATTTTATCCATTCTGACTGGTATGAGGTAGACTCTCAGGGTTGTTTTGATTTGTATTTCCCTGATAACTAAGGATGCTGAACACTTCTTTAGGTGCTTCACAGTCATTCGAGTTTCCTCAGTTGAGAATTCTGTTTAGCTCTATACCCCATTTTTTAATAGGGTTATTTGACTCTCTGGAGTCTTAACTTCTTGAGTTCTTTATATACATTGGATATTAGCCCTCTTTTCCCAAATCTGTTGGTTGCTGTTTTGTCCTATTGACAGTGTCCTTTGCCTTACAGAAACTTTGCAGTTTTATGAGGTCCTATTTGCCAATTCTTGTTCTTAGAGCATAAGCCATTGGTGTTCTGCTCAGGAAATTTTCCCCTGTGCCCATGTGTTCAAGGCTCTTCCCCACTTTCTCCTCTATAAGCTTCAGTGTATCTGTTTTTATGTGGAGGTCCTTGATCCACTTGGACTTGAGTTTTGTACAAAGAGACAAGAATGGGTCGATTTGCATTTTTCTACATGCTGACCTCTAGTTGATCCAACACCATTTGTTAAAAATGCTGTCTTTTTTCTACTGGATGTTTTTTTAGCTCCTCTGTCAAAGATCAAGTGACCGTAGGTGTGCAGGTTCTTTTCTGGGTCTTCAATTCTATTCCATTGATCTTCCTGTCTGTCTCTGTACCAATACCATACAGTTTTTATCACTATTGCTCTGTAGTAGAGCTTGAGGTCAGGGATGGTGATTCCGCCAGAAGTTCTTTCATTGTGGAGAATAGTTTTTACTATCTTGGATTTTTTGTTATTCCAAATGAATTTGCAGATTGCTCTTTCTAGCTCGATGAAGAATTGATTTGGAATTTTGTTGGGGTTTGCATTGAGTCTGTAGATTGCTTTTGACAAGACGTCCATTTTTACTATATTAATCCTGCTAGTCCATGAGAATGGGAGATCTTTCCATCTTCTGAGATCTTCTTTGATTTCTTTTCTTTTCTCTTTCTTTCTTTCTTTCTTTCTTTCTTTCTTTCTTTCTTTCTTTCTTTCGGAGTCAGGCTGCTCTTCTTTTTTATTTATTTTATTTATTTTTTTATTTTTATTTTCTATATTCTTTATTTGCATTCCAAATGATTTCCCCTTTCCCGGTTCCCCCCTCCCCCGAAAGTCCCATAAGACCTCTTCCCTCCCCCTGTTCCCCATTTGCCTAAGAATTTCATGAATTCATTGTTTTTAATTGCTGAGTAGTATTCCATTGTGCAAAATATACATGGAAAATATCTCTGATGAAATTGAAGAAATATATAGAAAAACACAGTAAGATTGACTATTTCATGGAAAAATTATATCTCACACCAGTCAGAATGGCTAAGATCAAAAACACAGGAGACAGCAGTTGTTGGCGAGGATGTGGAGAAAGAGGAACACTCCTCCACTGCTGGTGGGATTGCAAGCTGGTACAACCACTCTGGAAAGCAGTCTGGCGGTTCCTCAGAAAACTGGGCATGACACTCCCGGAGGATCCGGCTATACCACTCCTGGGCATATACCCAGAGGCTTCCCCTGCATGCAATAAGGACACATGCTCCACTATGTTCATAGCAGCCTTATTTATAATAGCCAGAAGCTGGAAAGAACCCAGATGTCCCTCAATGGAGGAATGGATTCAGAAGATGTGGTATATTTACACAATGGAATACTACTCTGCAATTAAAAACAATGAATTCACGAAATTCCTAGGCAAATGGTCAGAACTGGAAAATATCATCCTTAGTGAGGTAACCCAATCACAAAAGAACACACATGGTATGCAGTCACTGATAAGGGGATATTAACCCAGAATCTCGGAATACCCTAGACACAATTCACATATCAATAGATTTCCAAGAAGATGGAAGGAGAGACCCCTGGTCCTGGAAAGACTGGATGTAGGGGAATGCCAGGACAGAGAAGCGAGAGGGGGTTGAATGGGGAAAACAGGGAGGGAAGGGGGCTTATGGGACTTTCGGGGAGGGAGGAAACGGGAAATCATTTTGAATGTAAATAAAAATATAAAAAATAAAAAAATATATAAAATAAAAAAAAGAAAAAATGGTAGGCATAAAAATATTCCTATGTTGATTGAAAGTGGAATTATAAACATTTTCTGATAAAATTGAAAATCTAGAAGGAAAATATTTCAGATGAAACTCAAGAAATATATAGAAAAGCACATTAAAACTATTTCATGAAAATTATACAGATAAGATGGTAGGCATAAAAATATTCCTATATTGATTGAAAGTAGAAATAAAAACATTTTCTGATAAAACTGAAGATTTCCATGGAAAATATCTCTGATAAAATTGAAGAAATTTATGCAGATAAATTGGTAGGAATTAAAATATTCCTAAGTTTATTGAAAGTAGAATTATAAACATTTTCTGATAAAATTGAACATTTACATGGAAAATATTTCTGATAAAATTGAAAAAAATATGGAAAAACATTAAAATTGAAGATTATCATGGAAAATTTTACAGATAAAATGGTAGACATAAAAATATTTCTAAGTTAATTGAAAGTGAAATTATAAACATTTTCTGATAAAATTGAATTACATAGAAAATATCTCTGATAAAATTGAAGAAATATATAAAAAATGCGTTAAGATTGAATATTTCATGGAAAAATTATACAGATAAAATGGTAGGCATAAAAATATTCCTAAGTTTTTTGAAAGTGGAATTATAAACACTTTCTGATAAAATTGAAGATCTACAAGGAAAATATTCCTGAAAGAATTCAAGAAATATATAGAAAAACATGTTAAAACTGACTATTCCATGGAAAATTATACAGATAAAATGGAAGGTATAAAAATGTTCCTAGCCGGGCGGTGGTGATGCACGCCTTTAATCCCAGTACTTGGGAGGCAGAGGCAGGCGGATCTCTGAGTTCGAAGCCAGCCTGGTCTACAGAGTGAGTTCTAGGACAGCCAGGGCTACACAGAGAAACCCTCTCTCGAAAAACCAAAAAAAAAAAAAAAATTCCTAAGTTGTTTGAAAGTAAAATTATAGACATTGTCTAATAAAACGGAAGATCCACGTGGAAAATACTTCTGTCAAAATTGAAGAAAATTGCAGAAAAACATTAAAATTGAAGATTATCATGGACAGTTATACCGACAAAATGGTAGGCACAAAAACATTCCTAAATTGATTGAAAGTGGAACTACAAACACTCCCCCCGCAATGAATCAGAAGATCTACATGAAAAATACCTCCGACAAAATCGAAGAAATACACAGAAAAAATGTTAAAATTAAAATCATGGCAAATAATACAGTCAAAATGGTAGACACAAAAAGCATTACTGAATTGAAAGATGAGTCACAAACATTTTCTGATAAAATCGAAGATCCACATGAAAAACATCTCTGTTATACTATGTTTTTTGTTGGGGAATTGAGTCTATTGACGTTATAAGATATTAAGGAATAGTGATTGTTGCTTCCTGTTATTTTTGATGTTCTTTTTATGTTTGTGTGGTTACTTTCTTTTGGGTTTGTTTTCCAAAGTTTACTTTCTTGCTTTTTCTAGGGTGTAGTTTCCCTCCTCATATTGGCCTTTTCCATCTATTATCCTTTGTAGGACTGGATTTGTGGAAAGATATTGTGTAAATTTGGTTTTATCATGGAATATCTTGGTTTCTCCATCTATGGTAATTGAGAGTTTTGCTGGGTATAGTAGTTTGGGCTGGCATTTGTGTTCTTAGGGTCTATATGAGATCTGCCCAGGATCTTCTGGCTTTCATTGTCTCAGGTCAGAAGTCTTGTGTAATTCTGATAGGCCTGCCTTTATAGGTTACTTGACCTTTTTCCCTTACTGCTTTTAATAGTCTTTCTTTGTTTAGTGCATTTGGTGTTTTGATTATTATGTGCCGGGAGGACTTTCTCGTCTGGTCTGTTTGGAGTTCTATAGGCTTCTTGTATGTTCATGGACATCTCTTTCTTTAGGTTAGGGAAGTTTTCTTCTATAATTTTATTGAAGCTATTTCCTGGCCCTTTAAGTTGGAAATCTTCACTCTCTTCTATACCTATAATCCTTAGGTTTGGTCGTCTCATTTTGTCCTGGATTTTCTGGATGTTTTGGCTCAAGAGCGTTTTGCATTTTTCATTTTCTTTAACTGTTAAATCAATGTTTTCTATGGTATCTTCAGCCCCTGAGATTCTTTCTTCTATCTCTTGTATTCTGTTGTTGATGCTTGCATCTATGACTCCTGAATTCTTTCCATGATTTTCTATCTCCAGAGCTGTCTCACTTTGTGATTTCTTTATTGCTTCTACTTCCATTTTTAGATCCTGAATGGTTTTGTTCAGTTCCTTCACTTGTTTGTTTGTGTTCTCCTGTAATTCTTTCAGGGATTTTTGTGTTTCCTCTTTAAGGGTCTTTACCATTTGACCCATGTTCTCCTGTATTTCTTTAAGGGAGTTATTTATGTCCTTCTTGATGTCCTCTAACAGCATTGAGAGAAGAGACTTTAAATCCAACTCTTGCTTTTCCAGTGTGTTGGGGTATCCTGGATTTGCTGTGGTGGGAGAACTGGGCTGTGATGTTGCCAAGTTGCCTTGGTTTCTGTTGGTAGAGTTCTTGCGCTTGCCTTGTGCCATCTGGTTATCTCTGGTTAGTTGATCTTGTTGTCTCTGGCTGGAGCTTGCCCCTCCTATGGGCCTGTAAACCTGTGTCTGTAGTCCTGGGAGAACAACTCTCTTCTGGCAGGGTCTGTGCACAGAAGGCTGTGGAGCTGTCTGGTTCCCTGCTGCTAATGGAGGCCTGAAAGGAAGATTCCTGTCCCAGCAGCTCCACTGATCTTATGCCCTGCACGCTCCCAGCTATACCCCCTCAGAAAGAAGGTGGAGATCTCACCTCTGCACTCAGAAGTGAAATTGCTGCTGGGAGATCATTCTCTCCTGGTGGGCTAAGCACAGAAGGCTGTGGAGCTGCCTGGTTCCCTGCTGCAAATGGTGGCTGGAAGGGAAGACTCCTGTCCCTGCTGCTCTACTCTCTTTGATTTCTTTCTTCAGAGACTTGAAGTTCTTTTTTTTTTTTTTATAAATTTTATTTTCTAAGTTTTTTTTTATTATTTATTTTATTTTATTTTTTTTAATTTACATTCCAAATCATTTCCCCTTTCCCGTTTCCTCCCTCCCCGAAAGTCCCATAAGCTCCCTTCCCTCCTTCTTTTCTCCATTCAACCCCCTCTCGTTTCTCTGTCCTGGCGTTCCCCTACATCCAATCTTTCCAGGACCAGGGGTCTCTCCTTCCATCTTCTTAGAAATCTATTGATATGCGGATTGAAGTTCTTGTCATACAGATCTTTTACTTGCTTGATTAGAGTCACCCCAAGGTATGTAATATTATTTGTGACTATTGTGAAGGGTGTCGTTTCCCTAATTTCTTTCTCAGTTGGTTTATCCCGTGAGTAGAGGAAGGCTACTGATTTATTTGAGTTAATGTTTTTTTTTTTTTTGAGTTAATGTTATATCCAGCCACTTTGCTGAAGTTGTTAATCAGCTTTAGGAGTTCTCTGGTGGAATTTTTGGGGTCACTTAAATATATGATCATATCATCTGCAAATAGTGATAGTTTTACTTCTTCCTTTCCAATTTGTATACTTTTGACCTCCTTTTGTTGTCTAATTGCTCTAGGTAGAACTTCAAGTACTATATTGAATAGATAGGGAGAGAGTGGGCAGCCTTGTCTGGTTCCCGATTTTAGTGGGATGGCTTCACGTTTCTCTCCATTTAGTTTGATGTTTGCTACTGGTTTGCTGTATATTTCTTTTACTATGTTTAGGTATGGGTCTTGAATTCCTGATCTTTCCAAGACTTTTAACATGAAGGAATGTTGAATTTTGTCAAATGCTTTTTCAGCATCTAATGACATGATCATGTGGTTTTCTTCTCAGAGTTTGTTTAAGTAGTGGATTACATTAATGATTTCCGTATATTGAACCATCGCTGCATCCCTGGGATGAAGCCTGCTTGATTGTGGTGAATAATCATTTTGATGTGCTCTCGAATTTGGTTTGCGAGTATTTTATTGAGTATTTTTGCATTGATATTCATAAGGGAAAATGGTCTGAAGTTCTCTTTCTTTGTTGCTCTTTGTTTATTTGACTTATCAAATATTGTGGATTTGGATTTATTTCTGATATTCTTTTGTTACATTTGTAGTGTGTGTGTGTGCGTGTGCGTGCATGCGTGTGTGTGTGTGTGTGTGTGTGTGTGTGTGTGTGTGTGTGTACACACGCCTGCCTGGTTTCCTTTGGCATAAATCCTGTATATGTAGCACTAGTTTTCCATTCTGCTGGGCAGCAATTCATTTTGTAGTTTCTCCATGATTTCTGTATCTATTTGACAATTGATGAATATTTATTTTTTCCAGTTTTTTCTATTTTGCACAAAACTCATTAATATGTGTGTATAAGTATTTGTGTGAGTAACTGGCTTAGTAAATATGTGAAAGTGTTCTTTCTGGTCATATGGTAAGTGTTGTTTAGCATGTTACTTGTTCATTATGTACCATTTTGTATTCCTATCATTAATATACAATGTTTCAGTCTCCCTGTTTTTATGAATTACTGATCTTTTATTGGGTTTTTTTCCTTGACTTATTTGGATATAATTGTATTTTATTGTTTTCAAGATTTTATCATTTATTTGTTCCACTTAAAGACTTATTTTTGACTGGTCTCAGATTTAGAAGTAGATGCTCTCTGTGAGGACAGCCCACATCTTTTTGCAATCTGTTCCTTGCATATTCCTTTGGCTTCCTTCCTTCTCTTGACCAAACGTTTAGCCTTTTCTGTAGCTTTCTCCTTGATTTTCTTGTTCTTCAGAGCAGTATATTAATGTTTGTGTTGTAGGACACATGGAGTAACAGGTTGTCGAATCTTGAGTACTTTCATTCTGGGCTCACCTTCTTTGTTTAAGGGCTTTCTGACAACCCGTTCCCAGACAGAGACGTACAAAAGCTTCTGCATTCTGCTAGCCCTTTTGTCCCCAACCACTGAGGCATAGTAGTATCTATCAGTCTAGTAATATTCTTTTTTCTTTCTTGCAATGACTTTGTCAAGAAAACTCAGATGGCTCTGTTCTGGTAGACTGCACTGAAGAGACAGGTACCCAGTTTCCCACAATATAACATCACTTGGGACACGGCCTGTTGGGGCTTCTGTCTGCTCCCAAGAACGGGACAGCGCTGTGGTCAACTGGGTGCCAGATCTGCTGTAGGCCATCCCCTCTGCAGGGTGACCAGCGCCACCGAGAGAGTGCAGAGTGCACTCCGCCATTTTTGCTCCAGAGGCCGGGTAGTTGGGACTGCCAGGCTCGGAGACAGACAGGCATAATATCGCTTGGGTCTCGGGCGGCTTGTGTGTACGCTGCTCCCAAGAGCTGGGCAGATCTGCAGTAACCAGCGCGCCAGCTCTGCTGTGGGACTTCTGCCTGGCAGAGGGACGCCCCCTCCCCCCCACTCTGGGAGAGATCACACACCCCTGCACAGGGCAGGAACCTACCAGCCTCCCTTTGGCGACCTCTGCTCCAGGAATCCACTACGCTGAGCCTTTGGATGTGCAAGGACTCCCCAATATAACATCACTTGGGGCAAGGCACATCAGGGCTCCAAAGTCACTCAGGAGCAGGCAGGCCCCAGAAATCGGTGCCAGGGGAATCCTGGCAATCTGGGGGGGGGGGGGCAGAAATAGCTTTGCAGGCTCACAGGAGGTCCAACCAACAGCCAGTGACAGCAGGACCAACTAACATCAGAGGTAACCAGATGGCAAAAGGCAAACGTAGGAACGTTACTAACAGAAATCAAAGTAATATGGCACCATCCGAACCCAACTCTCCAACAGCAGCAAGTCCTGGATACCCCACCACACCCGAAAGACAAGATCTGGATTTAAAATCACTTCTCATGATGCTATTAGAGGATCACAAGAAGGACACAAATAAATCTAATAAAGAATTACAGGAGACCATGAATCAACGGTTAGAAGCCCTTACAAAGGAAACACAAAAATCGCTTAGAGAAATGCAGGAGAACATGGATCAAAAGATGGAGGCCCACAAGGAGACAACACAAAAATCGCTTAAAGAAATGAATCAACGGGTAGATGCACTTACAAAGGAATCACAAAAATTGCATAAAGAAATGCAGAAGAATATGGGTCAACAGATGGATGCCCATAGGGAGGCAACACAAAAATTGCTTAAAGAAATGAATCAACAGATAGATGCCCTTACAAAGGAAACACGAGAACTGCTTAAAGAAATGCAGGAGACGATGGATCAACAGATGGAATCCCATGAGGAGGAAACACAAAAATCGCTCAGAGAAATGCAGGAGAATTTGGGTCAACAGGCAGAAATCCTGAAAGAGGTAATGCAAAAATACCTTAAAGAATATTAGATATAGACCAAGATATTCCATGATAAAACCAAATTTTCACAATATCTTTCCACAAATCCAGCCCTGCAAAGGATAATAGGTGGAAACCGCCAATACAGGGAGAGAAACAACACCCTGGAAAAAATGAGAGAGTAACCTTCTTGCTTCAAACCCAAAAGTAGATAACCACTCAAACATAAAGATAGCATCAAGAATGGCAGTTGGCAATAATCACTATGCCTTAATCTCTCTTAATATCAATGGTCTCAATTCCCCAATAAAAACACATAGACTAGCAGACTGGATAAGTAAACAGGACCCAGCATTTTGCTGCATGCAGGAAACGCACCTCAGTGTCAAAGACAAACACTACCTCAGAGTAAAAGGCTGGAAAACAATTTTACAAGCAAATGGCCCCAAGAAACGAGGTGGAGTAGCCATCCTAATATCAGATAAAATTGATTTTCAACCTAAAGTCATCAAAAAAGACACAGAAGGACACTACATACTGATCAAGGGAAAAATCCACCAACAAGAAGTCTCAATTCTGAATATCTATGCTCCAAATGCAAGGGCACTCTCATTCGTAAAAGAAACTTTACTAAAACTCAAATCACACATCACACCTCACACAATAATAGTGGGTGACTTCAACACCCCGCTCTCTGAAATGGATCGTTCAGGAAAGCAGAAACTAAACAGGGTCACAGTGAATCTAATTGAAGCCTTGGACCAAATGGAACTAACAGATATATATAGAACATTTCATCCTAGAGCAAAAGAATACACCTTCTTCTCAGCATCTCATGGTACCTTCTCCAAAATCGACCATATAATTGGTCACAAATCAGACCTCAACAGATATAAGATGATAGAACTAATCCCATGCCTCCTATCAGATCACTGTGGAATAAGGGTGGTCTTCAATGGCAACAAAAACAAAAGAAAACCCACATACACATGGAGGCTGAGCAATGCTCTACTCAATGATAACTTGGTCAAGGTGGAAATAAAGAAATCAAAGACTTTTTGAAAGTTAATGAAAATGAAGGCACAACATACCCTAATTTATGGGACACAATGAAAGCAGTGCTAAGAGGAAAATTCATAACCCTGAGTGCCGCCAAAAAGAAACGGGAGACAGCATACACTAACAGCTTAATGTCACACCTGAAAGCCCTGGAACAAAAAGAAGCAAATACACCAAAGAGGAGTAGAAGGCAGGAAATCATCAAACTCAGGGCTGAAATCAATCAAGTAGAAACAAATAAAACCATACAAAGAATCAACAAAACGAGGAGTTGGTTCTTTGAGAAAATCAACAAGATAGATAAGCCCTTAGCCAGACTAACCAGAGGGCACAGAGATAGTATCCAAATTAATAAAATCAGAAACGAAAAGGGAGAGATAACAACAGAAACTGAGGAAATTCAAAAAATCATCAGATCCTACTACAAAAACCTGTATTCAACACAACTGGAAAATCTCAAGGAAATGGAGAATTTCCTTGACAGATATCAAATACCAAAATTTAATTAGGATCAAATAGACCATCTAAACCGTCCTATAACCCCTGAAGAAATAGAAGTTGTCATTGGAAGTCTTCCAACCAAAAAAAGCACAGGTCCAGATGGTTTTAGTGCAGAATTCTATCAGACCTTCAAAGAAGACCTAACACCAATACTCTTCAAACTGTTCCACAAAATAGAAACAGAAGGAACACTACCCAACTCGTTCTCTGAAGCCACAATTACACTAATACCAAAAGCACACAAAGATCCGACAAAGAAAGAGAATCTCAGGCCAATCTCTCTTATGAATATCGATGCAAAAATACTCAATAAAATTCTTGCCAACCGAATCCAAGAACACATCAAAACGATCATTCACTACGATCAAGTAGGCTTCATCCCAGGGATGCAGGGATGGTTCAATACAAGGAAATCCATCAATGTAATCCACTATATAAACAATCTCAAAGAAAAAAACCACATGGTCATCTCATTAGATGCTGAGAAAGCATTTGACAAAATTCAGCATCCTTTCATGCTAAAGGTCTTGGAAAGATCAGGAATTCGAGGCCCATATCTAAACATAGTAAAAGCAATTTACAGCAAACTGGTAGCCAGCATCAATCTAAATGGAGAGAAACTTGAAGCAAACCCACTAAAATCAGGGACTAGACAAGGCTGCCCTCTCTCTCCATATCTTTTCAATATAGTACTTGAAGTTCTAGCTAGAGCAATTAGACAACAAAAAGAGGTCAAAGGGATACAAATTGGAAAGGAAGAAGTCAAACTATCACTATTTGTAGACGATATGATAGTATATATACTTAAGCGACCCAAAGAACTCCACCAGAGAACTCCTACAGCTGATAAACTGACTTCAGCAAAGTGGCCAGATATAAAATCAGCTCAAGCAAGTCAGTAGCCTTCCTGTACTCAAAGGATAAGCAGGCTGAGAAAGAAGTAAGAGAAATGATACCCTTCACGATAGCCACAAACCGTATAAAGTATCTTGGCGTGACTCTAACCAAAGAAGTGAAAGATCTGTATGACAAGAACTTCAAGTCTCTGAAGAAAGAAATTGAAGAAGACCTCCGAAAATGGAAAAATCTGCAATGCTCATGGATTGGCAGGATTAATATAGTAAAAATGACCATCTTACCAAAAGTAATATACAGATTCAATGCAATCCCCATCAAAATCCCAACTCAATTCTTCATAGAGTTAGAAAGAGCAATTCAAAAATTCATCTGGAATATTAGAAAACCCAGAATAGCTAAAACTATTCTCAAGAGTAAAAGAACCTCTGGGGGAATCAGTATCCCGGACCTCAAGCTGTACTACAGAGCAATAGTGTTAAAAACCGCATGGTGTTGGTACAGTGACAGGCATGTAGATCAATGGAACAGAATTGAAGACCCAGAAATGAATTCACAGTCCTATGGTCACTTGATCTTTAACAAAGGAGCTAAAACCATCCAGTGGAAAAAAGATAGACTTTTCAACAAATGGTACTGGTTCAACTGGAGGTCAACATGCAGAAGAATGCAAATTGACCCATTCTTATCTCCTTGCACTAATCTCAATTCCAAGTGGATCAAGGACCTCCACATAAAACTAGACACACTGAAACTAATAGAAAGGAAACTAGGGAAGAACCTTGAACATATGGGCACAGGGGAGAATTTCCTGAACAGAACTCCAATAGCTTATGCTCTAAGATCAAGAATAGACAAATGGGACCTCATTAAATTACAAAGTTTTTGCAAGGCAAAAGACACTGTCAAAAAGACAAAGCGGCAACCAACTAACTGGGAAATGATCTTTACCAACCCTACATCCGACAGTGGGCTAATATCCAATATATACAAAGAACTCAAGAAGTTAAACTCCAGAGAGGCAAGTAACCCTATTAAAAAATGGGGTACAGAGCTAAACAAAGAGTTCTCACCTGAAAAATATCTAATGGCTGAGAAGCATCTAAAGAGATCTTCATCATCCTTAGTCATTAGGGAAATGCAAATCAAAACAACCCTGAGATTCCATCTCACACCAGTCAGAATGGCTAAGATCAAAAACACAGGAGACAGCAGTTGTTGGTGAGGATGTGGAGAAAGAGGAACACTCCTCCACTGCTGTTGGGATTGCAAGCTGGTACAACCACTCTGGAAAGCAGTCTGGCGGTTCCTCAGAAAACTGGGCATGACACTCCCGGAGGATCCAGCTATACCACTCCTGGGCATATACCCAGAGGCTTTACCTGCATGCAATAAGGACACATGCTCCACTATGTTCACAGCAGCCTTATTTATAATAGCCAGAAGCTGGAAAGAACCCAGATGTCCCTCAATGGAGGAATGGATTCAGAAGATGTGGTATATTTTACACAATGGAATACTACTCTGCAATTAAAAACAATGAATTCACGAAATTCCTAGGAAGTGGTCAGAACTGGAAAATATCATCCTTAGTGAGGTAACCCAATCACAAAAGAACACATATGGTATGCAGTCACTGATAAGGGGATATTAACCCAGAATCTCAGAATACCTTAGACACAATTCGCATATCAATAAATTTCTAAGAAGATGGAAGGAGAGACCCCTGGTCCTGGAAAGACTGGATGTAGGGGAACGCCAGGACAGAGAATCGAGAGGGGGTTGAATGGGGAAAACAGGGAGGGAAGGGGGCTTATGGGACTTTCGGGGAGGGAGGAAACGGGAAAGGGGAAATAATTTGGAATGTAAATAAAAAAAAACTTAGAAAATAAAATTAAAAAAAAAGAAAATAAAAAAAAAGGAAAAAAAAAAAGAATCACTATGTGTTACCTACAGGTAAATAAAAATATACACAGAGGGAAAAAAAAGTCACAGTAGAGCTCCCAATTTTTCCAAAAAAAAAAAAAAATCTGTACTTTTATTTAGGTAAAATTTTCAATGTAATCTCAAGAAATAAACTGTGACATGCTTAAAATGCCATTTTCAAAATGAAAAGTAGTTTGGAAAAGGAGAAATACTAGTAAAAAATGTTCAATATCATCTAGTGTTACCTATTTGAACAAATAAGATGAAATTTTATCCTGGGACTAGGAACAAAGAAAAATTACAAGCACTTAGAAAGAAATTATGGAACTTGGAGACAAGAAGGTACAAATGGGAACAGCCTACCCAGAAGAGAAGAACTACAGACATTCAGATGTCAAAAGAGTGGTGTTATCTACAGGAAGGCCAACAGAGTCAACTAACCTAGATCCTGGTGGGCTCCCAGAGACCAAACTACCCTCTAAAGAGAATACATGAACTGGTCCTCGCGCCCCTCCCCCAATACATAGCAGATGTTCAGCCTGTTCTTCTTGTGAGTCTCCCAACAACTGGAGCTGGTACTGTTCCCGAATCTGTTGCCTGCCTCCCCTAACTTGGCTGCTTTTTCTGGCCTCAGGAGGACAGGATGTGCCTAATCCTGCAGTCACTTGATGTATCAGGGTGGGTTGGTGGTGGGCCTTATTTGGTTAGATGCTGAGGCCTAGTGAGGGAGCTTGAGTCTTTGCTAGAGTTTAGAGACCTGTCTCAGTCACTTCCGTACTCGAGTGACTCAGCACGACCTGCTTAAGCCTGTATTTGTCTAGCTACTGCTGATGTGGAATAACTCTGTTGGCCCCATACCCTTCTACACCCTTCCTTGCCCCCTACATCATCTCACCCCACCAGAAATCCCCACCTCCTTCCTCAACCCTATATAAACAAGAGACTTGTACAATAAAATGAGTTCCTGCTTAAAAAAAAAAAGAAAGAAAACTCAGATGGATATCCACAGTGCATCTGCAAACAGTCTTGGGCTTAATCTCTACAATTCTTGATAAAGAATGCCCCTTACTCAGCAGCAGGTGCACTCAGGTTTGGATTTCAGGATACCTCACTTCATGGGCAAACCTTGTCTGGCATTCCCACCACCCATTTAGAACATAATCCTTCCACATCCTTGTTGTTGATTCAGACAACACAACCCTTCATCTAGACCATCAGCTACTACTTCTGTGGCCATGTGTTTCTCATAGAAAGTATGAAACTTGTGTTCATCATCCACATCAATCCATTTTTGATAGCCACTGACCAGCCAGAAGATACACAGCTTCATCTTGACAAGCCGACCACCTAGGTGGTGCCATGAAAAAGAGCTGGTCTTAATTTAAAAATTACATGAGAGTTACAATAATAGTAATGTAGTTGTTTTACATGATTCTTTTCTTCTTCAGGAACCATGGAACATTTCCATTTATAAAATCTAAGAGATTAGTCTTTATAGAAATGTATTATTTAGTGCCAGAAATTATTTAGATTTTCTCAGTTTTACCTCTGACATCTGTCTTATATTCCAGGATCCAGATGAGGACTCAGTGATACATGTAGTTGTTATAGTTCTATAGGCTTCTCCAGTCAGAATCTATCCTGCAGTCTTTTCCGTCTTCTATGACCTTGATTCTAATCAGTTGTTTTAGAGAACTAGTTTTGATTTGTGAGAAGCTCATATGAAAGTTGGATTAAGGTTATGCATGGTTAGGATGGATACAGACTAATGTGTCTTAGTGCATCATGTCAAGGTTACAGAAGACCCATGACACCAATCTTGATTCTTGGTTATGTGGTAACTGTCGGGGCTCTCTTGTATAAAATTATTATTAGTAAGTTTGAAAGTTTTGATGTGCTTATTGGCTGCATATTTTCTTCCTCTGTGTTGTTTTATTTTCTCTGTCTACATGCCTGTCTGTTACAACAGCATACAGTATATAGTATTCTGAACTTTTATAGTGAGCTTCAAAATCAAGTTGTGTAGAAACTCTCGCTTTATTCTTGTGCAAAATTGTTTGTTTCTTTAATACACTTTGCAGCTCTATACATTTTAAAATGATTTTCCCATTTTCTGCAGAAGTGTTGCAGGGCCTCAGGTCTTCTTGCAGTACAAGCATCTCTATCCATGGAATCCTCTCTCCAGCCCCTAGTCTTAATTTTTGGAGGGTTGTTTTTTCTATATAGTCTAGGCTAACCTTGGATAATTCCAGATCAGATTATGGTTATTCTTAAACTCTCCATGCTCCTGTTTCAGCTTTCCAAGTGCTAGAATTACAGGGGTGTGCCATAACACCTGACTTATTAATCCAAAGCGTTTCAAGGCATGCTGTGCCAGGAACTAGGGATAAAACAGTGTAATAAAAGATGACACTGTTGCCTCTATCATTTAGGAAGTTACAAGGGATATAAAAATTTTGTATCAGCTGCTAGAGAGGATGACCAAGTAGGTAGGGTTTTATTTGTTTGCTTGGTTTTAAAAATCATAACATAATAGCATTTCAAAATTATGTTTAGGATCCTTTTAAAAATCTAAGATTGTGGTGTATATTCTTGGAAAAGTAGCATTTTAAGTATGTTTTGCAGTTCTTGAAATTGAATATAGAGTCTCACATATGCTATACCGTGAGATGTACCCCCAGCTCTCATGTTTAGTTTCCTTGGGTTGATACATGTCCTGTTTTTCCTTCCTTTCAGTTGTTCTTACCTCTCACCCCAAATCAGGGCTCTACCAAGTACATTCCTGTTTGTCAGAACTTGATTTTTATTTTTTTGTCTTTTAATTTTTTGTTGGTCCCCAAAGAGGCATTTAGCCACTCCTTATGTTGTCAAATATGCTACAAAGGAAAAAAGAAAGAAAGAAAAAAAAAAAGGCTGTCAACACAGGTCCTGTTTGCTCACACAGCGGGCAGTTTTTACCATTCCCTGGTGAGTTTTTACCATCTTGTAAATTTTGTCTGGTACCTTAAAGATTGCTCATATTTTGTTTATTTTTAAAATCTAAATTATGTAGACCTTACAATTCCTTATGCTTATATTTACTTAATTAAAATTTGATTACATAATATATAAATTATATTTTGATTTTAAAAAGTTAACATAAGTATATTCTTCATACTATTTCAAGACATGAGTTTTTAAATAAATTGAATAATACTTCTTGATATTTATGTTGCATAATTTAATTCTTAACTAGGTGATACTTCTCATTCCTACTTTTATTTTCCACTTTTCTTTACTATATTATGATAGTTCTGGAGTCAAAATTATTTACAGGCCCTATTCTGTATACACTTAGGAGTGTAAATTTGGTCATTCTTGGTAGTCTAGATATCTGCTGTGATAGCAAAATTAAGTTTTAGTTAGAGGATGAATAGAAGCCTTCAACATATTGTGCAGCACCTGGCTTTAAGTTAAAACTGGAAACAGAAGCTTGTGTGACTGTATAGTTTTACACCTAGCAAGAAGAAAACATATGTCCTTCTGATCTTAGAGAGATTTTATAAGTTTCAAATGGGTCTCTGGCCCCAAGCCATTCTTGCTGTCATATTTTATTAGTTTAGTTCTTTTCTTTGTATGGAAAGCCTGCATTTTTGTAACATTATTTTTGAAGAATATGACACCATTCAAGTGGATATTGCAATCAGTGTCTTAAAGTTCTGAGTTCATGCAAAGGACTCAGAAAGCATCACAACAGAAAATGTGCAGTAAGCAGTCAGGCAAAATGGACAGTGGCTGCTCTTTAGTTGTTTGTAATCATTTCCGACTCCCAAGAGTCAGAAATTTGGTTTTCTTTTTGAAACAGGTTTACCATTTTTTTCCCCCGGGTAACAGTAAGGTATTTAAAAATCACATTTATAGACAGACAATTCAAACTGGACATTATTTTGATTGAACCTTTCAATTTACCCTTTAATTTTTTATGAGATATTTGTGTCAGCAGCCTTATTCATTCTTTTTTTGGGGGGGGGTGGAGAAAAGAGTTTATTTGCCTTAAAGGTTACAGTCTGTCATTGAGGGAAGCCAAGGCAGAAACCTGGAGGCAGGAACAGAAGCAGAGACTACTGGAGGGATACCCCTTACTACTTGCTTTTCTTTTTTTCCCCCCTTTTCTCACATTCTTTTTTGTTTTTTTCCCCCGAGACATGGTTTCTCTGTGTAGCTCTGGCTGTCCTGGAACTCACTCTGTAGACCAGGCTGGCCTCAAACTCAGAAATCAGAAATCCGCCTGCCTCTACCTCCCAAGTGCTGGGATTAAAGGCATGCACCACCACTGCCTGGCGAGATTTTTTTTAAATTATTTTTATACACTCCATATTTTATTCCCCACCCCACCAACCCCTGTCCACCCTCCAACTGTTCCACATCCCATACTTCCTCCCCTCCCCCTGTCCCCACCCCCCATCCCACCTGACCTCTAAACTCCCTGGGGCCTCGAGTCTCTTGAGGGTTAGGTGCATCATCTCTGGATGAACACAGACCTGGCAGTTCTCTACTGTATGTGTTCTAGGGGCCTCATATCAACTGGTGTATGCTGCCTGTTTGGTGGTCCAGTGTTTGAGAGATCCGGGGGTCCAGATTAATTGGGACTGCTGGTCCTCCTACAGGGTCGCCCTCAGTTTCATTCAGTCTTCTCTAATCCAATAGCAGGGGTCAGTTGCTTCTGTCCATTGGTTGGGTGCAAATATCTGCATCTGGCGCTTTCAGCTATTTGTTGGGTCTTCTGGAGTGCTGTCATGCTAGGTCCCTTTTTGCGAGGACTTCATAGCCTTGGTAATAGTGTCAGACTTTGGGACCTTCCCATGAGCTGGATCCCACTTTGAGCCTGTTGCTGGACCTTCTTTTCCTCCTCTCCATTTCCATCCCTGTAATTCTTTCAGACAGGAACAATTATGGGTCAGAGTTATGGCTGTGGGATGGCCCCCCTCTCCCTCATTTGAAGCCCTGTCCTCCTGCTGGAGGTAGACTCTATAAGTTCCCTCTCACCTACTGTCAGGCATTTCATCTAAAGTCCCTCCCTTTTAGTCCTGTGAGTCTCTCACCTCCCAGGTCTCTGGTGCATTCTGGAGGGTACCCCCAACCTCCTATTTCCTGAGGTTGCCTGTATCCATTCTTTCTGATGGCCCTCAAGGCTTCAGTCCTTTTCCCTCCCCCAATGTCAGATCAGGTTCCCCTCTCCCCCCTCTCCTGCCTCTCCTGTCTCTCCCTCCACTAAGTCTACTTTCTTTCCCTCCCAGGTCCCTTTCTCTCTCCCCACTTGTGATTGCTTTCTTCTCCCTCCCAAGTGGGACTGAGGTGTCCTCACTTGGGCCCTTCCGCTTGTTGACCTTTTTGAGTTCTGTGGACTGTATCTTGGCTATTCTGTACTTTTTTTTGGTGAGGGGGGCTAATATCCACGTATTAGTGAGAACATACTGTGCATGTTCTTTTGGGTCTGAGTTCCCTCACTCAGGGTACTTTCTAGTTCCATCTATTTGCCTCAGGATGGAACTCAGGATGTCCTTGTTCTTAATAACTGAGTAGTATTCCATGGTGTAGATGAACCACATTTTCTGTGTCTATTCTTCTGTAGTGGGACATCTAGGTTTCCTGCTTCTGGCTATCATGAATAAGACTGCTGTGAACATAGTGTAACACATGCCCCTGTGGCATGGTAGGGCATTTTTTGGGTATATTCCCAAGTGTGGTATAGCTGGGTCTTCAGGAAGATCTATTTCCAGTTTTCTGAGGAACCTCTAGATTGATTTTCAGAGTGGCTGAACCAGTTTGCAGAAGGAAATTGAAGAAGATCGCAGAAAATGGAGAGATCTTCCTTGTTCATGGATTGGCAGAATTAACATAGTAAAAATGGCCATCCTTCCAAAGGCAATCTATAGATTCAATGCAATCCCCATCAGAATACCAACACAATTCTTCTAGACATGGAAAGAGCAATTTTCAAATTCATCAGAAAGGCAAAAAACCCAGAATAGAAAAAACAATTCTTCACAATAAAAAACTTCTGGAGTAATCACCATCCCTGACCTCAAGCTTTACTACAGAGCAATAGTGATAAAAACTGCATGGTATTGGTATAGACACAGACACGTTAATCAATAGAATAGAATTGAAAATCCAGAAATAGAACTACACACTTATGGACACTTGATCTTTGACAAAGAAGCCAAAAATATACAATGGAAAAAAGAAAGCATATTCATTCTTTTATAAGCTAGGCTTTATTTGCAAAGCCTGATGTTTCAGATCAGCTTCATTGTACTTTTTGCTGTTCTTTTTTCTTATGGTACTTTTTACAAGGAGTAGATCCTACATATAGGTCCTCCATGTTCTCTAATACTTTTTCTAGATGTCTGCTGTTGTTCATCAAATTTCATTTTTTGTGGGAAATTTAGACCAGACATTTTATTCATTTTGGTCATTCTACTAGGCTTTTTATAGGTTGACTAAATTGCAAAGATGGTATTATATTTTCCACGGTTGCCTAAAATTTTGGGGGTAGTAGAGATTGGATCTCTGTGTCATGATGTTCTTTTGTCCAAGCGTGTGAGACCTTCAGTGTTAATGGAAGCTATTGATAAAAGAAGGAAACATTGGATTGTGAAGGAATTTTTGGACATATCTTGTTCTGTGTCACTTGGTACTAGGTACTCTCAGAGTGAAGTCATGAAATGAATGAGTGACTTATTTTATTTTATGTTCATTATGTTCATTGGTGTTTGTACGAATGTATGTCTATGTGAGGGTGTCAGATTCCCTGAAACTGGAGTTACAGACAGGTATGAGCTGCCATGTAGGTGCTGGGAATTGAACCCAGGTCCTCTGGAAGAGCAGTCAGTGCTCTTAACTGCAGAGCCATCTTTCCAGAGCTTATTTTAATATGTTTTTTAAACAAATGTATGTAGCCAAGTCTTACTTTGACATGATGATTCTCCCCCTCTACTTTTCAAGCACTGCTAATATACTTGGGTTTGAACTTTTGACTCTTTGGTAGAAATTTTGAATGTGATCAAATCCAAACTTTGGAATTCTTATCTTTCACAGTGTTTTCTTTTTTTACTTGAGCTGTTCCAGGAAATGGAGTCAAGCCTAGCATAGCAGTTCACATTGTTTTCTCATTGGTATCTCTTCAGTGCAGGTTGAATATCATTAGAACCTTTCTCTAAGCACACACACACGTAGACTTGATTTATACATAGCTTTTACAGTGGAAGATTGAACCAGGACTACATTTTTCTCCACAGAAGTTGCCTTTTATTCCTTGAATTCCCTATTTTTGGTTTCAGTAGCAACTTACATGGCTAATGACATATTCCTTAACTTTGTTGGAATCCCAGCATCATGCTGCAATGTCAAGGTAATTCTCAGGATATACATGTGTCCTGGACTTTCTAGTTAGCCACGCTAAAGGTGCATGCTTTCTCTGCCAAAAAGGGGGTTTCTTCATCATTTTCCCCTTGTCAGAGGATAGCTTAGATTATTGTTCTTCACTTTGATGTGGTCTTGGAATTTCTTCTTATTGGACTTCCTACAGAAGCCTTTATGTGAAACAGAATGTTTAAATCATAATATGGCTTTCTTTCACATCATTTTTTCATTCAATGCCATGTCTAGTAAGGTATGTAGATACGATATATCATTTTTTATGTGAATGTATGAGGAGATGAAGAGAGTAGAGGACTTGCTGGTGGCTCATTGCTCCTGCAACAACTTGTTTTCAGATTTCTTTTCAGTTTGCTACAAAAAGTTGCATGTCATATTTTACACACAGAGCTTCTAGTCTTGATTACGTGGCCCATGATGAGAAAGCAAGTGTGATGATTATTTTTGTTCTCTAGAGATATTATGTTTGTTTGCTCTGGGATCTGCCTTGAGTTTTTATTTTTGACTTTTTTGAAGTTTAATGCTTAAGTGTGGTGGTTTTAGCTTTATGTTACCTGTTGAATAACATGGGGTTTGGTGTTCTTGAATGTGTGGCTTGGTATGGGGCATCAGTCTGTGGAAACGTAGTCACACTTTCCAATTGCTGGTGCTTTTCCTGCTCTCCTCTTTCTCTGCTATTCCTCTCACATGGACTTTATCTTTTGTTCTTGCCTCCCAGATCTTGATGTTTTCTTTTTGGATATTCAGATATATATTAGTTTTTAAATTTTTGTTCTTCTATCTCAGGCTCAGAGATCTTGTCCTCTGCTTATGTACTGTCTGCTAAGGAGACCATCAAAGGCATTCTTGTTTGCCTTGATTTTTTTTTATTCCTGGCATTTCTGCTTTGGTTGTTTCTTAGAATTTTCTTCTGTCTGCTTACTTTAACTTTCTGTTCATGTTTGTTATATGCTTTTCAGTTAAGGTCTTTTTTTCGTTTTTTCTTTTTTCTTTTTTTTTGGCCATTCCTACTTATTTTTTTTCTAAGTTTTTTTATTTACATTCCAAATCATTTCCCCTTTCCCGTTTCCTCCCTCCTTGAAAGTCCCATAAGCCCCCTTCCCTCCCTCTTTTCCCCATTCAACCCCTCTTGCTTCTTTGTCCTGGCATTCCCCTACATTCAGTCTTTCTAGGACCAGGGGTCTCTCCTTCCATCTTCTTGGAAATCTATTGATATGCGAATTGTGTCTAGGGTATTCTGAAATTCTGTGTTAATATCCCCTTATCAGTGACTGCATACCATGTGTGTTCTTTTGTGATTGGGTTACCTCACTAAGAATGATATTTTCAGGTTCTGACCATTTGCCTAGGAATTTCGTGTGAATTCATTGTTTTTAATTGCACAGTAGTATTCCATTGTGTTAATATACCACACCTTCTGAATCCATTCCTCCGTTGAGGGACATCTGGGTTCTTTCCAGCTTCTGGCTATTATAAATAAGGCTGCTATGAGCATAGTGGAGCATGTGTCCTTATTGCATGCAGGTAAAGCCTCTGGGTATATGCCCAGGAGTGGTATAGCCGGATCCTCCAGGAGTGCCATGCCCAGTTTTCTGAGGAACCGCCAGACTGCTTTCCAGAGTGGTTGTACCAGCTTGCAATCCCACCAGCAGTGGAGGAGTGTTCCTCTTTCTCTACATCCTCGCCAACAACTGCTGTCTTCTGTGTTTTTGATCTTAGCCATTCTGACTGGTGTGAGATGGAATCTCAGGGTTGTTTTGATTTGCATTTCCCTAATGACTAAGGATGATGAAGATCTCTTTAGGTGCTTCTCAGCCATTAGATATTCTTCAGGTGAGAACTCTTTGTTTAGCTCTGTACCCCATTTTTTAATAGGGTTACTTGCCTCTCTGGAGTTTAACTTCATGAGTTCTTTGTATATCTTGGATATTAGCCCTCTGTAGGATGTAGGGTTGGTAAAGATCATTTCCCAGTTTGTTGGTTGCCGCTTTGTCTTTTTGACAGTGTCTTTTGCCTTGCAGAAACTTTGTAATTTAATGAGGTCCCACTTGTCAATTCTTGATCTTAGAGCATAAACTATTGGAATTCTGTTCAGGTAATTCTCCCCTGTACCCATATGTTCAAGGTTTTTCCCTAGTTTCCTTTCTATTAGTTTCAGTGTGTCTGGTTTTATGTGGAGGTCCTTGATCCACTTGGAATTGAGCTTAGTGCAAGGAGATAAGAATGGGTCAATTTGCATTCTTCTGCATGTTGACCTCCAGTTGAACCAGTACCATTTGTTGAAAAGGCTATCTTTTTTCTACTGGATGGTTTTAGCTCCTTTGTCAAAGATCAAGTGACCATAGGAGTGTGGATTCATTTCTGGGTCTTCAATTCTGTTCCATTGATCTACATGCCAATACCATGCGGTTTTTAACACTATTGCTCTGTAGTACAGCTTGAGGTCTGGGATATTGATTCCCTCAGAAGTTCTTTTACTCTTGAGAACGAGGCGGAGTAGCCATCCTAATATCAGATAAAATTGACTTTAAACCTAAAGTCATCAAAAAAGACACAGAAGAACACTACATACTGATCAAAGGAAAAATCCACCAAGAAGAACTCTCAATTCTGAATATCTATGCTCCAAATGCAAGGGCACCCTCATTCGTAAAAGAAACTTTACTAAAGCTCAAAGCACACATCGCACCTCACACAATAATAGTGGGTGACTTAAACACCCTGCTCTCTGAAATGGATCGCTCAGGAAAGCAGAAACTAAACAGGGACACAGTGAATCTAATTGAAGCCTTCAGTTAAGGTCTTAACACGGTAGTCATAGGTTTAAAATGTTTCCAACCAACATTTCTGCTGTATTCAGTTCAGGCCCTGCTGTGCTTCTTCATTCTTTATGAACTGTATTGTTGTAATTTGTTACTGTGTCATGCCAGAAGATTTCCTTAATTTTTAAGTTAGCATAATATTATTGTAGTTACTTATAATACTTTTTTAGTGAATATTACTGTCATCTTTATCCATTGGTTTTTGAAATATCTCTGTGATCCTGATGAATTCTTTTCCACACCTCTTTCTTCTGGTCCTTATTTTGAGGAGCTGCAGTGCTATTCAAAATGATGTCTTTTTGCAGCTTTGGTTTATATTTCTGCAGTCGTTGTCATATTGATTATTTTTCTCAGTGATGTGACATAGTGCCTGATAAGAACCATTCAAAACAGAAATTATTCATTTTTGCTCTTTGTTTTAGAGTTTTCTGCTCTTTGTTGTGGTGTTGATGTGGAGGAGCAGAGATTTTCACAACATGGTGTCTATGAAGCAGAAAAAGAAGGTATTGGGCTGAGGTTAGGCTATTTAATATGCCTCAGTGACTTTGGTCCTCCAGCCAGGCCCCAAATCTTCTTTTTCACCTTCATCACATAATGAATTTATCTAGGTATAAATCAATTTATAGGATTTATTTATATGACATAAATAACAAACTTCTGTGCAGAGTATAGGCTCTTAGGATTTAGTCCTCTTTGGAAATACCATCAGATACACCCCTAGATGTTTGCTGTACTAGTCTTTTAATCACCTCTCACTTCAATCAAGCTGTTAGTTAAGATTACCCAACATAAGTAATGATTTGAGCATCTTTCACATGCTTGCTTAGAGGAGTTTTTATTCAATTCCTTTGTCATTTTTACTGTTATTTGTTGTCTAGTCACAGAACGTTTTAAGATTTTGGTTGTCAGTCCCTTTAAGATGCATGAATTACAGTTCTGTTCCCTACTCTTTGCATTACCTTTGCATTCCATTAGTGTTTTCTTTGATGTTTAGTGACTAATTTTAAAGTGGATAGTGAGCACCTTTCTTAATATAAAGAGAAAAGTCTCAAGGCATTATAATCATACTTTTTTCATATAGATAGATGTTGTTTGTAATCCATGACTCCTTACCAAAAATGGCTTTATATATGACATAAATAACGTACTTCTGTGCAGAGTTCATGAAAGTAGCTTTTTGTGATCTTGCAATACCTTTTTCTCTCTTTTGTTTACTGTTCTGTTTTCCCATCTTTTTGTTTGACTATGACATTGGAGATGCCAAATTCTAGATGAAGTGTCTAGATAAAGTCCTTTGATTGCTGGAGACTCACAGTTACTTTTCAGTATAGTATTTGGTGTCTTAATATCTTGATTTTTCTATTTCTTTGTGCATCAACTGTCCTTTAGGCTTTAGACTCAGAATAGGCCAACAATCCCATTTCAGTGTTTATTTCTTTGAAGGAAGGAGGGACTGATAATGGTTTGATCATCCGGCAGTAAGATCCAGAGAGTCAGGAATAAAGGTTAGGACTGAGAGGAGAGCAGAGTAATCAGTGTAGACTCTAGGTCTAGGAGGTCTGGGTCCTTAGTTTGTCAGGCTTTCTCAGAAGTTTTGTGGAACAAGCTACAGCAACAACAAATTGGGGCCATCTTTACCTGTCCTGGGTGAGAGTTGCCTCCCTTATAGGTTGTGTTTTGTGAATGCTGTTATTTCTTATGGAGTTAGAAAAGCCCTGTGGTTGACAGTTGAAGGTCTTCTGAGTCCCTGAGGTTGTGTTCATTTTCTTTTGGGTTTGTAGTCCAGATTTCTGATAAAGCCAGAATGGGGGATGAGGCTTAGGGGCTTGGTAGTAGTGTCTTGTGTATATGCATTGTGCTTGCTGCTGGTACTGATGCAGTGCTGATGTTCTAATGTGTAGCAGCAGCAGGTATTCCAGTAACTGAATCTGAGCATTGCTAGGAAGCTCATGCTTCCACAGTAGATAGTGGTGTAGGTTCCTATCTTCTTTAGAGGAAGGCTGCTAAGATATTTTGTTTTGTTTCAGTTCAAGATCTTTCATTTGCACTATCTTGTTCAATCTTGCTGACACTACTAAGTATATTTGATTGTTGGTTGTTACTAGATGAGACTATTGCAGGAGAAGCAGCACAAACTTGCCTTGGTTATGGAATCAGTAAATTTCAAGGTTTGGACTTAAAAGATTTCTTATATAACAAAAATTTGAAAATTCCCAAAAAAGAAAAAAAAATTTTTTTTCATTTATTACTCAGCCTTTTGCATGTAGTTTCTGAGATCATTTGTGTACTCTGAACCACTAGAGGTCAGTGTTGTGTCAACAAATGCAGGTGCCTTTGGGTTTTGAGTTTTCCTATTGCAAGGTATTCTTGGGAGCTTAGACTTGCATTCCTCAAAAAGCCTTTGCTTAATGGTGTGCATAGGATGCTTCATTGGTACCCTGACACTTGACAGTGACAGTTCACATTAGGTAATGCTATGGCTATGTGCACAACCCCCTGCCACTTTCTGGTAGCTTATCCTTTAATTTTAGGTGCCAGATCACATTCTCATATGGACTCCATTTGTCATTTGCTGCATCCATGTAAAAACTTGTATTTCACTTGGAGTGTGTGTGTGTTAGGTGTCTGGACTGAAGATGCCTACAGTGGGAATGAATTTCTTATTTTCAATTTGAGAAGCATTGTTTAGTGATTTTATGCCATTTTAGCCTGTGTATCCAGCAGGTTTATGGTATCACCTTAATGATTCTTCATTTAGCCTGTAATTTTCATGGTCTCTGTTCTGAAGGTAGCTTCACTGTCTAGCTATCAAGACCAAAATACTTTGGTTGTTCTCATTTCATTTCTTTTCTATCACTTTCAGCTTGCAAATCAACAAATCAGTTGTCTCTGGTGTGCACCGCTACCACACTTGGCATCATTGTTATTTGGGTTGTTACAATGATCTGCTAGTTTTCCTGCTTTTAGTATATTTGCCCACAATTGACCACCCTCTGTATTGCAAAGCCGACCTTGTAATTCTCTCTTTGGTGTTCTGAAAGAAAGTAGAAAAAGAAGGGAGCAAGCAGTCACTTCGCAATTGAAAATCTGCTTTTTAGATTGAAAAGCGTGGGAGATTGAGTCATTGGTCCTTGGTGTGTGGTCTGTAGTAGGTGCAGTGCTGTCTCACTGAGATGTGTAGAAAGAATGCTGTACTTAACCTGAGATCATGAATGCTTGTCTTTTGTATAGACCTGCATTGTTTGTGGATGCTTGCTCTAGCTTACTTTGTTATTGAAGCCATGGATTTGATGTAAGTGAACCCAGAATGTCAATGGATAATATGCAGAGAAACAAGTTTGTGCATTGATTCAAATCTCTGGAATGTAGATTCTTTTTTACTTTGTTTTGGTTGAAACTGGCTCACATAATTCCAAGTTTTTCTGGCTTGTTGTTTCATTTGACCAGACCCTTAACTAACTTATAATATGAAGATTTATTTTGAATGCCTTATTCTCATTTAGATTCAGTGATACTTATTTTCTCATGAACTAATTTCAATTTGGCATTGAAGAGAAACATATTGATTTATAAGAAGTCGTGAGCTCAAATCTTGCACCTTGGCATGGTACAGAAAGGCTAAGTTTCATGGAGAAATACTTCTGGAACAATATGGACTTAAACAGATTACCCAAGTTGTTGTTGTTACTGTTATTGTTGTTTATTCTTCTCCTCTTCCTCCTCCTTTCTTCCTCTCTCTCTCTCTCTCTCTCTCTCTCTCTCTCTCTCTCTCTCTCTCTCTCTCTCTCTCTCCCTCCCTCCCTCCCTCCCTCCCTCCCTCCCTCCCTCCCTCCCTCCTTCCCTCCCTCCCTCCAGGTTTCTCTATGTAGACCTGGCTGTCCTGGACCTGCTTTGCAGACCAGGCTAGCCTCGAACTCACATAGACCTGTTTGCCCCTACCTCCAAGTGCTGGGAAAAAAGGCATGTGCCACCACTACCTGGCTACCCAAGTTTCTTAAGGACAGTATCATTACCTGTTTTTTTCTTTCTCTTTTACATTTTTTTTCAAGTGTGTGATATGTATGTATGTTTACATGTGCCTGTGGAGGCCCTTCATTGATGTTGGGTTTCTTCTTTGTTTATTCTCCACTGCATTTATTGGGTCAGAGTTTCTCTTGGCTAGTCTCACTTGCCATATTGCTCCAGGGATCGCCTGTCTCTGCTTCTCAAGGATATACAAAATGCATTGTGTCTGTTGATATGGCCACAGAACCCTTGTTTTAGAAAATATTTACCCAGTTCTTGGGCTGTTGGTATAGTGAAGGATGACTGTCTGTACTTTAGGAGATCATACCTTGAGCCTCTACTTACTGCTCATTGGTGTTGTGACTTGGAGCAAACCCTTTGTATTATAACCTCAATTTTCCTTTAAAATTCCTTTCAATAGGCTACCTTTGCTAGTCCAGAATACTTCCTGAGAAAATATATTTTAAGATAATTTATTATCTTGATTATATTTTATTGGTTTCATATTCAAAAATCTTTTTAAAAAAGCTCCTATACTTAATGTTATCACAGTTAATTCCAAGTGACTGTCCCATCTTCTATCATTTTGGTTTCAATATTACTTTTCTTTGTAAGAGATAACCACTAGACATTTGTACCATATTGTTGGCTATATAGGTGAATATAGATGGGTAGAGTTGTTACTGGTTGCTTAGCAAATACTTAAAAATGACCAATGATAATATCAATGAATTATCTTTTTTCTGTATTGACTTTGAAAAGAGCTAATACAGGATGGTTTCAGGGCGAAGGAGTGTATATTAAACTGATTGCAGGTGTAGACTTGGAATCCCAGCACTTGGAAAGTGAAGCTAGGAGCATTAGCATTCAAGGCGTTCCTGTGTGCCATAGCAAATGTGAAGCCAGCGTGGGCTACACAAGACTCTATTTCAAACAATATGTACACATTACTATGTTTAATTTTACTTAGGTCTAAAAATTCATATATTAAGAGACCTCTTTTTCCCTACAATTACAGGTATTGATTTGCTCAAAATTAGTTTATTGGAAACTTGGGATCTTTTCTTCTATTTTTCATTATTTTCTGAATTTTGTTTTTGTTTTTGTTTTTTTTTTTTAAATTCTAGGCCCAACAGCAAAGAAACCTGGATAACATTGTCTTGCAACAGCCTAGAATAGGTAGCAAGCGAAAATCTAAGAAAGATACAATCTTTGATGCAGAGGTGGAGAGCACAAGCCCAAAGTCTGAACAGGATTCGGGAATTCTGGATGTGGAAGACGAGGAAGATGATGAAGAGGTAAGAAATATTCAAGTTGGAGAAATGAGGCAAGTTTTTGATGTTTGAAATGTGCTTATTCACTTAATAGCTATGTGATTTTCAGAACATTATTCATTGTTAAAGTCCATTTATCCCTGATTTAACGAAATTCAAGCTGCACAAACATAATTTACAATTCCTACTGATAGGATACTCCATCCAGGAATAAAAAAAAGGGGTGTTGGCCTGACTCAGAGCCCTGGTAGTAAGTGGATTCCACTGAGTCTGAGACAGTCTCTTGTAACCAACAAAAGATACTACTTACCTTTTCTTTTCTTTTTCTTCTTCCTTCTATTCATTATAGAAATTGATAGCACGCTCTTTGGCGTCTTCCTAGAAGTGGATTCGGTGTGTTTTCTATACTTTGTTCATGTTCAACTTTATCCCCTCTTTTGTCCCCCACCTCCCTTCACTGGTGCCTTCTTCCTCAAAAGGCCCCGGCTAGTGTTCACCTTACCTATGTGTAGGTTTTAAAGTCTGAATGCTACATGTAAGAGAAAATATTTATTTTTCTAAGTTTGTTTTATTTTGCTTAACATGATAATCTTATTTATGAGTGACACATTTTTGGTTTAAAATTTTTGATTAATATTTACATAAAATGTAGTCAACAAATGATAGTTTTTTGTCTTATTTTCATTACTTTTCATTGATGGCTTCCATTGTGGAATTATTATTATTATTCCTTATAGACTTGAAAGAATCATGTTGACCTGTTTAAGTTGCTCTGGATGAAAAATGAATAGTTAAGTCATCTATAACATATTACCATTGAAGATTTCTTGAACGACTGAGGGACTTTCATGTGTAAAGCACTTTTTCATTTTTCATATTTAGTTGATTGTAGTCACCATTTTTACTTAAAATGTATACTCTACTAGGGTATGTTTATCATGTAAATAAGTTACACTAGTAACTAAACTGCTTGAAAGTAACAAGGCTTAGTGGCAAAGACATGTGATGTCTGCTACCAGGATGATTGAAGTAGGAGGACCTCAAAGTCAGGACTCTTTTGTTGTTGTTGTTGTTGCCTGCAGAGTGAGTTCCAGGCCATTTTGGAAAACTTAGTGAGGCCCCGTCTGACTAAAATAGGCTGGTATAATAGCTATGTGGCTGAGTGCTTACATACTGTGCATGAGATGCTCAATCCTGAGAACTGCCAAAAGAAACTTGAGAGTTTCATTCATATCTCTATTGTACTTGGATAGTAAGATGTCTTAGTAAATATACCATTGCAATAAGGTTTATTCATTTTTTTGTTTTTGAGATTATAATGTAATTATAACATACCTTTCTTTTCTTTCTTCCCTTCAAACCCACTCATATATTCCTCCATGTTCTCCTTCAAAATCATGGCCTCTTTTTTTCTCTAATTGTTATTACATGTCCTGCTCAATCTGTATAATGTTACTTATATACTTCTATACATATTTTCACTGAACTTCCAATTTGTGTGCTCTTCACTGGTAAAGACCACCTCTTCCACCCCTAGCTTTCCTCAGTTGCTGTAGTTCTTGGTGTAGGGTTGAGGCTTCATGGGCTTTCCCTATCCACTTTGGCGTGTTTGCTGGTTTTGTCCTCATTCAGATCATATTTGGGTTGTCATGTTGGTGAGTCTTTATGGGTACAGCTTCTGATGTTAGTAGGAGACACAATCTCACAACAAAGTCCCTGATCCTCTGGCTCTTACAGTCTTTCTTCCCCACCCTCCTTCTTAAATGTTCCCTGAGCCTTAGGTGTGGGAGGTTTTGTAGATGTATCCACTGGGACTGGGCTCTACAACATTGCATTTTGACAGATGTGATTTTCTGTATTGGTCTCAGTCTGTTACAAAGAGAAGTTTCCTTGATGAGGGATGAAGACTACATTTATCTATGAATATAAGGCCAGATGTTTATAGTATATTGTTAGAGATTATGCTGGTTTAATAAAAAATACTGGTTGTATATTTTTCATCCAATAACCATGACTTCATTAGCATTGAGTAGTTAGCAAGCTTTCTAGCACTAGATGTGGTTTCCTCCTTGTTAAGTGGGACCTAAGTCTAATTAGAGCATTGTTGGCTACTGCTTAAGACCAATGAGAGAACTGTTGGTTACCATCAAGGTATGTATGCCACTACTGCACCCTTCAGGTAATCATACCATGCTGTTTGCTGATGTGGTTCATAGGTGTCAGAATTGGGTAGGACTGTTAGTTGCCTCCGTCCTTTGAAAGCTTGCATGGTGCCTTCTGGTACCATGGATACTAGTCCTTAGAGAGAAAGGCATTCAGCTTAGTTCCAGTTTAGAGATCTCTGTACCTTGTTTCTGAGGTGCATGGTTTCTTCAGCAATTGAGGTTTACTTTTCACCTCTTTGTGGCAACCAAAGGTAGCAGTGAATGTGACTGAGCAAGAGTCTGTGGAGTATGATGTCAGGTTCTTGGGTATATGCCAAGGAGTCGCTATATTGCTAGATCATATGGTAGATTCACTTATTTAAAAAGTACCTTTATTTTTATTGTATGGATGTTTTGCCTCCGTGTATATCTGTTTGCCATGTGTGTGCCTGGTTCCTGTGTAGGTTAGAAAAGGACATCAGATCCCCTTGAACTGGAGTTATACAATTCTGTGAGCTGCCATGCAGGTGCTGGGAACTGAATCCAGGTCTTCTGAAAGAGTTAGTGCTCTTAACCACTGAGATACCTCTCTAGCTCCTAGCTTATTTTTAGTTCTTTTGAGAAGTTGCCACAGCTGTTTCCTTAGTAGCTGTACCAGTTTGCAATCCCACCAAGAGTAATAGGATGTTCTTTCTCCCATATCCCTTCTAGAATTTGATGGCAGTTATTTTGCTGCTCTTTGCCATTCTGGCATGGATAAGAAGAAATCTCAAAGTTCTTTTGGTTTGTATTTCCCTAATTACAAGGGATAATGAACATTTTTTTTTAATTTAATTTTATTTTATTTTTTTAATTTACATTCCAAATCACTTCCCCTTTCCCGTTTCCTCCCTCCCCGAAAGTCCCATAAGCCCCCTTCCCTCCCTCTTTTCTCCGTTCAACCCCCTCTCATTACTCTGTCCTGGCGTTCCCCTACATCCAGTCTTTCCAGGACCAGGGGTCTCTCCTTCCATCTTTTTAGAAATCTATTGATATGCTGATTGTGTCTAGGGTATTCTGAGATTCTGGGTCAATATCCCCTTATCAGTGACTTCATACCATGTGTGATCTTTTGTGATTGGGTTACCTCACTAAGGATGATATTTTCAAGTTCTGACCATTTGCCTAGGAATTTCGTGAATTCATTGTTTTTAATTGCAGAGTAGTATTCCATTGTGTAAATATACCACATTTTCTGAATCCATTCCTCCGTTGAGGGACATCTGGGTTCTTTCCAGCTTCTGGCTATTATAAATAAGGCTGCTATGAATATAGTGGAGCATGTGTCCTTATTGCATGCAGGTAAAGTCTCTGGGTATATACCCAGGAGTGGTATAGCCGGATCCTCCGGAAGTGTCATGCCCAGTTTTCTGAGGAGCCGCCAGACTGCTTTCCAGAGTGGTTGTACCAGCCTGCAATTCCACCAGCAGTGGAGGAGTGTTCCTCTTTCTCCACATCCTCGCCAACAACTGCTGTCTCCTGTGTTTTTGATCTTAGCCATCCTGACTGGTGTGAGATGGAATCTCAGGGTTGTTTTGATTTGCATTTCCCTAATGACTAAGGATGATGAACATCTCTTTAGGTGCTTCTCAGCCATTAGATATTCTTCAGGTGAGAACTCTTTGTGTAGCTCTGTACCCCATTTTTTAATAGGGTTACTTGCCTCTCTGGAGTTTAACTTCTTGAGTTCTTTGTATATCTTGGATATTAGCCCTCTGTCGGATGTAAGGTTGGTAAAGATCATTTCCCAGTTAGTTGGTTGCCGCTTTGTCTTTTTGACGGTGTCTTTTGCCTTGCAAAAACTTTGTAATTTAATGAGGTCCCATTTGTCTATTCTTGATCTTAGAGTATAAGCTATTGGAGTTCTGTTCAGGAAATTCTCCCCTGTGCCCATATGTTCAAGGTTCTTCCCTAGTTTCCCTTCTATTAGTTTCAGTGTGTCTGGTTTTATGTGGAGATCTTTGATCCACTTAGAATTGAGCTTAGTGCAAGGAGATAAGGATGGGTCAATTTGCATTCTTCTGCATGTTGACCTCCAGCTGAGCCAGCACCATTTGTTGAAAAGGCTATCTTTTTTCCACTGGATGGTTTTAGCTCCTTTGTCAAAGATCAAGTGACCAGAATTGAAGACCCAGAAATGAATCCACACTCCTATGGTCACTTGATCTTTGACAAAGGAGCTAAAACCATCCAGTGGAACATTTTTTTAAAAGATCATTCTTAGTCATTTATTTTTTCTTCTTTTGAGATCTCCCTGTTCAGGTCCCAAGCCCACTTTCAAATGGGTCATTTGGTTTTTTTTTTTTTTGACTCTGTTTTTGACTTAATCATTTGTTAGTTGGAGAGCTGGCAGAGATACTCCTCTCCATTCTATAGGCTTCCTCTTCACCCAGTTGATTATTTCTTTAGCTGTGTGGAAGCTTTTTAGTTTTATGAAGTCTTACTTGTTAATTGTTGACCTAAATATTTGAACAAATGGAGTCCTAGGAAGAATGTCTTCTCCTACATATTTATCATGTAGGGTACTGCATATGTTTTCTTCTAGCAGTTTTAGTGTTCCACATTTCACGTTTACATCTTTGATCAGTTTGGAATTAGTTTTTGTGCAAGGTGATAGATACGAGTATGTGGGTGTAACTTCACTGTTCTGCCTGAAGACATTTCCAGTACTGTTTGCTGAAGTATCTTTCTTTTCTTCAGAGTATATGTTAGATGTCTTTGTCAAATAGTAAATGGTTGAGGTTACATGGACTCATGTTTGGGTCTTAGACTTTGTTTGATTGGTGTGTATATGTTTGGTTTTATTCTGGTACCAGAATGTTCTTATTACTATGGCTCTGTAATGTGTCTTAACACCAACATTATAATCCCTCCAGAATTGTTCTTCTTTCTCAGAATTGTTCTGACTACTAGGGTCTTTTGTGGTTTGCATGAATTTTAGGGTAACTTTTTGCTATTTCTATGAAGAATGAGAGGAGGATTTTGATTGGAATTGCAATGAATCTGTAAACAACTTTTGGTAGAATGGTCATTTCTTTCTAATCTCTGTGCTATGTAGGTAGTAAGAAATCTTACTAGCTATCTACCTCCTCCCCATTGCAAAAAGCCCTTTGAGTTATTTAGTGGATCATTTAAAAAAGACTTTACCACTTACCTGATAAGATTGAAAGTGTTAGAATAGATTTGATCCTCTAAATACTTACTAGCTGTTTCTCTTGTTGCATGCAGTATCTTTTTGTGAGGGTGTAGATTCACACTGAACATAGAAACAGCTATCAGACTCCCCACAAATGCAAAAGAAAGATGGGTTAGGCTGAAGAGGTGATTTAATGATTAAGAGTGCTTGCTGTTTTTGCAGAGGCCGAGAATTTGGTTCGCAGCACCCACATTCAGTAGTAGGGGTGTGGCTGTGTGATGGGGAGCATGTTATGCTAACTCTAACATCAGCATGCATACACATGGGTATAAAGATGAGTTAATCCTTTTTAATATTTTTGCATGTCCAAAATATTTGGATGTTTAAGTTTTAATGTAATAGAGTGAAGTTTGTACTGTGGTTTATGAAAACAGAAGCTAGTCACAGTCTAAACCTTTAGAGAATATACACCCAAAAGAAATGACTGGAGGGGAAAAGCAGAGAATAAAAAAATGTATACCCAGTTCTGATGTATCAACTGTGATTCTTCCATGTAGGAGTCAGTCTTCATTACTAATTCCCTGACTTCCCCAAGGTCATCCCTTTGAGTCTGTGTGTCATATTCCTTTGCTTTAGCCAGTGAGGTTCAGAGAGAATGGAAAAGGTGGGGCAAATGAAATATATTGTCAGGAGCCTCATAAAAGAAGTATTAGAAGAATGTACTAGGAAGGTAATATTCTAAAATGACCCCACAGCCCAGTCAGACACCAGTCCACATTAGAGATTTACTGATTGAACTCTTAGAAAAAGAATTCAGCACTTCACTTTCTAATGGCATCCTATCTTAAAAAAAATTCCCTACCTTATATTTATTTACTTCTCAGTTTGAATCTTCTTCAAGTGCACATTCTTAATCTCAAACCTCATGTAGAGAATTATTTGTTTAGATGTCTCCAAACTGGCTTCTTGGCATAGTTCTTGCATGTTGTGAATAAATTCTTGTGATAAGATCTTTCGTGACCTACTGTGACGTTCTGACCTTCATTCTTGTCGTTCTTCAGCAGACCTCATTGAGAGCCGCATAGTTTTCGATGTAACTTGGAATCCAAAAGCCGGGTAACTATGGCATAAACTCCTACAGGGCAAGGTTCTTAGTTTATTTGTGGTCATACATTACCTTGAGAGCTTGATACAAACACTCAGTGTTTCTTCCTAGGAAGATGTGTGTATTTGTGTGAGAATGTAAGTTCAAGGATTTAGGAAATACATTGACCCCAGGAGCCAAATGAAAAATTCCTATTGTAGAGCATCCCTTCTTGAACTTATGTGTGCTTTGGCCTCCCTGAGACTCACATTAAGATATAGATTCTGGGCATTACATTAAGATGTAGGTAGAGGTGAGCTGGGAGAGCCTCTATTCTTACCAAGGTTCCATGTGAAGGTGGTGTCTTGGATTCTGAGTACACTTTGAGTTAGGAGGCTGAGGAGAACCTTGAAGAAAATTTTTAAAATGTATGAGTAGAAGCTTGTCACAAAATGCTTGAGTTTCATTTTGAATTTTCTATTAAAATGTTTTAAAATATTTTGTGGCAATAAATACAGTATTTAGCCATGTTCATCTTTCTATCTGTAACCTCAACATTTGGGAGATGGCAACAGGCAGATCAGAAGTTTAAGGCCAGCCTTAGCTATATAGTGATTTTGAGGCCGGCCTGGGGTATGATAGACTTTCTTCAGAACCCAAAAAACCTAACTAAACAACCAGAACAAACAAACAAACAGACAAATGAACCCAAAGAAAAAAACAGGGAAAATTTTAAAATGAAATACTCAAAGAAGAATTATATTTTACTTTTTAAAACTTTATAACTTATACTATCAAGAATTGAACAGAATTATCTGGTTCTAACTTAGTAAGTTTATGAATCTTATTTTTTTCTCCTTCTGTGGTTGGCATATGGGGGCACATATGCATATGTGTACATGTGAAGCCAGAAGTTGCTAATAGGTGCCTTCCTCAGTTGCTTCCCATCTTGTTTTTGGAGACAGTCTTTCTGTGAACCTGGAGATCACTTATTCTGCTCTAGCTAGTCTAGTTGGCCACCAACCCCTAGGGATCCTTTGCCTCTGCTTCCCCATCCTTAGGATCATAGGCGTGCATCAGTTTAGAACTTTACCAACAGAACCATCCCCAAGCTTCTTCTATGCTTTTAGTGAGCATATCTTTAATATATTCTTTGAATATGGCATTTTAGGGTGTTTACTATATCTTTACCTTAATGATGGCCTGACTAGAAATCAGGGAATGAGGTCAGTAGGAAAACCCAAACACCTACCACATAGCCATTCATACACAAAACAGATAGTTAATAGATCATTAAAATTAATTTTGTGCTAGGGATGGAAGAACTTGAATAGCTTGGGGGAAGTAAAGAATGAAGTCTCGAGTTTGTCATTGTGGGTGGAAACCAGTCCACATGTTAAAGCAGTCAATACGGTCAGTCTCACTTTCCCCAGCTCATTGCCTTGTGATGGAATTAGCCTCTCACCACTGAGCATGGTTGCAAAGAAAAGTATTTGCTAGTAAGAGTTCTTTGTGCTGTTTTTGGTAATGAATGGGTTATAATCATGATGCATTTTGCTTAGCTAGTCATATCTGACATTTAGCCATTTTTATGGACATTTAATTACATTGATTTTTTTTAGTGAAACTACATGTGATATAGAGAGATTGCTTTGAGCCTGTAATAGACTATTTTATATATGATATCTTCTCTAACTGCCCATTTGAAACTTTTAAAAAAATTTGAATATGTGTTTTTTAATTGCATATTTAGCAGTAATACCATTTTGGGATCACTTGAAGATAAAATCCAAAGAAGCTTGAAGCTGATATACCTGTGCAGAGGTAGACCATGATATTGCTTGAGGGTGGGACTGCTGTGAGTATAACATGGCATCAAATGCCTCACACATGTAACTGTTAGAGCAGTATAATTATGTGCTTTAAAAAAAATAAAGCTGAATTCTAAGTAGACATCCTTCTTGATAATGTGTATTTGTATGAACTTAAAACCGGCAGACTTTTCTGAAATAGGGAAGCACAGTGTATGTATGATTTCCTCTTTGTTCTTGCTTCTCAAGAGCTTCTGTGTTCTCAGAATGCTTCGCTAGTGCCACACATAGCACCTACTTCATATTCTAGTTTGTAGCACTTGTAATTTGTACATAAACTGTTAAGGATAAGGGTTATCATGACTTCCACACCAACTAAAGTAAAAGCATCCAGAATACAATACAGATCAAATTAATGTTGCCCAAGTGGTTCAAGAAGGTTATCTCTTCCAATTCTGGCTCCTCCTTTCAGGCACAGATCCCATCACTCAGGAGGTAGAAGCAGTTGGATTCCTGTGAGTTCAAGGCTAGTCTTGTCTACAGAGTGAGTTTCAGGACAGCCAAGGCTACACAGAGAAACCCTGTCTCAAAAAAAAAAAAATCAAAACCAAAACAAAAAAAGCAGCAGAGTTAGCAGGAAGAACTGCTGATTCCCTTACAAACTGTATGCAATTAAAACCTTTAGGAATGTTCTAGCTGTGATGAGTGGTGGGGTTAACACAGGAATGGTCTGAGGATTAACAGCCAGACGTTAACTTTTCCAAGTGAAAAACCAAGGTTTCTGTAGGTTGCTTCTCCTAAGCCTTCTTTGTCTTTTGGAAACCTTGAGCAGTATCCTCACATTGCTTTTCATTTTGTATGTTTGTTTCTTCCTGTGTCTCTTTCCCTTTTCGTAAGGACTCCATCATGACTTAAATTCCATTTGCCTTTCAAAGCCCTGTCTCCAAATAGTCATATTAGGAACTAGAGCTTCAACATAGGAATTGTTGGGGAGACACAGTTCAGTTGTAATAGAGTTAGACTGGAAAGTGTACAAACAATGCATATTTAGGAAGTATAAGTTCTGTTTGTTACCTTTGTGCTTTTGCAGAAAATGATACAAATTTATCCTGGCTTCCTTTAAAGATAATGCTACTCCAATGCCAATATATTTATTCTAAAACACATTGGCAGGAGGTTTCAGACAATAGGCATCATTTGTCAGTAAGTTAGAGTGAGATACAGGGCACTTCATGTTCATTAATCAAATCAGCAGCCGTGAACCAGTTCTTGGCCAGCACAATGCTTTAAAATTTTTTTAAATTGGCCAGGTGGTAGTGGTTCACTCCTTTAATCCCAGTACTTGGGAGGCAGAGATAGAGGCAGAGGCAGAGGGGCAGAGAGGCAGAGAGGCAGAAGGGCAGAGAGGCAGAGGGGCAGAGAGGCAGAGGGGCAGAGAGGCAGAGAGGCAGAGAGGCAGAGAGACAGAGGCATCTCTGAGTTTGAGGCTAGCCTAGACTATAGAGCGGGTTCCGGGACAGCTACAGCTACACAGAAAACCTGTCTTCAAAAAACAAACAAAAATAAATTAGTGGCTGTGTTAGTGTACTAATACGACAAACTATTTTGATAGACAGTTTGTAAGGATGCGGTGTTCATCTTGAGTTACACCTGTGACTGACTGTCTCTTCCTTTGGGGCTGTGATTAAGTGGTACATAGTAGGAGGTAGCATGGGGGAGAACACTATTGCTGCTTTCTCAGAGAGAGGGAGGGAGAGGGAAGGAGGCTAGAGAGAGAGTGCACATTAATTTAAGGGGCCAGAGTCTTAATATCCATTTGAATGGCATATCTTTAGTGACGAACATCCTTCTATGCCTCATAGATTAAATGGTCTACTACAAACAGTGCCATAGGCCAGTGGCTAAGTTGTTAGCATGCAGACTTTTGAAGAACATGAAAGATTGTACCATAGCAGTTGTATGTTTAAATTTAAAAATAATTTAAAAAATGTTTTTATTGGGCTAGAGAGATGGTGATCTCTTTTCTTTTTCTTTTTTTTATTCATTAATTAGTTTATTCACTTTAAATCCTAAGTCCCTCTCCCAACTCTCCTCCCCCTCCAACCCTTCTTTTCAGAGAAGGGAGTTGTGTTGTCCTTCCCTATCTGTATCAACCTATCCTGGCACATCAAGTCTCTTCAGGACCAAGTCCATTCCTTCCCACTGAGGCCAGACAAGGCAGTCAGCTAGGGGAAGGGATCTAAAGGCAGGCAACAGAGCCTAAGTCAGAGACTGCTCCACTCTTGTTGTTGGGAACTAGCATGAAGACCAAGCTGAATATCTACTACATATGGGTAGGGGGCCTAGGGCCAGTCCATACATGCTATAGTCTCTGTGAGCCCTCAAGGGCAGGTGAGTTAAGTCTGTAGATCTTCCCTTGGTGTCTTTAACCCCTCTAGCTCCCTCAATTTTTCCCCTAACTCTTTCACAAGACTCCAGGAACTCTGTCTAATGTTTGGTTATGGGTCTCTGCATCTGTTTTCATCAGTTGCTGAATGAAGCCTCTCAGATCACAGCTGTGCTAGGCTCCTGTCTGCAAGCATAGGAGAGTATCATTAATAGTGTCAGGAGTTGGCTCTTTGCCATGGGGTGGGTGTGAAGTTGGGCCAGTCATTGTTTGTACATTCCCTCAATCTCTGATTTCAAGCTGAAGTATAGAGTAATAATAACTACATGGTATTGATATAGAAACAGACAAGCTGATCAATGGAATTGAATGGAAGACCCAGAAATAAATCCATATACTTAGAGACACTTAATTTTTGACAAACCAAAAGCACAGTGGAAAAGAGAAATCATCTTCAATAAATGGTGCTAAGTGATATATCTACATGTAGAAGAATACAAATAGATTCTTATTTATCACCTTGTACAAAACTGAACTCCAAGTATATCTGAAACCTCAACATAAAACTGGAGACACTAAATCTAACAGAAGAGAAAATGGGGAGTAACCTTGAATGTATTAGTACAGGAGACAACTTCCTGAACAGAACACCAGCAGCTCAGGCACTAAGACCGACAATTAATATATGGAACCTCACGGCTAATTTGTTTCACAGAAGTCCGTAGTCGACTATTCACAGCTGTCTGTTAACTCTTATCCCAGAGGTCTGAGACCCTCTTCTGGTTTTCTCAGACACTGTGTGCATGTGATGTACAGACACACATGCAGGCGAAATACCTATACACATAAAATAAAAATAAATACATAATTTATAAAATAATGTTTAATTCATTTTATATTTACTCATTTAGTATTTTGAGGATTTCATACAGTACTTGATCATATTATCCCTCTTCCAGCTCCTCTCAGATCGTCCTCCATCTTCCTGTCTACCAATTTTATCTTGTTTGCTCTAAAAAAAAGTGAAAACAAAACAGAAAAACAATGAACAATGAGCAAAAGCCCGTAGAGTCCACGCCGTACTGGCTGCTCCTGAGCGGGGTTAATTGAATTCATATAAAGATCATGACTTTTCTAATTGAGACTCTTCCTCATCGTAAGAGGTAATAAGCTGAACCTCAGCAGCAAGGTGGGAGCATCTCTGTGGACTGCCTGCACACAGTAGCTGTCCCTTATTGCCTCATTCTGTTTTTGAGGAAAATACAATATTGTCTATATTAGTTCTTCATTCAAAATGAGGGATGAGAATATAGTGTTTTATTGTACTGATTAACAGTCCTAGGTATTTCTTTCGTGGTATCTTCTGATTAGTAGAGTACAATG
Source organism: Tokudaia tokunoshimensis (assembly GCA_036184795.1). NCBI lineage: Eukaryota > Metazoa > Chordata > Mammalia > Rodentia > Muridae > Tokudaia > Tokudaia tokunoshimensis. The sequence continues at coordinate 106,088,320 of BTHU01000002.1, read as the reverse complement.
TGAAATGATGGCAGCCTTCTTCATGTACTCCCAACACTATATATTCTTACAGTTAAAAGTAAATTATGTGTTGATCGTATGCTCTGCTTTTGTCTAAGATGCAATAGTATCATTATCAATTTCAGAAAGATTGACTGAATATGCTTTTTTTGTGATGAAATCTATGTATGATATTTATAGTGATATGCTTTTATTTTCTCATGAGAAACTAAATATTGTGTTGTACATTTGTTTTTAGTATATATTAAAGTTTTGAACCAAATGTGTTAAAGCTTATGCTTTGCCATGTAAATTTCCCAGAAGTTGTTGAGCTCAGATGTATCCTAGATCCAGCTGTAGAAACTTGTCAGAAATTGTTTAAATTTTGTATATAGGTGTACTGTTTAATTTTAGCCACTGCACTGAACAGTATTCAAGTTATATGATATGGCTTTACACAAGAAATGTGTGGCTTCTGTTTTGTAATTTTTTCAGTATAGAAGTTCCTGTGTCTTATTTAAATAAAGTTATTAGTAAAACTAGAAAAAAATAAAAGTAAAGTTGGTGTACACATAACCAGGTGACAAAAGGAAAGTTTAGAAGGGTGAATGGAAACTTTAGAGCATATTTTAAATATTTTATTTTTTATTTTATTTATATTCTTCTTGATACATCACTTAGAATATATGTGCTGCTTATCTTCACTCTGTTAAATCATTACTGAAAGACCTGTCCACATACATTATTTTCCCCTCCCTGAACTGAGCCGCTGAATATAAAATGGCAAACGTCTATTTGTTTCTTGAGAGTGACATTCCTTGATTTCATTGCAACATAGTTACTGTATTTAGAAAATGCATCTTTGAACAGTGATGACACTGAATAAGCAGCCCACATGCAAATCCCGTAGTCGTTCATGTCCTCTATCACAGGTTATTTTTGCATTGTTCCTGTATCTTCAAGCAGGCATGTATTCCGCTTTCTAGTTAATTTTTATGTGGGTTTAGTCTGTTTAATAGTATTTTAGGATCTCTCTAAACTTTTGAGTATAAACCTGCTTCAAAAGGTAGAATTACATGAGAAGTTGTATTGTGTGAAATCCCTTTTCCATCTCCATCCTATGCCCACTTAGCCTCTGCATTGCCAGCATTATTAATGTGTATGTCTCTCTTAATATTCATAATGTTATATAGCATAATGCATAAATATTTTTTCATGTTAAAATATGCTTGAGAGACCATGGTGGTTCATGGAAGCTCTTCTCATTCTAACTTCCTATTCTAACTGAATAGGAAGGGCTCCCTTTTGTATGTAGTTTAGTTTAGTTTGGTCGGTCAGTCCGTATGTGGAAGCATAGTGATTTCTAACATTTTCTTATAAAAATGTTGTTTCAGCTTCACATGTATTACAGTAGGTATATTAAAAGTATACCAACAAAACAATACTGGCAAGGTTGTCATGTGGCACTGTGTCGGGAGACACTGGTGTGAATATGTAAAATAAGCCAGTTGTTCTGGAAGACACCTTGCACATTTATCCTGAAGTTGCCATATTCTTACTGTCTGGTCTAGAAATCCTACCTAAGGTGTGATTTTCCACACTCACATCTATTTCCTCTTTACCTTAACAAAGATTTTAAAAACTCTTTTCAGTTTTTTCTAAGCTTAACAGGAAGTGTGGCATCTTGGTATAGTTTTTGCTTTTACCCCTGGCATGGTGGATGATGCTGCCTCATGTCTTTTCATTTTTACAATGATTTTTAAACCAGAGACGACCCGTGAAAGTGTTGTATCTCTTTTTGTTACCTTCCTCTTTCTACCCTCTTCTCTTCTCTTTTTTTCCACTGACCCTTCAATTTATACATTTTTAGGACTATGCTATAGGGACAAGGACCTTATCTATATAGTGCTGTAGCAGTTGTTTCTATACATTTTTGTTCATTCTGATTTCCTCAGCCTTTTCTGTTCAGTATCAAGTTTACTGTTAAACTACCCTGTCCCTAATAATTTTGAGTATCAATGTGAACTAGACCCTAGTTAAATAAAGACCATTGAGGTTTTTCAGACTGAAGCAGATAATCTTGAAGAGATTATCCTTTGGTTTTGGCCTCAGAGATTTTGTAGTGTCTCAATAAGGGAAAATGGTGATTTTTTTTTTTTTTGAAAAACCTATGTTTAGTACAAATACTTGGACAACTTAACTGTTATCCCTTTTAGGGATTTCCCATAAAAGGTCCTAATTATTTGAGAGCATCTTTGTAGGGAAATTCTAACTTTTCAGGCCTGAGCTCTGGTCAAAGCTTAGAGCATTATTATGTTTATATGACTTCTGCTTACTCCTGGTTTGTTAGTCTGTGTCTAGTCTCCTTTATGAGAGTCTATGTCCAGATGAATTCTATCTTTCTTTTCTCTGAACTTCTGGAAGCAAAGTAGTTTAGAAAGCATCTTGGTGAAAAATGTCTGCAGGTATTTCCTGGCTTCCAGACATAATATGGGCAGCTTCAATTGGCTCTCTGAATGCAAAGACCTACTCTCTCTAGCTAATCATTTATTGTTTGCTCCCTGCAGAGATGCCTGGTACAGTTAATGACTTCAGATCCATCTAATGCTTGGAAATAAGACCCAGTTCTTACACTCATTTACTAATACCGAGAATTGCTTTGTGTGTAGTGGCAATCAGAAAGATTTTGAAGGCAGCAAATAGTTCAAATAATTAGTAAGAAACATACCTAAATTCCTTTGAGCCTCCTTTTGTTCAATCCATCTACTTTGAAAGGTTTCTTAAGAGAAAAATAAGCGAGGAATGTGCACAGGGTGAGGAGAGCAGGTATTTGTGTGCTTGTCTTCTGGGGCAAAGTGTGAACGGCAAAGCTAGAGTGGACTCATGTTCTGTGTTTATGAGCAGTGCGGGGAATCATAATCCATTTGTTGCTTTGGGATGCTGGGAAGAAAGGAACTCTCTTGTATTTAATTTCCCTTGTATAAGAGTACATTTATCCAGCAACAAAGCAGGAACATTTATCAGGTTAGACAAGTTTGTTAATGGATTTTTGTTTTTGAGACACGATTTTCAGATACAGTCTAGGCTGGTTTCAAACTCAAGGTCCTTAGCCTCCAGGGCATGCCAGGACATCCAGCCTTAACCAGCTTTGCTTAGTAAGTCTGTAAAACAGAGGTGAGACAAGACTCTTTCTGGGGAGGGATGATTAGGAAAGTATTGAGTGAAACATCAGTTGAAGCTTGAGTGGCATTGCTTTACCTTAAGTCAGAAATCTTCCTTCATATGTAATAGTGTCTCCTTATGCTTGATGAGAAGATCTTCCATCACCCATTCTCTATTCTCCTTTTACCTGAAGCAAGATCCATTAAAGAAGGAAACGATAGCAGATAAATCAGATACTGGTCTTTCTTGAACATTTTTGTGAACAGAAATCTGAATTCTTTTCTTCTTGACTGTGAGATAGTCCACATTTACTCTAAATCTTCAAATATTCTTCAAGAAATAGTGTCTACATAAATATAAGATCATTTATTATGGGTGTTATTAATTCCATTTATACATTTGCTTTTCTTATCCTGTATTCTCTTCTGTCCTTGAGTAATTTTGGTCCTTTATAGAGAAGCTTGTGTGATGGGTGCTGGAGCATGTATCATATGTAAGTGCTATTTAACAAGTATTCAATAGACAACAGTTGGAAAACACTGGCTTAGTTGAAACTGTTATTGTCTGTATAATTGTGAAATGGTACTACTATGCTCCTGTGTTCAGTTGCTCTAACATCCCTTTTAATAGCTGTGTTTGTTTCTTAACTTATATGGCATTCTCTGGGGGCACAAATCATAACTATAACATCTAAAATCTTTCCATGGTTGCTTTTTGTGAAAATCCTAAGTGTTTGGCTGGTGGGAGGCATTTCTTGCTCCTAGAACTGTGCAGGCAGTTAGACAGCTGCTGTCCTTGGTGATGAAGTGATTTCATGTGAGTTCTTAGCATTAGACAAAAAGCAGTGCTGTGTCCTGTGTACTGTTTGTGGTCACTGCTGGTATCTTCCTAGGTCTATTTGAACTTCCAGAAAACTACAGACTCCAGGGTCTTAATGTCTTGAGTTCCTGACTGCCAGGCACAGGAAATGTTTAACTATTTTAATCATGTTGTTGTAGCCCTAAAGAAAGCCTTTCTAATAGGAAATGACAGGGTCCCACCACAAAGTTATCTCTTATCAGTTACAGTCTCCGTGGATAATGATTTGTCAAATTTGGACATGTGTAAAATGCAAGGGCCCTGTTATTTACTTTGGAAAGGAAAAATTAGATGAAGCTGATAAAAGAGTCATGGCTTTTGTTAGGAGACAGAAACCATTAGAGGTAGTCATTGTTAGCTTAGGAAAGTATCCTTGGACCCCTCCCTGATGGAACCTAAAACTGCCTGAATCATTCTTTGCAACTCCAGGGGAGGGAGGCAAAAATAGGAGGGGAGGAAGAACCTATGAACCCTGCCCTGCTAGAGCAGCTTAGAGGGCAGACAAGTTGCTGCTAGTGCACCAGGCAGTTGCTTGTCCCAGAGCTCTCCTCCACCCGCATTTTTAGATTTTGGAAACCACATTCCATCTTGCAGAAGGGTGACATTCCTTCACACAGTGCTTGTTGCTCTTCCCCTCTTGCCTGCTGTAGATGTAAGTGATTCTTTTTCATTAGTAGAAGCAGAGAAAACACATCCAGCTCAAAGCAACATGAGTCAGTGCATACTTGACATGCCTCTCTCCTCACAGCACTCTCTGACTCTTTGCAGTGCTCACTCCTAGTGTGCTCTCAGAGGGGAGCAGGGGAAAGGCTTTCTAAATACTGGGCTGTTTGTGGAGGGAGGGAGAGCTAGCAAGCGGGAGCTTCTTTCTGTTCCTTTACTTTTGCCTAGCTCTCTCTGGAGCTTTCCAAACTGACAGGTATGAATGTACTTACGAGATTTTCTGAATGTTAGTTTCAGGACCAAGAAATAATAGACCAAATACCTATAGTTCAGGATACTTATAAACAGTCAGAAAACAGATTTGCTACAGATGACAGGAAAGAATTTTGCCACCTTGCATGAGGTGCCTTTTAGAAAATGTGAGTGGAGAAAGACCAATCCTAACCTTTAGCAACAATGCCTTTCTTTACTTAAAGGCCTGCAAGCTTATTTTTCACAGCCCCCTAGGGAAATGTCCCTTACTATTGCTGTTCATTAAGTAAGGATGGCTCTGACAAGTCAATGGGTCAAGGGTTCTGCCTGAGAATGGCTTCCAGTGGACAGCATTTTTGAGAGAAACTGGCTCTGTGACAAAGTGAACCTAAATAAACAACCTGTATGAAGAACCTGTGAAACAAGGCCTTGGCAGAATCTGCTGCTCAAAATTAGGCAAGAAAAAATTCTCATCCTTTTATATTTATCACAAGTAACTACATTGCTCTAAATAAACAATTTCATTTCTTGTATATATCCATTTTTACTCTATGCATTTTCTTTGTCTTTTTTCATGTGCATACGTTATTTTTATGTAGTTTAAATTTTACTATAAATCTTAATTTTTTTCTTTTGATGTTGTGTTTACCTCTTTTTTTTTTTTCTGGCAAGATAAATTTCCTTAAAGTTTCTGTGCAGCCATTATATAGAGATGAGTGGTCATTCACTTGAAATAAGAGACCCCATGACAGAGTCTTTTGGCTCTCATAGCACTGTTTTGCTTCAGAGGCCTCTTCCTAAGTATGGGATACCTAAGATTTGCCTGTGGAGCCCAGCAGAAGATAGAGTGCCAGGTAACCAGCCAAGGAGCACTGCACTGTGCTGTATAGATCAAGGCCATTGGGTTATGAGAGAAATCTTGGTTAGAGAGGTCGCCCCTGAAGAAGAGATAGTGTTTGCTTTAGGAAAGAAAGGGAACCAGCCCTGCAACCATGAGCCAGCCTAACTCAGCTTAGATGTGTCTGCTCTTTTTTGTACTGGTGATCCACATAGTTACCATTGCAACAGGAAAAATCAGCCAGGTCATTATTGTAATTACTTATGTACTTTTCCCCTTTCTCTCCCTTTTCGTTTCATTTTGTTTGGCATGTATTTTCAGGTCCCCTTTTATTCTTGTTGAATCTGTGTATGACAAATGACAGTTTCCTTCTTAGTTGAGAAACTGTAGATCACAGTCCACTCTGACCGCTTCCTTTTCAGGCCACCAACAAACTCTAAATCTTGAGAGTTGATTTCTCACTCGATTCTTACTTTTTATTTTAATGTGTACCATTTTTGTTAACATATTACTATTATTATATATTATTATATATATAATATATTATATAATATAGACACAATATAATATATATTATATTATATATATGTTATATATATTATATATGTTAATATGTTATATATATTATATATATTATAATTATATATATTAATAATATATATAACATATTAACATAACATTATTCATCTTAAAATCTTCGAGTAACTTCTTGGTTTGACTTTTCCATATGTCACCTTGTTTTTAATAAAGTGTCCCCTCCTTTCTGTGTTACTTCTATATTTTGATGAAAAAGACTTAGGATTTTAATACTTGTTCCCTTTAATAACAGTCTGGCCATTTTAAAACACCCATTTTGTGTAGCAAGTTTGGCTTTGACCATTGAAACTTGGCTTTATGTAAACTCTATACACTTTAGGAGAATTGGGTGACTAAAGTCACAGTCCCATCTTTGCACTTTCCCTGGTGGCCCTTGGCTCACATGTGTCTCTGAAGGTAGAGACAGCAGGTTTCCCTTCTCATCTCTGTGGGACTCTGCTACCTGGACTCTGTCAGCACAGGTTAATAAATAGTCTTGTGACTAGAATAAAAGAACTAAGATTTTAGGTTGGTCTGTCTCTCTCTCTCTCTCTCTCTCTCTCTCTCTCTCTCTCTCATTTCGAGACAGAATTTCATGTACCTAAAAATGACCTTGAACTCATGATCCTCCTGCCTCCTCCCAAGTACTAATATTACAAGTATATTTCTTGCTTGGGAACATGATTTTTTTAAAAGGTTTATTTATTTTTTTATTTATGTGTATGTATGTGTGTCTCTGTATATGTGTGTGTCAACTGGGTATGGATACTCATAGAGGCCAGAAGAGGCCTTTGTTTATCCTGGAACTGTAGTTACTGGTAGTTGTGAGTTCTATTATATAGGTGTTGGGAACTAAACTCAGGTCTTCTGAAAGAGCAGCAAACACTCTTAATTGGGAAGCCATCTCTTTAGCCTGAGAATATGATTCTTTTGTTTATTTTGAATTTTCCACTTAAAATATAGAGTTGGGTTGGAAAACAAATCATTGCTTGAGTAGTAAAAATAAAGTTAATGCAGTTTTCCCCATAATAACTTTATGTGATATTTTTGTAATTGTATGTTTCTAGGTACCTGGGGCTCAAGATTTGGTGGATTTCTCTCCTGTGTATCGGTGTCTACACATATATTCTGTCCTGGTGAGTCTTTTCCTGATCTTCCAAATAAAGATATGTATTAAATCCCCAATTCTGAGTTGTTATTACTTTATTTTTTGATCAAAGTTTTGTTTAATGAGTATTAACTAATTCCCCTGCTCTTGCTTGAGTCTTGTTTATATTTGCCTTGTAAAATTCAAACATAGCTGATGAGATTTCAGAGTCATCAGAGGATTGTTAGGTTATAAGTAGAAATGTATTCAGATTTCTCTGTTTCAAATCTAACATATTTAACCTAGAATAACCTGTATTAATACATTATAGGATTTATGAAAAGTATTTACACTTTTTGACAATCATCCCTTTTGTTCTGTAAAGCGCTGGTAAAAGAAATTTGTTAAAAGGGCAATAATGTGGTGTTGTTAATAGACTGTATAGTTGATACTGACTGTAGGATATTGCAAACATCCTCCAGTTTTTCTTTGTACTGCAAACTGTGTTTAGTGTTTATTGACATGGACATCTTTAATTTTGAGATAATAAGGCCCATTAGTTTTTAACTTATAGGTCATAATATTTAAACTTTCATAAAAAAAAAAACAACCCACCAAAATAAGCCTCAACAAACACACAAACAAGCAACTATTCTCTCAACCTCAGACCAACTTCCTCCAAAGCCTCCTGCTCCAAGATGACAGCATTCCCTGTGAGCATCTCTGGTGTTTTATTATTCATACTGTGCTGAAGTTATTATCTGTTTATAGGTTTTTTAAAGATTTATTTATTTATTATATGTAAATACACTGCCGCTGTCTTCAGACACTCCAGAAGAGGGAGTCAGATCTTGTTACAGATGGTTGTGAGCCACTATGTGGTTGCTGGGATTTGAACTCGGGATCTTCAGAAGAGCAGTTAGTGCTCTTAACTGCTGAGCCATCTCTCCAGCCCCTATAGTTTTTAATATTTATCTAAATTATCTAATGTATGAATGGATTGGGATATGTATAGATGTCTAGGTAAGTGAGGGTTTATGCTGTAAATCATTGCCGTGCACCAGGATGGAAGTGCATTTTCAGGATGATGGTAACATGGCAGTGCTGTTTTACTGCTATTGTGTTACATTTTATAAGCTTTAAGTTTTTATGAAAACAACAAATTTGCCTCAAGTGAGAATTCTAACAGACCAGCAAAATCATTTACTTGCGTATTTACTACCTGTGTAAATACGCAAGGTTAGGGTGGTCTAGCATCACACTTATGTATGTATGAAATGGGAAAATAATTTCCTGCTTAGTGTAGTCATTGACAGTGAAATAATGCCAACTCAGTCCTTGGCAAATGATTGACATTTAATAAATGGGAGTTGTCTGGTGAGATGTTGTCATTTGCTGATCCATACATAGATTTTCAGAAGCATGCACTGCAAAGTATAGAAATGTACTCAGGAGGTCTAGATTCTTATTATCAAACAAATTCTCCATTGAAATTTATTTCTTAATTTACAATGAATATATAGGCTTAACTTTTTTGAAAACTACAGTCTATTGGTTTAGGAATGATCAAATTAGAAAACTGTCTAATTAGAATAGAATTCTATACATTAATATTTGAAGCATGAAATATTTGATACTCAACAAATTTTCTGTAACAATGTTTAAACCATTTTTACCTGGCCTGCACAGGTTTTAGGACCATTCATAGTGTTGCCAAGGTTTGGAAATTCACAGCTGATGATAGGTGTTTTGTAATGTATGTTTATAATTTACACATTCTTAGTCCAGACTTAAGGGGATTCTGAGTAAAACCTAACATAAATTTTACTAAAGGATGCTAACAGCACACATAACTTGGTGCTGAATTTATAGACCCGAAGATAGATTCTTGTCACTTGTAAAGCTATGTTAATGTCAGATGTGCACATTATTTCACACTAAAGTATAGTTTCTCACAGTATTAATGAGCATATTTAAAAATGTTTAGTCAGCATAATATTTATTATAATGTTCTCATTTTCTGATATAGTAAACATTAATCTTAGGTCTTGAGCAAAAGAGAATTTGGGAACTGAAGAATGGAGAGTAAGAACATCAACTATAGAGCACTAATTCTTTCTATTCTAATAGTGTCTTTGCTTCTTCATTCAGATCAATCTAGATCTTATCTTCTGCCTTCTCACTTTTCTGAGTGTGTATTCTGTTGGACCCTGACCTCACTGATCATTTCTATTTCTCAGCCTCTTAATCTCATTTTTCCCTTTTATAGCATGGTTTTCTTCCTCTCTGCCTCTCTCTCTCTCTCTCTCTCTCTCTCTCTCTCTCTCTCTCTCTCTGTCTGTCTGTCTCTGTCTCTCTCTCTCTGACTCTCTCTCTCTCTGTCTCTGTCTCTCTCTCTGTCTCTCTCTGTCTCTCTGTCTGTCTCTGTCTCTCTCTCTGTCCCTCCCTCCCTCCCTCCCTCCCTCCTTCCTTTCTTCCTTCATAATTTATGATAAGCCTTTGCCAGCATTAAAGCTGGGCAGATATATCTACTCTTTATGCTCTTAAGAGTTTACTTTCCTATCAGTAACTCCGAGCTACTGCTTACTAGGTTCCAGCTGGGCTGCTCTTAACTCCAGTTGGCCCGCCCTCATGGCGGTCATTTTAAGATTCTTATCCCATGGTGTCATCTCTCTCCACCTTCCTTTTTCTCCTCATGTTCTCCTCATACCCCAAGCCCGGGAATCTCAAAGTTTGCCTATGTCTCTTCCACTCAGCTACTGGCTGTTGGCTTCTTTATTTAACCACTTGCTGTCTATTTTGGTGTTTGTCAGCTCATCTTCTTTGTGCCCTTCACTATTCCCAGAGCTCTACTTGTGCCCCTGCTCTGTTTCTTGTTGTTAGAAGGTGCATGTTCTAGAACCGGGCATGGGTGTAGCACTGGAGTATGTGCTTAAAGTTGTGTGAGGATCTGGATTCTGTCTCCCCTAATGACAACAATAACAAGCAAAGAAAACCACTGCAGTCAACTTTATGGAGATTTCTACAGGTAGTAGAAACTTAGCATCAATATGTCTCTCACACTTCACTGGTTTGAAATTCAATGGTCTTGAAGCCATTTTTTTTTCTCATTACTAGTTAGAAAGCCACACTCTTGTTGGGTTTTCCTGAGTACCATATCTAGACCTGTAGATGTTGTGAATATAATTGAGTTTTATTATCATAAGGCCATTGCCTCTATTCACATATTTATCACAGTTGGTTAAACAATCACCTTATTTTCCCTAACCTAGTAGTGAGAACAGTATTCCTTCCACCATCAGGGAGCTCAGTCATTGACCTCCTGCCATGTATAACGTGAACCACCTGCTTCATTTTACTGACCATCTATCTGGTAAGACACTGAAATGTTGAAAAAAAAACAGTCATGGCTCTCTCGAGGTCTTCCACATTTCCTGTTGCTTACCATCTTGCCTTCAGATTCCGTAGCATGCTGTGGTTGTCATCCTTTCTGCACATCAGCCTTTCTACCTCGGTCACCACTTTCATTTCATTGCATTTTAGAAATTCTGTTTCACTTTAATTCCACATTTCTTACTTTATACCTGTTTTCCAGCAAATTTTCCTAATATTGCAGACTGAGCTGAGCAGATCTCTTCTCTACATTTATGTAGGGCCTGGTGTGTATCTCTGTGTTTATTGTACCAATCATCATAGTCTAGTGGATTCTTCATGAATAGGGCAGGTGCAATGTTAATTCAATCTGGTGGGTTTTTTCTATTTTTTGCCTTACCAATTAATATTAGAAGTATATAATAGTCAGTGTTTGTTTATGATTGTAAGAAATCGCCAACCCTTCTTTTGACCCTTAAGCAAATCCAATATTTTCATCTCAGGACATGCTATTTAGTGCCAGGGCAGGGACTTACATAGTAGGGGTGGGGGGCAGTTCTGTTGGTGTTCAGTGGAAGGATCGTAGCACAAGAAACAAAACGTTCTAATATTTTGCCATTTACAATAGTGTTTATCTGAACTTTTGGCCTGGAGCATAGCAAGGCACACTTTGAATAAACATGGCAATATTTATTATTTTTAGTGAAACCGACCTTCCATTCACCCTCCTTTATGGCTGTGCTGCTTATAAATTCCCAAAGGATTATTTGAAAAATCCTACTTATATCTGCCAGCCTTATCAGTAGGGCAGAAGTTCATGTATTGTAACAGGAGGTCAGATTTCGGTCATGGTCTTATAGATGGGGCCAAGCACCTGTAAATTCTTCCTTTGGTGACTAAAGTGAAGTACAATATCAAACAGGCAGTGAGACTTTTCTAGGAAGTGCTGAACTTTGACAGGAAGGACAAAGTTTGGTGGGTGGAGGGGAGGGAAGAAAGTGAACAAGGGTCAGATAATGGTGGAGACTTGGGCCTTGATCTAATCATACAATGGAAGTGTGTGTGAGCAATGGTAGATGTATTGTGTAGAATTATTTTAAACAATTGGTTCGGTTTAAATCTTCAATTTACAACTTACAAACATATAGTTTAGAGATTGGCAGGTGAGAAAATAAAATGTCATAGTCATTAGAGAAAAAAAATTTTTTAAAGGAAAAAACAAACTCAAAGTTCTGTTAAGGAAGTGATGGATAATAATGGGGGTTCTTGTACATTGTGCATTGTTCCTGTAAAGATGGATGGACTGTCTGTCTAGTGAATACATAAATGAGTCTGCCTTGCATATTTTGTGAAACCTTTATTGACCCAAGGTTATCTGCCACGTTTATGGGTTGCAGCCTTCAAATCAGCTTCAGTTCAGACAGGATTTGCATATACTTTAAGCTCTTTTATATACTGAAGCATCTTTCTAAGTCATCTTGCAGTTAACTATGCTAACCCATCTTATGCATAGCATATAACAAGACGCTTGGGTATTATTATGGGTGTACAGAAGAGCAAGCCTGTGAATAAAGCCAGACCCTCTATTTCTTGGGTTTCACTTATAATCTTCCTTTCAAGTGGCATCTCTAGTCATCTATATTATATGATCTTTAACAATTTAAATTCCCATACTAAAAATGTTGACAGAATGTACACTTTTGATTTATGTATTTTTATGCATGTGTTATAATAAAAAGTGTTCTTTCTAGATTTCTGACATCTTTAGTTAACAATTTTAGCAGTAATCCAGATGTTTCTTAATACACACACTAACCCCGTAGTATTACATGAATCTTAAGAAATGCAGTTCTGTTCTTTCATAGCAAAAGAAGACTGTAGAGAAGTAGAGGAAAGAGTGGAGTATTTCTCCATATTATTACAGAGGCAGCAATCTGCTGTATACACATCTGTGCCCCAGAATAGCTAATGACAGGTCTACTTGAGTACCCAGTGTGTTAAGACCCCTGAGAGCATCTTGCCATCTTGGTTTTTCCGTTGTTTTAGAAGCCTTGCCTGGTCTAAATGTAAAACGTATTTCAAAAGGAGTCTGTTACATTGTCATAAATCTCTATTCCCCAGGCAACCTTTCTGTTTGACAAGCTGATGACCTGCCCTTTTCTCAAGAATATGATATCCTCTGCAACTAAGCTAATAGCTGTTTTCTGACCATGTATATGAGAAAGATCCAGCACAGAAAATGTGTTGTTTCAGCACATTCTCTCTCTCTCTCTCTCTCTCTCTCTCTCTCTCTCTCTCTCTCTCTCTCTCTCTGTTGTAGTTGAAAGTGAATCAGCATCAGGCCTAGAATTGATCTCATTTCTTCCCCCAGTGGTAGCCAAGATAGAGTGGAGTGGGGAGGAACCTTCTTGGGACATGCTTCTCCCACCTTTTTCTTCTCCACTGGGGGTCAGGATATTATGTGACCTCCCAAAATTAATCTGCAGATTTCTTCTGGTATGGCCTCTAATGGTAGCTGGGGAAAATGACAAGAACCATGATATTAGAGCAACAGGTAACAGGAAGGAAAGAATCTGGAACTTGAAATAGAGTAGCTCTGAGTGACACATCTTCATGTTTTAAATTTCTTAATGAAATTTGTTAATGAACTTGGATAAACATTGACTATTAGCTAAAATGTTTTAGAAAATAAATAATTGAAAAGTTTGTGACACTATTAGAGTTGTAAAATGAACAAAATGATTAGTTTTAGCAGCTTACTTATTCTCAACCTCTTGATTCTGTAAAAACTCAAAGACAGCAGCAAGTGTTAGACGATGGCTCAGCTCCCAACAAGTCATTTACACTGTCACATCTGAAGCTAGAGAAGATTGTGGATGCAAAGCCTGTAAGCTGGAAAAAGAAGCGCAGTGAAATTCCATCCTTTAGACACAACAAAACCGCTGCAGTCATGGACTCAAAGCAGCTTCTATTACTTGTAGTGGTTCTCCATGAGGCAAGGCACCTGAACAGTCAGTTGTGACTAGGGGAGAGACTCATGGGACCCTGCCTCTACTTCTGGGAAAAGGGAACTATTGTCTTTAGTTTTGTATGCTCTGTCATACCCACCACTTTCCAAATGGATTCTTCCAACTTCAAGGCCACACAGAAAGCCCTAATCAAAATCAGAGGGACACAAACACAAAGATATGGATGTGGGAAAGAGATTAGCGGGACAGATGTTGAGAGGGTGGGGCCTGAGGGGACTGGCTGGGGAGGGGACTGGGATGAGAGCCGTCAGAATATGTATGAAATTATCACAGAAGTTTAATTAATAAAAATATCTACTCCTTGAGTTATGTTTTTCTAAAGCTATAATCAGTGGCTGATTATGCTGAAGATACAGATGATCAGAACAACTGCTGAAAAAGCTCATAATTTAGTTTATCTAGAGACAAACTGCTTTGTAAGAGACCTGGAGAGTTCTTTCTAAAAAGTCCTGGGAGCAGGAATAGAAGGGAAAGTGGGTGCTCTTCCAGATCTTTTAGAATTGCTTTGTTTTTGTCTGTTTATCTACTTGAGCTTTATTTTTAAGAACTCTAGGTGACTCTATTCGCTTTAGGCCCTATTCCACTTGGCCCACTTTGTAATTGTTTTATTTTAATTTTCATGGATTTTATTTTACCTCTTAAAACATTCTTGTACATTCCCACAGTATCTAAGACACGTATGAGTTACACCTTTTAGGAACCAACATAGACAGAGAGAAAAGAGCCAGACACATTCTACTTTCTTCCCATGGCAATCTTGAGAACATTTAAGTAGTAAGACCACATTTTATGTATTTTCTTTAGAGGTTTCTTTCTTTGTGTGTGTGAACAGTTTTGCCCTGAAGTATTTAGCAGCTCAGAGTCTATTCTGACACTTTGCAGGTTCCTGCCACTCTCCTACTGTGTCTCAGGGCCTCAGAGAGCCACTGACCCACCAGTGCCTGGTGCGGTTAGATAGGAGTAAACACTGTGTAGATCACAGAGAAAGAGCTGAGGGCAAATACTTTGTGCACTGCATTGATAAGGACACAGGAAGAGCATTTCTCATGATAACCTTCCTGCAATGTAGACTAATGGGCTCTGGTTTGTTCTAATTGTCATAATGCTCTTTTAACCCCATGACCTTATTACCCATGGGCATATATATCACTTGGCTCTGAATAAAACAACAGATGAGAGAGAGAGAGAGAGAGAGAGAGAGAGAGAGAGAGAGAGAGAGAGAGAGAGAGAGAGAGAGAGAGAGAAATGAGTTAAACCAAAAGCTTATTTGGAGATGACTGAACTTCTCAAGTGTTCTTAGTTGTGTGTTTTCATGTGTGTTAAGCAATGATGTCATGTAGACAACTTTAAACACAGCATATGATAACTTTTCAGACTCCGACAAAGGAAGCAAGACACAGTTACATATGACACTGAATGATGGTAAATATAGTTTAATCTCGAGCTTAATATAATTGGAAACGGTGTTGTTTCTCATTATTTGCTAATAAAGTAACTTTTGTACCTGGTCTGAGTAATCTGCATTGGACTCTCACCTTATCTCTCCCTCTATCTCCTTGCATTTTCCTTTTGGTTGTTCATGTATGTATTTTACTAGCTAGTGTGTTCTCCCATGATGTGCTCCACATGGTTAGTTTTCTATTGATTGATTGTGTGTGTGTGTGTGTGTATGTGTGGTTAATGAGTTGGTTTGGGTGTGTGTACAGGTGCATGCAGGTGTACATGCACATGGAGGTCAGAGGCTGAAGTTTGATGTCTTCCTCCACTGTTGTTTACCTTTTGAGACAGGCTCTCTTATTGAACCTGGAACTCATTGGTTTGGCTAGGCTGGCTGGCCAGATCTCTAGGGAGTCAACTGTCCCTGTTTCCCTTGTTCTGGGATTAGCTACATGCCACTATGCCAGATGTGTGTATGTACGCAAGTGTGTGCTCATGGTCTCAGATCCTTGTTAACCACCCAGCCCTACCTTCTTCCTTCAGACAGCTCTTGGAAAGCATTACTCAGATATTTGGATGTGATATTTATATTCCCACATCTCAGGTAGCCAGTGAGACACAGCTAACATGTTTTTCTCTCTTCCTTTATATTTTATATTCCTATAATCTATTTTGTTTCTGTCAGATTTCTTTGAAAACTTCAGACATTTTTTTGTTATGTTTACCATACCTAAGGCATTTTCTTTCTGGATACTGTTTTAATATATTGCTGTGGTAGTTTTACAATCATGTGTGAGGGGCATCAGTGACTGTAGCCAATGCCTGTGACTTAACCCACAAGATCACACATAGGAGACAAAGGAGCTCCCTTTTGTCCTTTTTGGGGGATAGTTTATTGGAGTAGTTATGTAATTGACATACATAACAATGATCTTCTTAACATTATCAAATTTCATAGCTGAAGTTCATGCATGGTTTTGGTGCTTAATAGCAGGTATCACGAAGAGTGCTTTTTTTTTAAACTTAGAGGTAGAATGGAGTTATTTTAAATTTGGGGAGCATGAAAAGTTTAGGTTTTGAACTTGGTGGATTCTGTACTTTCTTGAATTTCTATAACTCAAACAAGCCATGATCTAAAGCAGTGGTTCTCAACCTTCCTAATGCTTTGATCCTTCAATAAATTTCTCACGTTGTGGTGATTTCCAATCATAAAATTATTTTTGTTGCTACCATATAACTGTAATTTTGCTACTATTATGAATTGTAATGTAAATATCTGTGTTTTCCAATGGTTTTAGGTGACCCCTGTGAAAGGATTGTTTAACTCCTTTTCTTTCTGTTGAGTCTTATTTATATCTTTTTTTTATATTTTTATTTACATTCAAAATCATTTCCCCTTTCCCCTTTCCTCCCTCCCCAAAAGTCCCATAAGCCCCCTTCCATCCCTGTTTTCCCCATTCAACCCCCTCTCGCTTCTCTGTTTTGGCATTCCCCTATATCCAGTCTTTCCAGGACCAGGGGTCTCTCCTTCCATCTTCTTGGAAATCTATTGATATGCATATTGTGTCTAGGGTATTCTGAGATTCTGGGTTAATATCCCCTTATCAATGACTGCATACTATGTGTGTTCTTTTGTGATTGGGTTACCTCACTAAGGATGATATTTTCCAGTTCTGACCATTTGCCTAGGAATTTCGTGAATTCATTGTTTTTAATTGCAGAGTAGTATTCAAGGACCTACACAGAAAACCAGACACACTGAAACTAATAGAAAGGAAACTAGAGAAGAACCTTGAACATATGGGCACAGGGGAGAATTTCCTGAATAGAACTCCAATAGCTTATGCTCTAAGATCAAGAATTGACAAATGGGACCTCATTAAATTACAAAGTTTTTGCAAGGCAAAAGACACTGTCAAAAAGACAAAGCGGCAACCAACTAACTGGGAAATGATCTTTACCAACCCTACATCCGACAGAGGGCTAATATCCAATATATACAAAGAACTCAAGAAGTTAAACTCCAGAGAGGCAAGTAACCCTATTAAAAAATGGGGTACAGAGCTAAACAAAGAGTTCTCACCTGAAGAATATCTAATGGCTGAGAAGCACCTAAAGAGATCTTCATCATCCTTAGTCATTAGGGAAATGCAAATCAAAACAACCCTGAGATTCCATCTCACACCAGTCAGAATGGCTAAGATCAAAAACACAGGAGACAGCAGTTGTTGGCGAGGATGTGGAGAAAGAGGAACACTCCTCCACTGCTGGTGGGATTGCAAGCTGGTACAACCACTCTGGAAAGCAATCTGGCAGTTCCTCAGAAAACTGGGCATGGCACTCCTGGAGGATCCGGCTATACCACTCCTGGGCATATACCCAGAGGCTTTACCTGCATGCAATAAGGACACGTGCTCCACTATGTTCATAGCAGCCTTATTTATAATAGCCAGAAGCTGGAAACAACCCACATGTCCCTCAATGGAGGAATGGATTCAGAAGATTGTTTAACTCCTAAAGGAATTTCAATTCACATATAGAGAAATGCTAGTCTAGAGGTTGTCATTTAGGACTTTGACACTGGAGTGGATGATCTCTTTACTGAATCCAGACTTCCCTAGTAAAAGTATGGTTTGTGTTCTCATAACTCATCTTATTTAGAGCTTCTATATTTTTCCGTATTGTGAGATAAGCTAATAAACTGCTGTAGAAGAACTGAGTGAGTAAGATGTAGGATACTCCAAGAAGCACTGTTTAAAACAACCCATAGACCACACAAGGTGCTTGAAACAAACCAGCAGCTAAGATGACTGGGCTATTTTAGGGGTTGAAGTTCTCACAGTTCATTGACCTGTTTCATTTTTCACTGACCCTCAAATAACGTGCAACAGGTATTAAGTTACTGTGTTTTTTACAAAATTATTTGTTTGATATATAAAATGTAGGCCATAGGCTGGGCATGGTGGTATACACTTGTAACCCTGGCACTAGTGAAGGAGTCAGGAGGAACCAGAGTTAAAAGGCAATTTGGGCTACGCACCACAACTATCTCAGAAAGTTTAAAGTGTGCTTATTTATAAAATTCATAGCTGTGCAGATTGTATTTGTGTTCATGTACGAAAAACTATCTTAATTATTTAAACTGTGGATTCTGTTGTTTGTGTATTTGCTTTTTGGCATTTATTGAGTGTGAAGGTTCCAGATATCCAGCATGGATAAAATGTCAGGTAATAAATGAGACACTGTTAGATGATGTGAGTGCCCTAAAGGGAATGGGGGAGAGCATAGTGGGTGAGTGACTAGGAATGGAGGAAGGGCTGCCTTTTGTGTTATACTTGTCTAATGTCTGATCTGGCTGATATTATCTTCTCAAGCCCATCATTTATTCATGGTAGAAACATTCAGAATCCTTTCTTATAGTTTTTTTTTTAATTTTTTTGGTTTGTTTTGCTCAGATATGGTCTTGCTTTGTAACCTAGGTAGACTTCCCTCACTTTGTAGCTCTCCCTTACTGGCTTCAACCTCACCATCGTCTTGCCTTCATCTGTTAACTGCTGGGATTGCAGGTGTCAATCACCATGCCCAGGCTTGTACCTTTTTGATATGTGTAATTCTTTTTTTTTTTTTTTGATTATTTTCAGGTCTTATTTATTCTGTCAAATAGATACAAATGTAGTGGGAATTCATACACATGTACACCAAAAGATATGATTAAGACTAATTACTGCCATGATTATTCACAATAGCAAAACAACTGTTTTCCAAATAGAATGAATACTTAAATTGTTATGTGGATATAGATTTCAAAAGGATAAAGATAATTCGTGGTGCTAGATTTGGATCCTTTTGGATGAGGTAAGGAGTAATAATTGGTAATGTGGTAGAGAAAGCTGTAGTCATGCTCACACTGTTCTATTCCTTTTATTATTGTTATTATTTTTCTTTTCATGCAAGGTGAGCATATTCCCTCTCACTGTCCCAATAATCTCCTTTCTTACCTTCCCCCTTCCTGTAATGCCCAGGAGTAGTATACCTAGGTTATATAGAAGTTTTATTTTATACGTATGGTTTTGTTTTGTTGTTGTTTGAGAGAGGGTCTTTCTGTATAGCCCTGGCTGTCCTGGAACACATTCTTTAGACAAGGCTAGCCGTGAACTCAGAGATCCACCTGCCTTTGCCTCTAAGCTGTCTTCTAAGAGGCTCTGCCAGAGCCTGACATATACAGAGATGGATGCTTGCAGCCAACCATTGGACTGAACACAGGTTCCCCAATGGAGGAGTTAGAGAAAGGACTGAAGGAGCTGGAGGGGTTTGCAAGCCCATAAGAAGAACAACAATATCAACCAATCAGGGTCTAAACCACCAACCAAGGAGTACACATGGAGGGACCTATGGCTCCAGCCATATATGCAGCAGAGGATGGCCTTATTGGACATCAATGGAAGAAGAGACCCTTGGTTCTGTGAAGACTGGATGCCCCAGTGTAGGGGAATGTGAGGGCAGGGAGGCAGGAATGGATGAGTGGGGGCACACCCTCATAGAAGCAGGAGACGGGGGAATAGTATAGGGGGTTTCTTGGGGGGGGGAATTGGGAAAGGGAATTATATTTGAAATGTAAAGAAATAAAATATCTAATAAAAAAAGAAAAGATAAAACTACTCCCAGCACTTAGAGATATGTGCAGTTCTTACCCCTGGTCCTGGAAAGACTGGATGTAGGGGAATACCAGGACAGAGAAGCGAGAGGGGGTTGAATGGGGAACAGGGGGAGGGAAGGGGGCTTATGGGACTTTCGGGGAGGGAGGAAACGGGAAAGGGGAAATCATTTGGAATGTAAATAAAAAAATATAGAAAATAAAAAAAATATATTTTATTTCCTACCCTGTGTTAACTCCCCAGATCTTCCTACTGTTGTTAAACCATGACTTCATTACATCTTGCTTAGCCATTCACTTCTGCTTTTCTTGGCCTCTGGTAACCACTGTTCTCTCAAGTTCCATGGGGTCAGCTTTTCATATTATACATTGCAGTGAGATCAGGTAGTACTGACACATTGTTCCTGGCTTGATAAGACTAATAAAGTCATTTGCCTTAGATTCAGGAATGTTGTGCATTTTGTTAACTTTCTTGAAACTGAAATTTATTAACTTAAAGGTGGGAAAATCTCAGACTCTTCATGACTATTCCTTTTTCAGTAATCACAATGGAGGTTTATTTAGGTAGGGAGCATGAAAAGACAGTAAATCTGGGGAACATTAAGAAGGAAGGGAGAGGGCTGGTGCGATGGCTCAGTGGTTAAGAGCACTGACTGCTTTTCCAAAGGTCCCAAGTTCAAATCTCAGCAACCACATGGTGGCTTGCAACCATCTGTAATGAGATCTGACATCCTCTTCTGGAGTGTCTGAAGACAGCTACAGTGTACTTACATTAATAATTTTTTTTTTTAAAAAAAAGAAGGAAGGGAATGTTTGTCAAGCTGGAAAGAACCCAAATGTCCCTCAATGGAGGAATGGATACAGAAGATGTGGTATATCTACACAATGGAATACTACTCTGCAATTAAAAACAATGAATTCACGAAATTCTTAGGCAAATGGTCAGAACTGGAAAATATCATCCTTAGTGAGGTAACCCAATCACAAAAGAACACACATGGTATGCAGTCACTGATAAGTGGATACTAATCCAGAAGCTCGGAATACCCAAGACACAAATCACATATCAATTGAGTTCCAAGAAGAAGGAAGGAGAGACCCCTGGTCCTGGAAAGACTGGATGTAGCAGTGTAGGGGAATACCAGGACAGAGAAGTGGGAGAGGGTTGACTGGGGAACAGGGGGAGGGGAGAGGGCTTATGGGACTTTCTGGGAGGGGGGGAACCGGGAAAGGGGAAATCATTGGGAATGTAAATAAAAAATATAGAAATAAAAAACAAATAATAATAATAAAATAGATTGTTTATTCTCGAAAGAGAAATACTATTGGTGTAACATGTTCATAATGGAATAGGCTCTGTACATGTGTGTAGGAGTGTTCACGTCAGGAAGTTATGAGGTGCAGCTTTGTGGGTGCCAGAGGGTTGGGAGCAGGAAAGTATATGGGGACAGGAGGAATTCTGACATCTTTATATTTTCCTCTTAAATGTGCTTTGAACTTAAACTTCTCAAAAAAAAATCTGAAATTTGGCATGTTGATATACATCTGTAATCCCAACTGCTCAGGTTGAGATAGGAAAATTGTGAGTTTTAGGCCACTGTGGGTAATAGAACAAGACTTCTGTTTAATAGTTAATGAATGAATGAATGAATGAATGAATGAATAAATAAATACTCTTAACATAATTGTACAGCAGTTTTACCAAGTGCCCAAAATTTACATCACAGTTGATGGGGATACTGACATCATAAGCTACCATGTCCTAGTTTGCTCTCTGTTGCTGAGAAAAGCGCTGTGAAGAAAACCAACTTGGGGTCGGGGTGTTATTTCATTTTATAAGTTACAGTCTATCAGTGAGGGAAACTAGAACAGGAGGTTAAGGCAGGAACTGAAGCAGAGACCATGGAGGAAAACTGTTTATTGGCTTGTTTAGCTTACTTTCTTATATCTGCCCGGGGGTGGACTGCCAGAAATGGGTTTGGGTTTGGGGTCACCCACATAGATCATTAATGGAATGTTTGAAAAAATATACATATGCATACTTGTGTGTGTTGGTAATTAAAAAGAACCCAGATGTCCCTCAATGGAGGAATGGATTCAGAAGATGTGGTATATCTACACAATGGAATACTACTCTGCAATTAAAAACAATGAATTCACGAAATTCCTAGGCAAATGGTCAGATCTTGAAAATATCATCCTTAGTGAGGTAACCCAATCACAAAAGAACACACATGGTATGCAGTCACTGATAAGGGGATATTGACCCAGAATCTCGGAATACCCTAGACACAATCCGCATATCAATAGATTTCTAAGAAGATGGAAGGAGAGACCCCTGGTCCTGGAAAGACTGGATGTAGGGGAACGCCAGGACAGAGTAACGAGAGGGAGTTGAATGGAGAAAAGAGGGAGGGAAGGGGGCTTATGGGACTTACGGGGAGGGAGGAAACGGGAAAGGGGAAATGATTTGGAATGTAAATTAAAAAAAATAAAATAAAATAGATAATAAAAAAAAAGAGGCCATGAATTTGCAAGGAAATAGGAGGGGTTGGAGGAAAAGAGGGAAGGTAAAATAATTACATTTTAATTAAAAATGAAAAGAGGAGCTGGAGAGGTAGCTCAGCAATTAAGAGCACTGGCTCTTCTTCCAGAAAACCTGGGGTCAATTCCCAACACCCACATGGCAGCACACAACTATTTGCAACTCCACTTTCAGGGGATATGACACCTTCACAGAGATAAATATATAGACAAAACATAAGTGCACATTAAAAAATAAATTATTCAAAAATAATTTAGAATTACTCTTCTCAGGAGATTCTAGTTTGAATCGAGTTGACGAAAACCATGCTGTTCATTCGGAGGGAGATGTTTTGAAGGGAAAAATCATTCCTTTTATATCATCATATCTAGAATACATCACTTTAATTTTGAGGTGATATCTATCAAAAGTCATTTGCTGGTTAGTTTTTGTCAGCTTGATTGACATGGGAGGGCACAATTCATTGTGGGCGGTACTACCCCTGGGCTGGTGCTCCTGGGTTGTATTAAGAAAGCAGGCTGAGCAAGCCATAAGGAGCAAGCTAGTAAGCTGTGTTCCTCTATGGTCTGTTCTTTAGTTCCTGCCATGACTTTCCTCAGTGACAGTTATGAGCTGATATAAACCCTCTACACTCCAAGTTCCTTTGGCCATGGTGATTTTTCACAGAAATAGAATCTCTAAGACAAATCCCAACATTATATTACAGTAGCTGAGAAAAGTACCCTTTCCTTAAAAGATAAAGAAAAACTGATGAAGTATGTTTCAGATGGCAAGAAGCTAAATAGACATGACCCCTGAGCTCAGGCATTGCCTAGCTCCATGATTAGCGCTTCATTGTGAAAACTGGCCAGGAACTGTGTTAGACTTTTCATGGCCATCAGTAGTGATGACAACCACCCTCCCTTCACTGCTTTACTTGAGGAGCATGCAAACTCAATAGTTAAATGAGTAAGTAAAGTATACAGCAGGCAGTGGGAAAGGGCTGACCCTTGTTCTAGGCTGAATCCCCTACTTCAGGGGAAATGTACTTGAAAAGACACTAACAAAATTGGAATATGGACAATAGCTTAGAAAAATGTCGAATTTTCTGTCTTTGGTATTAGTTTGTGATGATAGATGATAGATCCTATTCACAGAAAGTGAGCAATGACGCACTAGAGAGACAGAAAGCTTTGATGGTATATACATGATTTAAAGCAATTCTAGTCTGTGCACAGTTGACCCTTGAAGTCTGTGGATTCAGCCAATTATGAATGAAGAACATATATTAAATATTACATCTGTATTGAAAGTGTCTAGACTCCTTGAGTGTCCTCATTCCACAAACAGTTCCATAAAACAGTGGTTAATAATGCATTATATTTTATGAGTAATGAAGTAATGATTTAAAGTATATAATAGAATGTTCACAGGTTCTATACACATGCTGTTTTAGTATCTATCTATAAAGAACTGGAGAAGCTGTGGGTTTTGGTCCTTCTTAAATGTCCTAGACAAAATCATCTGTCATACTGGACAATGACTATGTAGGAATAGTAAACATCAGGCTAATCTGGATAAAGGGTACACAGGAGGTTTGTACCATACTTAGGGTCATTTCGCATAAGTTTCTGTAAGTTGAAAGTATTTCCAAGTAAAATTTGTGTTGGTTTATAATGTAAATTTTGATGTAAATTAGTAACAACTCAGAAGGAAAAATTTTTTATGATTTTGTAGCTCTATCTTTTAATAGATACTTACAAAGAAAAAAGAGAAATGAACTAAAAGAGTAAAGATGAAAAAGTGATTAATGTAATAGGGGATGTCTGCAGACATCATCCGTGGCCTGATCTGAATCACTCAGCTAACAAGAAGCTATAGTCCAGGAGCTGGAAGTTCCAGTGCGGTCTGGAAATGAGGTTGGGAGCCACATTTTCCAGGCTGTGAAACACAGGGCACCTTGTTTAGTCAGCACAGTTTAGGTCAAACGTGGTTATGAAAAACAGATGAATTCTGGTGATCAAGTTGTACTTTGACAAATATCCCATTGTTTCAACATGCAGTAATTTCTGAAAAATGTGAAGCTGTCCACATTGCTGAGATTGAGCACTTTCCTTTACTCTCCTGCCTCCTCACACAGGTCTTGTCATAGTGGGGAGTAGAAATCACAGGGCAGAGAAGTGTGTTAGATGCTCACTCCACTCCCCCCCTCTTTTTTTTTTTGTTCCCTTTACTTTGCTCTTCTGGCAAACCAGTTTTGGGCAGGCTGTTTAGTCAGCTGGAGGTCTTTTACTACCCTGTGCTCTGGGGACAGCTCTTGAGTCTTAGTTTTGTGGATGGGTAGCAATGTGTTCTTATGATAATTTTAATTCATCGTATTAGTAGAAAAATGGCACTTGGGATCAGCGAGTTACTGCTGTTTTAACTGGCTCTTCTGGTCATAGTCTGAGTCATGCTTTTAGCTCTGCCTTTTCTCAGGCCTAGACATCTCATAGACTAGGAGGTCAGAGGTACTTCCTAGTGTCCAGACCACTTCACAGTGATCCAGCCTGTTCTGTATGAAGATGAAGGTTTTTATGTATTTACTGGTATTGTGCTGTTTTTGTTGTTTCAGAAATTTGTATTAACTCATCTACTTTGTTCAGTTAACTATTAAATATTTATTGCATATTTTCAGTCTATATACTCCTGAAATCATCCTGGTGCTTTTGGGTGAAATTTCTTCCTAGGAAGTTTAGCCTTTCACTCTCTATTTTGTAGTCACTGTCCACACAGGGCTTGGATGATTTGACACAGAGGTGACATGACTTGATATACACTATACGAGGCACACCAGATGCCGACTCTGTATCATTGTCTGTGAAGTATATTTAATGCATTTTTCTTATATAAATTACTTATTAAGTGATAGTATTTTACTCTATGAGGTAAATAAAATCTTAAGTTTAGTGTCATTCATTTGCAATTTCTTTCTTCTTTTGCTTTGATTCCTTGAAAACTTAAAACTTCACTGGCTATGGCCTCTGCTTTGTGGCTTGTAGGCATGTCTGCTGAATATTGCTGCTTATCAAGTGCAAATTAACTTAGAGACACTTTACCCTGTGCTGATGAAGTAATTTCCTAGTCATTTCTCGTATTAAGATGTTGATTATTTCCATAAAATTGTACTATCTGGGCCCATGGTACATTTCCATTTTCTTTGAATTTTGATGATAGTGAGTACATAAAAAATACAATCAGTTCTTGTTATTTTATAATATAAGTTCTGGATAATTTAGAGCCTTTAGTCAACAGCAGGCTGGCATCATTGTGATGGCTTTGTTTCTGTCAGTTGTCCTAGGATTTTCACATTCATTGCTGACACCTTAATGTAAATTCTTTGTATGGAGAATTTCTGGCTAACTTTTATGACTACAGACAGATGCGGTCATGTCCATTGCATGATACAGTGGAATTCAGAAATAGGAAAGAATTAAGAACTCATCTTGATCATTTAGACCCTTGTGATTGGTGGGTGTCCTAATAATGAGTATGTAGTTGATTCTTACTTGCAAAGACCATTTTCCCTTGGTGGAATCTACAGTGCATTCCACTCAGAGGACAGATTTGGAAACATTATAGTTGTTTCTTTGCTATGTCTTCTGGAAAAGTTGGTTTTTAGCTTTGAGTATGTTCCAAAAGTTAAGAATTGGTACCCTGAAGATTGCTTCATTCTTTAGAAGCTTGAAGCCAAATCTTCATCATTCTAGTCCCATGAGTTAAATTTAGTTTGTTCTTTTAGGCAGGTCATATATGGTATTGGGAACATGCATGAACTTGGGTATTTTCATGGATGTTTTAAAGACTTTTATGGTGTGGATATTTTTTCACTGTAAGGCTTCAGTCATTTTGGATCCTGCCAGGGGCAGTCCTAATGAGGAATAAGGTATTGACAGCCTTAAGAGGAGGGAAAGGAAGACAAAGACTCTTGAAATAGAGAGGCTTAAATAGGAGTTAAAAGCATGAGTTTTTGTTAGGAAGAAATTTCACGTACCGGACAATTCCAGCTCCATAAGAGCAATCCGGAGTGGGAAATATCCCCCTCCATTCCTTCTCCTTCCTTCTCTTTAGAAGCAGGCTACCTGTAGCTCAGGCTGGCTTCTTGTCTTTGCTTCCTGGGTACTGGGGTTGAAGCCTTGAGTGGGTCATGCCTGACCTGTTTGTTATTGTTTTGTTACTTAGTTCTCAGATGACTTGACAGTGGATTTATTAAGAAAAAACTAGTCAGTCTGAGAATACTGATTTTTCTATTGTGTCTTTTATACATTTAAGAGAGATAAAGAATTTGTCATATTCTTACATTAAAAATTGACATAGTTCCTGAGATGGCTACCATAATGAGCAGCAGTTTCTCATTATTGAATTGTTAGGTGTCTTTATGACATTTATATACATGTGTGTCATTATATATTGTCCTCATTTGTTCCTATTCCTCATACCTGTTGTTTGGTTCCCTTCTTTCCTATATAATCCCCTGTTTTGTTTTTCAATTGCATGTATCTGTTATTTTTTATTTCTTACTGTCATATCTATGAAATATCCACAACAGATACCGTACTTGATAAGATAACTGAACTTTAGAATAATTCCCAGCAGTCATTAAGGTGACAGAGACAGATGCTAGGAGGAACACGCCCATGCAGATCCTCATCCCCAAAGACTTACAATGAGGAACATGGGAGAGAAGTAGGTAGAGGGAAAACATGGTGCAGTGTTTCAGGATATGTGCGGGTCAGAGGTTGTTTCCTAGTGTTATTCTTCGATCATTTTTTTCACCTTATTTTTTGAGACATGGCTCTCACTGTAACCTGAAACTTGCCAATTTGGCTAGGGTGGGTGGCAAGCAAGCCCCATGGAACTTCCCATCTCTGAAATTATAGGCATGTATTATATCACCAAACCTTTTTGTGGTTGCTGTGGATCAAACTCAGGCTCTCATGCTTATGTAGTGAGCACTTTACCAACAGAGCCAGCTCCCCAGCCCCTAAATAAATCATCTTTAAGAGAAAATTGTACTATGTGCTTTAAAGAAATTGAAGCCCACATTGTTTCAACTTTTCATCCTCTCGCTCACTTCAGTATAATTGAAAATACTTGTTTACTGTGGCCTCTGTGAAATACCCTTTGTTTAGTAGCAAGCACAGACCATGTAGTATATGTTTTAGTTTTATATCTGTGCCCTCAGTTCTCAAAACTATGAAATAAGTAAGAACCAAGTATATTCCTGGTGAAAACGAGCAATAGTTTTATCTTCCCTTGATTTCAGAGTGTTAGTAAATGCTCTAGATTTTACAGCCAGCATCCCACAAGGCTGTGCCTGTTCACACTTAGCAGCTCTGTGATTTTCAGTAGCACTTTCACACATGGTTGATCCCAAAGGAGCAAGCATCATGGCACCAGCCTGTGGGCTGACTTTGAGGGCTGAGAGGATTGGGGGTTAGTAAAATCAGCTGTGCTGCCTAGAGAGTCACAGAGTTAGTAATTGGCAAATTTGGGGCCCACACCTGAGCTTAGGAGTTAAATCTGACACATACTTTCACTCTGTGTATTATTGATGTTAGCATTGTAAATAGAATGCTGTAAGGGTGCTAAGAAAGGCTTTTTTATAATCATACTTCCTGGGCTATTCCTGAAAAATAAGTCCATGGTATTATTTTGCATTAATTCTTGTCTTTGGAGTCTGGGAAACCTATTTGTAGAAGTTATAGAATAAGGGAAGGTGGCAATGGCTTGACTGTAAAAAAGTAAAAGTAATAAAACTGTTATAGAATAATGCTCTTACTAGTTTGTGGAAAGACTACACTGATAATAGTCATATCCTACCTTCTCTCACTGGCAATGACTTGGAAATCAAATGTACAGGACTGGAGAAAGGCAGTCTAGTGAAGTACATAGGTCTTGGCATAGGACAGTGAATGGGTAGAGGGAGTGCTAAGCAGACAGAATATGTTGAACTATTTTCTTCACAGGTTGGGAGGACTGCCTGATGAGGACTTTAATAATGTGCTAGTGTTGAAGAAGCTTTGGGCTTGTCAGGATGATTTTTTGATTGAAATTTAGCTTTCTCTCTGCTGCTCTCTCTAGGTCTGGTTTGGGAAAATCAGTCAGGGAGTGTCAGGTGCTATTTTAAGAGGATCACTGCCAGCCTGGTTAGTCAGGGCTAGAGTCATTCTGGACTACCCTTAGGGTAGTTCATCCTTCCGTAGCTTGCCAAATGGCTCTTAATCATGCCAGATTAGTGTGCAGTTTGTTCCACAATCTGACTTCAAGTGGGTCCTCCCATTCAAAAAAGAGCAAAAATTTCCCTTCTTTCCAGGCATAACTCTGTTATTTTCAGTGGAACCCTTTAGATATTTGACCATTTCAGCCATGCATTTGCTAAAGGATTCTGCAGTGCACCACTTTGTGATCCTGGGCTTGTATCTTTGGTACATTCTGGGTGGGCGTATTGCTAGATAGCCAGCTACTGTGTAGTGATAAGTGGGAGTTGATCTCAAGGTTACCAAAGCTTCTAGGATAGATAATAAGTTCTGTTCCTAGATCTAGCTCTGCTAGCTCCAGCCCTGACTAGCAGCAGACACAGTGTAGGAACCACTTCAGAACCACCTTTCAACTTCCAGGAAGCACTTCCATTCCTCTTTTTGTGTTCTTTATCTTAGCATCAGGCAGAGTCTGTGCCAGTCACTGCCCATTATCTATCTTGGACAATTTCATTCTGACCCAGTGGAATTAGCCAGAGACCATGTCAGTGCCTGTGAGATAGATCCTGTGTTACAGAAAAGATAACTAAGGAAATCGCTTCATGTCTTTTCTGTATGACCTAGTTCATTGTTTTAAAGCAAAATAGAAAAGTTTGAAGAAAACAAGTGACTGAGAGTTTCACCACAGTTTCATTGGCTTCCTCATGGTCATTGTTTCCAGACACATTTCATGTCCTTTTATAAGCGGTTAATTGTAATAATGATATACTTTTCATTATAATTTGCTTTCTTTCCTTAACTATACCATACCATAAGTATTTCTTTGAATAAACAGATTCATATTACTGTTTTTGCATGTATTTATGTAATCCCATGATGTTGCATCAGAAGGAAAGGATAGATTCCAAATGGAAGAGCTTGTGGTAAGGGAGATGGTAATGACTCTGGTGAGTAATTCCTGCAGGTGATGAACTAGAGGATGGGATTTGTGCAGGTTGTGTTATTTAATCCCCAAAATAGCATCTTTTTACCACCCTGACAGTATCTGGACAGTATTCTCATTTTACAGGTGATACAATTGAGGCATTTTTGATATATTGAATAAATTGCTTAATATCCTGTAACTAAGGGTTAAACCAGGGTTTTACCTCATAAGGTAAGAACCTGAACTCAAATTTGTTTAGCTATGGGTATTTTAGATTTTTTTCCTTGACAACTTTTGAGTACTTAGTAGGAATTACTAAAGGCAATTAAAAGATATGCACATTTAAAGCTATCTCACATGTAACCTCCCAGAAAGGGAGATAATTATTAGGCATTCCTTAAAAAAAGAATCTTTGAATACAGTTATTTATTCCCACCAGTTATGGGTTAGAGTTAATATTGTATTGTTTTCATTTGCTAAGTTTATTGGAAAAAGTGACACCTGTGAATTTTGCATGCACTTTTGAAATCACTGTTGCATGTACTTTTTGTATATGCAAGGGGATGTTTATACGTATTGATGCAAGTATATTTTGGTTGGGAGGCATGTTTAGCAAATCATGCCTGTTGTTGCATGTCTCAATAATTTGCTTCTTTTTGTCTTTCTGAACAGTGAGGGACATTGGCCTGTTTCCAGTTTAGAGCTTAAGTGTCATTCATTCATATGCAAATCTTATTAATGGACGTAGATATGACTTTCTTTTGGTATAATACTTAGAACTGAGATATTCTACTTAACTTTTTGTTGATGTTATTATTGATTCATGTATTTATACTAAAATTATATAAATGCTATGTATTTTAATTTTGAAATTCATGGACATTTTCTTTATGGATGAGCACTTAGTATAATTTGCTAAGACTTTAAAAAGATATGTGGTCTCCACATTTCCCTGAAATTGGCAAATAGCCAGTATGCTAAGTACCAGTAGCCTGTGTTATGTTCAAATTATGTAGTATCAATTCTGGAAAAGATTCTGGTGGGGATTAAACATAAGAGCCACTCTGGAAATCAGTGCAGTGCTTCTCCAAACTTAAGTATAACCAACGGTACTCCTGGGCATTTATCCTTTCTGGGCTACAATCTGTACAAGAATACTTATAACAACATTCTTCATAATTGTTTCACACTAAGTGAATGGTTAAATAAATGGTACTTTATTCCTCAGCAATAGAAAGAAAGCACATCGACATGTCAACAGTCTGGTGAGTAAGCCATCCTAGAAGGAACATCTCATAATTTCATTAAGAAGACGTTTGAGTTCTGTGGCATGTGGCTATATGTAGTGTGCATGCTCGTGTATGGGTACTCATGTGTGTGGATGGACATGTGTCTGTATGTGCCTGTGTGTGAGTGTGGAGGCCCAGGCTGACATCAGAGCCTTCCAGTATCATTCTCTCTGTATTCAGTGTGGTAGAGTCTCTAACTTGAATCCCCAGAGCTTCCTTATTTTGCTAGTCTGGCTAGTCAGTTAGCCCCAGAGATTCCCTGTCTCTACCTCCTGAATTTGTAAAATTATAGGTGGGCCATGAAGTCCACCAGGCATTTTTGTGGGTTCTGGGGATTCAGTCCTCATACTTGCATGGCGAGTACTTTATTTGCTGAATCATCTTCCTAGCCAATAATGTAACATTCTGAAAATGACAAATTTATAGAATGAAGGTAGCCAAGAACTATGTAATTGACATGGTCAAAGGGCAGTCAAAGTTGTAAAAGTGAACTTGGGATCAGAGGGCTGTCAGAGTTGTAAAAGGGAACTTGGGAGATCTTTGTACTTTTAAAGGTGTGCATCATGATTCTGTAAATGTCCTTACATGATGTCATATTTCTCTAAGATGTTTGCTGTTGGGGAACACGTGATTGACGTGTGTTTTGTCTCTTGATGCAGCAGTATGGAGATACAGAATTCTCATGCTAGGAAGTTCAACTAAAAGTGCCAGTGGAACATGTCGCTCAGTGTTTACCTCGCTCCTTTCTCTAATTTTTTATATTATTTTACCAAGTATAAATCTTATATTTTCTACCTTGCTTACTTTTACTCAGAGTGACTCATTTTTTTAAAAGAGCAATTGAATCTCAGTCTGACAGATCATATACTCTTAGATTCTAAATTTTTCTGTTTGTGTACAAAAAATTTGTCTCTGTGTATTAGGGAATAAGAGTTATTTTTACAGAATGTACCAATCCTCACTTAAGAATACAAATGCTGTTTGTGTGTGTGTGTGTGTGTGTGTGTGTGTGTGTGAGATGTGATTTAAAATTTCAGGAGGCACCATATATCTAAAAAAGCAGCCTTTGTATATATTTGTGCATTATAATAATAATGTGTATAATTCAGTTGATAAATTTGAACTTCAGATTTTGGGCTGCTTCTAGCATTGACTTTCTTCCAGCCATCTGTGGAGTCACTCTGACTCTGACTCTTTCTGTATAAAAAACACTATATCTTTATTTTAAATTTTCATTGTGAGAACTATTGCAAATCTCCCATTGACTTCATCTATAAAAAGATGGTATTGGTTTATTTATATTTTTTAAACCTATACTTTCTTATTACTTCTTAAGCAGAGGCTCTATTCATTCTTGACAAATGAAACCAGTTAGTAGATTTGTTTGGGGAAGTGTCAACTTCCAAATTGTAAAGCACCTTTAGCATTTTATCAGATGAGCACAAATGAGTCAGGTTATAAGGGACTTTCCCTAAAAATTACACTAGGAAATTGGGTGTTTGTTTAGTCCCTCTAGATGATTGTCAATTTTGAGATAATTTCTTGGAGTGAATGCAGAAATGCCCCATTTTCTTCTTTCTTATGGAAAGAATGACTGTCCCTGTGTATTGTATATAGGAAATTCTCTCAGATTTTTTTTTTTTTTTGCATCTCATTGTTGGTCAGGCAGTTTGGCTTCCTCCTTCTTACATATTGTCTTTGGTATGTCACAGGCCATGGACTATAAAGGTGGGATTTCAAGGTAGCAGCAATGTAACTCACTCACATCATGCTGCTTTTAAAAGTGTATAGGTTTAGGAAAAACCTAAAACTTAGGTTTTAATTGTTCCATTTTGAATTATGTCATGTACTAAATTTTCTTGTTAATTGTCCTGAACTTGATTGGATCTTATTCTTTAGGTAATTAGTCCATAAGGTGCATAGTTACATACTGATTATTCAGGTTAGGGCTCTGTAGCAAAAAGTACACTTATCTTAAAAGTGGAACTCAGCTCTTTGGCCTGATGGA